>CM064864.1:30047734-31545501 GCA_032719365.1 Prinsepia uniflora
AACGGTTTGATAAATGGTTTTCGAATGCATGCATGCTTTTTAGTGAAGGGTACAAATGTCTTTCTTCGTTAAAATGTTTTTATAAACTCCTTGTTTTGTCCACTCACAGCTTTTAATGTTTTGATTACCCTTCAGGTTGACAGCGGATGTGGATTGTAGCAGAGACCGAGATATCACATACCTCCTCTGGATCCTGGAGTACTCTGATAGCCCGAGAGGGCAAAGGTTGGAAGTAACCCTTGTCTGACACTTCGTGTCAGACGGGAGCAGGGTCGTCCCGCATTAATCCCAGGGGGATTGGGCTGGGTCCTATCAGAGTGAACTGGGTGTGTGTGTGACTGGGTGCAATTAGAGTGAACCGAGGTTTGATCGTAGTGTGAGGGACATGGGGAAACAAAGATAGTAGAGAGAAGGAAACAGAGACAGGGGTTGCACGGGCTGGGAACACAGAGTGGAAAATAGAGAGAAAGAGTGCAATGAGTGTGTAATCGTGAACCCATGCCCATTTGATCTCCATGTGTTAGTAAGTATGATGAGGGAAGGAGAAGTATGTGGTGGAGCGGCCACAAGAGCCGTCGTGGACGGTGGGTGGTTTTTGAATCATGAGAAACAGAGAGGGACGTGTAGCCTCGAATCCAATCCCCTCAAATCCCCATCAATAGCCCACGGTCTGTAAACAAGAAATGGAAAGGAAGATGAGACGAATTCCTTGGACTTGAATTCAAGGCTTAATAAGGACAGTAAGTGAAGAACCCGAAAAAGTTTCTTTTAAATTCAAAAATGGCAACTTGTGTCTCAGTGGTTGTTAACCAAAACGATGGATCAGGTGAGGTTTTGGATGTCAAGACAGAGTTATTGGGCTTGAAGGGAAAAGGAATGGTGGCCGGGAAGCACGAGTACAGAGAGGAGGAACAACGATGATTTTATTCAACTAGGAGGTATATATATGACCTTAAGTTTTTGTTTTAAGTATAGGAATCAATTAGGAATGCAAGGACGAAGTTAGTGGAGGAAAAAGGATTGAAATCGGACAATAATTGGACCCTGAACTGTGACGGCCGGTTCGATCTAACCGGGCCTGTTCAGATCGATTCAAACCGGATTTGTCTCAAGGAAGAAGACAATGAATAGTAGGCGCGTGGCTGCCATGAGCAACCATTTTGGGAGGCGCGTGGGGCCTCTTTTGGGGAAGGTTTCAACACGACTTTTAAAGTATTCGATGTAACGAACATTTTGACACTGGTTTCGAGTCGATCAGACATCGTCTCGATATGTTTCGAGATGTCTGAAGGTTTTAGGGTTCGATTAAAAATAGTTAAAAATTCGGAAAAATTACGGAGCTTTAGTATAAGCTTTATGAAGTAGTTAGTGACCTTATTATGGGATTTGGACAGGTTCGGGAAAGCCAGTGGTAGCGGATTAGCTGGGAACGGCTTAAGTGCACGCGTATCGAGGCAGCGGCGTAATGGTCTGTGAGTGGACTTTGCTTTCTAACTTATGATGCATGCATATATGTTGTTATATTTTTTCTATACGTGATTCTATGATTTGATTTTTGATCTTGATGGTTTAAGGTTTTTCATGGTTTTCGAGCCATTTACGAAATTAAGCGTTTTACGAGAATACGATTGATGTTGTGATTTGAATATGGTTTTAATGATTTAATTTCGGGATTTGAAATACGATTTGACTTCAAAGATTTAAAAGGGATTTGGAAAAGTGATTTCGAGCTTGAAGTCCAGTTTAGAAAAGTGGTTTTGAGAAACGTGATTTCGGGTTTTGGAATCGGATCCCAGGATGACGATTTTGGATTCGGTTTGGAACTTGAAAGTGGATTTCCGAGTTTGGGTTTGGAATGGTTATTCCTGATTTCGGCTTACGGAATGATGGTTTCAGACTCGGATTTGGAAATAGTTATGGATATGAGTTCTGGGTTTGGATTTGGGATCCTAATGAGATTGCGAATTCGGATTCGGAATTGGAAAATGGTTTTTGGATTGGATTTGCTGGATTTGGTTATTGGGTTTAAAGACATGGATATTGATATTTCGCCTGTATTCCTATTGAGTTTAAAGACTCGGGAGTTTAAAGACTCGGATTATATTGAGGCCTGGATTGAGTTTAAAGACTCGGATAGATCGAGCAAGTTCGATGGATGGAAATATGTTTTTAAATATGTTTTTGTTTTTTATGAGAACTTGGTAATTTTGGTTAAAACGGGCGAAATGTTGACTTTTGGACCAGTAGGTCTGATGTAACGACCCGTCCCGGAAGTCAGGATTAAGGAAGTGATTAGTAACGGATTAGGATTTTAATCGGTGGTTAGTTGGTTACTGTTGGACTTTGAGCGCAGAATGACGATTTTGCCCCTAGTTTGGGAAAAATGTTGACTTTTAGTTCGGGTGGTCAATTGGGCATTGACTGATGACTGTGACGTAGATCGGGACGTCACGAGTCCGGAGACAAGTTGAGGGCATTACCGTAATTTGGGTAAACGAAGGCGAAAAGTTGACTTTTCACAAGACAAAGTTTTTACGCGTAGACCTAGGACCGTTAGGTAGATCTCGTCGTCCTGAGTTCAACGACGAAGGGAGTGAGTAGAGATGAAGGGAGAGCTAGTGAATGGTTCTGGGTGGAACTAGAATGTGATCGCGTGAGCAGAACCAGAGAAACAGGGAGGAACAACCAGAGAAACCACCGTGCACGGTTGTGCATTTCCAGTGACCAAACCGTCAAATTGAACCCGTGGTGGTGTCGAGAGGCCTGAGGAGAGTCGAGCAGACCCAGCGGACCTCACGGTGGTGGTCGGAGAACAGGTAATTTCTTGAATTCCCTCTTATTGCTCTGTTTTGCCGTTTGGTTTCAGACGTTAAGTCGTGAAGTTAGGGGCTGAGTGGACATGTTCTGTAGGTTCTATTGAGTCCAGTAGGTCCCCACGAACCTGTAGAAGTCGAAGCCATGACGGGGTAGTGTACGGGTGGTCGGAAGTAGAAACAGGGGTCTTTGTTGGTTACGGGTTCGAGTTTGGGACGACGGGTTAGAGGCAGTATTGTCGTGTTTTGAGTAAGGGATTGAGTTTCTTAGGGTAGGACGAAGCTAGGGGAGTTGAAAGGAACGAAAATGGACGACGGACGGTTGAGAAACGGTCACGCCGGTTCAGACCGGTCTGACCATCGAGGAAGAAGATAAATAGTGTTCTGTGTGCAGGCGCGTGAGGCCCACGCGCAGCCACTTTGGGCGGCGCGTGGAGGTGCGTGGAAGCTGTTCTGGGGAAACTTCCAACTAGGTTTTAGTCTACTTGTTGTAACGAATCTTTTGGGATAGGTTTCGGGACGATCGGACGTTGTCTCAGGTTAGTTTTACGAGATCGAAGGTTTAGGGTCTCGGTTAATTACGTTTAGGTTTCGGGAAAATTGGGGAAAATTAGGAGAACCTTCGTTGACATGTTAGTGACGAGTTTTGGTGACTTGTGACAGGATCGGGAATCCCCGAGGTGGACGAGGAACGTATGGAACGTACGGGACGCGAGTGACGTACCCGGTACTGTGAGTGGACTTCTTCCTTAAAAATGAGCATGCATAACTGCTTTTAATTATTTGATTTATAGGTTTATATGTAATTTCATGATTATTTGAATAGGCTATAACTGTTTTATATTATTGCACGTTTTGGAGGAAATCACGTATTTGACACGTTTTACGAGAAAGTCTTGATTTCTGATTATGATGCCATGGTTTTGGGATTTCAAACGATAAATGGTTTTCAATGATTATAAATGGATTTTGAGACATGATTTGATGATCACAGGTTTTTCAGTTTTAGAATCGGATTTCGGAAAGCAAGATTTGGTTTTAAAGTTGAAAAAGTGGATTTCCGGATTTGGGTTCGGAATGACGGTTCTGGATGCCGGAAGGGCTTCAGACCAGTGGTTTAGGATTCGGGTTTGGATATGGATTTAGAAATGGTTTCCAAATGGTTTTGGATTGGATTTTCTGGATATGGTTATTGGGTTTAATGACCCGGATTATGTTTGATGGGGGACGGGCCCGGATTGGGTTTAAAGACCTGGATTGAGTTTAAAGACTCGGGAGTTTAAAGACTCGGGAGTTTAAAGACTCAGATTATATTGAGGCCTGGATTGAGTTTAAAGACTCAGGAGTTTAAAGACTCGGATAGATCCAGCAGGTTTGATCGGATGATTATATTGGTATCTTTTGTTTTACTGCTAATGTTTTATAACGTTTATCCTACTGTGTTTATGTTGTTGCGGTTTCCATGATGAAAATAATGTGATTTATAAATGTTTTCAGAAATTGGGTTATGCATGCATGTTTTCAAAACGGAGGGCCAAACCCTGGTTTGTTTATGTAAATGGTTTTTGAAACTTTTATTCTTTTTGGTCCACTCACACTTTTTTGGTTTTTAATTACCCTCCAGGTCGTGGAGCAAGCGCGGGGGTTGACGTTGAGGCAGTGTCGAAGGCATAGCGTACTCTAGAGTTTTCCCGAAGTGTTTTCAGCTTTCCGTTGTGCGTGTTGATACTTTTAGTGTAGTTTCTGTCTTTTCGTTTGTACTATGCTCTGTATAATGGTTGACTCGTTGGATGATTTAAATTCTCCTTCATCTGACAATGTAATTTGTGGTTTTCATGAGGGTATTTTAGGTCTTTCGGGTTGGGTTGTCAGACGGGAGCAGGGTTCACCTCAGTTATCGGGGTGATAATCGGGGTGGGTCCTAACATCCGATGGCCGAGGTCCAAGGACCGTTATGTAGATCGAGACGATACGAATTCATAGACAGGCGGTACGTCGAATTTGGACGTTCGACAACGAAGTTACGGTTCAAGGTAGTTTCGGGGTACTATTGCACGAATTACAAAACGGTTGTGTTTTGGAATTTAGTGGGGCCCAGATATTTTATGGAGGCCCAATGGATGAGTGACACTTGTCACCCATCCATTGCCCACCCAAATTAACACATGCATCGACCATCTTCATTTCTTCATTTCAAACCCAAACAAACCTGATCTCATTTCCTCTTCTCTGTGCAACGCAAACCAATCCAACCTTTAACCTATGATCATGACAGAGAGGCCAGGGAGTGATGAGAGGATTGAGGAGGTTGGTGGACGGACAGAACAGCGGTGGACGGTGGCTTGGAGGAGGCAAACCCGAGATGTAATCGGTTTACCTTTTCTCTTTGATTTTCAATTTATGACGTTGGGCTTGGTTTTTAGTGATTGAAATGGGATATTTAGGTTGCTAGGGACATTTTAGGAAGGTTTTAATGGGGTTTAACGGCTGAGACGCCGTGGAGGCTGATCGGGAAACTTGAACCGTGAGGTTCAATTTGGAACCGTGGGATTTTTGGTGGTTTTGATTAGTTTTAAGGATTGGGAATGATAGGGAATGAAGAAATAGGAATTATAGGATTAATTAGGGCTTGAATCGGACCAAAACAAAGGGGAAAAACCATCGGACCGGTCACGCCGGTTCAGACCAGTCCAAGAACCAGAAAACTGGTTCAGTTCATTGTAGGAGACGATGAACAGTGCGCAGTGGCTTCTGGGGCCGCGTGCGGACGCGTGGTCCATAATTTGGGGAAGTGTTCAACATGTGAAATCTTCTATTCTATGTAACGAACATTTTGGGACTAGTTTCGTGTCGATCGGATACCATTTCGATAATGTTCAGAACATTGGAAGGTTTCAGATCGAGTTTAAAAATAGTTAAAAATTACGGAAAATTACGGGGATTTAGTGGGAGGTTATTTAAGTAGTTAGTAACCTTCTATTACGATTTGGACAGGTTTGGGAGTCTCGGTGACGCTTACGACACGCAAACCGAGGCGGCAGCATAGGACGATGTGTGAGTGGACCTTGTTTTCTAAATTGGTGCATGAATAAATGTTTATTATATGTTTTAATACATGTTTGGTGATGCCATGAATAAATGTTTATTATAGGCACATATTTCGAGGTTTCGACCCTATACGGGTCTGTATTTCTTTATTGGTCTAATTGAAATGGTTTTGGATTTCCAAAAGGATAAACTCGGGTATGAGACCCATTTGGTTTTGTCTCGGGCATATGACGCTATTGATGACCTACGGGTCTGAATCGTGGTCGTGGCGAGTGCTATGTGTACGGCGATCGACGATACGACGCTCGCCTCCCGATTGGGATGTGTTCCTACCGGAGAGGTCATGATGCACGATTCGTTGTCAGGCAGCCGAGGGAGGCTTGACTTCGGGGTGCTGACGGTTCAGGATGTCGATTGGTGATGAGTGCACCAGGATCTTGTGGTGGTCGCGTCGGTTGATTCGTTCACGGCGACATACCAGGATTGAGGGCGGTCCTGGATGGATGGTTGCACACATCACTACGATCGGAGACGTGACTGACCCTTAGATATCGGGCACGATGCCCAGCTGATGTCATATGTTCGGGCACGAGACCCAGTTGTTTTACATTGATGATTTCGGGTCAGGGACCCTAGATGGATTTCCAAGTTCATGGCGATTTATGGGAACCGGGCATGAACCCTGGAAAGTTTATTATGGTACATGGCGGTTTATGGGAACCGGGCATGGAGATGTTTTCTATATATATATATATATATATATATATGAATGACATGGATATTATGGATCATGACGGTTCAGGGGGACCGGGCATGAATGTGTATGTTATATGTATATATATGTTCATATACATTCCTTTACTTCTATTATCTCCTCCGGGGAGAGTCGTTGGCCTGGGTGGACCCCGGAGTAGTCACGGAGCACCGACTGAGTGGAGTCGTCCCCTAGTTGGGTTCCTTACTCTCAGGAAGGCATGGATCGTAACCTCAGGATGGGTCATTGGTCTACGGACATTGACCTTGGACTCTGAGAGACTTGGGTTTGAGACCCCGGGTTGCACGCGCGTAGCTTTGGAAACCGTGATAGGATTTGTTGTGTGAATTATATGTATATATGATATATGATATGTGATGTGTACGATATATGATATGTGATGTATACAGGTTTGGGCTGAGTCCCGTATGGTATTGGGCAGTGGCCCGTATGTTTGGTATCTTTATGGACTTGGGCAGTGACCCGTGTATTCGGTTTCATTTACGATTTTGGGCTAAGGCCCTAATGAACGGTTTGATAAATGGTTTTCGAATGCATGCATGCTTTTTAGTGAAGGGTAAAAATGTCTTTCTTCGATTAAATGTTTTTATAAACTCTTTGTTTTGTCCACTCACAGCTTTTAATGTTTTGACTACCCGTCAGGTTGACAGCGGATGTGGACTGTAACAAAGACCGAGATATCACATACCTCTTTCGGATCCTGGCGTACTCTAATAGCCCGAGAGGGCAAAGGTCGAAAATATCCCTTGTTTGACACTTCGTGTCAGATGGGAGCATGGTCATCCCGCGTTAATCCCAATGGGATTGGGATGGGTCCTGTCAGGGTTAGAGACGAGTAAAAAGGAAGTAAAATGGTGGAGTTTGGTGGCAGGACGGTAGAGATCTAACTGGGTCAGCATCGTGGGTCGAGTGACCCGATTGTAGGGTCGTGGGTAGACTCGATTGTAGGTTCGCGGGTAGACCCGCCTGAGGTTGAAGACAATGACGTGGCAAGCCACATCATCCCTCTCAGTCCACATGGCTAACCAGGTGGTGCCACGTGGTGATTTATCAGAGGGTATCAAGCTTACGTGGTAGGTGACGTGGCAAGACCACATTACATGGTGTCAAGACGTGTCAGATGACGTGGCAGCTGACGTGGCCTGTCCACGTCAATGATGTCAGGCCACGTGGATTAGTGGGGTGGTACCACGTGGTAGTGGGTCAGACAGTTGACAGATTATCAGAGCTGACGTGTTAGTGACACGTGGTAGTAATGATGTTAGCATGTGACATCACCACTTGATGTGGCAGTGCTAGAGGGTGACACGTGGCACCAGTCAGGGAGTGCCACTTGGCGGATAGTCAGACCTGTCAGGCTGACGTCAACAGTGACATCAGCTAAGGCTGATGTCACCATGACGCCAGCGTTGATTAGCATTGACTCGACTTTGAAAGACGCGTGTGGGTGCATGGGCACAAATTTTATGATCAAACCGGTCTTGTTCATAAGGTTTCTATGATCTGAATCCATTGGTGGTGGTTTTAGGTCGATCAAAGAACGTTTGATAAGTCATTTGGAGGTTTTTAGCCTCGGGAAGCGAGCTCGGGACGTGTTCTCAGTTGTGAGATAGTTAGGGGTTTTTGATATGAACTTGTATAGGTTGATCGTAAACTTTGGGAATGGTTTGGACAGGCTCGGATGTCCCGGAAACTTTGGATAGGCTTCAGACTAGCATACGACACAGGATTTGAGTGCGTAACTTGGACAGTCTGTGAGTGGACTTTTTCTTTATAAAATGATGCATACATTGTGACGACCCGGAAATTCGAAAAAGGAAAAATTGGAAAAATTGGAAGGAAAGGACAATTTTTCCCTTGGTTATGGGGGGCAAAAGTTGACTTTTTGATCGGGACATTGTTTGGACTTTCTAGAAGGACCGTTGGATCGGTCTCGAGATGCTGAATCCGTAGACAGGTGGCATGCGTCAATCGGAGTTCGGATGTGAAAGTTACGGGTCTGTGAAGGCTAGGGGCATTTTGGTAATTATGCAAGGAAGGGAAAATTGGTCTTTTTGCCTGTTTGATGACTCATCAGAGGAATTGACACATGGCCCTTACTGATTTGGATAAGGAATTGTCACTTGGTGACATCTGTCACCAATGGATGAATTAGTGGCAAATTGTTGTTTGAATATTCAAAAAGATAACAACACAATCGTTTTGTTGTTTGAGGAATGATCACCATATATGAACGAATTGAATTAACACCAGGGACAGAGAGATTGAATGGGATATCCAGAGAGGAAAAGAAGGGGAATTGAATGGTGAGTGCTGAACTTCGAACCCAGCTGGACCCAAACTCAAAAACCCAAAAGCCCTTGATGAACCTTAAGGTCGAATTTGAATTTGTGGACATCCATGGGTGAAATTGACCTTGGATTAAGGTTATTGAGCTCAAACCGAGTCGAACCCAATTAAACTTGAAGGGAATTGGGGTCGTTTTGGGCTAGAACAGAGGGGATGAAGACTTTGGATTTTTGAACTTGAGTCAAGCAATTGGAAGGATTGAAGGATGAAATTGAGGTTGGAAATATACTTAGAAGAGTCCTACGAAGCTGTTAGCTGGATCAATTGAAAGAAAACGGGATGAATTGGTGGACTACGATGGATGAACAGAGCTCGATTGTTCTTCGAGAAATCGATATCGAAATGAGGAATGGAGGTAAGTTCTCAAGTAATTAATATTACAGAACCTTAATTGGATGAATAACTATGCTAATGGACGGTTCAATTGTAGGAATTGATGCAGAATTGATGGAGATCGAATCGGGTTGCTTCGTGGGTTGCAAGATCCGTTTATCAGTTAAACGGGTGGGAGAGACGACACTGCAGTATGCGCGTGAGTTTCACGCGCAGGCACTCACGGCTGCGCTTGAGGGCGCGTGGGTAGGATTCCCAATGTGAGGTCAACATTAATTTTATTCTATGTAATGCAGCGAACATTTTAGTGTTGGTTTCGAGTCAATCGGACACCATTTCAATATTGTTTCGAGAGTCCGAAGGTTTATGTTACGTTTTTAATTCGTAATTAATTCCCAGAAAATTATGGTAAATTAATATGATGTTAATTAAGTCATTAGTGACCATGAATAATGACTTTGGACAGGATTCGAGATTCTTGGAAAGTACCAGGAATTACGAAAACGCGTGCAGCTCGGAAAACGAGCGGTTTGGACGGTGTGTGAGTGGACGTTTGTTTTATAAACTGATATGCATGCATAGTTAAATGTTTTACATGATTTATGGCATGATTTGGTTTGCAATGATTGCTTGATGATTATTTACTGGATTTAATGATTATTTTAATCAGTGTTTTGGGCACGTTTTACGAGGAAAGTACAATTGATGATTTTGGGCTTGGCCCGGGATTTTAAAAGGATTTTTTGACTTGGATTGTGAGTTAAAGATGATTTGATGGAATTTAATGATTTTACAGATTTAAGAGAAATGAGATTTGGGCATGAGACCCGGTGATAAATGGTTTTGACGTGGTTTTAATGATGATTTGGAAATAAAGATTTTGATTTTGTATTTATGTTCAGTGCCCCCTGATGTGTAATTCCTGGGTAGACTTCGGATATGTAATTCCCGAAATGACTCCGACTGTGTAATTCCCGGTGAGGCTGAATGTGTAATTCCCTATAGGGCTGGACCTGTAATTCCCAGCAGGATGATAACTTTGGATGTGTAATTCCCAGAGGACCTCGGACGTGTAATTCCAGAGTTATATGCTTTATTTATGATAAAATGGTTTTATGAAATGATTCGTATGTTTGGCTTGAGAGCCGGGATTTGATACTTTTCATGTGATTTGGCTGGAAAGTCGGTGATTGTTATTCATTTGATTCTATGCATGCATGATTTGATAAACTGGAGGGTAAATGATGTATTTTGAAATGTATTTTTAAATGATATTATTTTTGTCCACTCACACCTTTCCTGTTTTGATGACCCTCTAGGATGTGGCACGACTTTCGAGGCTGATCGAGAGGCGGAGGCATGAATTTAAATCAGTGCAGTTATCCCTTGTCTGACAGGTGTTAAGGGGTAGTTTTGGGACTTCAGTTGACTTGTCAGACGAGAGCATGACCGGGTACGGTTATCAACGTCCAGTTGGGACGGGTCCTGTCATGCATAAATGTCTTGTATGTTTTATGAATATGATTTGATATGGATTGATTTCATAAAGTTTTGAATATGATTTTGCATTTTCGTGGAAAATGCTATATTGCACGTTTTTCAATAATTGTGTTTTATATGATTTGAATAATTTTTTGATTAGCGGGTTTGAAATGATTCCACGGAGATGCGTATAGTCAAACGGGAACTTGAACATTGATTTGATAGTGAAATGGTTTTTAGATTTGGAAATCAAAAGATTTTGGGCTTGTGACCCCATTGTGGATTTGTGATATGAGATTTCAGGCTTGAGGCCCTATTCTGATTTGTGATATGAGATTTCGGGCTTGTGGCCCCATTGGATATTATACTGCACACTGATTTTATGAGATTTGTGGAAACTGATTTTGGGCCGAGACCCTATGCGAATAACTGTTTTGATTTGAGAAACAGAAGTTTTGAAAATGTGTTTCCACTGTTTTTATTATTACCATTCTCTGAGATGATGGATATGACTCCAGTAGGAATAAGTTTCCCCGAAGAAGGACTGCGGTAGGAATGTGTTTCCCTTGATAGGACCCTATGAGGTGATTGTCTCCTCCAGACGTCGTATATCCTAGAGTAGTCATGATCCACTACCTAGATGTGAGTAGCTCCGAGGGGAGGCTCAGGCTCAGGAGTGTAAGATTGTGATATCACTTAGACAACATAGATCCTGGAGCTTATATCACCCCATATGTCGTCGATCCTGGGGATGTACTCGTAGTTGAGACCCCGAGTTGCACGCGTAGCATTGAAATCGTGGCAATTGACGATTTGATGGTATTAGACGGATGTTGGTTATGAGAATTGGTCTCGAGGTTTTTGACTTACTGATGTTTCTAGGTGTTTCTTTTTAAACTTGTGATGGTTTTATGATGATTGCATTGGTTTTCTTATATACGGGTTTTGTTGGAAGAAATGGTTTTAAATTGTTATGCATGCATGCTTTTAATTGAAGGGTATAAATGTTTCTTTTGGAAATGTGTTTTACAACTATTTATTTTTGTCCACTCACAGCTTTTATGTTTTTTAATACCGTTCAGGTTGATCGCGAATACAGGCTATAGTAGAGACTGAGAAATCACATGTCGCTACGTACTCTGGAATCACTGCATACTCATGAAACCCCGAGTAGGTTACGATTTTATGCCTGGTCTGGCATGTGGTGTCAGACAAGAGAAGGACACATCCCACGATAATCCAGGGGGATTGGATGGGTCATGTCAGCTTGGTATTAGAGCACTGGGTTGCTCTTGTGGTGTTGCGCATGCTTCAGATATGATGTCTCTATGATGACGACAACCCGTCATCAACCTGATAGTAAGGGTAACAATAGGAAAGTTAAGTGGGAATGAACCTATCTGTAGGTACTATTTGGCATTGGATGCCATGTTTCAGTGGGATCCGACCTTGAGTAGGGCCGAGTAGACACGAGTAGAGCCGACTAGACCAGAGGAGGGCCGAGTTTCTTGTGTGCTAGTGGCTTGAAGCCGTAGAGTTATAAGTGGATGGGATCCAATCAACCAGTTATCCATGTATTGTGACTTCAATGATAGATGTGGTAGTGGATGACCCTAGTTTGAGATTGGTTAGACAAGTTATTAGGAGAGTGGTACTTGTGGATCGGATCCTGGGGTGATCCGATCAGTGCATCTTACGCTTTGAGCAGATTGTAGGGCAATGGGTGGCCCGCATGAGTGCATGATCTCGATAGCAATGAGCTTCTTGAATTGGTCTGCACGAGGTTCATTGCAGACATTGCTATCGACGGACGTGGATGAGACTACTTGGAGTTAGGCGACGTTCAAGGAACGTTTATATGGCAATCTCTCATATCTCGAGAGGTGGAGTTTATCTTGGGAGGTAGAGCTCCTCTAACATGAGCAGGATATTCGACGATTGCTCAGTATGAGCAGAGATTTCTGGTTTGATTCGGGTTTTGCTGAATGCAGCGATGATTGAGACGATGAAGCTTCATTAGTGGCGATTGTGTCGAGATGCCACACCATCTCCACTGAGATAAGTTGGATGGAATCTAGCAGCAATCGGATGATTTCGAGGGATGCCGAGTGCTTCTAGAGGATGTTTTGCCAGGGAGCTTAGATGAAGGTTGCCTCTAGCTTCAAGTTCGTCGAGTGGCAGACGTGCGAGTCACGGTGGTGAATGAGCGGGACAGAAAGGATCCCAAGTGGCTCAGAGAGAATTCAATATCCTTCTTATTCGGTTGCATTACTGGAGGCACAGGGTATGCATGGATTGGTGACAGGTACCCTTGCTATCTTTGGACGGATTACACGAGTGTTGTTGGAGTTTGGACTCTACACCCTTGGGATCAGCTTCCCATTGGGTTGGGACATACGAGCCAATACTCTAACTTGTATTAGCCCTATAACTTGTATGCATAGGATAAATCTGGAGGTCTTGACCATACGACAAGTTTTTGCCCTATAACTTGTTTGCATAGGATACATCTAGAGGAGGTGGCAAAACCTACTAGAGATGTTCAACATCGTCTCAACCCTCCCATGATGGAAATTGTGAAGAAGAGCATAATCAAACTCCTACACTGTGGTGTCATCTACCTTATTTAATACATCAAATGGGTTTCACTGATTTAAATAGTACCACAAAAGTCTGGAATAACAGTGATAAAGAATGAGGAGAAAGAGTTGCTACCCATGCGAGTACAAACTGGTTGGAGGGTTTGTATTGCTTATAGGAAGTCGAATGCTACCACTTGGAAGGTTCACTTTCCACTTCCATTCATTGATCAGATGCTTGAATACTACCACTCAGAAGGATCACTTTCATAGACTAATGATTCCAAAGTTGTTGCAGTGTTCATTTTTTCTAACATTTTTCAAGGTTTGAAATGTCGCGAGCAACTATAAGTGACAAAGGATCCCATTTTTGTAATTGTATAATCAAGAATCTATTTAAGAAGTATAACGTCACACATAAGGTTTCCACACCTTATCATCCTCATACGAGTGGACGACCAAAGGTTTGCAATCGAGATATCAAATGGATTCTTGAGAAGACTATAGGCCCAAGCTGAAAGAGTTGAAGTTTGCATCTAGATGATGCTTTGGGGAATATTGAACTGCTTATAAGAAACCTATAGGGGTGTCCCCATTTCGGATTATATATGGGAAGCCATGCCATTTACTTGTGGAACTCGAGCATACGACGCTTTGGGAATTAAGAAATTTAATATGAACATTGATACCACCGGATTGCATAGGAAATTGCAGTTGATATAGGTGGAGGAGATTATAAATGAAGCATATGAGATTGGCTGGATTGCACATGATCCGTGGAAAGACTTTTTTTGAAAGACAAAAAATTTTGCTCTTCCAACCTCGCCTTCGAACATGTCCTAGTAAGTTACGCTCTAGATGGGTCGGTCCATTATTGTTGCAAAGTAAGAGCTTCTTGAGTCACAATCCATATGAAGAGAATGATGATAGTTTCGGCACCACAACATTAAAATTTACTTTATTTCACTCTTTCCTTCTTTGTCGTTCACTTTGCTATTGTTTGTTTCATTTTATTTATTTATTATATTTTTGTATGTTATTCCATGTTTCTCCTTCCTTAAATGTTTCATTGTTTATGCTTTAATTTTCCAACATTGAGGACAATGTTAGATTTAAATGTGGGGGGAACACATGCTTTCAATTAATTTTGAGTCTATCAAAAACACAAAAACAAAAAAAAAGGAAGAAAATTTTGCAACAAAAAATTACAGCTATGTTTTTTTAACTTTAGTCTGTGTCGGTTTTAGTAGTCTTTGGATAGTTTTTCTGTTTGTTTATGTCTTAGGTTTCTTTCCAACACAATGATGCGATTTGGCTTATAATTGTATGACTTTAGGATGATTTATAAGCATGATGCTTGGTTTGAAATTATTCTTAGTTAATAATTTGTTCATGGTTATCATACGCAAATTCACATGCAATCACCCGAGTAAATGGTACCCTTAAACATGCTTAATTGAATGAAGCCCAATACAACCTTTTTGTGAGCTTTTGAGCCTTTATCCTTTGTTTTAGAGGGTTTTATTTGTTTAATCTATCACTTTCATGTCAATTAAGTCGTTGCATGATTTCATTTTTCTTTCCTTGGTTGCTACTTGAATTGCTAATCATCATTGAAACTAAATGCTAGAACTTGTACTAATTTCTTTTTTTATGGCATTGAATTGATTTCCATGACATACTTGAGATGATTAAGGCACCTAAATAAGCACCATTTCCAAATGGCATTGATCCATGATACATTTTCCTCTAGGTAAACCTCTATTGAGCCTTTGGGTAAGCCTTCTTGTTTCATAAACCCTCATTTTCCTCACCTAGTCTATACATTTTTATCCTTACTCTCTTTCTTAAAGATAAGTGAAGCATAATTTAGGGAGACTTAATTGTCAATCAAGGAGTGTTAAAAGGAGATAAAAATTGTACACGGTTTGGAATGTGCATGAGAAAAAAAAAAGAAAGAAAAAAAAAACAACAATTGCACATAGTTTGGAATGTGCATGAGAAAAAAGAAAGGAAAAAAAAAAGAAAAAATAATAAAAGAAAGAAAGAAAAAAACAACAAAGGTATGGGTTCATGTATTGCTTGTTGAAGTATGGTCCATAATGATCGAATTGGTCATTGAGTGTATATACTTACTCGGTACTTAAATGATTTTAAACCTTGATAGTAATAGAAGTTCTTATGTCTCAAACATCATAACATGCTTCTACTTTTCTTTAAGAATCTTATGTTATCCATATCCATTCATTCTTTAACCTCTAACCACTTAGCCCCATTACAATCTGCATAAGACCTTTTGATCTTGTTTGTTATGTTTATATCAATATGTAGAGCTTTGAATGAAGTATGAACATATGGTGCCACTTGTTCTTGCATTCAAGTAGTAGCATTCCTTTCATAAGATCATATTCAAAAGAAAAAAAATTCTGAAAGTGCATTTCTTCCTTATAGTATGTGAGTAATTTGTTTCCCTTTTACTTCAATCCTCTTACATATAACTAGTGTAGGAAAAGTGACTTAAACAGAAAATATGAGGTAATGACACAACCTACCCCCAATCCCCTTGGATTAAGGGACAAGTTATGCTCCCGTCTAACCTGGCTAAACACCCGTTCAACCCCCGTAGAACACGCAAGCTAAACAAGGGACACCCATGTCAACGTCGTCCAAATACACCTTCCACTTTTCCAGAGTGAGCAGAATCACTGTGGATCGCGTATGTGATGTCTCCGTCTCACTAACAACATCCTGTACCACATCAACAACCTAAAGGGTATCGAAAAACAAATTACACTGTGAGTGGAAAAAAATAAATAATAAGTTCAGAAAACATTTTATAAGAAAAAACGTTTATACCCTCCACGTAAAACTAATGCATGCATTCGAAAAACATTTAGTTCTAAGATAAGCAAACCGTTTATGAAAACCAGAAATCATTTCCTTTTCAAATTTCGTTTCTCAAATCCCGAGCCTCAACCCAAAACATCTGAAAACCATTTGGAAACCATCATTATTGAAAACCATCATGATATCACAGAAATCCAAAACACATTTGAAAATCCATTTGAAATCCATTTAAATCAATTGAACATGCAGGATCTATCCGAGTCTTTAAACTCAACATATATCTGGTCTTTAAACTCAGCAGGCCTCAATATCAATCTGAGTCTTTAAACTCCCGAGTCTTTAAACTCAATAGGCCTACGGGGGAAATCACAATATCCTAGTCTTTAAACTCCCGAGTCTTTAAACTCACGGGGTCTTTAAACCCAAATCACATATCCGGGCCCGCCCCCGTCACATATCATATCCGCCGGGTCTTTAAACCCAAAAAAAAAATCCTGAAAATCCAATTCAAATCCGGAATCATTATTCCGAATAAATTCAAATCCGGAATCATCATTCCGAATCCCAATCTAGAAATCATTCACGTTTATCGAAATCACTTTTATTCAAACTCGGTCTCATGCCCGAATTCACTTTTTAAAATCCATTTATAAATCATTGAAATCAAATCCCAAAATCATAGCATCGAAACCATTATCAAATCATAGCATAAAACTATAATCTCGTAAAACGTGCAAATATGTAAAATTCCGCGAAACACGTGCAAATAATAAATCAGAGATATCATAATCGTAAAAATAGAAATCACGTATAGAAAAAAATATAAAAACATTTATGCATTCATCATAATTTAGAAAGCAAAGTCCACTCACAGACCATCCGCGCTGCTGCCTCGATACGC
Source organism: Prinsepia uniflora (assembly GCA_032719365.1). Classification (NCBI taxonomy): domain Eukaryota; kingdom Viridiplantae; phylum Streptophyta; class Magnoliopsida; order Rosales; family Rosaceae; genus Prinsepia; species Prinsepia uniflora. Next base: position 30,064,862 of record CM064864.1, read on the forward strand.
GTGTAATTATGCTTTCTCGGCTAATCCACTATCACCGGACTTCCCAAACCTATCCATATCACATACTAAGGTCACTAACCACTTCATAATGCTTGTACTAAATCCCTGTAATTTTCCTGAATTTTAACTATTTGTAAACTCAATCGTAAACCTTCGGACATCCCGAATCATATCGAAACGATGTCCGATCGACTCGAAACCAGTCCCAAAATGTTCGTTACATCGAATACATTAAAACACGTGTTGACAAGTTCCCCAGAAAGTGTTCCACGCGCCCTCACTCGCCGCCCAAAGGAGCTGCGCGTGGGCTTCACGCCCCTGCACAGTTGTCTTCTTCCTACGATCAGACCCGTCTGAACCGGTTTTCTGCAAGTTTGGTCCAACTGGACCGGCTTGACCGGTTCAGTGGCATTCCTTCATCTTTTTACTTCCTTCTTTCCACTAACCTTTTCTAATCTATTCTAGGAATGTTTTTATGCAATTAAATCCATAAAAACTACCCTAAAACTATTTTGTTCATTAACCATTCAAAATCCAAAATTGCATCCAATGATCTGGGCACATCCAAGGACCAAAACCTCACCCTAATGACTCCATTAAGCTTCTAGGGGCCTTAGAATCATGTTTGAAGGACTGGTTTAAGCTTACCTGGCTCGAAAATGAATTCGGTCGTTGGCCACCGAATTGGTCTCACGGCTGCTCCACCACCGATCACCGCCCAATGACTAGCTATTTCCTTTCCTAGCCACCCTATGGGTTCCTAACACCTTCCGGAACCTCACCTGATCAATTAATTTGATTATCATCCTTCAAAATACGAATTTCCATTTCCAAACTAGAACATGACGTTTCACGACTCTTACCTTCTCTTGCCGCCGTGGGCATCGCCGTGGCCACCACTAAGCTTGTCTCACCACCCTCACTCATTTTCATTCACCAACCATAGGCAATTGATGGAGATCGAAGGGATTGTATGAGTGGATTTCTCACAAGTTACACACATACTCTGTTTTTCTTCTCAAACTGTGCAACCATTAATCCTCACCCGTTTAAATCACAATTAAGGCGGTGACACAGGCTTCCATAGCCTTCCAGAGAAGAACAGGTGCCCTATTTCCACTGGGCACAATTCCCAAGGCAACAGAAATAACCAAAATATCCTTAATGCCAAATTACCAAAATGCCCCACAACTTTCGAAGCCCGTAACTTCCTCCTCGAATGTTGGAATCAGACGTGCCACATGTCTACGGACTCGTGACGTCCCGAACGACGTTTCAGGCATCGGCCAAAGTCCATTTGACCGCTCGAACTAAAAGTCAACAGTTTGCCCATTCCAAGGGTAAATCGGTCATTTTGTACCGTCCGTCCGCAATCTCCCAACTAATCACCGATTACTCTCACTAATCCATCATTAACCACTAATCTAATCCCAAAATCCAGGACGGTTCGTTACCGGTAAAATGATATCCATGAGATTTTTGAGCTAATTTCGTTCAGCATGTATGATATGTCTCTTTTGCTTTGATTTATTTAATTGTGAGTTTTTATATCATTTCTATGAATGCGTATTAACTCTTGAATCATGTGGACCAATTTTATACGTACAATGAATCTTAATATGACATGATGCATTCAAAATCTCTAAGACAGATGTTGGAAGGTTTAGGTTGAATCATTGAGTCTTTGTTTATTTGTTTCAATTTTGCTCGAAGATTAGTAAAAGGTAAGTGTGGGGAAATTTGATAAAAGCATATTTATACGGCATTTTTTATCTTATTTTCTAATGTTTTTCTTAGAATTTTTCCTATGTTTTTTTAATACTTAGCATGTTTTTATGTTTTGTCGAGTTTTTGGACGTAAAATTACACAAGGAGTTAATGCCTTATTATTTTGGAAATTTAAAGAAGAAACATTGAAAAAGACTATAGAATATGTGTTAATTTCTCAGAAACAACTGCACCTTCTCGGGAATAACTAGCTGATGATCCATACATCGTTGGAAAGGTATGGTAGTCTAGTTCATAGGGAATTTTACGGTTTGTGAATTGAAATTTTCTAAAAAAAGTTATTGAAATTTTAGTACAGTAAAGTTAGGCTGCTCGGGAATTCAACATTCCTTCTATTTCAAGTTTCTAATCTTTATCGAGCTTGTATGAATAAAAGTGCATTTTTTTAAGAGTGAAAGGAGAGAAGCTGCCACAGCATGACGATTAACTGGATAGCAAAGGAAAATAGGAAGAAAAAAAAGTAACTTCTCATTTCTTCATTAAGGGAATTAACACCCACATTAATACTCATATTAACACTCATGTTAATGAGCAGTTAAGGCTGCAAAGTCCATTTCATTTCCATCGCTCAATTCTCTACACACAATGGTCGACTGAGACAATGAAGGACATAGTCATGAACAAGGTGAGGAGAGGAAGAGGTTGGCAGTGGTGGTGTAGGTTGGGTCATCACTGATCAACAGAGATAACGGTTGTGAATTTCACTTGTTCGCTGGGGGGGGGGGAGGGGGGGGGAGGGGGGACCCTAAAAAAGAAAGAATATTTATACTTTATTATTTCATATGTGGGTTTAATTTTCTTTTTTCATTTTGAAATGAAATTAAAAAAATCAAATAAAAAACTCAAAAAACCATACCCTTGTTGTTCTCTTCCTCCAACAATGTTGTTTTTTTCTCCCCTTGTTGTTCTTTTTCCCTCTCCTCCTGATCCCTTCCCTCTTATCGTCCTCCTTCCATGCCTATTTCCTTCTATTCCCCTCTGCCCACTCTTTTGTTCTCTTCCCACCCCTCGCAGTCGTTCTTTTCTTTCCTCGTCTCTTTCTTTCTCCTACACCTCACCCACGATAGTTATAATGGATAACTCTTGTCTAAATCTCTAGAGCATGACTCCAGCTCCATCTTTACAACTTCAGCGTCACAAGACTCCTGTTACACTTCTACAACTACCAACCAATGAGGGTCTTATCAGAATCATCTTCTTGTTCATATCGTGTTTTATGTCTATCTCTTAGCATCAGTCTTGTAATCAAACTCTATATCATGTAACCCTATTTAAATCAATACATTTTGATCTCAGTGTATTATCTGAGTAAAACAATCTTTCATAGTATCAAGAGCCATTCTCTAAACGATCAATTTTTTTTTTCCCTCCCTCTCATGGCTGCTCCTGCTTTCTCACCCGGTCGTAACTTCCTCACAATCAAGCTTGAACGCACCAATTATCCTCTCTGGCTAGCCCAGATTGTGCCTTTTATTTGTATCCATAATCTGCTATCCTTTGTGGATGGTACCTCTGCGTGCCCTCCTGCCTTCCTTCTTAATGATCAAGGTTCTGTTACCGAAACCGTCAACCCAGCACATGAAGTCTGGATTCAACAAGACCAGATGGTCCTTTCCTGGATCAATGGATTCTTGACTCCTTCGGTTCTTGCGACGGTTGCATGCTCCACTTCCTCTCGCTAAACCTGGCTCATCCTTGAGAAGCGATATGCCTCTCAATCCCAAAACTATATCCTTCAACTCAAGGGTGAGTTCCTTCGTCAACAACATGGTGACCTTTCCATTTCTTATTTTTTGGAAAAAAATCAATGGCCTTTATGACGTCCTTTCTCTCTCCTGTGCTCCTGTCCCTGATGATGAACTCGTCACCATCATCCTCAACAACGTTGGTCCCAAGTATGAGACCACCATTGCTTCAGCTCAAGCCAGCAATACTCCCATCACCTACGACATCCTTGAAGCTCTCCTTCTAAGTGTTGAGCGTCGTCTCACCCCCCAATTACTTCCCACTCTTCATGAAACCTTCGTTTATGCTCTTGCTGCTAGACGTGGCTGAGGGGGACCGCATGGTCGTGGCATGTATCCTCGAGGTAGAGGCCGTCTGCTTTCTCTCACTCTGGCTCGTAGCCTTCCTATGAACCATAGCGGTGTTGTTCTCCATTTTTCAGGTTGAACCCCTTTCCTCTGGTCGCAGACTCCTTGACACTGCTCTTTTGCCATCCCAGACCACTACCTCTACTATGGGCCTCTTCCATGCCCCTCGTATCCTTTGCCAAATCTGTCAGCGTCAAGGCCACACTGCTCTTGACTGTTACAATCGCCTGAACCTCTCATTTTAAGGTCGTGTTCCCTCTCAACACCTTCAAGCTCATGCTACTCAGTCCCTCCATGGCTCCTCCACGACAGTTTCTCCTCATAATTGGCTCCTGGATTCTGACCTCAATGCTCATATTACCTACTATTTCACTCAGCTGGCTCAACCTCGAGACTACCATAGCAATGATCAATACAATGGAATATTTGGTGGAACATGTAACGACCCGTCTCGAATTATCAGGATTAATTAAGAATTAATGATGGATTAGCCTTGCTAATCAAGGATTAGACGAGGATTAGTGGACGAGTAGGGAGAAATGACGATTTTACCCTTGGAATGGGCGAATCGTTGACTTTTCGTTCAAGTGGTCAAATGGACTTTGGCCAATGACTGTGACGTAGTTCGTGACATCACGAGTTCATAGACATGTGGCACGCCCGATACCGATATTCGAGGAAGAAGTTATGATTTTCGGAAGTTAGGGAGCATTTTTGTAATTTGGTTATAAAGAGGCAAATAGTTGACTTTTGACCCGGGAGGTCTGATGACTGAGGTCCGAGGATCGTTACGTAGATCAGGACGATACAAATCCGTAGACAGACGGCACGTCGAATTCGGACGTTCGACGGAAAAGTTACGGTTCACGGAAGTCTGAAGGTACTATTGCACGAATTACAAAATAGATACTTTTTGGAATTATGTGGGTCCTGATATTTGCCCCAAGGCCCAATGGATGAGTGACAAGTGTCACCCATCCACTGGACACCATTTTACATTCATGCATATCCCTTCCCTTCATTTTCATTCGATCATCTTCTTTGTTTCAACTAAACCCGATCTCACAACCCATCCCCTTACCTTGTCGATAGACCATGAGCCAGAGGACTTGAGAGGGAGAGACAAAGGAGGGAGATGGTGGCTAGGGGCTGTCTGGACGGCCGTGCATGGAGGTCATGGCCAAGAAAACCCGATTGCTCGGTATGACCCAAATCTTCATATATTTTGATTTCGACGTTATGGATAGCATAGGATGATTAGAGAATGATTTTTAGGTTGCTAGGATGATTTTAAGATACTTTTGGTGGTGGTTCACGATTGAGAAGGCCCTCGGGAAAACTTGAAAACATTGAACCGTTAGGACAAAAATCACACCGTGGGTTTTAGGTGGTTTTCCTTAGGTTTCTTGATTGGAACAGATAGGAAATGAGAAAATAGGAATTTTGGGATTGGATTGGAAGCAAACGGACTGAAATTGGGTGAGAAACCAAGCCAGAACGGTCACGCCGCTCCAGGCGAACCAGCGAACCGGCCAGACCCGGTTTAGCCGAGGCTGATGGTGCAGGAACAGTGGCGCGTGAGCCCACGCGCAGTGCAATCCTTGGGAGCGTGGCAGCGCATGGTAGGGTTTTTGGGGATGTTTTCAACACATGAAATCTTCTATTCTATGTAACGAACATTTTGGGACTGATTTCGTGTCAATCGAATATCGTTTCGATATAGTTTGGGACGTCCGAAGGTTTATGATCGCGTTTAAAAATAGTTCAAAATTCCGAAAAATTACAGGACTTTAGTGAGGGGTTATTTAAGTAGTTAGTAACCCTATAAATTAATTTGGACAGGTTCGGGAATCCCGGAGGTGACGATTAGCCCAGGAAGACGTTTTGGCATGCATATCGAGGCGCAGCTTCGGACGGTCTGTGAGTGGACATTTCTTTCCAAATTGATACATGCATAAATGTTTTATAATTGTTTTAGAATATTTTTTTGTGATTTCATGAGTGCATTTTTTTGTGGTAGTCTAGGATTTACTTATTTGCACATATTTCGAGATTTCTGGTTTTATACGATGCTTATACGTGTTAGGTTTTCAATGAGGGTTTAATGAATGAGTTTTGGATTTGGAAATATGAATTCAGGCATGAGACCCATTTGATTTACGAACTCTCGGACTTGGAGTCCATTTGATTTGACGAGGAATCGGACCGAGGGTCCATTTGAGTTATATGATAGGGCCGAGGGCCCCGTTGATTTATGATTCGGGCTTGAGGCCCTATTGGTTGTGAAATCGGGCTTGAGGCCCTGTTTCTATATAGTTTCGAGCTTAGGGCCCAATTAGTTGTGGTATCGGGCTTGAGGCCCCGTTGATTGTGAAATCGGGCATGAGTCCCAGTTCAGTTTATGAAATGAGAATTCGGGCATGAGACCCTGTTGAACTGAGGATTTAGGTCGAGATCTATGAAATGAATTTGAATCGGATTCGAGGAATCCTATTTAGATGAATCGAGTATGAGACACAGTTGAAATATGTTTTGAGAAAGAAAGAAAGTATTTGAAAATGAATGAAATCCTCCATATGATTATATGGTCTCCTCCAGACGTCGACCTGGAGAGTCACGATCTACAGACCAGAATGGGTATCCCCATAGGGATCGTGTTCCAGGAGTGGGAGTTATGATTTATGATGTGGTCCCTGACCAGATTCCGGAGAGATGTTCGAACTAGATCTAGAGATTGAGCCTCCCAGAAGGAGAATTCCTGGGAGAATACTCGGAGTGAGACCCCGAGTAGTGTGCACACTAGTATAGAGATGATGAATCGTGACATATATCGGGGATGTGTTCCCTAGGGGTTGTGTGCCTCGAGTTGGCATCTTCTCGGAAGTATCGCGGATGGGTTATACGTATGAGTACATAAGAGGTTTTATGAAAGTGATTTGGGGGTGGAGACCCCGTGTTCCATGTTTATGAAAGTGATTTGGGGGCGGAGACTCCGTGTTTTATGATTCGGAAAATGGTTTGGGGCAGAGACCCCGTATTGTATGTTTTGGTATTTCACTGAGAACGGTTTTGGGTTGAGACTCACGTATGTTGATTTGGGCTGAGTTCCCGCATGTATGGATTTACGGGTTTTTGTGATTTCGTGTCGGGGATCCATAAATGGATTTATGGTTCATGACGGTTTATGAGGATCAGCATGAACCCTTGAAAGGTTTTTATGGGTCATGACGGTTTATGGGGACCAGGCATGAACCCCTGAAAGGTTTTGAGAATATGTTTGACAAATGGTTTTATGAACGTTTTGATAAACGGTTTTTGAATGCATGCATATGCTTTTAGTGAAGGACATAAATGTCTTTGTATGAAAATGTTTTATTAAAATATTATTTTGTCCACTCGTGACTTTGAATGTTTTAATACCTTTTAGGTTGATCGCGGATGCTGGCTGTAGCAAAAACGAGACACCATACTCCTCCTCCTACGATCCTAGCGTACTCTGGAAGCCTCGGTGAATGCTAGAGATGGAATTTTCCCTGGTCTGACAATTCGTGTCAGACGGGATCAGGAGCTTCCCACGTTAATCCCGAGGGATTTAGGACGGGTCGTTACAAAATAGGTCCGACTATTTCAAAAATTGGCACTTCATATATCCCTCATTATCCACATCCATTTACCTTACCCAACACCCTTTATTATTCTACTACTATTTCTAATCTTTTATCTATCACTAAATTCACTCAGGATAACCATTGCTCTATCAGTTTCTATCCTTCTTTCTATCGTGTATAGGCTTTGGGGATGGGGAAGATTCTTTTACAATGGCGGAGTAGGAATGGTCTTTATCCTTTATCGAGTTTGTCCTTTTCCAACTCTCACGGTGCTCGTGCCTTCCTTGGTACGCTTGTTCCTAATGGTGTTTGGAACTCTCGGCTCAGGCATCCTTCTTCTGTCATTCTCAAGCATTTAGTTTCCCACAATAAATTGCCTCTTCAAGGCACTGTTTCTACTAAATTTTTTCGATGTTGTCCATTAGTAAAAGCCACAAAGTGTCTTTTAATTTATCTCCTTCTGTTTCCAAGTCTCCTTTAGAGTTAATTCATTCGGATATTTGGCAATCTCCTGCTTTAACTATTTCTGGTTTTCGTTAGTATATTATTTTTATTGACAATTATTCTCGCTATACTTAGTTCTATCCACTCAAGCTCAAATCTTTGCTTATTCTACATTTATTCATGACCCATTTGTACCTTTTATTGGGTTATTTATTTTTTTATTTTTTGTTTCTTTGAGCTAATAAATCTAGCCACTCTTATTTCGGGTAGGCATTGTTAAGTTTTTTTTTTCTTGTAGGATTGCACAGATTAATTACTCGGATGCTAATGGCTTGATAATTCTTAAAGGATTCAAGCTATATAATTTTGTATGTTTTTCCCTCTAGATTGTTGTTTATCCCAAAACTAATACAATCTAATTTGTCTTCACATTGTATCTTTGTACTTCTATCAATGAAATTTTGTATTCTATCAATTTTTTTATTAAATCTAATATATTCATCATTATTAGCAAGATTTAAAATTAAATTTAAAATAATATTTATTAATTAGTACCTTCATTTAGAAGTATATTACACAAATTTTTATTTTTTAATGAGATAATACAAAAGACTGATACAAAATATTTGTCTTCCGATGAAAATATTCAAATTTGTATTGGAAAAAAAAATATTCAAACCTACAAAATTTGAATGAAAAACTTGGTTGAGGAGCGAAGATATAGAGAATCCCTGTCACCCTTTTTTTGCTGTCAAATTGTATACATACCCTCGAGCCATTAGTATGCGATTAAGGGGTCCTGCAATTAGTAACCGTCTTTATTAGTGACATGCCTACTTGAAGATAGCTAGAAAACTAAGCCAGCAAGACCAGTCCACCAGGAGCAGGCCCGCGACACCGTTTGTAGCGAGCTACAGCAAAGAGATCATCAATCACCTCAAGCATTAGCGTACCCACTACTTCAGAAGCTTGCCACCGAATAATGACCTTGAATTTCGCTACCATAACTTTTTGGGCCGAACAATATGCCATTAAGTAACTTAGTTGCCCTTTTTTTTCTCACTCGCATATATCTTCCTAAACCCATGAATAATTTGTTAAGTGCCGATTTTATCTTGTTTACATCTGGAGTGCCGATCTAATATTTCTGTTCCCGAGCAATTAATTTATCTAATATTTTATCTTGTTTACCAAAAGACTACAACGGGATGGCATATTGGTTGAGGGTGTTCCCAAGCTCGGTTCCCGATAAGTGAAGGCAGTCGGCTCAGTTTTCTAAGCTCAGTTCTTGAAAGTTGAATATTCTGATTATTGATCCTATTTTAAAAAACCTAGGAGGAACGGGATTCACTGCTAGTCGTTCATTAAAAGGAAGGCGTTTAATCGTATTTGAAACTCTTTTTTAGTGAACAATTGCAATAAGCGAGTTCTCTTTTTATTACTTAACCCTACGTCCTATTCTAATCTTGCTCGATAAAAGATAATCAAATCAAAGAAGGAAAAGCTAATTAAATAAAAATGTCTTTTATGTATTCCAATATAAAATCAAATCAAATAATAGATCGAATTTGATACAATAATAAATGGACAATAAAACTCCGCTATACTCATCATAATAGTGAGATTCCACTCTAAATAACCAAGACAGCAGCGAAAACTCCGACTGCCACTGATCCCGCGACGGTGAACCTATTTAAAACGGCGCCGTTCTGGGCGGGTGCGGGAGCCTCGGAAGGTGATCCGGATCCGGAGCTAAAAGAGGGAGAGGTCGCCGGAGATGCAGGGGAAGCCGGTGGGGGAGAAGGTGGAGAGTCAGCGACAGGAGATTGAGAAGGTGCAGCGGATGGAGGAGTGCTCAATGGAGAAGGAGAAGAAGCTTGTTTGGGGGAAAGTGCAGGGGACTTGGCTGGAGATGATGCAGGGGATTGAGCCATTGTTGAGGCAAACAAGAGAGAGGCCATTAACACCAAAACGGCACCGCTGAATCGAGCCATTGTAGAGAGAGAAGGAGACAACTCAAACCGAGAGAGAGATCTTAGGGTTTAATGTGGAGAGGCGGAGAGACCAGAGAGGGGTTTAAGTTTATAAATTGCGGGGTGAGGGCAATTTATAGAGGGACGTTGAGGAGGCACGGTGAAGGCATCGCCGTCGATTTTTAGAATCATGTTTGACACGGAATTCGAGCGACGTGGACGGATAGGATTTTCTTATGAAAGAAAGTCCGTTGGAAAACGTGTTCAACAACTCAGCCCACAAAACGCGGACTGGATTTTTGCCCGTTGGATGGAAAGTGAAGCCAATAACGGTTAGTTTTCCAACGGTGCAGAAGAAGGAAGGTGATTTTCAAAAGCAAAAACAGAAGGAAGGTGATCTGGCAGATTCTGCTTATTTTTTATTTTTTATATTTCTTTTGCAAACAGGCTTAAAAACTTGAATGGCACCGTTTAGATTAGGGTTTGGCACATGGAACCAAAATATTGAAATCGTATCGTTTCAGATCAAATTATACCGAAAAAAATCGAATAGTAAAACCGTTATATGATTGGTACGGTACCGAAACCGTACCGATATAATTCGGTACGGTTTCGGTATCGATATTTTAAAAAACCGTCCCATACCGATACCGTACCGAATTAGAATATTTTTTTTAATAATTAAATTTATTTCTTATTGGTTTATTAGGCTTTCTTCAAGAGTTGATATGACCATACATGTCTTAATTTAGCTTCTAAGAGTTGATATCTTCAACTTAGTGCAACTTTTTCAATACATATTTGAAAACTTAAGTCCTTCATAAATGTAGTTTTGCTTTTTCTTTAGTCTTTTCCTTGCTTTATAATCACAAACAAAATTTTGGCTCAAAACCGAAACCATACCGAAACCGTACCGAACTTAATTGGTACGGTACGATCTGGTTTCACTTTCAAAATATTGAATACCGAACCGTACCGTACTGATTAAAATTAAATGGTATGGTTCTGGTATCGATCAATTTTGTACCATACCGAACCGTGTCCACCCCTAGTTTAGATATTACTAGACTCTGGCACCTGCTAATGCAGGTGCTAATTAATTTTTCAGTTTTGTTAAAAGAATTAAAAAAGGATAAATAATATTAATTTTTTAATTTTTAAAATAAAAATAAGAAGAGTAACTACCTTATCTCACCACCCTTTTTTTTATTTTTTTTTACCCCCACTCCTTCCATTAACCTTTATTATTTTTTTAAATTTTGAATTTGATATTTAATTTTACTATTTTATCCTTAACTATTTAATAATTTAAAGGGTATTTTTGTTAGAAGTTTTTGGTGAAGCCTTTTGAGCATCTTGGCTTTATGATAATAGATTTTTATTTCTACGCGAAATTGAAGTTAAGTGACAACTCACCATTTTTTTTAACGATTTACTTATTAGGTTAGAGACTCCCATTACTAAATTTCTAAGAGTAATTTTTTTTTCAAAGTTTGCTTCTTACATATTTTTATCAATATCAAAAAAGTTAGTCATTATGACTTGACCCATTTTTCAGGAAAAAAAAAAGGTTAGTCGTGATGACTTGGCCTATTTAAGTCAAAGCCATTCGTAATTTATATTACATTTTTTGTTAGTTGTTATTCTATTTATTGAAACAGAATACGTACACATTCGCAAAAATCTACTCTTCTCTTCTAAAGGACGTAGAAAGTTGGAGAGTGTAGAAACGACTTTATCTCGATGTGAGGGATCAATTGAGCTTGGAGGCGAGGCTGGTGGTGGCTTGTGTTGGCTATTGTGGAGGTTGGGTGTGCAGTGGTTGTTGTCTCCGGGAGTAAAATACAGAGATGAAGTCGAGGGGAGAGAGAAATGAGGAAGAGATGAAGTGGAGGTGGTGGGGAAATTGAGTGGACCAAACTGATTGGTCTCAAATAATTTTTGGGTGAGGAATAAAATAATAATTAAGATATTTAGAATTAAATAATTTAAAGGATAAAAGAATACTATTATCTCTTAATTTAGTCTCTTAATGTGAAAGTCCAACTACATTCGAAATTTTTGAATAATCCTTCGTTTCAAATGAAACATATTCGGAGTAGAGTTCTCAAACTCACATATTGTTAGCTTAAGTCAAGTTGATAGGAATTAAATGATTAGAGATAAAAGGGTAAATCATTAATTCAACAAATTGTAACGACCCGAACTTTCATAAAAAATATATTTTTAATGCAAAATGACCGTTTTATCCCTGAGAAGAAAAAGTTGACTTTTGACCCATGAGACATTTAGGACTTTGACCAATGACTGTGACGTAGATTAGGACGTCACAAATCTGTAGACAATCGGCACGCCGAAAACGGACGTTCGACGGAAAATTTATGGTCACGAGAGCGAAATTGATTAGACTTACGACCCGAGAACTTAATTAAAATAATAATAAAATAATGAAATCTGATTTATCATTTAATTAAACCAGGACCCTTGGATGAGTGACAAGTGTCACTCATCCCACATTTACTTTTTCCCCAAATTGTGGATCTTGCCCCATTGGTGGATTTGTTTATATTTTATTTCCTTCATCTCCCCCCAACCGTCCATCAGTAACGCCCTGGAAATTCGAAAAAAAGAAAATTTGGAAATTGCGAAGGAAAATGACGATTTTGCCCCTAAAATTGGGTGAACGGTTGACTTTTTATTCGAGCGGTCAAACGGACTTTAACCGATGACTGTGACGTAGTTCGGGACGCCACGAGTTCATAGACAAGTGGCACGCCCGATTCCGACATTTGAGGAAAAAGTTATGACGTGCGGAAGTTTGAGGGTAAGTTGGTAAATTGGTCAAAATGGGCCGAAAGTTGACTTTTTGATCGGGACATTGTTTGGACTTTCCGGGAAGACCGTTAGATAGGTCTCGGGACGCTGAATCCGTAGACAGACGGCATGCGTCAATCGGAGTCCGAATGAGAAAGTTATGGGTCTAGAACTATGAGGGGCGGTTTGGTAATTTTTCCACGTAAGGGTAAAATGGTAATTTTAGGTAATGGGATTGATTAAACGGTGAACCTGGCTGAATCAGCCAACTAAATGACTCAGGGGCTGGGTGAAGTGACATGTGTCACTTGGTAATAAGTATTAGTGGCATTGGGTGCCTTTGTGTACCATTACTTTCCTTAATTAATTGGTTGCTGTTGCATAATTAGAACAAACACCCGACTAAGAACAGAGAACACCAATGCTATATCCTCTTTTTACCTTGATCGATTTTCAGTAGAACAAAGACACAAGGGCAATTGAATGAGTAATTCGTGACAATATGGAGAGAAAAACCTAAAAGGAAACAAAGAAAAGCCTAATCAAATTGTGCTGAAATACCCGAAAAATCACCCAACACCAAGATTGTCGAATTTGATTTCTTGCACGATTTCGATTTCAATTGAGGTGGTATTTAGCTTCCTGGGGATTAGACGACTCGAACCAAATCAATTGGGAAGCCAATTGATTGTGAATTGATGAAGAACAGCCCCTGCGATGGTGTCGAATTTGGGGGATTAAGTTCGACTAATTGGAGGTATGAAACGTTGAAATTGATTTCATATTTATGCTTAGAATGGACCTAGGATGCTTCCTGTATGAATAATTGAACGATACGGGTTGATTTTGGGTAAAACCCGAATGAAGACCCGTCGGGTGTTCGTCTTGAGTCGAGGGGTTTTAGAGCTTTTTTACGTAAATTGAACTCACAGACCTGTAATCTATATTGGATTGAGACTAATGAGTAAAAGAACGGGAGGAATTGAGTTCAAATTGATCGAAATCAAGTCGGGTCTGATCGCGGGTTGCAGACCCGTTTATCAGAGAAACGGGAAGGAAGGAGACTGTGTAGGTTACTGTTCATGGCGCGTGAGGGCGCGTGGTGGGTTTTCTGAGGAAGGTTTCAACAGGTGTTTTACTCTATGTAATGTAACGGACATTTTAAAATTGGTTTCGAGTCGATTGGACACCGTCTCGAAAAGGTTTCGCGGGTCCGACGGTTTATGTTATATTTTAAAATAATATTTAAATCCCGGAAAATTATGGGGAATTGATATGATGTAAATTAACTTGTTAGTAACCTTACATAATGATTTTAGACAGGCTTCGAGATTCCTGAAAAGTGTCGGAAATTACGGAAATGCGTGCAGCACGGGAAGCGAGCGAGTTGGACGGCCGTGACACGACGTTCGGGGCTAACCGAGAGGCAGAGGCATAAGCGGTGTTAATCCCTTGTCTGATAGGTGCTGAAGGGTAGTTTCAGGACTTCAGTTGACTTGTCAGACGGGAGCAGGACCGGGCACGAATATCGAGGTCCAGTTGGGACAGGTCCTATCACCATCTCTCTTTCAACCATTCATCCTCACCCTTCATTTCTCCTCATCTGATCACCTTTATCAAACAAAAAATCGTATATCTCTCTCCCATATTCCTCTAACCCGTGAGCTCAAGAACCTCTCTCCATTTCGTACAAACTCCAAACGTCCATCATCTTTATCTACTCTACTCACCCTTTTATCACCAGATCGATATCATCTTCACCATCAGCCCATCATCATTTTCATCTCTGGTACTGTAAAACCGTGCACCACCCAAATCCGCGAAGAACACAACCCCAGCCCCAAAACTCAACCTGTCCAACCCATACGAAACTACTTTGAACCAACACAAGACTAAAACCATTAGGAGGTCTGGACGCCTAAAGAGCTGAATGGAAGACCCACGACGGCGACATGGTGGAGGTAGGTCGGAAAACCCGAGAACTACCCTGTTTTTCCCGTTTTCGAAACTTCAAAACATGACGTGTATATGATGTTTCTTTGTGTTGGAGCGTGTTCTAGGGACAGTGACAAGCACGAGGAGGCTGGTTTCGAAGCAAGGCGTGGTCTGAGGCGACGGGGAAGACGACCAGAAACTGCGCTGTAGGTTTTCGAATTCAAGGTATAGATCTTGACCCTTTTTATGGTTTTTGAGTTTAGAGACCTGTAGAGTAAGCTTAGACGAACACATACGGAAAAATCCCGTCGAAAATGGTGGTCGGAGATAGGAGTTCTGATCGGGTCAGGTCGCGGGTCACAACGACCCGGTTGTAGGATTTCGGGCTGACCCGGTCGAATGTCAGGGATAATGACATCATCATACTGACGTCATCATGTCAAACATGTCAGACTAGCAACCAACCAGTAAGTTACATGTGTCATCTAACACCTGTTAGTAGTGACGTCATCATTACTGTAGCAACGTTGACCAGAGGGTTGACCAGGCACGTGTGGGTACATATGTATAGTACTCATGGTGGGAACACCACCATATTTTAGGTCTAGATGATACGGATTCAATGGCGGTGGTTTCGTGTCGATCGGTGATTGTTAGGTTGGTCAAAATAGGGTTTAATGCCTCGGGAATCGTGTTTGGATTCCCAGGCCAATTTCATTCTAGGGTTTCATGATTGAGATGTAGGGACTTATAGTGACCTTTCTGTGTACTTTGGACATGACAAGGATTGTACGATAGCACCGGGACACGTTTATACGTTCGGTTTAGCGATGAGACCAGACTGTGAATGGGCCTTTGATTTTGTTTAACCCTTCCATGGATAACTGTTTTAATTACTATATCTATATGATTGAATCGAAGTATTTGAATGCCTTGAGTTATTATTCTTGCACGTATTATGAGGTTTTGAGCATGAGACCCGTCTGGTTAGTTATGCATTGTTTTGAGATATAAACACAGATTTTGATGATTCTCTTTAGTTATGCACTGTATAGACCTATCCTAGTGATACTAACTCTTCCGGATGTTGGTATAACAGGACCCACTCCCATTCCCCCGTGATTAAAGGCTAAGTCCTGCTCCCGTCTAACTTATGCATGACACGAAGGCGAAACCGACGTCCACCCTCCATGTGACACGTAAGTCGGACAAGGGATTCTCGATCCGACCATCCAAAAAGCATCCGGACTTCCCAGAGTGCGCAGAATCTACTGTGGATCGAACATGTGATGTCTCCGTCTCTCTCGACCAACAGCCCGCACCGCGACAACCTGCAGGGTATCGAAAACACAAAAGACTGTGAGTGGACAAAAATAAAGAATAAGTTCAAAAACAGTTATCAGAAAACACAATTACATTTATACCCTTCATTTAAAAACCAATGCATGCATATCAAACCATTCCATCAAACCATTCTATATTCAAGTTATTCGAACCGTTTAAGAAAACCAAACCCATTGCCTTTTCTCAAATCCCGGGCCTCAGTCCAAAACCATCAAAATTCATATCACCCGGGCATAGCCCAAAACATCGGAAAACTAGTAGTGCAAACCATCATCATCAAATCTCAGTGAAATCCAAAACACATTTGAAACCACATTTCCATCTATTGAACTTGCTGGATCTATCCCAGTCTTTAAACTTAATCCAGGGCTCAATATAATCCGAGTCTTTAAACTCAATAGGCCTACGAGGGAATTATCAATATTCGAGTCCTTAAACTCCCGAGTCTTTAAACTCAATCCGGGTCTTTAAACCCAATTCGGGCCCGCCTCTGTCATAATCATATCCGGGTCTTTAAACCCAATAACCAGATCCAGTAAATCCAATCCAAAACCATTTTAAAACCATTATCCATTTCCGAATCTGCAATCTCATCAAGATCCCGAATCCAAACCCAGGACTCATATTCATACTCGTTTCCAAATCCGAGTCTGAAACCATCATTCCGTAAGCCGACATCCGGAATAACCTTTCCGAACCCAAACCCGGAAATCCATTTCCAAGTTTCCAAAATCGAATCCAAAATCGTTATTTTGAAATCCGATTCAAAAACCCGAAATCACGTTCTTTAAAACCACTTTTATGAACTGGGCCTCTAAGCCTGAAATCACTTTCCAAAATCCATTTTAAATCTTTGAAATCAAATCGTATTTCAATTCCCGAAATCGAATCATTAAAACCACGTTTAAATCACAACATCAATCGTATTCTCGTAAAACGTATAATTCCGTAGATATCTCGAAAACTATGCAAAATCGTAAATCATCAAGTGACAGGACCCATCCCTATCCCCCCGGGATTAACGCGGGATGACCCTGCTCCCGTCTGACACGGAGTGTCAGACAAGGGATATTTTCGACCTTTGCCCTCCCGGGCTATCAGAGTACACCAGGATCCGGAGGAGGCATGTGATATCTCGGTCTCTGCTACAGTCCACATTCGATGTCAACCTGAAGAGCAGTCAAAACATTAAAAGCTGTGAGTGGACAAAACAAGAGTTTATAAAAACATTTCCATAAAGACATTTGTACCCTTCACTAAAAAGCATGCATGCATTCGAAAACCATTTAACCAAATGGACCACATGTGGGAACTAAGCCCAAATCAGAAATAAACCAAGGTCGAAAGGACCACCATGAAATTGACCATACGGGCCACTGCCCAAATCCATAAAGAAACCAATAAGGGACTCAGCCTAAAACCATAACCATACGGAAATCAAATACACGAGCCACTGCTCAAATCCTGTGCACACCTGTGCACACCAAATATCAAATCTCATATATCATATCATATATCATATATACATATAAGTCACCCAACCAATCCTGTCACGGTATCCAAAGCTACGCGCGTGCTACCCGGGTCTCAATCCGAGTCTTCTCAAAGTCAAGGTCAATGTCCGCAGACCACTGATCCTACTCGAGATAATAGTAACCATAGCCTTCCTGAGAGTAAGGAACCCATGTAGGGGGTGACTCTACTCAGTCAGTGCTCCGTGACTACTCTGGGGTCCACCCAGGCCAACGACCCTCCCCGGAGAAGATAATAGAAGTAAAGGAAGGTATAAGAACATATATATACATAACACAATATCCATGCCCGGTTCCCCTGAACCGTCATGATCCATAATATCCATAACCAAGGTAACATGCCGGTTCCCATAAATCGTCATGTACCGTAATAACATAACCAGGGTAACATGCTGGTTCCCATAAACCGTCATGTACCGTAATAACATAACCAGGGTAACATGCCGGTTCCCATAAACCGTCATGTACCATAATGACCAACAAGGGTTCATGCCGGTTCCCATAAACTATCATGAACCACGATACCATAACAAGGGTTCATGCCGGTTCCCATAAACCGTCATGAACCGAGAAATCCATTTAAGGTTCCCTGACCTGAAATCAAAACCGTAAAGTACCTGGGTCTCATGCCCGAACATAGGACATCAGCTGGGCACCGAGCCCGATATCTGAGGTCATATGCCCAGGACAAAACCAAATGGGTCTCATACCCGAGTTTATCCTTTTGAAATCCAAATCCAATTCATTTAGACCAATAAAGAAATACATACCCGTATAAGCACCGTATAAGGTCGAAACCTCGAAATACGTTCTTATATGTAACCACAAACAAATGCACCAATGGCATCATAAAACATGTAATAAAACATACAATAAACATTTATGCATGCACCAATTTAGAAAACAAGGTCCACTCACAGACCGTCCAAGCTGTCGCCTCGATTTGCGTGCCATTGGCTCTCCCGAGCCGATTACTGTCACCGGGACTCCCGAACCTGTCCGAATCGTAATAGAAGGTTACTAACTACTTAATTAACCTCCCATTAAAGCCCCGTAATTTTTCCGAACTGTTAACTATTTTTAAACCAACCCTAAACCTTCCGACACCCCGAAAACTATCGAAACGATGTCCGATTGATGCGAAACCAGTCCCAAAATGTTCGTTACATTGAATAGAAGATTTTCCGTGTTGAACACTTTCCCAAATTATGGCCCACGCGCCCTCACGCGCTCCTAGAAGGGACGATGCACTGTTCATCGTCATCAAGCTCCAGCAGACCGGTTTTCCTGTGCTGGACCGGTTCACCTGGTTTGGGTGATCCAACTGGACCGGCGTGACCGGTTCACAGCCCTAGACACCCCATTTTTCATCCTAGTTCTTCCTTTTCGATTCATTCCTTCCTATTTTGATGTTTTCTAGCCATTACAATCCTTAAAACAACCTAAAAACCGCATAAACCCATGGTTCGATTTTGAACCAAACGGTTCAAAGTTCCCAAAATGCAGCCATGGCTTCACAGCCGTCCCTAGCTCCCTAAAACCTTCCTAACATGTCCCTAGCAACCCAATGGACTCATTAAAACCATTAGAAACGAACCATAACATCAAAAATGTAAAAATGGATCAAAATGGACTTACCGTGAACCTCACGGGTTCTTCCTCCTTCCAGCAGCCGTGGACGGCGGTTCTGGCCGGTAACCACCTTCTCTTGTCCTCTCTTCCATCCCTAGTCTCAGTCCTGGTCTCTTGAGTGAAGGTTGGATGGGTTTGGGTTGCACGGATGGGAGAAAATGGTGGGTGTGAGATCGGGTATTTGAGGAAAATGGGAATGATCGATGCAATGCAAGGGATGATATGCATGTATGTGGAATGGTAGCCAGTGGATGAGTGACACTTGTCACTCATCCATTGGTTGTTGAAAAGCAACTGGGCCCACTAAAGTCCAAAAGTACCTCGTAAAATGCATCACCGTGAATAGTATCCTGGAACTTCCGTGAACCGTAACTTCACCGTCGAACGTCCGAAGTCGACGTGCCGCCTGTCTACGGATTCGTATCGTCCTTATCTACGTAACGATATTCGGCCCTCGGCCATCGGACCTCCCGGTCAAAAAGTCAACAGTTGACCCCTTTTAACCAAAATTACCAAAATGCCCCTAAACTTCCGAACGTCATAACTTCTTCCTCGAACGTCGGAATTGAACGTGCCACCTGTCTATGAACTCGTGACGTCATGAACCACATCACGGTTATCGGTCAAAGTCCATTTGACCGCCCGAATGAAAAGTCAACGTTTTACCCACGCCTAGGGGCAAAACGGTCATTTTGCATCGTTCGTCCGATTTCGCTAAACTAATCACGGATTAGCCTCACTAATGGTGATTAGTCACTAATCTAATCTAGGAATTTGGGACGAGTCGTTACATCAAGAGCATAAGCAAAATCATAGAATCACGTATAGAAAAAATATAAAAACATATATGCATGCATCATAAGTTAGAAAGCAAAGTCCACTCACAGACCCGGCTAATCCGTTATCACCGGCTTTCCGAACCTGTCCTAATCCCATAAGAAGGTTACTAACTACTTCATTAAGCTTCTACTAAGTCACCGTAATTTTCTCGAATTTTTAACTATTTTTAACCGAGGCCTAAAACCTTCGGACATCCCGAATACTATAGAGACGATGTCTGATCGATTCGAAACTAATCCCAAAATGTTTGTTATAACAAATACCTTAAAAGTCGTGTTGGAACCTTTCTTAAATGGCGTACCACGCGCCCACACGCGTCGCCTGAAGTGGCTGCGCGTGGGCTTCACGCGCCTGCTACAGTGTCACTTTCAACCTCTAGTGAACCCGATACACCTGGTTCGAACCAGTTCGGTCCAACCGAACAAGCGGTCACGGTTTTCTCTCACTTTTCCATCTTTTCCACTCCTATTTGTCCCTTTAGTTTCGTCCTTTCATTCCTTACCAAACCACCTAATCAAAACATGGAATTCGAGGCTCAAGCTTACCTCCCAAATTGAAGAAGAAACTGTCCCCTGTTCATCGTTCAGTTGTCACGATTCTGGCCACTTAAACCTTTGATTTCAATCGTAATCGATCTCTGGTACCATCAGAAAACTGTTTCAATTAACACAATCTAGTAATAGACAACAGGACGTGACTTACCATTTTGATTCCAAAACTCACCCCTGCTCGGTTTTCCGGCTACCGTCCACGGCAGGTCTCAATTTCCAGCTCCCTAGCTTCCTAGCCACTTCAGAAACACTCCCTAATTAATCAATTCGATCCTTAGGCCTTGAATCCAATCTTCAAGTTCAACCATAAAACAGGGGACTTCCTCGGATTTTCTCTATTTCCACCGCCATCCTCAGCCGTCTTGCCTCGCCGTGGTCACTAGGCATCTCAGCAAAGTCTCCTTTCCAGTTTTCCTTTACACCCTAACATCATCTGATCAGGTTTGGGAGGGTTGGGATTCCATGATCAGCTCTGTCCTTGTTTTTCTACGTTTTTCATTCCAATGTCGTGCATAAACTCAATTCTGTTTTTTAAAAGTGCGTGAGAGACGGTGATGGCTTCTACCACCATCCAAAAGGGGCCAGGTGTCCTAAATCCTGTGGCCACACACCCTGATGTAGCCAAATGTTCTCTGACCACTGGGCACAAATCCCCATACAAGTCAAATGACCATTTTACCCTTATTCCACAAATTACCATTTTGCCCCTAGTGTTTTTAGACCAAATTTCGAACCTATCGACGTCCGATGACAACATGCCTCTTTTCATTATACTCAGGGAATCGAGACCTTCCAAACGGCCCTCGAAATGCATGAAAGTGACTTGTCATCCAAAAAGCCAACCATTTGCCCCTATTCCATCAAAATTACCAAAGTACCCTCGAACTTTTGAACGTCATAATTTTGTCCTCGGATGTCGGAATCGAACGTGCCACCTGTCTATGAACTCGTGACGTCCCGAAATACGTCACGGTCATCGGTCAAAGTCCTTTTGACTATCCGATCGAAAAGTCAACATTTTTCCCAATTCTAAGGGCAAAATCGTCATTTCGCACCGTCCGCCCGAACGCATCTAACTAATCACTGATTAACTTCACTAATCCGCCATTAACAACTAATCTAATCCTGATTCCTGGGACGGGTTGTTACATGGTATCCCGGAGTGTTCACGGCGCATTGCCTACGAGGGGTCATTCTACGGAGGGACCGGACCGTAGAGTGACTCAGGAGCACGATTGCTATGATTGGACGTCTGGGACGTCACGCATATGGGATGTCATACCCGGACTGGGTTCGGGATTTGGACTTGGGATTGACACCCCTAGTGGCACGCATAGCCTTGGGACTATGACCTTATTAGGCGTTTGGGACTTCAGTCATCTGGGATGTCCAGGTTGGGATGTATAGTGCAGCAGCTCATTTTATGATTATGATTATATTATCCTGTTTATGGTTATATGATATATTATTATGGATTTCGATTCGGATGCATGCATGATTTGGAAAACAAAGGGGTAAAAATGTTTACTATATGCTTAAACTATTATATAAACTTTATGTTTCTAGCCCACTCACCCTTATTGTTTTTACTAACCCCTCCGGACCGTGCTACTGAGGTGGACGAGGATCTTGAGGCTGAGGCATAGATTGACGTTGCGCACCTGAACCCTACTTCTGGGTAGGTTGGCACGTGAGAAGTCCTTACAAGTAGTGATCACTAATAGTATTTAAAATTATCCCTTATCTGACACTATTTGATTTCAGATTATATGTATGACTTATTTATGGATATTTGTGTATTTGGATCTTTAAAGGGTAAAATTGTTATTTAGGGTTGTGTGTCAGACGTGAGCAGGGCACGTCCCTAGGTAGCCCTAGGGGGATCGGGACGGGTCCTGTCACAAATTCCATTTTAAAATTCAAGGACAAGGTGTAACAATCTACTTCCTTAAAAAAAATTCAACCTCGATGTTTGATACTGACATACCCACTAGAAGACCGTGAGCACAGAAGTAGATGAAAAAAAATGAAATTAGAGAAAAGTAAGAAATTGACAGGAATTGAAGAAATTGAAAAACAAACGAAATTGATAGGAAAAAAAATTAAAGCAAAAAGGAAGTTCGAAAAAAAAAATTGAAAGGAAAAAATTAAAGATAAAAATTTTCATAGGTATCCATTACCTAGTTGGTAGGGCTTAGGTAAACCTTAAAAATTTAGAATGGGTCTATATGGGTATGCTACTAATTTGTACCCATATATGATAGGACCTACCCTGAAAAATACCTCGAAAATCATACTCAGTCCAGCTCCTATTGGATAACTAATATAAATTCCAAAAGTACCCTAGGACCTTTACTCCTATCACAAGAATCCGTCAGACAAGAGAACATATGATAGGGAATGCTCTACCGAGTCCCGATCCTAGAGGTGAGTACGAGACTCTAGTCGTAATCCATGGAAAGAATAATATCTCAAATAGCTAGTAACTCCCTCGGCTAATAGCCATGACTAGCTAGTAACCATAGGCTCTGTTGACTCCATCCAAGTCTCTAACCGATATCTCGACTCACACCAGAGTCCCGATTGGTATCTCAAATCGCATAGAGTTCGAATCTGATATTTCGACTTACCTAGGGTCCCAATTTGATATCGACCCTCGAGACGTCCGAACCTAAGTGTAGTTTATACTCATTCTGGAGTATACACCAACAACACATTACATATTAGGAATAATCTCAAGATCTAACACTAAAATACCAATTTTCAAGCATAAGTGTATCCAAGTTCTAGATCTGACTCGTGACCTCGTCTAGGATTATAATATCATCCTAATATATGCATCCAACCCAATGTTCTCAAGCAACATAACAAAGCATTCAATTCATAATTATAATCATCACATATTCAATACATTTCAAACCATAACTATAATAAGTTTAGGGTATAAGATCAACTCACATCACGTCTTAAATAGCTCATCTGACGAAATGTATTGTTACATGACTTCCTAAGCACTTACCCCCAGAAGTCTCCCCGGACTCCAACTTGGCTCATCATGCTTCCATGATCAAGATACCTCGCAAAGAAGTAACTAACAAGTAATAGATGACAAAATAATCAATCCAATCAAACCCTTTGGTCTTGAAAACCCAAGTTCCTTATCTTCATAATTAAACAACATTAGACATCTGGAACTAACACTAAATGAACTCTGATGAACTCCCAACCCCCACCATCAGATCTGAAATGTTGAAACCTTCAACACTCACCTCAATCGAGGCTGGTGAAGGCCTCTACACACCCCCACATGCAACCCTTTCGCTTAGATCCTCTGACGGCGCCGGCAGAGAGCTACTCACCCCCAACCTCGTGCAGGCCAGCTGACAGGACCCATCCCAATCCCTCTGGGATTAACGCGGGATGACCCTGCTCCCGTCTGACACGAAGTGTCAGACAAGGGATATTTCCGACCTTTGCCCTCCCGGGCTATCAGAGTACGCCAGGATCCGGAGGAGGCTTGTGATATCTCGATCTCTGCTACAGTCCACATCCGCTGTCAACCGGAAGGGTATTAAAAATAGAAAGATTGTGAGTGGACAAAAATAAAGAGTTTATAAAAACATTTCATCAAAGACCTTTATACCTTCCACTAAAAAGCATGCATGCATAGTAAAACCATTTACTCAAACATGTTTAAACAACCATCATTAGGGTCTCAGTCCCAAATTCTATAAATACAAGTTCTACGGGCTCCTGCCCAAACCATTTACAGAAAACCATAACATAGTAAACATATGTGGGATCTCAGCCCAAAACCATTTATCATCATAAAACATAATTTCCCAAACCAATTTAAATTATGTTTATCCCTTATATTCATATCCAGAACCTGTCACGGTAAAATAGAGCTACGCGCGTGCTAACTGGGGTCTCAAACCCAAGTCTCTCTCCAGGGTCCACACATGTCAATGTCCGTAGATCAATGACCCTCCCTGGAGGTAACGAACCATGCCCATCCTAAGAGTAAGGAACCCAACTGGGGGGCGATTCCACTCAGTCAGTGCTCCGTGACTACTCCGGGCTCCACCTAGGCCAACGACCCTCCCCGGAGGAGACAATCATATATAAAGGATGGAGTATGAAAAACCTTTTGAAATCATTCTTGAAACCTTTCAAGGATTCATGCCCAGCCTCCATAAGCCGTCATGAACCATAAAATCCTTTCATGGGTTCATGCCGGTTCCCATAAACCGTCATGACCCGTAAATCCATTTCAAGGGTTCATTCCGGTTCCCATAAACCGTCATGAACCATAAAACCATTTGTAATATATAACTGGGCCCTAGGCCCGAATCCACATAGAAACTGGATCTCAAGTTCGAATCGTAAACCAACTGGGCCTCCAGCCCGATTCCGTAAATCAAATGGACCTCAAGTCCGAGAATTACCTTTTCAAATCCAAAATCATTTCATGACATCATATCCAAAACCACAAGAATGGAAAATCAGTGTAAAACCAGAAAACCTCGATTTACGTGCAAGCACGTAAATCGCCTCGAAATACGTGAAACCATATAATTTACAAATATCCAAATCAAACTCATCAAATCACATTCATTATCCTTTTGGAAATCCAAAACCATTTCATTCAGACCAATAAAGACGTACGGACCCGTATAGGCACCGTATAGGGCCGAAACCTCGAAATACGTGCCTATACTTAACCACACATCCAAATGCACTCATGGCATCACAAACAAGTATTTAAAACATATAATAAACATTTATGCATGCACCAATTTAGAAAACAAGGTCCACTCACAGACCGTCCGAGCTGCCGCCACGATTTGCGTGCCATAGGCTCTCTCGAGCCGATCGCTATCACCGGGACTCCCAAACCTGTCCAAATTTTAATAGAAGGTTATTAACTACTTAATTAACCTCCTATCAAAGCCCCGTAATTTTTCCGAACATTTAACTATTTTTAAACCGACCCTAAACCTTCCGACACCTCAAAAAATATCAAGACGATGTCCGATTGACACGAACCCAGTCCCAAAATCTTCGTTACATCGAATAGAAGATTTCCCATGTTAAACACTTTCCCAAATTATGGACCACGCGTCCTCACGAGCCCCTAGAAGGTCGAAAATACTGTTCATCGGCATAAACCTCAGAACTGAACCAGTTACTGTAGCAAAATACTGTTCATCTCGGGTTTCTCTTCCGTTTCTGGACTGATTCGGGGTCCGTTTGGTCCCATTTTAATTCCTAAATTCCTATTTCTTCATTTCCTAACTAACCCAATTAATTAAACCATCAAAAACCAACTAAAACTCATGAACCCATTTTGAACCATACGGTTCAAACTTCCCCGATCAGCCTCCACGGCGTCCCAGCCGTCAACCACCACCAAAATCATCTCTATACTCCCTAAACAACCTATTTAAACCAATCAAATCATCCAAAACAACCCAAAAAGCAAGAATAAAAAATAAGAGGAAAAATGGGTTTATCGGCTTACCGTGCATTCCTCCCCCGCCATCCACGGCGGCGCGGTTCCTGGCCGGCCACCAGCGTCCACCGGTCCATCCTCACTCTCTGGTCTCTCTTATATGATCATTGGAAAGGGTTGAATGGGTTTGGGTGAGAAATGGGATCGGGTTTGGTTGGAGGGAAAATGGAAAATGGATGCACGGGTGAATGGTTTGGTGCATGAATGAAATATGGTGTCCATTGGATGGGTGACACTTGTCACTCATTCATTGGGCCTCCATTAAATATCTGGGCTCACTAGAGACAAACTGCACTTTTTGTCTCGTAAAACGTGTCGTCGTGAATAGTAACCTAGAACTTCCGTGAACCGTAACTTCGCCGTCGAACGTCCGAATTCGACGTGCCGCCTGTCTACGGATTCGTATCGTCCTTATCTACGTAACGGTCTTTGGCCCTCGGCCATCGGACTTCTTGGTCAAAAAGTCAACATTTCGCTCCTTTTAACCAAAATTACTAAAATGCCCTTAAACTTCCGCACGTCATAACTTCCTCCTCGAACGTCGGAATTGAACGTGCCACCTGTCTATGAACTCGTGACGTCACGAACTACGTCATGGTCATCGGTCAAAGTCCCTTTGACCTTCCGAATGAAAAGTCAACGTTTTGCCATGACTAGGGGCAAAACGGTCATTTCGCATCGTTCGTCCGATTTCGCTCTACTAATCACGGATTAGCCTCACTAATCGTGATTAGTCACTAATCTAATCATAGAATTTGGGACGGGTCGTTACACCAGCCCCTACAAAAATCGGCCATTGTTGGTCAAAACCAAGCTTCTCCAACTCTTTCAATTCCTCACCAAATCTTGTAACCCATAGGTCAAAATTCATCTACACAAAGAGAAGAACACAAATATTAGGTCCAATCCAAACATTGCTACTTGTAGCGGTTAGATATCACCTCGAAAGGCGTAGAAACCCAGAACTTATAGTCGTTGGCATGCCGTCTACATGGGTTTTTGGGGTTCAAGGCCAATATCACCCTGCTCACACAAACGAGACAAAGATGATGGTGGTGGAGCGACAGCCTGGGTCGCTGTCGAACGACGACTTGGTTCCAGCCCGTGCATCACCCTTGTGGGGAGAGAGAGTGGAGTGAGGAATTCCCAAATCAGATCAATGGGGAGAGGAGAGAGTGTGTCAACATTTAAAATCCAACTTTTCCAAAGTTACCATTATGCTTTTACTGTTTCAGACCCGTAATTTTCTTCAACGGACTCTGATTCTCATGTGCTGCCTGTGTACGACCTTATGAGCTCGAGACCTACACAATGGCCAAATGAAAACATCTAAAAATATCTCGGAGGAAAAGTTGGCTAACGGGAAAAATCGCCTTTACAATTAAATTCCCAAAATGACCCTAATTTTTGGTCCTGCTCGTTATAATATAGGTTGAGGATTTGCTCATATCCTTAAAAAACCCTATTTGGCCATCCACAGTTGGCATGTTACGTTGTGAATATGGTAGGTTGACGGCTTTTGTATGTGTATTGTTTCTTCCTATCTGCGAATAGATGACTAGTCATTAAAATGAGTCTTAATAGAACACTTCAAATATGTTACGAATCTAAAATTGATTACCCTCATTGATTAAAGTAGGTCTTTATAGACTATTTCGTATTTTCACACTTAAGTAATGTTGACCTAGCTTGATGAGTTTGAGAAGACAATTTGGCTTCTGATAATGTGAAAAATGACTTGGAGCTCTTGTGGAGTGATGATAAGACTTTTTAAAAATGATTCCATACATGCATGTATGGTATGCATTTACCATATTAACCATTGAATCATCTTCCATGATTTTGATGACATGGTTGAGTTATTGGACGTGATAAGGTGGAATCAAGACATCTCTCACCTAACCTATCCAAAAAAAGAAACAATTGTCACTTTTTCTCATTTAGGGGAATTCATCATTTGGTCATGCAGATATGTTAACACTTAGGGATGACTTATTATATGTTTTCATGATTGATCTGGTAATCTTAGTTGAACTAGATTTCCCAGTCAAACTCCTTTTTTCTTTCTCCATTCTCCATTCTCCATATAATGCTCAAAATGAGCTTCTAAGAACTTATTCAATGGTTTATTCTGAATAGCTTCTAGAGAAGGATGCTACTAAAAACTAGCAAGTTAGAGTAAAAAAATACCTACTTATCTTATGATCATTTGCATCGCAAAAAGCTATGAATGGAAGGAAAACTTGTTTATAATTTCTGAGTTGTTACGTCTCTTCTCGTCTTGTATGAGTTCAAACCAAGATAGGTCTGATGCAACAGTTAGGGTGCGTTGAAGCCCACTCAAAATTCATGATCCAAAGAAATATTTTTTTTTTTTTTTGTAATTTTTACTTATATAATACACCTCACTAAGTTGTTCTACACTTAAATAAGCTAGATAAAGATTTTTAGGGAATTTTCCCAGGTACCCGATTATGTGCATTAGAATACTTTAATAACCCTTTCTGCAAACTTTTTTGAAAGCAGGAAAATTATTTTATGTTATTAACAAAATATGGCCCAGTATAAATAGGGAAGAGAAGTAGCTTTACACCCACGTAGCTGCTTATTTTCTCTTTCTATTATTTCCTCCTGTAGTCGAGATATACCTATAATTTCCTGAAATCCCTTTGATAATGAGGAGCAGAGAAGCACTTAGAAACTCTTGCGCTTCCCAAGAAATCTTTTGATTTCAGGTTGAAGAAAGTGACTCCATCTCAAAGAAATTTGAAACACAGCTGCCTACTTGTCTTCCAGTTGTCTTCTTCAGGCGAAGAAGAAGGGCACCATTGACATTAGGCCTTGGTGTGGTCACTAAGCGGTTCCACCAGTCGTCAAGAGGCATTGCCTTCAGTTGACAACACGCATAGGCACCGTTCGACACCGCCACCATTGTTGGACCTTTGCCTTTCCATCGAAGGCTAGTAACCGGAATGAAGAATTTCAATTTCTGAAAAACGACGTAGATCTCCTTACCTAGTGTATGTCGCTAAATCGCTTTTTTGAAAGCAGGAAAATTATTTTATGTTATTAACAAAATATGGCCCAGTATAAATAGGGAAGAGAAGTAGCTTTACACCCACGTAGCTGCTTATTTTCTCTTTCTATTATTTCCTCCTGTAGTCGAGATATACCTATAATTTCCTGAAATCCCTTTGATAATGAGGAGCAGAGAAGCACTTAGAAACTCTTGCGCTTCCCAAGAAATCTTTTGATTTCAGGTTGAAGAAAGTGACTCCATCTCAAAGAAATTTGAAACACAGCTGCCTACTTGTCTTCCAGTTGTCTTCTTCAGGCGAAGAAGAAGGGCACCATTGACATTAGGCCTTGGTGTGGTCACTAAGCGGTTCCACCAGTCGTCAAGAGGCATTGCCTTCAGTTGACAACACGCATAGGCACCGTTCGACACCGCCACCATTGTTGGACCTTTGCCTTTCCATCGAAGGCTAGTAACCGGAATGAAGAATTTCAATTTCTGAAAAACGACGTAGATCTCCTTACCTAGTGTATGTCGCTAAATCGTATTCAGGTTAATCTAAATTACTTTTGTCATTGAACTAAGATTTTAGGCTAATAGATCCGTTAATTAATTTTCCATTATGTTTCCCAACATCCATGGAATGCAGCTTCAAGACTGGGTTGAACGAAACTGAAGGTTGTGTTCTAGTGTTGGTTGAATGTGAATCTGTAAAGTGTCCTAGTGATGAAAAAAATGATTGCAAAAGTATAGTAGATAAGTATTATATAAATAGTAGATACGTATGATATAAACGGTAGATATGTATGATATGGAACTCTTATGTGAAATGAACGGTAGATAAGTAGAGCATAAACGGTAGATAAGTAAGACATAAACATGGGTGGGTATGAAGTTGAAATGGTTAATGCAAACACTTTGGGGTCTCAGTTTAATACTAAGGGCACTCATTGGGAATAGTGAAAGCAGTGTTATAATGAATATGAATGGATTAAATTGGGGAGCAGAAGATGTTACTGATAGTTCATTGGGTAGGCTTGGTGTTCCAAACTCAATGCCTAACATAGAAGTCTGTGATGGTTCGAGAGGTGGATGTTGGGGACAAATGGGAAGAAGTTACAATGCTTCTAGTGCATTGAGTTTTCGATTGTCAATATCAAATTATCGTCAAGGTCTACACAATGTTAGTGCGGATCCAAAATTAGTGGTGGGGCAGTTATTTCGTTCGAAGGTAGCCCTACAGAGGTTTATACAATTTGTAGTTATTAGAGGGTGCCTTCAGATAAGAATAGCAAGGTCGGACCCTTGTAGATTGGTTATGAAATAAAAGAAATCATAATGCAGTTGGGGTGTAAGGGTTTGGAAGGTTGGTGATAGGCATTTTAGGGTGGTGCATTACGAAGGAACACATACTTGTGATTTGAGATCCATCACCAATCCCCATTCGAGGTTCATAAGGGGTCTAGTATCAGATTTAGTGGAAGGTAGGTTGAAGAATACATGAACTATATTTACTCCTAGAGATGTTAGAAACAATGTGAAGCACCGTTTTGGGATAAATATAAGTTATACAAGGACATGGAGAAGCAAGGAGTGATCTTTTCAAAAACTTCAAGGGAAGCCTGACGAATCATATGCGTTGCTTCCTTCATATTGTCATGAATTAGAGCGCACTAATCCAGATATGTTGACTTTCATACAAACAAAGGGAGGGAATTCTTTTGAATATTTGTTTGATGCTCTCAGAGCGTGTATTAAAGGATTTGCGAGTTGCATGCAATCGGTCCTTGGAGTTGATGCCACAAACTTGAAGTCAAAATATACGGGTTGTTCTATTTGTTGCAACCACATTTGATGGTAGGAATATTTACCGGGTGTCCTTTGGTATAGGGCATTTGGAATGTGATGATTCATGCGTTTGATTTTTTAGTAAGTTGAGGTTGGCAATTGCGTTGTGTCCCAATCTTGTTGTAATCTCGGACCAGAATTTTAGCAGACCTAATGTAATGAATAAAGTTTTTCCTAAAGCAATCACGGGTATGTTTTTATCATCTCAATGGTAACATGGAGAGTAAGTGTCACTTGAACAAAAATAGCAAGATCCTATACCAATTCGAGAGGATGGCAAGGGCCTATAAGTTTGGGAGTTTGATAATGGATTTGGTAACATAAAGAATCGAAAGGTTGTTGACTACTTCAATTAGATTGGGCTCCGAAAAATGGTCAAGAGCTCGTTGTGATGGAAAGCATTTACAATGTAATGACAACAAACATTGCCGAGTCTATTAATGTGGTTTTGATTTTTGCAAGCGGTCTTCCAGTTGTTCAGCTCATAGATGAGATACTGAGTATGCTGCAAAGATGGTTTACATAGAGAAAAGAGAAAGCGTCAAATTGCACGTCCATATTATGTCCTGACTTTAGTGAGAAAAAATTGGCAAGCCGGGTTATAGATGCTGGGAGGCTAAATGTTGTAAGGATCAATAAGATGGAGTTCAACATATTGGACGGTGATTTAGATGGCTTGGTGCCACTCACACTACTTTCTTTTTAATTTGTTTACTTTGAACCCAATATGAAAAGCACTATGACCTAAAGACCAATTGGTGCTACTTAAGTCCCAAAGACTAATGGACGAAGTAGCCCAACATCCTAACGCAATTCTATTTACGTTAGGAAAAATGCCAAATTTAAATTAACACGGTTTCAATTTGAATTTCTCTGCTTTCTTCTTAGAAAGTGGACGTTATTGTGCGTACACTCCATGTTTGTTTAATCTCCTTTGCGAGATGTTAAACTATCGTCTCCATTTTGATGGTAGAAGTAGTTGTTGTCCCCGAAAGCGTAAGGTGCACAATTGATCTTAACCATGCATGGAATAGAGGTTTGGATTTTATTACAAGGGCTTTGCATTTGTCTACGTATGATGTTATCTACTTCAAATTCCCTCAATTTCTAGATGATTGAGTATATGTTGAAGCTGAATTCGTCCTTTAAACTCAAAAGACTCAAGGATCCCTGCAAACAAGGAAACAGTAAGCTATCGTCCGTTCAATGATCGAGACCCGGCGCGCGCGCGGGGGGGGGGGGGGGGGGGGGGGGGGGGGGGGGGTTCGACCAAGAACGCTCCAATGCTTAAGTTAGCTTCGAAAGAGAAATCTCAAGAGCTTAAGTAGCGTTGAACAGAATTACCTGGAAAGTGAAATGAGCTCCGCTATTTATAGGAAATCTTTGGGAGCCTCAGAGCGTTTTGATTGACATGTTGAATTTGTAATTAATAAATAATATATTTTTAATAAAATATATAATTTAATAATTGTAATAATGGCTCATTATGATTATAATGATAATTATTGTGATTTAATATTAATATTAATTGTCTGTTATTAAGAATAATGACAATTAACTCTCGGGGAGAATATTACTATTACGGATGCTTCTAACCCGATTAAATAATGTATTTAGCTGGTAAATAGATTATTTGATGTGCGGGTGCCTGCAAGTCATTAATATTGTTGCCAGGGGCAATTTAGTTATTTTGGGAATTTTGAGCTACGTGGCAGCTCCACAATTTTTCGGTGTTTTATGGTTCCACAAATGCCCCCACTTCGCTTAGGAATTTAGGGAATCCTAAGCGAGTAGGTTTTTGGTAGTCCCGATAAATCTTGTATGGAGTAGGACTTCGTCTTCTCTTCTAATATTCTTGTGTTGGATAAATTCCACTGTGTTCAGAAAATTACATCACGTTGTCGCATATATGTATTGAGCTCGGAACTGGCATGAAATCAGATTGCACTTTCTTCGTTGGATTTGATTGATGGCCCGCTAGAAATTAATTTGCACAATGATGAGGTTAAATTTCCTTATTGATGAAGGAGTTTGGAGGTTTCACTTTCTTTATTTAAGCAAAGAAATATCAACCATCATCCTTCTTACAGAATATAATCTGATATTTGTCTCTTCCGTTGTGGTTCTGAGTTGAAACTGAAATTGCTGAGCCCAAAAATAACTCCCATATTAAAATGGGAAGATGTGGGTGTTGCAATTTCTTCCCAATTGAAACTAGGAGTTGGTCAGTTTCTTCTATCCCTTTATTTATGTTCACTGCTCTGCTCTATTTCCGTTATCCTTCTTTTCACTTAAAAATGGAGCATTGGTGGTCTCTATTACGCAGTCCTTTTGTTATGTAGATGAGATAGTAAGAGTAATTAGTTGATTATTTTCTCCATCTTTTGTCTTTTGTGTTGGCGGTGAAGTGAAGGAGCAGGCGGTCGTGGAAGGGTGTCGTGAGCATGCAAATGACCTTCTCCATTTTTTTTTCCCCTTTATGCTTTTTCCTCTACTGCCATTTTTTGTAGGTTGAAGTGATGGTGATCTGACAATAAAATTATGGCACGGTTCCTCAAAGTAGAGATTTTTTTATGCATCTCCTCCTGCAGTATCCAATTTCTGGTGGAGTATAACATTGCCCTTAATTCATGGCAGTGTAATGCTCATTTGGGAGCCAAAAAGCTTGAGACGCGCATGCGCGCAGTTTTTACTTGCTCTGAGATGACGGCAACATTTTTTTTTACTTTTGCTTTATATATAATATATATACATATATATATATATATGTACAGTTGCTCTGATGCTCATTTTGCCGTTTTTTGAAGTTTTGGCTATATACACATATATATATATATTATATTTGTACATTTAATATATGTATAATATTATTTTTAGAAATTGATTTAGTATTAATTATTTTCAATTCCGTTCCTTTGAAGATTCTAGGAACTGTAGAAGTCCAATTGTGGTGATTCAAATGGCAACATACTCTATTTTCAGAGATGGTCATTTCAAGATACATGAAGGCATACTTCCAGTCAAATGGCAACATACTCTATTTTCAGAGATGGTCATTTCAAGATACATGAAGGCATACTTCCAGCGAGGTGGATGCTAGTGTGCTTTCTTGTCAAGCGAGGTGGATCACTAGTGCGCTATAGCCGAGGCATGTGTCCATGTGTTTGCTCATGAGTGGTTGGTTAGGCAGACGGGGCCTGCTATTTTTGGTGGCCCTGTTAGTGTCGCTATTGACCTCCACGTGTTAGGCATAGATTAGCTTGAGGAGGTGTTGGTAGACTGCTGCAGAAGGTGTTGTGTGCCAGGCTTCAGTTGGGTGGCCAGTAATAGGCCAGCGCTAGTCAGCTTTTATCTAATCACCAAAAAGATGTCTCCATATGTTCGCCACCAGGTGATGCATCGGGCAAGCAGGACCTGCTTTTGATGGTGGTTCTGTTAGTGCCAATAGAGATGTACCACGTTGAGCTTGGATTGGAGGCTATCGGCGCAGACGGGTTCTAGCTGTCATCTGTTGTCCGTTTGGCAATTCTGTGGTTTGGAAGCTAGTGATCTCCGACTTGACTTAGTGCTTTTGTTCCTTCCCTTGTGCTTGCGACTAAGAATTCTTGGGGGACTCGCACATTGGAAAGCAAGGTGGAGCATAAAGACGGAGGTGGACCAGATGGTGTATGCCATTGTGAAATTGAAGGAAGAAAGCTTGGAGGTGGACCATGCATGTGATGTTTTGGAAGATAGAAGGTCTGACACATGAGGATCAAGGCACAACAAAATGTAAGACAAGGCCTGGTTGGAGCTCAAAGTGTTGCACGAGGCGCACTTCCAATGATCGTGCATATGGTGCGTGGCAAATAGAAGAGCTTGGTACATTTACAGACTTGTCATCTTCAAGTGCAGGTGGAGCCAACATCGAAGTTTTTAGCAAGGGAGGCGAGGAGTCTCATCACTTGATGTGAGGCATGTCACAACCCAGCAAGAGGCATGTTCCAGCTGCGGGGATGCTTGCATGATTCCGAAGAGAAAGTCAAATGGCTGTATGTTAAAATCCAAAATTTGAGAGCTGGCTGCTTGCTGTCATCATATGCCCCCACAACTTTATGCTTTAAGGAAGATAAAGCGCAAAAGTTGGGTACGAAGAGTCGGAGTGGGATTACCACAAAAGAGCTGGAGCTTGAACTAGACATAGAGCCTGAGCCAGAACCTGAGCCTGATGGGGAGGCTAAGAAAGGTGGCATTCCTGAAACTGACGAATCTCTATTTGATTATGTTCCCATACTTCCAGCAGAAGAGCGGGCATAGTTTTAAAGAACGATGGGCTTTGAAGACTTGCATCTGTCATAAGTACATTGGTGTCTGTTGAATATTATATTTGCATTCTTGTACTGAATAACTAGTTTGAGCGATCGAGATGTGATTATCCAATCATCCTTCAAATGAGTAAACTAATACAGTTCTTATGAAGAATTTTGAGATCCCAGCGTCTAGTCCCTTTGCAAAATTCTGCTAACCATTTTGATTGAATTGCAAACTAACACATACATTAGATGCCCCTGTTGTAGCCATGGGCGTGCAACATTGGATTTTTGCTAACTTGATAGCATTGTTTTTGTGTTGTCTTCATGGAAGGGCTTTTGCTTCTTAAAAGAAGGCCTGAAGTGCTTCCTAGTGGAAGACTCGGAGTGCTTCCAGGAGGAAGACTCGGAGTGCTTCCAGGAGGAAGACTTGGGCTGCTATTTATAGGAAATGAGCTCAAGATCTTAAGTTAGCTTCGAAAGAGAAATCTCAAGATCTTAAGTAGCGTTGAACAGAATTACCTGGAAAGTGAAATGAGCTCCGCTATTTATAGGAAATCTTTGGGAGCCTCAGAGCGTTTTGATTGACCTGTTGAATTTGTAATTAATAAATAATATATTTATAATAAAATATATCATTTAATAATTGTAATAATGGCTCATTATGATTATAATGATAATTATTGTAATTTAATATTAATAGTAATTGTCTGTTATTAAGAATAATGACAATTAACTCTCGGGGAAAATATTAATATTACGGATGCTTCTAATCCGATTAAATAACGTATTTAGTTAGTAAATAGATTATTTGATGTGCGGGTGCCTGCAAGTCATTAATATTGTTGCGATGAGTAATTTAGTTATTTTGAGAATTTTGAGCTACGTGGCAGCTCCGCAATTTTCCGGTGTTTTATGGTTCCACAGTATATAACAGTTAAATAAACGAATTGCTCACCCATTTTAGTTCCTTTTTTATTTCTTAAATTGCTCTCCTGGGTGATATTGGTATCGGTGCATGGTTCACTTGTAGCATGGTTGCATAGTCCAAGCCGTTACCAGGTCTCATTGACACTTTGTTTTTTTCTTCTTTCAATTTGATTTTTTCCTTGCAGCGTTTTTCAAAAGAGTTTGGTTTCATGTAGCTGCTGAGTGTAATTGAGTCTTGTCTTCGCAACCTTAATTTTGCCCTCCTTTGTCATAGACTCCTCCATGCGCTCTTTCTAATGTTTACCCTTCTCTGCCACCGGTACATTGGATCCTAACATGTAACCATAGTTTTAGAACTTTACTAACTTGGTCGTTTTCTTTCTTGACTACGTTCCAGGAATTGGAGGAACGGAGGGTATGATTTCCGGTGTATTTCCTTTACTCGCATGTCTAATTTTATTTCTTCTTCATCCCTCTTAAAGAAATTTCGTTCTTGAGATTTGATACGAACATACCTACTGAAAATTTCTGAGAACAGAAGTAGACGGAAAAAAAAAAACAAATGATATCAGAGAAAAATATTTTTTAAAAAAATGAAAAATTAGAGAAAAAAAATTGAAGGGCAAAAACTAAAAATAAAAAATTTCATGAATACCCATTACCCAGTTCATAGTGCTTGAGTAAACCATTAAAAATTGAGAATGAATCTAAATGACTTATACGAATAATTTATACCCATATAGAATAAGGGTTTAGCCATACCCTTTAAAAAAACTTACTTGGAATGTTACCTTGCGAATGTGGTAGGTTGATGGCTTTGCTGTGTATTTGTTGTTTTCTCCAATCTGATAATAGATGACTAGTTGTGTCTTAATAGAACTCTTCGAATATGTTGAGAATTTAAAATTGATTACCCTCATTGATCAAAGTAGGTCTTTATAGACTATTTGGTATTTTCACACTTGAGTAACGTTGACCTAGCTTAATGAATTTGAGAAGACAATTTGGCTTGTGATAGTGTGAAAAATGACTTGGAGGTCATGTGGAGTAATGAAATGACTTTTTAAAAATGATTCCATACATGCATGTATGGTATGCATTTACCATTTTAGCCATTGAATCATCTTCCATGATTTTGATGACATGGTTGAAAAAACAGTTGTCACTTTTGCTCAATTA
Source organism: Prinsepia uniflora (assembly GCA_032719365.1). NCBI lineage: Eukaryota > Viridiplantae > Streptophyta > Magnoliopsida > Rosales > Rosaceae > Prinsepia > Prinsepia uniflora. The sequence goes on from CM064864.1 coordinate 30,102,193, forward strand.
GGGGAATTCATCAATTGAATTTCAGATGGGGAAACAACAATCACGTTCAAAATCCAAATCATCCCAGGCTTTCCCAATCTGCAAGAGTTGACCATCCAAGCCGCACCAAACAAATTTCTTGAAAACATTGTGAGCACATTTTGCTGGACAAGCGAGCTCTTTAGCTCAAAGCACTCACGACCTCAAGGTTTCAACCCATTCTTTCATGACATTATGGAGCTGACATGTGACCTAAAATTCCCAAAATTTTCAAATTGTTCATGACAATAATATTAACAGTTTATAGACACCCATACATTAAATAATGTATTTATGAGTTGAATACATTACTTAATCAGATAAAAAACCTCAATAATATTAATATTCTGCCCAAGAATTAATTGTCATTATTCTTAATAATAGAGAATTATTATTAATATTAAATTATCATAATTATCATCATAATGAGCAATTATTATAACTATTAAATAGTAAATTTAAATAAAATATATTATTTATTAATTACAAAATCAACCGAGCAATCAGAACAATCTGCAGCTCCCAAGGTTTCTCTATAAAGAGAGATGTTCATTTCACTTTCAAAATAATTCGATTCAACGCTATTTAAGTTCGTGTGATTGCTCTCTCAAATCTGACTTAAACATTGAAGTGTTCTTGGTCGAAAAAACCTCTGCGGCTTCGATTAGAGCAAACAATAGCTTTTTGTTTGCTGTTTGTGGGGATCAAGGATATTTTGCAAGTGCGAAGGAATTCTTCTTTAAAAATATATACATTGAACAAAGGGAATTTTGGAGGCAAATGGAAAATTTGGAGAGCAAAAAGAGAGAATTTTATTGGTCAATAAAAGAGAGAGAATTTTATTGAACAGTAAAAATAAAATTCTACCCTCAAGTTTAACATAAAAAGTTAAATTTTAGCAGAGGGATGATTAGAATACATTTGAATATAGTTCAAGTAATTTTTCTGCTAATAATGAAGTTCAGAAACCATAGCTAACAATAAGGTAAAATTCAGGAACTGTAGCAACAGTTTTCTCATAATTTTAAGATTATGTAGGTTAAAAGGTTAAACTTGTTATCAGTTAATTGAGTTTTGAACAAGGCCCATTTATTAAATTGATTACACGGGTTATTTGATTTATAAACAAGTCGAGTTTGAGTTGTGCATCTTTAATACGATTATTAAACGGGTCGGGTTGAAGTTGGATATTCTTAATACCATTATTAAACGGGTCAGATTCAAATTAAACATAGTTCATAACACGACACAAATTAAACCTGACTTGACGCATTGCTAGTCCTAATTAGATGTTCCACTACAAACTAGGCAGTTCATGGAAAATATTTAGTATTTATTGTGTGTATAATAATAATAATAATAATATTTCTTAAAATAATGTGTCCATTCCCTCTCTAAATTTATACTCGTATAAATTTTTATTTTTCGTCAATTTTCACATATCATTATTATTGGACACATTATGTCCTTTTTTTGTCAAAAAATTCATAGGGTAATGATAAGTATCTATACAAGATTATTGAATACATATTTAAAAAAATACATATTTTTTCACTTGTAAATAAGAGATTTTAAATTTAACTTTAATAAAAAAAAATGGAGTCACATTTTTTATTGGACCGCGACCTTCCACATTTAACTTCGTCGTATTTATACGCTTTTGTTAAATTCCAACTTTTGTTTTAATTTAACCGTTTAAACACATAACATGACACATGTCAATCAAATTTGAAATTTCTTTCATTTTATTTTCTCAATAATTCTTATATCACTTTAAAATTCAATTTTTCTTTAATATAAAACTAAAAAACTTTTAACTTTTGGAAAGAATAAAGTTCAATACCCCAGCCCCCACTGTGCGATGGCCACTTAGCTTCCCTCCTCCACCGCCGCCACAATATTTCTCTGTTTTTTTTTTTTTTGGTCGTTCCCTTCCTCTTTCTTTTTCCTCCTCTCCCGCCACTTGTTTTGACTTGACCGGTTGACCCAAGCCGCCACCCACCATCTCCCGTCTCGCTTAATCATTTTTATATGAATATTGCGCCTTATAGGTATCCTGCCCTTCATTCCATAAAAGCCATCACCCAAATCAATCTCTGAATCTTTGATATCAGTTATGAAGCCCACAATTCGACCTTCCTAAATCCAAATAGACCAGTCGAAAGAAAGAAAACAAGAGAAAAAGTTTAATAGCGGTCAGGACGTATTCAGAAATTTAAAGTAAAGTGGGCTAAAAAAATTCAAAAATAAATTAAATTCATTAACTTTTATTTAAAAATTGAAGAAAACAATAAAATAGGACCAACATTATTCAAATGTTAAAAAAAATATTAGTAAAATAAGGACAAATTTATTCAAAAATTGAAAGAAGGATTAAATTCATCAAGTTTTGTTAAAAACATTGAAGGGTAAATTAAATTCATCAAGATGTATTCAAAATTTGAAGAAAATGGTAAAATATAGCCGAATTTTATTCAAAAATTGGAAGAAAAATAATAAAGTAAGTCCAAATTTATTAAAAAAATGATAAAATATGACCAATTTTTTTTTCAAAAATTAAGAGAAAAATATTAAAATCGGAAATATTGTATATAATTAGGCTCTCAACAACACTGGATTTCAAACCCAAGCCCCCAGAGAAGTAGCTGGCAACATATCCAGCTAGGCTAGGCTAGCCTTAATGCAAAAGGAAACTCAAAAGACATATAACTTATAACAATTTACCTGAGCTACAACTCAGACTGCCCTCTTGATAGGTCCGTCACTGATAGCGGTGGCAATCGACGACCGAATGCGGAGGAGAAATATGGAGGAAAAATGAGAGTTGGATATGATGATGAAGTTATTAGTTTTTTTTTTAATTTTAAAATAATATGAGAATTGTTAAAAAAACACAAAAAGAAAGAAAGAGAATTAATTTCAAATTTGATTAACATGTCATTGGTTGAATAAAAAAGGGATTAAGAAACCAATGATCGGTGGTTCAAGTGAAAATAATTTTGTTTCCTTGTGAATGAACTAATGAAGTAGCCAATATTAGAGAGAGTTCCACCAATTCGAATGTTAGTTTTCACCTCCGTGCTAGGGTATCTTGATTTTCAAAAAAAAAAAAATTAAGATTTAATCAAATGCATATAAATGCAGTAAAGTTAAATGTGAAATCTACTAACAAAAATGAACAAAATATATATATATATATATATATATATATATCTATATATCTATATATATATATAAATAGAAGGGTAGTAGTCAGTCTAATCCTGCCAAGTTTCATTGGTGTTTTAGGATTGGTGGGGACAAAGTTACGTCACCCGCGCGTAACAAACCTCTCCCTTTGCGTATAATTCGGCTTCGTCATCTGTTTCCTGCCCACCTTCGTTGTTTTTGCTTCATCCTCTTTCCTCCCATAACATACATTGAAAAGCCATTTCAGTGGGCGGTGTCAAAAGAGTCTGGTTTTGCAAGCCCTCTTCGACATTCAATGGCGTCTATCAACGTCTCATGCCCTTCTACAACTGCCCTTTCTCGACCACGGTGAGTTTTCGTTAATTTCTAAATTCTTGTTTTCTTCAGCTCTTCGCCTTCTATATTGTCTTGTTTACATGATTTTTGGGGTGGATATTTATTTCATTTTTATTTTCTTAGCTCTTTTCTTTATACATCTTCCACAAATATTTGGTTTAATTGAGATTTGGCAATCAAATGTGGACTTTATTTAATTCTTTGAACTTGTTAGTTTATGTTTGTTGCTGCAAATACAAATTATTGCAATGTGTTATAGCATGATTTACATCTTGATGGCCTTCATTTGTGATTGTTGTTGTGTACGGTTAGGAATTTTCTCTGATTAATCAGATCCAGCGTTTTGTTCAGTTGTCAATATCAGTACTCAGATAATGGAAGTGATAAAATCGTTTAAAGTTTTGGCGGTTTTCATTGTCTGCTTATAAAATAGTTTTGGAGAACCATCTATGGAGAAAAAACAAAAAATTGATGTGCTGTCTTCATTGGTTTCACTCAAGCTGAAGGAAATGGAAATATATAATGTTATATAGAGTTCAACATAAATAGGCAATACGATATAGCTGTACTCGTGTCTGGACTACTTGTTAATAAGTGCTTTTCGAATTCTTTGGTGGGCGTACTTTTGGGATATAGACTGTTTCAAAACTTCGTTAGTATTGGAAAAATAAAATCTTTTGCACAAGGGAGTTCTGTTTTTTTTTTTTTTTTTTTCTTCTTAAGGATCTTATACAATGGAAATATAGTTCGTGTGTTCACTTTGCATTTATTGTTTTTTTGTTTTTTCTAATCTCTCATAACAAAGTAATAATTTTTAGCACATGATTATCCTGGGGCCTTAATCTTAAGAGATTTATGCTGGACTTCTTCTATTCAACAAATGATTCAAGTAAATGGGACTCTTCATAAAAGGATGTTGGGAAATCATTTATATCCAAATAGTGAGAAGTTCGGACTTAACTAGAATATTCATTTCGGACTTGCTACTTTTGCTTAGAAGTGTGAGCTACTGCAACCATCCTGGTTTCCACAAAATTCTATGGCATTTCTTTTTCAATATATTAGGTACATGTTCAATAAGGTTCTACGCTGCCCATAAACTAAAATATACTCTTATTATCATTTTAATCTCACGGCGCTTATTAGTGGCGTTTTATTGTTTGTAGGGTATTCAGAAACTTCTTCAATCGGTTGCACACTCAGAATCTCTCTCTGGCTAATGGAAATACATGCATTGTAGCCTCAATCCAGATGGGTAGTAAATTTCCATCCAGTAATAAAGGTATTTCTGGCATTAGAGCTGCAATGGTGTCTGAAGAAGGTGGCTTTTTGTATACTAAAGGCAATGGTGGTGATCAGTCCGTTGGGATTGAGATACAGCCTGATGCTGTGGTATTTGGAACACTTTCAGCAGATAGCATTCCAACAACTAGCGGTTTTCCTGTTGATAATGATGAATTTGATTTAGATTGCCCCACAGAAGGATTTGCTTCTATCCCAGAGGCCATTGAAGACATTCGCCAAGGAAAGGTTGCTAATTTTCTGAAGTTATTTTTTGTTTTAGCTTTTTGCATGTCACTTTATTTTTATCCACTTCTTTTAAATAATACTTCTGTGGGTAATTGAAATTACTATTGCAGATTGTAGTGGTTGTAGACGATGAAGCCAGAGAAAATGAAGGAGATCTCATCATGGCAGCACAGCTAGCAACACCCGAGGCTATGGCTTTTATAGTGAAGCATGGAACTGGAATAGTTTGCGTGAGCATGGAAGGAAAAGATCTGGAGAGATTGCAACTACCTCTTATGGTAACACAAAAGGATAATGATGAGAAGCTTCGTACGGCGTTCACTGTGACAGTGGTAGGTACTCTTCTAGTTTTACATTTTATGTGTAACTTGTAATCTTTCCTTTTCAATACTGCAATTTCATGTCTAAGTATTGATCTCTTATTGGAAATTGTAAAGGTACCTATCTAACTGAGATCAACATTTCCTCATCCCAGAATGGGTGACATGCAATTGTGAAAAACTGAGACCAACTTCTTGTGATGTTTCCCACATGACTACCTGTCTAACTCTTTCTCAACTTTGATCTGGTTTAAATCATTTTTCTAGGATGCAAAATATGGTACAACCACAGGGGTATCAGCAAGTGATAGGGCAGCAACAGTTCTAGCTCTTGCTTCTAGAGATTCACAACCTGAAGATTTTAACCGTCCTGGTCATATATTTCCTCTGAAGTACAGAGAAGGTGGTGTTTTGAAACGAGCTGGACACACCGAAGCCTCTGTTGATCTTGCCGTACTAGCTGGACTACATCCTGTTGCTGTTTTGTGTGAGGTTGTTGATGATGATGGTTCAATGGCTAGATTACCAAAGCTTCGTGAATTTGCACAACGGAAGAACTTGAAAATTGTATCCATTTCTGATTTAATAAGGTAACATTGTTTTCCACTTTTCGAAGAATTTTACTGTATAATAAGTTATCTGTAGCTACATAAATCCCTACAGTTTTACCTTTATCTTTAAGTATTAGATTTGCGGTTTTAGATGCTTTACAGCCTCATGAAAGCCACCTGCAGTGTTCAAGTCTTAAATGTGTATACAGCCCTAGGAATTTTTTTTTTTTGGGATACCCGAAACCCTGCTAAGGCAGAGCCCTTCGGACTAACCCCTAGTCAATAAATTGGGTTCCCCCATGCAGACCCTACAACCACTGGGGAACTTTTAAATCAAGACTTGACGAACATGAGTATGATTCGAAACGTCGACCAGAGACTTATTAGGCATAGTCCCAGATCGTCCTTCCACCAACTTGCCTACGCCCTAATAGGTGGCCAAGGTGTTGTTGCCAATAGGATTTGATCTCTAGACCTCCAGAGAACAAACCCCTCAAAGGCACTCAGCTTTACCAACTGAGCCAACCTCCTTGGTTTACAGCCCTAGAACATTTTGAGAGAGAGAGAGAGAGAGAGAGAGAGAGAGAGAGAGAGAGAGAGAGAGAGAGAGTTTGGATCATTGAAATGTAATCTGGAGTGGTCCTCTAGGTGTTTATTTGAGGGAAATTACCTACTTAAGCTAAGAGCTTAAGTTGGGTAGTGGCACTTAAAAGGGTGAGTACCAATGATATATTGCAGGAAAAGAGACCTACATGTTTTTCTTCTAGCTGGTGTGTAATGTGTAAAATGAACATCATGTTTTTGTTCACTGCCTGAGTGCGACAGGTGTGGCATGCCGTATTTTTGGAAGCAGCGGTAAGTTGGTAAATCCCTGCAGTTTATTACTCTTTACTCAGTGGGAGGGTTTTGATTTGGTCAGAAAGAAACCAAAGGAATTTTGATGATCATAGGGGGAGGGGCATTGAGGAAGAACAATGGGATAGTAAAGGTTCTTTTTTCTCTTTTGGCATCAATGTCCCTTGATTATTTTCTTGACTAGAGAGGCTGATGTTCTTTGATCAGTTAGTTTGGCTTTAAGGTGCTTTTTGTTTTTGGAATATGTTCAATTAAGTGGACTTCTGGATCCCCTGTTCTTGTTTTATTGTACAATTTTAGTTCAATAAAATTAATTTTTTCTCAAGGAAAAAGAAGAAGCTTATTTTAGGAATCCCTCATGTGCTATTTTCTCATGCCTTAGATTCGTTCCTATTCTTCTGTCTGTTTAATGTATAAATAAGTGAATGTATGCATCTATCATTTTGTTTTTATGTGTATACCTAATGAAACCAATTACTTTCCATCTTATTTGTTATGTCGTTACATTTCCATCGAAAGCATAAATGACTTGACTGATCCAGTACTTAGATGTTGGCAGGTATAGGAGGAAGAGAGACAAATTAGTTGATCGTTCTGGTGTTGCAGAGATACCTACAATGTGGGGACCATTCACAGCCTACTGTTATAGATCCATCTTAGATGGGATTGAACATATTGCAATGGTTAAGGTGAGCACTGCTTGTTACCTTGGTAGTCAATGGGATTGAACAATTTTAATCTGCTTATCTCGTTTGAAATGTATAAAACGTTGCTAGGATGGTCTGGTCCTGCTTGTTTCTTTAGCTGATGCAACCTCTAGGATTTCTTTTTATTTCATTTTCATTACTATAAAAGCCTTAAGTTATAATGTAGTTTGTGGTCTAAGCAGGGTGACATTGGGGATGGACAAGATGTTCTTGTGAGGGTCCACTCAGAATGCCTCACTGGAGATATATTTGGATCGGCCAGATGTGACTGTGGCAACCAGCTGGCACTTGCTATGCGACAGATTGAGGCTTCTGGGAGGGGTGTCTTAGTGTACCTGCGTGGTCACGAAGGAAGGGGCATTGGTTTGGGTCACAAGCTTCGTGCTTATAACTTACAGGATGCTGGACGTGATACTGTGGAGGCAAATGAAGATTTGGGATTGCCTGTTGACTCGCGAGAATATGGCATTGGTGCCCAGGTACTTCTTCGTAGATTAGGGGCATTGTGGCCATGGGCTGAATTACTGTTTCACTTTGCTTTCAGAATAACTGATTTCTGGGTGTTTGATTGCTCATCAGTTAATTTTGGTACCATGTGACCTCTAATATCTAATTGCATCCTTAAGTTTTGAAATCTTGCAACATTTATTAGCCAAACTGTTTAGATCTTCTCATAATGCTGTTAGGTTTTGGTCTGGTCTTGCTTTAGATATGCTATTTCTATTTGATACTTGCAACCCAAAGTAGTTCTTATTTTAGAAGTTTTGATATATAGATGTGGGTATAATGAGTATTGGCCAGTGAGCTGTTCTGCAACATGTTATAGAACTAGTATTGCATTGAATCGTTGAATGAATTTTTTGAATCTATAAGTTTTGAGGAATGATTTATGTATCATATACTCATTGGTTCCAACTAACTCCTAATTCACATCTGTGACGATTGTTCTGTGCTGCAATGCAATCCTTTATTATTTTGTAGACATGGACATTATACTGAGACAATCTTTTCGACGCCATGAATCTGACGTGTTGGCTTTTCGTTGCAGATGCTAAGGGATCTTGGTGTTCGAACGATGAAGCTGATGACAAACAACCCGGCCAAGTATGTTGGGCTAAAGGGCTATGGCTTAACAGTTTCAGGCAGGGTCCCATTGGTAACTCCCATTACTAAGGAGAATAAGAGGTATTTGGAGACTAAACGTGCTAAGATGGGTCACATCTATGGATCAGAATTGAATGGCCCCTTGAGCAGTCTTATTATTGGCAATGGGAAACTGAATGTTGATTCCACATCTGATGCAATTTCAAGCTTATAAGCCTCCAGGTTACCTGCTCGCCGGTAAGGATGCAATTCGACTGCGAAACATCTTCTTGTCATTTTCATAGCTTACACGTGAATTAGTTCTTTAGATTCAAGACTTAGCCTAAATTGGGATCTTTCCTCGCAAGCTTCAGTGAAATTTTGTAAGTGCACTGTAATGCTAGGTGCATAATTTGTGTAGCATTATTATTTGTCCTGCAAGGAAGATGACCTGGGCATTATTGATCCTATTTGCCCTTATGTGTTTTCAAGAAATCAAGTTCTGAATTTGAGCAATCGTGACTGTACTAGTATATGAGGATGTTGAGATGAATTTAGTTGTCGATAAAATTCCCAAGAATTTTGGGGTTTTTTTTTGGAAAAAAAATGCTGAGTATATTTGGATAAAGAACTTTGAAATTATAATGGGATTTTAAAGCAAGTTGTTTGCCTAATCTATTAAGGCGGAGTGATTTGATGAATGGGAGTTATAAACATGGATTTTTAAGCCAAGTTGTTTGGCTAATCTATTAGCTGAGGAGATTTGATGAATGGGAGTTATAAACATGGATCTTTTTCGGTTGTAGTTTGGCTAATCTATTAGCTGGGGAGATTTGATGAATGGGAGTTATAAACATGGATCTTTTTCGGTTGTTTTAAACATGATTCTAATGGTAACAAACATAGCTCTTAAGCTAAATCACACAAGTCCATAATCAGGCTTAATTAATCCTCAACTTAAATACCAGTCGTAATAAATAATGGCATTACGTGTAGGCCAACCCCCTAAATATCATACTAGTTAAGTCCGGGAACTACATTATAGGTAGGTAAAACCACTCGGGGATACAACATCTGAGTGCCTGCTCAGGAACTTAATATCTGAGCGCTATCTACAAAAAAACCACTCGAGGATACAATATCCGATTGTCCGCTCAGTGATATAGCATCTGAGCGCTAGCCTCATATAAATCACTCGGGAAAGCAGAGCCTAGTTCTAGACGTTCGAGTGTGGACCGACCCAAAAAAACAGAGCCCAACTCTGGACGTCCGAGTCATAATCTAATCACAATACTAGTCTCAGGAAATGAGCTCAGCTCGACGTCTGAGACTAACTACATCACGCTCAGGGAAATAGAGTCCAACCCGGAAGTCTGAGCGCTAACTGAAATATCCAACCTAAGAAAATAGAACCATACTCGGGACGTCTGGGCACCGACCATGTTTGAGGATGGTTTACTTGTGCACAACAGTTTACAAATAACAAGAGAACTGACATTTACAAGATATATCCACTTCTTAAAAGCCAAATCATCATTTCAAAATCTGTTTAAAATTCTTGAAAATTATTAATAATTATTTGAAAATTGAATTCAAATAATTGTCATATAAATCATGCAACAATCTTGACCCACAATGTAATGCCCCAAACTTTTAATAAATTGTAAATTTGGAAATTAAATGTAAAATGACTATTTTGCCCCTAGTTAGGGAAAAATGTTGAATTTTGACTCGTGATACTATTTGGACTTTGACCATGGCCCGTTACATAGATCGAGACATCATGAGTCCGTAGACAGGCGGAACGTTGAAATTGGAAGTTCGACAGGAAAGTTATGGGTCACGGAAGAAAACTGGCTTATTCATGCATTTTGAGGATGTGTACTGTTGACAGGATTTAATTGGTCAAAATATCTCAGTTGGACCAATTTATGAGTGACAAGTGTCACTCATCTAATTGGCCCAGCCCCCAAATTATGGGTTCATTGTATCATCTTCATTTATTCTTTGTTTCTTCATTCTCACCTGAAACCCACACAAACAACCCAACCCAACCACCAATCCTTCATCCTCTGTGTTACCTAAGAGAGTGAGAGTGAAAAGAAGGTTGAGAGACGACGGAGAGATGCTGAGCGCGGCGGAGGACTCACGGCCCAGGAAAACCCGAAACCCGATTTGGATCCAAAAATTCGAATTCGATTTTGAGGGATTGTTGGGGGTTTCTAATGATCAAAAGTGATTCCTATGAGTTGTACGATCACATAGGGACAAAAGGAAGGATTGAGGTGGCCAGAATCGCCTAGAAATCGAGTAAAAAAATAGCCCGAAAATCCTTAATATTGGAAGGTAATTTCTAGCCCTTTTTAATCAATTTTGATTCTATAGATCCATTCCTGAGATCATTGTGATCAAGTAGGAAAAAAAAATGGTCGAAAATGATTGAGGAGTAAGTGAGAGACGACCAGGTCGAGTTGCAGGTCAAATCGATCCGTTACAAAGAATCGTGTCAACCCCGCTGGAGGTTGACGATGATGATGTGGTAGTCTCTTAGAGGATGTCACTCCACGTGGCCAATCTGATGATGCCATGTGGCAAGCTGTCAGACACAATTAGCAGCTGACGTGTCAGACTATCAGAACACATGGTGTAACGACCCGTCCCGAGTATCGGAATTTAATATTATTTAATTATGATTTAGAATGACTAATCTGGGATTAGTTGAGTGATTTCGGACGAATTGTGCAAAATGACCGTTTTGCCCCTAGGCGTGGGTAAAACGTTGACTTTTTATTCGGACGGTCAAATGGACTTTGACCAATGATCGTGACGTAGTTTGGGACGTCACGAGTTCATAGACAGGTGGCACGTTCGATTCCGACATTCGTGGTGAAAGTTATGACGTACGGAAGTTCAAGGGCATTTTCGTAATTTGGATGAAATAGGGGAAAATGTTGACTTTTCGATCGGGAGGTCCGATGGTCAGGGGCCAAGGACCGTTAGGAAGGTCTCGATGCCCTGAGTCCGTAGACAGGCGGCACGCATCAATCGGAGTCCGAATGACCGAGTTGCGGGTCTAGATGCGTGAGGGACATTTTGGTAATTTTCTGCACAGGGGCAGAATGGTAATTTCACTGTGCACTGTTGATCAACAGCCGTGAAAATGGGATGTTTGTGCGATCGATCCCACAGATTGTTTAACATTAAGGGACTGATTTTGGGCAGCTTTGAAGTGCGGTTGCACATGGGACTGAGTTGGCAACTAATTGGAAGATCATGGGCACCATTTAATAATGGTTTCGGGTCTGTGCAGGAGCTTTACACAGTGGACCTGCGTGGTGCTTTGAGGCACTTTTAACGACTGAATTGGATTAAAGACATTGTGAGTGAGTTGTGAGGATCATTCTGAGCTTGTGCGGCTGTCGAATTGGAGAGGAACCCGTGAGAAACCATTTTCGGGTTCTTGGAGGGAAAATTCAGAATTTAATTTCTGAGCCTTGTTGGACCAAACCAAGGACGGGTTAAGCTTTCTGGGAGTGTCTGGAGCTCAGCCGTATCATTTTCGAAGGGAACCAGCCACGGCTGAGCTGGGACGGTGGCCACTGTTTTCAGGGAAAACGCAGTGCTGTGGACAACGACTTCCAGGTGAGCTCTTGTTCAATTGGTTGTGCTTTTGGGTTCGTTTGGGTCCTTGTACACTTCCTGTGAAGTTAATTTGATAATGGTTGGGAAATGACTGAGTTTGGGTGATCGACCCGTTTGGGTGATCATGGGTCAATAACTTGATTTAAGGTTGCTCAGAGTTAATTAAGGACCTAGAACACTAATTGGATAATTAATGATTGTTTTAGGATCAAGAACGGAAGGAATCGAGCATGAATTGATGGCTATCTGATCGGGTCAGATCGCGGGTAATCAGACCCGTTTACCAGACATACGGGTGAAGACGGTGACTGTAGCAGTCACTGTAGCAGGCGCGTGGCTTTCACGCGCAGCCACTCACGGCGGCGCGTGACGGCGCTTGGATACGAATCTCGAGGTGAGGTCAACATGACTTTTGTCCTATGCAATGTAACGAACATTTTGGGATCGGTTTCGTGTCGATCGGACACCGTTTCGGTATTGTTCGGGATGTCCGAAGGTTTTAAATCGAGTTTAAAAATACTTAAAAATTCGGGAAAATTATGGGTCTTGAATAGGATGTTTATGTGGAGGTTAGTAACCCTCTAATGTGATCTGGACAGGATTGGGAGTCCCGGTGATAGTGGTGTGGCCCGGGAAGGCCTATGGCACTCGTATCGAGGCGCTCGGTTAAACGGTCTGTGAGTGGACATTGGTTTTATAAATTCGATGCATGCATAACTGTTTCATGATTGTTATAATTGTGATTAAATGATTTATTTTGGATATCGGTGAATTTATATGATTTCACACATTTCGAGGTGATTTACGTGTTTGCACGTAAATCGAGATTTTCTGGATTTGCACTGATTTCCATAAATATGTGGTTGGATATGATTTCATGAAACGGTTACGGATTTGATAAAGTAAATTCGGGCCAGGGGCCCAGTTGGCTTATGAAATCGGGCCAGGGGCCCAGTTGATTTATATATGTGATTTGGGTCGGGGACCCTAAAATGGAGTTGAATAAATGATTTCGGATTTAAATCAATTATTTGGACTTATGACGGTTCGGGGCAGGGCCCTTGTGATATGTTGGAAATAAATAATAAAATGTATTTGGTGCTGCACTGTATAGATCCATTCTTATGATACTGTCTCCTCCGGATGAGGTACCCCGGAGTGGTCACGGAAGTCTAGAACGTCCAGCGTCTATGACGCTAAGCATTGGGGATGTTGTACCCGAACGGGGTTAGGGGATTGAACTCGGAATTGAGACCCGAGTGGCACGCGTAGCCTTGAGATTGTGACCTTATTAGACGTCAGGGACGTCAGACATCGGGGATGTCAAGATCGGAGTGTATAGTGCAGTGGCTAAAATTATGTTTATGGTTTTATTACATGCCTTATGGTTCATATTATATGATTTATGATTTTAAATGATGGTGCATGCATATGTTTTTACTTAGGGGCATAAATGTCTTTATAAATGTTTTAAACAGACCTGTTTATTTTCGTCCACTCACAGCTTTTGGTTTTTAATGCCCTTCAGGTTGATCATGGATGCGACTGCAGCAGAGACTGGGACAATGCACACCTCCTCCATCGATCCTTGCCTACTCCAGAAGCCCGTTTGGGCAGTGGCAATAAGTTATCCCTTGTCTGACACCTCTGGTCAGACGGGAGCACGACACATTCCACGGTAATCCCCGGGGGATTGGGGTGGGTCGTGTCAAGTGGTATCAGAGCAGGTTTTGCCCTTTTGTGCGCAAAGGTCGAGGGTGTGATGTCTCTTTGGGCTGCAGTTCCGTTGTCAACCTGATAGATAGTTTTGGGTTGAGTAGTGGATAATGTGTGTTTGGCCCGATATGCCGTGCGTTAATGTGATTCGACCCAAGTGGGGTTGTTTGTGATTAATTGGTAATGTGGGACCGTCGGTTCGGTCATGTGACGATGGATTGTTGTGCTACTGGGCACAGCTGGGTTCAGGGAACCCAATTTGAATAATGATATGGAAATGCGAAACTCAGTTGAGTAATGGTAAAAAATGTGGAACCTGGTGGTGATGGCTAGGGTAAGAGATGTTGGTGCATCGGAGTTAGCCGATGACCTTCGTGCTGGAACCCACGATGGTACCCACGTTGAGTTGACGATTGGATTGGATTGGACGTCTATACGATGTCAGGACCGCGGAGTCGGTCAGGTTGTGGATCTTACTGCAGAATGCAGTTGGGTTCGGTGGAACCCTAGGGTGTGATTTTGGAACCCTAATTTATAATTGATGGATTGGAAAAGTGAAATTTAAATGGGAACTTGTGCTGCGACGTGCGGCAAAAGGTCGTGGATGACCATGTGGATGACTCTAGTTAGTCTAGTCAGGATTATGGGGTTCGATCCACAGGTACGGTTATGGGATAAGATGTGAAATTTCGTGTTGGATCGAATAATAGTATGAGGTGTGGATACGGATCTTGACAGCGATGACTGTTGGTCGACAGTTGTGTCGAGATGACTGGTTTTCGAGGGTATTTAGTGTGGTTTTAACACTTGAGGATCAGGGGACGTTCAGGGAACGTTCATTATCCTGTTGTGCGGATGGTCAAAATTGGAGGTACCCATAGTCGCGGGGTACGAGTGGTGATACGGGTTCGTCGTTCGGTATGAACGGAGATCCAGTGTATCAACCTTGCACACAGTGTGCTAGCGTGGATGTTCGTGTGCTAGTGTGGATGTTCGTGTGCTAGTATGGATGTATGGATGCCTGCGTGTTGAGGCAAGTGTCGGTGATACTAGCGCTGGTGCTGGTGTCAGTGATTGTGATGACGATGAGCCACGACTTGGGATGTGACTCTGTCCTGAGGGACATATGATTGGTATCTGCGACTCAGTGATGGTTGAGTCATGGACTGGATAGGATCCAGTGGAGGTTGTGACGTGTTGGGATAAGTCCCAACAGTTATGAGATAACAAGTGACGAATGGATAAAAAGGTATGATTAAGACTTGAGGAATCTAGGGGCGATGTTCCCTACGTCATGAGAATCAGTGGATTTGGGGAGTTGTTGTCAACTTCGAGATTGGTAAGATTGTTTACCTCTAATATCCCCAGGAAGTGCAAGGAAATTATTAAAATTGAAATATGGGGAAAACCATTTGTGGTAAAGGTGTGGGATTTTGTGATTGTGAATCACGTGGAAACCTGAGGATTGAACCTGTAAAGGTTGGGATGTGAGACGAAGGCTGTAAGGTATGCACATCCAGAAAGAGTTGAGAAGTTCCCGTTCGGAATCGGGGTGTGTGCATAAACGATTATTAACGGACGTGAGGTCCGAGTAATGGATTGATTTTGGACACGTCGTTGTCCAAGTGAGGCGAGGATGTGGGCAGTCCAGTGGTTGGACTTGACATCTCATTGGGAGCATGTCTGTTTCCAACATGGTTGGAACTCCCGTTTCGGGGAGAATGGAGATTGGGGGACGAGAGGAGTGCTCGTTTCCGCATCGGTGATTGGTATTCTGAAGTCATTGGGGTTGACTTCTTATTTTCTGCCCTGGCGGATATTGATGTTACTACCAGTACGTTGAGCGTGTATTGGTGAATGGACCCATGATTGGCCTTGGGTCATTGGACACAAGAGGTTGTGTATATTTCTGGAGTTGGTGGTGAAAGGTGAGGTCACCATTCCACCAAGGGAAATCTGACGAAGGATTCAATGAGGGTGTAAGACCCTACGATCAGTTTTCAGATGGATTATTAGCTACGTGAGCATATGTGGATCCTAGGTGGATCTGAATTGTGATTTTGTGAACTTTGGGCATGGTGACCATCTAGGATCGCGATGTTACTTGTCGGATGACGTAGTGATGGATCTGGATCGTGATCTTGATGATCCAGATTGGATGAGAGTTTATCACTCTTACCTTGGTATGTGAGTCGTGAATGACGGGACTGAACTTCTTTTCGGAGTGGAGTCCATATGGTTTGTTACTCAAGTGAGTAGATTTCCGATGTAGTCGGATTTCGTCAACCTTTGACGTGTGGATATTGGGATTGGCTTCCCTATGAAGTCAATCGTGTGTCTTGAGCAGGTAACCGATAGGTTCAGTTTTGGTACGTCTCGATAGACGTAAACGAGATTTTGGGTTTTGGAATCGAATCTCTGGGTGACGATTCAGGATTCAATTTCGAAGCTCGAAAGTGGATAACCGGATTTGGGTGCGGAATGATTGTTCCAATGCTAGCTAACGGAATAATGATTTCGGATTCGGATTTGGAAATGGATTTGGGTCGGAGTTTTGATCTGTCTGGTATAGTATCTGACAGATGGACTCTAGAGTAATTAAAACGTGTTTGGCCACAACCTAGGTGGTTGTAGGCGGATTAATGGATAGATGTACGTACAGGGTACGTTGTACGAGGATGGTTACTGGATAGGCTGAGTGGTGCCTGGTGACGGTACATGGGATGTACCCATGGTGTGTGATTAAATGTGTTGGTAATCGGCTTGGTTCCGACACCATTGGATTTGGTGGTGGGTGTGAACCGGACATTGACTACTATGCACTGGGCAGAGTTATTTTTGTCGGGTTCAGTGATTGTACGAGCAGGCGCTCTTAGCCATAGATGGCTAGTGAACCCCAGTGTGGAGATATGTGATCGCTGCTGGGCTGGCATTCAATGTGTTCCAGTTACACCACTTGATTGAGTAATTTGACGGTATACGTACACTCAGGATGAGTGAGTTGGTGGTCTGTGAAACCACGAGTAGCCTTGCGTGAGGTTATTACGCCGTGATTTTCCAGCGTCATGGTTCGCTGACGGAGTCGGCGGTTATGGACATTGAGATTGATATGTATCGCAGGTTGGGCTTGCCCTGTGAATTGAGATCATGTGGTTGATCTTACGCTACATTGAGGGTGATGTAGTACGAGGTTTTTTCACTGATTAGTCGATGGTTGGAGCCTTACCAGAGTGGTAAAGCTGAGTGGTGACAGTTTGACTGTTGGTGTCAGCGTGGACTGACAGGTTTGTTTTGGTGACTCCCAGGGGGAGCATACGTCTTTTAGATTGATGATTGAATGAAACCGACAAGCTGAAGGAGTCAGCTAAAGGGTAAATTGACAAGGATCTGGTGATCAATTTCACTCGCGGTGTCGAGTATGGTCGGAACGGGGAGAGACCGTGATGGCATGACTGAGTTCAGACGAGCTTTGTGTTGGTTAGTGGGTGTACAAGTGTACACAGATGTGTGACCAAATTATTTTCCACGAGGTGGATGTGGAGTAAGGATATTTGGTAATTTCGAGGACGAAATTATTTAAGGAGGGAAGGTTGTAACGACCCGTCCCGAGTATCGGGATTTAATATTATTTAATTATGATTTAGAATGACTAATCTGGGATTAGTTGAGTGATTTCGGACGAATTGTGCAAAATGACTGTTTTGCCTCTGGGCGTGGGCAAAACGTTGACTTTTTATTCGGAGGGTCAAGTGGACTTTGACCAATGACCGTGACGTAGTTTGGGACGTCACGAGTTCATAGACAGGTGGCACGTTCGATTCCGACATTCGTGGTGAAAGTTATGACGTACGGAAGTTCAATGGCATTTTCGTAATTTGGACGAAATAGGGGAAAATGTTGACTTTTCGATCGGGAGGTCCGATGGTCAGGGGCCAAGGACCGTTAGGAAGGTCTCAATGCCCTGAGTCCGTAGACAGGCGGCACGCATCAATCGGAGTCCGAATGACCGAGTTGCGGGTCTGGATGCGTGATGGGCATTTTGGTAATTTTCTGCACAGGGGCAGAATGGTAATTTCACTGTGCACTGTTGATCAACAGCCGTGAAAATGGGATGTTTGTGCGATCGATCCCACAGATTGTTTAACATTAAGGGACTGATTTTGGGCAGCTTTGAAGTGCGGTTGCACATGGGATTGAGTTGGCAACTGATTGGAAGATCATGGGCACCATTTAATAATGGTTTCGGGTCTGTGCAGGAGCTTTACACAGTGGACCTGCGTGGTGCTTTGAGGCACTTTTAACGACTGAATTGGATTAAAGACATTGTGAGTGAGTTGTGAGGATCATTCTGAGCTTGTGCGGCTGTCGAATTGGAGAGGAACCCGTGAGAAACCATTTTCGGGTTCTTGGAGGGAAAATTCAGAATTTAATTTCTGAGCCTTGTTGGACCAAACCAAGGACGGGTTAAGCTTTCTGGGAGTGTCTGGAGCTCAGCCGTATCATTTTCGAAGGGAACCAGCCACGGCTGAGCTGGGACGGTGGCCACTGTTTTCAGGGAAAACGCAGTGCTGTGGACGACGACTTCCAGGTGAGCTCTTGTTCAATTGGTTGTGCTTTTGGGTTCGTTTGGGTCCTTGTACACTTCCTGTGAAGTTAATTTGATAATGGTTGGGAAATGACTGAGTTTGGGTGATCGACCCGTTTGGGTGATCACGGGTCAATAGCTTGATTTAAGGTTGCTCAGAGTTAATTAAGGACCTAGAACTCTAATTGGATAATTAATGATTGTTTTAGGATCAAGAACGGAAGGAATCGAGCATGAATTGATGGCTATCTGATCGGGTCAGATCGCGGGTAATCAGACCCGTTTACCAGACATACGGGTGAAGACGGTGACTGTAGCAGTCACTGTAGCAGGCGCGTGGCTTTCACGCGCAGCCACTCACGGCGGCGCGTGACGGCGCTTGGATACGAATCTCGAGGTGAGGTCAACATGACTTTTGTCCTATGCAATGTAACGAACATTTTGGGATCAGTTTCGTGTCGATGGGACACCGTTTCGGTATTGTTCGGGATGTCCGAAGGTTTTAAATCGAGTTTAAAAATACTTAAAAATTCAGGAAAATTACGGGACTTGAATAGGATGTTTATGTGGAGGTTAGTAACCCTCTAATGTGATCTGGACAGGATTGGGAGTCCCGGTGATAGTGGTGTGGCCCGGGAAGGCCTATGGCACTCGTATCGAGGCGCTCGGTTAAACGGTCTGTGAGTGGACATTGGTTTTATAAATTCGATGCATGCATAACTGTTTCATGATTGTTATAATTGTGATTAAATGATTTATTTTGGATATCGGTGAATTTATATGATTTCACACATTTCGAGGTGATTTACGTGTTTGCACGTAAATCGAGATTTTCTGGATTTGCACTGATTTCCATAAATATGTGGTTGGATATGATTTCATGAAACGATTACGGATTTGATAAAGTAAATTCGGGCTAGGGGCCCAGTTGGCTTATGAAATCGGGCCAGGGGCCCAGTTGATTTATATATGTGATTTGGGTCGGGGACCCTAAAATGGAGTTGAATAAATGATTTCGGATTTAAATCAATTATTTGGACTTATGACGGTTCGGGGCAGGGCCCTTGTGATATGTTGGAAATAAATAATAAAATGTATTTGGTGCTGCACTGTATAGATCCATTCTTATGATACTGTCTCCTCCGGATGAGGTACCCCGGAATGGTCACGGACGTCTAGAACGTCCAGCGTCTATGACGCTAAGCATCGGGGATGCTGTACCCGAACGGGGTTCGTGGATTGAACTCGGAATTGAGACCCGAGTAGCACGCGTAGCCTTGAGATTGTGACCTTATTAGACGTCAGGGACGTCAGACATCGGGGATGTCAAGATCGGAGTGTATAGTGCAGTGGCTAAAATTATGTTTATGGTTTTATTACATGCCTTATGGTTCATATTATATGATTTATGATTTTAAATGATGGTGCATGCATATGTTTTTACTGAGCGGCAAAAATGTCTTTATAAATGTTTTAAACAGACCTGTTTATTTTCGTCCACTCACAGCTTTTGGTTTTTAATGCCCTTCAGGTTGATCACGGATGCGACTGCAATAGAGACTGGGACATTGCACACCTCCTCCATCGATCCTTGCGTACTTCGGAAGCGCGTTTCGGGAATGGCAATAGGTTATCCCTTGTCTGACACCTCTGGTCAGACGGGAGTACGACACATTCCACGGTAATCCCCGGGGGATTGGGGTGGGTCGTGTCAAGTGGTATCAGAGCAGGTTTTGCCCTTTTGTGCGCAAAGGTCGAGGGTGTGATGTCTCTTTGGCAGGTCTAGTCAGTAACTCTCAGAACACGTGGACCAATAGGGTGGTGCCACATGGTAGTGTGTTAGAGGTGTCAGAGGACACGTGGACCAATTAGAGAGTGACACGTGGCAGGTGTCAGACTTGTCAAGATGACGTCAGCCTTTGACCGTTGACCGATGACCGATGACGTCAGCGTTGACCGTTGAGTAGCACTGATCGAAAGTTTGACCAGCTCGTGGGGGCGTGGGGGCACGAATTTCAAGGTCAAACTGATCTTGTTCGAAAGGTTTCGACGTTCTGAATCCAATTGTGGTGGTTTCAGGTCGATCAAAGACCTTTTGGTTGGTCATTTGGAGGTTTTTAACCTCGGGAAGCGTGTTTTGGATGGGTTTCGGGTATCGGGCTTTGTGAGGGTTTAGTGTATGAACTTGTATAGCATATTAGTGACCCTTAGACATGATTTGGATAGGCCTAGAGACTTTGGACTAGCTCGGTGATAGAAATAACGCTGAGGTTTAGCACGCAGCGTGGACCGAGTGTGAGTGGACTGCTTGTTTTAGAACTGAATGCATGCATGACTGTTTTGAATGCTTTATTACATGATTTAAGATAAATGTTTTGATATTGTTATTGAATGATGATGTGGATTGTAATAAACGGTTTATGAAATGTTTACGGATTTTCGTGAAAACAAGGTTTTGGGCTTGAGACCCGATGGAATAATGATTTGACTTAGATTTAGAGTCAAAGGGAAATTAAAAAGAAAGAATGAATTTCAACTGGCTTTAAATAACGATCTAGAATGATCGGTTGGATAAATCAAGATTTATAAACAATTTTTGGACATGATTTTCGGGTGGTTTTTGTGGAACGGATTTGTGAGAATTATATCTCGGGCATAGGCCCAATTGAATAGTATTTAATCCAGTTTGAGCAATAAATGATTTTAATATGATTTTTCACTGGATTTGGTTGCGGTTTCACATATACCATCTTGGGTGAGTTGGTGTACTCTGTATGTTTATATTTGAACCCATAATGGGTATTTTCAATATTTTGAGTACGATTGTCAGATGGGAGCAGGGCACGTTCCCCTATGATCCCGGGGGATCGGGACGGGTCCTATCACACACTCCAAGTTAAACTCAAATTCCAAACCAGTTTCAGCCCTAACGCTATAAAATAGACTCATGTCTAAAACTATTCAATAAGTCAGAAAAACCACCAATACCGAAAAACATATATTTAAAACATATAACAATTCTTTAAACCAAATCCACATTTTAAAATCTGGGCCTAAGCCCAAAAAACATTTTAAACGAAACTACTTAAAATGTGCACTTAAAATAATTTTCGTAAAATCATCAAAAATCATTTAAAAATCTTAATCAAACCAACTTTACATAAATCATGTAATAAAGCAAGTAACATATTCAAATATGCATGCATAATAATTTAATAAAAATAAAAGTCCACCCACCATTTAGATCCATGACACAATATCCGACCCAACAATCTTGGGTTTGTTTCAGCCTTAAGTTTGTCCAAACTTGTTTGCTTATCTTATAGCCAGGCTTGTACACGGGGTTCACATTTTAGAGACATGATGTCCAATAAAACTACTCTCTGATACCAAGTTGACATGACCTGTTCCTTATTCACTTTGATAAACACAGATGGTCTAGCTCATGTCTAACAAACAACTTAAAATACTGAAGTTTCTTTCATATTTGTCAAACAAGGGATATTTTACTTCTTTTAACCATAATCAAATCTTACTAGGTTAACCAATAGAGTCCACCTCTTATGTGATAACAACTCACATCCAATCCACTAACCTCATCAAGTAGTGGAAACTGCCATTCTCACTCATTTCGAGCATTAGTTTACTAAATAATTATATTACATAATTATTGAACATCATTTTTAAGATATTTACATGAAATCATAATATGTATAAATATGCATAGCAATTAAGCAAAAGGAAAGTCTATTCATACATCTTACGTAATCAAATCTTCGTATCTTTTATAAATTTTGTATTTGTCAAATTTATTATTTTAAGATCATTAATATACCCAAATTTTCTTATATTAAATTTTAGTTTAAATACGAACATATTATATCAAAAATTCGGAAGTATACTCAAATGATGCCCAAATACCACAAAAATTATATCACTAGGTCTGTAAGAAAAAGAGGAGAAGCTTTTGTGTTAGCCGGAAATCCAAGAACCATTGCACGCACCCCCATGCACCTTCGTGTCTCTCGGAAAGTGGCCTCCACGTGCCTGTGACCAAAGTCATATGCTTGCTCCCCCTTGTCCACCAGCTGAGTCACGAGTTCGATCGGTTTTTCTACAATGGGCACCCGCAACCTGTTTAGTCTAAGCCATCCCTAAGTCAGATATTTCTTAACCAATTTCGAGTTCGAGTAGTCAAAATCAATCTTCAAAAGCCTAAGAACTCACCTATAACTTATAAACTAGGTAAATTTTACTAGAAATTGGAAAATCTTACCTTCATGGTCAGGCCATGGTTAACAAACCACGTCTCTCCTCTTCTCATGTCAAAGCTCCTTGATTTCTGTCCCAAAGTGGTCTAGGACCCCCAGGAGGGTACTAAACTTCCTGTTCCTAAGTTTTTTAGTCCAGAACTAGAAAACCCGAAATGGAACTCACGGGTTCCATATTTTTCCTCACTATTTTCCCCTCTCCTTCACTAGCTTTCATCAGTTTCCCTTCCCTTCTCCCTTTATTTTGCCTTTTATCATTCTCCTTCTCTTTTTCTTTCTTTCTTTCGTTCTTTTTTTCTCTTAGGTGGCTTCCCTTATGGCTTTTCTTATTTTCAGCTTCACCCCACCAAGTTACCACACACACACACACACACACACACACACACACACAAACACACACACAAACACACACACACACACACACACACAAACACACACGCACACACACGCACACACACACACACACACACACACACACACACACACACACACATACACACACAAAAACACACACACACACACACACACACACACACACACACACACACACATGTATATACTAACCAATTTCAGTGGAAGAGAATGAGAGGGAAAATACAAGAAAATTCTAGAATACCCTAGGCCTGACAAGACCCATCCTGATTATCCCTCGATAGTCATGAATGATCCTGCTCTCGTCTGACAATAACTCTAAAGTGCCAAAAGTAACCTTACTATATACATATACACCACGACAAACGACAGACATTGTCAGACAAGGGATAGTTAAGTTTTACAGGACCGTTGACATTACAAGTTTGACTAGTCAACAGGTTCACAGAGCCTAGGTAATATTACAAGTAGGGATCAAAATCCTACTCTGTAAGGTGTCCGAGTGCACAACGGTCTACTTATTCCTCTGCCTCGTCACTAGCCCCTGTACCTGTGCACTGGCCTGGAGGGTAAATAAAACATCAAAGATGTAAGTGGACAAAAATAAACTTTTATAAATACATTTACCAAAACACATTCTTACCCTACAGTTTCGCAAACATGCATGCATCTAAGAAAACATGAGTAATAATGTGAAATCAATCAAGTATGAATAGGGGACCGATAAAATCAAAACATGTTTTCCCATGGTCCGTGAACTCATGTTTATCAAATCAGTTCAAGCTATAAAGTATCTGGACATAAATATCAATAAATCACCAATATCACCAATCCTCAATACCCAATCTCAATATCCAAGTAACCATCACGATATCAATGCAACGAGTGCAAACTCGAGAGTCTCACGTCTGAGTACATCCCTAGGATCTACGACGTCTGAGGTGATATCATCTCCAGGATCTACGATGTCTGGAGGATATCATCATAATCCCACACTCATGAGATTGAGCCTCCCTCGGAGCTACTCATCTCCAGGAAGTGGATCATGATTACTCCAAGATCAACGACGTCTGGAGGAGACTATCAAATCACAGAGGATGGTATATGTGGAACAGTCACCAAATCCAGCAATCTCATTTTAAAACCATTCATGTCTCAAATCAAATCAAAAACATTTCAACAGGGCCTATGCCTGAAACATAGTTTTCACAAAACAAGTTCCACAAATCCATCATAAAATAGTGTCCAGAATTCACTTTATAAATCAAAATCATCAATTTAATTATATTCACACGTGACTCCAAATCCGAGTCAAAATCACTATCCAATCGAGTCTCAAGCCCAAAATATCATTTTCACGCAAATACGTGAACTCGCAACCTCAGTTTCCATTTTCACATAAATCCATAAAATATAGCCAAAAAGCATTACATATCCATCAAATCATTTCCTGACTCATAATCCGAGTCAAAACCAATCTCAAATCCGGGGCCTTCGCCCAAAACAACAATTTCACAGTTTTCTCGAAAATCGTGCCCAAAACAATATAATGATCCAGAAAATCGATAAATCATCATATCGAAACATTAATCATGCCAAATCATTTCAAATCATATAAGGAAGCATTTAAAACATATATGCATGCATTTTGGGTAGAAGACAAAAGTCCACTCACACACCGTCCAGATTGTTCAGTTTCGAGCTGTTCGTTCTCTTCTGACGTCCTGGGAATATTCCGACCTGTCAAACAAAATAATTTAAGGTTACTAGGTTATCACATAACCCCACAAATGAATTCCCTAATCGTCGGAATTTAATAATATTATTTAAACATAAACTATACGCTTCGGGTACTCGAAACTACTCCGAATCCATATCTGATTGACCCGAAACCAATGCCAATAGGTTCATATCATCGAGAACATTAAAAAGTATGTTGGACACGTGCTCAGAAACCCAGCCACGCGCCCTCACGCGCCGCCGCAAGTGGCTGTGCGTGAAAGCCACGCACTTTACACAGTACCGTTACAGTGTCACCCCTTCCACCCGATTTCCTGATAAACAGGTTGTGAACCCGCGATGCGACCCGGTAATATCTTCATCAATTCGACCTTAATTTCTTCCATTCTTTCATCTGATTCCATTTAACCCCTCTTAATTTAAGTTCTGTAAACTTAATTACTTCAATCCCGACCTTACTCCTTACATCCCACGATCAACCTTCGAACGGATTTCCTTTTCGGGTTCACTCAATTCGTCCCGATTTTTCAAATTAATTGACACAGGAAGCATCATGAGAGTGTAATAAATATTTCTACATAATTAATTACACAAGTTCTTACCTCCAGCTATTCGAACTCAAGCTTGATTTTCAGCAGAAATTGGAGCCTCTGTTCTCGATCAAAACGGCATCAATTTCTCTCGTTTTTGTTGTGTAGTGGTTCGAAATGGTCTGAGAAGGTTGAATCCAATCTCAAATTTGATCCTGGAGGCTTACAACTTTCAATTCGAATTTTCACCTTGTGTTTCAAATTCTCGTATACGGGTTTTCAATTATCCTCTCGGTCCCTCGTTTTTATCCTTCTGTTTTCTTGCTCTAGCCCTCTTAATTTCTCCAAGTTTCTCAGACTTTCAAATGGTTTCTGGCTGGATCGAAGGAGATCAACATCCTCTGTTTTTATCTTTTGTTTTTTTCCTTTGAGTTAATATATGAAGGGCTAATTTTGAACGGCTAAGTCTCACCCGTGGCACTTCAACCACTAAGCGTCCATTTGAGGTGACATGCGTCCATTTGAGGTGACATGTGTAGGTCTCAAGACGCTGAGTCCGAGCTCTGTTTTCGACATGCCACCTGTCTACGGACTCAGCGTCTTGAGACCTACACATTGGTCCTCGAAAAATGTACAAAAAGTATTTCAAACAAAAAGTCAACGTTTAACCATACCCCTCCAAGGGTAAAAACGTCATTTTACATATTATTTTATAAATTTACATTATTTGGATTTCCGGGGTGTTACAAGGACCTTCTGCAAAATTATCAAAATATCCCTAACAGGACCCGTCTGGATTATCGCGGGACGTGCCTGCTCCCGTATGAAAAAGCGTATCAGACTAGGGATAAACTCGTCATACGCTCGAGGTCCATCAGAGTACACCAAGATCGGTGGTGGCATGTGAAAGCATGCATGCATTCGAAAACCATGCATTAACTTTATTTAAAAATTCGTTTTTACAGAAATTATTTATACCCTTCACGTAGAAGCATGCATGCATTCAAAAATCATTTCTCATTAATTTAAATCATTAGGGCCTTAGTCCAAAACTGCCAACCAAAGTATATGGGAACTCCGTCCAAAACCAATCATGTGGGACTCAGCCCAAAACCAAATCCATAGGGACTCCGCCCAAATCAAGTCAAGCGGGTCTTAGCCCAAATCCAGTACATGTGGGTCTCAGCCTGATAGGACCCGTTCCAACTGGAGTTTGATAACTGTGCCCGGTCCTATTCCCGTCTGACAAGTCAACTGAAGTCTTGAAACTACCCCTCAGCACCTGTCAGACAAGGGATAACTGCACTGACTTCCGCTCATGCCTCCGCCTCTCGATTAGCCCCGAACGTCGTGCCACGACCAGGAGGGTCATCAAAACAGAAAAGGTGTGAGTGGACAAAAATAATATCAATTGAAATACATTTCAAATAGACGATTTTCCTCTCCAGTTATAAAAGCATGCATGCATAGAGTAAACCATATGAACAACCGACCCTTAAGCCAACCCACATGAATATCATCAAATCCCGGCTCTCAAGCCAAACACATGTGAAAACACCAACCTAGTCACAAAGACCAAAACCCGTACTCATTACTAGTACGTAAAGAATCAAAATCAAAATCAAATCAACATCAAACCGCATGACTTAAGTGCACAATCAATCACACAATCACATCCGCACTATGTGTAGGCAATATCACTTGCCTCAATCGTCTGGGAAGCCACCCCTAGCTCCGACTGTCCAGGCACACATATCCCCGAGCATCAGTCGTATGGGAACCACCCCGAGCTCCGAATGCCTGGGCCCCGAGTGCTAGCCGCCTGGGAACAATCACAGTCATATCCCTCGAGCTCCGGTCGTCTGGGAAATACCACTAGCTTCGACCGTCTGGGAACTCACAATCACAATGAAAACTATCCCGGGATTACATCCCAAAATATTTCAATCAAATCCTTGACTTCAAACCATGTCAAAATCATTCCCGACAAGGTCTCAAGCCCAAAATATCATTTGCACGTAAATTCGTAAAATCACATTTGAAAACATTAAAATAATCCAGAAATCATCCTCGGCTCACCAACTAAGACAAAATATCCTTTCTGAAACCTTTTTGACTTCGGACCTAGCCCAAAACATCATATGCACTTTCCATGTAAAACGTGCCCAAAAGACCGATTAAAATAATCATTAATCACAATTAATCATGCCAAATCACCATGACATCATTGCAAACCAAATCATGCAATCAATCATGTAAAACATTTAACTATGCATGCATAACAGTTTATAAAACAAACGTCCACTCACACACCGTCCAAACGACCCACTTTCCAAGCTGCACGCTTTTTCATAATTTTGAGACTTTCCAAGAATTCCGAATTGTATCCAAAATCATCATTAAGAGTCGCTAATGATTCAATTTATAGCATATCAACTTCCCATAATTTTTCGGGAATTAAATACGAATATAAAACGCAACCGAATCCTTCGGACCCTCGAAACAACATCGAAACGGTGTCCGATCGACTCAAAACCAATGCCAAAATATTTATTACATTGCATAGAATAAAAGTCATGTTGACCTCACCTCAAGAATCCCACTCACGCGCCACACGCGCCGCCGCAAGCGGTAGCGTGTGGAGTCCACGCGCCTGCTACAGTACCCAGTACTGTTCGTCGTCTCTTCTACCCGTTTCCCCTGCAAACGGGTCCTGCGGTGCAACCCGGTTCAATCCCTGTCAATTCTCAGTCGATTTCCATAAATGATCAAGCCAATAGTATCGTTTGAAGTCTAATTAAAGTTATGTAATCTCAATTACTCGAGAACTTACCTCGATCCTTCAATTCGAACTCAACTTGTCGAAGAACATCCACGTACTGTTCATCCTCCAAATTCACTCCATTTCATTTGTTTTCTTTCAATTGATTCATCAGGAAGCTTCGTAGGATCGTTATAAACAAGTTTCCAATGCCAATTTCAGCCTTCAATCCTTCCAATTACTCGATTGGAATTCGAAAATCCGAAGTCCTCACCCCCTCTGTTCTACGTCAAAACGACATCAATTTTCATCAAATTTGATTTGTTTCCAGTCGAAATGATCTCAGAAGACTCAATTGAGGGTCAATTTCACTCATCATAGCCCACAAATTCAAGTTTGAATTTTTGAAAGGCATGAACTTCATGGGTTTGGGTCTTCTGGTTTAGGGGCTAATTTTCCTCGATTCTCCTCTTGTTCTCACTCATTTAATCCTCTCAATTGATCCAATTACTTAATTCAGGTGTTAGGTGATGGACACAACTCGATCACACTCTGCTCTCTTCAAATACCCATACACGTACGCGGTGCACAATTACTCAGTCCCACCACTTGCTAATTAGTGCCACTAATTGGCATAATCAAGTGATAGATGTTACTTTAGTAGCTAATGACTCACCATAAGGCTGCATCATCCAATTCCAGCCAAAATGACTTTTATGCTCCTGCTTTCATAATTACCAAAATGCCCCTCGAGTTTGCAGATCCCTAACTTTCACGTCCGTACTCCGATCGACGCATGCCGCTTGTCTACGGACTCACTGTCTCGAGACCCACCCAACTGTCATGGCCAAAAGTCCAAAACGCATCCCGAACAAAAAGTCAACTTTCGGCCCCATAACCAAGGGTAAAATCGTCATTTCTTTCCAATTTTTCTAAATTTTGGTCTTTTTAAAATTTCTGGGTCGTCACAACCTTCCCCCCTTAAAAAATTTCACCCCCGAAATTCGGATGTACCTCGCCAACAACAATTATGGAGACTTAATTCACATCCATATCAACACGTCAGGTTCCCACATGAACCCTTGTTCATTCTACGCAACCATAATTACCTTTTACATCTTTCCCGGCTCATCCTGAGCCTTCATATCACATCATGACTCATCCCGAGTTCTAAACCAACTTCGGACTCCCTCTGAGTCCCATTCGATATCCAAAATGCAAAGGTCACTCATCCAACCCCCTATCCTCGAGTCAAGTTTATCCTAGGCCCAACGTACCCATTCATATAACATATCTCACTAGTAGATTGAACCATCATCTGGACCAATACAAGTCCAAGATGCACTACCTGATCCCAATCCAGGGTCATACCCACTCTAGGGATTTCCTATACCCTCATATCTCATCTCATCATCAGGCCGCACACAGGCGCACATCACGGAGGCATGGAAAATCAGTAACCCTATGCTCTGATACCAATTTAACCGGAATCGTCCCAACTGGACTTTGATAACCGTGCCCGGTCCTGTTCCCGTCTGACAAGTCAACTGAAGTCTTGAAACTACCCCTCAGAACCTGTTAGACAAGGGATAACTGCACTAACTTCCGTTCATGCCTCCGCCTCTCGATCAGCCCCGAACTTCGTGCCACGGCCTGGAGGGTCATCAAAAAAGAAAATGTGTGAGTGGACAAAAATAATATCCTTTGAAATACATTTCAAATAGACCATTTTCCCCTCTAGTTATAAAATCATGCAAGCATAGAGTAAATCATATGAACAGCCGACCCTTAAGCCAACCCACATGAATATCGTCAAATCCCGGCTCTCAAGCCAAACACATGTGAAAACACCAACCGGGTCACACATACCAAAACCCATACTTATTACCAGTATGTAAAGAATCAAAATCAAATCAACATGAAACCGCACGAATCAAGTGCACAATCAATCACACAATCACATCCGCACTACGCGTAGGCAATATCCTGTGCCTCAGTCGTCTGGGAAGCCACCCCTAGCTCTGACTGTCTAGGCATACATATCCCCAAACATCAGTCGTCCGGGAACCACCCTGAGCTCCGACTGCCTGGGCCCCTAGTGCCAGCCGCTTGGGAATACCCCCTAGCATCGGCTGCCTGGGAACAATCACAATCTTATCCCCCGAGCTCCGGTTGTCTGGGAAATACCCCTAGCTTCGACCATCTGGGAACTCACAATCAAAATGAAAACTATCCCGGGATTACATCCCAAAACATTTAAATCAAATCCTTGACTTCAAACCAAGTCAAAATCATTCCCGGGGTCTCAAGCCCAAAATATCATTTGTACGTAAATCCGTAAAATCTCATTTGAAAACATTAAAATAATCCAGAAATCATCCTCGACTCACCAACTAAGTCAAAATATCCCTTTTGAAACCTTTTTTGACTCCAGTCCTAGCCCAAAATATCATTTGCACTTTCCTCATAAAACGTGCCCAAAAGACCGATTAAAATAATCATTAATCCCAATTAATCATGCAAAATCACCGTGACATCATTGTAAACCAAATCATGTAAAACATTTAACTATGCATGCATAACAGTTCATAAAACAAACGTCCACTCACACATTGTCCAAACGACCCGCTTTCCAAGCTGCACGCTTTTCCGTAATTTTCGGTACTTTCCAGGAATTCCGACTCCTGTCTAAAATCATCATTAAGAGTCACTAAAGATTCAATTAATAGCATATTAACTTCCCATAATTTTCTAGGAATTAAATTCGAATATAAAACGTAACCGAATCCTTCGGACCCTAGAAATAATATCGAAACGGTGTCTGATCGACTCGAAACCAATGCCAAAATGTTCATTACATTGCATAGAATAAAAGTCATGTTGACCTAACCTCGAGAATCCCACTCACGCGCCGTCACAAGCAGCTGAGTGTGAGTCCACGCGCTTGCTACAGTACCCAGTACTGTTCGTCGTCTCTTCTACCCGTTTCCCCTGCAAACGGGTCCTGCGGTGCAACCCGGTTCAATCCCTGTTAATTCTCAGTCAATTTCCATAAATGATCAAGCCAATAGTATCGTATTAAGTCTAATTAAAGTTCTGTAATCTCAATTACTTGAGAAATTAACTCGATCCTTCAATCTGAACTAAACTTATCGATGAACATCTGCGTACTATTCATCCTCCAAATTCACTCCATTTCATCTGTTTTCTTTCAATTGATTCATTACGAAGCTTCATAGGATCGTTATAAACAATTTTCTAATGCCAATTTCAGCCTTCAATCCTTCTAATTACTCGATTGAAATTCGAAAATCCGAAGTCCTCACCCTCTTTGTTCTACGTCAAAACGACATCAATTTTTGTCAAATTTGATTTGTGTCCAGCCAAAAATGATCCCCAAAGACTCAATTGAGGGTCAATTTCACTCATCACAGCCCACAAATTCAAGTTCGAATTTTTGAAAAGCATGAACTTCACGGGTTTGGGTCTTCGGGTTTAGGGGGCTAATTTTCCTCGATCCTCCTCTCGTTCTCACTCTTTTAATCCTCTCAATTGATCCAATTACTTAATTAAGGTGTTAGGCGGTGGACTCAACTCGATCACACTCTACTCTCTTCAAATACCCACACACATATGCGGTGAACAATTACTCAATCCCACCACCTGCTAATTAGTACCACTAATTGGCATAATCAAGTGACAAATGTCACTTCAGTAACTAATGACTCACCATAAAGTTGCATCATCCAATTCCGGCCAAAATGACGTTTATGCCCCTACTTTCATAATTACCAAAATTCCCCTCGACTTTGCAGACCCCTAACTTTCCTGTCCGTATCCGATCGACGCATGCCGCCTGTCTACGAACTCAGCGTCTCGAGACCTACCCAACTGTCATGGCCAAAATTCCAAAAGGTATCCCAAAAAAGTCAACTTTCGGCCCTTATAACCAAGGGTAAAATCGTCATTTCTTTCCATTTTTTTCCAAATTTTCTTTTTTCGAATTTTCGGGTCGTCACACAGCCCAAAACCAATCATAGAAACGGGGTCTCAGCCCCAAACCGATCTCCGTAAAACCTCATACATACATATATATATATATATAATCCATCATCGGCATCTCATATGCCCAATCAAGAACCCGTCACGATATATCTACAGTATGCATACTACTCGGGCCTCATCTCCGAGTCTACTCCTAAGATCTACGACGTCTGGGAGGACCTATCTCCGAACCCTGTCCGAGACTATCTCATAACTCACACTCCTAGGCATGTGCTCCCTTTTGGAGTCACTCATCCCAGGCAGTGGATCATGACACTCCAGGATCATCGACGTCTGGAAGAGACTATTCATACGGGATGGTTTATACATATTCACATATTTTCTATCAAATCACAGTTCAACTAGGCCTCATACCCGAACATCTCAATAGGATTCTTTGAATCCTATTCAAATCCAAACCTCACAGGGACTTAAGCCCAAATCCATCTCAATAGGGTCTTAAACCCCAATTCTCATTTCATAAACCACAACTGGGACTCAAGCCCGATTTCACAATCCAGTAGGCCTCCAGCCCGATAACACAATTAACTGGGACTCAAGTCCGATATGACAATTAATTGGGACTCAAGCCCGATATCATAAATCAACTAGGCCTCAAGCCCGATATCACAATTCAACTGGGACTCAAGCCCGATGTCACGATTCAACTAGGCGTCCAGCCTGATACCATAAACCAAATGGGTCTCAAGCCCGATATCACAATCAATGGGTCTCAAGCCCAAGTTCATACTTTCAAATTCAAAATCCTTTCATCAATCATATCATTTGATAACACAAGCACGTATAAACCCCAGCCTAAGCCCAAGGTATCACATAAAACAGGAAATCTCGAAATACATGTGATAACACATTTTTCTCCCAAAAGGGCCAAACCATTCATATCAATTCACATGAACTCATGGAATCTCAATTCATCAATATAAAACTCATATAAAATATTTATGTATGCATCAATTTAGAAATCAAGGTCCACTCACAGACTATCCAAACTGTGCTTCGATACGCGCGCCATAAGCCTCTCCGGGCTAATCTCCGTCACCGGAACTCCCAAGCATGTCCAAATCATATTAGAAGGTTACTAACCACCTCATTAACCTCTCATTAAAGCCCCGTAATTTTCCCAAATTTTTAAACATTTTTTAAACTCGATCCTAAACCTTTGGACATCCCGAACTATATCGAAACGATGTTCGATCGACTCGAAACTTGTCCCAAAATGTTCGTTACATCAAAAGGATGATTTCACATGTTAAACACTTCCCCAAACACACCCCCACGCGCCCCCAAGCATCGTCAAAAGGCGCTGCACGCGGGCCTCACGTGCCAGTGCACCTGTTCATCTTTTTCCTCTCGCAGACCGGTCTAGGTCCATATCTCCCTCATTTTTCATCCTTTTCATTCATTCTAATTCCTATCGCTTCCTCTCATCATTTTAAACCTATCTATATGATTAAAACTAAGAAACACTACCTAGCACCCATTGGTTCCAAGCACCGTTCATGGCCCTGTTTTTCCTCCCCCGGTCTAAGCCCATCTAAGGGTCAAAACTACCTTCTAAGGGTCCCATTAAACTCCTAATGCAACGACCCGTCCCGAGTATCGGGATTTAATAATATTTAATTATGATTGACTAATCTGGGATTAGTTGAGCGAAATCGGACGAATTGTGCAAAATGACCGTTTTGCCCATAGGCGTGGGAAAAACGTTGACATTTAATTCGGATGGTCAAACGGACTTTGATCGATGATCGTGACGTAGTTTGGGACGTCATGAGTTCATAGACAGGTGGCACGTTCGATTCCGACATTCGTGGTGAAAGTTATGACTATCGGAAGTTCAGGGGCACTTTCGTAATTTGGACGAAATAGGGGAAAATGTTGACTTTTCGATCGGGAGGTCCGATGGCCAAGGGCCAAGGACCGTTAGGAAGATCTCAATGCCCTGAATCTATAGACAGGCGACACGCATCAATCGGAGTTCGAATGACCGAGTTACGGGTCTGGATGCGTGACGGGCATTTTGGTAATTTTCTGCACAGGGGCAGAATGGTAATTTCACTGAGTGTTTGAATGGTTACTGTAGCTCCATGGAGGGGAACATGGCCAGTGCACGGGTGGTTTGTTTATGGAACAAATTGATGGCCTAAAACTATTGTTTATGGGTTGTTTGGATTGTTTAATTGCATTGTGCGATGCCAGGCTGTGTGGGACGATGGATTTGGCCATTAATCCATGGCTGGTGCACCTGAAAATAGAAGAAAACAGAGGACTGTTTCCCACACTTGTTCAGTCATCCCCAAGACAAAATTGAGTGGGTTTTGAACGGGAAGAGAGTTTGGATTCTGAGTGAAACACTATGAGATTGAGAGAGGGAAAATGAGAAGGTTTTGGTGTGTGGGGTGTTCTGAAAAACCCGAACTGGTTCTGTGTGAAGTTCAAATTCGAAATCCCAGTTTAAGGCCAGCCCATGACTATTCGAGGATTGAATGAGCTTCCTGGAACCTCCACGAGTCGATTCAGATCAAATGTGGCCATTTTCGAGGCTCCTGGAGCCGTGCACAGGCGCGGCGGATGGCCGGAAATCCAAGCTTGGAGTCGTGACGTTTAAGGTGATCTCATGTCCAATTAGTCATGTCCTTTGGTTCATATTAGTCCTAATAAGCTCACTATTAAGATAATTGGATTATGGTTTGGAAAACTCAGAGTTTTGGTGATCGACCCGTTTGGGTGATTACGGGTCGTGGGTCTGATTTTGGGACTGTTTTGGTGAATCAGGGACATGGAACTTTGATTAGATAGTTGAGGAATGTGATGGAATCAAAAATGGAAGGAATCGAGGTCGAATTGATGGTTATCCAATCGGGTTAGATCGCGGGTAATCAGACCCGTTTACCAGTCATACGGGTGAAGACGGTGACTGTAGCAGTCACTGTAGCAGGCGCGTGGCTTTCACGCGCAGCCACTCACGGCGGCGCATGACGTCGCGTGTGCATGAATATCGAGGTGAGGTCAACATGACTTGGGTCCTATTCAATGTAACGAACATTTTAGCGTTGGTTTCGTGTCAATCAGACCCCGTCTCGTTATTGTTCGGGATGTCCGAAGGTTTTAAATCCCGTTTAAAAATACTTAAAAATTCGGGAAAATTACGGGACTTTAATAGGATGTTAATGAAGAGGTTAGTAACCCTCTAATGTGATTTGAACAGGATTGGGAGTCCCAATGATAGTGGTGTGGCCCGGGAAGGCCTATGGCACGCGTATCGAGGTGCTCGGTTAAACGGTCTGTGAGTGGACATTTTTTTTAATAAATTCGATGCATGCATAACTGTTTCATGATTGTTATAATTGTGATTTTATGGTTTTTTTTTGGATATCGGTGAATTTATATGATTTCACGCATTTCGAGGCGAGTTACGTGTTTGCACGTAAATCGAGGATTTCTGGATTTGCACTGATTTCCATATTTGTGGTTCGGATTTGATTTCATAAACCGGTTACAAATTTGATAAAGTGAAATCGGGCCAGGGGCCCAGTTGATTTAAGAAATTGGGCCAGGGGCCGAGTTGATTTGAGAAATCGGGCCAGGGGCCCAGTTGACTTATGAAATCGGGCCAGGGGCCCAGTTGATTTATATATGTGATTTCGGGTCGGGGACCCTAAAATGGAATTGAATAAATGATTTCGTATTTGATAATCAACTATTTGGACTTATTACGGTTTTATGGAAATTCGGGGCAGGGCCGTTGTGATATTTTGGAAATGAATAATAAAATGTGTTCCATAAAACCATCTCGATACGAGGATATATATTGGTCTCCTCCAAGTGTCGGGGACACTGGAGAAGTCACGGTGCATTGTCTGCGAGGGGTCATTGTACGGAGCAGTCGGACCGTATAGTGATCCAGGAGGAGGATTGCTATCATTAGACGTCAAGAACGTCAGACATCGGGGATGTCAGAGATATGGACCCGGTGAGACCCCGGGCAGCACGCGTTGCTTAATACCGTGAGATATGACGTCGGGGACGTCAAGCGTCAGGGACGCTAGGCATCGGGGATGCCGGAGATGGAAAAATAATAAATGTATCTTACTGGATTTATGAAATAACTCTTGGATTGACTTTTGGGATTTGAAACTATGCTTTGGTTTCCGGGCTAAGGCCCTAATGGTTATTTCTAAATTAATATGTGGTTATTGGTTTTTGGTGCATGCATATGTTTTTACTGAGGGGCATAAATGTCTTATAAATATTTTAAACAAACTTGTTTATTTTCGTCCACTCACAGCTTTTGGTTTTAATGCCCTTCAGGTTTATTCCGGAAGCGACTGCAGCAGAGACTGGAGCATCGAACACCTCCTCCATCGATCCTTGCGCATTCTGGAAGCCCTTTTGGGCAGTGGCAATAGGTTATCCCTTGTCTGACACCTCTTGTCAGACGGGAGCATGACACATTCCATGGTAATCCCGGGGGGGATTGGGATGGGTCGTGTCACCTAAGATGCATAAAAACTTGTTTGGGGGTTCGATTTGAGCTTACCTGGCCGGAAATAGAATTCGGTGGCTAGCTACCGAAAATCCTCACGGCCGCTGTATGGGCTGTTCAACCGCTCTCCGCCGTCCAAAACCATTCCCTAATCATCCTACCAACCCCGTAAACACAACCTAATCAACATATAATCTCCCTAACGTCCAAATCACAAAATTGGAATTTTGAATCCTAACCGAGTTATCGGGTTTTACCTGTTTTCCCGAGGTTCCTCCGTCGTCCACGGCGGCTAGTCGTCCTGCCACCATCATCCATCACGTCCCCAGCCTCACTCTCTTGGCCTTAACTGAATCAAATGGGGAAGGGTTTGAATTTGGGTTCATGAGGTTGGATGGTCAATCAAATATGAAAGGGAATGGGGAGCAAATGCATGTATCTGTTTAAAGGAAGCAATGGATGGGTGACACTTGTCACTCATCCATTGAGCCTGGGGAAATATCTGAACCCAATGAGGACAAAAGTCCATCATTCTCGTAATTCATGCAATAGTGCTTCAGGACTTCCGTGAACCATAACTTTCCCATCGAACGTCCGATTTCAACGTACCACCTGTCTACAGACTCGTATCGACGCGATCTACGTAATGGTCCTCGGCCCTCGCCCATCGGAACTTTCGAATCAAAAGTCAACTTTTTACCCTCGTTTAGGGGTAAAATCGTAATTTCACATTGAACGTCCGATAATCCTAAGCTAATCCCCGATTAGCCTCACTAATCCATAATTAGTCTTAATTAATCCCAAAAATTTGAAACAAGTCGTTACAATCCTAATGTCTAAAATTACCAAAATGCCCCTTGTCACTTTTTACCCATAACATACCTATTCGATCTTCAATTTCTGCATGCCACCTGTCTATGGACTCAAGATTTGGGACCTATATGACAGTAGTTGCAAAACATCCAAAAATTTTCCCGGTGAAAAAGTCAACCTTTGACCGTACTAAGGGAAAAACTGTCATTTCTATTTTTCCTTTTGAATTTTTGTTTTCTTTGAATTTTCGGGCCGTTACAGAAGGACTCTGATATACGTTTTTGGATCACGGTCTGAACTGTACCAGCCTCGACGACCGAGCACTTCTCCAATTTGGCCTTACTGATGTCCGCTAGAGAAAAGGAAGGTACAGGCTGCCTAAGCTTCTTCCGAGGAAGAATAATGTCTTTGTTCCTCTGAGTTGTGTGCTTCTGCCGAGGCTTTTTTGGCTCAGAAAACTCCGCATTTTTAGTATCAAACAAAAAATCCTTGAAAGAAAGGACATCAAACATACAAAGGTCTATTTCTATGGTCAACCATCACAACTTGTTGACTGAAAGAAAGGTTTGATCCTCCCCGTCAACTTCCTCGGCTGCATTTCCCAAGGACTGGATATCCAACAGTATTGCTTCAAGTTATTATGGAAAGATGGGATACCCGTGATGAATGCCCCATCTTCCCTTTCTCAATGCGCTCTATCTAGAACCCGCTTGGCCCCTACATCTATCGATAGATCTTGTAGAGATAGAAAAACTAGCTCCATCTCAGCTCTTCCTTCCCATATATTCAGAAGAATGTGTACAAGCTGACCAGCGTAATCTAACCGTTCATATTCAACTAGCTGAAGGCTATCCTAGCCCAAGCTTTGATGCTCTTCCACTTGGGATGTATAGGTAGACTAACACAATGTTTGAACGGATTAATATAAAATGAGGTCGACACCTCGAAAAGTTTGCTCAATAGATCTGTAACCAAAGGGATAGTCAGCTTAATCTCCTTTAGTATGTTGTATAGCTCCCTCTACCTATTTAGATCTTTCTTCTTTAGCGTGATTTGAACATGATCCATGTTATAGTTTGATATATTTAGTGGGATGGTCGTACATACTAGACTAATATCCAAACCCTCATCTTCCTCCTTATCGGTCGCATCCTTATCGGCCTCATCCTCATTGGCCTCATCCTTCATGACCTCTTCACCGGCCTCCCATTTGGCCTCATCCTTGGCCTCTTCCTCTTCAACCTCCTAATGAGCATCTGGATTTTGATCAACTTTAGGCATCTACGACGAGGACTCTTGAAGGAGATTCTAGCTAGCATCATAGAAAAAAATGTCTCTAAACACTTCCAATTTCGTAGTTGTGGATGACAACGAACCACTGTAGGTTGACAAAGATCCATTTGTGAACATAGATCCACTTGACCCTTTAGTGGCATCATCTGCCGAAAAGGACGATGCTACACTTCCAAATATTTGAGGGAAGCTATCATCGAAATTGGATGTTGACCTTGAATCTGACTTTGACATCTACAATTAAAAGTGCAGACCACACTCTGCAACCTACTACCGACTAGAAAAAAAGAAGAATAAAAAGGAAAAAAAATACCTCTGTACATACGACGACAGATTGGATGAATGCTTGCTCTTCCACGCTAGTTAGACACAACTCTGCTCTTCCTGATTTTTCGAAAGTGTGAGTACAGTAGTTTGGGAGCTTTTTGTGAAGTGCTGACAATTGAGCACTAAACCTCTTTATATAGGGCACTTCCGTGTGATTAATTAGACCCTCGATTTACACGCTCACTAACCTGGCATTAAGGCTCCACTAATCAGACTGTGAGCCATGAGTAAACATGGATCGATACACCCTTAGAAGATTGAGATGAGTTTACAAATTCCAAGTCTCTGAGGGGACTTCCGTACATCAGCATACCTTTAGAAGGCCGACTTGACTTTTTGAATTCCAAATCCCTTAGAGAACTTCCTTTGGATCGACAAACCTTCAGAAGGCCAATTTGACTTTACGAATTCCAAGTTTCTAAGGGTACTTCAGTGGGTCGGCACACCTTCAGAGGGTCGGCTTGACTTGTCGAATTCCAAGTCTCTTAGGCGACTTACGTGGTTTGGCAGACGTTCAGATAACCGATTTGACTTTTCAAATTCCAAGTTTCCCAGGGGACTTTCGTGGCTCGAAAAACTTTTAGAAGCTCAATTTGACTTTTTTTTAGTTCCAATTCTCTCCGAGTGCTACCGTGGATCAGCACCTATGGGCTGATCTGGCTTTTTAAATTCCAATTCCCTTAGTGGACTTCCATGGATTGCCATACCTCAAGTGTGCTAAATCTGTCGTCCCGTGCAAGGTCTCTTATGTGACTTCTACAAAATTGGCCAAGGCTACATTTCTCATCTAAGGAGTTGGAGGACTACAGGGTATAACCTCATTGGTCGTCCAACATATTCTCCAAAAACTGAAAAGTCCTCGACCGCGAAAGTCCACCTCAGTCAACGACTTAAGAGAGTTATGTTTACACTATTCCAACTAACCACTAGGAGGAAGACCAAAAGCACTGAAAAGCAGGTAAATTCCTATCAGAGCTGCCTTATTGTAGACCAGACAGCGGTAAGTCACTTTTGACCAACTATCGATTGAGCTCTTTCGGCCAATGACAATCACTTCTAACTAGGCTCTCCCTAGTTGATCCCCTTGCATGGGCTATCAACTTGCACCACTGACCATTGCAATCAACTAGTCTTCCTAGTGGTAATGATACAAGTGTACCCTCCAAACAGATCACCAATGTCCATCCAATATCTTGTGACACGTGGTAATATCCAAGTAATTTCTTGGGCCTTACTTTGCTAGGTTTCAACCACCATATTTACTACTACTATAAATACGGGGTACATTTCCTAGTAAAAGGTAATTCACTATTCACTCAGCCTTACATAACCTAAATTGTGTTTGATCTCCTTCTGCTTACTAACTCAAGCGTCGAAGTCCACTAGGCTGGCACCCTTCACTGCCAAGTGCTTTCTTCTCCTCTTCTAGGGTGCCCCAAGTGTAGAAAAAAGCTTCCAACATCTTTCAAGAGCATTCTTCGTTAAATCCATTTCTGAAACAATCAGTTAGGAAGACAGTTTTTAAGAAGATATGTTTCATTCAAAAATATCGACACTCGGTCTATTAAGAATCCAATTGCGAACATCAGGAACAATATAATATTTGAAAAATATTTGAAACATGATTAGGTTCATGGATAGGGGGTGGGCTTGGGCTTGGGAGGGCTATAGCCCTTCCCACCCAAGCAATAGCCATCCGCACCCAAACTTTCCTCGTTTGTATTTATATGGTTATCCCAGCCCATCAATATTATTTAGACCACAATGAGGCTTTAAAGGAGAAAAGGCACACCTAATTGAAGACCAAATATGTATAGTTGCAAGTATGCTGTAGCAAAAGTCATGACAGTAAGCTAGTAGCAACCAATTTCTTCTTCTTCAAATTCATCTCATTATTTTTTTCTCCTTTATTTTCTTCAAATCTTCAAAGCATAATGTATTACATTATAACCTTAGTTTTAAATAGAAATTGAATATTGGGTTCTGCTCTGGGAAATTGAGGATTAGAGATTTTTTTTGGATAAAAAATGGATTATGTGACAAGATAATTTGTGGCGCCTATAAATTCCTCACATTTGATTATTAGTTACAAAATTTTTTTTTGAGCCGTCACTTACAAATAAAATCATAGATAAACAATTTTGGGAATGAATAAGTTCGTTACAAATTATTTAGCACTATTTGGTGCTATTGGGTTTATAAAATTGTGAAGAAATAGGCGTCATTTATATTATTGTATAGATCGCCACATATCCCACTACCCCCTAACAACACATGACACGACCCATCCAAAATCCCCCCGGGATTATCGCGAGATGTGCCATGCTCCCGTCTGATATGAAGTGTTAGACAAGGGATAACTAAAAACCGCAGCCCAACCGAGGCTTCCAGAGCGCGCCAGGATCAGAGGAGGGGTGCGATGTCTCGGTCTCTACTACAGTCCGCATCCGTGATCAACCTGAAGGGCATTAAAAACAACAAAAGTTGTGAGTGGACGAAAATCAATAGTTTAGTAAGACACATTTCATAAGAAGACATTTATGCCCTTCACTAAAAAATCATGCATACATTCGAAAATCAGTTATCAAATATTTGTCATTAATTAAACCATTAGGGCCTTAGACCAAAAGCATAAATCCAAAGTAAGTGGGAACTCAGCCCAAAACCATAGAATACCAAAATCCGTAAATCCAGATCCAAGTGGGCCACTGCCCAAATCCATAACCACAAATCCATAAGCACAAAAATACCATTTTATAAATCCAATAAATTATGATCACCAAATATCATATAACCAATCCTCGGCATCCCTGATGTCACAATCAGTACTATCATGGTTTCCAAAGCTACACATGCTACTCGGGGTCTCAAGTCCCAATTATCCATCTAGGTCCACCAGTGTTCGGTATCCTGGATCGCTGCCCGAAAATCATAATGCCTTCCTGAGAGTGAGGTACCCCACGGGGCCGACTCGTTTCAATTAGTGTTCCGTGACTTCTCCAGGGTCCACCCAGGCCAACAACCCTCCTTGGAGGAGATAATCCATAGATAAAAGGATGGTATATGAAAAACATTTCCCAATCATCTGAAAACCTTTCAAACCATTCAAAAGGTCTATGCCCGGTTTCCCATAAAACCATCGTAAACCCAGAAATCCGATTTTTCAAATCCAAATCCATTTAGGGTCTTCGAACCAGAAATCCAATTGATAAACCACAATGGGACTCACGCACGATATCATAAACCACTTGGGCCACATGCCCAATAATGTAACCCAACTGGGCCCCTAGTCCGATGCCTTATTAAATCAATTGGACTCAAAGTCCGATAGTTCGTAAATCAAATAGGTCTCATGCCCGATTCCATATTTCCAAATCCAAAATCATACCATTAAACCATTATTAAAATCATAAACCTCGATATACGTGCAAATACGAAAAACATCTCGAAATACGTGCAAATATGTAAATCGCCAATAGCACAATCATATTTGTAGAAATCATATATATGAAAAATATAAAACATTTATGCATGCATTACAATTTAGAAATCAGTGTCAACCCACAGACTATCCTATCTTGCTGCATCGATATGCGTGCTATAAGCCTTTCTGAGGCTGATTCGACCTCTCCGGGTTATCCGAACTTGTCCAAATCATACCGCAAGTTTACTTCTAACCTATATAAGTCCGTATCAAGAACACTAAACTTTCCCAGAAAAGTCAACGTATCCCAGACACGATTTTCAAGGTGAAAACCCTCAATTTAACCAACCTAACGATCTCTGATCGACCCAAAAACAGCGCCAAGGGATCCGGATCATCGAAACCCTTAAAATGACATTGGGCCCATCTCGTGTATTGTTCACACGCGTCCCCACACACCTGGTCAACACAAAAGTCAACTATGAAAAGTCAACCCCAAAAATTCAACGCTGACGTCAGTACTAACAACTTGACAGTGCCACGTGTCAAGCCCCTATTGGTCCAGATCGGACATGTCAGTTTGACATTGTCAGATCTGACAAGATGATGTCACCAGGATGACGTGGCCGGTTCTCTACAGTCCAACCTGACGTGGCCGGTTCTCTACAGTCCGACCACCAAACTGGCCGTGACCCGCGACCTGACGTGGCCGGAACTCTACAGTCCGACCACCAAACTGCTCCTAGTTTCTTCCATTCCCTTTGTCTAAACCTAACTAAGAGATCCCTCTATTTGAAAATACGAAAAACGCATTAAAAACTTACCCTCCATCGATGAACAGCGACGGCCCCTGCAACTCCCTCTTGCAGTCGACTCCGGCCACCATTTCCTTCGAGATCGAGTCCCCTGGGTTCGTAGGTCACCTCGGAAGAAGGTTTGGACCTTAGAAATTCCCAACAAATAGTCTAATGGAAAACCCATTTTCAAACCCGAAACTGCTCACCTGCCGGTCTCCGAACACCGTGCTCTGCCGTCCAAGTCGTTAGCACCGTCGTGCTCGCCTCATCTCCCTCTCCAACTTGCATTTAGGGTTCACAAGAAAAAAAATGAAGTTTTGAGGGTGTTCATGTAGGATTAGGTTTGGTTGTTTGCGGGTTATGGGTTCCAGTTTTCCTTCGCCCTGCCTCCGTGATCCCTGCCGTGTCGTAGGCCATCTATCAGCCTCACCATTCTCAGTCTCTCACCAGAACACAGAAAAGGATCGGGCAGTGGGGTGGTATGCATCTGTATGTTTGTTTGGGGTGAAAATGGAGATGATGCACGGGTTTGAAGAAGAAAAACAAAGAAGAGGATGAAGGCTGATGCGCGGGGAGGGAGAAAGAGAAATGAAAGGCGAAAAATATAAAATGAATTAAAAATATTATTATTTTAATCTTAACCCACCCAATCACACTTAGATCCACACTTTGAGGGCAAACACCAATCGGATGAGTGACAAGTGTCACTCATCCAAGGGTCCCACATTAAAATATCTGTCCACTAGATTTAAATAATATTTTATTCGAATCCTAAGACGTAAATTCTCGATTTCGATCTCGTGACCATAACTTCTCTGTTCGACGTCCGATTACGACGTGCCGCCTGTCTACGGATTCGTGACGTCTCAATCTACGTCACGGTCATTAGCCCTCATATGTTTGACTCACCGAGTCAAAAGTCAACATTTTGCCCAATTTCAAGGGCAAAATGGTCATTTCACGCCGTCCGTCCGTATTCACTCAACTAATCCTCGATTAGTCGTTCCAAATCCATAATTAATTAATGTTTAATCTCGGTTTTTGAGACGGGTCGTTACAACCTTCCCCCCTTAAATAATTTCTTCCTCGAAATTCTAACTATTCTTATTCCACATCCACATCGTGGAAAGCAAGTTCAGCCCCACATAAGGTGTATGTGTGTATAAGTTTACCTGTATACGTTTACCTGCTGCCACATTCTCGAAATTCTAACTATTCTGATTCGACATCCACATCGTGGAAAGCAAGTTCGGCCCCATCATAACTCCATGTTGCC
Organism: Prinsepia uniflora; assembly: GCA_032719365.1. Taxonomy (NCBI): domain Eukaryota; kingdom Viridiplantae; phylum Streptophyta; class Magnoliopsida; order Rosales; family Rosaceae; genus Prinsepia; species Prinsepia uniflora. The sequence continues at coordinate 30,146,880 of CM064864.1, forward strand.
ATTAGTGAGAGTCACAGAGCAGTCGCTCCACATAAAGAAACCTGTGGTTACACTAACCACCAACTCACTCAACCTGAGTATACATTTACCAACATCTCACTCCACCTATGTGTAACTAGACCCCATTGAATACATGCCTAGTAGTGATACACATCTCAAATATAGGGTTCCACTAGCCATCCATGGCTTTGAGCACCAGCTCATACAATCACTGAACCCATCAAAATCACTCCGGCCCAGCGCACAATATTCAATGTCCAATTCACATCCTCAACTAATCCAATGACATCGAAACTAAGCCAACTACCAACATGTTCATCACATACCACTGGTACATCCTGTATACCGTTACCAAGCACCACTCAGGCTTGTCCAATATCGATCCTCGCACAACGTACCCTGTATGTACATCCATCCACCAACCAGCCTACTACATAGCTTGTAACTAATCACGCTTCAATTCTGAAGTCAATTTGTCCAGTCCAGTACTAGAAAAATCAATTACTCAAACTCATCATCCAACACGAGTCCCATGGTCACCTAACCAGCATCACAACGTCTACTCCTAATCACGTAATCCAACACTTACCAATCCGACTCACGCCCACCAAGGTGTACCCATTCATGCCACATGGGCATCCAATCTCACCCACATCTACCGAGACACACCAACTCTGAACCTATCGGTTACCTGCTCATTCGATTACCATACCATATTCGATTGACTTCGAAAGGAAGCCAATCCCATCATTCACATATCCAAGACTGACCAATCTGACCCCGTCGGATACCCACTCGTTCTATTAATATAACATACGGGATCAACCTCGAAAGGAAGTTAGTCTCATCATCCCTATAGTCAAATATTCAAGACAAATCGTATACGCCTCGATTCACTCAACTACCGTCTCATACCAGATTAACTTCGAAAAGAAGTCGACCCAACATTTCCGTATCCAAATATCCAAGACAGAGCAATAAACTCTCCATCTATCCCACACACACATATCCAACCTCTATCTTGTTATCTCACCAACTAAACCACAAGATTCCTCAACCGTCTCACAATACGATTCTCCTCTGCTCCTAGCTTAGCATAAACAGCAAGATAGAGTCTACCAGCACGACACGACATCACAATCCACGCCATCGTGGTCTACCACAACATCACCCGATCATTAACATCACGATCCTCGATAGTCACAACGTCCTACATCCTCAACATCACTATTCGGATCCACCTAGGATCCACACATGTTCTTACTCAGCTAACTACCAGATTTCAGGTCATAGGGTCTTACACCCACATTGAATCCGCATCTTATCGAATTGCTTCTCAAACATTTTCACACTAAACAGATCAGTCAACGACGAGACACGTCGAGATTGTGGGTTTTCTCCAATTACCTTATATCGATCCTTGCCATCCCACTTAGGGAAACTCAACGATGATCCAAGACAATGACATCAAAATTCATCCTACGTGAATGTAAACAAAATCTCACTACACTCACCATACCATGTAACCCAACATCATCTGCCACCAAGTAGAAAATGAGAAATCTCATTCACCTGACTTCGAAATACCCAACTCCTCGTGATGACCCGAAAAAAATCACGGGTCTACCAACCAATACACGATCAAAGTACTCGTGGTAACATGCATTATCCACCATGGGCTAAAAATGAGATGTCACCCTCAATGACTTCAGAATACCAATCAGCAATGTTCAATCAAGTACTCCCCTTGTCGCCTCAATCACAACCTCTCTCGATTACCCAAAACCAATCATGGGTCCCTCAACCAATTCACGACCATGTATTGGTGACAACAATATCATCTGCCATGAGAAGAAAATGGAAAGTCACCCTCGGAAACTTTGGAATCAAGAGAATTTAAACCATGTTGGAACCTACTCATTCGTGCATCAATCACGTGTCTGTACCAAGCTAACTTGGTACCCCTACTCGCTTATTCGTTCATACCGTTTCATTCATTTACCACTTAATCATTCCAATCACATGAGTTATCACACTGACGGTTGGGTTAGAATCCCAACACATCACATCCACTGCTTGATCCCATCCAGTCCATCTATATCTAAGAGCCACTGCTGGGTCCCATCCAGTCCATCACTATCTGAGATCCACTGCTAGATCCCAGATACCGAACGTATGCCCATCACGACGGTCACATCCTAACTCATGGCTCATCGTCATCACAATCACCAACACACAGTGTGCGAATCAGAGAACCCTGGATCTTTACTCATACCGAGCAACGACCTTATACCTCTACTCAAGTTAGAGAAACTCTGCCTCCCTTGTACCCAACAACTCTGGGTACAATCACCTTGACAATTCGTACAAGAAAATGAACGTTCCCTAAACTTCCCCGGATTCTCAACAACCACAACTGCATCCACTCTCGATAATAGTGCCTGCCATAAACTCGTGCAAACCTAACCACCATACATCGCTATCAAGACTCCACATCCAACTGGAAACAATTTGTAGTACTAAATACTCCATATCCCCACTCCGGGATTCCATCGACAAGTACCAAACCCTGGTAACCTGTCCAACCCATCTCTAACTAGTCTCAACTCGACTCAACTAGTGTCGTCCACCAGGTCATCCACTACCTCACAACATCAAACTATCCATCACAAACTAGGGTAGCACGAAAACCAACTAGGCTTAACCGATTATCACAACTTCGACTGCAGAGTGTAGTACCATCACCAAAGCTGACATGATATGACCGACCAACGATCTCGACTCCAAAAAGTTACCAAAGTCAAACCACTCATCGACTCACACTTCCGAACCATAAAAGGCACACTAAGGTTTCCCACTAAAGTCATCTACTAACTCCATTGTACTCATATTCTCTAAACCATCAATCACAACTACGGTTCGAGAAACCCGGCTGCTCTTAGCAGCACCACTATCCAACTCAACATAACCTGACCATCTAATGGCCACAACTCCACACTATCGTCATATCCAATCCTACAATATCGTGATAGACGATCCCGACAAAACCGTCCCACAATCAAAACTCTAAAGCACTGTTACGTTCATCCCTTAGTAGGGTCCCACACTGCCAAACCACGATAGAACTATGACATACACATGCATCAAATGCCGAACCAAAACTATTCATGATTCATTCCCACTAACTATCGTACAGACAACCTAACTATCAGGTTGATAACAGGCTAACCACATAGAGACATCACATCCTCGACGTGCGCGTACCATAAGAGCAAACTTGCTCTGATACCACTTGACACGACCCATCCCAAATCCCCCCGGAATTATCGCGGGATGTGCTATGCTCCCGTCTGACACGAAGTGTCAAACAAGGGATAACTAAAAGCCTCAGCCCGACTGGAGTTTCCAGAGCACACCAGGATCAGAGGAGTGCGATGTCTCGGTCTCTGCTACAGTCCGCATCCGTGATCAACCTGAAAGGCATTAAAAACAACAAAAGTTGTGAGTGGACGAAAATCAATAGTTTAGTAAAACATATTTCATAAGAAGACATTTATGCCCTTCACTAAAAAAACATGCATGCATTCGAAAATCAGTTAGCAAACATTTGTCATTAATTAAACCGTTAGGGCCTTAGCCCAAAACCTTAAATCGAAAGTATGTGGGAACTCAAGCCAAAACCATAGAATACCAAAATTCGTAAATCCAGATCCAAGTAGGCCATTGCCCAAATCCATAACCACAAATCTGTAAGCACAAAAATACCATTTTATAAATCCAATAAATCATGATCACCAAATATAATATGACTAATCCTCGGCATCCCTGATGCCTAACATCCCTGATGTCATAATCAGTACTTTCTTGGTTTCCAAATTTGCGTGTGCTACTAGGGGTCTCAAGTCCCAAGTCTCCCTCTAGGTCCACCAGTGTTCGGTATCCCGGATCACTGCCCGATGTAAAATCATAATGCCTTCTTGAGAGTAAGGTACCCCACGGGGGTGACTCCTCTCATTTAGCGCTTCGCGACTACTCCAGAGTCCACCCAGGCCAACGACCCTCCCCAGAGGAGACAATCCATAGATAAAAGGATGGTATATGAAAAACATTTCACAATCATCTCAAAACATTTCAAACCATTCAAAGGGTATATGCCCGGTTTCCCATAAAACCATCGTAAACCCAGAAATTCGATTTCTCAAATCCAAATCCATTTAGAGTCTCCAAACCTGAAATCATATTTATAAACCACAATAGGACTAATTCCCGATATCATAAACCACTCGGGCCTCAGGCCCGATCATGTAAACCAACTAGGCCCCCGGCTCGATGCCATATTAAATCAAATGGACTCGAAGTTCGATAGTTCGTAAATCAAATGGGTCTCAAGCCCGATTCTATATTTCTAGATCCAAAATCATACCATTAAAACATTATTACAACCATAAACCTCGATATACATGCAAATATGGAAAACATCTTGAAATAAGTGCAAATATGTAAATCACGAATACCACATTCATATTCGTATATGATACATATAAAACATTTATGCATGCATCAAAATTTAGAAATCAATGTCCACTCACAGACCGTCCTACGCTGCCGCCTCGATATGAATGCCATAATCCTTCCCGAGGCTAATTCGACCTCTCCCGGTCATCCGAACCTGTCCAAATTATACCCAAAGGTTACTACTAACCTATACAAGTCCATATCAAGCATCCTAAACTTTCTCAAAAAAGTCAACGTGTCCCAGACACGATTCTCGAGGTGAAAAATCTCAATTTGACCAACCTAACGATTTTTGATCGACCCGAAACCACAACCATTGGATCTGGATCATCAAAACCCTTAAAATGACATTGGTCCCACCTCGAGTATTGTTTACACGTGCCCCCACGCGCCTAGTTAACCCAAAAGTCAAACCCCAAAAGTTAACGCTGATGTCATGCTGACGTCAGCATTACAGCGTGACAGTGCCATGTGTCAAGTCCCTACTAGTCCAGATTTGACATGTCAGTCTGACATTGTCAAATCTGACAAGATGATGTTAGCCGTCTTCCCTGTCCTCTGGTGGGTCCTACAACCGGGTCGCCGTGACCCGTTACCTGACCTGGCTGGTTCTCCGCCGTTCGACCACCAAACTGCTCCCAATTTCTTCCATTCCCTTTGTCTAAGCCTAACTAAGAGATCCCTCTATTTGAAAATATGAAAACGCATTAAAAACTTACCCTTCATCGATGAACAACTACGACCCCTGTAACTCCCTCTTGCAGTCGACTCCGGCCACCATTTCCTTCGAGATCGAGTCCCCTAGGTTAGTAGGTTACCTAGGAAGAAGGCTTCGACCTTAGAAAACCCATTTTCAAACCCGAAATTGCTCACTTGCCCGTTTCCGGCCACCGTGCTCTGGCGTCCAAGTCGTTAGCACCGTCGTGCTCACCTCATCTCCCTCTCCAACTTCCATTTAGGGTTCACAAGAAAAAGATGAAGTTTGGAGGGTGTTCATGTAGGATTGCGTTTGGTTGTTTGCGGGTTATGGGTTCCAATTTTCCTTTTCCATGATCCTCGCGTGTCGCAGGCCGTCCATTAGCCTAACCGTTCTTAGTCTCTCACCAGAACATAGAAAATGATCGGGCAGTGGGGTGGTATGCATTTGTGTGTTTGTTTGGGGTGAAAATGGAGATGGTGCACGGGTTTGAAGAAGAAAAACAAAGAAGAGGATGAAGGCTGATGCGCGGGGAGGGAGAGAGAGAAATGAAAGGGGAAAAATATAAAATGAATTAAAAATATTATTGTTTTAATCTTAACCACCTAATCACACTTAGATCCACAATTTAAAGGCAAAGATCAATGGGATGAGTGAAAAGTGTCACTCATCCAAGGGTCCCACATTAAAATGTATGTCTACTAGATTTAAATAGTATTTAATTTGAATCCCGAGACGTAAATTCCCGATTTTGATCCCGTGACCATAACTTCTCCGTTCGACGTATGATTTCGAGGTGCCACCTGTCTACGGACTCATGACATCCCGATCTATGTCACGGTCATCAGTCCTCATATGTTTGACTCCTAGGGTCAAAAGTCAACATTTTGCCCAATTTCAAGGGCAAAATGGTCATTTCATGCCGTCAGTATGTATTCACTGAACTAATCCCCGATTAGTCATTCCAAATCCATAATTAATTAATATTTAATCCCAATTTTTGGGACCGGTCGTTACACCACAACCACCCCTCCCCTTTTAAATCCCTCCCTCATTTCCCAAGCTCAGCACCACCACCAGACTCTTCCACCCTTCAATTTCCCATCCACATCTACTTCCAAATTCCCAATTATCCTCATTTTTCATATTGATGATATTAGCGTACAAGTATGTATTTTTAATTTTGGTTCGTGAATTTGGATGCTTACTTTGGCTTAAAGGTCCCGCAGGTTGCTTGGATTGCTGCCATTGGATATCTTAAGAATTTGAACCCCTATCCGAGCCGAAAAGCTATCAAAAGGAGGTGCATACCAACCCAAGGGCTAGGCTTTGCCTCTACGTCAAAAAAATCGATCTGATTCAATTATCATTTTTATCTTTTTAGAAACCTTCATTTAGGTTTGGTGATTTTAGATTTTTTAGGATTTTTTATTTATGATCTTTAGGTTTCTTGATTAAATTTCTTCAATTCTTTCTATCATACTATTGTTACCAAGAACAAGGTAGGTAAATTTGAATCTAGATTTTTTTTCTTTGATCCAATTTGGTATTTTTGTTTGTATTCATGAGTTAGTTATATCACTTCGAACTTTTTTTAATTATTTAAGGATATTTTAGGGAATTTATTTTTTCTTTCTACAATGTGTCTCTATGATTTTTTTTTGTTCTCAAATTTCTTGAAGAACATGGATCCCAACTTCACTTGATTTCTGAATTGCTAAATATGATGATAAATGGACTTCATTAGGTTGTTAATAAGTCAAATTTGGGATGACATATTATAGCCTGTTACTTGTTGACGAGCTAAAGTGATATGAATGATACGCAAAAATTAAGCATTAAAGTAAATACAAAGTCACAATCAACACTTAAGGAAATGTATGCAATTAAAAACCTTTTTTTTGTAGATTGTAACATTGGTAAATAGGGATCGTTCTAGATCGGAGATTGAGGGTACCTAAGCATGATTGTCGTTTGATTGGTTAATTGGGGTAAAGATTGATTTTAAATTCCTAAGTAATTAAAGTAAACCTAAACTAACCTAATCTATTATTTACACATGGTCAACTCATTCTTTATGCCTTACTCATTAATGAATTATATTAACTTCAAACCTATGAAATTCTATAACCTTAGTTCTATGAGATGATTGCATATTCGTAAGTACGTGCACGGGAAGCCCTCTACACTTTCAATAATAGATTAGGGAACGCCCAACTCATCTATCAAGCATTAAGCCCCAATATACAAACATAACAAAAAATAAAAATTCTAGAACACATGGAAGATTTCTACGAAATCAATATAAAACATAAAACCAAGATAAGTGAATAAACTCTCTTTGGTGAGACAATAGGGAACGCCCAACTATGCCACAGATGAAGGGTAGAAGATAGAGTATGATGTAATTAATCTTTCAAATTAATATCGATTATATAAATTGGAAAGTTTGGTCAAGTAGAGTTTTGGTACAAAAATGAGTGACCCTTTACAAATAACATAAGCCTCTCTATTTATAGGAGAAAATTAATCCCCAAAGAAATAGGAGGTTCCAATTTAATTCTAAAAGGAAAAGGTTTCCTAAATATATAAGAAAACTAATTTAAAACCTTTCCTACAAATAAAAGGGGTGAAAATAATAAAACAAAAGTAAATAGGATTGAAATCCTAATACAAAATGGAGAATAGGTGTGAAAACAACTTGAATTTATCCTAAAAATAACCTAAAAGTCGGAATTAAAGTCTTAGGAGAAAATTCGGTGGTCACCCACCGAAACAGGTGGTCACCCACCGAAACAGGTGGTCAATGTTGGTGGGAAACCCTCTATCAACGCCTAGTCAACTCAGATGAACAGTGTTGAAGCAAGGTATGAAGCTTCGGTGGATGCTCGAAGAACAAGGCAGAATAATTTCAGGGTCAACGTGTTGGTCAATGCGCAAACCTCTAGTCAGGTCATCGATGGACACACACCGACGAATGTTGAAGGAGTTCAGAAAGCGCACGCCGAAATGGATGGGCAGACTTTGGTAAGTGCTGGCCGAGTAGAATTTAAGCTGCCATTTTGGATTCGGTAGCTTTCCACCAAATTTACTTGCCCTTTTCGGTGGCTTCCCTTCATTCAATTATAACTTCTTCAATATAACTCCGATTGAGGTGATTCTTTCGCCTAAATTCTCGTATTTCCATGCTTTATCCAATTATGCACAATTCTCACAAAAAGATATTACTTTCTCCTATTGTTTGGCGTTTAAACATTAAAATATAAGGATATAAAATCATACTTAATTCAAGGCTTATCAATGAAGCAAAAAAACTCTAAGCCAATTAAAGTTTGGGGCAATTTGCCCCTAGTTTCTATATTAATTTCTTCCAAGAAAGTTTATGGCAAGAGATGTAGCAGGATGTTGCCACTCTTAGTACATAACTGGGTTTATTATTGATTTCCTTATGGCTGGCCCTTGTGGCAAAACTTGCTTCTTTCGACCATAATTAGGTTTCATGTTTTAACAAAAGACTGGCCCTTGTGGCAAAACCTGCTTCTTTCGACCTAGGAAATTAGGATGTTGTTTCTTTTCTTATCTCCTTGAGGCATTTGTGAAAACACTTAAGTATCTTTCTAACTCACTCAAGTAGCATTATCATATTGGTTAGCTTCATTCTACACTAACCTTCTTTCTGACTAAGCAGTGCCATAATGGTTAAGTTCATTCTGATTGCTAGTTTATGGATAATAATTGAGGTTTACATAGATTAACCTTCTATCTAACTAAACATTATCATAAGGAATGATAATTTTGACTACCGTTTCATGGGAAGTCATTCCGACCACCGGTTCAAGGAAGGTCCTTCCGACTACCGATTCACGAAAAGTCATATTGCCTACCAATTCATGGAAAGTCATTTCGATTGCCAACCCTTGGTTATTAACTGAAGTATTCAACCTTCTCCTCGATATCTCGCCATCGTCTCTAAATGCTCTACTATGTTATGACATGATTTCCGACTGATACTCATTTCAATTGATGGTTTTTGAAATTTCCTACCTAATACGGGGTTGAATGTGAAGGAAATAATTTACTTTATACACTTGTAATTTTAGTTTTTGCTCAGTTCAATTCTAGTACTTTTACATTCCATTAGTTTTACATCCATTTCCATTTCGATATAAATCAAATTTTGTGAAGTGGTAGTTGGTACTCGGAATACCCCATCCAATTATGATCTATGACAATCCAAGTTAGGATACCATCTTTGAGCATTGGTCAAGTACTTTGATTCCAACTTGAGGGGACCTGGGACCTCTAACCACCTAACTACTGAAATAACGACATCGCAAACTTGAATATCATGGCAAATATCTCAACTTGGACTACACTAGAAAGAAAAATATTAAAATCCTTAAAAAAGGCATAGAAGAACAACGCAAACTAATTTTTTCCACTTGCCTCACGATCGTTTTGATCAGTAGAAAGGTTTTTGGGCCACTAACGGAACCCATCTACGCTGTCTAGTACCAACTTCTATTCGCGACACACCTGAACTTGATCTGAAGGCCTACTTGCTTCATGGTTTGGCCATTTAGGGAACGACTGTAGCTAAACGCCCATCACGCGTAGCCTATCCAACATTATTCATATCACATTACCAGCAAAGAAATCGTACGAGTGGTTCGACCCCCTTACTTTGCAGACTCGGTTCTGTGTGAAAGCTCGACGTTGGTTGCGTCGAGCCCACTTGACTCTTAAAAAGAGAAAAGTTTTTGGATGGGAACATAATTTGGGATGCCTAGTGAGATTCTTTTTAGTGTATGATCAAGAGATGGTACCTGAGTTACCAACCTAGTAAGTTGACACAGAACCACCTCGCAATGGAGTTCTTTAAATATATCTTGTCTCCCATTAGCTTGCAGATAGGAGCTCTGGATTGCTAGGTTCAAGTGCTTTCCAACCACAATATAGCTAAAAATAAGGGCACTAACGTCTTGCCATCAGAGATCTTAAACCCTGAAAAAGGCAAGAATCATATGGAATCAGCATCAGTTTTTAAGCCCTTGTTTCCAACACCAGGCTTCTTGAGGGGACCAGGGATTGAAATCCCCAAAACAAGCAGAATTCGCAAGGAGTTTTCGAGCTATGATTCTGGGATGTTTTCCAAGAGCTAGTTAGCTAATGGTCGAGGAGAATTCAAGCCCACTATTCCATTAAGGAATAGGAACATACTGAATAGCTGGAGAAAACTGATCCCGATGAAGCATGGTCAGATGAGGAATTTGTGCATGATAGAAGGCCATATGTGCGACAGAACATCAAGCCCTCATGAAAGAGGTGAATAAGTTGAGACGTTAGATATTGGGTCAGCTAGCGCCTCCTAGGAGAAGAAATGTCCCTACCTATAGAAAGCCTTACCCGGCTTATATAGAGTAGGACTATTCTTTTCCTAAGAATTTCAAGCTGCCAACATTTACGCTATTCAGTGGAGATGGCAGCAAATCATCCTTGAAACACATACATAGATTCTCAGCTCAATGGGTAGTTGTTGAAAACAAACCATACCATAAATTACTGCTATTCAGTAGTTCCCCTTCTAGGTATGGTTTCTCTAGGTACACTTCATTGCCCGAAGTATCTATTCCTACTTGTGGGCAAAGGGAAGCCAAATTCCACAAGGAATTCTACAGAATCGAACTTGAAGTTACTATCAGTGACCTGACTGTTCACAACAAAGGTGAGCATGAGACAATAGAGGACTTCATTGCCAGGTTCAAAAGGATGAAGATGAAATGCAGGTTTCTCATAAATAAGCTCAAACGGTAGCTAGCACAGCGAGCTCTGAGGTTTTTCCTCGTAAAGAAATTGGACGATGTTACATTTTCTAATCTCCAAAAGATAGTAGCATTGGTAACCAAATTCGAAAGGCTGCTCGAAGAGGAATATTTAAGAGGTATAACTCCAAACTACCCCATTTCTACAAAAACATGATCCTTGTGCACCACCTAGAGTACCAAGAACTCGAAAAAAGATCAAACACAATAAAGGAGGAGCAAGAGCTAGAGGTAGAAACAACCGAGATCCAAACCCCGAAAAATGGGCCAATGACCCTCAAGTCTCAAGTTAAACCTATTTAGGAGCAGAAACCAATCATGTCAAGTGCCAACTTGTTTGAAAATAAAACTTCAATGCTTGGTTCTTATTTGTTTGACCTCACCAAAGATGGAGAAATCTATGATGAGGTGGTAAGAGCCAAGGTAATCAAACCAGACTCTAAGAAAGAGTTGGCTAAACTTGAAGATGTCAAGGGCAAGCAGTTTTGCAAATGGAATGTATCACTACACCATGCCGTGGCTAATTGTGTTTAGTTAAGAAATATAATCCAGAGGTTAATCAAGGAAGGACATATCGCATTAGCACCAATACCCAAGGCCCCGATCGGGGTGGACACAGATCCATTCCTGACGACATCATTCAATATGGTCAATCTCCAATACTTTCAAAAAGAGGCCAAAATAGCAAGAAAAAAATAATCACACATCGACCAAACCAGATGAATGTATGCCACGATTGAAGGTGGGATATTGTTATGGAGCAATGGTAGGACAAAAATGTGTCCCTAGGATTCTAACTTCAAGCATTGGAACGAAATCGGAATACTCAAAGTAAATTTGGGATGATGACCCTCCAAAAATACCTGAACGAAACCATGGTATACATATCCCTAAAACGAAGATGCCAAAAAATTCATTGTCTCAGAAATCAAGAAACATCATAAAGGAGCAAGAATGGACAATTTGTTAGCAGACTAGGAGGCATGTCGACTAGTAGAAATCGCAGAACAAAATAATGGTTCTTCCCAAGAAAGTCACAGAAATAGTCAGACCTTATAAAGTTACAATCGAGATAAGGAAGTGGCATATGGAGGATGGAAAACTATCCAAAGAACTAGGAAGGACTGGAACAAGAAGAATCCAGAGACAGTACTGAGCATACCTTTGCACTGTGTAGGGCTTAAGGGTAGGGCTTCCTGAGGAACCACTGATGCCTCCTATAACTGGCAGGGAATTAAATCGTCCTCCCAATATAATCAAAGAGGATGTGGACGTTCAAGGGAGGCATCCTAGAGGAAGCTCTCATTCTCTTACAATCTTAGAGATTTCTTCTAATATCAGGAAAAATCTCATATTCAGGAACTTTCCTCGAGGAAAATTGGGGAACAAGCAAACTGAGTATGCTGAGGGCCCAATTAAACAATCATCCAGAGGTGTCTATTGGAAGTCATGGAAATGGATGCCTTGTTCGATAAGAAACAAGAACCCCAAGTCGAGTTTGATGTAGTGATAGTCTTATCGGAGCACCTGTCAGCAGTATATCACCAAGTCAACAAGATGATAGGTGATGTTACCATTTATGAAACCTCTCAAGCAACGATCGAGATCCCAATGGATGAAGATCAAGATTCTTCCTGAGAACAACATTATACCAAGAAAAGTTGTTGTTTGCTATCCTGACTAAAGAGATGATTGATCATCCATGATTTATTTTCATTACAACTCATTTGGAGGGCATCTCGATTTACAAGAAGATGATAGATAGAGAGGCTTCCATGAACATCCTACCTGCTAAAATCTTAAAAAGATTAAACTAGACACTACTAGGTTGCTTGCGACTACGTCTATAATGTCCAATTTTAGTGGAGCCATTACTAAAAGCCACAGGATTTACCCTTGGTGATTATGGTTGGATCCAAGAAACTAATTTTGGCATTCTTTTTAGTAGATAGTGTCATAGGATAAAACATTTTATTAGGGAGGGACTAGATCCACATGAGCATGTATGTCCCATCAACTTTGCATCAAAAAATTTCCATATGGAATCCCGATGATGCTACCCGCTTGGGAGGATCCTGGGAGATCATTGAGGAAGATGTAAGGCCATTCATGGCTAATCATTTGGTGGTGGAAGCTAGCTTCTATAACCTCGAAATGGGAAGTATCAAACTGGTGGAGGAAGATGAAAATGGCTGACCCACCAAGGTGACGACCAACAAACTATTGAGATTAAAAGTTTGTTCCCCATATGAATTGTGAAAAGTCCTACCTATTGTGGAACTTTCACGGTCAACAAACTGCTATGTGCAACATAGAACTAGCACAATTAGGTCTATAAAAAATGCTTTTTGAAAATGACCCTACAAAAACAACACCTTCATAAAATGAAACACAAATTGGTTCTACATGGAAAATGGTAGTTAGAAGGTACATGATAAGGCGAAGTCATAATGGATCGAGACTAGTATGGCTTAAGGGGAAACAGGTTCTCCGGCCAACCATTACGGTGAGGTCGACCAACCACGTGAGAAATTTATCCATCATCATGATAATTTTGGAAAGACTTCTCAGATATATGCTCAATGGTCTGATCTTGGTCATTGATTTTTGCAATCCTAATCTTTAAAGCGGTAAGGTCATCCTTTGGACACTGCAGAGAAGACTTCTCCATGTTACTTTTCAACTCCAGCGACCAAAATTATTGATTGATTATTGATAAGGAGTGGGAAATCTCATGCATAATCTTCAACTTGTCTACTTATCCAAAGTACACCTGGTTTTACAGAAATCGAGTGCCTTTAGCATTGTCTTCGACCATATGACGAGATCTAATGATTTGGTCCACAACATAAGCCATAAGTATTTGGGGGCTATAGTGGGGCGATCTACTAGACATGGTAGTGTAAACTCTAACGAGAGTGAACCCTGCCAAGACATGACTTAATGCGGCTGAGGGCTCAGCACATTGGGCACATGTTGATACAAGGTTACAAGAAAAACTAAGAGTGCTTATTTGAAAGCACAACATCAAAATTAACAGATAAAAAGTAATGAATGAAGTAAGAAAAAAAGGGCATGATTTAGCATGTAAAGAAGAATTATGGTTGCTGGTAGTCATGATATGGCAATGTGAATCAGAAATTTTCGTCATTACAGAGTTAGAACATGAAGATAGGAAGGGTTTTTTTGGTAAACAAAAAAGGATATTGCATAAACAAAAAATTAGAGTTGTGAGGGGGATGTCATTTCAATTGAGATGGAGGCTCCAATCATGCCATGCTCAAGAGTACGAATGACAGTCTCCCCGTGGTTTATGACCTGATTCCTCTCTAGGACAGTGACAACTTCGAGCTCCGCTAGTGCGATTTCCTTTGCTTCTTGAATAACTTGAAGGTTCACCTTTGCTTGCCCTAGCTATTTCCTCTGCCTCGACCTAACAGTTTCTCCAAAGGATCTCCACATCCCTCACATCCGACTTGAGGAAGAAGTTGTCAGATGAGAGGTCATCTAATTACACCTGCAGGCATGCATGAACCTACTCCGAGTTCATAGGGTGGCTTCAATTTTCGGAGCGAGAAGAGGTATCCATAAAAAATGCCTAAAAGAAAGTGTCTCTCTTTCTTTACTCGGGGAAATTTTAAAATGGAGATTTTTGGAAATGATTGAAGAAACAGAATGTCTAAATAGAGGGTTACATGCGACCTCAGGTGTCATGATTAAGAAGGGGAGTGGAATTCAAAGAAATCGGAATAAAAAGACATGCGGAAAATCGAATCAAATCTTTGAATTACTATTCATATGGTATGTACACTAAGATATAATGGAAATACAAAAACTTGGTCGATAAAAACCTGCGCTTGGTTTTCTTTTTCTTGAAGGTTACGTTCCTTGGCCAACACCTCAGCCTTGGATCGCTCATATTCCCACTTGAGTGCCAGACACTCTGCCTCTGTAATTGAGATAATGGACCGAAGACCCTCCCAATTAAGGGACATGGACACTAAATGGTGAGCTATTTGAACACTTTCCTCACTGCCTTGGAGAAGGTCCTGCTCCTCAGATTTCAATTCAATCGAAGAAGGAACCTCTGCCAAACGAACATTCCGAAGCCAATCCTACTCAAGCAACATTTTTTGATAGCCATCTGCGTTGGACGTAGCAGTAGAGGTAGTAAACAACGGAGTGTCGTAGAAGGTGTTCAGTACCCTCCTAACTTCATCCAAATCTCAAACTTTATTTCCATGCAAAGGCTTTGAAAAAGCCTCGGATTGCCATGTGCTCATAATGGAAGGGAACAATAATAGAGGCTGGACTTGAAGGTTTAAAAGGTGGTGAAAGGAGTGACTCAACTTTTTGTTCTAAAAGTTGGATCTCCAGGGGGACGTGAACTTGAAATAAGGGTAGAGAGTTAGAACCAGGAAACATAAGAAATGTGAAGGCAGAAACAATACATGCTCAATGCCAAGAGAAATCCCGAGTTTCCCATCAATAAGACTGCTCACACGGATAGCCGCAGGTGGAGTTCGTGGACTTCCATGCTCCTCTTCAATCCCTGAAGAGTCTATGTCCATCAACGATGTCTCCCCAATAGGAGGCAGATCAGGTGAGCGGTCTAAAGCTCCAAAGACTTCTTCTAAAAGGGGAAATTGTTGTTGTTGTTGGAGTAAGGGGGTAATGGAAAGATCCTGAACAAAGGCTTCCTATGCACCTCACGACAATTCTGTTAATTGTGGGGTATCTACATCCATCTTAACCTTTAAGGCCGCTTCAAATTAATGAGCAGAAGAAGGAGTCGTGTTGTCGAGAGCAAGAGATATTGGCTTTAGTCCCAACAAAGAAAGGAAAGGTCCTCTGTAAAGAACTAGGGACACCTTGAAAGAAGGATGAGGGATAGAAGTGCCGACTATTGTCGCTGATTCCATCTGTGTAACCACTAGCTTCTAAGGGCTGGCTAGGGCCAAAGAGGCTGAGATAGAATGGTCCGACGAGGATGGCTCGACCACCCGTTTAGGATTAATCATGGAAACATGCTTTGAAATGGTAGTTATTTCAACAGGGATAGCACTTATTTGAGCTTTAAACTGAGGATGAGCATTAAGAATAGGAGAAAGGGAGGCTGAGAATGCTCGGGGTTGACCTTCGTATTTTGAAAGTTTCTTATCCTGCATATGAAATTGCTAAGAATAGGTCATTAGCAGAATCTTCCTCTTAAAGAAAATGCTTTTTCCGCTTCCATCCTATAGTAGCAAGGCCCACAAAGGTAGTAGGATCGAGAACTGGTGAGGTCGCTACTAACAACGAAAGGGAACCAATCACTTTGCCTTTGCTAGATGATTTGTGAGAGGGACTCGAGGTTCCCAAGATAAAACAGAATCGATTAAATATTACAAAAGAACAACAACAACTGAAGAAAAGTGTACAGAGCGAAAGACCACTAGTAGGAGATGGGGATGCCAGTGTCTCTTCAATTTTTAGGCGACTTACAGGTTATCTCAAGGATAGTATCTTCATTAGTGGCTCCAAGCAGGGTTGTTAGTTCATTGGCCCCATCTGCCATTAGATCGACATCATCGATACCAATTAAAACAAAGTGTGTGAGTAAGATGGAAAGGTCTAGGATTCTACAAAAGAAAAGAACTTGCCAATAAGGGGGATGAAATTTTGTTCCTAGATCATACATATACGAGTAGCGGCAAGAGCAGCAATAATCTCCACTGAATATTTACATGCCTTGAATTGTTGCACAAAAACCTCTTATGCTGTTAGCTTGAAAGTCCAGTCAAAATATGACAACCACCACAACGCGAAAGCCTGCGTACAATCATAGACCGCCTTGAAATGAGATTGGAAAATGAACAGTGCATCACTATCAGAAATTTTTTGAAGCCAAAAGGATGTACCTGCATTCATCCTTTTGATGTGGGGAACCGAAATGGACTGTCGAACCCCAAGTTGGCATGCTGATATGTTGTTATTTATGCCTGTTTTAGTTATGATTTAATATCCTTTTTACTTAGCTTTTGTCTAATTATGTCATAAAATAAGAGAAAATGACCCTTCTTTTGAGCCATGTACAGATTAACGACCTGGGACCAATTCTAAGCTAAAATGAACAAAAAGACCCTCAAACTATGTTTTGGGTCTTAGCCGAGTCCCAAGACCCAAGTTGAGTCCCAAGTTGCTAATCGGGTCTAAATACCAGACCGTGTGCTGGTCTTGTGCCAGGTCGTGTACATGTCCTTGGACTAGCCGCTGTGCCCCAGAGAAGTGCCAAGAACTAGCTGTTAGCCCTAGAGAAGTCCCAGGACCAGTCCCATGTGCCTGTACCATAACCTGTCCCGTGTTCCTACCCAAGGAGCTATCCTGGGTCCCATTTTCCTGTCTCTGTGCTCATCGTTGTGCTAGGACCATGTCACTGAGATGTGTTCTGGCTCGTGTGCCAGTTTTCTAGCCCGTGTTCCTGATTTTCAAGGTCTTGCGCCAAAAAAGCAAACAAAAAGAAAAGAAAAATGTTGATGGAAAATGAAAAAAACAAAGAAGATAAGAAAAAAAAAAGACAAAGAAAAGAACTTGAACCAAGAAGCCCTAGTCCTCATGATCAAGCTGTCGTGGGCCACATGTTACAAGTTGGGATCTTGATACTAGCTCAAGTCATGGCCTCTTATGCCTTGGCACATGATGGGCTCATTGAACTCTATCCCTTCCTTTAAGACCACTTAGCCTAGCCCTATTGCATCGATCAAGGAAGAAGTAAGTGATCGTGTGAACGTGCTGGTTGATGGTTGAGGTATGTATCTTGTTCTTAAGCATTAATTCCTTTTTGAGATCCTTAAATTCAGAAAGTGCTCTTATTCATTTGAACTCATATGTGATTTCTTTGATTTCTATACGTAAAATCTTCACATATGCTTGTATGAGTAAAACCCTAGGACTCTTGTGCATAGAGTGACGTCTTGTAAGGATTAGAGTCAAGGCGAAATGATTCTGGGATGATTGACCACTTTTGTTTTATACTTGATTTATAAAGCATGGCACCCACACTTAACACTTGGAACTCACTATCTTATGCATCTTATAGTTGGTTAAGATTGTTTACTGTTTTGGTATTTATTAGCTTTGAAGTGCATAGCTCTAGCATGTTAGTGTTTAACAAGATTGAGTCTTTACTTTTAGTGTTTTTCTAAGGGACTAGCAAAAGTTAGGTTCAGGGGTATTTGATAGATTGTTATTTATGCATGTTTTAGTTATGATTAAATATCCTTTTTACTTAGCTTTAGTCTAATTATGTCATAAAATAGGAGAAAATGACCTTTCTTGTTAACCATGTGCAGATTAACTATGTGGGATGAATTCTAAGCCAAAGTTAAGTCCTAGCCGAGTCCCAAGGCCCAAGTTGAGTCCCAAGTTCCTAATTAGGCCCAAGTATCAGGCTGTGTGCTGATCTTGTGCCAGGTCATGCGCTGGTCCTGTGCCAGGTCGTGTACCTATCCCTAAACTAGCCGCTGTGAACCAGAGAAGTCCCAGGACTTGTCCCGTATGCCTGTCCGTATACTCATCGTTGTGCTAGGACCACGTCACTGTGATTTTTCCAGTTTCATGTTCATAGACCCTGTCCCTGGTTCTTGTACTGGCACGTGTGCCAATTTTCTGGCCCATGTGCCAATTTTCTGGCCCATGTGCCTGATTTTCAACGGTTTTGCGCTAAAAAATTCTGATTTTGGCCTCCTTGTTCTAATGGGTAAATGCCTAGCTCTGGACACCATTTTATACAGAATGACCTACTTTCGGTACTCTATCTAATGGAGCATTCAAGGCTAACTTTGGTGGACATTTGATTTTATGGATTTTGAGAGCCAGTTCCAGAGTTGTATGTCAGTTTTCAGGGCCAGTTCTTGGGCCGTGTGCTAGTTTTCAAGGCCAATTCCAAGTTCTCTGGCCTAGGCTCTGCATCAACCAATGTTCAAGACATGGTCTTAATGATCTAGTTTGAAGATCCGGTCCACCTAGTTCCATCGATGTCCTCAAAAGTTCCTTAGGTCCAGTTTCGCCTAAGCAAGGCCCTGTCCCAACGGTGCCTTAATGGCGATTAGCGGCAAGTTCCTTCAAAGTTTCCTAGTTGGCCAAAGACTCAAACAAGGAAATAATCAATGGGCAGCGATTTTGTAGGAGACAGGAGACATTGCGTGTCAAAATGGAAATGTACTCCTAAAGTTTAGGACCCGTGCCTAACTTTCAGCAGGTGGACCTAGGGCCCAGTTGGAGTCCACTTGTAACTAGGTCTTATTGTGAGGGTCACAACTAGGGTTTGAGTCCTCTATAAAAGAACCAACTTTGATCAATTTTGGGGGCGTCTGCTACCTCTCTTAGGACCCGAAGTGCTGCCAATTTCTGGTCTTGAAATACACTCAGTTTTCTTATTGTTTTTTCATTCTTACACTTTGTTCTTTTTACCTTTCATACTCATACATTAGTCCTTTACAATTTCAATTTCATAACACTTGTTTCTTTTATGATTTCATATTCATACATCTTGTTTTCTTTACGGTTCTCCATTCTTACATTTATTTTTTTATGTTTCATGTTCTTACTTTGTTCCTTTCAATTTTGAATTCATACTCTTGTTATCTTTACGGTTTTTCAATTTATACACTAGTTCTTCACGGTTTTGGGATTCTTAGACTAGTTCTTTTGCAATCTCGGATTCTCAACACTTGGAGGGTGGCTTTCTTGTGGAAGTTCATCACTTCTTTTCTTTTGTAATTTATTATCTCGTTTACTTTTCATTCCTTCAATGTTTATTTCAATAAAGTTTATGTTCTTTATTTCAAACATGAGTGAGTGGTCCTTACGGATTAGGGCTACTTGAAGCCTTTACTATGAGTTGTTGTACTGAGTTCTTCTTTCATTATCTTTGTTTACGTGTTTTGAATTGAATCAACCTATTGTGCTTAATGAACTCAATGGGATGTGTGTAAGAGAAGCTAAGTTATATGCATGAAATTGTGGATGACATGTGCTAGGTTAGATCGCCATATATGTCTAGTTAATGTAAGCATGAAGACTAAGAGGTGGACTTTTAGTTGTAGGTTGGATCCATGAACCTTAGGGCGTATTTACATCCCTAGGTTAATACGGTGTCATAAAAACCTTTTCAATTGCAATGCATCACAAAACATGTGGTAGACACTTGAGAGATGGTATGAGCCGATACTTGCATCATCAACACTGCAATCTCGAACGTTCAGGTTTACCAAGCGTCCAAAATAGCCTACGGCCTTACTGCCTTGCTCCACCATATGTGTCAGGACCCGTCCCAATCCCCCGGGGATTAACGAGGGACGCTCTTGATCCCGTCTGACATGGAGTGTCAGACCAGGGAAAATTTGAACCTTTAGCCCGACTGGCTTCCAGAGTACGCCAGGATCCAGAGGAGGTATGTGATGTCTCGGTCTCTGTTACAGTCCACATCCGTAATCAACCTGAAGGACATTGAAAACCAGAAAGACTGTGAGTGGACTAAAATAAAAGAGTTTATAAAACATATTTCATAAAAAACCTTTATGCCCTTCACTAAAAAGCATGCATGCGTAGTAAAACCGTTATCAACCACATATGTATCAATATCCAAAAACCATACGGGCCCCTGCCCAAAACCATTTAAAGAAATCCATAACATAGTAAACATATGTGGGAACTCAGCCCAAATCCATTTATTATCCATAAAACACAATTTCGCAAAACCAAGAAATCATGTTATCGTAAATATCATATAACCAATCCTGTCATGGTATCTAGAGCTACACACATGCTACCCGGGGTCTCAAAGCCCAAGTCTCCCCAGGGTCCACCCAAATCAATGTCCGTAGATCAATGACCCTCCTTGAGGGTTATAATCCATATCATTTCTGAGAGTAAGGAACGCAACGGGGGCGACTCCACTCAATTAGTGCTCCTTGACTACTCCGGGGTCCACCCAAGACAACGACCCTCCCTAGAGGAGACAATCTATATATAAGAGATGGTATACGAAAAACCATTTGAAAAAATTCTCAAAACCTTTCAAGGGTTCATACTTGATCCCCATAAACCGTCATGAACCATAAAAACCATCCAAGGGTTCATGCTAGTCCCCATAAACCGTCATGAACCATAAATCCATTTATGGGTCCCCGACCCGAAATCACCATAGTAAACCATAACTGGGCCCTAAGCCCGAATTCACAAACCAAATGGGCCTCGTACCCGATTTCGTAAACCAAATGGGCCTCGTGCCCGATATGTAAGTCAACTGGGCCTCAAGCCCGATACGTAAACCAACTGGCCTCTAGCCCGATGCCTTATTAAATCAAATAGAATTCAGGTCCGAGAGTTCGTAAACCAAATGGGTCTCGTGCCCGGTCCATATTTCCAAATCCGAAATCGATTCAAGAACCAATTGGGCCTCTAGCCCGAGAACATAATTAAATGGACTTCGAGTCCGAGGGTTTCCAAAACAAATGGGTCTCGAACCCGAGTTTACCTTGTCAAATCCAAAACCATTTCATGAAATCATTTCCAAAACTTTAAGCACAGATTATTAATGCAAAACCGTTAACCTCGATTTACGTGCAAGCACGTAAATCGCCTCGAAATGCTTGAAACCATGTAAATCACAATCAACCAAATCGTCATCATAGAATCATATCTATAAACCATATAAAACATTTACGCATGCATCATAGTTTAGAAATCAAGGTCCACTCACAGACTATCTTAAGCTACCGCCTCGATTTGCGTGTCGTAAGCCTCACCGCCTAATCCAACCACTCCGGGTCATCCGGACTTGTCCAAATCATACCCAACGGTTACTACTAACCTATAAAAGTCCATAATAAGAACCATAAACTTTCTCGAAAAAGTCAACGTGTCCTGGACAAGAATCCTGAGGTGAAAAACCTCAATTTGACTAACTTAACGATCTCCGATCGATCCGAAACCACCTCCATTGAATCCGGATCGTCGAAACTTTTAAAATGACATTAGGCCCACCTCGAGTACTGTTCACACGCGCCCACACGTGCTGGTCAACGCAAAAGTCAACCCTGTTGAAAAGTCAACGCTGACGTAACCATGACGTCAGCACTGACAACCGGATAGTTCCACATGGAAAGCCCCTATTGGTTCCTGTTCTGACATGTCAGTCTGACATTGTCAGATCTGACAAGCTGACGTCATCGTGATGACATCATCAGTCATCCCTGACCTTGGTCGGGTCAGCCCAAAGTCTGCAACCGGGTCGCCGTGACCCGCGGCTTGACTCGGCTGGTTCTCCCAACTCCGGCCACCATTTTTCATCGTGGTTTGCCCCTATGTGTTCGTCTCAGCCTAATCTAAAGTTCTATGGGCTCAAAAACTAGAAAAAAGATCGAGATAATTACTTGTGATGCCAAACCCGAAGCCCAGAATTCTGGCTATCCTCCCCATCGACTCAGGCCACTCATGCCTTCGAAACCAATGTCCACAAGGTCGTATGAACCCTACACACAAGTTAGAATTGACCTTAGCCTTCATCCAACGCCAAAATCTCATTTTCTAAGCTTGGGTTGAATTTGGGTTTCGGGTTACCTGGATTTCTGTTTTTCCCCCGCCGTCCACGGCGGTCACGCTGTCTCGGTTGTCCCCCTCCGTCTAATAGTCACTCTCAGTCCCTCACACACTCTCTGGTCTCATTACAGGTGATGGGGTGAGGGGTATCGGGTGGTGTTCTTCGCGGGTTTGAGAGACGTCGAGAGAGGGAGAGAGAGATATTTGATTTTAATGATGATGATGTGTCAGATGAGAGGAAAGGAACGGTGAGGATGAAAGGGGGAGGGTAGAGATGGATGGTTATGATGAGAGGTGGGTGAAAATATTATAAAATAATCAAAAGATTAATATTTTAATAATAAAACCTCCAATCATAATTAAGATCTACTTTTTGGGGTTAATGACCAATAGGATGAGTGACACTTGTCACTCGTCCATGGGTCCCACTTAAAAAGTCAACCAATCAGATAATGCCACCTAATCCTTGTCTCGTAATGCGTGCATAGTGCAATCGAACTTCCGTAAACCTTAACTTTCCCGTTCGACGTCTGATTTCAGCGTGCTGCCTGTCTATGGATTCGTATTGACCCGATCTACGTAACGGTCCTTGGCCCTCGGGCCTCTCGAGTCAAAAGCCAACATTTTACCCACGACTAGGGGCAAAACGGTCATTTTGCGTCGTCCGTCCGATTTCGCCCAATTAATCACCGATTAACTTGTTTGGGATGCTTTTTTATGCAATGTGTTTTCATTGGCTACTCATCACCAACCAGAGCCCGCCAACGTTTGGTTAAAATGTAGTCAACGAATTGCTAATCGAAGGCTAAATAAGCTTACTGTAAAGGCAATGTAGTTTTATAAGTTTTGGCAGTGTTCAAATGTTGGAGAGTTAAAATGAGAGAATTTTTTTAAACAGTAAAATGACAATCTAACCCTTAATTTTAACAAAAATTGTTAATATTGTAACGGATGAATGTTTAGTATACACTTGGATATAGTTCATGGATCATTCCAAGTTCATAAACCATTGCTAAATTTAGAGTAAAATTTAAAGACCATATCAAAATTTTGGGGATCCATAATAGTAGGGAGTGTCTTCAAATCCTTTTATCCGAGACCTCGAATAAAAAACAAAAGCAAAAAACGAAAAACAAAAACAAAAACGGTGACTCAAAAAAAATACCCCAAAAAATAAGAAAACAAAAAAGAGGAAATAAATTAATAATCGCATCGATTGAATTCCCTCCTCATAAGTTCTCAACTCGCACGTCTGTGTTGCAGGAAGTTGTTAACCAGCGACCAGTCTCTCTCTCTCCGTCTCGCTGTCTCTTTCACCCCCTCACCTCGGGAGCTCCGCCACATTTGATAATACACCGAACCAAAACTCTCTCTCTCTCTCTCTCTCTCTCCACCTTCACATTTCCAAATCCCATTCCCAATTCCCAATTCTCAAATATTTTTGTTTCACAAGAGTTTGTAACAATGGAGAGCTTTGCCCTCTACTCTCTCTCCACCTCCTCGTTCTCGCTCTCTACCCGCGCTTCCCTAATCCTGCGATCAAAACCCATCCTCAAATCCCCACCCTCTATCCCCCAGACCTCCATATCATCTCTCTCGCTCTCCACCCTCGGATCACCAGTCCTCTTCGCCTCAAAACTAATCTCATTCTCTCCTCCCTCAAAGCCGAACAAAACCCACTTCCCAATTCATGTCTCTCAATCCCCACTGTCCCAGCCGACTGTCCCGCCGCCGCTTCAAGGCGCCAAACCCCTTCCCTTCATCATCTCCATTGCGATAGGCCTTGTCGTCCGCTTCTTGGTCCCCAAGCCAGTCCAAGTCTCCGCTCAAGCCTGGCAATTGCTCGCCATTTTCCTATCCACCATTGCTGGACTTGTTCTCAGCCCCTTGCCCGTTGGCGCTTGGGCTTTTCTCGGCCTCACCACGTCCATTGTTACCGGAACACTATCGTTCACGACGGCCTTTAGTGCTTTTACCAATGAGGTCATCTGGTTGATTGTCATTTCCTTTTTTTTCGCTCGTGGGTTCGTGAAGACGGGATTGGGGGATCGGATTGCTACTTATTTTGTTAAGTGGTTGGGGAAGAGCACTCTAGGTTTGTCTTATGGGTTGACAATTAGCGAGGCACTTATTGCTCCGGCCATGCCCAGTACCACGGCCAGGGCTGGTGGTGTTTTCTTGCCCATCATTAAGTCCCTGTCCCTATCTGCTGGGAGTAAACCGGGTGATCCTTCCAAAACAAAGCTTGGTTCTTACCTCATTATGTCTCAGTTTCAGGTTTGACATCTTTACTCCCTTATATTTCACAAAGTATTGATATTTATCAGTAGAGTATGCTTAGAAGATGGTTTAACTACACTGTTTACTTAATATTTTATAAATGCCCCTCGGGCCATATATAATTTTTACTGCTTAAGCTTTCCTTGTTCAATGTGATTTCTATTTTGTAACGTTGGCCCAAACTCTCTGTCCTAGGAGTCATGAAGCATTGCAATAGAATGGAAACCAGTTAGTTTGATTTGTTCCTTTCCGACGAAAATTATTTCTACTTATTTTGTTTCTATTTCTTCTAGCAGCCACCCATTCCCCTTACTCTAGTTATCGTTAATTACACACAAGATTATTATTTTTTCTCTCTCATTCATTCCATAAGGTACCCATTCCCATTCATTCCATAAGTTACCCAATTTCCGGTTTCTTCATTCCAAGTAAACATGCCATTAGTTCACTTGGGTTTCGGCTTTTTGTTCCTGCACCTCAAAGCATTCTGTCACAAAGCTAAACAGGTGAGTGTTTGTTTGAAGAGAAAAAAGAAAACAACCGTGGGCAAAGTGCTAAAAAGTCCAGAACAGACTCTATTTGCCACATTTCCTGCATCAGTGAATTGTATTAATTTCTCAATATAAATCAATTAAGTAGTTAGACTGTTGATTTAAGTGTTTTTTTTCGTATTTTCCATATGCTTGATTTTTGCACTTGTCCTGAACTTGTAGCTTGAAATTTTCCTTTGCTTGAAAGAAAGGGCAGGCACTTTCCTGTTTCAAATCAGAGAATGACTGTCTTTGTTTATGCAGTATTAAACCCTTCTACTGTTTTGTTTTTATATTTCATAATTCAACATTTAAGTAATACATACTCGGTGTTTGTGGGATCATAAAATATGTTATTTCTGTCCATGTGATTATTGTGTAACTTATGCATCTCTGTTGTGTGATGATGACAGTCTGCTGGTAACTCTAGTGCTCTTTTCTTAACGGCTGCAGCTCAAAATCTGCTGTGCCTTAAATTAGCAGAAGAACTTGGGCTGATAATTTCAAGCCCCTGGGTTTCTTGGTTCAAGGCTGCTAGTTTACCAGCATTTATTTCGCTTCTAGCTACTCCGCTAGTCTTATACAAGCTTTATCCTCCAGAAACCAAAGACACGCCTGATGCCCCCTCCATGGCTGCAAAGAAACTGGAGCATATGGGTCGTGTTACAAAAAACGAATTCATTATGATTGGTACAATGCTTCTTGCTGTCTCTTTGTGGGTCTTTGGGTACGTAGTTTTTCTTGCGCACTATTTACTATTACTTTTACATTTCCCGTTGATCAAAACTGTATATCCTTCTGTTTGGGGAGTCTGATGGATTCTGCACTTAGATTAGGACTTTGCTTGGGATGCTCCCATGGACTAATGATTACAACCACTAGAATTTTATATTTAGTTTCCATTTAAAAGCTTTTTTTTTTTTTTCATTGATCTGTTCTATTCCCAACAGAGTATATTTTTCAAAGTCATCTTTAGTGGGCCAAATATAAATTTGTGACTTATGGTCATGTTTGGTGGGTCATATTGAATTGGATTGGATATCTTTTCAAATTCAATGTATTTTGAAGGTCGAAGTGAATGGTTTTCCATTGTAATGGGATTAGAGGAGAATAAACATAGAAGGAAACTTATACTATACAATCCACTCAATGAGTAGGACTAGAAGAGGTAAGTTTCCTTCGATGTCTAATCCCCTTATAATGAAAAATCATTCACTTCTACCTCCAAATATATTGAATTTGATGAGTTACCCAATACTATCCTATCCAGCCAACCAAACTTGGTCTTGGATTCTACTTGGCGGATAAACTAGTTGGATTACCTGGACTTTACCTCTCCGATCATAATTCTTTTGATTGTTGTGTTTAGAGAGCTGATCGTATGAATTTATTCAACAGTAGGAGCAAGATGAGCTTGTTTTAAGTGTTATGATTCGACATGGTACTGATTTTAGACGCTGTCTGTGAGGTAATTCTCCCAATAGGTTCCAAGAATGTTGTATATTCCTTACTAGATTTGATAACTTTAAATGATTAATACTTTTCATCCATCACAGTAGTTTCTTTCCTTTAAGAAAGCAATTTTTAAATTTTCTAGAATACTCCTGAGATGATAAACCTTCGCGGAACAATAGGGTCGCTCCATTATGACCTGGTTGCAAGTTTGAAATGTGAATTACATTCTTTGCAAGAGCGGTCTGGTTTTGTACAATTGACCTTTCCAAACCCTCCAATGGCCGGAGCCTTCTGTACTAAGACGCCCTTTTCTTAAGAGTGTTAGTTGTTGGAAAGTACTCTTGCAAGTTTGAAATACTTTAATTGTGCCAGAAATACTTTTCTTTGGATTTTTGTTTATACTCCACTGTTAGGATGAACAGCTCCTTCATATTCAGTTTTTGTGAGTCCATTTCACTTTTTCAGCCGTTTTGCTAGTCACTAGTGGCAGTAATATGCTTCAACAATTCTTTACATATGACTTACCAAAAGGAGGAAAAGATGAACACATGCGCCTTTCTTTCTCAATTTTATATCCAATTGGATATCCTTGATTGCCTATTAGATATCTTACTTCCAAAGCTTTCTAGTCAGCAAAGAACGTGAATTGTGAGTGCAAGGATGATGGCAAGTGACTTCTACCATATGATCTTTATTTTGGACTTGGAGAACATTATTTAATTTAATTTTGTCCTGTCATGTTTAAATTTGTTTTAATTACTGAGTACGCTAAAGATCTTTGGTGCAACATTTACGATGAGAAATATATCACTTGCATTTTTCTGGGTTACATTGGAGGGATTCCAACATTGAACCTACCCTATTCCTAACCCATATCATAACCATCCCACACACTTGAGATAACCTCAAGGGCCTTGAGCAAGAACCCGAATATTTTTTTTGTTCGTGATTTCTCTAAGAATGCATTTTGTCCTATTCTGCCCATTTTTTTATTCATGAAGTATTTTGTTAATTCTCTTGCAGAGATGCTCTTGGTATAGCAAGTGTTGTGACTGCAATGATTGGTTTATCTATTCTCCTTGTGTTGGGAGTCCTTGATTGGGATGACTGTTTAAGCGAGAAATCAGCATGGGATACGCTGGCTTGGTTCTCTGTTCTAGTTGGTATGGCTGGCCAATTGACAAACCTTGGCATTGTAAATTGGATGTCGAGTAGTGTAGCCAGTACCCTTCAGTCCTACTCTTTGGGCTGGCCAGCTGCATTTGGTGTTCTCCAGGCTGCTTACTTCTCCATCCACTACCTCTTTGCAAGTCAAACAGGTCATGTAGGTGCTTTATACTCTGCGTTTCTTGCCATGCACTTGGCAGCTGGGGTACCCAGTGTGTTGGCAGCGTTGGCCTTAGCTTACAACACAAATCTTTTTGGGGCTATAACACATTATAGCAGTGGTCAGGCTGCTGTATATTTTGGAGGTATGCACCCTTACGACCTCGCTTGCATAACATTATAATCAACTGGTTTTATTAGAATCTGTTGGATGCTAATAACTGATAAGATTTTGCTTTTTGTTTCCACACAGCTGGTTATGTTGATCTCCCTGATGTATTCAAAGTGGGCTTCATAATGGCTCTTGTTAATGCTGTCATCTGGGCTGTAGTAGGATCATTCTGGTGGAAATTTTTGGGCCTCTACTGATTGTTCAGTTTGCGTGTAAGTAGATTATCGGTGTTAGCCCATTATTTTCTTTTCCGAGCAGAGTTGGGGCCATCATTTTATCACATACAATTACAATACACCATTTCGAAATTTAGCTTTATTTTACTGTTGCATAACTGCAATGACAAAGTGATAGGTGAATTACTATTTTGGCAGAGGCCGATAATAAAAAGCAAAACCACTGGTTCAGCAGCTAGTGTAAATTATTCTGTAGCCAGCCATACGACCTCCTTCTGTATATGAATTATGAGGCACAAATTTTGTTCTTTTGAATAACTCCATTCCCAAGCATCTACATGTTAACCTTGAAGTATTCTGTTGTATTTTGGCTTAGATTTTAGGTCAATTAGTTAACCCTTTATTTGGACCAATTATGACGCACTATTGTTAGCTGTTTGTTTCCTTGTTTTATAAGGATTAGAGTTCCTAATCATTGTAGGAATATGGTTTCCTGTCCTATAAGGTTTATGGGTTTGTACTCTTTATAGGCTTAGGTTAAGTTAGACTAGTATATAATTGGCACAGGTTTCTCTTTGTTTGGTGTGCATGCAACGATATATTTGTGAAAGGCCTAAAAGCCTTTCTTATGTTTTTGATTGTGGTGGTGCCGCACCGTTTGGTGAGAGAGTGTTTTGGGTGTATTCGGGATTTGGGTTTTGAGTTTGAGAGAGTTAATCTCTTTTGTAATCTCTTTTGTTATTAGTGGAATTTCCTCGTCGGCTTTGTCCGTGGACTTGAGCTTTATAGCCGAACCACATAAATCCTTCGTGTTCTTTGTGGACTATTAGTTTTCCATATTTTGTCTTCATAATTGTTATATTGTTTTGAGATGCTTCCGCGCAACATATTCATCTAACCAGATCGGATGAGAAATTTTGATTTGTTTTGAGTAACTTTCTGGTAGCTTCTTTGGGACAGTCAAATTTGGAATTAGTCCCACTGGCTTGTTCATATTTGTAAGAGTTAATTACACTTTAATGCTATGTATTTTACATCAAATTTCATAGTTGTACTTGATTTTTCAAATTATGCATTTAAGTACCTTGGATGACCAAACTCTGAAAGCTACAGGAAAAGACCCTGCTAGTCCTGGATGAACAAAATTTTGAGTCTTCATATCAGGATAGTCATAACCAAATTCCAAGTTTACGGTTCTTTTTAAATCAAAATATTCTTTATGTTTTTAAATTTAGTTTCCAATAAATCCGGTACACCATTATTTGTAGGGCTGGGCACATGGAACCAAAATACCGAAACCGTACCGTTTCAGATCAAACCATACCGAAAAAAAACCGAATAGTAAAATCGTTGTATGATTGGTACGGTACCAAAACTGTACCGATATAATTCGGTACGGTTTCGGTATCGATATTTTAAAAAACCGTCCCGTACCGATACCGTACCGAATTAGAATATTTTTTTTTAATAATTAAATTTATTTCTTATTGGTTTATTAGGCATTCTTCAAGAGTTAATATGACCATACATGTCTTAATTTAGCTTCTAAGAGTTGATATCTTCAACTTAGTGCAACTTTTTCAATACATATTTGAAAACTTAAGTCCTTCATAAATGTAGTTTTGCTTTTTCTTTAGTCTTTTCCTTGCTTTATAATCACAAACAAAATTTTGGCTCAAAACCGAAACCATACTGAAACCGTACCGAACTTAATTGGTACAGTACGATCTGGTTTCACTTTCAAAATATTGAATACCGAACCGTACCGTACCGATTAAAATTAAATGGTATGGTTCTGGTATCGATCAATTTTGTACCATACCAAACCGTGCCCACCCCTAATTATTTGAGTGGGATGTTTTAAAGTCAACTTTGAAAGCAGATTCACATTCAATTGGCGGAGTTGTATGACGGATATGTGCCACATTTTTTCAAATTTCAATAATATAAAATGAAATATTTCTGCCTAGCTTCTCATAGCATATATAGTACCTGAGACACCTTGGCGGATTTTCCCAAATCAGGCCGGCAATGGGGCACCTCGCGGACTTATAGATAATTGGCTTCTCTGGTTCATGTGCCAATTTACTCTTCGTCTCCCAAATTTGCTCAGCTGATTATCTCCTAGAACACTCCAAAGTCCTAGAACACTCCAAAGGAGAAAGGGAGTCGCAGTGAGCTAAATGAAAGTTGTGCTCAAGAGGAGGAATGAGTCAACAAGGGGAAACCTTAATAGTTCAAACTAGCGAGGGCAAAAAGAAAGGTAGGTGGCTTTGGTAATTGAGCTTTTCCCTTCTGGTTTTAATCCTTCGAATGTACGTGGTAAAGATACTCATTCAGCATCTAAACTCTGAAGATCTCGTTTGATATATAGTATTGTGTTTTTCGGAAAAAAAAAGATATATAATATTGTACTAATTATTTTAGTGGAATTGACTAAATTATTCACTGGACAGACTGATTATTTGATTGGGCGTTTGATACTCTACTGGATTAAAACGCCAACTATATTATACTAACCTCACTGATATTAAACATTTATATCTTAAATATTAATTATATATATTATTATTGATAATTATTATTTATTGTAATTAATTGTTGATATATTATTGTTATTACCACTTATTAAATTATTATTATTATTATTATTATTATTATTATTATTACACTTTTCAAGATTGCTAGTTATCTGACTATTTAATACAAAAAATTTCAAGAGTATTATTTTAATGTGTCTGCACTATATAAAAACACTGAACTGTATTAAGGTATACGGTGGCTAATTAATATGAGTGGTACCAAACACTAGTTACGTACTATATTATTCTATCAAATCCTGTATACAACATACCAAACGTAGTCTAAAGGTTCTCACAACCTTAGGGCTGGAAAAGGTAAAAACTGATGTTATTAATCCTCAAATGGTAGCAAATGCTTTCGATGCAATGAAAAAGGTCACATGAAGCAAGACTGGAGATTTTAAAGAATGACTTACTAAGAGGATTAAACTAATTAATAATGAACTACTAAAAGAATAAGGTTATAAAAAATCCTAATTAAAAAGGTAATATAAAACCCAATTAACAAAAAGGTTTCCTTGAAACAAAGGAAAAAAAATCCAATCTTGATTTGGAAAAGTTTTCCTCATGAAAAATGGAGAAATGTTGCTGGAATAATAACAGGAGACGGTTCAGTGGAAGCCCATCGAAAATGGGGCTGCAAATCGGTGGCCAACGCACAAGGAGGCTGAGGAAGTGGGTTCGGTGGAGTCGCACTGAAATTGTGGAAGACGCTTCGGTACACACACAATGAAGGTTTGGAAGAAGCTTCGGTAAGCGCGCGTTGAAGCTGGCTGCCACTGATCAGGAGGCACGCGCCGAAAGTCACCTCTGAGAATCGGTAAGCGTTGGCCGAACCAATTTCTGGGCTGCCATTTTGGATTCGGTAGCCTCCTACTGAAATTATGAGTATGTTTTGGTGGCCTCCTTTGTTTCAATCATAACTTCTTCAATATAACTCTGATTGAGGTGATTTTTTCGCCTAAATTCTAGTAATTCCGTGTTCTATCCAATTCTGCACAATTCTCACAAAAGATATTATTTTCTACAATGTTTTGGTATTTAAACATTAAAAGATAAGTATAAAAAGTATAAAATGATACTTAATTCAAGACTTATCAAATACCCTCACACTTAGACTTTGCTAGTCCCTAACAAATACCAAAACAAACTAAGGATTGACAACAAAACATTTTTTCTTTTTAAAATAAAAAACTACTAAGCCCTCAACCATGTGTCTCAAATTTTTTTTACATAAATATGACATCAAAGATTTACACTAAAAAGTTATATAGCATATGGAATTCAAAAGTTAATACATCATAATAAGATGTCACGACAAGTAAGACAATGAGTAAACATGTTGAAATGTATCTCAACATGAATAAAACAAGTATGAATCAACTCACATGGATATGCACTCATGATTTCTACTCTATGTATAGGGTTTGTGTTTGCACTCAAGGTATGCGAAAAAGATGCTCACATAATACAAAGTAAGTTACTTCATAAAAAATTCAAACATAAAACATAAGAAGGTAACATACTCGGACAAATGAACCAAGACCATAAGCTTACTCAAGTGATAGACTTAACTAATCAAATTTTACTCATCTCAATGATCAAAAGGTCTTAATTTAATGTTGTAATGGGGCTAGGTGTAGAGGCAAGGAATTTTTAGGATAGTGGTGTTAAATTTGTTCTAGGACTCACCAAAGGCTCCATCACATAAGCATAAGTGCTTTGAATACCCCCACACTTTGATTTTGCTAGTCCCTAGCAAATACTTGAAACGTGCTTGACCATTGCAATTAGGACAAAGGCCGAAATCTTCAATGTTTCCATATTCACAAGGAGAGAAGACTTAACTCAAACTTAAAACTTATTTATCGTTCGAGAGATTCAAAACATTTTTTTTTAAAATTTTTTTTTTGTCTTTTGATCCTTTTTTATTTTTTTATCACTTTTTTTTTTCTTTTTTTGTATTTTTTTTCATGGTAACTCTATGTTTACAGTGTAGTTTGAGCAAGTCCTTTCCTATGCGTACATACAAGTCTTCAATCATCATATCTCATTTTCCACGCCATTTTGAAGTTTTCAACCAAGTCTCTGGAACAAGGATAAATGATGTCTATACTAGGATCACATGAATAGATGTTTCGAGGGTGATCAAATAAAGGCTTAATGTAGGCACAAAGGAGTTAAACTAGGGGGATCACACTTGTGTGATCAAGTAGGGCTGGGATATTTGGATAAATGGTGTTTAACCCTATTGCCGTAATCATGTCCAAAATCAGAGAGTTTATTGACTTAAAAACTTTGAATATCACATAGAATAAGTTCTAGTACTCTAAAGTTCATTAAAATCTATGGCACGTAGTTATGAGGCATATGTATATCAATTTAAACAAAGAACTCCAATGAATCACGCAACAAAGAAGAATATAAGGCTCTAAAGCTCACATACGGTTCATATGATTCATACAAATCTTAACATGTTTGTTATGTACTAGTTTAACATACATCATCTACAAGAAGTCATAAACAATCAATTATAAAGTGTAAACAAATGAATTCAAGTTGTAGTAATCATCTTTTAGTCATGTCTTATCTTCTTTTTTTTCATTATTATCCCATCGACATGTTAAGGGCATCCTAAGACTCTTGAAAAAAACTTAAAACACACATTTTTTTTTTGAATTTTATTATTATTATTATTTTTTTTAAAGTAAGACTCACACAGTTGTAAAACCCTCCCCTACACTTAAATCTAACATTATTCTCTATGTATTAAAATAAAAGCATAAGCATAGAATCAAGTATGAGATAGAGTTTAAGAAAATAAAACAAAAATAAAAACAAAAGAAAATAAAAGATAAGGGAAAAGAATGCAAATCTGTTGTAGACTCCTCTATTGGGTAGCCTCCTAATAAGCACTTAAGTTTAACGTCTTCAGTCTAGACGAAGTGCTTCAATCAACGCATTCGATGCGAGGTCTATGCACTGTTTCGAGCTCCACGTCGTTCTCACCAATTGTCTCTAACTAAGGCGTTAATCCAACTTGAATCTGAGGGTCGATTTTGTAAGACCCGTGTCCTGGAGGGAACGGTGAACAATCCCACATTCCTGCGAGGGGGAATGATCTGGGAGAGGATGGTGGTGTGCCTTTAAGGTGTAGGTACACACCTATCTAGCACTAAGCCTTTTGGGAGCTCAAGTGGCTTGGGGGGGGGGGGGGGGGGGGGGCGGGATTGGAACCCTAAAGTTAAGCGAGCTGAGGCTGGTGCAATTCCATGATGGGTGTCCCCCTGGGAAGTTGCACCATGAGCTCCCGAAAACAAAATCGTGAGGGCGAGGTCCAAAGCGGACAATATGGTGATAGATGAGTCGGGTCCTAACAATTTGGTATCAGAGCCAGACCCCGACCGAGAAGTGTGCTAGCGAGGACGCTGGGCTCTAAGGGGGTGGATTGTAAGACCCGTGTCCTGGAGGGAACGGTGAACAATCTCACATTCCTGCGAGGGGGAATGGTCTGGGAGAGGATGGTGGTGTGCCTTAAAGGTGTAGGCACACACCTATCTAGCACTAGGCCTTTTGGGAGCTCAAGTGGCTTTGGGGGGGATTGGAACCCCAAAGTTAAGCGAGTTAAGAATGGTGCAATTTCATGATGGGTGACCCTCTGGGAAGTTGCACCATGAGCTCCCGAAAACAAAACCGTGAGGGCGAGGCCCAAAGCGAACAATATGGTACTAGATGAGTCGGGTCCTGATCGAGGAGGGTCGGGTCCTGACAGATTTCATGCGCGATTTCCATGACTAGGGGGTCCCCTAGTCTAGTTCATGGGTCTTAGATTAAGTGAAGTGTATATAGAATGTTCCTTCAAGAGACTTAGGTGAGAATATGTACATGAAGAAAGGACAAGACATAGAAAAGAATCATAACAAACTGAGGATATTTACAAGTAAGGGACGTTAAAAAGGTATTTACAAACAAGTATAGTATTTATGCACAAGTAAGATATTTACATTATAAACATATTTACACAAACGAAATCAAACAAGAGATTTTTCAATCCCCGGAAACAACGCCAAAAATTGATACGCAAAAACTAAGCATTAAATTAACACTTATTGAAAACACATGCAATTTAAAAACGTTTTTTTTTTTGTAGATGTAGCATTGGTAAATAGGGATTGTTCTGGACCGGGGATTGAGGATGCCTAAGCATGATTGTCATTTGATTGGTTAATTGGGGGGTAAAGATTGATTTTAAATTCCTAAGTAATTAAACTAAATCTAAACTAACTTACTCTATTATTTACACGTGGTAAACTCATCTTTAACCTAACTCATTCATAAATTATGCCAATTCCAAAATTTACGAAATTCCATAACCTTAGTTCTACGAAATACAAGCATATTATCTTAAGTACGTGCCAGGAATTGCCCTAGACACTTTCAATGATCTAGACTGAGGACCTCCTATATCTAATCAAGCATTAAGCACAACATACAAGCATAACAAAAACCAAAATATTGAAACACATGGAAGATTATTGAAATTCATATAAGATATAGAACTAGAATTATATTAAAGATCAATCCAACAAAACCGTATTGAATAGAAAAGACAATTACAGGGTAAGGGGATCATGTTACACTTTTTATCTCGGGAATTGGCCTAGGGATGCAAAGTGGCTCGATGCTCCTTGGTAAGACAATCGGGAATTGCATCTAGATTGTCGGGGATGAAGTTATTTGTGGTTGAGTATGGTGTAATTGGCTATTGCTAAAGAAATCTTGAATTATTGAAGAAGGAAATTTGGTTAAGCAAAGCTTTGGTACAAAAATGGGCGACCCTCTTACAATTAACCTGAACCTCTCTATTTATAGGAGAAAATTAATCCCCAAATAAATAGGAGTTTACAATTTAATTCTAAAAGAAAAAAGATTAAACTAATTAATAATGAAGTCATAAAAGAATAAGGTTATAAAAATCCTAATTAAAAAGGTAATATAAAACCCAATTAACAAAAAAGTTTCCTTGAAACAAAGGAGAAATGTTGCTAGAATAGTAGCAGGAGACGGTTCGGTGGAAGCTCATCGAAAATGGGGCTGAAAATTGGCGGTCAACGCGTTGTCAACGTGCAAGAAGGCTGAGGAAGTGGGTTCGGTGGAGTTGCGCTGAAATTGTGGAAGACGCTTCGATACATGCGCGATGAAGTTTTGGAAAAAGCTTCGATAAGTGCGCGCTGAAGCTGGCTGCCACTGATCAGGAGACGCGTGTCGAAAGTCACCTCTGAGAATCGGTAAGCACTGGTCGAACCAATTTATGGGATGCCATTTTGGATTCGGTAGCCTCCTACCAAAATTATGAGTATGTTTTGGTGGCCTCCTTTGTTTCAATCATAACTTCTTCAATATAACTCCGATTGAGGTGATTCTTTTACCTAAATTCTCGAAATTCCGTGCTTTATCCAATTCATCACAACTCGCGCTGAAGCTGGCTGCCACTAATCAGGAGGCGCATGCCGAAAGTCACTTCTGAGAATAGGTAAGCACTGGCCGAACCAATTTATGGGCTGCCATTTTGGATTCAGTATCCTCTTACCGAAATTATGAGTATGTTTTGGTGGCCTCCTTTGTTTCAATCATAACTTCTCCAATATAACTCCGATTGAGGTGATTCTTTCGCCTAAATTCTCGTAATTCTGTGCTCTATCCAATTCTGGAAAATTCTCACAAAAGATATTATTTTCTACAATTTTTTGGTATTTAAACATTAAAATATAAGTATAAAGGATATAAAATGATGCTTAATTCAAGGCTTATCAGCAACCATTCACAAGAAAAAGATCAAAATTAGAAGAAGAAAACAATAAAATTACACATATCTCGGGCTTCAAAATATCCCTTAATGAACCAGTATTTATTTCCACATAATTGAAGAAAACTCAAAACAAACATTAAGTTGAGAATTACATAATGAGTCGGCTGAAGATGGAACGGAAAATCCATGACAACTCCTTGATGTCTTGAGGGTTCTTGACGCAAGAGAACTCCAAGGTGGTGAAGATGGATGCATGACAAAAGGTTGGTGAAGGTGGAAATCGATTCAATATTATTCTTCTTGAGTCCTCTTGAAAGCTAGGGTAAAAACTAGGGCCAAGGGAACTTCCTTCTGTGACTTAAGGGCTCATTTAAATAAAGGACCAATACTCTAGGAGTTAGGAGAGTTGTCTGAAAAGGAATCCCATCCAAAGTCATACTAGCCAGCTATTCCTAATTGGACTTGATCAACAAAACCAATTCCTAGTAAGATTAGGGCTACTTCGCGGTAAGGAAACTTGATAAATATTTCTTGGCATTTCTTGCACCTAAGGGAATGTCATGTAATGACCCAGCCTTCTGTTAATTTTTTTTTCCGTAATTTATTTGGGAAATTACCATTTTACCCTTGTTAGTGGGGCTCGATAGTCACTTTTAGTTTCAGGACAATTTTGAGGGAATTTATTGGACTAGAGTGTAGGTCTCAAACTCACGAATCCGTAGACAAGCGGCACTTGCGAATTGAGATTTGTGTGAGGGAGTTACGATGTTTGGTACGTTGAGGGGCATTTTGGTCTTTTGGTAAGGGGAGATAATTTGGTAAATGATAAGGCTGTCTTATCATCTTATCCTTTCTAAATTGGGAGCTTCTACACCACAATTCACCTCAACCGTGTTCTCTCTCATCCTCACCCTACCCGTGTGACCCAAAACTCCAAAACAAACACAACTCTCAATTTTCAATGTTGAATCACCAAACCAAGCCCATATTCGAATTCCTTGGACTCCTGTGACCAAAATCATCCCGGGGCAGAGGGAGAAATGATGCAGGAAGGACCCATATCTGAGGAGGAAGGAAACCAAAGATTTCAAGCCATTTTCTAGAAAATCCAGGTATTGTCTCTCAATTCTGATTTGGATTTGAATTCCTAGGATTGGTAGATAAAATTTCATTATTAGAACGTTTGATTTGGTCAAAAAATGAAGAATTGATGAAGTTTTGAAGTTTTAATCAACAATGGCATTTTTCAGCGAGCTTTTTCGTGCGACGATGGAGCACGGCAGCAACGATCACCATCTCTAGTGTCTTGTTTCACGTATGGTGATGATGTGGCAAGTTACGTTTAGTAGCCATTTGGAGCCACGTGGTAGCCGTATGACAGCCACGTGGACGCCTTCTCGATGACGGGTAATAGCCCAGCCATCCGAGCAAGTGGCATGCGGGGCTCGTACGAGGAACATGGCGGTGCATGGTTGAGTCATCTAGCACATGACAATGCATGTTCGATAGTTTTCTACATTTTGGATCCAATAGTTGTGGTTTCAGGTCGATCGGAGATCGTTCAGTGGTCATTTTGGGAGTCCAAAGTGCCAGCTCGCTTGTTTTAGATGCGTGTGATGTCCCGGGAATTAGGGGGTTCAAATACTAGGTTATTTACAACATTAGTGAGCCTAAATTCTTAATTTTGAAAATAGATATCATTATAGGGATTTCAGATGAGCGAACACTCGAGATTGAGTTTTATCGAACTGATTGTGAGTGGGCATTTATTTTATAATCTAGATGCATGCGTATTTATCTGCTTTAAATAGTTTTTGAAATTATTTTGATTAAAATGAGTTTGAATAATTATTCTAAATTTTGTTTCATGTTATCTTCTAATCTTTGGTTTTAAAATAATTATTTACGAATTTTGTAGAAATAATGTTTTTGTTCTCAAGCCTCAGTTGAATTTTTTTGGCTTGGATTTCAAGTCAAGGATTTAATTAAAGGAAGGATTTTGGCTTTACTGTTGAACTGTTTCCCACTGTCAACTATCCTCTAGTTATATTGTGATTACCTTTTTCCCGGATTGGTATCATGGAGTGTGTCTCCACCAGATTCCAAGGGTTGTATTTCCCGGATTGGCGTTGTAGAGTGTGTCTCCACCAGCTCCTTAGGGTTGTCTACTTGTAGTAAGGATTTTTATTAGCCACTTAGCTCATGAATACGGCTCGAGAGATTATTCTCAGTTAGCTTGTGCAATTTACAAGTTACAACTAAGGGGAGTAGTAGAGGCACACTTTGGACAGAGGCTTACTTTAGGTTTTCTGTGCGATCGAGATCCTTGGAGTAGGATCTTTGTACTATTTGTCATTTTCTTTCCCTAACAGCTATGTTTACTATTTTGAACATTTGTAAAACTGTTGCACTTTGAGTCATCTATTTGGATTTTAAGTGAAATTATCCCTCCTTTGACACTTGTCAAGGGTATTCTTAGGTTTTCTGGTTTGTTTGTCATGCATGAGTATAACCTTTCATGATTTTTAAGGAAATTTCGAGAAGGGTTATGCCAATTTGGTATCAAAGCCAGATTAATTTTATGTGGGCTACACGCTGGGTGTGTAGGGTATTTGTAGCACTGACTGAGTTTTTTTTCAGATTGCGATGCTTCCAAGATGCGACCGTTATACATGGTTTGAAAATGAAGACGAGACAAAGACCCTGAGGAGTACTCAAATCCTGGATAGAGCGCCACCCTTAGAGACAACCTTGGACCAATTGGGTTAGGATCTAGACACTGTACTACAAGGGAGGAGGACTTCTAGGAGTTCAGAGGTAGAGCAAGCCTAGATGCTTAGAGTCACCATGTTCATTGGTGCGACGAACCTAGAGGAGATAGATGAGTGGATTTTCCAGTTAGAGGATATCTTTGAGATGATGTGGTGCCCTTTAGAGTGGATGGTAATAATAGCCACTTTCCTTCTGGCGGCTTTGCACGCCGATGGTAGCAAGCACAAAGGTGGACATGCTGAGATACGCACACCCCAACTTGGGAGACATTTTTGGAATGTTTCATGGAACTGTTCTACCTTCATTCCTACTGGGATGCTAATGAGGTAGAGTTTCTGCAGCTACAATAGGTGATTTCACTATTATTCAGTACGAGCAAAGGTTCATAGGCTTGTCCTGATTTGCACTAAGAGTAGTTGTGAGCGAGGTCAACAAGTGTTGCTAATTTCACCTTGGATTACGAGATGAGATTAGGGCTATTGTGGCGCTGGGATCCTTCGTGACCCTCCTAGAGATATCAGACCGTGCCACTAGAGTTGAGTTGAGTTTATCACCAGGTAGCATTATGGAGGTTCTAGACAATGTAGCAAGTGTCAGCCTTCTGGATAGTTAGGCCAACGAGCCCTAAAGAGGGGTAACTATAGCTCTGGATCTTCTAGTGGAAGCCTCTCAGGTACATGGTGTAGTGGAGCTGGACAAGGTAATGCGGCCTTGAGACCTTAGTTTTTGGCACAGTCTAGTAGGGCTCATGTTTCAATGACTAGCGATTAAGGTAGCAGCTTAGCACTGCCTAGGACGTATGGCATGTTTTTTTTTTTTTTTTATGGTGAGGCTAGCCATTTCAAGAGGGATTTCTATTTGAACCTAGTAGCTTTGACTGGCATGCTAGAGGACAGAGTCAAATTACAGGACCCGTCCCAAATCCCCCGGGATTAACGTGGGACGTGCCTGTTCCCGTCCTTAGCCCAACCTGGACTACTAGAGAGCACCAGGACTACTAGAGAGCGCCAGGATCCAGATGAGGACTGTGATGTCTCGATCTCTACTACAGCCCGCATCCGCGATCAACCTGAAGGACATTTAAAGCATCAAAAGTCGTGAGTGGACAAAACAAACATTTTTAATAAAACATTTCATAAAACAACACTTATGCCCTTCACTAAAAACATGCATGCATTCGAAAGCTGTTTATCAAAACATTCAAAAAACTGTTAGGGCCTTGGTCCAAAACCTTAAATCAAGTACATGAGAACTCAGCCCAAAATCAAATCTATAGAGGCTCAACTCAAAACGATATATGTGGGTCTCAGCCCAAAACCATAACCTGAGCATAGAACACGAGTTCTTCGCCCCAAATAACTTTCCGTGAAATCTCATACATATAAATATATACAACCCATCCTCGGCATCTTAGATGAGATGCCAACTCGGGGCACACATCCCTTAGGGAACTAATCCCCGATATCTGTCACGATTCATATCTATAACAGTA
Source organism: Prinsepia uniflora (assembly GCA_032719365.1). Classification (NCBI taxonomy): domain Eukaryota; kingdom Viridiplantae; phylum Streptophyta; class Magnoliopsida; order Rosales; family Rosaceae; genus Prinsepia; species Prinsepia uniflora. The sequence goes on from CM064864.1 coordinate 30,188,091, forward strand.
TGCATACTACTCGGGGTCTCACTTCGAGTCTACCCTCAGGAATTCTCCATTTGGGAGGCTCTGTCCAACATCCAGGATCTACGACGTCTGGATGGTTGTCTCCGGACCCAGTCCGAGACCATATCATAGCTCCCACTCCCGAAATGTGGTCCTTATGGGGATTACTCATCTCGGGTAGTGGATTGTGACTCTCCAGGTTGACGGCTGGAGGAGACCAATCAACTCATGTCGGAGGGTCAATACATTTTCAAAATACGTTCTCAACGGGATTCAACTGGCTCTCATACCCGAATCTCAACGGGATTCCTCGAATCTGATTCAAATCCACTTTCACAGGCCTCGACCTAAATCCACAGTTCAATAGGGTCTCATGCCCGAATTCTCATTTCATAAACCAAACTGGGACTCAAGCCCGATTTCATGATCCAACGGGGCCTCAAGCCCAATTTCACAATCAACTGGGCCTCTAGCCCGATATCACAACTAACGGGACCTCAAGCCCGAAACCATAAATCAACGGGGCCTCAAGCCTGATTTCACAACCAACATGGCCTCAAGCCTGATACCACAATCAACGGGGCCTCGAGCCCGATTCCAAAATCAACTGGGCCTTTAGCCCGATATCATAAATCAACGGAGCCCCTGGCCCGATCGTATAACTCAAATGGGCCTCCAGCCTGAATTTTCGTGAAATCAAATGGACTCAAAATCCTATGGTTCGTAAATCAAATGGGTCTCATACCCGATTCCATATTCTAAATCTGAAATCATTTCACCAAATCATCGTTGAAAACATAGTACGCATAGGCACGACCTAAAGCCGAAAACCTCGAAAAGCGTGCAAACACGTCAATACTAGCTACCACAAACAAATGCACTCATGGAATCACAAAACATGTATTTAAAACATTTATAAACATTTATGCATGCATCGAATTGATAAAACAAGTCCACTCACAGACCGTCTGAAGTCGCGCCTCAATACGCTCGCCATAAGCCTCTCCCGGGCCAATCACCATCTCCGGGGCTCCCGAACTTATCCAAATTATATTAGAGGGTTACTAACTACTTAAATAACCCCTCACTAAAGCCTCGTAATTTACCAGAATTTTTAACTATTTTTAATTCGGTCCTAAAACTTCGGGCATCCTGAACTATATCGAGTCGATGTCCGATCGGCTCGAAACCACTCCCAACATGTTTGTTACATCGAATAGAGGAAATTACATGTTGGAACCTTCCCCAAAGGACGGCTCATGCACCCCTATGCGCCGCCCAAGGTCCCTGCGCGTGGGAGCCACGCACCTGCACATGAGTCATCTTCTACCTCGTGTGAACCTGGTCCGGCCGGTTCAGCGGTTCGGCTGGTCCAACTGGACCGACATGACTGGTTTGACGCCATAATTCCTCCAATTTTTTTTTCATTTTCTTCCCTTTCAATCCTAACCGCCTTATCTCAGTCCTAGGAACCTAACCATATCAAGAAAACCAAGAAAAACTCCCTAAAACCCCTTGGTTCGAAACCTTGCTCACGGTCCAATTTTTAAAGTCGACGGCCTGGGCTGTTCAGCCGTCCCCCGCTGTCCTAAATCGATCCTACCCCTTCATACAAAACCCCATAAGCATCTCCTAATCAACAGAAACCATCCATAACGTCCAAAACGAAAAATGGGATGTTGAAACCAAAACTGTACCTTGTTGGGTTTGCCTTCCCTCCGTCGTCCACGGCGGTTCAGGCCGCCCTGCTACCACCCCTCAGTCCTTCTCTCACTCTGTCCTCGCATAATCAAATGGGGATGAGGGATATGGATTTGGGTTCAAGGTTTTTGGGTGAGATCGGGGAAGCCGTGAGAAATAAGGAATGGGATATGCATGTACAAATTTGGGTGGGCAATCCATTGGGCCTGCCCTCAAATATGTGGGCCCCATATGAGACAGAAGTCCCCTTTTTTCCTCGTAAAACTTGCTGCCGTAAATAGTTCCTCGAAACTTCCGTGAACCGTAACTTTCTCGTCGAAAGCCTGATTTTGATGTGCCACCCGTCTACGGATTTGTATGGACTCGATCTACGTAATGGTCCTTAGCCCGTGGCCATCGGACCTCCCGGGTCAAAAATCAAATTTTTGCCCTCGTTCAGGGGCAAAATTGTAATTTCGCGTGCAAAGTTGGTTAATTCTCGGCTAATTTCCGATTAGCCTCGTTAATCCATCATTAAGTCCTAATTAATCTTTAAAATTGTGGATGGGTCGTTACAAACTTCCCCCCTTCAGGAATTTCATCCTCGAAATTCAAATCGACCCAATTCCGCAACGAGACTGTGGAAATCTAATCGTGTCCCTCATCTCGGGTACTCTTGTGTAAACGTACACGTCCGTCTCAAACACCGTACTGGTCGGTACTTGCGACCACCGGAGTCTCCAAAGCTCCAACTTTTTCTTGAGAACTACTCGTCAACTCGTACGTCTCACTCGAGACAATGTCGACGTCTCGCCTGTCACTCACTTTTGACAGGTCTATCCTACTAAGTTGTCTTCCATTAGGTTTTTCAGTCTACCACTCTAACATGCTTCATTGTAACGACCCGGAAATTCGGAAAAAAGGAAAAATTGGAGCATTTGAAGAAAATGACGATTTTGCCCCTAGAATTGGGCTAATGGTTGACTTTTGGTTCGAGCAGTCAAATGGACTTTGATCGATGATCGTGACATAGTTCGAGACGTCACGAGTTCATAGACAGGTGGCACGTCCGATTCTGACATTCGTGGAGAAAGTTATGATGTTCGAAAGTTCAAGGGTAATTCGGTAATTTGGTTAAAGGGGTAATTTGTTGACTTTTCAAAGGACATGGACTTTTCACGTAATTCGAAGATCGTTGGGAAGGTCTCGAGACGCTGAGTCCGTAGACATGCGGCATGCGTCAATCGGAGTTCGGACGACTAAGTTACGGACTTAGGAGTGTGAAGGGCATTCTCGTAATTTGTAAGAAAAAAGGAAAAATGGTAGTTAGTCGATTAAATAGGAATGGACGGTGATTGAGCTGATTCAGCCATGATGATTCCACCAAGTGACATCTGTCACTCTTTAAGTGAGATTAGTGGCAAAAACAATTGTGTAGCGGAGAGTTGAAGTGAAGAACCCGTGTATGTGTGAGAATGGTTTAAAAAAAAAACAGAGTGTATGATTGATCAAGAGCCCACCGCCCAACCGTTTGAATCACTAAGTAATTGATTAACTGGGAAGATATTAGAGTTACAGAGAGGAGGAAACAGGAAAAACCAGAGAGGGAGAGTTGTTGTAAACCCCGAAATCCAATTATAAAAATGTAACGTGATCAATAATCGAATTGGAAATTGTGGGTGTTAATGACTGCAATTGAGATTAGCTTTAGCTCTCTGGAACCCAGAAGACTCGAATGATTGCAAAAACAAAGGAAAAATAGGTTGTTTTGGCCGTGGACGGAGTGCCTCGACTCTTCAAAAATTTGAAGGTTGGGTGTGTAATTAGAGGAGTTAGACGATGCAATTGAGATCGAAGACAAGTTTATGATAATCCTATAAAGCTTTTGGTTTGATCAATTAAAAAAACGTTGGGAATCGATGAACCTTGATGAATGAACAATGTTCGGGTGTTCTTCGAAAATTCAAGTTCGAATTGATGGAGGGAGGTAAGTTGTAATGAAATTGAAGTTACAGAACTATAATTAGATTCATAAGGATGCTTCTGACTGAATCAATTGAAGAAATCGACTGGAAATTGGCAGGATTGAATCGGGTCGAACACGCGGGTTGCAGACCCGTTTGACAGAGGAAACAGGTTGGGACGATGAACAGTGCCTGCACTGTAGCTCCAATACGATTTGGGATTTGAACGTGAAATTCGGACATGAGTTCCATTGCGATAAAATGTGATGTCGGATTTGGTTTTGGAAATTAGATTATGATGGATTCTGGATTTGTTATGATTTACACATGGTTTAGGGTTTCAAGACCCAGTACTATTGCTGGATCTGGTTTTGGGTTTAATGACCCGGTTGATTGATGATGGGGGAGGGCCCTTGATTGATATGTTTTGAGTTTAAAGAATCGGTTATTGTGATATCCCTCGAGGCCTATTGATTGCGTTTTGAGTTTAAAGACTCGTTGATATCCCAGGAAGGTCTGATTATGCGCATGGTTTTGAGTTTAAAGAATTGGGCGCACTTGAGATCCAGCAGAGTGATTGACTTGGGATTTACTCTTGATTTCCGATGTTTTTAGATGTGGTGGACGATGGCCCAGTTTATATGGCTTGATGGATTTTGGGTTATGTTCTTTACTTGGATTTTGATTCATGATTTTGGGCTGAGGCGCCGTGTTTGTGGTTTTGGGCTAAGGGCCCGAGGTTTGAGAAAAAGAAATGATTTTGGTTTTCATACACGGTTTTCTTATATTGGAAATGAAATGGATTATGAAATGATTTTCGAATGCATGCATTGGTTTTACGTGGAGGGTAGAAATGTTTTTTTTGTAATATGTTTTATAACTGATTTTATTTTTGTCCACTCACACCTTTTGTGTTTTTATTGACCCTCCAGGTCGTGGCGCGATGATCGAGGCTGATCGAGAGGTGGAGGCATGAATGGGCATAGGTACGGTTATCCCTTGTTTGGCAAGTGCTGAGGGTAATTTTCGGAACTTCAGATAACTTGTCAGACGGAAGCAGGACCAGGCACGCTTATCTATGTCCTTTGGGGACGGGTCCTGTCAATCATCCTATAACCATCAGGCTGAAAAACGTATTCCCACTAAGGGCTATGCGATCGAAGCTGGCATCTAGTGTAGCATCCAACCAGACAACATCCTCCAGGTCCTGCCATCCCCATAGCACAAATCCCATCTCGCAGGTCATCCTCAAACCTATGCCGCAGGTATAATCGACCTCGATACTCGTACGAATCAAGTCTCTCATTTTTCCATACTCAAATCTGACTCTCCTTAGAGTCCCATCAATCCCTACCAATCCGAACACGTCAGATACCGATTAAATCCTTTACCACCATAAGTCACAACCATCATGACTAGCCGGAAACTCTAGGCTCTACTACACTACTCTGATCTCAACTCACTCTCGAGTCCTCGTAACTTATCTCGCATCACTCAGCGATCTCTGCTAACATCTAGACTCACCTCGAGTCTCAACTGTCGCGCTACTCCTCTTGTCGAGACAGAGACGACGTCTCACCCATCGAGGGTGTATCTGGACCCCAATCGAATACTTGTCTCAGCAGGAAACAGACGCCTACACTGTAGGGTTCCCTTAGTCATTCACGACTTGAGTCCCTGCTCAAAAGAATCACTGAACCCTACCAATCCACTCTACTCGAGTACACAGTCTTCAGTGTCCAGTCAACTCATCCCTATGTCGGAACACATCTGAACATCATCCTCGTCGAACCGTCACTATCGGATCAAATCTGATTGCCTTCTCACGTCCATCTAGGACTCTAACCCATCGACAAAACATTCATACTCTAAGGGATCTCTCAACCCGACATACCGATTGACCGTGGTCAATCCCATCGTCTAACGTGCACTACACATCGTGCACCTTCATCACTAATCATCAAGGCACCCCTCGACCTACCCAAGGACTGCACTCTGGCAACACCCAACACACACTACTGTCTGCTCACCAACCATGACTCGGACCTCACCGTCCGTCACGAGCCAGCCTTAATCCATCACAATCTCTATCCTCAAGTCCCACTCGAGGTATAAGCTATTCATCTCTTCCTCATCAATACCCAAATATCGTCCTCGTCTCATATTTATCCACATCTCCAAGACAGGTCATATGCACTCTTCACATATCCAACTTCTGTCTTGTCATCTCTCCGGCCTCAACATTCTTGCGATTCCAACTCGCTCTGGTTTACTCGACCCCTGGTCACCACAACCGTGTCTGTTATCTCGATCTTCCTGGTCGTTACCACACGACTCGATCTCACTCACCTCAATCCAAATTTATCTCAATCCACCGTGGTCCATTACCTCGGACATTCACGCGTCACATACAGTGATGCTAACTACCCTCTACTCTTCAAGTCATTCAATTTTGACTCTTAGTCTAGGTGTCCGGTTCTTACACCTTTCTCATACCCTCTATCTGTCATCTCCTTCCTCATCGACCCACATGAGGAAAGTCGAAGATGATGACATCAAAGATCATCCTATGTCATCCTGCGGCACCAAGCGCCATCTGCTAAAGAGTAGAAAACGAGAAGTCTCCTTCTCCGACTAAGAGTATTCTCTTCGGCTTCTTCCACCACTATTCACGTCAGAAATCTAGTTCGCACGTCCCAACGCTTATGGTATCCAATTCCAGCACCTAACACTCGTGCTGTCCGTTCATAACAAACTAGGGTACCTGTCACTCATCTAGGTATATGCCATATTTCGCACCGCCAATCCAGGTATACCCCATACCTAGCGCAGAGCCACTCGAGACCCTTTCTACCCCGCTTAATGCCCACCGAACTCACACGGCTACCAACTCGACTACAAACTAGGCACACACCTATCTAGCATAAGGCCTTTTGGGAGCTCATTGGCTTTGGGTTCGGTTGGAACTCCAAAGTTAAGCGAGTTGAGGCTGGTTCAATTCCATGATGAGTGACCCCCTGGAAAGTTGCACCGTGAGCTCCCGAAAACAAAACCATGAAGGAGAGGAGGCCCAATGTAACGACCCGTCCCAAATTCCATGATTAGATTAGTGACTAATCACGATTAGTGAGGCTAATCCGTGATTAGTAGAGCGAAATCGGACGAACGATGCGAAATGACCGTTTTGCCCCTGATGGTGGCAAAACGTTGACTTTTTAATCGGGCAGTCAAATGGACTTTGACTGATGACCGTGACGTAGTTCGTGACGTCACGAGTTCATAGACAGGTGGCACGTTCAATTCCGACGTTTGAGGAAGAAGTTATGCCGTTCGGAAGTTTAGGGGCATTTTGGTAATTTGGGTGAATAGTAGGTCAAAAGTTGACTTTTTGATCAGGAGGTCCGCTGGCCGAGGGCCGAAGACCGTTACGTAGATAAGGACGATACGAATCCGTAGACAGGCGGCACGTCGAATTCGGACGTTCGACGGCGAAGTTACGGTTCACGGAAGTTTCCGGTTACTATTCACGACGGCACGTTTTACGAGACAAAAAGTGCAGTTTTGTCTCTAGTGGGCCCAGATATTTGTTCTGATCCCCAATGGATGAGTGACAAGTGTCACCCGTCCAATGGACATCATTTCTCCTTCATGCATCTCACCTGCCTCTCCATCGATCGTTCTTCATTTTTCAAACCATTTCCCGATCCCATTCCTCTCATCTGTGCGACCCCAAACATCCAACCCTCACCTTATGATCATGAACCGAGAAGCCCAGAGGTGGAGAGGATGAAGGCTGGACGCTGGTGGCCGGCTGGAAGCCACGCCGCCGTGGGCGGCGGCCATGAAACCCGAGAGGTACTCGGTTTGCCCAAATTCGATTTTTAATTTGTGTTTTACATTATGGATCGTTTTGGTTGCTTAGGGAATGTTTGTTAGATTGTTTAGGGTGTATAGAGATGAGTTTGAACGGGGGTTGACGGCTGTGAAGCTTGGGGACGGAATCGGAAAACAGGGGCCGTGGGGGGTGAATTTTTAGGGATCGGTTTAGGGGGTTTTAGGTTGTTTTGTTAATTGGGTTAGATAGGAAACTTGAAAATAGAAATTTAGAAATTGGAATGGAAGAAATCGGACCAAAAATGAGGGAGAAGAAGGCCTGGACCGGTTACGCCGGTCCAGTTGCAGGGGTCGGACCGAACCGGTCGGTTCGGACCGGTTCGATCGAAGGAAGGGGATGCACTGTAGCGGCGCGTGGCTCCCACGCGCAGCCACTTCAGGCGGCGCGTGTGGGCGCGTGGGGAGGAATTTGAGGAAGGTTCCAACATACGAAATCATCTATTCGATGTAACGAACATTTTGGGACTGGTTTCGTGTCGATCGGACACCGTCTCGATATGTTTCGGGGCATCGGAAGGTTTAGGTTCGGTTTTAAAAATAGTTAAAAATATGGGAAAATTACGGGGATTTAGTGGGAGGTTAATTAAGTAGTTAGTAACCTTCTATTACGATTTGGACAGGTTTGGGAGTCCCGGTGACGGTGATCGGCTCGGGGAGCCGTATGGCACGCAAATCGAGGCGGCAGCTCGGACGGTCTGTGAGTGGACCTTGTTTTCTAAATTGGTGCATGCATAAATGTTTATTATATGTTTTATTACTTGTTTGATGATGCCATGGGTGCATTTCTATGTGGTTACGTATAAGCACTATTTCGAGGTTTCGGCCTTATACGGTGCTTATACGGGTCTGTATTTCTTTATTGATTTAAATGAAATGGTGTTGGATTTCTAAAAGGCTAAACTCGGGTATGAAACCCATTTGGTTTTGTCTCGGGCATATGACCTCAGATTCCGGGCACGGTGCCCAGTTGGTGTCCTATGTTCGGGTACGAGACCCAGTCACTTTACGGTTTTGATTTCAGGTCAGGGAACCTTAAATGGATTCCCAGGTTCTTGACGGTTTATGGGAACCGGCATGAACCCTTGTTGTGGTATCGTGGTTCATGACGGTTTATGGGAACCGGCATGAACCCTTGTTATGTTATTACGGTACATGACGGTTTATGGGAACCGGCATGTTACCTGATTATGGATATTATGGATCATGACGGTTCAGGGGAACCGGTCATGAATGTTTATGTTATGTATATATATATGTTCGTCTACCTTCCTTTACATGTTCTACTATCTCCTCCGGGGAGGGTCGTTGGCCTGGGTGGACCCCGGAGTAGTCACGGAGCACCGACTGAGTGGAGTCACCCCCCAGTTGGGTTCCTTACTCTCAGGAAGGCTATGATTACTATTACCTCGGGTAGGGTCAGTGGTCTGCGGACATTGATCTTGACTCTGAGAAGACTCGGATTGAGACCTGGGTAGCACGCGCGTAGCTTTGGATACCGTGACAGGATTGGTTGTGTGACTTATATATATGTATGTGATGGATATATGATATATGATATGTGGTGTGTACAGGTGTGCACAGGATTTGGGCAGTGGCCCGTATGGTCGTTTTTATTGTGGTCCTTTCGACCTTAGTTTATATCTGCTTTGGGCTTAGTCCCACATATGGTTTGTTTTGGATAAATGGTTTTCGAATGCATGCATGCTTTTTAGTGGAGGGTACAAATGTCTTATGAAATGTTTTATAAACTCTTTGTTTTGTCCACTCACAGTTTTTGATGTTTTGACTGCCCTTCAGGTTGACATCGGATGTGGGCTGTAGCAGAAATCGAGATATCACATGGCTCCTCCGGATCCTGGCGTACTCTGATAGCCCGGGAGGGCAAAGGTCGGAAATATCCCTTGTCTGACACTTCGTGTCAGACGGGAGCAGGGTCATCCCGCACTAATCCCGGGGGGATTGGGATGGGTCCTGTCAACGTGGTATCAGAGCGGGGTTGTCTCTATTCGAGCAACCGTGTAGCTCTTGGAGCATGTACGCAGGTCGAGGATGTGATATCTCAAGGGGCTGCAGTTCGTAGTCAACCTGATTGTCGGGGTGCCGGTACGATAGTTAGTAGGATTGGCATGCCTTGGTTCGGCATTTGATGCCGGGGTTGCCATAGTTCTGTCAGGGTTGACAGTGTGTGACCCTACGGAAGGGATGACGTAACTGTACGTTAACGTTTTGATCGTGAGACGGTTAGTTGGGATCGTCTTAACGAGGTCGTAGGATCGGTTTCGACGACTGATTCGATGTTGTGACCATTAGATGGTCAGATTATGTTGAGTTAAATGGATTTACTGCTGTTGGCGGTTAGTAGTCGAGTTCGGGGAACTCTGGTTGAACTTATGGTAGTTGGCAGCCAGATTCGAGGAATCCTAGTTGGCTTGATGGTAGGATTGGATTGACGTCTTTATGAGGTCCAGACCGTGGGGTCGGTCAGATCGTGGATTTTACTGCCTTATGCAGTTGGGTTCTAGGGAACTCTATGTGTGATCGTGGAACCCTACCGTATGTGTATGGTTCGGAAATGTGAGTTGACGAGTGGTTTGACTTGGTGTCAGGACCCACCCCGGTTTCACCCCGAAACCCGAGGTAAATCCCGCTCCCGTCTGACTCCCCGACACAAAACTCAAGTAACACTCACTCGAACCCAGTCAAACGCAGGAGTAATTACAAAATATCCCAGAATCCTTATCGTTTACAGAGCATAGCACTACATGACAAGAAAACTAAAAAAACGAGAAGGTACACGCACACAGAAGCCTTTACTCTACTCTGGGAACCCTCACGTCACTTCTATGCCTCAGACTCTGCCTCGACGTCAAGACCCCGCGCTTGCTCCACAACCTGGAGGGCAATTAAAACAGAAAATGTGAGTGGACCAAAAGTACAAAAGTTCAAAAACCATTTTATAAGAAAACCGAGTTAAACCCTCCGTTTTGAAACCACATGCATAACCAACAGTTATAAACACATTTATAAAATAACCATTATAAACATCATAAGAAACAGAAACACTATAAAATACCATAAGAAACCACACATGAGTATCAAAAAAAACCGTATCATAAACCATAACCACCAAATCATCATTTTCTCGATCAAACCTGCTGGACCTATCCGAGTCTTTAAACTCCCGAGTCTTTAAACTCAATCCAGGCCTTCATAATATCCGAGTCTTTAAACTCCCGAGTCTTTAAACTCAAGGCCTACGGGGGAAAATCAATATATATATCCGAGTCTTTAAACTCCCGAGTCTTTAAACTCAATCCGGGTCTTTAAACCCAATCCGGCCGGTCCCCCGTCATATATATATATCCGGGTCTTTAAACCCAATATCCAGATCCAGCAAATCCAATCCCAAAATCATTTGAAAACCATGTACCAGTCCGTATCCAAACCCGAATCCGGAATCACCGGTCCGATACCCTTCCGGCATCCAGAACCGTCATTCCGAACCCAAATCCGGAAGCCACTTTCCACTTGAAAACCAACTTCCATTTCCGAAATCCGTTTCTAAAACCTAAAACCTTTATTATCGAAATCATGTTCCAAAACCCCTTAAAATACGTATATAAAAATAGTTATGCATGCTCGAGTTTAAGGAAAGGGTCCACTCACAGTACTGAGCCCTACTCGCGTCCCGAACGTCCAGCCCGTTCCTCGGCTTCCTCGGGAAATCCCGATCCTGTCAAACACCGCCAAATTACGTTACTAGTACGTCTACGAAGGTTCACCTAAATTCCCTCAAAATTCCCCGAATCCTAAACGTAAGAACCCGGGACCCTAAACTTTCACCCTCGCGGAACTCAACTTAAACGACTTCCAATTAACCCGAAACCAACTCCATTGAACTCACCATGACTCCTAGACCAAAAACTATGTTGACCGTTTCTCCCAGAACCGCCGCACGCGCCCCCACGCGCCGCCCGAAGTGGCTGCGCGTGGCCCCACGCGCCAGCTACAGTACACCTTCAACCTCACGTCGACCCGGTTCAACACAGTAGGCTACAGCTGAACCGGCGTCAACGGTTCTCCGCCGCACCAGCACGATTTCCTTCCCTTTCTTCACCTAAAGCTTCGTCCAACCTTAAGCTAACCATCCCCCTCCTCCTTAGAACTCGACACGGCCCCGTCATCGTCGATTCAAGCTCGAACCAGACGGCCACTTTTCCCCTGTTTCACAATTCACCTGTTCCGGTAACCTCCCGTCACGGTGGCGATACCAGACTCACCCCACAACCTCACTGATCCACGTCCAACACCCCTAACCCTTCGACTCACCCCAGAAGTCCACGACTTTGGGTTCGAAGTTCACGGTCGAAACAGGGTAACAGAGACTCCTCTTCGCCTGAGCTCCGCCGTGTATGCCCCCGTCACGGCGACCATCACAACCCACTCCTAGGACCTCCCTGAACATCACCTCGACCTTCTAACCTCTCGACTCTCAGCCAAACCTCACGACTTTCCAAATGAAGTTTACGGGAAAAACAGAGTAAAGAGATCTCACCTTCGATTGCAGCTCCGCCGTGCGCACTGCCGCGTGCCACGGTGTTCGTTAGTCTCCCTGCAACCTCCTGCAGCTTCCCCTGCCTTGGTTTGAGTCACCTCACGGCGTAGCCACCACCACGAACTCACGGCCTCCCTGTTTCCGTCAAAACTTCTCCGCACCTCCGCCGTGCCGCCGTGCACAATTACACCACCAAAACCCGATCAGCAACTCCCTTTCAATCTCCCGTTCCTCCCTCACTCACCAAAACTCGTCACCAGCCACGATCAGTCCTCAATTCCTCCTCACAAACTCACTCTGTTTCTCTGTATTTGTCGAAGGACTGCACGGTTGCACCCCAATTATTTGGGCTGAGACCACACAGGATTCTCCCAGAATCCTCTACACACATGCCATGTGTCACCATCCACTCCACACACTCCCACATGGCCTAATCCCAGCCGTCCATTCCTTTCTTCTGTGCACAAATCCCAATGTGCCCCAATGACCAAAATACCCTTCTTTTTAACACATTTTTACGGTTTTACCGAAACTTCCTAGACCCGTAACTCTCGCCTCGTAAGTCCGATGAATACGTGCCGCCTGTCATCGAACTCAGGACGACAAGAACTATCTAACGGTCTTAGGTCAACTTACCAAAACCCGTTCGTATAAAAAGTCAACGTTTCCCCCCTAATTTCGCCAAATTACGGTTATGCCCTCAACATTCCGAACATCACAACTTCCTCCTCGGATGTCGGAATCGGGCGTGCCACCTGCCTACGGATTCGTAACGTCCTCAACTACGTCCTGGTCACTGGTCAACTCCCATTTGACCACCCGTAATAAAAGTCAACATTTCTGCCCGACCCAGGGGCAAAATCGTCATCCTAAGTTCCCGGACCCCTCGGGACCACCTAACCCTTGATTAATCTTACTAATCACACCTTAATCACTCCACTTATCCCTATTCTCGGGACGGGTTGTTACACTTGGACGACTATTCGGAGTTGGGGTTCGTTAGTCGGTCTAGTCATATCAGCTTGTGTTGGGACTGCACTTCGCAGTCGGAGTTGTACTTATCGGTTAGACCTAGCAGGTTGTCGTGCTACCATAGTTGTGATGGATTGTTGGTACAACTAAGGTCGCTGGTGACCTGGTAGACGACATTGGGATAGTCGAGTTGCGACTGGTTAGAGTTGGGTTGGACAGGTTACCAGGGTTGGTACTTGTCGATGGAATCCCTGAGTGGGATACAGGGTAGTTGGTACGGGCTGTTGATTCCGTTGGATGCGAATCTCGATAGCGAGGTCTGGTCGTTAAGTCTGCACGAGGTTGTGGCAGACGCTACTATCGATAGCCGTAGTCGAATTTTATCTGGTTGAGTAGACTCAGGTTGTCGTGACGATGGTACGAGGTGCGTGAATAACGCATATGTGTGAGTAGTGATTCTGGATTCGACTTGGTTACGGTTGAGTCCGATCGCAGAATGAGACGGGGACGTACGGGGGACGTTTCCTCTTCTCGTATGAGTTGTCAGGGTAACTATACCCAGATGAGTTGGGTACGAAGGAGGCAGAGTTTCTCCTATTCGAGCAAAGGTACGGGATCATCGTTCGGTATGAGCGGAGATCCAGAGTTGTCTGATTGGCACACTTTGTGCTGATGCTGACAGGTGGTGTAATGGTACTAGTGCTGGTGCTGGTGCCGGTGATTGTGATGACGGTGAGTTACGAGTCGGGATGTGACTCCGACGTGATGGGCTTATGATTGGTATCTGTGGTTCGGGAGTGAATCACGGATAGTGATGGACTGGATAGGATCCAACGGTAGTTGAGACGTGAGAATCGAGTACTACCGTGGGGGACTAGCGACCAGTTGATCAGTGTTGGCCAGAATTGGTCAGGATTGGTCAGATATGGTGGTTTGCAGAGATTTGACTGCAGATCACAGCAGGGGGGCTGTTGTGACTTTTCAGTCGAGTGGTACATCAAATTAAGATGAATTGACATCCTTTTGGATGTACATATACGGTCGTAAATGGGCATGTGTCCATAACCAGTCTAACGGGGACACGTGGTTGATGTCCGGGTATGTTGTTTCCAACCTGGTTGGAACTTCGAAATCGCGAGAGGTTGCGATTGAGGTGACGAGGGGAATGCGGGTTTTCCGCATTGGTATTGGGTATGTCGAAGTCGTTTTGGGTGACTTCTCGGATTCTACCATGATTGATGATGGTAGATGACGTTGATGATATAGATGTTGTTGGTTGCCACTAGTACACTGATCGTGTATTGGTTGGTGGACTCGTGATTGTCTTGGGTCATCAGGAGAAGATGCCTACTATTCACCCAAATTACCAAAATGCCCCTAAACTTCCGAACGGCATAACTTCTTCCTCGAACGTCGGAATTGAACGTGCCACCTGTCTATGAACTCGTGACGTCACGAACTACGTCACGGTCATCAGTCAAAGTCCATTTGACTGCCCGATTAAAAAGTCAACGTTTTGCCACCATCAGGGGCAAAACGGTCATTTCGCATCGTTCGTCCGATTTCGCTCTACTAATCACGGATTAGCCTCACTAATCGTGATTAGTCACTAATCTAATCATGGAATTTGGGACGGGTCGTTACAACCTTCCCTCCTTAATTAATTTCGTCCTCGAAATTCCAACCGACCTAATCTAACCGTTCTTCCCTCCTTAATTAGTTTCGTTCTTGAAACTCCAACTATCCTGATTCCACAACCTCCACCTCGTGGAAATAATTCGATTTCACGACACGTGTACACCCGTACACCCACTAAACAGAATAATCCTTACTCGTCTACAGGCAGACGTACTGCTAACATCCATGTCGTATCGACTACACTCGACCACGTCGAACGACAATAGTCATGCGTTCTGAATTGACACTACTTGTCAAATCTACCGTTTCGTTGACACAACCAACTAGACGGTTCCCTTCTCAATCACTAATCTATCCTGACGTCTGCTCCCCTTGTTGTGGTATCGTGGTTCATGACGGTTTATGGGAACCGGTATGAACCCTTGTTATGTTATTACGGTACATGACGGTTTATGGGAACCGGCATGTTACCTGATTATGGATATTATGGATCATGACGGTTCAGGGGAACCGGTCATGAATGTTTATGTTATGTATATATATGTTCGTCTACCTTCCTTTACATGTTCTACTATCTCCTCCGGGGAGGGTCGTTGGCCTGGGTGGACCCCGGAGTAGTCACGGAGCACCGACTGAGTGGAGTCACCCCCCAGTTGGGTTCCTTACTCTCAGGAAGGCTATGATTACTATTACCTCGGGTAGGGTCAGTGGTCTGCGGACATTGATCTTGACTCTGAGAAGACTCGGATTGAGACCTGGGTAGCACGCGCGTAGCTTTGGATACCGTGACAGGATTGGTTGTGTGACTTATATATATGTATGTGATGGATATATGATATATGATATGTGGTGTGTACAGGTGTGCACAGGATTTGGGCAGTGGCCCGTATGGTCGTTTTTATTGTGGTCCTTTCGACCTTAGTTTATATCTGCTTTGGGCTTAGTCCCACATATGGTTTGTTTTGGATAAATGGTTTTCGAATGCATGCATGCTTTTTAGTGGAGGGTACAAATGTCTTATGAAATGTTTTATAAACTCTTTATTTTGTCCACTCACAGTTTTTGATGTTTTGACTGCCCTTCAGGTTGACATCGGATGTGGGCTGTAGCAGAAATCGAGATATCACATGGCTCCTCCGGATCCTGGCGTACTCTGATAGCCCGGGAGGGCAAAGGTCGGAAATATCCCTTGTCTGACACTTCGTGTCAGACGGGAGCAGTGTCATCCCGCACTAATCCCGGGGGGATTGGGATGGGTCCTGTCACCCAAAGCGGACAATATCATGCTAGATGAGTCGGGTCCTGATCGAGGAGGGTCGGGTCCTGACATCATAAGGTAGTAGTGACAACCAGCATGGCCTAAGGGAGTCATACTCATGCAAGTGGGGACAACAAGAGCTGGGGCAGACAGCTAGGACGTGGTTGATCATTAGGCTCTCATGCCTGTGGTTTTACTGAGACGCACTAGGAGGCTCAAGCTACACCAAATAGGGTGACATGTATACATCTTTTTTTTAATCATGATGTACGTGTTTTGATAGGTCCTAAGGCACACACTCGTTCATATCTCGGGGTTTTGAACTTTTGGTCGATCGAGAGCTGTCACCAATTGGATATGATATGGGTCTTAGTACTCTGATAAGGGCTATGTTTGTAGCAAAGCTAGTGGTCTGAGGATGTCCGGTTTGGGTAAAGGGTTTTAGATTAGAGGCTGATTTGATTCCTTTTGATATATTTGATTTTGAAATTATATTAGGGATGGAATGGTTGAATACCCATCGTGCCTTTATTAAGTGTTTTAAAAAGAGGGTTATCTTCTAGAGAACTGACATATTAGAGCTTATATTCCAAGGGGATCAGAAAGTACTTCCCTCGATTGTGATTTTGGCGTTCGCAGTAGAGAAATTATTGAGGAAATGCAATAAAGGTTACTTGGCTCATATGGTGGACCCTCAGGGTGCTCCCATGAGAGTAAACGATGTACCAATGGTGGGTGATTTTTCTGATGTTTTTCAAGAGGATCTACCAAGATTTCCACCTTACAAGGAGGTTAAGTTTACCATCAAGCTTCTCCCAGGCACCCGACCCCTATCACAACTGCATCGGATGGCACCGGTGGAGTTTAGGAAACTTAAGGTTCATTTACAGGAGTTGGAAGACATGGGCTTTGTTTGACCCAGCGTGTCACCATGGAGACCTCTAGCACTATTTGCAAGGAAGAAAGAGGGTACCTTGAGGCTCTGTATTGATTATCGGCAGTTGAACAAACTAACGGTGAAAAATAAGTATCCTTTGATGTGTATTGATGACTTGTTTGACCAGCTGAGATGGGTCAAGTACTTTTTGAAGATTGACCCAAGGTTTGGATATCAGACCTATTATAGCCACTCTGACTTTTTGGTTATGCCATTTGGGTTGACTAATACACTGGCAACATTCATGGATCTAATGAATAGGGTTTTTCAACGATACTTGGACCCATTCACGATTGTGTTCAACGATGATATCCTGCTGTATTCAATGAATGCGAAGGTGTACAAGAAACACTTGAATTTGGTATTGAGTACACTAAGGAAAAGACAGTGTGGAAAGTTCAACAAGTGCGTTAACCAATGTTGGTTTACTTGGTCATGTGATATCGGTAGAAGGGATTAATGTGGATCCACATAAAATAGAAGCAGTTGCTAACTAGGAATAGCCGAGAACTGTTATGAGAATTATGAGTTTTCTGGGTTTAGCTAGGTATTATCGATGGTTTGTAGAGAGCTTTTCTGCGATAGCTGCTCCGTTGGCTCGGTTGACTAGGAAATGAGTTAAGTTTGTTTGGGATGATGACTATGAATAGAGTTTTCAAGAGCTGAAAAGGAAATTGACTTCTTCTCTAGTATTGATCCTTCTTGGTGATAGTGAAGAGTTCAAGGTTTACACCAATGCATCCTTGCAGGGTTTAGGTTGTATTTTGTTGCAGCATGTGAGGGTTGTTGCGTATGATTCTAGATAGCTAAAACCCCATGAGTTGAACTATCCTACCCATGACTTGGAATAGGCAGTAGTGATGCATGCCCTGAAGATTTGGAGGTATTACCTCTATGGATAAATATGCAGGATCTTCACAAAACACAAAAGTTTAAACTATTTCCTTACTCACAAGAAAATGAATCTGAGACATAGGAGGTAGTTAGAGTTGATTAAGTATTATGATTGAACCATTGAGTACCACTCAGAGAAAGCAAACATGGTAGCTGACTTTGAGTAGGAAATATGCATGCTCTATAACTTATTTACGCACAGTTCACATGTCGCTACTGGTGGAACTCAGGAGAGCAAAAGTTGTACTTGGAGTAAATGAACAGGGAGCCTAATAGTCATTTTTCATGTGAGGCCTGTCTTGATTGTCGAGATTATTACGGCCCAACTTCAAGATCATGCCTTATGTATTATCAGGGTAGGGTAGAGGCTAGGGACAAGTATGATTTTTTGCTCAGGGACAACGAATCTTTGCTCAAGGAAGGAATGTTGTGTGTGCCTAAGAATCTAGAATTGGAAAAGGAAATACTTAAGGAAGCTCACACTTCTGCATATGCCATGCATCCGGGTGGAACTAAGATGTATCGTACCATCCAGGCAGAACTAAGATGTATCACACCCCGATGGAGCACTATTGGTGGGTTTTCTTGAAGTGAGAAATAGCAAAGTTTGATTTGTTAGCAGGTTAAGGCAGAGACCCTACGGAGCCATTTAGTCACTTCCAATTATTGAATGAAAGTGAGACCATATCACTATGGATTTTGTGTTTACGCTTCCTAAGGATCAGAAGGGCAACAACGGAGTTTGGGTGATTGTGGATTGACTAACTAAGTTAGTACATTTGTTGTCGGTGCGAGAGGACTTTAGGATGTATCAGTTTACTAACATAACAACCCAAAAATTTGAGTTACGTTTGTTAGAAATACAAGTCATCCTAAAAGTATCAAAATCAAAAATTAAAATGACGGTTTTTCCTTTTTAAGACAAAGGTTAACTTTTTGACCTGGTTACTTTTTGGACTTTTCGTGAGGACCTTTACGTAGGCATTGACATCATGTATCTATAGACAGGTGGTATGCTTGAATCGAAGATCGAATGGGGTCAATACAAGTCAAAAGAGACTAGGGGCATTTTAATAATTTTGGACATAAAGGGTATCTTGGTAATTTTACTAGAGTAATCTAGGTCCATCTAGATGGTTCTTGGTTTTCCCTCCCTTATCGCTTCCACCACCTACTTACCTTTGTATATAAACATGAATTGTGCGTGTATGTTAGTAGTTCGGTGGAGTAAGGCCAAAAAAGAAAAACACCATGAGGGAAGCCACCTCTGAGAGAAAGAGAACCAGAGAAAGAAAGGGAAAGAAAAGAAAAGGGAGATGAATAAGAATGAAAGAGAGGAATAGAAGAAGAGATGGATGGAGGTCTAGGATGAACCCATAACCTAAACCCGTAAAACACAAGTTTGGTCGTGGATCAGAAAATTATTTTGAAGCTTCCTAGCATCCAGCCAAGGATGCTAGGATGTTAATTAAGTCCCCAGGATCATTTTGGGATAAGAAGAAAGAAGGTTTGGGCTTAGGAATGCTGTAAAAGGGAGCTTGGAACCGTGGCTAAAAGTCGTGAAATCAGACAGCATGATCGAGGTATGTTTTTTGGGTTTTAGTACTATAGATCTTCTTCTAGGCCTATGTAGATACGATTAGATGGTTTGAACATGAAAAATGAACATAGAAAGGTGGATTTTGTATCGAGTCGAGGCGGTGGGTCTGGCGACCAGAAAACCAGACAAACGGGTTTGAATTGGAGGTTGAAGACAAAGCATTGTGCATGTGTATGGCCACCATGTAAAAAGAACCTCACCGGCGCATGGTGGTGCGTGCGGCGACATTCTGATGTCTAGTCAACATGAAAAATAATTGTTTTTAAATTATGAATCTAATGGTACAGGTTTTGAGTTAATTGGACACCATTTGAGAATATTTCTGAATTTTAGTATAATATGTGTATATTTGAGTTAATTGTAAACCTAAGGCTAATCCAACTAGTAACGATCTTAAAATCAATACATTTGTTGAGTGGAAGGTTCATAGAAGATACAGATTTTTGATTACGTAAGAAATGTGTATGAATAAAATTTCCTTTTGTTTATTATGCATATTTATACACTATGATTTCATTCCAATAACTTAAAATAATGTTCAATAATGTTTTAATATAATTATTTAGTGAAATAATGTTCATTCCTTTTATTATTATTATTATTATTATTATTTAATTTTTTTATTTTTTTTTACTAGTATTTGATTTCATTGCCATATTTAAACATAATAATTAATAAGTTATTAAATGAGGTCGAAAAAGAGTTTTAGTTGACAGATTCCTTTTTCTTGTCAAGGTTAGTGGGTTGGATGTGGGCGGTGACCCTGCTAGGGATGGATTTTGTTCAGTTAAATTATCAGGATGTGATCATAGTTAAAATCAGGAAAATCCATTATCTGACTAAAATAAAGGGTAGTCTTGGTATTTTGGGATCCTTGTAAGACGGGAGCAGGACCGAGTGAGATTATGAAAGTTTTCTTAAGTGCAGATCCTGTCAACTTAGTATCAAAGTAACGGTTTCTGAGTTTTGCTTGCTAATGTCATGCCTTCGAGACATGAGTCTCGTGTACGACCTGAAGATGAGATGAATTGATGAGCCCAGGATAGTTATAGTGTTGAAAATGGATGTAGATTATTATGTCGAATAGTGAATATTACGCAAAAGGTTTAGAAGCTAAAAGTTATAGTACGTATTAGCAAGGTGACTTGGATTTGATAGAAGAATAAGTACTTTGATTGAGGGAATAATTGAAGCGTTAAACAATGGAAAGATCCTTTGTTGGATCTGATAATGATGAAGTATGTTGGTGATGGTATGAGTTACAAATATTGGACTAAGTGATAGGTCATAATTTGTGCATGTTTTATCCATGATATAATACCCTTTTACGTATGTTTTCTTAATATTTCGTTCTATGCAATTGGAGAAAATAATATATTTTGTGGGAAATGTGTAGATCAAATAGAGCTTGGAATTATGAGAATTTGAGCGAAAGAATCACCTAAATCGGAGTTGAAACGAAGAAGATATGAAGGAAAAAAATTGCATAGGAAGGCTCTGCAACTTTAATTCCGGATTTTCCTCATTTTTTAGGTTAATTTCAAGTTCCTTCCACATTTATTCTCCATATTGTATAGGGATTTTAGTCCTATTTCCTTTTGTATTCTTATTTTTAATTCCTTTACTTATAGGAAAGGTTTTAATTAGATTTCTTAAATATTTAGGAAGCCTTTTCCTTATAGAATTGAATTTAAAACTCCTATTTGTAAGAGGATTACTTATTCTCTTATAAATATGGGCATTAAGGTTTATTTTAGGGGGGCCAAATTTACCTTCCTAGGTCCCAAAACTCTGTCAAAATTCATACTCAATTTATATACATAGTTAGCCGCATTTTATAATTGTTTTATGCTTTTGGATTCAAGCTTGTGCTAAGGAAGACGTGAGGCGTGGGAGAAGAAGAGTGTTTGAGCCCCTTTTCCTATTCCTTGCTATTATTTAGTATTTGTGTCTATTTATTCTTTTATCATTTTATGTTTCTTATGCATTTAATTATGTTATCGTTAATTCAATAATGTTTGAGTAGTGTAATTAGGGCTAGGGGTACTTGAAGCCCTAACCATGTTAGTTCGTGTTTGATTTCTGGCTCTTGATTATGATTGTTATGTATGTCTGGATAGGTCATGAACTCAATTTATGCTTATAAGCTTAGCTACCTTATTTGTGTATAATTGTCGATGTAATTGCTTGACGGATCACGTCGATGTTTGTGTTCATCCTGTAATTTGTAGCATCACGTTTAAGAGGGGGAATCTTATTCGTAATCTAAACTCATGACTTCCTAGGTCTGGACATCACCTTTCTAGGGACAATGTAGTGTCATTAAATTTTCTTCATGTTTCATGCATTATCACGCACTATCGGTAATAGTTGTTTAATGGCGGGTACAATACGGTTAAACATGCAATCTAAGAGAAGATAATATGTGTATGGTGAACTTTCGCCGGACCCCTACACGGGCACTTAATTCAGATACATGTATAGTAATCTAATCAAGGAAATCTAACGGAACTATAATTGGTAAAGGTGGATAGAAATCCTAGCTCGACTTAGTTAGTTATTATTAGTTAATTTACTTCATTAGTAAAACGTAACAAACCCCCCATTGCATTTTAATTACTCCACTTAAGTCAATTGAGTTAAACGGAATTGGATATCATTGAGCAAGTCTTCGTGGGATCGACCTTTGCTTGCATCTATACTACCTATATGTCTTGTACGCTTGCAAAGTTTATTACACATAGAGGTTTTTCCTAGTACATCTTTTGTGCTTGGTAAAATTTCTATCAAGTTTTTGGCGCCGTTGTTAGGGACTTGTTCCTCAACGGTGTCCATTTTATTTGATTCCTTTAATTTAGTGGTTTTTATTTTTTATTTTGTATATAACTTTTTGGTTTTATTTTTATTACGTGTCTAGGTACCATGGAATCGTGGAATAGCTATTATTCTTCTCAAGGTTGGGCCTATGAGCCCTATGCAAACATTCCTTCGGTTCCAAGTAATCAAGGGGGATGGGCATACCCCCAAGATTTCATGTACATACCAGAGCCTTAAAATCAGCCCTATATGGAGTCATACCATAACGGATGGAGTGAACCATCACCCTGCACTTGGACTCCTCCTCCTTTGGATCCTAGCCCTGCCCGACCTTAAAAAACACTTCGGGATGCACTAAACGAGGCCTAATCTCAAAGAACACTACGGGAAGCCCTCTTAGAGGACAAGGAAATAGTGCACCTTCGACTTAAACTTCTTTGGGAACCAGATTGGGATGATGAGGATAATGATGTGTATGTCCCCTTACCACCCACGGACAGCACCAATGAATGCACCTCGGGTCATGCTCTTGATGTTCATGAAATGAAACCAAACCCGCAAGCATTGCACCAAGTTTTGGCCGAGGTCCCTGAAATTCCAGCACCTATCCTTGCTGCCTCAACTCCTCAAGCACCTCTTATCCTTACTTTTCCAGGGCCTTCCTTATCCCTATATTCACCATTTAAGTTCCTTACTCAACTTAGGTGTTTGGGTGAGAAATGTGATGTTGTGCCTAATGGTTTGTGCAGGTTTAATGATACTTGTAGGAGGTAAGACGAAGGAAGTATCAAGATGGTGGTATGCGCCTTTGAGACATTCAGCTCCACCCAAGGCTCAAGACCAAAGCCCAAGCAACCAAAGGACCCTCCATGGCTTCGATCATTATGCTTACTTGTCTATTGGGATCAAGCAGTTTTTACTTACATTCAAATCTTTATTGTACTTATTCCCTGAAATGTTAAAGCCTAGGAAGTGGATTTCTACTTGTCAAACTAATCAATTCATTTATGTTGCAGATAAGATACCACAAAAGGAGGGCCAGGTTTGGAGCCCCTCAAGTGCCTCTTGGACCGCAAGCATCCTAGGTGCTCAACTTTGCCTTGGTTTGTTCCCTCTTTCTTATGGACGTTTTTTACCTTCTAACTCATGATTTTGTCTTCCTTTTATGCTCAAAACATTGAGGACAATGTTTCATTTAGGTTTGGGGGTATTGGACCTAAGTTTAGGGGTACACAACTCACTTTTTGTTTTGAAATGCTTGCTGTTTTTTTTTTCTGCTCTTATTTCCTTGCTGTTTTTTTGTTTTATTTTGAATTCTTTGCTGTTTTTTTTGTTTTGTGATGCTAGTTTTTATACCTAAACATGTTAATATGAATGTATAGAACATGAGAATTGCTTGTACTTACTAAGAATCATTGCCATTTCCATTGAACTCACACTTGCACTTCACGATACCATAATCAAGTGATTAAGTAACCAAAACAATTGAATTTGAGCATACTTAGAAAATTAGTGGAGACTACCATTGTGAGATTTTTGAGCTTGATTTCCTTTATTTCTGAGTGATCTACTTGTTTCTACTCTCAAATACTTATCACTTTGTTCTTAATTGCATGATCTCTTTCTATTTACATTGATGTTTAAAGAACCTTATCTATTGGATGCTCTTGATTTAGTGTGTAATTGTGTATGAGATGTGATATAGGCTATTTTTATTTTAGCTCCTAAAGGCCCTTCTTTTCCTCGTCCAAATTGCATGCTCCTTAAGCCCTTTTGAAGCTAAACACTTAACCGTTTTGTTCTTCACCCACAATATGACCTCACCAAGTTTTGAACCGTTCATAATGGCTCACCCTATAATCTAAACTTGTGTCAAGGCTGCATCAAATGAGATTCATGGTGAAGAGGAAATATGTTGATGTTTTGTGCTACTTATACTCATGTGATGGAAGTATGTTTGAATGGAAAAGATCTTTGTAAAGCGAGGAAGTTATTGCATGATCTTGGCTCAGCTCATCTATATATAAAAAAAAATGTATCAAGTTCATTAGTGAAAAGAAAAAAAAATTGCGATTAGAAAAAGAAAAAAGAAAAAGAAAATCAATGAACTTTGATTTGAGTCAAGTGAGCCAAGTGCCTCAATTAGAGCATTTTTGTGAGCTTAAGCACGGTTTTATCATCTGGTACTGAAGGTCCAAGTCATGACTTCTCATGCCTTGATGCGGTTTAGGTTCTTTGAATTCCAACTTTTCTTTCTTAACCCAAGAACCTAGACCCATTACAACCCGTGAATGAAGACCTATTGATCTTTTGAATGGTTATGCAAAGGATTAAGGTACGTATCTCTGTTCTTAAACTTCAATTTCTTCGTGAGATCATTACTTACATATAAAGTATTTTTCTTCATTGAAATCCATATGTGATTAACTTGATTTTTTTTACATAAACTCTTCACATATGCTTGCTGAGTGAAAACCTTAGGATTCTTGAGCGTATTGAGTGATGCCTAGTGAGGATTAGAGTCGAGGAAAAATCTTTCGAGGGTGTTTAGATAACGTTGTTTTCTAGTTTGATCATTTGAGATATTGGTATAATCACTTGAAACTTGAGTTCACGGTTATGACATGTTTCTTGGTTTGTGTGAGTTTGCTTTCTATTCTTGATTCTTATTAACTTATTGACGCATGATTTCTATCGTCTTTTGTGTTAAGTAAAACGTTTGTGGGTATCGTGTTGCTATAACCCTCAGGAGACAAAACTCCTCCTACTAGGTGAACCTAGAGGTTTAAATGCTTATCTTAACAAGATCAAGTCTTTTGTTTTGTGTTTTGCTCGAGGACTAGCAAAATATAGGTTTGGGGGTATTTGATAGGTCATAATTTGTGCATGTTTTATCCATGATTTAATACCCTTTTACGTATGTTTTGTTAATATTTCGTTCTATGTAATTGGAGAAAATAATATATTTTGTGAGAAATGTGTAGATCAAATAGAGCTTGGAATTATGAGAATTTGAGCGAAAGAATCACCTAAATCGGAGTTGAAACGAAGAAGTTATGAAGGAAATAAGATTGCATAGGAAGGCTCTGCAGCTTGAATTCTGGATTTTCCTCCCTTTTTAGGTTAATTTTAAATTCTTTCCACATTTATTCCCCATATTGTATAGGGATTTTAGTCATATTTCCTTTTGTATTCTTATTTTTAATTCCTTTACTTGTAGGAAAGGTTTTAATTAGATTTCTTAATTATTTAGAAAGCTTTTTCCTTATAGAATTGAATTTAAAACTCCTATTTTTAAGAGGATTACTTATTCTCTTATAAATGGGGGCATTAGGGTTTATTTTAGGGGGCCAAATTTACCTTCCTAGGTCCCAAAACACTGTCAAAATTCATACTCAATTTATATACATAGTTAGCCGCATTTTATAATTGTTTTACGCTTTTGGATTCAAGCTTGTGCTAAGGAGGACGTGAGGATTGGGAGAAGAAGAGTGTTTGAGCCCCTTTTCCTATTCCTTGCTATTATTTAGTATTTGTGTTTATTTATTCTTTTATCGTTTTATGTTTCTTATGCATTTAATTATGTTATTCGTTAATTCAATAATGTTTGAGTAGTGTAATTAGGGCTAGGGGTACTTGAAGCCCTAACCATGTTAGTTCGTGTTTGATTTTTGGCTCTTGATTATGATTGTTATGTATGCCTGGATTTGTTGGATTACTGCGCTTCATGAACTCAATTTATGCTTATAAGCTTAGCTACCTTATTTGTGTATAATTATCGATGTAATTGCTTGACGGATCACCTCGATGTTTGTGTTCACCCTGCAATTTGTAGTATCAGGTTTAAGAGGGGGAATCTTATTCGTAATCTAAACTCATGACTTCCTAGGTCTACACATCACTTTTCTAGGGACAGTGTAGTGTCATTAAATCTTCTTCATGTTTCATGCATTATCACGCACCATCGGTAATAGTTGTTTAAGGGCGGGCATATCACGCTTAAACATGCAATCTAAGAGAAGATAATATGTGTGGGTGAACCTTAGCTGGACCCCTACACAGACACTTAATTCAGATACATGCATAGTAATCTAATCAAGGAAATCTAACGGAATTATAATTAGTAAAGGTGGATAGAAACCCTAGCTCGACTTAGTTAGTTATTATTAGTTAATTTACTTCATTCGTAAAACGTAACAAACCCCCCATTGCATTTCAATTACTCCACTTAAGTCAATTGAGTTAAACCGAATTGGATATCATTGAGCAAGTCTTCGTGGGATCGACCTTTGCTTGCATCTATACTACCTATACGTCTTGTCGCTTGCAAAGTTTATTACACATAGAGGTTTTTTCTAGTACATCTTTTGTGCTTGGTAAAATTTTTGTCACTAAGGCTGGAGAAGGACCTGCAAGGTGAAATTAATGGTTTTGGTCCTATATATTGAAAGAAAGTTTAGGAAAAACTTAAGGTATTATGAGCTCAGTAATTCAGAATAGAGGTGGAAGTCATATGGAAACTTGGTAATAGCTTCCCATTCTTGAAAGTGAGATTACTTGACAGTGAATTTTATAGTTCAAAGACTTGAAAAAGATATGTTAGAGTCTGGATGATTATGGACAAATATAATCATCTAGTTCGTTTCTTACTGGTAAGAAAGGACTTGCATATGAAATAGCAAGACAAACTATTTATTTAGACGATTAGATTATATGAAATAGCAAGACAAACTATCATTTGTTTGTTAAAATTTCGAGGACGAATTTTTTTAAGGGTGGTAGGTTATAATGGTCTGGAAATTCGAGAAAAGTAAATTTGGAATGTAAAAATAAAAAAAATGACAGTTTTCCCATATTCAGCTAAAGGTTAACCTTTTAACCTGGACGTTTCGTGAGAACTAATACGCAAGCATCGACATCCCGAGTCTATAGACACGAAGTATGCCTGAATTGGAGATCGAATGGGTTCAATATGGGTCAAAAGAGAGTAAGGGAATTTTAGTAATTTTGGACTCAAAGGTATTGTGGTAATGTTACTTGAAGATTCTTGGTTTTCCCTCCCTTATCCCTTCCACCACCGAATTAGCCTTGTATATAAGCATGAATTGTGTGTGTATGTTAGTAGTTCAGTGGGGTAAGGCGGAAAAGGAAAATTACCACGAGGGAAGCCACTTATGAGAGAAAGAGAACTAGAGAAAGAAACGGAAAGATAAGAGGGAGATGAAGAAGAAAAGGAAGAGAGGAAGAGATGGATGAAGTTCTAGGATGAAACTCGAACCTAAACTCGTGAAGCCCAAGTTTGGCCGTGGATCTGGAAATTGTTTTGATGCTTCCTAGCATCCAACCATGGCTGAAAGTTGTAAAATCGGACAGCACGATGAGGGTAGGTTTTCTGGGTTTTAGTAGCATAGATCTTCCTCTTGACATGTTTAGATATGATTAGATGGTTAGAAAATTAAAAATGAACGTAGAAAGTTGGATTTAGCATCGCGTCGAGGTCACGGGGCGGGAAACTCGAGAGCCAGAAAAATAGGTTTGAACTGGAGGTTGAAGACGAAGCACTGTGCAAGTGCGTGGCAACCATCCACATAGAGCCTCACCGGCACATGGCGGTGCTTGCGGCGGCCTTCGGCCATTGAGTCAACATGAAAATTATTATTATTTTTTTAAATTCTGGATCTAATGGTATAGGTTTTGAGTTAATTGGACACCGTTTAAGAATATTTCTGAATTTGGGTATAATATGTGTATATTTGAATTAAAAAATAAAATAAGGAATTGTAGGAATGTAAACCTAAGGCTAATTCAGATATTAATGTCCTTAAAATCAATAAAATTTTCTAATGTAAGGTTGATATAAGATACAGAGATATGATTACGTAAGAAATGTGTTTATATAGAATTTGCTTTTTTTATTATGCATATTTATAAATTATTATTTCATTGAAATAACTTAAAATAATTTTCAATATTTACTTAATATAATTATTTAGTGAACTAATGCTTGGAAGGAGTCAAAGTAGTGATGGTTTTTCCTTTTCTTAAGTTAATGTGCAAATTACCTTGTTGTTGTTATTATTATTATTATTATTATTACTATTATTTGATTTCATTTCCATATAAACATAATAATTAATAATAAATGAGTTTGAAAAGAGTTTTAATTGATAGATTCCATTTTCTTGTTGGAGTTAGTGGGTTGGATGTGGGTGGTGACCCCCTAAGGATGGATTCTGTTTGGATAAATTATCCAGATGTGATCATGGTTAAATCAAAAACCAAATTTTGACAAGAATAAATGGTAGTCTTGGCATTTTGGGATCCTTCTCAGACATGAGTAGGACCGGGTAAGATTATGAAAGTATCTTACATACCCGTCCTGTCAGCTAAACTATTCATTGACGGGATCATTCGACTACATGGGGTCCCATAGTCAATAGTTTTGAACTAACAACAATGTTTTGTGAGTGAATGTTTGATTTTATAACAAGTTAAGACAGAGAGGTAGAGACGCTATGGAGCCATGTAATCACTTCCTATTCCTAAATGGAAGTGGGACCATATCTTTATGGATTTTATGTTTAAAATTCCTAAGACTCAGAAGGGTCACAACGGGGTTTGGGTGATTGTGGATCGACTCACTAAGTCAGTAATTTCTTGTCGATGCGAGGGGACTTTAGGATGTATTTTTTTGCTAAACTATTTATTGACGAGATCATTCGACTACGCAGGGGTCCGAAAGAAGATAGTTTTGGACGGTGATATAAGGTGCACATCGAGATTTTAGCAGGGTTTACAGCAATCTTTTGGGACAAGATTACACTTTAGTACATCTTTTCACCCACATACTAACGACTATTACAAGCGAACCATTCAGACCCTGAAGAATATAATGAGAGCTTGCATGCTACAGTTCAAGGAAAACCGGGATTCTCACATGACATTAATAGATTTTCCTATAAGAACAGTTATCAGTCGAGTATTGGGATAGCCCCATTTGAGGCATTATATGGGCGATAATACAAGACACCTATTTGTTGGACTGAGGTAGGCAAAAGGGGGTTGATGAGGTCTGAGTAAGCAGATTGGATTTGGAAAATTTTATGATCATCAGGGATAACCTTAAGGCTGCCTATAATCTTCAGAAAAGTTAGGACAACCAACATATGAGGGACCTTGAGTTTGAGGTTAGAGATTGGCTATTCTTGAAATTATGTATTGTTCAATTTGGTAGATGCGGGAAGTTGAGCCCCCGCTACATTGGGCTTTATGAGATTACAGAGAAGAAAAGCATGGTGGCTTATAGACTTGCATTACCCCCAGAACATCCTAGAGTTCACGATATATTCCGCGTGTCAATGCCTCAAATTTGTTTTTGATATGTCTCATGTGCTGAGGAGTAGCCCATTGACCCCACAGATGATTTGAGCTATAAGGAGCAGTCTATGTAGATTTTGGAACGGAATGACAATGTGAGACATCAGAAGGTCATTCCCATGGTTAAAGTTTTGTGGAGGAACTACAAAATGGAGAAGGACATGTGGGAGCTCGAGACACTGATGTAAGCCCAGTATCCCAAGTTGTTCTAGTGGTAGGTATGAACTTTGTCAATGGAATTTCTTTAAGTAGGGTGTAACGACCCGTTCCGAAATTCGGGATTAGATTAGTGACTAATGGAGGATTAGAGAGATTAATCAGTGATAAGTTGAGCGAAATCGGATGGACGATGTAAAATGACAATTTTTCCCTGGTCTTGGGCGTTATGTTGACTTTCGACTTGGGGAGTCAAACGTACGAGGGCCGATGATTGTGACGTAGATCAGGACATCACGGGTCTGTAGACAGGCAGCACGTCGAAATCGGACGTTCGACGGGAAAGTTACGATTCACGGAAGTTCAAGGAAACTATTACACGAGTTACGAGACAGATTACATTTGTACTCATGTGGGCCCAGATGTTTATTTCAGGCCCAATGGATGAGTGACAAGTGTCACTCATCCCATTGGTCCTTAACCCCAAATTGTGGTTCTTAATCTTGATTGGTGGGTTTTATATTAAAATATTATTATTTGATTATTTTATATTTTCCCTCACACACTCTCTCCTAATCCCAGCCGTTCATTTCCCTCAAACCCCTCATCCTCACCATTCATTCCCTCATTTGATCATCACCACCAAACCTCACTTTCTCTTCTCCAAACCAGTGTACCATCTCCATTCCCCCCTCAAAATAAACACACATATCACCCCACAATCCTCACACGATGACCTTCATCTGTCATTGTGACTGGCTGAATATGTGACCCATGAAATGAGGCGAGCACAACGGTGCAAGTGACTTAGACAGCGGTGCACGGTGGACTAGTTCGGAGGCAAGGCACTGAATGCCTATTTTTGGAATTCAAAAATGAAAAGGGGTGAAGTAAGGGTTGTTGATCATTTCTGTGTTTTGGAGGTTTCTCCTGAGGTCGAGAAGAGGTGACGGTAGCCACGGTGGTGCCCACGACGGCGAGAGAGGTAAGAACAGGTGATGCCTCTATTTGCATTCAAAAATGGCAGATTGTGATTTATGTATTTTTGATCGTTTTGGATTCTAGGATGATATTCTTGAGGTCGAAACAGAACTAATGGAATAGAAAACACAGCTGGAGGTGGCTGGGACCGTCTGAACACGACGGTGGAAGGTTGGTCGTATGTTCATCGATCGGGGAGGTAAGATACGAACTTGAAATTCGTGTTTTGATATCGTAGATTAATAGGAAATGAAGGGACAAAGCTATTGGGATTATATTGGACTGAAAACAGGTCAAAAATGGCGTTGAACCGGTCTCACCGGTTCGGGTTGGATTGGCCTGGTTTAAACCAGTCTGGACCGAGTCTGCGAGAGGTTAGGGGTGACACTGTTTCGACGCGTGGGCTTCACGCGCAGCCGTTTGGGAAATTTTTGGGACAAGTTTCCAACATGACTTTTCATCTATTCAATGTAACAAACATTTTGGGACTGGTTTCGTGTCGATCGGACATCGTTTCAATAAATTTCGGGGTGTCCGAAGGTTTAGCATCGAGTTTAAAAATAGTTAAAAATTTGGGAAAATTACGGGGCTTCAATGAGAGGTTAATGAGGTAGTTAGTAACCCTCTAGTATGATTTGGACAGGTTTGGGAGTTCTGGTGATGGTGGTTAGCCCAGGAAGGTGTATGTCACGCATATCGAGATGACAGCTAGGACGGTTTGTGAGTGGACCTTGATTTCTAAACTGTGATGCATGCATAAATATTTTATATGTTTTACATATGTGATTTCTATGATGATGATTGGGATATTGGTGATTTACATTATTACACATATTGCGAGGCAATTTACGTATTTACACGTATATCGAGGTTTATGGTTTTGCACTGATTATACGTGCTTATGGTTTTGGTAATGGTTTAATGAAATGATTTTGGATATGAAAAGGTAAACTCGGGTATGAGTCCTATTTGTTTTGGAAACCCTCGGACTTGAAGTCCATTTTAGTTACATTATCGGCCCAAGGGCCCAATTGGTTCGTGAATTGATTTCAGATTTGAAAATATGGAATCGGGCATGAGACCCATTTGATTTACGAACTATCAAACTTCGAGTCGATTTTATTTAATAAGGCATCGGTCCAGAGGTCCAGTTGGTTTACCAAATTGAGCTTGAGGCCTAGTTGGTCGATGAAATCGGGCTTGAGGCCCAGTTGGTTTACATAATCAGGCTTGAGGCCCAGTTGGTTTACGAAATCGGGCTTGAGGCCCAGTTGGTTTGCATGATCGGGCCTGAGGACCAATTGGTTATGATATCGGGCATGAGTCCCATTTTATGGTTTATAAATGTGATTTCGAGTTCGGAGACCCTAAATGGATTTGGATTTGGAAAAAGTGGATTTCTGGATTCATGACGGTTTTATGGGAAACCGGACATGAACCCTTTGAAAGATTTGAAAGGTTTTGAGAATGATTACGAAATGGTTTTTCATATACCATCCTTTATTTATGGATTGTCTCCTCTGGGGAGGGTCATTGGCCTGGGTGGACCCCAGAGTAGTCACGGAGCTCTAACTGAGTGGAGTCGCCTCCATAGGGTACCTTAATCTCAGGAAGGAATATATGAATTATAACCCCCAGGGAGGGTCATTGATCTGCGGACATTGACCTGGGTAGACCCTAGGGAGACTTGGGATTTGAGACCCCGGGTAGCATGCACGTAGCTTTGGAAACTATGACAGGATTGGTTATATGATATTGGTAAACACGATTTCTTAGATTTGATGAAATGGTGTTTTGTGAATAGTAAATGGATTTGGGCAATGACCCACATACTCGGATTTACGGTTTTGGGATGAGTTCCCACATATAGTTGAAATGAATTATGGATTTGTGTAAATGGTTTTGGGCAGGGGCCTGTATGACTTGAATTTACCGAACTTGGGGTTGAGACCCTAATAATGGTTATTTGAATATGTGGTTTGATAAATGGTTTTCGAATGCATGCATGCTTTTTAGTGAATGACATAAATATCTTTATGAGATGTGTTTTTATGAACTTATTGATTTTCGTCCACTCACAGCTTTTGGTGTTTTAATGCCCTTCAGGTTGATCACGGATGCGGACTATAGCAGAGACCGAGACATCACACTCCTCCACCGGATCCTGGCTCGCTCTAGAAACCGGTCGGGCTGAAGGTTTTGAATTATCCCTTGTCTGACCAGACGGGAGCATGGCACATCCCGTGTTAATCCCGTGGGGATTGGGATGGGTCGTGTCATAGGGTGACTTGTAACGGTGGATGGCAATAGAGCACTCCGGTGCTAATCACCATCTTCAGCGACATGTTCATGTCTAGTGATGATGCGGCAGGTGGCATGGCAACCACGTGGAGCCTATTGGGTAATAATTTATACATGTTTTATTCATAATTTAATATCCTTTCACTTATGTTTTGTTCTAAACAATTGAAGAAAATAATCAATTTTGTGAGAAGTGTGCAGAATTAGATAGAGATTGGAATTATGAGAATTACCTAAATCGGTGCTATATTGAAGAAGTTATGATGGAAACAAGAGAGACCACAAAATAGAGCAAAACAATTTGGTAGGTATCTACCAAAGCAACAATTGCATTCCTTCTTTAGCGAACGTGCAAGGAAGTTCTCAACAATGTTTAGTGGCCACCTCTGAACTCAAAAGTACATATCTACACGTGGACCTGCCTTTGACCGAGTGCCTTGACCACCATATTTCGGTGGATGATTGCCAAAATCTTCCCTGGGTAATCCAACTGTTATTCCAAGATTTTTGCTTTATTTTGGGATAATTCCAACTTGACATTTTTGCCTTATTTTGGGATAATTCCAACTTGCATTCACACTTTTTCTCCATATTGTATATGGATTTCAATCCTATTTCCTTTTGCACAGTTATTTTTACTCATTTCACTTATAGGAATGGTTTTTAATTAGATTTCTTAGATGTTTAGGAAATCGTTTCCTTATAGAATTTATTGTAAACTTCTATTTATATGAGGATATTTAATTCTCTATAAATAGGAGCCCTAGGGTTTATGTAAGAAGGGGAGAGAGTTGGAGATTGGGTTATGATTTGCTAGCTTTTCATAAATTGATTAAGTCAAATGTCAATCAAACTTTCTAAGAACTTACTGATCCTTTGCATGACTTGAATACACTTGTTTTTCATGTTTTGAGATTGATTGTTTATGAATTCGTTAACTTTGAGTGCGTCAACGAGTTAAAGTACTTTAGAAAAGAAATAAGGACTTATTTGTGCATCATTGTTTGTTCTTGATTGATATCTTTCACGACATAGTAATGGAATGTGGAGTAACAATTTGCTTGGCATGTTGTTAGTGGTGGATTGTGTGCCCTAGCCTATTCTTTTTATTAATTGTTTTAATTTAATTTATTTATTTGATTATCTTTTAATTATGAAAAATCTCCCATTGTATTTATGTGTTTCATTTTTTATTATTCTTATTTAGCTTCTGAGCAAAATAATAAATCTACGTAATAAAGTGGATGTAAATGTTAAGACAAGTACTTGTGGGATTTGACATTTGCTTATTGTCTATACTATCTATATCGATTTGCGCACTAGTAAGGTTAAACTGAATAGAACATGATGCATTTTTATGTTCTCTATTTTATCTAATAGAGCCACGTGGTAGCCAGCTGGAAGCCATGTGTATGCCACGTGGACATGCGTGGTAGCCCAGTTAGTCGTGCAAGTGGCACGTGACGGCACATGGTGCGTTCTTTGGCCTTCTACTGACATTTAGTAGAGCGTGGGTGAGTTCTCTGGTACATGGCGGCATAATTTTGATAGTTTTTTTTTTACGTTCTGAATCGAATGGTAGTGGCTTTGGGTAGATCAGAGATCGTTTAAGGGATTTCTGGTCATCCAAAGTGATAGCTTGTTTTTTTAAGACGTGTGTGATGTCCCTGTAATTAGGGACTTTGAATACGAGGTTATTTGCAACATTAGTGATGCTCAATTGTTAATTTTTGATAGGAGATACTCTTCCTAGGACTTCAGGGGAGCGCACAGCTAGAGATTGAGCTCTATCAGACTTAATGTGAGTGGACATTTGTTTTTATAATTACGATGCATGCCTATTTATCTTCATTAAATGGTATATGATATAATCTGGATTGATATAGTTTGAACAATTATTCAAAAAAAAATTTGCATGTTATCCATGGATTTATGGTTTTAGAATAATTATTCGGTTTATTATTCTAGGCATATGTTTTTACAGATTTTGAGGAAATAATGTTTATGGGCTCAGGCCCTAGTTGAATTGTTTTGACTTGGATTTGAAGTCAAGGATTTAGTTAAAAGCAGGGTTTTTCTCGACTGTTGAAATTTTTCCCATTGTTGAATATGCTCAAGTTATACGGTGATTACCTTTTTCCTAGAAAGGTATCATGGAGTGTGTCTCTACTGGATTCCAGAGATTGTATTTCCCAAACTAGCGTTATTGAGTGCGTCTCCACTAGCTCCTGGGGGATATCTAAGCATAGGACGGATTTTTTCCAGCCAAGTAGCTCGTGGCTATGGCTAGGGGAATTATTCCCAATTAGTCAATGCAACTTACTAGCGGTGACTAAAGGGAGTTGAGGATTTGGTTGGAGTGGGAGCACACTTTGGACAGAGGCTTACTTTTAGTTTCCTGCGCACTTGTGATCCTCAGAGTTGGTTCTTTGTACTATTTTTCTTTTTCCTTCCATAGTAGCTCTGTTTACTACTTTGGACCGTTGTAAGGCTGTTTCACTTTGAGTTATCTGTTGGATTTTAAATGAAATTATGCCTTGTCTTACATGTGTCAAGGGTATTCTTGGGATTTCCTCTTTTTTTTTGTTAAATGGAAGCATGGCCTTTCACGAAATTTAAGGAATTTTGGGAACGATTTATGTCAGTTCCGGAGTCTTCTAATATTGCCTACATGTCACCCAAATAGATGGATTTTTCCTTAGACACTAGAAATATAGTTGGAATAAATTAAAGCCCAAAAACAACCCTAATTAGGCTTATCGAGAACATTCTGAAACTGGGCAATCCTCAAGCCTTAACTATTGAGCCAAACCACGCCTTGGGTTTAGTAATGTCTTAAGTAGAAGGTTTGAAGCACAGAGCAAAGTTTGAAACAAGTTGAGACATCGAGTCACAAATCTGGGTCCAAGTCTTCACACATGACATCACTCGAGACATCCTATGGTCATTTCTAGGACAAGCTCCCAAATGGGCCCTAATAATGCGCTTGGATAAAGTATTAAGTATTTAATAGGTGTAACAAGTGCACCAATAGTGGAGGAAGAAGCATTCATGAAGCACAAAGGTGGCAAAACTAGAGTGTCGCAGGGCACAAGATGTGTCGAGGACATTTCGAGGTCATTGGCTAGTTCTTGATTGGGACATGTCCAGGGTCTGGGACAGAACTTGATTAGGCACGGTACCGACTTGATTCTTTTTTCAATCTTCTTAGAATTAACCTAGATTTCCAGGACTCAGTTTTCATTCTAACGTAGCTTCTTCATTCTAACTCTAATTTGAGCCATTCTTTTTGCAATCTTCTTAGAATTAACCTAGATTTCCAAATCTGCACAAGTCTCACAGGAAATACCTTTTTCTTCCATTGATGTCACAAATTAACTCAAAAGATAAGTAAAAAGGGCACTAGATGACATCAAAATGATGCATAAATAGTGATTGAACATATACCCCCATACTTACCTTTTGGTAGTCCCTTAGCACGAGTCGACCTTAGAAACGATACATAACAAGCTAATAGAAACCAAATTCAGAAACATCCTTCATAAAACCAAAAGATATGTCATAGCCGTGAGTCTCGTGTGTCAAGTGTAAGTATCAAGATTTCAAGTGATCATGCTTGAAAAAAAACCTCTTTTGCACACCCTAGAAAAATTTTCCTTGACTCTAATCCTTGCTAGGCATCTGGCAGTACACACAAGAATCCTAGGTGTTCACTCGTTCAAGCATATGTGACAAATTTAAGTTATGCAATTCAAGTTTTAATCAATGAATACCAATGAACAACAACACTTTATGGAAATAAGATCTCATGAAAGGAATTGAAGTTTAAGAACATAGATATGTACCTTAATCTTAACATGATTGTCTAGAAGATTAGTTAGGTCTTCCATCAATGATTTAATGGGGCTAACCTTTTGGGGTTTGGAAATGAAGGATATGATTCAAAGAATTTGAGCTGTGCCAAGGCATGAGAAGTCATGACTAGCACTTTTAATTTCTAAACTGAATCCTTACTTGAGGCCCATCGTAATGTGCCTTCTTGATGGTAGAATTGAAGTTCTTATCTCACTTGGTTCAATTCATATTTTTTTTTTTGTCTTTTTCCTTCTTTCAATTTTTTTGGGGTTTTTGATATGTACTATTTTTTTCATTTCTTTGAATTGAACCAAGATCATGCAATGACTTCGTTACATTTCCAAATGGCTTGTCACTTATTGAACTTGTGAACATTGAACACGAATGTCTTTGGATAGGACAACACTTACTTTCACACTTTTCATTCACACCATGATTCTCCTTTACTGCAACCTCAACACAAGACGAAATTATAGAGTATGACCATGATGAATGGCTAAGTTCTTGTATAGGTTGTGACTTGGGTGATGAAAGAAAAGTGTGAGTGTTTGGCTTCAAATTTGGTGAGAGCATGCAATTAGGAAGCATAAAGCCTTTAGAGGTTTAAGCACATATAACCTGCATAACTTCTTATAGAAAAGCACAAATCAAATCAAGAGCATCTATATGATACAGTTCTTTTAAAAATCAATGCAAATTGATGCAATGAGATCAATAATTGTGAACGAAAGTGATGAGTATTTAAGAGTAGAAACAAATAGATCACTCGGAAAGAATGATAATTAGGCTCAAAGATCTCACAAGGAAGTCTCCACTAATTTTCTAAGATTACTCAAATTTAGTTGCTTTGTTTACTTAATCACTTAATCATATGGCATTGTGTCAAGTTCATATTATGCATTTTATGAACGTGGAATGACTCTTAGTAAAACAAAGGTAGTTCTCATAGAAAGTACTTTCCTATTAACAAGTTAAAATACTATAACTAGCAAAACAAACCAGAAAAAACATCAGTATAACAAAACAAAAATGTTGGCTCTGTACCACTAAACCTATTATCTTCTATATTCAAAGTTAAATCCTCCACCCCAAACCTAAATTAAACATTATCCTCGATGTTACCAACATGAAGCATGTAAAAAGAAAAAAATCTTTATTTAATATCTAGGCAAGATAGAGCATGGCCTAGTTGTACATCATGGGCCATTGCTTTCCATGGTGGCTACGGGTTTCATGGAGCTGGTGTGGAATCCGGGATGGATGGCTAAATTTCCATGGCCATGAGCAAGGGATCATCAAGCGGGACATGTTTGGACTAGTGTGAGGATGGCACACTAGGGACAAGGTACTATGGCCATGGGTTGACGGACCTTGGATCGCACTCGTACTTCCAAGCCTAGAGTGAGCACGGGTTGGGGCATGTTGAACCTTACATTGTTCTAACCATTATGTTCATTTGGAGTGTTGAAACCAATAACAACTCCATCGTCAAAGCTCTAAAGTACGAATCAATTCTAGTCCTTAATGTTACCATGAAAGTCCATCCTAGCACTAACGACATAGGTTTTAATGTGCTCTTCTCCATCTCCAACACATAGAAATCCATGGGGAAGAATAAGTAATTAACCTACACAAGTACATCTTCCAGAAATCCTCTCGGGTATGCTTAAGATCAATCAGCTAATTGTAAAATAACATTATCAAATTTAAGCTGACCTAAGTCTAGAGAAGCATAAATAGAATAAGGCATAACATTAATAGATTCACCTAGGTCTAACATAACACTCATAATTATAGTTTTACCAATTATGCATGGAATGGTGAAGCTCTTGGGATCCTTGCACTTGGGTGGAAGTTCTCTTTGAAGCACAGCGGAGATAATCTCACTTACCTTCCCCACCTCTTTCTCACGGATGTGCCTATTTTTTGTGCAAAGTTCCTTCAAGAACTTAGCATGCATTGGGATTTGTTTGATGGAATCTAAGAGGGATATATTTACCTGCACCTTCTTGAAGGTTTCAAAGGCAGCCTTTACATTTTCATCCTTCTTAGATTGAGCAAATATGTTGGGGAAAGGCAAGCAGGAAGAGGGAGGGTTAGTAAAATTTAAATTTGAAGAGATAAAAGTTTTACCTTTAGTTTTTTTATTTTACTGAAGCCGAGAGTGAGGGTTTTTGTGAGGATTCAATCCTAGATGTTGCTGGATCTTTTTCCTCACCACTTTTTGGGCCTACCATGGCTTCCTTTTCTCCGTCCTTCTTTGTTTCCATAGCCTTCTTAGAAGGTTCAACAATGATGTTCTCACTCCTTGTAGTTATAGCTTTGGCGTGTTCAAAGGAAGGATTTGGGATAGTACCTCCAGGAAGTCTCTCTTGCTCTGAGATTTGGTTTAAGGTGCTCACTACGTCTCCCATCTACTTCTTGAGATCAACAATATCTTCTCCTTGAGTTTGTTGAGTATGCATTAGAGCCTTAATAGATGCGGTTAGTGCTTCAAAATTCTTACCACAATTAGCATTTGCCATTGAAGCATTATTAGGAGTAGATTTTAGAGGAACTTGAGACTTCTGAAAGAAGCCCAACGAAGGTCAATTATAGGAGGTGCTATTTTGATTAGCATTCTGAACATTTTCGTTCTTCTTCCATCTGAACGTTGGATGATTCCTCCATCCCTTACTGTAGGTAGATGAAAAAGGATCATTCCTAGGGTGATTCAGCACTTCTCGATGAAAAAGGATCATTCCTAGGGTGATTATGAACATTGTCATTCTCCTTCCATCCAAACTTACAAGTAGCCACATAAAGCATGCTAAAAAGAAATCATATCAAATCACAGTAAAATAATCAACCAAAGCATGCTCAAAAGAAATCATAAAATATTCATCGTAAAAAAAAAATTAAGAGATTTCATTCAATGTACTCTCTCAAACTAATCGAGGAGTCGAAATCACCTGACATGACAAGCCACGTTGGGTCCAACCTTTTCACAATCCTAAATGAATCTGACCAAAGATTTCTTAATAAATTCCAAGAAAATACAAGACACCTCTCTTAGGTTGCCCAAAATGGACTAAAATGACTCTAAATAGGTTAATAACCTATTTAAGTGATCCGAAACGTCCTAAAAACTAGGCCCACATGCCGCCATGGACTGAAAAGCTGCCCCATGCTCTAACTTAGGATGGAAAGTGGCCTCACACGCCGTCATGTACTGACCGAAGATCGGAAAGTGGCGTCATTCACCACCATGCGCGCTCATGCTTACACTCACAATAATCTTACTGGAATATTTTGTCACCCTGATAGAATATTCCATCAAGTCTAATGAATTGTTTTACATGAACTATAATATTTCATTAGCTCAACTGCATTAGGGTTAGTTATGATGCCGGAATCTTGATAATTTAAAATACTAAATATCAAACCAATTTTTATATGCAATAGGCCTAGAATACTCTATTCGGCTAGAGAATTTACTAGTCAAAGTCTCATAATGAGAGACTGCATGTCTTGGCCAAAAGCTCGCTTCAAAGCTATGGTGGATTTTGAGGAATTGCATGGCCCTACCTTCTCCCACGAGTTTCATTGTGAGTCTCACATTCAAACATGGAAACAACTACTCAAACCTGAAGTATATTCACCAGAATCCAAAGAAGACCCAAATGAAATCAAGCTCCTACCTTAGAAACCCTAAAACTCACCGAGAAGCTCTCAGATACACTGAGCGTCTTCTCCTCAATGCTCACACCAATGGCCATCGATAGTTATGGGTGACGGGTTTGGCTTTCTCTCATCTAGGGGAGGCTATTGATCATGGTCCAAGTGTACAGCCTAGTCAGAGTCAGTGTCGTAATGGGTGACGGGTAGTGCTCTATTTTTAGGTGCTTCTCAGCTGCTCTATTTTTAGGTGCTTCTCAGCTGCGCTTGGGATATCAAAATAAAACTTTGAAATCAACATTAA
Organism: Prinsepia uniflora; assembly: GCA_032719365.1. NCBI lineage: Eukaryota > Viridiplantae > Streptophyta > Magnoliopsida > Rosales > Rosaceae > Prinsepia > Prinsepia uniflora. The sequence goes on from CM064864.1 coordinate 30,228,928, forward strand.
ACCATTCTGAAAGTGGCTTCTCCTTTATTGGCGATTAATATGAGTCCATGATTGACAAAACATCAAGAGTCCCGACAATCTCGTGCCAAGTGGGAGTCAAGATCTTTCTAATACTTTTCTTACTGGCCCAAGTACTAAAACCAAGCTTATTGATCTTAAGTAATCGGTCTTACAAAGTTCCAACTAATCTTCTTAATAACTTACAAACTCCTGGTAATTTTAATGGTTAAAACCCTCCCCACGTGTCACCTAAAGTTCTTACTAACCTAACTACAACTAACAACTTGCGAATAGGTTCCCTCCGATGAAGGCCTAAGATGCACCCCGAGTACTTGAATAATTATTTCACACAAGCTTCGAGCTTGGTATGGAAACTGAAGATACTTCCATATTAACACTTCTCTAACTATACTCAAATAGAAAGTAAAATTGAGTAACTAGGTTACCAATCATCAAATGATGAATGTCCAACTCTCTTCTCCAGAGTCTTCAAGTAACCATTACAACTAAAAGGTTCTCTCGTAAAGAAGTATCGAATCTTGAGAAAGTTTCTCTCAACTCATAGTCCAAAATTGGTGTTAGGCTTTCACTAACCACTTTTCTTAATTCGGCTCAACTCTTGAAAGAAGATATGTGTTGTAACAACACAACCATTCTAATTTCAAAGCCTAACCGTACTTCTAAAGGTGGAAGTGCAGATTTATTCCATTCAATCTTGTTCACGGTATTATCCTTCCAACTCGTAACCTTAAAATTTCACTTTACTCTCCAACTAGTTACTTATGAACCCAAAACTTGCTCTCAAATTCAATACCTAACATAGAACGTTCTTCGGTCCCTATAAATCAAATAATAAAAAAAAAGGTTTCCAATGGTGTAGGAATGCCAATTCACTACTTAGGTGGTGCAATGCAAACTTAAAAGACAACATATGTGTGTGAACTTAACCAATCCATGAGAGGAATTAGAAGGGCAAAGTAAAATCCTAAAACTCATCACTGGAATAATAATCCAACACAACCTTTGTCCAAACACTTAGACCAATCCTAGATGGTAATAATAAAACTTATTTAGGGAGCCAAACTCATCCACTTACTTAACGAGTGAAATTCCCTCAGTAAAATGGTTAACGAAATAATCCAAGGCAATGATTTTTAATTTCTTGAAACTAAGATTTTTGCTAACCAATATAATATCTCGATTGGTGCTCCAAAATCTTACTTCACTAGTCAAGATTAACAACCTAACATAAAACTTGTAGTCTCTCACAAAAACTCCAACTAACAACAAACATGTTCATGATAGTAGAACCACCTTAAACTACTGGTTCGTCAAACAAGTCCCAAAGTTTGCTCTAAGTGATCAAACTTTAACACCAATGACTTGGCTAACTAGTTCTGACAACGAGTCTTAACTTCAAGCTGAACCTATCGAACGGTCACTCTTAACTTAGATGGTCTAAGATCGTCTAAACAGAGCATCAATCCATTTATTAGCCCACTGTACATGAGAGGTGAGGAAAGGTAACTACATCTAAGACTATTAAGAAGGTTTTCCCCATGATAGTGGTGATTTAAGGTTTTCGATTGGAAATGTTTAAGACTTTCGTCCAAGGTAAGGCATTATTTCATTATTAAACAACTTAGTAGTTTCATACTAAGATAGGTTTCTACACACTAATATTATGGTCAAAAGACCTAACATTTAGTTTAAGATAAACCAATAGACACTATGTTAAAGGTTGGGGTGATGTCGTTTGAGACGACCGCCGTGTGGAAATCTTCCTGCTTCCAATTAGAATGAGAAGATGATCAACAAAATAACCACCACCAAATCGATCAAAAACACGAAGAAAGGTTCGAAAGCTTGAATCCTCACCACACTTTTGAAGTGAAAATCACTCAACCAGGTGCACGTTAAATTCCAACAAGACACTTCCTTCAAAGCTCCAAATTCTCATTAAGTCAGATGAACTGATTTAGAAAGTTTTGCAATTCTTGTTTAATATTTACTGTCACTAGTTTACGACTGGATGACACGACTTACCCCTTGTTGTAATAAAAGTCAACCATTTGCCCCTTTTTAACCAAATTACCAAACTACCCTCAAACTTCCGAACATCATAATCGGACGTGTCACCTGTCTACGGACTCGTGACGTCTCGAACTACGTCACTGTCACTGCCAAAAGTCTGGTTGACCACCTGAATCAAAAGCCACCCGTTTGCCCAATTCTGAGGGTAAAATCGTCATTTCACACCGTCCGTCCGAAAGTACCCTACGAATCACCGATTAAAAACACTAATCCGTCATTATCCACTAAACTAATCCCGAACTCCGGGACGGGTCGTTACACTGGAGGTGATACTTATTCGTAATGTCTGAGTCATTAACTACATAACGCACCGACTAAGTCTTCGATGCGAAACTCGGGAATAATTTAGGACTAGAGATGAAAAATTAACCACGATTGTATATATGTTATTATTCTCTAATCCAAGTGAAAATGTGCTTCAACTATAATCTCGAAGTCTTTGGATAACAACTGTGAGCACAATAACTACTACCCAAGATTCAGTAAGGGGAATTCGTCAAAATGCCAATGGTCGTCAATAATCGCGAGAAATTAACCATAAAACTTTGTCGGCACACCAATTTAAGTCGTCATAGTAAAACATACTTTGAGGTTTAATGAAAATTGTTTAGCACTCTAGTGGGAAAATCTAGGGAATGGCGAGCAATTCATTTTAAGGTAAGAGTATAAGATACAACGAAAACATAAAGGTTATTGGATTAAGGCCAAAAAATGTTCCAATCCAAAAAGTGTTTGGGATTACAGAAGAATTTATACAAGGCATAGCATTCGAAAAACAAGTTCGATCAACTTGCAATTTCAAACACAATGGACACATACAACCCAAAAAAAATCAATGTTACCAGTTTGAAAAAGAATTGTTTCATCGCAAGAGTAAAACCCCAAAGCAAAATGGCAAGATTAAATTTTTTTCTAAAAGGTCAAAACCAGCTATTCGAAGGATTCACTAAAACATTTAAATAATAAGAAAATGCAAGATAAGACATGTATGACAAAGTGTGAAATCAGATTGAGAAACTTTAAAACAACTATTAATAATACAAGGATGAGAAAACTTATTAAATAAAAACAATCACAATGGCCAATGATAGTAGTTGAAAAAAAAATCAGAATCAATAGCTAATTTGAAATATGGTGGATGGAAGTGGGAAATATACAATCGAAAACCAGATTGAATAAAAATTTAACAAATTAGTTAATGTAAATTTACCTAGTTTCAAGATACATCACATCATAACACACGCTATACTCATGACACCATTACTAATCGGTATTTCAACCAAAAATATTTTCATCATCACAAATAAGGAAATTCACATGAATCGTAAAACGTGATACAAAACTCAATAGCAAGAAAAAATTATATGTAAGTAAGTTAAAACAAGTATACCAGCGTAAATACCGTACTTAAAAAGGACATTAGAACTAGATGCCTAAAATATGTAACTAAAAATAAGTAGACTACATCATTCAATTGGACTTCTTTGGTACATTCGTGAAAGATTAGTGTAAGAAGAAACGATAGCAAGGATGAAAATGGTAAAACCACAACTGAAGGAAAAATGACTGAACGTCGTACTGGAGAAACAAGGGGAAGTTTCCTAGTTTACTTTCCGAACTGCTCGAAGGTTCATTTTGGTAAGGTTGTACGAGAACCTATAATATGTTGAGTAACTTCAGTTCCAAAAATATTGATCTTTTACATCAACCAAACACTTCCTTTAGAAGTAACCCGAAAATTTTGATATAATCGAGAATATAACTAGTTTGCGGTGGTTGTTAGACACCTTGTAAGAAAAATCTAACGGCGTGATTTCCTAGACCTTTGCTTAAGCCACATTCAAATTCGACTTTTAGAATGATTTTTGAGATCTTACGTCTTGAATTATTCCTTCAAGCAAGCCTTGTACTTAACAACTAATTCGCCATGTGTGCCATCAAATAACTCGTTCACACTATCCAAACACGTCTTAAGCTCCTAAACATCGCTTGAATACAAAATTCAAAGGGAAAAGATCTTGCTAACTCGTAACCGAACAAAAGATAGGCAATCTTAAAGCATCTTCCCTACTTGTAATTACTCAGGGTCACATTGCTCACAAGTAAGAACCAACATCAACTAACGTTACTATCTATTCAAGGAGATTCTCTAACATGCGAAATCCAGGATTTATGCTCATCAAGTGTACGCAAGCTAGCGACACATCCTAAAACTATGCTCTAATACCAAATTGACACACCCCGACAAAGAAATTCCATCGAGACAACAAAATCAAGGTATGCTAGGTGACATTGGAATGGTGATATTCAGCAGAAGAAAGCCAAAAGATTGAAAGGATTAATTTTGAGGAGGTCATTGAAATACACAACATAGTACACAACATAGTACACTATTTTGATGATCATATAGTTCAAGTAACTACTGAATTATCCCGAATTCTGATGCGTCACACCCAAATTATTAGTTTGGAATATAAGTTCCACAAAATGCAAGAAATACCATTACGATCTGATTGGTTTGCATGTACTTCGAGGAGGCACAATTGCAGTACTAACACTCACTCCTTAGCTTGGAGTGAACCAACGGTGTAATCGGTCACTATAGGTAGTATATTGTGGTATGATCATCAATTTTCATCCATACTCTAAGCTTCCGCTGTTGGATGAAATGTGAACGGTTTTCACCGGTTAGGTTTCACTTGACCACCCCAAAACACAACGTTTCAAACTTAAATGGATTTCATCATCTTGACGTCATCGTCTAGATGTCGGCCAACACGCCTCAATCTTCGTGCCCTAAGGGGAATTTTCGGGTCAAGGAGTATAAAACCACGCCTTGGACTTACTAATGTCATTAGTAGAAGGTTTGAAGTGCAAAAGTTCAAAACATGTTGAGATATTGAATAAAAAATATGCTTCCAAGCCTTGGCACAGGAAATGTCTGGGGACATCTTGTCAGGACCCACCCCGGTTTCACCCCGAAACCCGAGGTAAATCCCGCTCCCGTCTGACTCCCCGACGCAAAACTCAAGTAAAACTCACTCTAACCCAGTCAAACGCAGGAGTAAGTACAAAATATCCCAACCTTATCGTTTACAGAGCATAGCACTAAATTACAAAGAAAATAAAAACCGATAAAGTACATGCACACAGAAGCCTTTAACTCTCCTAGGATCCCTCACGTCACTTCTATGCCTCAGACTCTGCCTCGACGTCAAGACCCCGCGCTAGCTCCACAACCTGGAGGGCAATTTAAAACAGAAAATGTGAGTGGACCAGAAAGTACAAGAGTTCAAAAACCATTTTATAAGAAACCGAGTTAAACCCTCCGTTTTGAAACCACATGCATAACCAACAGTTATAAACACATTAATAAAAGAATCATTCTTAAACATCATAAGAAACAGAGACACTATAAAATACCATAAGAAACCATAACATGAGTATCAGAAACCATATCAAAACCATAATCACCAAATTATCATTTTCCCGATCAAACCTGCTGGATCTATCCGAGTCTTTAAACTCCCGAGTCTTTAAACTCAATCCAGGCCTTAATCATATCCGAGTCTTTAAACTCCCGAGTCTTTAAACTCAAGGCCTACGGGGGAAAATCAATATATATCCGAGTCTTTAAACTCCCGAGTCTTTAAACTCAATCCGGGTCTTTAAACCCAATCCGGCCGGTCCCCCGTCACATATATCCGGGTCTTTAAACCCAATATCCAGATCCAGCAAATCCAATCCCAAAACCATTTGAAAACCATTTACCAAATCCTCATCCAAACCCGAATCCGAAATCACTGGTCTGATGCCCTTCCGGCGTTCAGGACCGTCATTCCGAACCCAAATCCGGAAAATATCCATTTTCATACCAAAACCACATGTAATCACAAATCATATTTCATAACCCATTTATCATGATTTGAAAACCTTTATCGGTGGAAATCCCCAAATGTGGCATCAAAATCCGAAAACCAGCATTTTCTCGAAAAACGTGCCAAAACCGTCTTTTTCTCAAAAACGTGCAAACACATAAAATCATCATTTCATATTCAATAAACATAGATTCATAAGTAAAACCATAAAATACGTATATAAAAACAGTTATGCATGCTCGAGTTTAAGAAAAGGGTCCACTCACAGTACTGAGCCCTACTCGCGTCCCGAACGTCCAGCCCGTTCCTCGGCTTCCTCGGGAAATCCCGATCCTGTCAAACACCGTCAAATTACGTCACTAATACATCTACGAACACTCTCCTAAATTCCCTCAAACATCCCCGAATCTTAAACGTAAGAACCCGGGACCCTAAACTTCCTCCCTCGCGGAACTACACTCAAACGACTTCCGATTAACCCGAAACCAACTCCATCGAACTCACAACAACTCCTAGACCAAAAACGATGTTGACCGTTTCTCCCAGAACCGCCGCACGCGCCTCCACGCGCCGCCCAAAGTGGCTGCGCGTGGCCCTCACGCGCCTGCTACAGTGTCACCGTCTACCTAGCGTAGACCGGGCTCGATACAGTGCCTGCTGTTTGAACCGGCGAGAGCGGTTCACCGCCGTGCCTGCACCATTTTCCTCCCTCTCTTCACCATCATCTTCGTCCAATCCTAAGCAATCCAGTTCCCTCACTCAAACACCTCGACACTGTCCCTAACCCGTCGACTCGAGCTCAAAATCAAAACCCAAACTATCCCCTGTTTCCTATTCCGGCCACCCAGGTCTTTTCCCGTCACAATAACCACCCTAGACGACGCCTAGGACCTCCCTGAGCCTCGTACCACTCACCATAACCGTCGACTCAACCCCACACGTCACGACTTCCCGTTTGAACATCACGGCAAAACAGAGCACACAGGTACTCTCTTTCGTATAGCCTCCACCGTGTACTCCTCCGTCACGGCAACACACTCAGTCGACTCTTGGGACCTCCAGCAGTCTCACTCTAACCTGCAAATCCCTCGACTCTCGCCCTAGGTCCACGACTTTTGAAAACAAGAAAAACGGGAAAAACAGGGGAATCAGGGTATACCTTCGATACTCGCTCCGCCGTCTGCACCGCCGTGTGCCACGGTGATCGTTGAGTCCCCTGCAGTCGTCTGCGCTTGCTATTGGCTTGGATTGAGCCACCACACGGCACAACCACTGCCACAGTCCCACGGCTCCTCTGTTTTCTCAGAACTCACCGCCTTCCTCCGTCGTGTCTCCGTGCACGATCTCAGTCCCAAACTCGATCACCAACCTCCTCTCTTCTTCCTTTCACTCTCACAACTCACCAGAGTCTCACCCGCACACAAAATTGATCACTCACTCTCAATTCTTCACTCTCTATTTCCAGTTCTTCGAACACACACACAACACACATACACGGGTGCACCCCAAATAATTGGACCGTGCACTCCCTAGAACCAACCAGACCTCCTCCACGTGTCACCAATCCTACCCTTCATCTCACATGTGGCTCAATCACAACCCTTCATCTGTCCTTATCTGTTGCACACATCCCAGAGCACAAAAGACCAAAATGCCCTTCTGTTTTACCCAAAATTACAATTTTGCCACTACCTTTCTAGACCTGTAACTCCCACATCGTACGTCCGATGAATACGTGCCGCCTGTCATCGAACTCGGGACGACGAGATCTATCTAACGGTCTTAGGTCAACTTACCAAAACCCGTTCGTATAAAAAGTCAACGTTTCCCCCCTAATTTCGCCAAATTACGGTTATGCCCTCAATCTTCCGAACATCACAACTTCCTCCTCGGATGTCGGAATCGGGCGTGCCACCTGCCTAAGGATTCGTAACGTCCTCAACTACGTCCTGGTCACTCGAAATAAAAGTCAACATTTCTGCCCGACCCAGGGGCAAAATCGTCATTCTAAGTTCCCGGACCCCTCGGAACCACCTAACCCTTGATTAACCTTACTAATCACACCTTAAGCACTCTAGTAATCCCAATTCTCGGGACGGGTTGTTACACATCTTATGGTCATTGTTATGACATGCTCCAAACCAGGTCCTGATAGTGCAATTTGATAAGGTATTAAATAAGTGTCACAAGCGCACCAACAATGAAAGAATTGCACTCATGAAGTCACTAGCACAAAGGTGGCAAAACTAGAGTGCCGCTGAGCACAGGACGTGTCCAAGACATGTCTAGGACATTGGCTGGTTCTCGTCTAGGACATGTCCATGGTCTAGGATGGAAGTTGAGACTAGGCACGATATCAACTATGTTGAGACATTTCCAAGGACATGTATAGGACTTGGTTTTCATTTTCAAATAGGTTATTTGTTATAACTCCGATTTGAGCCATTCTTTTTACATTCTTCTCCGAATTAATCTATCTTTCCAAATCCTCATAACACTCAGAAGAAATATCATTTTCTTATATTGATGGCATAAATGAACTCAACAGATAAGTAAAAAAGGCATTAGATGACATCCAAATGATGCATAATACTAACTAAAAAATCACACCTTCACTATCTTTACTATTATCATTCCCACCATCATCATCTTAAAATTTATGTTTGGAAATTATTATCTAATGTGATAGGACCTTCCCCATAATCCCCATCAATTAGCTTGGGAACACGTGCTCCCGTCTGACACACCACACAAAATCACCAAAGTACCCTCGATTTTTACGTATTTACACTTACCATGTGTCAGATATGGGATATGATCCCCAGAGTACGCAAATCTACGTGATGCCTCAGCCTTCACACAGCCCGCGTCTGTGATCAACTTGGATGATGTCAAAACCAATAAAAATGTGTGAGTGGATAAAAACAAAGGTTGTAAAAACATAGTTTTAAAATATACCAATTCGCTTCGTTTAATAAAACTATGCATGTAGTAAATTTATCAATAAAATGACAATCTAGAATACGTGCAGTATAAGAAAACCCAATAGTTTTGAAGAAACCTGTCAAATGTAAACCCACATCAAAACCAATGTACATACGTTTAAGCCGAGCATAAGAATAACAACCACGGATGAGGGTCCACACAGGGATATAACATCCGGGTGTCAGACCATACGTCATATAACATAAGCCACTCGAGGATACAACATCCAAGGGCCCGCCTAGGGATAGAGCATCCGGGTGTTCGACCGTGCATCTCAACCACTAAAGGATATAGCGTCCTAGTGGCTATCCATAGATATAACATCTAGATGTCATCCACTTACCATAACCTTTCGGGGATACATCATTCGAATGGCCACCTAGGGAGGAAACATCTAGGTAGTGTAATCCAACCAGATTCAAATACCCAATCAATATTATCACAATCACATAAACATGATATAACAAGTATAAACCAATTTCCAAAACTCAGTAAAGATCCAGAGTATAATAAACCCAATTTCCTCGCAAAGCGCGTTATTTAGATATTTCTTAAATATTCGTAAAATTCCCAAAATCCACATAAATACTGCATAAAGAATCATCAAGAAATTCTCATTATAAATCATATAAAAACCATATAAAAAGCATATAAAAATGCATGCATAGAGTTAGGAAACACAAAATTCCACTCATCGTAACCCCGTTCGCTCAAAACACGAGTTGTAAGCCAATCCGAAGCCTCCGGGACGTCAGGGCCTGTCCAAATCATATCCAAGGGTCATTAACAATCTATACAAGTCCATATAATAATCCCCAAAAAACCTCGGAATAGAATACTCATCCCGAGGAGAAAACCTGCAAAACACCAACCAAATGACCTCCAATTAACCTGAAACCACCACCATTAGATTCAAGATGTCAAAACCTTTCGACTACAGTTTGGTCAATGCTGATGTCAGCTGCTGACGTCAGCCTGACATCTTACATCTGACAATATATGATGCCACGTGGAACCACCTGACAGGTGCCACGTGTCACCCTCTAATACGTGCCATGTGTTACATGCTGACGTCACTGTTGATGTCATCTTGCCACATCACCTAACACGTAGGCTCTGAAAATCCTTGACAAATTGCCACGTGGCACTACCTAATTTCCCTCGTGCCCTAACATTGGTGACGTGGACTACCACGACATCGTCTTCTACCTCCAACTAGGTCGACCCGAATGACTGTAAAGGGTTGTTCGACCCAGTTCCAAGCCCGACTCATTCTCCCTCGTTTCTCAATCATTTTTCTCAATTTTTTTTCCAAACTACTCGTTCTCCCTCGTTTCTCAACCGTTTCTCTCCATTTTCCCCCAGTCACGATCAAAACGCACGGCCGACCTTCGAGCTTGTCCCTAGGATGATTCCAGCATCCTTTTCCTTTTCTATTTGTTCCTATATGCTCGCATGAGCTCAAGGAATGTAATCCTGGCCTCAGATCACCGAATCAATGACCCAAATCCAAAGCCCAAGTCTAACACACACATGCTTACAATTTTTGTGGTTCCAGCAAGCTTCTCCGTGGCTCCACCGTCAACCACCGTCACTCCCAATCTCTCTCGACCTCACCCTCACTCTTTGTGGCCCTCAACCAGTGCCAACTGAAGGGAACAATGAAGAAAAATGGTGGGTGAGGGTTTATGGTGGTTTAAAATAAGAAGGGAGATATGAGAGACGTGTTAGGGGAAGGAATCAATGCGATGAATGACATTTTCACTCATCCTGTGGTCCATGACAAAATATCTTAGGTCCCACAACCGAACAAACAACAATCCATTTGTCTCGTAAAACGTGTAAGCGTAAATTTCGACTAAAATCTTCCTTGACCCATAAAATCATCATTTCACGTCCAAATTTGACGTGTCGCCTGCCAACATTATCGTAATCCCTTGATCTATGTAACAGAACTTGGTTAACGTGCAAATAACCTCTCGGGTCAAAAGATAACCTTTCTGTTTTTAGGGCTAAAATCATCATTTCACCTCAAATTATCCGATAATCTTTGTTTAAAACTCAATTATTTGAGCAAATCTTCTAGTAATCCTACGCTTATGGGTTGGGTCGTTACAATCTACCCCCGTTAAAGAATTTTTTTCCCCGAAATTCACACGGATCCACTTCCAAACTATTGAAATCCAATACAGCCTCCAACCCGAGGCTCCCACAGGTAAGTCCACATCCAGAGTGCATCCACAGTACACACGAGAACATAATGTTCCCCAATGCCAACATGCAAGTGCAACTCAGAACCTAGTCTGATGTTTCCGCTCCCACTAAGCAATACTAAATCCTCTTCCAATAGGAAGTCTGTAACGACCCGTCCCAAATTCCTAGATTAGATTAGTGACTAATCACGATTAGTGAGGCTAATCCGTGATTAGTAGAGCGAAATCGGACGAACGATGCGAAGTGACCGTTTTGCCCCTAGTGGTGGCAAAACATTGACTTTTTAATTGGGCGGTCAAATGGACTTTGACCGATGACCGTGACGTAGTTCGTGACATCACGAGTTCATAGACAGGTGGCACGTTCAATTCCGACGTTCGAGGAAGAAGTTATGACGTTCGGAAGTTTAGGGGCATTTTGGTAATTTTGGTTAAATGGGGTCAAATGTTGACTTTTTGACCGGGAGGTCCGATGGCCGAGGGCCGAAGACCGTTACGTAGATAAGGACGATACGAATCCATAGGCAGGCGGCACACTGAAATCGGACTTCAAACGGGAGAGTTATGGGTCACGGAAGTTCGATTTCACTATGCACGAACTTCGAGACGGGGACGTTTCGGCGAAATCTGATTGGGTGGATATTTTGGTGGGCCCCATGGATGAGTGACAAGTGTCACTCATCCCATTGCTTTGATCCCCCAAAATGTGGATCTAAATAATTAAATATTATTATTTTAATTATTTTATAATTTAACCTAACAACTATTAATCCTAACCATCCATTTCAACCCTACCTTTTAATCCTCACCCTTCATCCCTCATTCTCTCATCTGATTTCATCCCCTTCATTCTTCACACACACCCGAAACCCCATAACCCAAAATCCTCCATTTTCTCCATTTTCTTCCAAAAACCGAAACACACACACACCATCACCATTCATTGCTTGGGTGTGACCGTGAGTGACGGGAAGGAAGGAAAGAGAGGCTGGGACGGCGAGTCACGGCGACGGACGACGGAGGACACGGCGGAGGAGCTCGACCCGTGAGGTGAAAATATTTAAAAATCCAAGTTTTGTTTTTGTTAGGTTTTAATTGAAACTAATGATTGGGTTGTGCTTCTGGGGGACCTAGGAGAGAAATGGGAATGTTTTCGAAGGTTAGAGCGGCCTGGAACAGCCGTGAACGGCGGAGGAATGCACGGCCGCCATGGCCAAACTCGAAGGTATGGTTTTCGATGTTTTTCTTCCATTTTAAGGTCATAGGACTGTAGGTTAGGATTAGAGGATGAAAATGGGACAAACAGGAAGCATTTTGGTGGTTGGACGGCGGAGAACCGGCCGGGTCAAGTCGCGGGTCACGGCGACCCGGTTGCAGGGTTCGGGTCGACCCGTCGAGTGGTTGAAGGTGGTGACGTGGCATGATGACGTGGCACCTGTCAGATTGTCAGGTGACGTGGACCACTCATCAGCCGACACGTGTCACATGTCAGTGCACAGTCAGCACTGACATGTCAGTGACGTGGCCCAATCAGGGGCTGACACGTGGCACTGACGTGGACCAGTGCCGTGATGACACGTGGCACTGACAGCACAGTGACGTGGACCAATGGGAGCTTGACATGTGGCACCTGTCAGAGTCTGACATGTCAGACCTAACAGCTGTCAGATGACGTCATGCTGACGTCAGCGATGACGTCAGCAGGTACTGTATCGGCGCGTGAAGCCCACGCGCAGCCACTTCAGGCGGCGCGTGAGGGCGCGTGGCAGGGAATCTGGGGAAGGTTCCAACATACGAAATCTTCTATTCGATGTAACGAACATTTTGAGACTGGTTTCGTGTCGACCGGACACCGTCTCGATATGTTTCGGGGCATCGGAAGGTTTAGGTTCGGGATTAAAAATAGTTAAAAATACGGGAAAATTACGGGGCTTTGGTAGGAGGTTAATTAAGTAGTTAGTAACCTTCTATTACGATTTGGACAGGTTTGGGAGTCCCGGTGATGGTGATCGGCTCGGGGAGCCGTATGGCACGCAAATCGAGGCGGTAGCTCGGACGGTCTGTGAGTGGACCTTGTTTTCTAAATTGGTGCATGCATAAATGTTTATTATATGTTTTATTACTTGTTTGATGATGCCATGGGTGCATTTGTATGTGGTTACGTATAAGCACGTATTTCGAGGTTTCGGCCTTATACGGTGCTTATACGGGTCTGTATGTCTTTATTGATTTAAATGAACTGGATTTGGATTTCAAAAGGATAAACTCGGGTATGAGACCCATTTGGTTTTGTCTCGGGCATATGACCTCAGATTCCGGGCACGGTGCCCAGTTGGTGTCCTATGTTCGGGTACGAGACCTAGTCACTTTACGGTTTTGATTTCAGGTCAGGGAACCTTAAATGGATTCCCAGGTTCATGACGGTTTATGGGAACCGGCATGAACCCTTGTTATGGTATCATGGTTCATGACGGTTTATGGGAACCGGCATGAACCTTTGTTGGTTATTACGATACATGACGGTTTATGGGAACCGGCATGTTACCTGGTTATGTTATTACGGTACATGACGGTTTATGGGAACCGGCATGTTACCTGATTATGGATATTATGGATCATGACGGTTCAGGGGAACCGGTCATGAATGTTTATGTTATGTATATATATGTTCGTCTACCTTCCTTTACTTCTATTATCTCCTCCGGGGAGGGTCGTTGGTCTGGGTGGACCCCGGAGTAGTCACGGAGCACCGACTGAGTGGAGTCACCCCCCAGTTGGGTTCCTTACTCTCAGGAAGGCTATGATTACTATTACCTCGGGTAGGGTCAGTGGTCTGCGGACATTGATCTTGACTTTGAGAAGACTCGGATTGAGACCTGGGTAGCACGCTCGTGGCTTTGGATACCGTGACAGGATTGGTTGTGTGACTTATATATATGTATGTGATGGATATATGATATATGATATGTGGTGTGTACAGGTGTGCACAGGATTTGGGCAGTGGCCCGTATGGTCGTTTTTATTGTGGTCCTTTCGACCTTAGTTTATATCTGCATTGGGCTTAGTCCCACATATGGTTTGTTTTGGATAAAGGGTTTTCGAATGCATGCATGCTTTTTAGTGGAGGGTACAAATGTCTTATGAAATGTTTTATAAACTTTTGTTTTGTCCACTCACAGTTTTTAATGTTTTGACTGCCCTTCAGGTTGACATCGGATGTGGACTGTAGCAGAGATCGAGATATCACATGCCTCCTCCGGATCCTGGCGTACTCTGATAGCCCGGGAGGACAAAGGTCAGAAATATCCCTTGTCTGACACTTCGTGTCAGACGGGAGCAGGGTCATCCCGCACTAATCCCGGGGGGAGTGGGATGGGTCCTGTCAAAGTCTCACCGTCCACAATACCCACGAAGAACCATTGTGACCAGCCGATAACCCATCGACTCCATTATTTCCATCTGAGGTCGTTACTAAAATCTAACTCGCACCAGAATCATCTAATGATACCTCAACTCACCAGGAGACTAACTCTGTAATCCTGACTCCTCTCGAGCCCTAATCCAGTATCTCACTCATCCAGAATGCATCTTGACCACATCAAATACCTGCTCTAGCCGGGGTAATCACAAATCCGTTTCATTTGGGTTTGTTTTGCCAACAGCCATGGATCAAAGCTCGTACAACAATTGAACCCTCTATAACGTCTTTCTTCTTAAGCACAGTATTCAACACTTGGTCCAAACATCTAGAGGAATAGTCAAACTCGGATCCAATCCGATTATCATATGGCTATTACGCCAATCATGGCTCGACACTAGATCCTATCTATCTGATCCCAGATCTGGCTAAATCGCATACTGAACTCAAATCCTTATTCCAGTTTCTCCTGGTTACTCGATCCACACTCGAGACATGTACAACGTGTACTCCCTGAGAACTCCCAAGACAATCCTTTCAGTTCACTAACCAATCCAACTCTTGGTTAACTCCAAAGGTAACCGGTTTACGTTTACCAAGACGTACCAATCCTGAGTGAAAAGTCCCGCCGGTTACTTACCTTGACCCCCATCCTAATAATGCGAAGGGTCAAATCCTGAAGCTATGCTGTAAACGTCCGATCCAGCAATAAAGGTCGCACAGAAACACTACCCATTTACACTCCACCATCATCTACCACCAGTACAATCCCTCCATTCGGAGCTTAAAGAACAACGCAGATGAATCGTACACATGTGAGATAACGAGCCTACAAACATCCTACTTGAGGCATTGATGATTAAACTCGCCTTTCTTGAATGATACACAAATTTATTGTCATTGTTTGTCAATCAGCTTTATTCGTCTCCTCTGCCTAGAGTTCAACTCCTCGGAGTACCAACACCTAAGGCTCATATGATCTATAATGATCTTGTACGTCTCCCAAAGAGATAATGAGTCAAACTCTTCTATACCTGCACCACTACGACAAATTCCCAAACATGGGTAAATTAGGTCGTCTCAAGGCATCTCAACCGCCTAGCTGCATACGCAAAAACCTTCATGTGCAACACAAGTGTACCATCTAAACCCATGTAGCAATACAACACTGTCATTTCCAAATCAAAATAGTAGTTAATCATTTCACAATTCTTGAGAACCCTACTCACACAAATCATCTCAACAATAAAATCATGACCAGGAGACCAACGTTGTCCAACCAAACCGATACTTGTTCAATTGAGCCTACCACTACTTCCTATAAGGGAAATCACTACTAGGTCTTGGTATTCCACACATGCCCTAGCATTCCTTGAACATGTCAAGATATTTTCCATAACATAATGTCCAAAAAGATCCTGAAGACTCATTTCATCAAGTTCGTCACTGTTGTCGAGGCGTTAATCAACCCAAATGGTACGATCCACAAATCATGATGTTCATACCAAGTCTGTAAGCGGTAATAGAAATATCCAATTCCTTGATCCTTAACTAAATGATGTCCTAGTTCATCTGATGCGGACTTGAATACAACTTCATGATGTACATATCAACGCCATGCAACACCAAGGATGTTCCTCACCAAGTTAAATTTTTTTTACAAGCTTGTACATCCTTGGAATCCAGAGGTGACTAGCGAATGAGGAAGGGTCACTAAAAACTTCCACGATAAAAATTACTAGTTCTACATTATTTCCTCATTTAGCTGCCGATCGTCAATCCCAAAATCTTAGAGTGCGATCCACTTTCCGTACAAACAACTCTAGGGCTCCCCAAGAGTACATCATAAGTCAAACAAACCCGTACTCTGCTAAATCTTGCAGCTAAACCCTCAATTCTCTCAACTCAGTAGGTACCCTTCGACGCGTGGTTGCAAAATGAATTGAGTACTCAGAACCTCCTGCTGAGGTGGCAACCACAAAAATCCTACGACAACTCATCCGAAAATGCCCGAACGATATCGATATCTTCCACAAGTCCAACATCTTCAACAATTATTCTATAATAACTTCCTGGCTTCCAAGCTGAACTAACTCTCGAAAGAAGTAGTCAGGACTACCAAATACAACAGGTTTCTCAATGTTCAACAAAGAAGTAACGAGCTAGGGAAATCTAACCTGTCTCATTATCAAAACCTATCTACCCAAATCGTATGCTCCTCCATGCCTCCACCATCACTACCAGTCTCTCTCAACCTCACCCTCACTCTCTGTGGCCCTCAACTAGTGCCAACTGAAGGGAACAATGAAGAAAAATGGTGGGTGAGGGTTTCCGGTGGTTTGAAATAAGAAGGGAGATATGAGAGACGTGTTAAGGGAAGGAATCAATAGGATGAGTGACACTTGTCACTCATTCTGTGGTATAAGGCAAAATATCTTGGGTCCCACAACCAAACAAACAACAATCCACTCGTCTTGTAAAACATGCAATAATAAATTCCGACTAAAATCTTCTTTGACCCATGATAGGTCCTCAAATAAGCATTATTTTATATTATTTTATACCCTTTATATTTGACTTTTAATATTAAAATAATAAATAATTAGATAAAATAATTTATTTTGTGATATTTCTATTTAAATAAATAAAGTTTGTAATTTGGAGCGTTTTGGCGAAAGAATCGTCCCGATTGGAATTATAATGAAGAAATTATGGACGCAATTCAGTTAAATTATATAAATTAATTAATATTTATTTTACAAGCCCAAAATCTTATTTAAATCCAGCCCATTTTGTTTTTGTGCAGCCCAGAGGAATTCGCCCAGCTGCAGCCCACAGCCCGCTCACAGGCTGAGTAGCCCAAGTCATCACGGCCCAGCGACACGCTCAGCCCAGTCCTCGCTCCAGTGGCTTCCTACTGAAAAACGTATTCTGTTTTCGGCGCACGCTTCCCAAAATGAAGACCCACAACCAGCACGCGTGCGCTGATTACCCACTCTTTTCACCCGCCTGTGCCGCTGATCTTCCTGCCCCATTTCAGCAGTCTCGGACTAACTCTCTGCAGCCCAGCCAGCTCTCCCCTACCGAACCTAACCTGCTCCTTTCCTCTTCAGTCATTTTCAGTCAATTTTCCATGACAAAACTACACCCAACTGCTCCCTTTTTCAGCTATTTTTCAGATTTCCAGCACCAAACCAGTCCAAAATTATAATTTTCCATCATTGTTCATCACTTCATTTATTTTATTTTATTTTGTATTTTTATTTGAATATTGTAGGCCTCCCTCTATAAATAGGGAGGCCATTTCACTTGTTTGCGGTCCCCATTTTGTCCCATTTTATTTCTCTTTTTAGTAGCTAGGTTCTAATTCTTCTCTTCTTTTAGTTCATCTTTTTTCTTTTTGTTCTTTATTTTTGGGGACCATTTTAACTTCTTGTAGATTTTTTATTTAATTAGCTTTCTTTTAATTCTTGTCCTTCATTTATGTTATTTCTTAATTTTATTTCTTCTTTACTTTGTTCTTGTGATTTTTCTTTGAGATCTCTTAAACACATTTTTATACTTTCCTTAAGAAATACCTAGCCCGAGTATTGCCGAAATAATTCTAGAATTTAAGTCTGAATTCGTATGTTTTATCCTCCATCTTCATAAGGTTCCAGCTGCTGTTCGGTGTTCCTTATGAATAACATTCTATTGTTTCCATCCACTTTCGGAATCACAAGTTGTTCTTGGATTCCGAAAGTGTAACTTTCTTCCCTTTACTAAATTCTTGTTATTGTTTCGGTTTACTTATAATTCAATATATGTGTTGGTATTTTCTTTCTAACATTTATAAGTAATAATGCAATCTCCATGTGTTTTACTTTTTGAATTTCTTTTACTTCATATGTTTTAGTGCTTAAACTTCAATTCTACACTAAGTGTTTATGACCGTTGTTCGGTGCACTTAGTAGAAAATTGAAGAGATTTAAATGTTTGACACACATTGAAATCAATAACGTCAGGTGCATCGTATTATAAGTGTTTATGACCGATGTTCTGTGCATTTATAATATTGAAAAATGTATGCATGTATTTGAGATGATTAAGGTAGGATTTCGTGATTGGTTCAATTATATAAGCATGATGTTAGTGTGATGACCCAGAAATTTGAAAAAGGGAAAATTGGAAAAATTGGAAAGAAATGACGATTTTGCCCTTGGTTATGGGGGCAAAAGTTGACTTTTTGATTGGGGACCTTGTTTGGATTTTTTGGAAGGACCGTTGGATAAGTCTCGGGACGCTGAATCCGTAGACAGGCGGCATGTGTCGATCGGAGTTCGGACGTGGAAGTTATGGGTCTAGAATTATGAGCGGTATTTTGGTAATTAGTTATGCAGGGGTAAAATGGTAATTTGATCAGTACTTGCTGATTTAGCCGTGAGGATGAGTTAACGGTGTAATTAAGTGACACATGTCATTGCGCAGATTGCAATTAGTGGCAGTTTTGTTCTAATTGGATGATGACGGTGATGAAATGGATTTAAATGGGTTACCCCGTGTGTTTATGTATGGCTTTTAGGAAGGAAAATAGAGTTTGATGAATGAAAACCCATGTCCCTAAAATCACACCAGTTAGTTGATTCAATTGAGAGGATGAACTTGAGCGAGCAACGAGTCAGAATAAGAGAAGAAAGGAAGATAAACCCTTGAACTCGAAGACCTAAACCCGTGAAGTTCATACCTTTTAAAAATTCGAATTTGAACTTATAGCTCGAGATGCTTCAAATTGAGATTGAATTGAGCCTTCTGGGATCAATTCGATTAGGATAAGCCCAAACTCGATGCGAATTGGTGTTGTTTTGGGCTAGAACAGAGGGGATGAAGACGTTGAATTTTTGAACTTGAGTCGAGAAATTGGAAACATTGAACGATGCAATTGATGTTAGAAATATGGTTAATAGAATCCCACGAAGCTCCCTGATGCAGCAATTGAAAGAAAACAATCTCTTTTGAATGAATTGGGACGATGAACAGTGTTCGGTGTTCTTCGAAAGTCGAGTTCCAATTACAAGGATTAAGGTAAGTTTGATACAAATTGAGTTTACATATCTCTAATTCAGATGTAAATGATGCTAATGGACGATTTAATTGTAGAAATCAAGCAAAAATTGAGGGAGATTCAGCCGGGTCACCTCACGGGTTGCAGGATCCGCTTATCAGTTAAATGGGCGAGGAAGAACACTGTAGCAAGGTACTGTAGCACGCGTGTGGACTTCACGCGCAGCCACTCACGGCAGCGCGTGAAGGCGCGTAGGTACGATTACCGAGGTGAGTTCAACATGACTTTTATTCTATGCAATGTAACGAACATTTTGGCGTTGGTTTCGAGTCAATCGAACACCGTTTCGATATTGTTTCGAGGGTCCGAAGGATTATGTTATGTTTTAAATTAATATTTAATTCCTAAAAAATTATGGGAAATTAATATGATATTCATTGAGTCATTAGTGACCCTTAATGATGATTTTGGGCAGGATTCACGATTCCTGGAAAGTACCGAAAATTACTAAAATACGTGCAGTTCAGAAGGCGAGCGGTTTGGACGGTGTGTGAGTGGACGTTTGTTTTATAAACCGTTATGCATGCATAGTTAAATGTTTTACAAGATTGATTGCATGATTTGGTTTGAAATGATGTCATGTAGATATGGCATGATTATTTGTGATTAAATGATTATTTTGATCGGTCTTTTGGGCACATTTTACGAGAAATGTGAAAATGATGTTTTGGGCTAGGCCCGGAGTCAAAAAGGTTTCTAAAAGGATATTTTGACTTAATTGGTGAGTCAATGATGATTTCTGGATTATTTACTGTTTTAAAATGAGACTTTACGAATTTACGTGTACATGGCATTTGGGCTTGAGATCCTATCGGGAATGCGTTTGACTTGGTTTGAAGTGATGGATATGATTGATATGTGTTTGTGGAATGGATTGTGTTTGTGATTGTGGATACTGGACCATGTTCTGGATGGTGCGAGTGCAGTTCCTAGACGTGACTCGGATGTTGCGTGAGTGCAGTTCCTGAGTATGTGGTATGTCTAGATGGTGCGTGTACAGTTCCCAGACATGACTGATATGACTCGGATGATGACTGAGTGCAGTTCCCGAGGTTGTCCTACGCGTAGTACGGATGTGACTGTGTGATTGTTTGTGCACTTGTGAATAATGCGGATTGATTTATTGATTGATTGATTGTGCACTTGTGAGTAGTGTTGTTTGATGTTGATTGTGATTGTGTACTGGTATTAAGTACGGGTTTTTGGTCTTTGTGGCCAGTGATTATGTTTTCACATGTTTGGCTTGAGAGCCGAGATTTGATACGTTTCATGTGATTTGGCTAGAAAGACGGTGCTTGTTATTCATATGTTTCACCCTATGCATGCATGGTTTAATAACTGGAGGGTAAATGGTTTATTTGAAATGTATTTTCAAATGATATTATTTTTGTCCACTCACACATTTCCTGTTTTGATGACCCTACAGGCCGTGGTAGGACGTTCGGGGCTGATCGAGAGGCGGAGGCATGAGCGGAAATCAGTGCAGTTATCCCTTGTCTGACAGGCATTGAAGGGTAGTTTAGAGACTTCAGTTGACTTGTCAAACGGGAGCAGGACCGGGCACGCTTATCAAAGTCCAGTTAGGACGGGTCCTGTCAGTTAGAGTGTTGGTAAAAATATGTATTTGAAGAAAGTTCACTTGCACAAAAGTTAAAGTAGAAGTAGAATTAAGTTCTTATTTATTTTTACTTGTTTTCTTTATTATATGATTACAATCTTTCAAACCCCCCATTTAATTCTTTATTCTTTTATTCTCTTACATTTTTATTCTTTATTTCATTATTTCATTAATTCTTTTATTTTTTTTATTCTTAAATTTTTTTATTTTTAATTATTTAATTATTTAATTATTTAATTCATTATTCTTTGATTATTCATTATTCTTTCTCACTAACATATTATTAATGTTCCCTAATTTCTACGGTTAATAACGATCCCTATTTACCAATACTACATCTACAGAAAAGGGGTTTAAATTGCATAATACTCGAATTACGTTTTTAAGTTAGTGCGTAGTTTGGGCTTTATCAACCCGTAAATCATTGTTCGACATCCAAATTCGATGTGCCGCCTGCCAACGTTATCGTAATCCCTCGATCTATGCAACAGACCTCGGTCAACTTGCAAATAACCTCCTAGGTTAAAAGTTAGCCTTTTCCCTTTTTTAGGGGCAAAATTGTCATTGCACCAAAAATCGTCCGATAATCCTCATTTAAAACTCAATTATTCACGCTAATCTCCCGGTAATCCCGGGATTATGGGTTGGGTCATTGCATAATGCATATTTACTTTTTTCTACAAAAATTATATTTGTACAAACATATTTTTCATTTTTATTCTTACAAAATGATATTGAGAGTAAACTATCTAGCATATTCTCAAATAATAAAAATGAAAAATCTGATATGATGTTTTAGTATCACAAAAATTATAGTTTAACAATCTTTTGCAAAACTATACCAAACAGGTCCTTAGGATCCACATGTAGAAAATGTCAATGTGAACTAATTGACACTGATGTCCATCGCCCTTTGACTCCTCAAAAAATTTGTGGAAATCATTATTTAGTTACCATTTTGGATGATTTGTATGTTATGCTTACTTGTTTTCAGTCTCTAAAAAAAAATCAATTCTAGAATGTTTCCAGTCATTTTGATGAGTTTGAAAAAGAATTAGAAAAACATATTAGAATGGTGACATTCGACATGGGTGGTGAGCATTTTGGCATGTACAACCAAGCAGGGCAGCAAAAAGGACCTTTTGACTTATATTTTGAAAAGTGTAGTATCACGTAAGGGTGACAATTTTTGACACGACTTGATACACGACTCGAAACCCGAACGAAATTTATACGGGTTAACCCGCACGATTAAAATTTCGGGTCATTTTCGGGTCAACCTGTTATGACCCGTTTATTAAACGGGTGGGTTTCGGGTCAACCTGTTAACCCGTATAATGACCTGTTAACCCATTTAATAAATGGGTAGATTTCAAGTGAACAGGTTAACCCCTATATTGGCTTATATATTGACCAATTTAATAAAAGTGTCATTACTAACCCATATATCTACCCATTTACCTACCTAAATATCTATTGAATCTTATAATTTAAATAGGTTAAACATGTTAAACGGATTAAAAGGGTCAAACGGGTCATAGGTTAATTGGGTTTTGAGTATGACCTGTTTATTAAATGGGTTAAACGGGTTGCACGGATCATTAAAAATTCGGGTTCGGGTTGGACATTATTGACACAATTATTAAACGGGTCGGATTTGGGTTGGGCATAAATGGGTAAAACAGAATTCATGACACGACACGAACCCGACACGACACGACCCATTTCCACCTCTAGTATCACTATCACGACTTAGTACACATATTTAGGAAAACTACAAAAAAATGAAGTAGGTCGAAGGTGTAACCGAACTCTTAAATATACCATAAAAAGTATGGTGAGCAACACTTCCTTCCCTTGTTTCCTTTGGGGAGAAGCAATTGTAACTGTTAATTACATTCTAAATAGGATTCCAAGTAAATATGTTTGTAAAACTCTTTTCGTGTTTTGGTTAGGAAGAAAACTAAGTTTGATGCCTTTGCATGTGCGGGGTTTTGATTTCCAACATCCAACTTTTCATACAAGGATCATAGAAATTAACTGAGGATATTGTTGTAGGCCAAACTGATAAGTCACGAATTAAGCAATGTTTCAATGTTGTTCCTTATCTCTGTTACTTGTCTTTTGATTATAATTGTACAAACAATAGGAGAAAATACTCTGTTTTGTGAGACTTGTGTGGAATATGAAAGTTCAGTCAATTATGAAGAGAATACAAAAAGAATGGAGGAAATCCGAGCCAAAATGAAGGAATAGCACTAAAATAAAGTTTAGGACCCTAGCTGAAATCTCAATTGAGGCCCTATCAGGTTTTGACTTTGTAATGGTACTTTCCAATGCTTTGGATGTGATCAGGCCGCCCAAACCATTCCTAGGTGTCATTTTCACATCATTTATGCCTTCAAAACATCCAAGATCGATAAAGAAATATCTTGCCCTTTTCTTGGCCGAAATTGCTTAGTGTTCACATTTGGGGTGAGTCTTGACCAATCCTGGCATGTTCCAGCTATCTTAGTCTAAGATTTGTGGCATTGATCAGCTTAATTTTCCTTATTTGATACAGAATATACCCCTTAAAGATTGGACATAAGTGGTGGCCCTTATCTTTGTTCCTTGCCGCAAGGAATACTTCTCCTTGTCAACTAGGATTTGACTTCCCACAAAGGAAGGACTTGCTTTCTACTCCAGATTTCACAAGGATTTGTTGTTGATTTCTCTCCTACGTTTTAGAGGATGGAAGCCTCTCTATTTATAGTCTGGTTCTTAGCAAAATTAGGGTTGGACGCTAGAGAAAAATCAGACTTTTATAGTACTTTCTTAGCCGCAATTTTAGTAGTTTTTCTGCAGTTTTCATTCAAGTTTTGTACCAAGGTTGTGACGTGACGATTGGATGGAGAAGTGTTTGTGCCACTTTTCTCACGCCTTGTTGCTCCTTAGTATTTGTGTTTCTTAATCCCCTTATCTCTTTACGTTTTTATGCATTCAATTATTATGTTGATTAATCTATGTATGCATGAGTAGTTCCTTTTAGGATTGGGCCTGTTTGAAGCACTAGCCATGTTTGTTATTATTTAGATTTCTGGCTCATGATTGTGATTGTTATGCATGACTGAATTTGTTGGATTACAATGCTTCATGAACTCAATTTACGCTTATAATCTTAGCTAACTTGTTTGTGTATAATTATCGATGTAATTGTTTGACGGACCATCATATAATCTTGCAGTTTGTAGCATCAAGTTTAAGATGGGGACTTTTATTCGTAATCTAAACTCATGACAATTTAGAATTGCACATATTTTTTCTAGGGATAGTGTAGTGTCATTAAATTTTCTTCATGTTTTATGCATTATCACGCACCATCGATAATAGATGTTTTACAGTGCACATCACACTTAAAACGTGCAAACTAAGAGAAGATAATAGGTGTGGGGTGAGCCTTAGCCAGACCCTTGCACGAGCCCTTAATTCAGAACATGCATAGTAATTTGGTCAAGGAAATCTAAGGAGAACTTTAATTGGTGAAGGTGGTTAATAGGCGATAATTTGTTCTAGTTAATTAATTAATCTAGCATCTTTAGTTTACTTCCATCGTTCAATCAATTAATCAAACAAGAAACCCCCCACCCCAAATTGCACTTTACTTTCACATCTAAGTTAATTGGACTAAAACTTAATTGGACACCTTGAACAAGTCACTGAGGAATTCGACCTTTGTTGTGTCACTATACTATCATGTCTTGTGCACTTGCACAACTATTACACTTAGAGGTTTTGCGTAGTACATCTATTCTTCTTGGTAAAATCTCAATCAAGTTTTTGGCGCCATTGTAGAGGACTTGTCCCTCAACAGTGTCCATCTTGTTTAATATATTGACTTAGCGTGCTTTTCTTTTTTGTACATAATTTAATTTTTGTGTTTTTTTTTTGTTGGGAATATGTGCTCCTAAGTGACCATGGAATCGTGGGATAGTCAATACTATCCTAGTGGTTGGGCCTATGAGCCTCATCATCACGTTTTGTGTTTTTTTTTGTTGGGAATATGTGCTCCTAAGTGACCATGGAACCGTGGGATAGTCAATACTATCCTAGTGGTTGTGCCTATGAGCTTCATCATCACGTTCCTTTGGCCCCAAGCAACCATGGAGGTTGGGCACATCTCCAAGGCTGGAACTATAACCAAGAGCCCTATCATCAGCCTTACTTGGCCCTATGCCACCAAGAATGGGGAAGGCCACAACCTTACAGTTGGACCCTTCCTCCTCCAACTCCTAGCCATATTCCATCTCCAAGAATACTTCCGCAAGTAGTGGAAGAGGATGATGAAATTTATAACCTTTGAGTGTGACTTCTCTGGGCACCCGAGTGGGAGAGTGACGAAGTGGACTATGGAGGCATGGATTTTCAGCCACCAAGTGACGACATGGCCCCTGCGCAGGAAATACTTTTAGCCCTAAGAACTCTTTGGAAAGTTTTAGACCATGATGTGCAGATGTATGCCCTTTGGGTGCAACTTGCTATGGCACCAAATTGGGAGGACTTTGATGAGAAAACCTATGAAGGAATGGATGTCCAAATTCAGCTCATTCCCGTGACAAAAGAGCTGAACAGCAGCTCCGAGTTGGCCCATATTCCTCTTTGCACAATGCCTACAGTCTAACCCTACTTAGAGCCTCAACATATGCTCAACGCCTTACCATCCTTGCTACCCTTGAACCATGACGAGGACCAGGACAAGAATAGCCCCGTGGCCCCTATCTTGGATTCACCTGCAGTTTCGTATACCCCAACATCCTTGGCACCACCTGGGGCCCTTGTTCCAACAAGGGGTATACCCGAGGATGTATACCTACTTGACAACTCTTGCACGAGGAAGGATAGAGGATCTATCAAGTTAGTGGGGTGCAAGTTGAAGAATCTAGCCACAACAATGGCCCAAGGCTACGGCTTAGGAAGTCCAAGGTGCATCCACGACTTCCCCACCACGAACGTCATACTTATGAGACCATTAAGATCAAGCACTTTATGCATAGTTTTAAATCACTTTTGTATTTTTTCCCTGAATTGTTAAGGTCTAGAAAATGGATTCCTTCTTATGTGTCTAATCAATTTGTTTCTAATGCAGGAGGGACATCACTAATTGATAGGAGGAGGTGGGGGTCTGGAGTCCTTCGAGTGCCCCGTTAGTCCGCCAGCACCTCCCTAAGGTAGAAGGCAACCTAGCCCTGGGTTGTTCCCTTTTTTTGGTGGAAATTTTTCACTTTTAGATCTTCCTCATTATAATTTCTTTGCCTTACTTTTTATGCTTACAACATTGAGAACAATGTCTTGTTTCGGTTTGGGGGTATGAACCCTAACACCTTATGAAAAACTGCATGTTTTGTGGTACACAAACTTGTTTTCTGTTTGGATTTTCCAGTTTCTATTTTAGGTAGCTTGCTGTTTTTTTTTTTTGTGTAATGCTAGTTTTTATGCTTTAACAAGTTAATATGAATGGATAGAAGGTGATAATTTTTCAGGATCCACCCCTAAACCCCCGGGATTAAGGGCTAAATCCTGATCCCGTCTAACTTATGCATGACACGAAGGCTAAACTGACGTCTAACCTCCATGCGACACGTAAGTCGGACAGGGATTCTTGTTCCAACACCTGCCTATCCCACTTAGCCCGACAGTTCCCAAGCTGTCACCTCATTTTACTCGCTCACCTTACTAGCTCAACCAACCATATCACCAGTGGTTCCTCTAACCACGAACACTGTCAACTTGTGGGAACACCATCTACGTCTCACACTACCTTTTTACAACCAGACCATAACACATTCCTGTTTAACCATGAACAGACATCTCATATTTGAAGCCTGTAACAACCAATTAACCACTCAGGATCACCCTGATCCAGCCCACATGCTTCGTAAAAAACCATCATAGTACTAAGCTGTTCACCAACACTGCTACCAGAACGTCACACTGCACGTCCAATTACGTCGGAATGGTTCCGACCACTGCAGAACCAGTGTATGTACCCTTTGCCACCAACTAGAACCACGGTGCATACTTCTAGCCACACGCAAGGACAACCCTACGAATCTTGAAGGAAACAAAGGTATTCTAGAATACCTCAAACATAGTTCGTAGAGTATATCCTCACGTACTTCCAACGTCATCCTACGATTCGTCCACTAAGGACCTATACCAACAAAAACACAGTGTACCTGTCACTATGACATCCAAACTTCTTCATACCTATACTGATTAACACCTGCCTACCCGCCAGTCACGTTTTACTTGTGTAGTCCGTCAATCCAATCCTGACCCACTCACTCCTAAGTGGATCCCACTTCTCATCCATATCACTCTTACCATTAGACCATCACTTCGATCCAAAATACCTCACATCTATATTGTGGGTTCTCTATTACCTTATCGATAAGTTATAATCACTCATTTTCCATTTCCTTCCGGCATCATTCAACGGAACTCACAATGGTCCTCAATCATGTCATCACGACGACTATAATCCTCTAACACTCGCTACACTCCGCGTCACCAAGTACTTTTCTACCCCTGAACACAACACAAGTGTCCACACGTAAAGGAGGTTTACAAGTCACCATTCTCAGCATCCTCAATCCTCAAGCACTGACCTTGAGCTCCCCAGTTACCACCCTCGAAGTCGCCTGTAACGACCCATCCAGGAAGTCCAGATTAACGAAGTGATTAGGAACAGATTAGCTAAGTTAATCGGTGGTTAGTTGGTTACTTTTGGACCTTTGGCGCGGAATGACTATTTTGCCCCTAAAATCGGGACAATGTTGACTTTTAGTTCGGATGGTCAATTGAGCATTGACTGATGACCGTGACGTAGTTCGGGACGTCACGAGTCTGTAGACAGGTGGCACGCTCGATTCCGACATCCGTGGAAAAAGTTATGGTGTTCGGAAGGCTAAGTGAATTACCATAATTTGGTTAATTAGAGGGAAAATGTTGACTTTTTGCTAGACTCTTAGTTTTCACGTGGACCGAGGACCGTTAGATAGGTCTCGACGTCCTGAGTGTAACGACAGGCGGCATGCCTTCATTGAACGTAGGACGAGTGAGATACGGGTCTAGAACGGCGAAGGGTAAAATCGTAAATTGGACTCACAGGGGTATTTTGATCTTTTTGCACATTGAGAATTGTGCCAATCTGATGAGGACAAGTGTACAAAGCTGGTTGGATATTTTTGAGTTTGGGACCACAGGATTTGGACACGTGGTCTATGTCTAGTGGGTTCTAGTCATTTTGCACGGTGCAAGTTAAATTGGGTCGAGTCGTGTTTGTGAGTAGAAAAACAGAGACTGAGTTTGAGAGGAGGAATTGATCGGTTTCTGGGTGAGTGTGTGAGTTTGGTGATTCAGTAAGTGAGAGCAGAGAGAGGTTGAGAGGCTGGTGAGTGTTTGGGAGAGTCTGGACGGTCGATTGAGTGTGTGAGTTCTCAGGGAAAACAGAGAGGTGTCGAGGGTGTGGTGCAACCATAAGTGATCAATTTGATCCAATCAGGTTCGAGGGAAGGCTAGGACGGCTGAGGACAGTTCTGTGAACCCAGAGGAACACGGCGGTGAGCACGGCGGAGGCTAGAACGACAGTAAGTTTCACTGTCCTCTATTTTCCAGTTTTCTTTCAAAGTTAAAGTCGTGGAGTTTGAGGCTGAATCGAAGTGTTCTGTGAGTTCGAATAGGTGTAGTAGGTCCCTAGGAACCTTAAGAGTGTGAAGCCGTGACGGGGGGAAGCACGGGTGGCCGGGAACAGAAACAGAGTTTTTGCTGGGTTCTGGTTCGAGTTTGGGAGATGGGATTGAGGCCGTAATGACGTGTTTTGAAAAGGGGAATAGATTCCTAGGAAGGGGACGAAGCTTCTGGGTTTGAAAGGAACGAAAATGGATGGGAGACGGCGGAGAACCGGTCACACTGGTTCAGACCGGTCGAGTGATCGAAGAAGAAGATGAACAGTGCCACTGTGCAGGCGCGTGAAGCCCACGCGCAGCCCCTTTGGGCGGCGCGTGAGGGAGCGTGGGGAAGTTTCCGGGGAAGTGTCCAACATGGGTTTGAGTCTAATCGTTGTAACGAACTTGTTGGGACAAGTTTTGGGACGATCGGACATCGTCTCGGGTTAGTCTTAAGAGTACGGAGGTTTAGGGTTCCGATTAAGTACGTTTAAACGTCCGGGAATTTGGGGAAAAATAGGAGAAGCATAGTTGAAGTGTTAGTGACTCGTTTTGGTGACTTGTGGCAGGTCGGGAGATCCCTGAGGAAACTGAGGAACGTACGGGATGCGAGTGACGTGCCCGGGCATGCATAATTGCTTTAATGTACTTGTTATATGGTTTTCATTATGATTTCATGATTATTGCGTATTCTATATCTGATTTGCATAATGGCATGTTTTTCGAGATAGTTTACGTATTTCAGCACGTTTTACTCTGTTTATGCTTTTAATGCTATGCTTTTGGGATTTCACTCTATAATTGGTTTCAATGATTATAAATGGATTTTGAGACATGATTCGATAATCAAGGTTTTAGGTTTTCGAATCGGATTTCGGAAAGCGAGATTTGGTTTTAAAGTTGAAAAGGGAGATTTCCGGATTTGGGTTCGGAATGACGGTTCTGAACGCTGGAAGGGCTTCAGGATAGTGATTTCGGATTCAGGTTTGGATATGGATTTAGAAACGGTTTTCAAACGGTTTTGGATTGGATTTGCTGGATCTGGTTATTGGGTTTAAAGACCCGGATTATGATTGACGGGGGACGGGCCCGGATTGAGTTTAAAGACTCGGGAGTTTAAAGACTCGGATATTCTTATATTTTCCCCCATAGGCCTGTTGACTTTAAAGACTCGGGAGTTTAAAGACTCGGATTATATTGAGGCCTGGATTGAGTTTAAAGACTCGGGAGTTTAAAGACTCGGATAGATCCAGCAGGTTTGATCGGATGATGACTTTGGTATTTTATGTTTTATGATACTGTTTCCGTGATAAGTATTATCTGCTTTTATAAGTGTTTTTCAAGCATTGGGTTATGCATGCCTGTTTTCAAAACGGAGGGCCAAACCCTAGTTTGTTTATTAAACTCTTTTTATTTCTAGTCCACTCACACCTTCTGGTTTTTGAATGCCCTCCAGGTTGTGGTGCGAGCGCTGGGGCTGACGTTGAGGCAGAGTCAGAGGCATAGAGCGAGAATAGAGTTATCCCAGGGTGTTTCCGGTGTTTTCTGTTACGAGTTTCTGTTGTGCGTGTACTTTAGTAGGATTCCTGTTTACCTTGTTTTGGACTATGCTCTGTATAGCTATTGACTTGTTGGACTTTGAATTCTCCCTTGTCTGGCAATGTAATTTGTGGGTTTTCGTGAGTTTGTTTCAGTCTTTTGTGTTGGGTTGTCAGACGGGAGCAAGGTTCACCTCGGTTATCGGGGTGATAATCGGGGTGGGTCCTGTCATCGCGACTCACTCAGTGTCGTCCTCGGCGCCAGCCGACATATACCAACATGCCAGGGGAAAGTCTACGAGTACCGACCTCATGAGCGGTCAACCCCGAGCATTCAAACCTAGCCCGATCCAACACAAAGCCTAGGTCCACCGCGCTTCCACTGCGCTACTCTAAGCAACCAACGGCATCCTGACCGTTCGTCCTGATACATGATCTACCAATGGTCATCACTTTTCCCCGCTTGTTTAGTGGCTCCTACCAAACAACTAGCCACCACCTTGACTCAATGTGCCCATCTGACCATTTACAAGCATCCCAGCTCGTGGCACATCCTTCCGACTTAGTGGTCACAGCACACCAATCTCGAGCCTCTGCTCCTACCGAGCCAAAACCCTCCGTCTACACTCGGGTCGGGGAAACTGACCTCCCTCATACTCCACCACTCTGAGCAGCCAAATAATCACCAACGCCGCACTCTCACTGAACTCGTCCAGAGTCACTCACCGATCAACCACTACCTCGGCTGCACCTAGCAGCAACATCTCCAGTCCGGCCGTAAATCGGTCCAAACCACGATCACCAACTCAGGTGTCCGAAACTATGCACTTCCTCTGGGTTCCTCTCCAAGGAACTCACAATCCAACCCTAGTCCTCCCACAGGGTTTCTCAAATCATCCCCATTGTCTGGGTTATCCAAACTCGCCACTGCCACTGGTTCACCACAACCTTACCACTAGGGTCGTCACACCTAACTATGACCACTCCTTATTGTAACTCTACTCACCAACATCAACCAGTATCCAGGGGGAATCCCTCGAATCCCAAGGTAGTTCCTAACCCTGCCACTCAAGGGATCCGGCTACTCGTAGCTGTACAAGTCCAATCTTGAACAATCAGACTAAATGGTCACAAGTCCATACTGTCATCTTCCAACCACCATCCAGCCCAACATGCCATTATCAACCGGCCTCCTTGGCCCACGTATTTCACTAACCCAACGGGCTACGAACGGGCCCCACAGGCCTACTAGCCTACTCGTAATCGTAACTTACTGACTATCATCCATGATAAACACACTGGCATACATTCGACCCTATGGTCCAACCAAATATTGAGCGTTTCTAGCATCAATCATGCTAAATACTCCAGCCCTAAGCCGTCATACGTCAAATCTCGCACCGCGTATCGAGCGACTAACACCCTGGCACTAACAATTGCCCCAAACGAACGTACTATTACTATCGCATCCAGGTTGCTTACGGGTTGTTCCGTGTCGAGACATCACATCCACAGTAGCATCACACCACCCAAGTCGACGAACCAACGACTCTGGGAACCAAACCTCCCGCAGAACACACGAAACCTAGCCCTGATACCAATTATCAGGATCCACCCCTAAACCCCCGGGATTAAGGGCTAAATCCTGATCCCGTCTAACTTATGCATGACACGAAGGCTAAACTGACGTCAAACCTCCATGTGACACGTAAGTCAGACCAGGGATTCTTGTTCCAACCATCCTAAACGTAACCGGACCTCCCAGAGTGCACCGAACTACTGTGGATCGCGGGTGTGATGTCTTCGTCTCTCTCGACCAACAGCGCGCACTGCAACAACCTGGAGGGTATCAAAAACACGAAAAGACTGTGAGTGGACGAAAATAAAGTATAAGTTTAAAACAGTTATCAGAAAACATAAGTACATTTATACCCTCGGTTTAAAAATCAATGCATGCATATCAAGCCAAGTCATGAAACCATTCATATTAAACCATCAATGAAAACCATTATCGAAAACCCGAATCAAAATCGTTATTCAAATCCAGGCCTCAGCCTCAAATCACTAATCAATCTTGAATCCGGGAACTCAGTCCCAAAATTCATCAAATCCAATTCCTCTGGGCCACTGCCCAAAACATCAGAAAACCTGTGAAAACCCAGTGAAAAACATCAATCATACAAGTTTACTGGATCTCAAGTGCGTCCGAGTCTTTAAACTCAAAACCATGCACAATAACCAGGCCTTCCCGGGATATCAACGAGTCTTTAAACTCAAAACACAATCACAGGCCTCGGGGGGTATCATAACCGAGTCTTTAAACTCAAAACATATACCGAGTCTTTAAACTCAAAACATATCAATCCAGGGCCCTCCCTCCGTCAATCAATTCGAGTCTTTAAACTCAAAACCAGATCCAATGGGTTTTTTTCTTTTTCCGCGTCTTTAAACCCAAAACCATTTTTCATCCAATCAGTGAAAATCATAGAAAATCCACAGTCGAATTCGCAACGATGATTCTATAAGCCAGCATCCGGAACCATCGTCCCGAACCCAAATCCAGACTTCCTTTCCAAATCTCAAAACTGAAATCTCAATCACATGAACTGGGCTCCAAGCCCCAAATCACTGTTTCGAAATCCCTTTCAAAACATTGAATTCAAATCATATGTCAAATCCCGAAATCAAATCAAATCATTAAAATCACAGTCCAATCACAAGATCGTACGAAATCTCGTAAAACGTGAAATTCCGTAAAATACCTCAAAAAACTTGCAAAACCATAAATCATCATATCATAAAGCAAATCATAGAATCACGTATGAAAACATATTAAAACATATATGCATGCATCATAAGTTAGAAAGCAAAGTCCACTCACAGACCATTCCGATGTCGCCTCGATACGCGCGCACTTACACCGTTCCCGACCATTCCGCTATCCTCGGCTTTCCTGAACCTGTCCAAATCCCATACTAAGGTCACTAACGACTTCAATAAGCTTATACTAAAGCCCCGTAATTTTCCCGAATTTTTAACTATTTTTAACTAAGGCCTAAAACATTTGGACATCCCGAAACATATGGAGACGATGTCCGATTGACTCGAAACCAGCGCCAAAATGTCCGTTACATCGAATAATTTAAAAGTCATGTTGGAACCATTCTCAAACACTGTGCCACGCGCCCACACGCGCCACCCAAAGGGGGAGCGCGTGGGCCTCACACGCCAGCACAGTGTCATCTTCAACCTTGCTTCGACGGGTCCGACCGGTTCACGGTTCAGGCCGAACCGGTGTGGCTGGTTCACGGGTCTAACTGGTCCATTTCTGTGTCCTTTTGATTCCATTAAGTTCATCCAATCAATTACAATGGTTTTAACTAATTAAATCGTGATAATAAAACCAGTTTTTACTTGCCCAAGTAGAACAAGAAAAATCCAAACTGCCTCCTCTGTGTCCTCGTCCATCCGGCCACCTCAATCCCTGATTTCAAGTCCAGCTAACTACTTCAGACCTCCAAAACACGGTGCACTCCACAAAATCGATCAATCACTGCTAAAACGACAATTACCATTTTTAATTCAATGTTAGCCTTTGGGGGAAGTCTGCCTTACCTCTACCGTCGAGCCTCACTATGGCCATTTCCAGTGTCGCCTTACCTCCCTCTTCATCTTTCGTTCAATAAGCAGGGGATAAGGACAAGGTTTGATAGTGTGTCTGGACTAAACTCGCATTTCCTCTGTTTTTTTCACGGGTTGTCTCATGGGCTAGGGTCACCAGCCACGGCAATCATTGAGACACTACCGTTCCCCCTCCCACTGTATTCTTATTCTTTTTTCCAAACACAAATCATGAGCAAGGTCAACGTGGGGAGGAAATTGTGGAGATGGGTGCACGGGGTCTCTGTTTTTTTTCTGTGCTTCTTCCCATCATCGTGCAACCGTGCACAATGAGTTTTAAAAACTATTTTGAGGCCACTCTGAGGGTTCCACAAGCCTCCAGAGATGGGACAAGTGTCCCCATCTGGTTAGGCACCCAATCCAAGGCAGCCACATGTCCATTTATCACTGGGCACTGATCCCAAGGCCCCAAATGACCAAAATGCCCCTGCCTTCTCAAATTACCATTTTGCACCTCAAGTTCCCACGCCCGTAACTGTGTCGTCCGAAATCTAATCGACATGTGTCGCCTGTCATTGTACTCAGGGCATCGAGACCTTCCTAACGATCTTCGAATTTTGTGAAAATTTCATGTCATAAGCAAAGTCAACAAATGGCCCTCTTTTAACGAAATTACCAAACTACCCTCAAACTTTCGAACATCATAACTTTGTCCTCGGATGTCGGAATCGGACGTGCCACCTGTCTATGAACTCGTGACGTCCCGAACTACTTCACGGTCATCGGTCAAAGTCCTTTTGACCGGCTGATCCAAAAGTCCACATTTTTTCCCATTCCAGGGCAAAATCGTCCTTTTGCACCGTCCGTCCGAAAGCATCCAACTAAGCACCGATTAACTTCAATAATCCATCATTATCCACTAATCTAATCTTGGTTTCCGGAATGGGTCGTTACATAATTTCTTTTACTTACTAAAAATCATTGACATTGCTATTGAACTCATACTTGCACCTCATGATACCATAATCAAGTGATTAAGAACCCAAAACAATTGAATTTGAGCATAGATAGAAAATTAGTGGAGGCTACCATTGTGAGATCCTTGAGCTTGATTTCCTTTCTTTTTGAGTGATCTACTTGTTTCTACTCTTAAACACTCATAATTTTGTTCATGATTGCATGATCTCATTCTAATTGTTTGGATGTTTAAAAAACCATATTTATTGGATGCTCTTGATTTAATGTGTAATTGTCTATGAGATGCGATATAGGCTATGTGTGCTTTAGCTCCTAAAGGTGTTTCTTCTCCCTGTCCCAATTGCATGCTCCTTAAGCCCCTTTGAATCCAAACACTTAGCCGTTTTGTTCTTCACCTACATTACAACCTAACCATGTTCTCAACCCTTCATTATGGCCATACCCTATGACCTAAGCTTGTGTCAAGGTTGCATCAAATGAGATTCATGGTGAGAAGGAAATGTATTGATGTTTTGTGCTACCTATACTTATTTAAGTGAAGTATGCTTGAATTGAAAGATCATTCGCTTTTTTGTAAAGTGAGGAAGTTATTGCATGATCTTGGCTCAGCTTATATAAACAAAAGAAAAAGTATATCAGGTTCATTAGTGGGTTAAAAAAAATTAAAGAAAAGCAAAAGAAAACATTGCTATTAAAGAAAAAGGAAAGAAAAAAAAGTGAAAGCAATGAACTTGGAACTGAGGCAAGTGAGCCAAGTACCTCAAATATGAGCAATGTAATGAGCTCAAGCACATATTCTTCGTTTATAAGTCAAGGCATGTGTCATGACTTTTCATGCCTTGATGCAGCATAGGTTCTTTGAATTCCAACTTTCCTCTCTAATCTAAGGAACCTATCCCCATTTCAACCCTTGGATGAAGACTTGTTGATCTCGTGAATGGTTATGCAAAGCATCAAGGTATGTACCTCTGTTCTTAAACTTCAATTTCTCCTTGAGATCATATTTGCACATAAAATGTCATTCTTCATTGAAACTCATATGTGATTAATTTGATTTCCTTTACATAAACTCATCACATATGCTTGTTGAGTGAAAGCCTTAGGATTCGTATATGCTTATTGAGTGATGCCTAGTGAGGATTAGAGTCGAGGCGAAATCTTTCTAGGGTGTTTAGATGGCGTTGTTTTTCTAGCTTTATCATTTGAGATATTGGTGTAAACACTTGACACATTGAGTTCAAGGTTATGGCATGTTCCTTGTTTTTT
The DNA here is from genome assembly GCA_032719365.1 of Prinsepia uniflora. NCBI lineage: Eukaryota > Viridiplantae > Streptophyta > Magnoliopsida > Rosales > Rosaceae > Prinsepia > Prinsepia uniflora. The sequence goes on from CM064864.1 coordinate 30,265,344, forward strand.
TGTGAGTTTTTTTTCTGTTCTTAGTTCTTATTAACTTGTTGACGTATGATTTTTAGCATTCTTTGTGTTCAGTAAAACGTTTGTAGGTATCGTGCCGTCATAACCCTCGGGAGATAAAACTCCTCCTACTTGGTGAACCTAGGGGTTTAAATGCTTATTTCAATGAGATCGAGACTTTTATTTTCTGTTTCGCTAAGGGACTAGCAAAAGATAGGTTTGGGGTTATTTGATAAGTCGTGAATTAAGCATTGTTTTAATGTTGTTCTTTATCTCCTTTACTTGTCTTTTGATTATAATTAGACAAACAATATGATAAAATAATCCTTTTTGTGAGACTTGTGTAGGATATGAAAGTTCAGTCAATTCTGAAGAGGATGCAAAAAGAACGGAGGAAATCCCAGCCAAAATGAAGGAATAGCAGTAAAACGAAGTTGAGGTCCTTAGCTGAAATCCTAGTTGAGGCCCTTTCTGGGTTTGACTTTGTAATGGCACTTTCCAATGCTTTGGATGTGATCAGGCTGCCCAAATCATTCCTAAGTGTCATTTGCACGTCATTTATGCCTTCAAAACGTCCAACATCGACAAAGAAATATCTTGCCCTTGTTGGCCGAAATTGCTTAGTGTTCACGCTTGGAGTGAGTCTTGACCAATCCCAGCATGCGCCAGCTATCTTAGTCCAAGATTTGTGGGATTGATCAGCTTAGTTTTCCTTATTTGATGATGAATAAACCCCTTAAATATTGGAGATAAGTGGTGGCCCTTATCTTTGTTCCTTGCCACAAGGAATACATCTCCTTGTCAAACTAGGATTTGACTTCCCACAAAGGAAGGACTTGCTTTTTACTCCAGATTTCACAAGGATTTGTTGCTGATTTCTCTCCTACATTTTAGAGGATTGAGGCCACTTTATTTATAGTCTTGTTTTTAGAAAAATTAGGGTTGGAGCTAGAGAAAAAATCGAACTTTTATACTGCTTTCTTAGCCCCAATTTTAGTAGTTTTTCTGCAGTTTTCATTCAAGTTTTGTACCAAGATTGTGACTTGAAGCTTAGGAGGAGAATAAGTGTTTGTGTAACTTTTCTCATGTTTTTGTTTCTTGAGCCCCTAATCTCTTTAGGTTTTTATGCATTTATTTATTATGTTGATTTCTAAGTATGTGTGAGTAGTTCCTTTTAGGATTAGGACTATTTGAAGCCCTAGCCATGTTAGTTCATATTTAGATTTCTGGTTCTTGATTGTGATTGTTATTCATGATTGAATTTTTTGGATTAATATACTTCATGAACTGAATTTAAGCTTACAAGCTTTGCTACCTTGTTGTGTATAATTATCGATGTAATTGCTTAACAAACCATCATATCGTCTTGCAGTTTGTAGCATCGTGTTTAAGAAGGGGACTCTTATTCGTAATCTAAACTCATGACAATCTAGAATTGCACTTCAATTGTATGGGGATAGTTTAGTGTCATTAAATCTTCTTCGTGTTTTATGCATTATCACGCATCATCGATAATAGACATTTTACAGTGGACATCACACTTAAAACATGCAAACTCTGAGAAGATAATAAGTCTTGGGTGAGCCTTAGTTGGACCCTTGCACAGGAACTTAATTCAGAACATGCATAGTAATTAGGTCAAGGAAATCTAAGGAGAACTATAATTGGTGAAGGTGGATAATAGGTCCTAATTCTTCCTAGTTAATTAATCAATCTAGCCTCTTTAATTTACTTCCATCATCCAATCACCTAATCAAATGATATATGAATGTGGCCTGAATGTGGCTTGAAACGATGTCTGATCGACTTGAAACCCATGCCAAAAGTCCCAGAACATCAAAAACTCTAAGAAATATGCTATCGTGCACCGAGAAACCTTCTCATGTGCCAACACGTGACACGACAAATGCACATCATGCACCTACTGACAGGGCTAACTGTGTGGCTAACACATCATTGTCAGACCTGAGCCAGGTTGCCCGAGATGGTGACTAGCACATCTATGATTGGCTGAACATTAAAAACTTCATAACTTCTTCATTTTTCAATCAAATCGAACGTTCTAATTTTGAAAATTCATTTTCTCAAAATCCTAGGAATCCAAATTCAAAGTCCAAATTAAGAAATAATATATGTGGTAGCTAGAAAATGGCTCAAAAGTTTTCAAACTTTTCTTCCTCTCAATTCTGGGCTTCTCCGTGCGTGTTTCCTTCGACGTTTTCTAAGTGTTGCTCACATAGGTTAGAGGATGATGCTGGTACAATTGTTTATCGTCTTTTACTCCCGTGTTCCTACTTCTTTCATCTTGTTCTTCTTTATTTCTTTCTTTTGACAGTGCTTTCGGTGTTTCGGTTAATTGGTCAAGAACAGAAACCACCAAACAGAAAAGCCTAAGTTTTTTCTTTTGTTTCTCCTATGTTCACTTTTTTTGCATGTACAAAGTTGGGAGGTGATGTCCACTTCAAACAATTTAAAAGTGAGACATTTCACCATATAATTCAATTTTCAACAATGTGATCACTCACCATAATACCCACAATAATTAACCTAACTTAAGTCTCGAACATACCTTTAAAAACCCTTTTTAGACCCGTAACTCGATCTCATGGTCTCCATTTTCAACGTGTTGTCTGTCTACAAGTTTAGAATTTCTAGACCTATGTAACGGTCCAAGATAAACACACACAAAAATTCTTCGAACAAAATCAAATTTCAACCTTTAATTATAAACTACACACCCGGACTTGGAAAGTCCACTAGAACACCAAAATCTAGATATGCTAGCCAACATCTCAACAGTGGCAATCAGATGACAAAAGTCGAAATATTGAAATGATGAGTTTTAAGGAGGTCACATGAAACTTAATAAAAACTAACAATCATTTCACTACGATAGTAGAAGTACAGAGCATAGTACACTATTTTGATGATCAAATAGTTCAAGTACAAAAACAAAAAGGTGTGTAGACCTAGTAATTTTTTCAGTACAAAACCACAAGTTATAAAGCATACTTTAAACGCTCAGTTTTGAAAAAAAAAACAAAAGCTATTAAATTAATAAATATTCATTTTTTATGAGATAATTTGCTTGTGTACCTCAGTCATGTGAAACTAGGTGCTAAGCATCGTCACCTCATGTGCCCTACAGTTCGTGGACAAGTTAGCACTATTTAACTAGTATTTTGAGCAAGCACGCGCGATCAATAACATGGAGGTTGGTCTGTTTCCAATCAAACGGGTACTAGGTATGCCGATGGCTCCTACATAGGTATTCAACTATTGTCTCGACTTAAAATTCGTACCATTGGATAACCATCTCAAGGTTATCATACTTTAACGATAGTTAGAAAAAATATATTAGGAGATTTCATTCAACACAAACAATAGAAATGGGTCATGCTTGGGAATTAACTTACTAGTAGCCAAATAAAGCATGCTTGAAAGAAATCATATGAAATCACAGTAGAATAATCAACCAAAGCATGCTCAAAAGAGCTCATAAAATATTCACCGTAAAAACATGCAAGTAAAATTTGTTATAAAAACCAAGTTTGAGAAACAGGTTCACTCACAAACTTGTCACGGAGTCAAAATCATCCGACATGGAAAGCCACGTAAGGTCCAAGGTTTTCACAATCCTAAATGAATCTGACCAAAGATTTCTTAATGAATTCCAAGAAAATACTGCAAGACACCACTCTTAGGTTACCAAAACGGAATAAAATGACTCTAAACAGGCTAATAACGTATTTAGGGGATCCAAAACGTCCTAAAAACAAGGCCCACATGTCGTTGTGGACTGAAAAGCTACCCCACGCACCGACCCTGGGATGGAAAGTGGCCTCACACGCCCTCATGTGCCAACTGAAGATCGGAAAGTGGCCTCATGCACCACCATGCGTGCTCATACTTATACTCAAAATATTCTTGATGGAATATTTTGTCACCCTCATAGGATATTTCATCAAGTCTAATGAATTTTTTTGCATGAGCTATAATATTTCGTTAGGCTCAACTGTATTAGGGTTAGTTATGATGCCAGAATCTGGATAGTTTAAAGTACTAAATTTCTAACAAATTTTTTTATGCAATAGACCTAGAATACTCTATTCGGCGCGAGAATTTACTATTCAAAGTCTCATAATGAGAGACTGCATGTCTTCGCCAGAAAGTCGCCTCAAATATATGGTGGAATTTGAGGAACTGCAAGGCCCTACTTTCTCCCATGAGTTTCATCGTCAGTTTCGCATTCATACATGGAAACAATTACTCAAACCTCAAGTATATTCACCAGAATCCAAAGAAGACCCAAATCAAATCAAGCTCTTACGTGAGAAAGCCTGAAACTCACCAAGAAGCTCTCGGCTTCATTGAGCTCTTCTCCTTAATGCTCATACCAGTGGCGATCTATAGTTATGGTGACTAGTTTAGCCTTGTCTCGTCTAGGGGAGGCTATTGATCGTGGTCCAAGTGGCTAGCCTAGTCAGAGCCGGTGTCCCAATGGGTGGCAGGTGGTGGTCTATTTTTAGGTGTTTCTCAATTGCCCTTGAGAAGTAGATGGAAAAGGAGATTGAGAGAGAGAGTTATAACAAAGGATTTGACTTCGTTAAAAGAAAGTGGATTTTTTAGTTGTATTTGGGCCTCAAAGTAATTGAGCTCAAACAATTGCCAATCTAATTCAACAAGTTTCCAAGGCCCAAGGGTCAAGTAGGGTATTTTGATTAACGCAAAATATCAATTTCAATTTTACAGAATGGGATATAAGAATCTTCCCCCTAAAGAAAATTTTTTCCTCAAAATTTGCAAACTATAGGGCAAGGTACAACTTCGTAAGGCTTCTTAAGTTTCTCACATATGTGTAGCGACACGAAGTTCAACTCCTTTACAAAGATTACGATGTTTCCCATGTTAGATCGTTAATTCCTAAATTGAACTTCTGATGAGACTCTCCAATTGAAACTCTACAAACTCACTAGAAGTTGTCCTCAAGTGATCCAACAAATCAGAACCTTTTTGAATTTCATGTATGGAATCCTTGGGATATGAAAATAAAATTTCGAAATCAACATTAAACCCTTCTGAAATCGGTTTCTCCTCTATTGACGATTTAGATGAGTCAATGACTGACAAAACATCAACAGTCCCAACAATCTCGTGTCAAATGGGAGTCAAGATGTTTTTAATCCTTTTCTTACCGACCCAAGTACCAAAACCAAGATTATTAATCTCAAGTAATCGGTCCTACAAAACGTCAAATAATCTTCTTAGTAACTTACAAACTCCTTGTAATTGTAATGGTTAAAACTCTTCCCGCATGTCACCTTAAGTTCTTACTAAGTTAACTACAGCTAAAAACAAGTGAATATGCTCGCTCCGATGAAGGCCTAAGATGCACCCCGAGTACTTGAATAATTATTTCACACAAGCTTCGAGGTTGGTATGGCAACTGAAAATACTGCTATATTAACACTTCTCTAAGTAACTAGGTTACAAGTCGTCAAATAATGAGCGCCCAAGTTTCTTGATAGTTCTCTAGAGTCTTCAAGTAATCATTACAACTTAAAGGTTCTCACGCAAAGAAGTATCGAATCTTGAGAATGTTTCTCACAACCCTTAGTCCAAAACTGGTGTAAAGCTTTCACTAACCATTTTTCTTAATTCGGCTCAACTCTCGAAAGAAGATATGTGTCGTAACAACACAACCATTCTAATCTCAATGCCTAACGGTAATTATAAAGGTGGAAGTGCAGATTTATTCCATTCAATCTTGTTCACGGTATTATCCTTCCAACTCGTAACCTTAAAATTTCATTTTACTCTCCAACTAGTTACCTATGAACCCAAAACTTGCTCTCGAAATCAATACCTAACATAGAACGTGCTTCAGTCCCTATAAATCAAATAATAAAAGAAGGTTTTCAATAATGTAGGAATGTCAATTCACTACTTAGGTGGTGCAAGGCAAACTTAAAAGACATTATATGTGTGTGAACTTAACCAATCCATGAGAGGAATTAGAAAGGCAAAGTAAAATCCTAAAATTCATCACTAGAATAATAATCCAACACAACCTTGGCCCAAACACTTAGACCAATTCTAGATGGCAATAATCAAACTTATTCGGGGAGCAAAACTCATCCACTTACTTAATGAGGGAAAGTCCCTCGGTAAAATGGTTAGCGTAATAATCCAAGACAATGTTTTTTATTTCTACAATCTAAGATCTTTCCTAACCAAGATAATATCTTGATTCGTGCACCCAAATCATACTTCACTAGCCAAGCTTAACAACCAAACATAAAACTTGTAGTCTCTCAGAAAAACTCCAACTAAAAATAAACCTTGTCATGCTAGTAGAACCACCTTAAACTACTGATTCTTCAAAAAAGTCCCAAAGTTTGCACTAAGTGATAAAACTTTAACACCAATGACTTGGCTAACTAGTTCTGACAACGAGTCTCAACTGCAACCTATACCTATCAAATGGTCAATCTTAACTTTGAAGGTCTAAGATTGCCTAAACTGAGCATCAGTCCATTTGTTAGCTTACGATACGTGAGAGGTGAGGGAAGGTAACTACATTTAAGACTATTGAGAAGATTTTCGATTGGAAATGTTTAAGACTTTCATACAAGAAAAGGCATTATTTCGTTATTAAACAACGTAGTACTTTCATACAAGGATAGGTCCCTACCCACTAATAATATGGTCAAAAGACCTAACATTTGGTTTAAGATCAACCAATAGATGCTATGTTAAAGGTTGGGGTGAAGCTGTTTGACATGCTTGCCGTGTGGAAATGTTCCTGCATCCAATTAGCACGAAAAGATGATCGACTAAATAACCACGACCAACTCGACCAAAAACAAGAAGAAAGGGTCGAAAGCTCGAATCGTCACCAAACTTTCGGAGTGATGATCACTCAACCAGGTGCACGTTAAATTCCAAAAGTAATCTCCCTCAAAAGTACTAACTTCCTAGTTTAGGTTTCAACAAGAAACTTCCTTCAATGCTCCAAATTCTCATTAAGTCAGATTAATTGATTTAGAAAGACATGCGATTCTCCTTTAATATTTTCTCCCAGTAAAAAATTGCTTCAAATCTAAACTTTTAGTCTTTGGATAACAATTGTGATCACAACAACTGTTACCCGAGACTGGGTAAGGGGAATTCGTCAAAATGACAATGGTCGTCAATAATCGCGAACAACTAAGCACAAAACTTTGCCGACACACTAACTTAACTCAATCAACTTGCAATTTCAATGACAGGACTCATCCCAACCGGATTAAGGGATAACTAAAGTACCAAAATTTCTCTTAGCACTTGCTTAGAGAAGGGATAACTGCACTGATTTCCACTCATGCCTCCTATTCTCGATCAGTCCCGATCCTCGTGCCACGGCCTGGAGGGTCAATAAAACAACAAAGGTGTGAGTGGACAAAAATAATATTTTGAAAATACATTTAAAAAAACGAATCATTTTACCTTCCAGTTACAAACCATGCATGCATAGAGTAAAAACGTGTTTCCTTAAATCACAAAACATGTTTAGACACAATCATCCACCAAGTCAATCACCAAGACCATCACCAACAAGACCAAATCAGTCACAAAGACCATCAACAAAAGTATTCATCACCAGTACTTAAATATCAACATCACCATCAACAACACTACTCACAAGTGCACATATATCAATCACAGTATCATCACAACACTACTCACAAGTGCACAATCAATCATAAAATCACAATGGCACAATTTGTAGGCCAACTCGGGAACTGCACCCAAGCAACATCCGAGTCATGTACTTGGGAACTGCACCCAAGCAACATCCAAGGCACATCTAGGAACTGCACTTGCATAGCCCCGACACGTAATAGTCTCCACAATCATAGTTCAACACATACCATCACATCATCAAATACAACACGTATCATCACATCAAGTACCACAAACATTTGACTCTAATCCTAGGTCAAACCATTTCCAACAAGGACTTATGCCCAAAATACCGTTTTCACACAGTTCCGTAAAATCACATCCGAAAATCATTAATTAATTCATTAAATCATTCTTGACTCACAATTCAAGTCAAAAAACCATTTTCGAACCCGGGCCTAACCCAAAAACTCATTTTCACAATTCATCGTAAATCGTGCCCAAAAACTGATTAAATACTTCGTAAAATCAACAAACAATCGTATCGAATTATCAAGCAATCATTGCAACTCAAATGATGCAATCAATCATGTAAAATATTTAACTATGCATGCATATCAGTTTATAAATAAACGTCCAATCTCACGCCGTCCAAGCTTCTCGATTCCATGTGGCACGTTTTTTCGTAAATTCATCGTTCTCGCCCGTTTTCTGTAAAATGTGTCCTTTAACCTACATGTTCGCCCCAGTCCAATTTCAGTTATTTCTCCAATCCGATAATCTGAACTTGAATTTCGTCCAAGGTTCCATGCGTTCGATCGAAGCCTTCCAGTATCCAATTCTCTACGTTGAAACCTCTGTCCTACTCATTAAAGACCAAAGAATACAGTTCTAAGTTCAATTAAATGAATTTAACATCTAAAAGCTATGTTCGATTTCAAAAATTGTTATGGTCGGTTTTTGGGTTTTCTGGGTTTCGAGCTCTCTCCCTTCTAATTTCCAGGATTAATAACCCTTTCTTCTCCTCCTCTTTCTTACTCTTTCAGTCTCTCTAACTCTATGTTATTTAGTCTCCCCAGGTCTTGATCAACTATATGATTCCTTCATTTTTTTCTAAGAACAAACACACATACACAACTGATTTATCATCAGTACACCGCACACAGACACCATGTAATGACCCATCCCTAATTTTAAGGATTAATTAGGGATTAATGAAGGATTGGCGAGTGCATTTTGTGTGTGTGTTACGTATTGGCATGTATTTCGAGGTTTTCAGTTTTATACGTGCTTATATGCGTTTATGGTTTTGGTTTTAAATGATATGGATTTTGATGGTTTTTGGGCTGAGGCCCGGGATTGGAGATAAGGGAAATGAATTCGGTTTTCTTAAACGGTTTCGAATAACTTGAATATGGAATGGTTTTATGACATGGGTTTGATATGCATGCATTGGTTTTTTTAAATGAAGGGTATAAATGTCTTTTTATAAATTGTGTTCTATACGTATCCTTTATTTTTGTCCACTCACAGTCTTTTGTGTTTTTCGATACCTTCCAGGTTTGGTGCAGTCTGGGAAATCAAGAAACCTTTAGATGGTCGCTTGGGAATCCCTTGTCCAGCTTACGTGATACATAGAGGTTGGATGTCGGTTTACCCTTCATGTTGCATGTAATTTAGACGGGAGCATGACTTATCCCTTAATCCCAGGGGATTGGGGGTAGGTTGTGTCAAATTGGTATTAGAGCAGGATTTGTGCGCTCTGTGCGAGGTTATGGCTTCCAAAGCTGGAGGTTGTCGACTGGTGTAAAATGACAATTTGACCCTTGGTTTAAGCTGTAACGACCCGTCTCGGGAGTCAGGAATAGTAAAGTGTTTAGTGACGGATTAGTGAGCTTAATCGGTGGTTAGTTGGTTACTGTTGGACTTTGGGCGCAGGATGACAATTTTGCCCCTGGTTTGGGTAAATTATTGACTTTTAGTTCGGACGGTCAATTGGGCATTGACCGATGATTGTGACGTAGTTTGGGACGTCACGAATCCGTAGACAGGTGGCACGCCCGATTCCGACATCCGAGGAGGAAGTTATGATGTTCGGAAGGTTGGGGGCACTTTCGTAATTCTGTTATAATAAGGGGAAAAAGTTGACTTTTGTACGATGAGGTTTTTACGCGTAGACCGAGGACCGTTAGGTAGATCTCGTCGTCCTGAGTTCAACGACATGCGGCATGCTTTCATCGGACATCGAACGGTTAAGATATAGGTCTAGAACGGTGAAGGGCAAAATGGTAATTTTGACTCACAAGGGGCATTTTGGTCTTTTTGCACATTGGGAATTGTGCAAACCAGATTGGAACAAGTGCACAGGAGAGATTGGATATTTTTGAGTTTGGGCCATGGGATGGTGGACACGTGGGGTGTGTGTAGTGGGTTCTAGTGTTTGTGCACGGTGCAATTAAGTGTGTGTGTGCATCGTGTTTGTTCGAAGAGGGAAAAACAGAGGGTGAGACAGTGAGAGGAATTGATCAAATTGTAGAGACTGAGTGAGTGTGTGAGTGTTGTGAGGGTCGAACGAGAGTTAGGAGAGTGAGTGATCGTGGTTGTGAGGTTTAGGCGTGACGGTGCGTGTGAGAAGGGAGGAGGAACCAGAAGACACAGAGTCGAGGACCACCGTGCACGGTTGTGCACTTCCAGTGACCAAACCGTCAAATTGAACCCGTGGTGGCGTTGAGAGGACTGAGGAGAGTCGAAAAGACCCAGCAGAGCTCACGGTGGTGGTCGGAGAACAGGTAATTGCTTGAATTCCCTCTGATTGCTCTGTTTTCCAGTTTTGATTCAAACGGTAAGTCGTGGCTTTTGGGTATGAGTCGAGGTGTTTGGTGAGTGCTAGTCGACTAAGTAGGTCTCTAGGAACCGTCTGGTTGTGAAACCGTGACGGGGGATTGCACGGGTGGCCGGGAGCAAGAACAGAGTTTTTGGGTGGTTTCTGTTTTGAGTTGGGAGGATGAGATTTAAGTGGTGATGCTATGTTTGGTTGAGAGGAATGGATTTCTAGGATGAGGACGAAGCTATTGGTGGAAAGAGGGACAAAAATGGTTGCAGGACGGCGGAGAACCGGCCACGCCGGTCCAGAACAGTGCATGGTCTCGAGGAAGAAGATGAACAGTGTCTATGTGCAGGCGCGTGAGGCCCACGCGCGGACCCTTTGGACGGCGCGTGAGGGCGCGTGTGGAAGAATCTAGGGAACCTTCCAACATGGTTTTGAGTCTAATCGTTGTAACGAATCTGTGGGGATAAGTTTCGGGACAATCGGATGTCGTCTCAGGTTAGTTCTAAGTGGTCGAAGGTTTAGGGTTCCGTTTAGTTATGTTTTACATTCGGGAAAAATTATGGGACTTGAGTAGGACTTTTGTGACGTAGTGAGTAACCTCGTTATGGGCTTTGGACAGGTTCGGGAAAGCCGAGGATAGGGGAATGGCCGGGGATGGCGTAAGTACGCGCGTATCGAGGAGACGTCGGAATGGTCTGTGAGTGGACTTTGCTTTCTAACTCTTGATGCATGCATATATTTTTTAATATGTTTTCATACATGACTCTATGATTAGTTTACGATCTTTATGGTTTACGATTTTGCACGTTTTCTGAGATATTTTACGGAATTTCACGTTTTACGAGATTTCGTACGATCTTGTGAATTGATCATGGTTTTAATGGTTTGATTTTGGGATTTGAAATGTGATAAAAGTGATTTCGGACTTGGACCCCTGTTCATGAGCTTTCGATTTTGAAACTGGATTTCAGATTGGGTTTTGAAAGTCCAAAAGGAAGTCTGGATTTGGGTTCGGGATGATGGTTCCGGATGCTAGCTCACAGAATCATTGTTGCGAATTCGGAGAAGGATTTTCTGTGGTTTCACTGAATGGTTGAAAAATGGTTTTGGGTTTAAAGACCCGGAAAAAGAGAAAACTCACTAGATCGGGTTTTGAGTTTAAAGACTCGGATTGATTGACGCGCGGGGGTGGGGGGTGCACTGGATTGATGTTTTAAGTTTAAAGACTCGGTATGGTTTTGAGTTTAAAGACTCGGATATGATACGACCCCCCCCCCCCTGAGGCCTGTGATTGTGTTTTGAGTTTAAAGACTCGGATATCCCGGGAAGGCCTGGCTATTTGCGCATTGTGTTTTGAGTTTAAAGACTCGGGCGCACTTGAGATCCAGTACCTGTGTGATTGATGTTTTTCACTGGTTTTCTGATGTTTTGGGCAATGGCCCGGATGAAGTGGATTTGATGAGTTTTGGGACCGAGTTCCCGGATTTGAGATTGATTTGTGGTTTGAGGCTGAGGCTTGGATTTGAATAGCAGATTGGATTCGGGTTTTCGATAATGGTTTTCAATGATGGTTTTTGATATGAGTGATTTCATGACTTGACTTGATATGCATGCATTGGTTTTTGCGTGGAGGGTATAAATGTCATTGTTTTGTTGAATTGTTTTTTTTTAAAAAACTTATAATTTATTTTTGTCCACTCACAGTCTTTTCGTGTTTTCGATACCCTCCAGGTTGTTGCGGCACAGGCTGTTAGTCGAGAGAGAGACAGAGACATCACACCCTCGATCCACAGTAGTTCGGCATACTCTGGAAAGACCGGTTACTTTTCGGATGGCTGGATTCGAGAATCCCTGGTCCGACTTACGTGTCACATGGAGGTTGGGCGTCAGTTTAGCCTTCGTGTTATGCGTAAGTTAGACGGGATCGGAATTTAGCCCTTAATCTGGGGGGGATTAGGGGTGGGTCCTGACATAAGCGGTCAAAAGTTTACTTTTTGTTTGGGGATACTTTTTGGACTTTTCGTGAAGATCGTTGCATAGGTATCAAGAAGCTGAGTCCGTAGATAGGTGGCAAGTCGAAATCGGAGTTCAGATTGAATACGGGTCTGAAAAAGGCCAGGGTATTTTGGTATTTTTGTAAGGAGGGGAAAAATAATAATTTTGGTTGAATCCTTTCTTGAGTCACTATGTTTTTGGGATTATGACAGGTGTAACTGTAATAGTAGGGTTGCTGGCACCATGTGGTGTGACAGGACCCGTCCCAAATCCCCTGGGATGAATGTGGGACGTGCCTGCTCCCATCTGACACGAAGTGTTAGATCAGGGATAATTCCGTCCTTTTCCCAATCGGGACTATGAAAGAGCGTCGGGATCCGGATGAGGAATGTGATGTCTCGGTCGCTGCTACAGCCCGCATATGCGATCAACCTAAAGGGCATTCAAAACACGAAAGCTGTGAGTGGACAAAACAAATAATTTTATAAAACATTTTCATAAAAAGACCTTTATGCCCTTCACTAAAAAGTATGCATGCATTCAAAAACCATTTCTCCACATAGAACATGGGGCCTTGGCCCAAAATCCAAAATAAGGAAGCCCAAAATGAGTCTCTTTCTCAAAACATGAAACATAGGGTCTCAGCCCAAATCCTATACACATGGGTCTCAGCCCAAAATCATCTCCATGAAATCTCATACACATACACATTTGCCCCTGGACGAGGGCAAAAATTTGACTTTTGACCCGGGAGGTCCGATGGCCGAGGGCCGAGGACCTTTATGTAGATCGCTTCGATACGAATCCGTAGACAAGCGACACGTCGAATTTGAACGTTCGACGGAAAAGTTACGGTTCACGGAATTTCGAATGAACTATTACACGTTTTACGAGACGAGGGACTTTTGGTAGCAAGTGGGGCCCAGCTTTTTAGGACAGACCCAATGGATGAGTGACAAGTGTCACCCATCCATTGCCTAGCCCAAACACGTTCATGCATATCCCCTTCCCTTTGTGTTCGATCATTTCACCATCCACCAAAACCGATCAACCCATCCAACCCAATCCAAACCATTCCCCCTCTGATCATGTTTGAGAGGCCAAGAGAGTGAGAGGAGGTCAGGATGATGGTGGTTGATGGAGAGGAGCAGCACCGCTGTGGACGGCGGATGCAACCTGTGCAAGGTACTCGGTTTTTGCCTTTTCTCTCATTTTTGATTTTGGATGTTAGGGACGGTTTAGGTTGATTAGAATAGGCTTATTAGGTTGCTAGGAAGTTTTTAAGATGGTTTTTGGTGGTGGTTGACGGCTGTGATGCCCTGGGGAGAAACTGGGGAAACTGAACTGTGAGGGAAAAATTGGACCGTTGGGTTTTAGTAGGTTTTTGGTAGTTTTGATTGCATATATAGGTTCATATAATAGGAAGAAAAAGGATTAAAGTTGTACGGTTTAGATGCCTGAACCTGCTCTGCCGGTTTAGCTGGACCAGATTGCAGGGCCTGGATTGAACCGGCCAGTCAGACTCGGTTGGCTGGAGGATAGGGATGACCCTGTGCAGGTGCGGGAGGCCAACGCGCAAGGCCATCCAGTGCCATCCAGTGGCGCGTGACGGTGCGTGGTGGGGATTTTGGGGAAACTTCCAACATGTGAAATCATCTATTCGATGTAACGAACATTTTGGGACTGGTTTCGAGTCGATCGGACATCGTCTAGATATAGTTCGGGCTGTACGAATGTTTAGGATCGCGTTTAAAAATAGTTAAAAATCCAAAACAATTGGGGGGCTTTATTGAGGGGTTAATTAAGTAGTTAGTAACCCTCTAAAGTGATTTGGATAGGTTTGGGAACCCCGGAGAAGACGTTTGACCTGAGAAGGCGTGCGACGCGTGTATCGAGGCGACAGATCGGACCGTCTGTGAGTGGACCTTTCTTTCTAACTTGATGCGTGCATAAATGTTGTATAAGTATTTTAGAACATGTTTTGTGATGTCTTAAGTGCATTTTGTTTGTGTGTTACGTATTGGCACGTATTTGAAGGTTTTGAGCTTTATACGTGCTTATACGCGTTTATGGTTTCGGTTTTAAATGAAATGGTTTTGAAAGGTAAAACCGGGTATGAGACCCATTTGGTTTTGGTTTTGACTTGGGTGTGTGACCCTATTGACGATCGACGGATCTGAGTCATGGGCGCGACGGGGGTTGTGTGCACGGCGACGGATGACATGACGCTCGCCTCCAGACTGGGATGTGTTCCCTCTGGAGAGGTCACAATTCACATTCGTTGTCGAGCAGCCACTGGAGCCTCGACTTCGGAGTGCTGACGGTATAAGAGATCGGTCGGAGATGGTGCACCATGTTCTATAAATGGTTGCGGCAATGATATGTTCACGGGGACATACTAGGATTGAGAGCGGTCTTGGATTGATGGTTGCTTGTATCGCTATGATCGGAATCGTGACTGACCCTGAGATATCAGGCTCGATGCCCAGTTGACTTGAGTTAGGGCTTGAGTCCTAGTTAAATTGTGAAATCGAGCTAGAGGCCCTATTGAGTCATAAGTTCAGGCTAGAGGCCCAGTTGACTTGTGGTATTGGGCGTGAGTCCCGAGCGTCGTTTTTATACTAGTATGTGTATACCCTCCTTTATGAGGTGATTGGTCTCCTCCAGACGTCGACCTAGAGAGTCACGATTCACTACCCCGAATAAGTAATCCCCATATGGAGCCTATTTTAGGAGTGGGAGTTATGATGTGGTCCCGGACCAGATCCGGAGAGATGCTCAAACTAGATCCGGCGACAGAGCCTCCTAGATGGAGAATTCTTGGGGTAGACTCAGCGTGAGAGGACCCGTCCCAAATCCCTCGGGATTAACGTGGGACGTGCCTGCTCTCGTCTGACATGAAGTGTCAGACCAGGGATAATTTCGTCCCTTGTCCAACCGGGACAATCAGAGAACGCCAAGATCCAAAGGAGGAATGTAATGTCTCGATCTCTGCTACAGCCCACATTCGTGATCAACTTGAAGGGCATTCAAAACACGAAAGCTATGAGTGGACAAAACAAATAATTTTATAAAACATTTTCATAAAAAGACCTTTATGCCCTTCACTAAAAAGTATGCATACATTCGAAAACCATTTCTCCACATAGAAAACGAGGCCTTGGCCCAAAATCCAAAATAAGGAAACCCATAATGAGTCTCCTTCTCAAAAAATGAAACATAGCGTCTCAGCCCAAATCCGATACCCGTGGGTCTCAGCCCAAAATCATCTCCGTGAAATCTCATACACATATACTATATATAACCCATCCTAGACATCCTATGATGTCAACTCGGGGCACACAGCCCCTAGGGAACTAATCCCCGATATATGTCACGATTTATATATACATACTAGTATAAAAACCACACTCGGGACTCACGCCCGATACCACAAGTCAATTGGGCCTCTAGCCCGAACTTATGAATCAACAGGGCCTCTAGCTTGATTTCACAATTTAACTGGTACTCAAGCCCGAACTCAAATCAACTGGGCATCGGGCCCGATATCGCAGGGTCAGTCACGATTCCGATCCTAGCGATGCGTGCAACCATCAATCCAGGACCGCTCTTAATCCTGGTATGTCACCGTGAACATATCACTGTCGCAACCATTTCTAGAACATGGTGCACCCATCGCCGACCGATCTCCTATACCGTCAGCACTCCGAAGTCGAGCCTCTAGTGGCTACTCGACAACGAACGTGCATCGTGACCTCTCCGGAGGGAACACATCCCAGTACGGAGGAGAGCGTCATGTCGTGCGTCGTCGTGCACACAACACCCGTTGCGACCATGACTCAGACCCTTAGGTCATCAATAGGGTCACACGCCCGAGTCAAAACCTAAACCAAATGGGTCTCATACCCAGTTTTACCTTTCCAAAACATCTGAAAACCATTCGAAAACCATTATTATTGAAAACCATCATGATATCATCGAAATCCAAAACACAATTGAAAACCTCATTGAAAATCGTTGCAATCAATCGAACCTGCTGGATCTATCAGAGTCCTTAAACTCAATCCAAACCTCAATATAATCTGAGTCTTTAAACTCCCGAGTCTTTAAACTCAATCGGCCTACGGGGGAAATCACAATATCTAAGTCTTTAAACTCAATCCGGGCCTTTAAACCCAATATGGGCCCGCCCCCGTCACATATCATATCCGGGTCTTTAAACCCAATAACAAGATCCAGCAAATCCAATCCAAAACCATTTTAAAACCATTTCCAAATCCATGTGCAAATCCGAATTCAAAATCACCATTACGAATTCCAAGCCGAATCTGAAATCATCATCCCGAATCGAAATCCAGAATCTAGAAATCATATCCATAATCCATTTCCAAATTCGAATCCGAAATCATCATTCCGTAAGCCAGCATCCGGAATCATCATTTTGAATCCAAACCCAGAAATCCACTGTTCAAGCTCAAAAACCGAATCTAGAATCATATTTCCGAAATCCGATTCCAGAACCCAAAAATCTCGTTTATCAAAGTCACTTTTCAAAATCCATTTCTAAACCTTTGAAATCAAATCATATTTAAAAGCTCAAAATCATAGTATCGAAACCATTATCAAATCACGGCATAAAACCATAATCTCGTAAAACGTGCAATTACGTAAATATCTCAAAATACGTGCAAAATCGAAAATCATCAAGATCATAATCATAACCATATAAATCCGTATAGAAAACATATAAAAACATTTATGCATGCATCATAAGGTTGAAAGCAAAGTCCACTCACAGACCATTTACGTCGCCGCCTCGATACGCGTGCAAATACGCTTTCCCGACTAATACACTATCACCGGATTTCTCGAACCTGTCCAAATCTCATAATAAGGTCACTAACTACTTTGTAATGCATCTACTAAAGCCCCGTAATTTTCTCAAATTTTTAACTATTTTTAACTGAGGCCTAAAACCTTCGGACATCCCGAAACATATCGAGACGATGTCCGATCGACTCGAAACCAGTGCCAAAGTGTTCGTTACATCGATTAGATTAAAAGTTGTGTTGAAAACTTCCCCAAAAGGGCCCCCACACGCCCTCATGTGCCGCCCAAAGGGGTTGCGCGTGGGAGCCACGCGCCTGCACCCAATCATCTTCTTCCTCGGGTAAACCCGGTGTAGACCGGTCCAGTCAACCCAAACAGGCGTGGCCGGTTCAACCCTCTAAATCGTCCATTTCTCAACCGTTTTCAGTTCGATTCAAGTCTCTAGTTTTGTCCAGTAATGTCCTACATATTCACGGCTCTAGAACATTACATTGATGTCTGAATCATTCCGTTCAAAAAAAAAAACCAGAGGTCCAGTTCCTCCCCTCTATTCTGGTGATTCCAGCCACCGCTGGTCGTGGTTCCAATCCCAACACCTTCATCTTAAGGTCCCGAACCTCACCTTATCAACCAATTGGAGTATTAGCCTTCAAAACTTAAGTTTCCATTTTCAGCTAAAATAGGACAGTTTAAGGGAATTGGCACTTATCGCCCTTTCAAGCCTCGAAACCAGGCTTATTCGATTTCCTAGGCCTCTATAACATCTTCCACCCATTAGAATCGATCAACAACCAGGAAATCACAAGTTAACAATTTTTCGAATTTAAACAAAAACTCACGGTTTCGACGTACCTTTACCGTCGTGCCCCACTGCGACTTCCACCACCATCCTCTCACCTTCCTTAAACTTTTTCCTTCATGGATCATGGGCCAGGGAAGAGAATTGTTCGAGTTGGTGTATGATTGTACGCTCAGCCTCTGTTTTTCACTCTGTGTTCCTCCCTAAACCTGTGCAAACATTTCTCCCAAATTTTATAAACAATCGAGGCGGTGAGAAAACCTTCCATAGCCTTCCAGCAGAGGAAAAGTGTCCCAAATCTGGTGGGCAACCATCCCTAGGCAGCCACATGTCCCCTGATCACTGGGCACCAATCCTAATGCAGGAGAATTGACCAAAATGCCCTTGAGGCTAAAGTACCAAAATACCCCTTGCACGTTTAGACCATTAACTGAACCATCCGACGTCCAATGACAACGTGCCGCCTGTCGTTGTACTCAGGGAATCGAGACCTACCTAACGGTCCTCAAAGTGCATGGAAAAACCATGTCGTATGAAAAGTCAACAATTTTCCCTTTTAACTAAAATTACCAAAATACCCCCAATCTTCCAAACATCATAACGTTTTCCTCGAATGTCGGAATCGGACGTGCCACCTGTCTATGAACTCGTGACGTCACGAACTATGTCACAGTCATCGGTCAAAGTCCATTTGACTGCCTGAACAAAAAGTCAACCGTTCGCCCAATTCTAGGGGCAAAATCGTCATTTCGCACTGTTCGTCCGAAATCACCCAACTAATCACCGATGTACTTCACTAATCTGTCATTAATTACTAATCTAATCCCGATTTCCAAGACGGGCCGTTACAATTCATGCTACAATTCTAGTCATTGGGCTCAAACACTATCTGAATGCACACAATTCCTACGTGACCAAAGTGCAGTATTCAACATCCGACCCCCAATCCAGGGTCAATTCCATCCCAATATCTATCTAGGGATCTCAAATAGCCTCGTATACTCATCCCATTACCAGGCCGTCCACGGGGTTCGCATCTTGGAGGCATGACATGGCAACATAAATCAGTAACCAAATGCTCTGACACTAATTTGACAAGACCCGTCCCAACTGGACTTCGATAATCACGCCTGATCCTGATCCAGTCTGACAAGTTAACTGAAGTACCAAAATTACCATAAGCACTTTCCAAACAAGGGATAATTGCACTGATTTCCACTCAAGCCTTCGCTTCTCGATCAGCCTCGATCCTCATGCCACAACCTGGAGGGTTAATAAAAAAACAAAGGTGTGAGTGGACAAAAATAATATCTTGAAAATACATTTTTTAAAAATGAATCATTTTACCCGCCAGTTACAAACTATGCATGCATAGAGTAAAAACGTGTTTCCTTAAATCACGAAACATGTTTATACACAATCAACCACTAAGACATTCACCAAGACCATCACCAACAGTATCAAACCAGTCACAAAGACTGTCAACAATAGTACTCGTCACTAGTACTTAAATACCAACAACATCATCAACAACACTACTCACAAGTGCACATATATCAATCGAAGTATCATCACATCACAACTCACAAGTCCACAATCAATCATACCATCACAACGGCACTACGCGTAGACCAACTCGAGAACTACACTCAAGAAACATCCGAGTCATGTCTAGGAACTGCACACGCACATCTAGACATACATGTACATGGGAACTACACCAGCGCAACATCTAAGGCACGTCCAGAAACTACACTTGCATCGTCAAGACATGTACCAGTATCCACAATCACAGTACAACAAATACCATCACATCATCAAATACAACATAGATCATCACTACAAGTACCACACACGTTTGACTACAATCCTAAGTCAAACCATTTCCAACATGGACTCATGCACAAAATATTCTTTTCACACAGTTCCGTAAAATCACATCTGAAAATCGTTAATTAATTCATTAAATCATTCTTGACTCACAATCCAAGCCAAAACACCATTTTAAAACCTGGCCTTATCCCAAATCCTCATTTACACAGTTCAACGTAAATCGTGACAAAAACCGATTAAATACTTCCTAAAATCAACAAACAATCATATCCAATCATCAAGAAATCATTTCAACTCAAATCATGCAATCAATCATGTAAAACATTTAACTATGCATGCATATCAGTTTATTAAAAAAAACGTCCACTCACACACCATCCAAGCTGCTCGATTCCATGCTACACATTTTTTTCGTAAATTCCAGGAACCACCATTCCTCGGAAATAGGGCCCACGCACCGCTGCAAGAGGCCGCGCGTGAAACCCACGTGTCTGCTATAGTGCCCCAGTTACTGTTCATCATTCTCCAGCGTTTTCTGCAAAACGGGTCCTTTCACCCGCATGTTCGACTCAATCCAATTTCAATTAATTCTCCAATCCGATAATTCGAACTTTAATTTCGTCCAAGGTTCCAATTGTTCAATCGAAGCCTTCCAGTACCCAATTCACTACGTTGAAACCTCAGTCCTACTCGTCAAAGACCAAAGAATACAGTTCTAAGTTCAATTGATTGAATTTAATGTCTAAAAGCTAAGTTCGATTTCAAAAATTGTTGTGGTGGGTTTTTGGGTATTCTGGGTTTCAAGGTCTTTCGTTTCTAATTTCCAGGATTAATAACCCTTTCTTTTCATTCTCTTTCTTACTCTTTCGGTCTTTCCAAATCTCTGTTATTTAGTCTCCCCCAAGTCTTGATCAACTGTATGATTCCTTTGTTTTTGTTTCTAAGAACAAACAAACACACACACACACACACACACACACACACACACACACACACACACACACACACACACACACACACACACACACACACACACACACACACACACACACACACACACACACACACACACACACACACACACACACACACACACACACACACACACACACACACACAACTTATTTATCATCAGTACACGACACACACACACACACACCACATGGTGCCAGCAACCTACTATTACAGTGACACATGTCATAAACCTAAAAAAAAATAGTGACTCAGCAAAGGATTCAACCAAAATTACTGTTTTACACTCCTTATAAAAGTACCAAAATACCCTTGGCTCTTTTAAGACCCGTAACTATTCAATCTACAGTCCGATTTCGACTTGCCACCTATCTACGGACTCAGCGTCTCGAGACCTATGTAACGGTCTTCACGAAAAGTCCAAAAAGTATCTCGAGCAAAAAGTAAACTTTTGACCGCTTAAACCAATGGTGAAATTGTCATTTTACATCCCAACTTTCGATTTTACATTTCTCGAATTTTTGGGGCATTGCAACCTACGCCCCATAAGTAATTTCTTCCTCGAAATTCGAACGTACCTCTCCAACATCTTTGGAGACCAAGTATGCATCAGTACGTCGGGTTCCCACGTGAACCATCTTCTACTAGACCATCATCACTATTTCAACAATACGGTGACTCATCCCGAGTCCTAAACCAAAATCCTGACTCCTTCCGAGTCCAAATCCAATATCTTGACTCATCTCGAGTGCGAATTTAATATCCATAATCGATGCCACCATCGGCGTGTCTGGTCACCTAGAAAACACTACTGGGTGTACCGCATCCTATCAAGGATTCCCATCACACACTAAACCATCAAACACGCATTCCAACTGAGGAATTCACTAAACCATCTCATTTCAGGTCGAACTCGCCCATTCATGCTACAATTCTAGCCACTGAGCTCAAACACTATCTGAATCCACATAAGTCCTACAAAACCAAAGTGCATTATTCAACATACGAACCCTAATCCAGGGTCAATTCCATCCCGCCATCTATCTCAGGATTTAAAATAGCCTCGTATATTCATCTCATTACCAGACCGTGCACGAGGCTCGCATCTTGGAGCCATGACATGGCAATACAAATCAGTAATCAAATGCTCTGATACCAATTTAACAAGACCCGTCCCAACTAGACTTTGATAATCGCGCCCGGTCTTGCTTCCGGCTGACAAGTCAACTAAAATTCCGAAATTACCCTCTGCACTTGCCATACAAAGGATATCTGCACTGATTTCCACTCTCGCCTCCGCTTCTTGATCAACCTCGATCCTCATGCCGTGGCTTGGAGGGTCAATAAAACAATAAAGGTGTGAGTAGACAAAAATAATATCTTGAAAATAAATTTTAAAAACGAATCATTTTACCCTCCAGTTACAAACCATGCATGCATAGAGTAAAAACGTGTTTCCTTAAATTACGAAACATGTTTAGACACAATCATCCACCAAGTCACTCACTATGACCATCACCAACAGTACAAAATCAGTCACAAAGACTGTCAACAACAGTACTCATCACCAGTACTTAAATATCAACATCATCATCAACAACACTACTCACAAGTGCACATATATCAATCATAGTATCATCACATCACTACTCGCAAGTGCACAATCAATCATACCATCACAACGGCACTACGCGTAGGCCAACTCGGGAACTGCACTCAAGCAACATCCGAGTCATGTCCGGGAACTGCATACGTACATCTAGACGTACATGTACTCGAGAACTACACCACCGCAACATCTGAGGCACGTCCAAGAACTGCAGGTGCATCGTCCATACACGTACCAGTGTCCACAATCACAGTACAACACATACCATCATAGCATCAAATACAACACATATCATCACATCAAGTACCACCAACGTTTGACTCTAATCCTAAGTTAAACCATTTCCAACAAGGACACGTGCCCAAAATACCGTTTTCACATAGTTCCGTAAAATCAAATCCTAAAATTGTTAATTCATTCATTAAATCTTGCTTGACTCACAATCCAAGTCAAAACACCATTTTCAAACCAAAACCTCATTTTCTCAATTCATCGTAAATCGTGTCCAAAAATCGATTAAATACTTCCTAAAATCAACAAATAATCATATCGAATCATCATACAATCATTGCAACTTAAATCATGCAATCAATCATGTAAAATATTTAACTATGAATGCAAATCAGTTTATAAAAAACGTGCGCTCACACACCGTCCAGGAACCACCATTGCTCGAAAATAGGGTCCACCCGTTGTTGCAAGGGGGTGCGCGTGAAACCCACGGGCCTGCTACAGTGCCCCAGTTACTGTTCATTGTTCTTGCTCGTTTTCTGCAAAATGGGTCCACCCACGTGTTTGACTCGGTCCAATTTTAGTTAATTCTTTAATCCGATAACCCGAACTTGATTTTGTCCAAAGTTCCAAGTGTTCAATCGAAGCCTTCCAGTACCCAATTCTCTACGTTGAAACCTCAGTCCTACTCGTCAAAGACCAAAGAATACAGTTTTAAGTTCAATTGAATGAATTTAACGTCTAAAAGCTAAGTTCAATTTCAAAGATTGTTATGGTGGGTTTTTGGGTTTTCTGGGTTTTGAGCTCTTTCCCTTCTAATTTCCAAGATTAATAACCCTTTTCTTCTCCTCCTCTTTCTTACTCTTTCGGTCTCTCTAACTCTTTGTTGTTCAGTTTCCCCCAGGTCTTGATCAATTTTATGATTCCTTTGTTTTTGTTTCTAAGAACAAACACAGATACACAACTGATTTATCATCAGCACACCGCACACACACGCACACACACACACACACACACACACACACACACACACACACACACACACACACACACACACACCATGTGGTGCCAACAACCCTACTATTACAGTGACACATGTCATAATCCTAACAACATAGTGACTCAGCAAAGGATTCAACCAAAATTACTATTTTTTCCCTCCATTCAAAAGTACCAAAATACCCCTGGCCCTTTTCAGAGCCGTAACTATTCAATCCGAACTCCGATTTCGACTTGCCAGCTGTCTACGGATTCAGCGTCTCGAGACCAATGCAACAGTCTTCACTGAAAGTCCAAAAAATATCCTGAACTAAAAGTAAACTTTTGACCACTTAAACCAAGAGTGAAATCGTCATTTTATATCCCAAGTTTGGATTTTACATTTCTCAAATTTCCGAGATGTTACATTCAAACACAATGGGTACGTACAACCTAAAAAAACATAAATCAATGTTGTGAGTTTGAAAAGAATTGTTTTAACACAAGAGTAAAACCCCAAAGCAACATGGCAGGATTAAAATTTTTTCTAAAAGGTCAAAACCAACTATTCGAAGTCTTCACTAGAACATTTAAGTAATAAGAAAATACAAGTTTCATTAGTAACATTCCAATAACAAAAAATTTTAGCAGCACAAAAAGAGAAGGACAACAACTATTAATCATACAAGGATGAAAAAACATATTAAATAAAAACAATCACAATGGCCAATGTTAGTAGTTGAAAAAAATTTCAGAATCAATAGCTGGTTTAAAATATGATGAATGAAAGTGGGAAATATACATCAAAGACTAGATCGAATAAAAAATTAACAAATTAGTTAATGTAAATTTTTCTAGTATCAAGATACATCACATCATAACACACGATATAATCATGACACCATTACTAATCGTTATTTCAGCAAAAAATATATGCATCATCACAAACAAGGAAATTCACATGAATCGTAAAACTTGATACAAAACTCAATAGTATGAAAAACTTATTTCTAAGAGAGTTAAAACAAGTATACCAGTGTAAATACCGTGCTTAAAATGGAATTAGAACTAGATCCATAAAATATGTAACTAAAACTAAGTAGACTACATTCAATTGGGCTTCTTTGGTACACTTGTGAAAGATTAGTTAAGAAGAAACAATAGCAAGGATGAAAATGGTAAAACCACATATGAAGGAAAAATGACTGAACGTCCTACTGGACAAAGAAGAGGAAGTTCCTAGTCTGCTTTCCAAGCTTCTCAAAGGTTCATTTTGGTAAGGTCGTATGAGAACCTATAATACATTCAGTAACTTCAGTTCCAAAAATATTTATCTTCCCAACTCACATCAACCAAAAACTTCCTTTTGAAGTAACCTTAAATTCTGATATAATCGAGAATGGAACTAGTTTGTAGTGGTTGTTAGACTCCTTCTACGAATCCTACGTGTCTAGGGAAGTGAGTTCATTAGAAAAATTCTAACGGCGTGATTTCCTAGACCTTTGCTTAAGTCGCATTCAAATTCAACTTTCAGAACAATTTTTGAGATCTTACCTCTTGAGGTATTCCTTCAACCAAGCCTAGTACTTAAAAACTAATTCCCATGTGTGTCGTGGAATAACTCGTTCACACTGTCCAAACAAGTCCTAAGCTTGTAAACACCTCTCGAATACGAAATTTGAAGGGAAAAGATCTTGCTAACTCGTAACCAAAGAACAGATAGGCAAACTTAAATCCTCTTCTCTACCCTTGACTACTTAGGGTCACATTGCTCGCAAGTAAGAACTAACATCAACTAACGTTACTAGCTATTCGAGAAGATACTCTAACATGCGAAATCCGAATTTATGATCATCAAGTGTATGCAAGCTAGCAAACACATCCTAAAACTATGCTCTAATACCAAATTGACACAGTCCGACCAAGAAAGTCCAACGAGACACCAAAATCGAGGTATGTTAGCTGGCATACCTAATTGGTTACCAACCTTTGGTAATGGAATTGGCTCCATTGTAGATCAGAAAGGCAGGAGATTTTCCCCCAAATTGAAGAAATAAAGGTTTTGGCACTTCACTTTGTACAATTGGGGCTAATTTAAAGCTTCAATCTCAACAAGAAATTGGGAATTTTGTTGAGTACATTGAAAAAAAATATGTGGGTATGATGGAGCTTGGAGAAAATAAGGTGAAATTTTGCTTTTTGTGGGAAAGAAGCATGTGATTCAGACTTCTTGGGCTTCTTCAAACCTAGGAAGGAGGTTTCAGCAATGTCCAGATTCTCGAGTAAGCAGCGTAATGTGTTAGGTGTGGTTGATTTTGCAAAAAAATTTGGGTTTGGGGTATTAATTTTGGTAACAATCTAGGTAAAACTTGATCCTTATATGCTGATTTATGCAGGAGCTTGACAAAGGCTGTGGATTTGGGGAGTGGAATGATCCCAATAAATGTAATAGATCAAAGCTAGGTATTTTCAGGTTTGTTGAAGAAGATTGGAAGAATGAAAGAAGAATGGAAGAAGGAGCGAGCAATACTGGAAAAAAAAGTGAAGAAAGAGGGAAAAGGGCCGAAAAGTTAAAGAATGTTCTTCCATTTCTTGGGTTTTCATTGTTTGGATTATGTTCAAACAAGAATAATATATCATCAATTATTATAAAGGCTGTTAGTAGAGTTGTGGGCTTGGAGGTTTCCAGTGGTTGGAGACGAAATATCAATTTTTGTTTCCATACAAAGTCTTTGGTCGTTTCAAATCTTCGGTTGTTTCAAAGTTTTGGTTTTTAAGTGTATGGGAACTTATGCAATTTGCATGAAAATTGGTTTTCTTTGCTGTTTTCGTTTTACTCTAGTTGGATTAGTCTTGCGAGTTTCTTGTGAAATTAGTCTTCAAACTATGGTGGTTTCGTGAAGGTGCTAAAATATTGGATACTTCACAAATGATGGCCTCTTATTAGAACCAAAATAATGCCCATGCATAGTTATTTATCTTATAAGAGATTTTTTAGATAAAGAAAAAGAAAGGGATGGAAATCAATAGCAACCCGTAACTAGTATATCATCATTGCTCAATATCATGTGATCAGTTCCAACAAAAAACTCACCATTACATTGCAAATCCCGAAAAGTTTTTATACTCCAATGTGACAAAAAGTAATACTTTGGTTTGTAAAAGAGTGATGGCAACTCTTCTTCATAGTGGAAAAAGAGTGAGCACCTAAATCATTACTATAAATAAACATAATCCACATGTGAGCCCAAAAATGCATGTATTTAATAAATGATTAAAAATGAATCACATAAAGAAGTAAAACTCTCCATCATCGAAAAAGAAGTAAATAATTACATTCTAGTAGATCACAGTTTCGAAGTTCATAAACAACTAACAAAAATTGTAAAAACTCTACAAAATTTCAAAATTCATACAATGGTACAGTAACATGTACAGTAATAGGATGATGGAAATAGATAGAGAAAACTTTACCTTTGCACTTCAAGTAGGTCCGAAGAAGATTTAAGAAGTCATAATCACCTTCTAGTTTAAGAAACACCATTGAGTTATTCATCTTTGAGTAATATGGGTCACACCCTCCAAATATTCTAGTCTCACCTATCTCATTTAACTCCAAAAGGGACATATAATTGAATGAGCACCAGTCATACCAGGAAACCACCCCTCCATTTCAAGGCCACTCCAAACCATTTTTAATAAGTACACCTCCATGACTGACCTTTGTATATTTATATACTGAAAACAAGTTAACGAGTGTTACAAAGGATTTTGGAACGTTGCATACATCTTGGTCAATATACTATGTTGATTGACTCCTCAAAATTGGATATGATGCCTTATTTATGATGTTGAGAATATGTAATATATTTGAGCCATCGATCTGCATGTATCCTTTAGATCTTAATGCCTACTTGAAACATGAGAAAATGTTTAGGAACCTTAATTGACCACTAGCATAGGCAATACCATATATACAGTATTAGGTCATAATAGACTCAAAACGACATTAAAATAGGATTTAGGCATTTACAAACGCCCGGTCCTCTATCACCCGAAACCAAAAGCCCTCGTTAGCGCCTCTGTTTCTCCGACCTCTATTCACCGGCTGGTCAGTTTCCATTACTCCATCACTTCACCTCCCGCATACCGAACAAGCATCTCTGGCTCATCCAAGTGAGCGATGTATTCGTGTCTCTCTCGGCTGTCTTCATCTCTGGTTCATCTCCTCTCCAGATGCCAGAGCCATCTCTTTGCCTCACGGTGTTTTTCTGTCTCTAGGATGTCACCAGGTAACTTCTTATCTTTCTTCCTGCCTTTTAATTTAGCTAATCAAAATTCTTACTTCCTATTCTTCTCTATTGGGTTTTTGTTTTTGTTGCTTGATTATGCATTTTGTTTTCATTTTTTGTTTTCGATTTACAAATTCTCTACCAGTTTCAGTATACTTGGATCGTATTTTTAAATATGTGACTCGTGAAATTAGTCTGTTAAAATAAATTGAGAATACAGAAGATTTGATGGGAAATTAATCTTTCGTTGGTGTCAATTTCTGGCAAAGAATTAAAAAGTTGTGGGATTTACAGGACACCTAAACAATTTTCGAGAGGGTTTCGATTCTTCTGGAAATGTTGATAGGAAGCCAGTTTATCAAGGGGGTTTCAATTCTTCTGAGAATGTTGCAAGGAAACCCAATTTTCAAGAGGGTTTCAAGTCTTCTGAGAATGTGGCAAGCAACCCCATTTTTGAACAGGGTTTCAATTCTTCTGAGAATGTTGCAAGGAAACCCAATTTTCAAGAGGGTTTCAAGTCTTCTGAGAATGTGGCAAGCAACCCCATTTTTGAACAGGGTTTCAATTCATCGGAGAATGTTGCAAGGAATTCCATATTTCGACAGGGTTTCAATTCATCTGATAATGCTCCAAGGAATTCCTTTTTCCGACCTGGTTTCAATTCATCTGAGAATGTGTCAAGGAAGTCCAGGTCCATGAACTTTGTGAGGGGAGTTATAGACGAGGACGGAAAGCATGACTTTGTTGGTCCTCAGTTTCCTCGATATAGTTTAGAGCAAAATGCTGATATTGTCCACATGAAGCTGATGAAAAATAATACATTTGTGTCTGTTACGGACTCAAAGGGCAACAAGAAACTTGGAGCTTCAGCTGGGTCCTTACCAGAAATGAAGGGAGGACCAAAATTGTCTAAGTATGCTGCTGAAGCAACCGCAGAACATGTTGGACGGATGGCAAGAAATTTCGGATTAAAATCAGTTGTAATGAAAGTGAAAGGGTTTACCTACTTTAAGAAGAAAAAGCAAGCCATCGTGAGCTGGAAAGAGGGTTTTACTAATTCAAAAGTGGGCATGAATCCAGTTGTATACATTGAAGATACAACCCGGAAGCCCCATAATGGCTGTCGACTCCCTAAGCAACGTCGTGTGTAAATCACGATGCGGTCCTTCAATGAGTATTCTTTTACATGGCTAGCCAGAGGGATCCTGTCAAATAACGGGATGTAGAGTTGGAGCTCAATGGTGGCTAAATCCTTGAATTTGTTAGGTATCTTGTTCTTGCTATTTCTTTTAAACTTAGAATTTTAATTTCATTGTTATTTCTTGTTCCTGTTTTGGAGATGTATTTTATTTCTTGATGATAATGTAGTTGGATAGATTTTTTTCTGAGAATATTCGTATGGAAAATTTCTACTTTTTCATAGTGTTTATAATTGAAGATGATTTTCTGTTACCGAGTGTCAGAGGGATTTTATTACTCGTTGCATACCTATATTGTAAATTATTATGACTTCAAAAGTGTAGGGATAACCATAGTGCTGAAGGCATTACAAATCGGTCAGTGTATGATGGTTACTGACTACTGCTATAAGCTTCATATCTGAATGTTTTAAGTTCATGCTGAACTCTATGAATATAAACATGTTTATGATGTCAGTAAAGTAAGTTTAGATAACACTATATCTTGTCATTAAAGGGCTACCGTAGCACTTCTTAACATATTCTCTTCATGCATAAAACTTGGAACGTCTTTATATTGGCTTTATGACGTGACTTTTATTGTTGTCCTCTAATGTTCCACCCTTGGTCAAGTAACCGAATTCAAAGGACTAGTTTTCAATGAGAGATTATTACATGGTACCTTACTGCAGTCACTTGGTGCATCGAGTATAAGGTTGAAAATATCGATATCGACAGATATATCGCTAGTTAAATTTACGGATATTTCGGCCCAAATATCGGTATCGATATCAATATAGTTTACGGTCAACAAAAATAATGTAAAATTGGTCTAAAAGTTGGAAATTTGAAATGAAATTTTGGGAAAAATTTAAGTATCTAATAATAGTTATATAGGACTAATAAAAACTATAAAATGACTTTTATATAATAAATATATGATGAATAATATGATGTAATATGATTCTGACGATAACTAATAATATAAAATCTTAAATATAAACATAAATTGAAGTGAGTTATTATAATTGAATGTTAAAATGGTTAAAAACATAACAATAAACATACAAAAATTCAATGTAATAAAAATAATAAAATAAGTTTAATATATTTAAAATTGGAAAAAAAAAAGAATGAAAAAATATGGTCAAATATTGTTAAAAAATTGAAAGTAATGGATATATATAAAATTGGACAAAAACTGAAAAAAAAAAAAAAGGAAAAAAAAAAGAAAAAAGACCAACCTTTGAAAAATTGGAATAAATGAATAAAAAAGGAAAAAAAAATTGTTATTGGCACCCTGGGGGTTAAACCTATGCCCCCTCCCCCTCCCCTTTGTATACTAACTCTCGAGTCGCATAGGACCCTGATACGGGAAGAGTTCTGTCTAATATTGACTACTTCATTCATATGACTCGAACTCGAAATCTTCTCGTTTTCAGTAGTATAGGAACTTCCTTTCTTTCTTGAATTCTGTAATTTGGAAGCTTATGTCTAGGCAAGCTCTGCAATGTTCCTTAACATACTAGCTAGTTTCCAAAGTTACGAGGAGTTAGATCAACCTCTTTATCCAACCTGGAAAGGCTGAGAAGGCGGTAGCAGGCTTATAGGTTCAGTGAATGTCTGCAGGTTAAAGGGGTTGAAGATTATACGAGGGAAAACCTGAATTGAGGTGTTGGAGAGGTCTAGGGATCTGAAGCACATAACTTCACTTATTGATTTGGCGAAGTTTGATTCATTGCAGACTAATGTTACAAATTCATTTCCACCTACTAGTTGTTCAAGGCCTTGAGGACGATCTTGCATTTTGTACATTGTCGTACAAATTCCTCAAAGTGCGTTGGATCCAAAGATTGAAATATCGATATCGACGGATATATCGATAGTCAAATTTACAGATATCTCGTCCCAAATATCGATATCGTTTATGGTCAACAAAAATGACAGAAATTTAGTCTAAAAATTGGAAATTTGGAATGAAATTTTGGGAAAAACTTAAGTACCCAATGATGGTTATATAGTACTAATAAAAACTATAAAATGACTTTGATATAATAAATATATGATGAATAATATGATACAATAGGGTTCTGCCGATAACTAATAATATAAAATTTTAAACATAAACATACTTGAAGTGAATTACTATAATTACATGTTAATATAATTAAAAACATAACAATAAACATAAAAAAAAAATTTAATGGAAGAAAAATTAAAAAATGAGTAAATATATTTAAAATCAGAAAAAAAGGATGAAAAAATAGAGTAAATATTTGTTCAAAAATTGGAAAGAATTGATATATTTAAAATTGGAAGAAAAAAAAAGGACAAACAAAGGTGGAAATTTTGGGGAAAACGAAAAAAAAAAAAAGACTCAGGAGAGATGCTTACGGTGGAACCCAGGACCTCAGGTTTTGAGGGGAAAAACCTGAACCAACTCGGCTACCCCAGCCTAATTGAAAATATAAGCACCGTCTAATAGATAAAGTATACAAACTAACACTCCTAACAGTCATCTTCTTCCTCCCGCGGGTTTGCGATTTGGGTTTTTCGACCCGCGCGACATGACCCAACTAGAAATCGATGGTTTTACGTTCGATTTTCATGAAATTTGGCCCTATCTTGATTGTTTTAATCAAATAATGAGATCTATAGACTTAAAATAAGACAAAATGTCGAAATTTCGTTTAATTCCCCCCCCCCCCCCCTCTCTCTTACATGCCGCCAGTTCGAAATAACGAAATATCGACTGCTATATCGGCGATATTTTCGATATTTTCATCACTGGTTGCCTCTAGTTATTTGTGATCGTTTCTTCTATTGTTTTTTGTTTTTGCATCACAACAAAATTTTAGTGACCGCATCTCATTCTGCTTTAGAGTTACATAGCCAGGTAGATGACTGGGGTGATGTCTTTAATTAACTTAAAATAAATTATAGCATTTTAGCCTGTCATTTTGTGATTTTGATGGAGTGATTTAAGATGAACTCTAAATTTCTGTCAAATGAGGAAAGCTAAGTGATGTTTGTACCATAAATGTTTTTTTAATGCTAGTCAAGTCGATCCACAATCAATTGATTATAACGAAGGCTCTTGGGGGGCAATCAGAACCCATTCAAAATTTTGTCTAGTAGCAGCTTATACTAGTGGCACGTCCATTTTGAGGGTAGCTAAATGGCTTATTTGTGACGACCCGGAAATTCGAAAAAGGAACATTTGGAAAAATTAGAAGGAAAGGACGATTTTGCCCTTGGTTTTGATGGCCGAAAGTTAACTTTTTTATCGGGACATTGTTTGGCCCTTCCGTAAGAACCGTTAGATAGGTCTCGAGACGCTGGATCCGTAGACAGGCGGCATGCGTCAATCGGAGGTCAGATGTGAAAGTTGCGAGTCTACGAAGGCTAGGGGTATTTTGGTAATTTTGTGTGCAGGGGTAAAATGGTAATTTGATCAGTACTGGCTGATTCAGCCATGTTAATGATGTATTAAGCTGAGTTAAGGACACCTGTGCCTGCTAATTTGGATGAGTATTCATCACCTGGCGACATCTGTCACTTGCTTATGCCAATTAGTGGCACAAAATTGCAGGAGGTGAGAGATCTGTGCTGGAATTGAACCGTGTGTGTGTGTGTTTTTTCCTTAAACAAAAATAGAGGATGGGTATAATTGATGCAAGGCAACCAGCAATTCCCTAAACTGAAACGCGAGACTCCATTCGAATTGAGAGTGTGATATTGTGAGGAAATAGAGAAGAAAAATGGAAGGAAAACCCCAGAAAAACCAAAACCCACCCAAAAACCTTGAATTGATGACTTAAGATCGAATTTTGAATTGGACGATCAATTTATGGAAACAGAGACGAGGATGAGCTTCTAGAGGTTCAAACGAGTCGAGTGGGATTGAAAGTAAAGGAAATGGTGAAGAAACAAGCCCAGACGGGCCTGGTATTCGTTTTACAAATTTTGAGTTGAGTTCGAATGGTTGGCAGGAATTAAAGGTACAATTGAGACTGGAACTAGGTTTAGATGAATCCTGCGAAGCTTATGAGTAAATCAATTGCAAGAAAACAACTAGAATTGGTCGTGATTGAAGGATGAATAGTCCTTGAGTGTTCTTCGACAAATCGGGTTTCAATTGAGGAATGGAGGTAAGTTCTCAAGTAATTGAGATTATAGAACCTTAATTGGATGAATAACGATGCTAATGGACGGTTCAATTGAAGGAATTGATGGGGATCGAATCGGGTTGCTTCGCGGGTTGCAAGATCCGTTTATCAGTTAAACGGGTGGGAGAGACGATACTGTAGCACGCGCGTGGGTTTCACGCGCAGCCACTCACGGCAGCACGTGAGGGCGAGTGGGTACGATTCCCAAGGTGAGTTCAACATGACTTTTGTTCTATGCAATGTAACGAACATTTTAGCTTTGGTTTCGAGTCGATCGGACACCGTTTCGATATTGTTTCGAGGGTCCGAAGGTTTATATCACGTTTTTTATTTGTAATTAATTCCCGGAAAATTATGGGAAATTAATATGATGTTAATTAAGTCATTAGTGACCCTGAATAATAATTTTGGGCAGGACTTGGGATTCCTGGAAAGTACCGAAAATTACAGAAACGCGTGCAGCTCGGAAAGCGAGCGGTTTGGACGGTGTGTGAGTGGACGTTTGTTTTTTAAATTGATACGATTGCTTGATGATTTGATACGATTGTTTACGGGATTTAATAATTATTTTAATCAGTGTTTTGGGCATGTTTTACGAGGAAAGTACAATTGATGATTTTGAGCTAGGACCGGGATTTTAAAAGGATGTTTTGACTTGGATTGTGAGTCAAAGATGATTTAATGGAATTGAATGATTTTCGGATATGATTTTACGGATTTACGTGCATTGAATGATTTAATGATTTTACGGATTTACGAGAAATGAGATTTGGGCTTGAGACTCCGTGCTAAATGGTTTTGACGTGGTTTTAATGATGGTTTTGAACTAAAGATTTTGATTTTGTATTTATGTTCAGTGCCCCCAGATCTGTAATTCCTGGATAGACTTCAGATGTGTAATTCCCGTAGTGACTTCGGATGTGTAATTACCAGAGGGACTCCAGATGCGTAATTCCCGAAGGGACCGGATGTGTAATTCCCGGTGAGGCTGGATGTGTAATTCCCAGCAGGACGATAACTCTGGATGTGTAATTCCCAGCAGGATGATAACTCTGGATGTGTAATTCCCAGAGGACCCTCAGATGTGTAATTCTCGAGTTATGTGCTTTATTTTATGATAAAATGGTTTTATGAAATGATTCATATGTTTGGCTTGAGAGCCGGGATTTGATACTTTTCATGTGATTTGGCTGGAAAACCGGTGATTGTTATTCATATGTTTGATTCTATGCATGCATGGTTTGATAAACTGGAGGGTAAATGATGTATTTTGAAATGATATTATTTTTGTCCGCTCACACCTTTCCTATTTTGATGACCCTCCAGGCCGTCGCACAACGTTCGGGGCTGATCGAGAGGCGGATGCATGAGCGGAAATCAGTGCAGTTATCTCTTGTCTAACAAGTGCTGAAGGGTAGTTTCAGGACTTCAGTTGACTTGTCAGACGGGAGCAGGACCGGGCACGGTTATCAAAGTCCAGTTGGGACGGGTCGTGTCATTGTTTGCTGGACTAGCCCATCTAGGGCAGGACTTCGACATTGAGGCCTAAAGCTTACAGATTTTAGCCCATTCACACTAGTTACAAATACTACCAACATTCCCTGCACTTAACTACAGCTAAAGGGCTTGTTTGCTGGACTAGCCCATCTGCAAATGTACTCCTTTGGACGCAAGCTATGAAGAGGAAATCCTAGATTTCGCTACGAAATTCTTTGGCCACGAACATAATTTGGCGTGCTCAGTGGGACTCTTTTGTAGTGCGTGTCCAAGTTTTGATACTTTAAATATAGACGTGATGCTAAAGGGAGGTTTATGAAAACCAAATAGCAAGAAGTAATTCTAGAGCTTTCACCAATATAGGCCAGTATGGAAACTCCTCATGATGGAGAAATTGAGGATATCACTAGCTAGAAGACGACCAAAGAGAAATTGATGAAATTCATGAAGGACTACCTGGCTTCCATATGCGCACATATGAACTTAGAGGAATCTGCACGCACCTCTGAAGGTTACAAGCCGAAATTAGGAAAAACAAACCATGGGGTATAAAATGTCAACTTTGGGGTCTTTGATCCTGGAGCCTTTTTTTCCAAAAACCCTAAGTGAATGAAGTCCTGGAGATGAGCAGGGTCCATGAAGGCCTGCCGAAATAGGAGAGCGGGATATCTGGCAAATATCGATCACTTAATTTGGAAGAGTCGAAAGTTAAAATGGCTTGGACTATCCCAACTGGGAGCAAGGTCGATTCTGAGAGATAAAGAAGATCTGACAACATGTGGTCAGAAGAGAAGTTCGTATCTAACCAAAGGCCACCCTGTGTAGTCAATCATACAGCCATCATGACTGAGATGGCAGAGATAAGGCATATAATTTAATGACAACCAACGTCTCACAAAAGAGCGAATGTGCTGACATGCAAGAAGCCTTACCTAATATATTTTTACTAGGACATCCTTTTTCCTAGGAACTTTTAACCACAAACTTTTTCACTTTTTAGTGGAGATGGTGGTACTTCGTTCTTGGAAAATATAGGGAGATTATCAGCTCAGTGTGTAGCTGTTGAGGAAAATTCTTACCTCAAGCTATGTTTGTTCAGTAGTTCCCTGTCTGGGGATACTTTCACTTGGTATACTTCGCTGCCAGAAACCTCCGTGCACACTTGGGGGAAAATAAAGGCCGAATTCCATGAGGATTTCTACCAGGTTCTGCCATTAGATAAGGAGAGCATAAGATCACATATAGTTTCATTGTCAAGTTCAAAAGACTAAATATGGAGTGCAGGTTTGCCATGAATAATGGTTAAATGGTGGCTATTACTTTGAAATCACTAAGGTTCTTATTAAGGAAAAAATTTGATGACATCACTTTCTCATACTTGTAGGGGATAGTGGTATCTGTATTGAAGTTTAAGAGGTTGTTGTAAGAAGAGCAACAACAAAAACTTAACTCTAAAGTACCCCCGTTCTATAAAAAACAAGATACATGTAAACCAGATAGAAAATACAGAAGTAGAGAAGGAATCCCCTGAAAATGGAGAGGAGAAGGAACTAGAGGTAGCTACAGCTGTGATCCAGACTATAGAAAAGGGCCCGTGACTATTAAATCATTGGCCAAGCCTATGGCGGATCATCAACCCACTAATCTAACTAGGGGATACGTTGCTAGTAAGGTTAATATTTTCACCGCATATTTATTCGGCCTAACCAAGGCTAGCGAGATATAAGATGGATTATTCAAGGCCAAGATGATCAAACTTGATCCTAAGCAAGTGATGCCTAGACAAGAGAAAATCAAGGGAAAAAATTTCTATAAATGGCATGTATCACCACACCATTCTACTGCAAATCGTGCCTAGTTCAGGGACACAATCTAAACCTTGATCAACCTAGGACATATTGGTACCAAAGACGCCAATAATATTGGACATTAATTCCTTCCCAATGGCTTCCGTGAAGATGATCGACTTCCAATGGTCATAGCTTGAAAATGGCAAGGTGACCAAAGAAGGCCAACCATAGGCTTCTAAGGAAACTCAAAGCCTAAAAGGTCATCAGCCACGATTACTGGGAGTTTCGTCACGTACAACAAGTGCATGAAAAAATGTGTACTACAGATTCCTACTCGAGGCATTAAGATAGACCCAGAACTCAAGAGGTCGAGAGAAAGATGGGATGAGGGCTTCCTCAAAATTCATGAAACACGCTATGCACCACATAGTCCAAGAGAAAAACTCCCTTGGAGTTCTGTCTTCCAAAGTTTAGGGGATACCAGGAAGAAACATAAACAACCAGCCTGCAAAAAGAATAAATCACAAGTTGGCCATCAAAATCCCGAGGTCCAAAAGGCCACTTCTCCCAAATCAGAAAAGTCTCTACTAAGGACGATCATCTAGAAAGGACGATCATATATGGCTTGCAAGGGGATGATAGTATATTGCTGGAAAGAATGGCAAGCCAGTTAATAAGCTTGGAAAGACTGGAAGGCGCAGGATCCAAAGACAATATAAGGCCTACAAACTTGCTCAAGATAGGGTGGGGGCAACCTCACGAGTAACCAACAAGGAGTTGATGTGTCCTCCTAAGGAAAACTAGAGAAAGGAGAAGGATGAGGTTGACCTACAAAGGATTATATCCCTCCCAAGCTCTACATCTGAGGCTTCTATAGGAGCAGGGAGAAAGAACTTTGCCGAAGATGAATTGCCAAGCAAGCAATCCAAAAATCTTCGCATCCCAACAACGAGAAAATATTACAACTACGACACCCATCAAGACGACTGTCATGACATGGCTGAAGATGAGTTGAAAGAGTTCGAGAAATTCATGATGGAGCTCATAGAAATGGAAGTGTTTCTTGATGAGGACCAACAAAAGGTTCACTAGGAGGTAAACCTAGTGGTGGTGATATTAAAGCATATGGAAGCTATTTAACACCAAGTGAACCAAATAAGAAGCGTCAAGATTTCCTACAAACCATCTCGAATGGTGATCAAGATCCTAACCCTACCGGGGAGATGACAATCACTTACTGCCCATCTTCATTAATTCCTACTTGGAAGGGATTCCAGTTGGAAAAGTCATGATCAATGGAGGGGTTTCCATCAATGTCCTACCATCTAGAATGTTGGAAAGGCTTGGTAGGATAGTTTAGGAAAATCTGCTATCAATGGAAATATTGTCCAACTTCATCGAAACTGTTACCAAAACTCATGGAGATTTACTCTTGGAGATCATAGTTGATTCCAAGAGGTTAATACTTGCTACAACCTGCTATTAGGAAAGACTCGATCCACATGAGTGTGTGTATTTCGCCCACCCTCAGCTAACAGATCACCATATAGAACCCCAATGAGACTACCTTTGAAGGAAGTCTTTGGGAAGTCATCCAAGTAGATACAAAGCCATTCATGGCTAACACTACGGTAGCTGTGGCAAGCTTCCATGATCCCGATTTGGGGAGCATCGAGCTAACCAGGTATAATGAGAATGGAAGCCCTACAAAGATGATGGCCCACAAGCTATTTGATCCAAGACTCCCAAAGTTTGAAAATTGGGAGGCGTATATCCTGACATGGGGGCTTTATGATGAATAGTGGCTCTATAGAGAGGTAAACCAAACAAGGATGATCAAGTCTATAAAGGAAAGATTGCTAGTATGATATCGAGAGAGAAGAGTATACAATTTTCCCGACTAGACTAGGAAGATAAATGGTTTGGAATCTCTCAGGAGAAGAAATTTAATGAATCAGCCATTAGCATAGCAGAACTAATTCAGGATAATGGAGAGGAAAGACGACATCCCACCAAAAATAATCAAACTCTAGTCTATTGAAGTAGAAAAACCTCCCCTTAAATCTAGGACCCTCTAGATGAAGATAATTTACGGACTAGTGATAATCCTTGACCAATCTATATCAGTGGGATTATGGAAAAACCAATGAAAGAACAACTGGTTGTGCTCATAGATGAGTGTAAAGACTGCTACGCATGGCATTATATGGAAATGCTAGGATTAGATCGTCAGCTTCTAGAACAAAATTACCCATAAAAAAAGGTTGTAAGCTTGTTTGCTAAGCAAGGAGGAGAATGTCCATGGAAACCAAGCTCAAAGTGACGATGGAGATTAGCAGGCTTCTAAAAGCAAGTTTCATTCGAACTGCTTAATATGTGGAATGGGTATCCAACATCGTGCCTTCCATCAAAATTAAAATTGGACAAGCCATGATCTATATGGACTACTGGGATTTGAATGAGGTCAGGCCAAGAGATGAGTATCTTATGCCTATGGCATATATACTTATTGATCGCGCCTTTAAAACATGTTCCTATCCTTTTTGGATGACAACGCCGAATATAACCAGATCGTCTAGAGGATATCCACAACACAATATTTAGATGCCTTGGACATTTAGGGGCATTTGAATACGTCGTCATGCCTTTTTGATTAAAGAATTCATGGGCCATATAGAAAACTTGAGGCTAGCCTTCTTGAAGATGAGACAACACAAACTAAAGACGAACCTTAAAAAATGTGCATTCGGGGCCCAAGTAGGAAACTTCCTAGGATTTTTGGTTCATCAGAGAGGGATAAAGATGGATAAGAACAAAGCTAAGGAAATCATGGATTCACCTCCACCCAAAAACAAGAAGTAGCTTCAGAGTCTTTTCTAGAAAGTTAATTTCCTCAAGAGATTCATAGCTAACTTATCAGGAAAAGTCCAACGCTTATCTTCATTGATTAGAATCAAGGACATTAAGGAATTCAGGTGGGAAGAAAAGTGTAAATTAGCTTTCGAGGAACTCAAGAGTTACTTATCTGAGC
The DNA here is from genome assembly GCA_032719365.1 of Prinsepia uniflora. Lineage (NCBI taxonomy): Eukaryota > Viridiplantae > Streptophyta > Magnoliopsida > Rosales > Rosaceae > Prinsepia > Prinsepia uniflora. The sequence goes on from CM064864.1 coordinate 30,305,040, forward strand.
CACCAGCCTTGAGGCCACCAAGGAAATGGAGACCTTTGAAGTTGTATATTTTAGCATCCCTCAACACTATTAAAAGCATGCTAGCCCAAGATATTGAGGAAGGAAGGGAGCAAGCAATCTACTACTTATGTAGAACACTGAAAAAGGTAGAGGAAAGGTACACGGTAGTAGAAAAATTGTGCTTAGAATTATATTTTGCATCTGTTAAGATAAGACATTACATGTTGCCTTTCACCGTCCGAATAATTTCCCAAACAAACTTATTGAAATACTTGTTATCCTGACCTATTCTGAGAGATCAGGTAGGAAAATGGACCTTGTCTTTGTCAGAGTTTAATTTCCAGTATGTACAGAAAAAAACGGTTAAAGATCAAGTCGTTGCTGATTTCTTGACGCAACACCCTTTTTTAGAGATCAAAGAGGATCTAGCTAGCATGCTATCTATCTTTCCATGGAAGATGTACTTCGATGGGTTTAAAAAAAAAAAAGGAATCAGCAGGAGCCAGGTAATGCTTGGTTGATCCAGAAGGGGTTCATCATCCTTTCTCTTGCAAGTTAGATTGGGAGAATGTCACGAAGAACCAAGTAGAGTACGAGGCTTTGATCATATGGATGGAGATCCTAACCGAGATAGAAATTTCCCAAGTGAAGATCTACGAAGATTTAGAGTTAGTGGTCAACCAAAGAACAGGGACATACACATGCAAAAACCTTCATCTAGCCATCTACCTCATGGTAATTGCTGCATTAACATCCAAAATCATCACCCCCAATGCACATCATGTGAGAAGAAAACCTAGCAGCCAACAAAATGGCACAAGTAGGATCAGGAGCTCTATTAAAAGAAGGGCATGCAGAGAAATGGATCAAGGTCAGGGAAGATCCCTACCTTCCATCTTAGAAATAGATGTCATGTTGGAAATATTTGATGTTGAAGTAGAACTAGATGATTGGAGGACACTTTTCGTTAAGTATTTGAAATATCCATTTGATACGCTCACACCAAGCATCAAATTAACACTCAATGAAAACGCATACAACTTAAACCCTTTTTTTTTTTGTAGATGTAGCATTGGTAAATAGGGATCGTTCTAACTGGGGATTGAGGGTAGCTATGCATAAAAACGTTTGGAATATAAAACGACGATAAGAAAAGAGTTTCTAATGTCTTACAAAGTTAAGAACTAAACTAAACCTAATCTATTATTTACATGTGATAATCTCATTCTTTATGCATTACTTGTTCATAAAATATATCAACTTCAAAATCAACGAAATTCCATAACCTTTGCTTTACGAAACACATGTATATCATCATGAGTGCATGCTCGGGAATTGCCCTATACACATTTATTGATCTAGACTTGAGAATTGCCCTATATCTAATCAAAGCATTAAGCATAAACATACATGCACAAAAAAAGCTAAAATACTAGAACACATGGAAGATTATTAAAATCTATATATTTTATAAAACCAAAATAATATTAAAGATCAATCTACAAATACGATATTCAAGTACAAAAGAGAACTATGGAGTAAAGAGGCCGTGTTACACTTTTTCTCTTTAGAAATTTCCCTATGGATGCTAAGTGTTTAGATGCTCCTTGTTGAGACACTCAGGAATTACCCTATATGTCACAGATGAAGGTGATGATGGTGGTGTATGCTGTAGTTGGCCTTCGAAAGAGAAGTCTCAGATTTAGGGAGGGGTAAAATTGGTTGGGCAGAGTTTCGGTGCAAGACTAGCGATCCTTTGAATGTTGTGCGAAACTTGGTTTATATAGACATAGGACAAACCATAGCCCTAGTCTCCTTGTGGAAAAATTAATCGAATCTAGGCTTAGTCCATCCGCTAGAAAATAGGAACTCCTGCTATAACGACCCGTCCCAAAATTTCGGGATTGGATTAGTGATTAATGAAAAATTAGTGAGATTAATCGGTGATTAGTCAAGTAATTTCGAACAAATGATGCAAAAATGACTGTTTTGCCCTTAGAGGGGGACAAAAGTTGACTTTTCCTTCGGGACACTTTTTAGACTTTCCGAAGCGGCCGTTGGGTATGTATCGGGATGTTGATCCGTAGACAGGCGGCACACTGAAATCGAACTTCGGATGAGAATGTTATGGACCTTGGAACGCTAGGGGCATTTTGATCATTTTTTGGGCAAAGGGTAAAATGGTGAATTCGGCCAAGAGTTTGCTGAGTCAATTAATTGGTGACTCATTTCGTTTCTTAAGTGACACATGTCACCTGGCAAGGGTCAATTAGTGTCAATTGATGTGTGAACGGTGGGAGTGGATGAAAATTAATCAAATGGGAAGGATTAGACTCGTGGGTATGAAAGCAAAAAGAGAGGAGGAGGTGTGATTGATCTAAGGCACCCATCAATCCCCTAAACTGAAATCGTGTGACTTAAAGTAGAATTGAGAGTGTGAAATCATGGGAAACAGAGAATTAAACGAGGAAAAAGGAGATGGAAACCGTGGAAGAAAAACCCAAACTCGAAACTTAGAAATTCAAATTGATCAAACTTGAATTTGGGATTAAAGCTCAAAATTGACCTTGGAGTAAGCTTCTGGAGCTCAAGGCCGGTCGAACCCAATCCAGAACGGGAAAAATCGATGGTGTTTTGGCCAAGAACAGAACCCTCAAGCCCCTCGACTTTTCGAGATTGAGTTCGAATGGTTAGAGAGAACAAAGGCTAAAATTGAGGTTGCAAACACATTTCAATAGGTCCTGCGACTCTTCCGAATCAATCAATTTGAAGGAATCACTGAGAATGGAAAGGATCAAATGATGAACATACTTCGAAATTTCGAGGTTTAGTCGAATGCCTTCGAGGTAAGAGATTGTGTAATTGAAATTACAAACCTTTAATTAAGGTTCAAATGATACAATTAGCTGAATCAATTGAAGCAATCAAGTTGAAATTGACAGGGATTGAATCGGGTCATGACGCGGGTTGCCGGACCCGTTTACCAGACAAACGGGCGAGGAAGGTGAATAATACCAGGCGCGTGGCTTTCACGCGCAGCCGCTTGCGGCGGCGCCTGAGGGCGCGTGGGCACTATTCTCGAGGTGAGGTCAACATGACGTTTACCCTATTCAATGTAACGAACATTTTGATCCAGCAGGTTCAATAGATGGAAATGTGTTTTAAATGCTTTCGGAATTATATGAAACCATAATGGTTTTCTAATGGTTTTCAGATGTCTTAGGCTGTGGCTCGGTTTCTTTCCCGTATTTATGGTTCCGGGCTAAGGCCCGAGGTTTGAGAAAAGGAAATGATTTTTGGTTTTCATACACGGTTTTGTATATTGGAAATGAAATGGGTTATGAAATGATTTTCGAATGCATGCATTAATTTTATGTGGATGGTATAAATGTCTTTCCTTATAAAATGTTTTAGCACTTTTATTTATTTTGTCCACTCACAACCTTTTCTGTTTTCGATACCCTCTAGGTTGATGTAGTGCGGGCTATTGTTAGTGATGACGGAGACATCATACACACGACCCACAGTGGTTTCTGCGCACTCTGGGAAGTTTGAAATTGATTTTGGTACGTTGACCGGGGTATCCCTTGTCTGGCTTACGTGTTCCATGGAGGTTAGACGGGTGTTTAGCCTTCATATCGCACGTGGGTTAGGCGGGAGCATAACTTATCCCTTAATCCCGGGGGATTGGGGGTGGGTCGTGTCACCTGCGGGTTGAGTGGAACTTCCTCCTATTTCTGCAAGAAAATCCCTATTTTAGCTCTCACGCTTACTTTTCCTTGTATTGTACGCAAGTTCTAGCTTAATCTTCATGCAAACTCCACGTTGTAGCTTGCAAAAATCAGAAGGAGACACGGTAGAACATTTCCTACCTGGCGAAGGAAATCTAAGTTGAAGCGCAGGCCCCAGGTCGTGCGCTGGACGTTCTGCTAGGCTCCCACTGGGCCGCTGGAACTTAAGCGCTAGAGCAAGCTCTCAGCAGGCTCTTGGGCTGGTCTTGGGAGATTCAGGGTAGGCACTAGAGCTAGCACTCAGAAAGTCCTTAGTAAGCACTGGAATGTTCCTCGGTAGGTCTTGGACTAGCCTCGGTAAGCATTGGAAGGCTTCTCAGGCTAGCTCAGGTAGGCATTTAGGAGGCTCCTTGAGGGCTCTCGACATGAAGTAGGATAGCTCCAGGACGAGCTCATGGGAGGCTCTCGGGATAGGTTCCTAGCGAGCACTAAGGGCTCGATTATGACTCCAAGGCTCGGTTTCCTATTTGTTCACTTTTTAACCACTTTACTATGTATTTTTGGGTTAGTACCTAAAAACAATAAGACAAGTTAGTAAACACATTACCAAGTTTATAACATAGCTAAATGTTGGAAAAAAGAAAATAAGAATTAAGCATAAAATGCGTAGATCAAATTTCTCCACACTTAGACTTTGCTAGTCTTTTAGTAAATACTAAAATAAACTAGGAAACAGAAAATTAAGTTAGTAAAAACAAATCTATAGCCCTTAACCATATGTCTTATGAATTTTATAAGTATATGGCGTTAAGATATTCAAAAAGTATGCATAAGGAATTCAAGAGACAATAGAGATATGATCATGTCATGAACAAGTAAGACTTGGAAAAAATGACGGTGATGTTAAGCCTGTGTATGCTTTAAACAAGTTAAGATCACCTCACAATGGATGCACTCATAGTCTTTTCACTCATGAAGTGGGTTTCACTCAAGGTATATGTGAGAGAATATGTAGTAAGGCAGCAAATAGCTCACATATTTCAACAATAAAAGCACTTATACAATACCATGAATTGAAGAAATTATTTGCATAAATGAACCCAAACCATATGCTAACTTACACAACTTACTCAACAGATCAAAGGCCACATATGTAACAACCCGTACCTTCGGGAAGGGTAAAAATGTAATTTTATAAGATTTTTGTATATAAAGGACGATTTTGCCCTTGTGAATAGTAGGCTAAAAGTTGACTTTTTGAATTACCGATTGGATGAGTGTTAACCCTTGACCGTGACGTAGTTTAGGACATCACGAGTCCGTAGACAGGTGGCAGGTTCAATTCGAACAAACGGAGGAAAAGTAATGACGTTCGGAAGATTATGGGCGTTACCGTAAATTTAGAGTAAATGAGGAAAATGTTGACTTTTTCGAGGACTTGTGATTTTCACGAAGACCGAGGACCGTTAGATAGGTCTCGACGTCCTGAGTACAACGACAGGCGGCACGCTGTCATCGGATGTCGGACGGAAAAGTTACGGGTTTAGAACGTTCGAGGGCAAAACGGTAATTATTAAAATGAGGGGTATTCTGGTCATTGTTTTCAGCCAATCAGATTAGGACAAGTGGCTGAGTGGGGTAAGATATTTTGTACTGTTTTCCATAGGATTGTGGACACGTGGGGAGAAGCCAGAGGCTTCTGGAGGAGTCTACGTGTGCACGGCCACAAACCGTTCAAAAATCAATCGTGCATTTGGTTCAAACACAGAAAACAGAGGGTGAGAAATTGGGGAGGAGTGATCGATTATGTGCAAGGGAGAGTGAAGAGTGATTCGTGAGAGTGAAAAGGAGGTAAGAGTGAACTGGTGGTCGTGCTGCTGGACGGAAATTGTGCACAGGGACACGGCGGAGGACGGTTGCAATTTCTGGGGGAAACAGAGAGAAGGTGGACTGTGGCGGTGGCTACGCCGTGAGGTGGCTCAAACCCAGGCAGTGGGAGGCTTAGGAGGTTTCAGGAGACCCAACGAGCACCGTGGCACGCGGCGGTGCGCACGGCGGAGCCTGAATCGAAAGGTAAGCCCTTTTCCTCTGTTTTTCCCGTGAGTTTCATTTTGAAAGTCGTGAAGGTAGGATGCGAATCGTGGGGATTGGTGAGTACAGTGGTGTTTAGGGAGGTCCTAGGAGTGGGTTGTGACGGTCGCCGTGACGGGGGAGAACACGGCGGAGTTCAGACGACGGCGAGTACTTTGTACTCTGTTTTGGCCGTGAGCTCAAACGGAAAGTCGTGGACTTCAGGGGTGAATCGAAGGTTTCTGTGAGTTGGGGGTGACTTAGTGAGGTCTTAGGAAGAGGCTGGGACCGCCACCGTGAAGGGGGAAGCACTGGACGGCCGGGAAGGAAAACAGGGGTTTGGTTGTGTTTTCTTTCGAGCTTCAGTCGTGAAGCTGAGGATTGAGTCGAACCAGGAGAGTGAGGGGGATGAGTTCGTTGTGATTGGACGAAGCTTTGGGTGAAGGAAGGAAGTGAAATGGTGGCCGGACGGCGGAGAATGGCTCTCGCCGGTCCGGGTTGCAGCCTGGTGCGAATTGTGTTCGATCGAGGAAGACGGTGGTACTGTAGCAGGCGCGTGAGGTCCACGCGGAACCACTTTGGGCGGCGCGTGGAGGCGCGTGGGGAGGAATCCAGCCAAGCTTCCAACATGGTTTTGGTTCTAAATGTCCTAAGGAGTTTATTGGTGTGGTTTTCGGGTGAATCGGACGATGTTACGGAGTTGTTCGGGAATCCAGACGGTTTAGGGTTTAGGATTAAAATATTAATAAATTCCCGAAAAATTGGGAAAATTAGGGTTAATATCCTTGATGTGTTTATGACCCTTTTTGGTGCATATTGACAATACGGGAGGTACCCGAGACGGTCGAGGAGCGCACGGAGCGCGATTGACTCGTTCTGATTTGTGAGGGGACTTTTTCTTTCTTTCGAGCATGCCTAACTATTTTTGTGGATATTTCATGATATTAATGTGTTTTTATGCTTCTTAATGATGTTTATATATGGTTGATTTGTTTGCACATTTTTCGAGACATTTTCGAGATTTGCACGTTTTTCGAGAAAAAGCTGGTTTTCGAATTTTGATATCATATTTGGGGATTTCAAGCTATAACTATTTCTGATGCTGATAAATGGATTATGAAACATAATTTGTGATTAAATGTGGGTTTTGGATTAAAAAGTAGATTTCCGGATTTGGGTTCAGAATGTCGGTTCTGAACGGCGGAAGGGCTTCGAACCGGGGATTTCGAATTCGAGTTTGGTTATGGAATTGGAAATAGTTGTATATTGGATTTGGATTGGATTTGCTGGATCTAGATATGGGTTTAAAGACCCGTATACTGCTTTGACTGGGGACGGGCCCGGATTGAGTTTAAAGACTCGGGAGTTTAAAGACTCGGATATTTATGATACCCCCATAGGCCTATTGAGTTTAAAGACTCGGATTACATTTAAGGCCTGGTTGAGTTTAAAGACTCGGATAGACCCAGCAGATTTGGTCGGAAAATGGTATTTTATAGTGTATCTGTTTCTTATGATATTTTATAGTGTTTCTGTTTCTTATGATGTTTCATATTATGATTTGTTTAGTACTTCGTTAGGCATGCCTGTTTTCAAACCGGAGGGAACAATGATTCTTATTTTTCCTTAACCTTGAATTAGTGATAAACTGATTTTTAGAACTTTTAGTTATTCTAGTCCACTCACACTTTTGGTTTTAAATTTTCCCTCCAGGTCGTGGTGATAGCGCTGGGGTGAACATTGAGGCAGATATCGAGGCATAGAGCTTACGACGTTCTTCCGTTGCGGGACTAGCATTGTAGGATTTTGTGCCCATTTTGTAGAACTATGCTCTGACTGACTGTTGTATATATTTACTCCTTCGTCTGATAGTTATGCTTATAGTAGTAGTAAGGTTATTTTTGGTACTGTAGGTGTGATTGTCAGACGGGAGCAGGGTTCGTCCCGGGTATCGCGGCGATATTTGGGACGGGTCCTGACAATTGGTATCAGAGCATAGGTTTGTCGGTTTGTGTCTTCTCTAGGTTGTTTTACTAACTCTATGCCTCTTTCAGCGTACGATCGATCATGCCTCCGAGACGTGAACCCCCTCCACGACCTGAAGATGAAGCGGTGAGAGGGACTGAGAGCGCTTCGATCGAGAGAGCCCAGAGGCTTGGGGCTACTACGTTCAGCGGTGGGGCCGATCCAGAGGAAGCTCACCGATGGATAACCCGGCTCGAGCGTATTTTTGGGGTGATGCACTGTCCTCCAGAGGATCGGGTCTTGTTAGCTACTTTTCTGTTGGATGGAGCTGCATATGAGTGGTGGTACACGTTGGAACTGTCCGGCTGGGATGCACATACCGTGACATGGGAGACTTTCCGGGAGCGGTTTCTAGATCAGTACTATCCCCGTTCTTTCCGGGATGCTAAAGAGGAGGAATTTCTTCACTTGAAGCAAGGGAACCTGATAGTTGCTGAGTATGAGCAGAGATTCCAGATGCTATCTCGTTTCGCTCCTGCATTTGTGGCGACCGAGGCGGAGAAGTGCCGCCGGTTCGAGTTGGGTCTTCGAGGAGAGATTAGAGCCATTGTGACAGCCGGCTCTTTTGCTACTTTCCGGGAGTTATCTGATGCTGCTGTTAGAGTGGAGGCCAGTTTGCCGGCCAGGCCACAGTACTCGGGCAGTGTGCGGCGCCGAGAGCATTCTTTTCCCGGAGCATCGAATCAGAGGACCCCGAAGCGGGGTAATTTTGGTGGTTCGTCCTCAGCTGGTGGAGCCCGGTATGGCAGACCAGGCAGTTTTCAGGGCTCTGGATTTCGGGGAGCTAGGGCACAACCGACTCCTCAGGCGAGTGCTACTTTTGTTACTTCTACTGGGAGGCAGACCGGTGGACCCGGTAGGGATGCTTGCTACTATTGCGGAGAGCGAGGACACTTCCGGAGGGAGTGCCCATTGTTAGCTCCGGAGGGTGGAGCAGGCCGAGGTGCAGCGGAACCCGGGCGGAGTACTGCTTCAGTGTCAGGGGCAGTAGGCCCTAGGGGTGGCGGAGGTGCCACGAGCAGTTCCAGAGGGCGCGGTAGGTCATCGGGACCTCAGGCGCGAGTTTTTGCTATGACTCAGCAGGAGGCCAGATCCGCACCGGGAGTGGTGACAGGTACACTTACCATATATGGCCACACTGTTTTTGCTTTGATCGATCCCGGGGCTACGCATTCGTTTGTAGCCCGGAGTTATCGTCTGGTGACAGAGAGGGAGGTGTCTACCTTGGAGTGTGCCTTAGGGGTGAGTACACCTACTGGGGAGGTGTTATTGGTGACTCAGGTGTTGAGAGAGTGTCCGGTGTTGGTAGGTGAGGTTAAGTTGATGGCGGATTTGTTACTTTTGGATCTACAGGATTTTGATGCTATTTTGGGTATGGACTGGTTGACGAGACATCATGCTTCTATCGAGTGCTTCGATAGGCGAGTGATTTTCCGGAGTCCCGGATTACCAGAGACTACATTTCAGGGGGATCAGCGTGCAGTTCCTACTGGAGTTATATCGGCACTTAAGGCTAGCAAGTTGTTGCGTAAGGGGTGCCAAGGTTACGTAGCTCATGTAGTGGATACGCGTGCGACGCTAGTGAGGGCGGAGGATATACCAGTGGTACGGGAGTTTCCCGATGTTTTTACCGAGGAGTTGCCAGGCCTACCCCCACACCGAGATTTCGAGTTTACGATTGATCTTCTTCCAGGTACACAGCCTATTTCACAGACTCCTTACCGTATGGCACCTGCAGAATTAAGGGAACTTAAGGCCCAGTTGCAAGAGTTGGTCGATATGAGATTCATTCGACCGAGTATGTCACCTTGGGGAGCACCGGTATTGTTTGTCAAGAAAAAGGACGGAGGATTGAGATTGTGTGTGGATTACAGACAACTGAATAAGGTAACTATTCGGAATAAGTATCCCCTACCCCGGATTGATGATTTGTTTGACCAATTGAAGGGAGCACAGTACTTTTCGAAGATTGACCGTCGCTCCGGTTATCATCAATTGAGGGTTAAAGAGGAGGATGTACCCAAGATAGCCTTCCGGACCAGGTACGGTCACTATGAGTTTGTTGTGATGCCTTTTGGATTGACTAATGCCCCAGCAGCTTTTATGGATCTTATGAACCGAGTGTTCCGGTCGTATTTGGATCGTTTTGTGATCGTCTTTATTGATGACATTTTGGTGTATTCGAAGAGTGCGAAGGCACATGAGAAACATCTGAGACTCGTGCTTGAGACATTGAGGGAACATCAGTTGTTTGCGAAGCTGAGTAAGTGTCAGTTCTGGTTGACCAGTGTTGGATTTCTTGGCCATGTGATTTCGGCCGAGGGCATTAGAGTGGATCCTCAGAAGGTTGAGGCGGTAGCAAATTGCGAACAGCCGAAGACGGTGATAGAGATCAGGAGTTTTGGGTTTAGCAGGCTACTACCGGCGCTTTATTGAGGGCTTTTCTATTCTAGCAGCACCGTTGACGAGGTTGACCCGGAAGGGAGTTCGATTTGAGTGGGACGAGAACTGTGAACAGAGTTTCCAGGAGCTTAAAAGGCGGTTGACATCTGCTCCTGTGCTAGCCCTTCCAAACAATAGTGGGGAGTTCGAGGTGTACAGTGATACTTCTTTGCACGGTTTGGGTTGTGTCTTGATGCAGCATGGGAAAGTGATTGCTTATGCTTCCCAGTAGTTGAAACCCCATGAGATGAACTACCCTACACATGACTTGGAACTGGCAGCGGTGGTTCATGCACTGAGGATTTGGCGGCATTACTTATACGGTGAGAGGTGCAGGATTTTCACTGATCATAAGAGTTTGATGTATTTGTTCACTCAGAAGGAATTGAATCTGAGACAACGCCGATGGTTGGAATTACTCAAGGACTACGACTGCACGATTGAGTATCACCCAGGGAAGGCTAATGTGGTAGCCGATGCTCTGAGTAGGAAGTCAGCTAGTTCTTTGTCACATTTGAAGACAGTAAGGTTACCGTTGTTGGTTGAGCTCCGCAGGTTGGGAGTAGAGTTGATTGTGGATGATCAGGGAGCACTCCTAGCGAGTTTCCATGTGCGACCTGTTTTGATTGATCAGGTTATTGATGCTCAGTTTGAGGACCCTATTCTGGGCATCATTCGGATTGAGGTCGAGGCTGGAGAGAGACAGGACTTTGAGATTCGTGAGGATGGAGCCTTGGTTAAGGGTGGACGGTTGTGCGTACCCGAGGATGAAGCTTTGAAGAAGGTGATAATGGATGAGGCTCACTTTTCAGCCTATGCGATGCATCCTGGTGGGACCAAGATGTATCGTACACTACGGGAACATTATTGGTGGTCAGGGATGAAACGCGACATTGCAGAATATGTCAGTAAATGCTTGATCTGTCAGCAAGTGAAAGCCGAGCGACAGAGACCTTATGGAGCAATGCAACCTTTGCCGATCCCCGAGTGGAAATGGGATCACCTGACTATGGATTTTGTATTCAAGCTGCCCAGAACACCCAAGGGACACGATGGTGTGTGGGTTATTATGGATCGACTTACGAAGTCTGCTCATTTCTTGCCAGTACGGGAGAACTTCAGGTTGGCGCAGTTTGCACAGTTGTTCATAGATGAGATTATTCGGCTGCATGGGACTCCAGAGTCGATAGTATCTGATAGAGATCCGAGGTTTACTTCCCGGTTTTGGCAGAGCCTACAGGAAGCGTTTGGGACAAAGTTACATTTCAGTACTGCTTTTCATCCTCAGACCGATGGACAGTCTGAGCGGACTATTCAGATTCTCGAGGACATGATGCAAGCTTGTGTCTTGCAGTTTCAGGGCACTTGGGAGTCTCATTTACCTTTGATGGAGTTCGCCTACAACAATAGTTATCAGGAGAGCATTGGGATGGCTCCTTATGAGGCGTTATACAGACGACAGTGTCGGACTCCATTGTGTTGGACTGAGGTTAGTGAGAGGCGATTGACTACTTCTGAATTGGTGGACCTTACACAGGAAAAAGTGGCGTTGATCAGGGATCGATTGAAAGCAGCTCAGGACCGACAAAAGAGTTACGCCGACCGTAGGATCAGAGATTTGGAGTTTGCCGTAGGCGATTGGGTTTTCCTGAAGTTGTCTCCTTGGAAAGGAATTGTGCGGTTCGGCAGACGAGGGAAGTTGAGTCCTCGTTACATTGGACCTTATGAGATCTTGGAACGGATTGGTCCTGTTGCATATCGATTAGCTTTACCAGCAGACTTGGAAAAGGTACATAATGTCTTTCATGTCTCTATGCTTCGAAAGTATATTCGAGATGATTCACATATTCTAGAAGCACAACCAGTTGAACTGAGGGAAGACTTGAGTTTTGAAGAACAACCTGTCGCGATTTTGGATCGGAAGGATAAGGTCTTACGACGGAAGACGGTTCCCTTAGTTAAAGTATTGTGGAGGAATCATCAAGTGGAAGAAGCTACTTGGGAACCCGAGGCCTTGATGCGTGAGCAGTACCCTTACTTGTTTCACTGAATTTCGGGGACGAAATTCTTTTTAGGGGGGTAGATTGTAACAACCCGTACCTTCGGGAAGGGTAAAAATGTAATTTTATAAGATTTTTGTATATAAAGGACGATTTTGCCCTTGTGAATAGTAGGCTAAAAGTTGACTTTTTGAATTACCGATTGGATGAGTGTTGACCCTTGACCGTGACGTAGTTTAGGACGTCACGAGTCCGTACAAAGGTGGCAGGTTCGATTCGGACAAACGGAGGAAAAGTAATGACGTTCGGAAGATTAGGGGCGTTACCATAAATTTTGAGTAAATGAGGAAAATGTTGACTTTTTCGAGGACTTGTGATTTTCACGAAGACCGAGGACCGTTAGATAGGTCTCGACGTCCTGAGTACAACGACAGGCGGCACGCTGTCATTGGATGTCGGACGGAAAAGTTACGGGTCTAGAACGTTCGAGGGCAAAACGGTAATTATTAAAATGAGGGGTATTCTGGTCATTGTTTTCAGCCAATCAGATTAGGACAAGTGGCTGAGTGGGATAAGATATTTGGTGCTGTTGTCCATAGGATTGTGGACACGTGGGGAGAAGCCAGAGGCTTCTCGAGGAGTCTACGTGTGCACGGCCACAAACCGTTCAAAAATCAATCGTGCATTTGGTTCAAACACAGAAAACAGAGGGTGAGAAATTGGGGAGGAGTGATCGATTCTGTGAAAGGGAGAGTGAAGAGTGATTCGTGAGAGTGACAAGGAGGTAAGAGTGAGCTGGTGGTCGTGCTGCTGGACGGAAATCGTGCACAGGGACACGGCGGAGGACGGTTGCAATTTCTGGGGGAAACAGAGAGAAGGTTGACTGTGGCGGTGGCTACGCCGTGAGGTGGCTCAAACCCAGGCAGTGGGAGGCTTAGGAGGTTTCAGGAGACCCAACGAGCACCGTGGCACGCGGCGGTGCGCACGGCGGAGCCTGAATCGAAAGGTAAGCCCTTTTCCTCTGTTTTTCCCGTGAGTTTCATTTTGAAAGTCGTGAAGGTAGGATGCGAATCGAGGGGATTGGTGAGTACAGTGGTGTTTAGGGAGGTCCTAGGAGTGGGTTATGACGGTCGCCGTGACGGGGGAGAACACGGCGGAGTTCAGACGACGGCGAGTACTCTGTACTCTGTTTTGGCCGTGAGCTCAAACGGAAAGTCGTGGACTTCAGGGGTGAATCGAAGGTTTCTGTGAGTTGGGGGTGACTTAGTGAGGTCTTAGGAAGAGGCTGGGACCGCCACCGTGAAGGGGGAAGCACTGGACGGCCGGGAAGGAAAACAGGGGTATGGTTGTGTTTTCTTTCGAGCTTCAGTCGTGAAGCTGAGGATTGAGTCAAACCAGGAGAGTGAGGGGGATGAGTTCGTTGTGACTGGACGAAGCTTTGGGTGAAGGAAGGAAGTGAAATGGTGGCCGGACGGCGGAAAATGGCTCTCGCCGGTCCGGGTTGCAGCCTGGTGCGAATCGGGTTCGATCGAGGAAGACGGTGGTACTGTAGCAGGCGCGTGAGGTCCACGCGCAACCACTTTGGGCGGCGCGTGGGGAGGAATCCGGCCAAGCTTCCAACATGGTTTTGGTTCTAAATGTCCTATGGAGTTTATTGGTGTGGTTTTCGGGTGAATCGGACGATGTTACGGAGTTGTTCGGGAATCCGGACGGTTTAGGGTTTAGGATTAATATTAATAAATTCCCGAAAAATTGGGAAAATTAGGGTTAATATCCTTGATGTGTTTATGACCCTTTTTGGTGCATATTGACAGGACGGGAGGTACCCGAGACGGTCGAGGAGCGCACGGAGCGCGATTGACTCGTTCTGATTTGTGAGTGGACTTTTTCTTTCTTTCGAGCATGCCTAACTGTTTTTGTGGATATTTTATGATATTAATGTGTTTTTATGCTTCTTAATGATGTTTATATATGGTTGATGTGTTTGCACGTTTTTCGAGACATTTTCGAGATTTGCACGTTTTTCGAGAAAAAGCTGGTTTTCGAATTTTGATATCATATTTGGGGATTTCAAGCTATAACTATTTCTGATGCTGATAAATGGATTGTGAAACATAATTTGTGATTAAATGTGGGTTTTGGATTAAAAAGTAGATTTCCGGATTTGGGTTTGGAATGTCGGTTCTGAACGGCGGAAGGGCTTCGAACCGGGGATTTCGAATTCGAGTTTGGTTATGGAATTGGAAATAGTTGTATATTGGATTTGGATTGGATTTGCTGGATCTGGATATGGGTTTAAAGACCCGGATACTGCTTTGACGGGGGACGGGCCCGGATTGAGTTTAAAGACTCGGGAGTTTAAAGACTCGGATATTTATGATACCCCCATAGGCCTATTGAGTTTAAAGACTCGGGAGTTTAAAGACTCGGATTACATTTATGGCCTAGTTGAGTTTAAAGACTTGGATAGACCCAGCAGATTTGGTCGGAAAATGGTATTTTATAGTGTATCTGTTTCTTATGATATTTTATAGTGTTTCTGTTTCTTATGATGTTTCATATTATGATTTGTTTAGTACTTCGTTAGGCATGCCTGTTTTCAAACCGGAGGGAACAATGATTCTTATTTTTCCTTAACCTTGAATTAGTGATAAACTGATTTTTAGAACTTTTAGTTATTCTAGTCCACTTACACTTTTGGTTTTAAATTTTCCCTCCAGGTCGTGGTGATAACGCTGGGGTGAACGTTGAGGCAGATATCGGGGCATAGAGCTTACGACGTTCTTTCGTTGCGAGACTAGCATTGTAGGATTTTGTGCCCATTTTGTAGAACTATGCTCTGACTGACTGTTGTATATATTTACTCCTTCGTCTGATAGTTATGCTTATAGTAGTAGTAAGGTTATTTTTGGTACTGTAGGTGTGATTGTCAGACGGGAGCAGGGTTCGTCCCGGGTATCGCGGCGATATTTGGGACGGGTCCTGACAACATATCTTATTGAACATAAAGGTCTTTATTCATAGGTTGTAAGGGGGTTGGGGTAAGGCATTCAAATTTTTGATATGTGATGGTAAAGAACATTCCAAAGACTTAGTCATTGCACCAAAACTTGATCAATTTCGTGCTTATGTTCCTCCTAAACGTCACCAAGGTCATGTGTCAACAACGGGAGCCAAAATTCATCTTGTTGGGCTCGGACTTCGTTCTAAACTTCCCTAGAGCTTGTGGACAGGACAAAGGGATATTTCTTAACTTTTGTGCCTTCAACTCATTGGAACTCCAAATCCACAAGTATGGGGGACAATAATCCAAACACTTGCATTCAAAACCTATTGCAGGAGAGCTTGATATTTTCTTTTGTTTTAAACACTTTTCTTGCTCTTGTATTCATCCAATATTTTTTTCTTATATATATATATTTTTAATTTCAGAAATACACAATTCATCAAGTAATTGGGACAAGCCTTTCCCATACACACATCACCACTTTGAATAGAATATCTTCATGCCATCCTCAAGTGTACTAGTTGTGAAATCTTTAACCAAGTCTTTAAAACAAGGGTAAGGATATCTATGATAGGCTAAGATTTTATATATGCATGGTAAAAGAAGAAAAGGCTAAACTTGGGCTCAAAAGGGTTAACTAGGAGTGTCTCGACTCGTGCGCACAGAAAGGGACACATGGTTATTTGGCAAAGTGGTGGAAAACCTAGGTGCCTTCAATTATATCCACAATCAAAGTATGTATTGACTATAAGCTTTGAAAATTGACATGAGTAAGCTCTGGAAATCTCTAGTTCATTAAAACTATTGCAAGTAATCCTAGAAGGCATCTACAAGCTATGAACAGCTAATAAATGATTCTCAGTCAATAAATAAAGCACATATAGCTCAAAAGCTCACATAGATTCATATGATTCAAAACTCAAATCTAACATGCAAAATGTGTACCAAGTTTTGCAAACCATATCTACTACAAATCAAAACACTCAAAATATCTCAATTAGCACAACAATTCCATCAAAATGATATGCAAATGCCATAAGTATGCTTGTTTGTTCCAATTCATCATCAACTAGTTAAGGGCATCCTAAGACTCTTGAAAACACTAAGTATAAAACCAAAAAGACTCAAGACAGATCCAAAAACATCAAACAAATAAAGACTCACAAATAAGCGAGGGATTTAGTCCATGTCTTCTTTGGGAAACCTTACTGAAATGGCCAGTTGGCAAGAGAGACCAAGAGAGGTAGGAGTGATTTTCGCGCTAGCTCTTTTCTTACATCCAAAACCCTGTCTTAGCAACCGTCCTCTTCTAGACACCAAATCACATAGGATATTCTTACTAAAAGACAAGTATACAAAAGACACTAAGCTATAGACTTTTAAAAGGAAAGGCTAAAATACACGAAATCTTTTTGTTTTGTTTTGTTGTTTTGTAATCTTTTGTTGTTTTTTTTAATGAAAGAGTCAAGAATTTTGTAAACCCCTCCCTCACACTTAAATCCGACATTGTCTTCATTATATCAAAGTAAAAGCATAGAAGCAAGTTTGAATTAGGGTTTTATGAAAAGAGAACTAAAACAAACAAAAATAAAATTGAAAGGGAAGAGAATGCAAATTTGTTCTAGACTCCTCTATTGGGTTTTCATCCAACAAGCGCTTGAGTTTAACGTCTTCTGCATAGACGTGATGCATCATGTATTATTGTTCCTTGGATTGGAAATGATTTACGATGGCAACTTTCTGGTGTCTTTGATTTAGCCCATGAAGTCCACAATTTGGCCAATTTGTGTCAGGACCCGTGCCAAATATGGCCTCGATACCCGGGACGAACCCTGCTCCCGTCTGACAATCACACTTACAGTATCAAACAAAACAAACAACCGTCATACAACTATAAGCATAACTATCAGACGAAGGAGTAAAATATAAACAACAGTCAGTCAGAGCATAGTTCTACAAAATGGGCACAAAAGTCCTACAATGCTAGTCTCGCAACGGAAGAACGTCGGAAGCTCTATGCCTCGATATCTGCCTCAACGTTCACCCCAGCGCTATCACCACGACCTGGAGGGAAATTTTAAAACCAAAAGATGTGAGTGGACTAAAAAAATGAAAATTTGAAAACCGTTTAATTTCAAATCAACGCTAAGAAACTAGAACACTTTGTTCCCTCCGTTTTGGAAATAACATGTCTAACTCAGTGAGTACATAATTCTCAACCAAGAAACATCATAAGAAACAGAAACACTATAAAATATCATAAGAAACAGATACACTGTAAAATACCATAAGAAACAGAAACACTATAAAAGGTTATAGAAATCATAGCATCAGCATCAACTCATCATTTCCGATCAAACCTGCTGGGCCTATCCGAGTCTTTAAACTCCCGAGTCTTTAAACTCAAAGGCCTATGGGGGTAATATCATAAATGTCCGAGTCTTTAAACTCCCGAGTCTTTAAACTCAATCCGGGCCCGTCCCCCCGTCAATATCAATCCGGGTCTTTAAACCCAATATCAAGATCCAGCAAATCCAATCCATATCCAGTGTAAAACCAATTCAACATCCATCGCCAAATTCGAAATCCCCGGTTCGAAGCCCTCCCGGCGTTCAGAACCGTCATTCCGAACCCAAATCCGGAAATCTACTTTTTAATCAAAACCCACATTTACTCACAAATCATGTTTCACAATCCATTTATCATCATCCGAAAACAGTTATAGTTTGAAATCCCCAAATATGGTATCAAAATCCGAAAACCAGCTTTTTCTCGAAAAATGTGCAAATCCCGAAAATGTCTCGAAAAACGTGCAAACACATCAACCATATATAAACATCATTAAGAAGCATAAAAACACATTAATATCATAAAATATCCACAAAAACAGTTAGGCATGCTCGAAAGAAAGAAAAGTCCACTCACAAATCCAGAACGAGTCACTCGCGCTCCGTGCGCTCCTCGACTGTCTCGGGTGCCTCCCGTCCTGTCAAAATGCACCAAATAGGGTCACAAATACATCAAGGATCCTAATCCTAATTTCCCCAATTTTTCGGGAATTAAATAATATTTTAATCCTAAACCCTCAACCATCTGGATTCCCGAACAACTCCGTAACATCGTCCGATTCACCCGAAAACCACACCAATAAACTCCTTAGGACAATTAGAACCAAACTCATGTTGGAAGCTTGGCCGGATTCTTCTCCACGCGCCTCCACGCGCCGCCCAAAGTGGCTGCGCGTGGGCCTCACGCGCCTGCTACAGTGCTTCTCCTTCCTCGAGTGAACCCGGTTCACACCAGGCTGCAACCCGGACCGGCGAGAGCCATTCTCTTCCGTCCAGCCACCATTTCACTCCTCTCTTCTCCTGCAGCTTCGTCCAGACATCAGGAATCCATCCCCCTCACTCTCCTGGTTCGATTCACCCGTCAGCTTCACGACTGAAGCTCGAATGAAAACACAGACGGCCCCTGTTTTCCTTCCCGGCCGTCCTATGCTTCCCCCCTCACGGTGGCGATTCTAAACTCCTCCCACAACCTCACTGAGTCACACACAACTCACAGGAACCCTCGACTCACTCTCTAAACCCACGATTTCCCGTTTGAAATTCACGGCCAAACAGAGTACAGAGTACTCACTGTCGACTGAGCTCCGCCGTGTACGCCCCCGTCACGGCGACCTTCCTACACCACTCCTAGAACCTCCCTGAACATCACTGCACTCACCAATCCCCTCGATTCTCATCCTACCCTCACGACTTTTGAATTGAAAAATCACGGGAAAACAGAGTAAAGAGGCTTACCCTTCGATTCTGTCTCCGCCGTGCGCACCGCCGCGTCTCCCGTTTCTCGTTGGACTCCCTGCAGCCTCCTGAACTTCCTACGGTCGTGGTTTGAGTCACCACACGGCGTAGTCACCACCACGAACTCACGGCCTCCCTGTTTCCTCAAACCTTAGCCGCACCACCACCGTGCCGCCGTGCACGATTTCACCACCAAAACCCGATCACCAGTACAAACACTACTCCCTGTCACTCTCACCAATCACTCTTCACTCACCCTTGCACCAAAATCGATCAATCTCCTTCAATTCCTCACCCTCTGTTTCTCTGTGTTCTTCGAAGGATTGCACGGTTCAAATTGAGCAAAGTGTGGCCGTGCACACTTTAGAACCTTTTAGAACAATCCAGTGCCCCCACGTGTCCACAATCCTATGGACAAAGCATAAATATCCTACCCCACTCAGCCACTTTTCCTCATCCAATTGGCTGAAAGAAAATGACCAAAATACCCCTTGTATAAATAATTACCGTTTTGCCCTCGAACATTCTAGACCCGTATCTTTTCCGTCCGACGTCCGATGACAGCGTGCCGCCTGTCGTTGAACTCAGGACGTCGAGACCTATCTAACGGTCCTCGGTCTACGTGAAAATCACAAGTCCTCCAAAAAGTCAACATTTTCCTCATTTACTCAAAATTACGGTAACGCCCCCAATCTTCCGAACGTCATAACTTTTCCTCCGGTTGTCCGAATCGAACCTGCCACCTGTCTACGGACTCGTGACGTCCTGAACTACGTCACGGTCAAGGGTTAACACGCATCCAATTGGTAATTCAAAAAGTCAACTTTTCGTCTACTATTCACAAGGGCAAAATCGTCCTTTATATACAAAACTTTATAAAATTACATTTTTACCCTTCCCGAAGGTACGGGTTGTTACAATTTGCTTCTTCATCTCCGTGATGTCATGCCCATGAATGTTCAATGTCTCTATTTTTTGCTTGTGTCCATCAAAAAGAAAATGTTTTGAAGCGGAAAATTGTGCAAACATCTTGTCATAATCCGAATTAGTGAAATGTTGGCCCGGGGGAGCTTGTTGCATATTCATGGGTTGATGAGACATAGGTGGCCTTTATTGGAATGGTTGGCGTTGGAAACTTTGCTGTTGTTGTTGAGTCGGAGGGTTCAAGCATATATCTTTGTTGATCCATTCGAAGCCCGGATGATCACGGTTGCCATGGTTGAAATTGTTGTACCATTGGCCCCATTGATATCCACCTAAGGCGTTGTCTTGTTCCATTCCCCCACTAGAGTTCATTACTTGAGGGCATTGATCATTGGGGAGTCCCTCCATTTGGCACACGTCACACATAAGTCCTTGAGATTGTTTGACTCTCTTAGCCTCGAGTTCTAAGACTTTCTCAAGCATAGATTGAAGCTTGTCACACTTTTCATCCGAAACACCTCTAGAACTCATTGCACTAGCTCCCCTGTGTTGAGATATCCCATATTATGCATCATTGCTGGCTCGATTCACAAGGAGTTATCTTGCTTTGGGCTCATCCAAATGCATAAATGCCCCATGTGGAGCTCCATTAAGGAGATCTCGGTTCATGGCCTTGAAACCATCATAGAAGTAGTTCATAAGGTTTGTCTCCTAAAAACCATGTGAAGGGCAAGTGGCACAAAAGACCTTGAAACAATCATAGTATTAGGTAAAAGACATGTCTGATGCTTGAGTGATGGATGTTATTTACCTCCTCATTTGAGTGATCTTAGAGGTCGGGAAGTACTTGGCCAAGTGCAAGTCCGCGTGTTGTAATGTGATTGGTGGGAAGTTCCATGAGCCAAGATTGAGCACTATCTGTCAAGGTGAAAGGGAAGGCCTTGAGCTTGAGAAGTTCATCATCGGCATCACTAGGCTTCATGCTATTGTACATGAACTAAAAGGTCTAGAGATATTTGTTCATTTGAAAGCCTCTGAAACATAGGTACTCAGTGGAGGAATCTACTCTTAATCTCAATGTCGTTCTTGTTTTCCGTTGGTGCTGGAAAAGATATACAAGATGGCCCAATGCTCCATTCTGTTGAGCATGTGCGTTGTCAAAGAGACCTACGCTCATTGTTGGTCATCTCAATTTTGGATTCACTTTCAGATTGATGCTTAGATGAAGGTGACTCAGGTTCGTAATCGTCTTCAATGATGGGAGTTAGGATTGGCTGTTGACATGGTGCATCACTTGACTCACCCATTTCTTGATCCAATTATACGTTGGGGCAAGTAAAGCGTTGAGAGTGGCGAAGTGGTGTACTAGTTTCATGAGTTGAAGGACTAGAGGACACGAGCTTTGACTTAGTAACTCATAGAGAGCTGGTCAACAAACGATCAAGAGTTAGCATCAAAAGAAGACAAAATATAGGCAAGAATATATACATAAAAGTAACCAAACACAATCATATATACAAGTAACACATTTTACAGAAGAAGAGATAACACATATATACAAGTATAAATTCAAGGAGTTATGTACAAGTTTAAGAATGCGCAAAGTATAGTCACGAAAATAGCAAGCAAATGCACAATTTCATACACCTTCAAATTAATGCAACACGTAGGTATCTACATGAAGAATGGTGTGAATGCATAAGAAGAAAAGTGTGAGAACTTGCACAAAAAATAAGATTTACGTGACATATACATGAAGAATGACCTTTATCGTTGGTCTCGTGTCCCTAGATTCACTTAGTCTAGGGTACCCTTTGATGAAATCCGAGTCATATGAAACCTTAGGGAGGTTATGCAATCTACAAATTCAATATATGGAGTCTTAGACCTACATTAATAACCGTCCACTCCCCTTCTCATAGATCTATCCAAACATACGACCTGCGCAAATTAATAAACCAGCTCTTAATCACCCCTACCATTCAACATTAGACATGGCCAGCTGGGATAGATGTAACGCGAGAAGTAAGGACTAATTTTGAGAAACACCCCGAGGCTAACCTGTCCAGGGCATATACTCCATTGGCATTCTCTTTCTTAGATCCAAACTTGTCACTAGTCATGACCCTTCTTGACACCATGATCAACCGGTGGAAACTTTTGAAATGGTCTATCAAACCCAAGTGTTTACAAACTCCGCCCACAACCTCATGTCCATAGATTCACTTAGTCTATGGTTTGTGGTAATGAAATCCACATATCATGAAGGGTTAAGGAGATAAGTAATCAAAAGGGGCATTACCTATTTTCGAAAAGAAAAAATTGAAAGACAGGTTCCCAAGATCCGTGCAAATCTAAGACATTTAATAAGAAGTAATATTTACAATTACAACTTATGTACAAGTATGATATTTACATGATATAAACATATTTATACAAACGAAATCACACAAAAGAATACTTTAATACTTGATAACGACGCCAAAAATTGATACGCTAAAAGCTAGAATCAACTTAACACTCAATGAAAACGCATGCAACTTAATTTTTTTTTATATATATAGATGTAACATTGGTAAATAGGGATCGTTCATACCGGGGATTGAGGGTACCTATGCATAAAAACATTTGGAATATAGAATGGGGATAAGAAAAGAGTTTCTAATGTCATACGAAGTTAAGAACTAAACTAAACCTAATCTATTATTTACACGTGATCATCTCATTCTTTATGCCTTACTCCTTCATAAAATTTATCAATTTCAAAATCAACAAAATTTCATAACCATAGCTTTACGAAAAAAATGTATATGATCATTAGTGTGTGCTTGGGAATTGCCCTACACACATTCATTGATCTATACTCGGGAATTGTCCTATATCTAATCAAAGCATTAAGCATAAACATACATGCACAACAAAAGCTAAAATACTAGAACACATGGAAGATTATTGAAATTCATATAAATTATAAAACCAAAATAATGTTAATAATGAACCCAACACAAACAAAATCAAAATACAACAGATAACTCGGAGTAAAGAGGTCGTGTTACACTTTTTATCCTCGTGAATTTGCCTTATAGATGATAAATGGTTGGACAGTCTTTGCTGAGACAATCAGGAATTTTCCTCTTATGTCACAGAGGATGATGAAAATGGTGGTGTATGGTTTAGTCAACTTTTTTACATGAAGTCTTTGGTTTAAAGAGAGGGAAATTTGGTTTGGCCGAGTTTCAGAGTAAGAATGAGTGATCCCCTGAATGTTGGCCGAAACTTGGTTTATATAGGCATATGAAAAACCCTAGCCCTAGTCTCCTTGTGGAACAAGTAATCGAATCCGGGCTTAGTTCATCCACTAGAAATTAGGAACTCTTGCGGGTTTAGTAGAACTTCCTCCTATTTCCGCAAGGAAATCCCTCTTTTAGCTTTCACTCATGTTATTCCTTGTATTGCACATAAGTTCCAGCTTAGTCTTCAAGTGAACTCCACCTTGTAGCTTTTGGAAATTAAAAGGAGGTGAAGCAGCACATTTCCTACTTAGTTGAGGAAATTTGGGTTGAAGCGCAGACTGCAGGCTGTGTGCAGGGCATTGAATACTATGCACTAGACCAGAGTGATTTTGGAGGATTCAGTGAGTGTATGAGCTGGACCTCAGAGCCGTGGATGGCTAGTGGAACCCTAGAGTTCGAGTTGTGATATCACTGATGGAGTAAGTATTCGATGAGGTCCAGGTTGTAAAACCCGAGTGTATCTAGAGGTTGAGTGAGACGTTGGTTGGTGTATCCATAGGTTGGGTAAGATGTCAGAGTGGTATTGGTGACTCAAGTAGTGATAGTGGAGCCGTGAGTGCCGACTAAGTACGACGTTATGGACATTTTTAGGAATGAGTTGAGATTTGATAACTCTCAGTGAGAGCAGAATGTCAACTTGACGTTGGATTGGTGACTGAGGAGGGTCGTCAAGCTGAAAAGACAAGGTGTAACGACCCGTCTTGGAATTTTGGGATTTGATTAGTAATTAATAACTAATTAGTGAGATGAATCGATGATTAGGCAAGTATTTTCGGACGGATGATGCAAAATGACTATTTTTCCCTTGGAGGGGGCAAAAGTTGACTTTTCATTTGGGACACATGTGAATGCATTACAGAGCAGAGAGTACGTGATGATTAGTGCCACCTCCTGCTAAGTAGTGCCACTAATTAGCATAATCAAGTGACAGATGTCACTGAATAACTTAGTGAATCATTAGGTGACCCTATAATGTGATATGGACAGGTTCAGGAAGTCTAGTGATAGTGGAGTAGCCAGGAAAGCGTAATTGCACACGTATCGAGGCGGTAGCGGGAATGATCTGTGAGTGGACTTTTTTTTCCAACTTATGATGCATGCATAAATGTTTTAAATGTTTTCCATATGTGATTTATATGATTTGGATGGTGATAGTTATAATTTATGATTCGCACGTATTTCGAGATATTTGACATATTTACATGTTTTACTAGATTATGGTTTTATGCTATGATTTGCTAATGGTTTCTATGCTATGATTTTGGGATTTGAATTGTGATTTGGAAATGGATTTATTAAAATGTTTTTGAATTGGATTTGCTGGATTTGGTTTTGGGTTTAAAGACTCGGATATGATATATGATAGGGGCGGGCCCGGATATATGATTTTGGGTTTAAAGACCCAGTGAGTTTAAAGACTCGGATATTGTGCTTTCCCCATAGGACTATTGAGTTTAAAGACTCGGGAGTTTAAAGACACGGATTGATATTGAGGCCTATTGAGTTTAAAGACTCGAATATATTTAGTTTAAATACTCAGATAGATCCAGCAGGTTCATTAGATGGAAATGTGCTTTGAATGGTTTTTGGAATTATATGAAACCATAATGGTTTTCAAATAGTTTTCAGATGTCTTGGGCTGTGGCCCAGTTTCTTTCCCGTATTTATGGTTCAGGGCTAAGGCCCGAGGTTTGAGAAAAGGAAAAGACTTTGGTTTTCATACAAAGTTTTCTTTTATTAGAAATGAAATGGGTAATGAAATGATTTTCGAATGCATGCATTGGTTTTACATGGAGGGTATAAATGTCTTTTTCTCATGAAATGTTATATGATCTTATTATTTTTTTTGTCCACTCACAGTCTTTTCTGTTTTCGATACCCTCCAAGTTGATGCGGTGCGGGCTGTTGTTAGTGAGATGGAGACATCACACACGCGATCCACAGTGGTTTCTGTGCACTCTGGGTGTTTTCGGTACATTGACCTGGGTATCCCTTTTCTGGCTTACTTGTTCCATGGAGCTTAGACAGGTGTTTAGCCTTCGTGTCGCACGTGGGTTAGACGGGAGCATGACTTATCCCTTAATCCCGGGGGATTGGGGGTAGGTCGTGTCACAAGGGTGTCAATCTGATTTATGGAATTATCAGCGTGGTACCGGTGTGGGTGACTAGTATGTCAGGCCTACCGGTGAGTTGGATTGTTGTCAACGTCACTCGATGTGGTTATTGGTGTGACGTACGGGTATAGAAGAGTACATCGGTTAGTAGTTAAACGTGTACGTTTACACGGGAGTGCCCAGAGTTGGAGGTAGAATTGGATTTCCACAGTTTGGATGTGGATCTAGGTTAGTTTGAATTTCGAGGATGAAATTATTTAAGGAGGGAAGGTTGTAACGACCCATCCCAAGTTTACGGGATTAATTAAGGACTGATTGAGGATTATCGGGACTAATCAGGGATTACTAGAGGATTGTTCGGATGGTCGGCGTAAAATGACAATTTTACCTATAGGAATAGCTAAAAAGTTGACTTTTGACCCGGGAGGTCAAATACACGAGGACCAAGAACCATTACGTAGATCGAGACAATAAAAGTCCGTAGATAGGAGGCACATCAAAATCGAACATCGTACAGGAAAGTTACGGGTCACAAACATTTTTAGGCACTATTTATAGTGACAAATTTTACGAGTCAAAGTTGTCATTTGTCCTTTAGTGTGGGCCCAGATATTTTGATCAAGCTCAATGGATGAGTGATACTTGTCACTCATCCATTGGTCCCTAAACATACATACATGCATCCATCATTCCCATTTCATCTTTCATCTTCTTCATTCAAACCAACCTGTACCCAAAACACAATCCCTCTCCGCTCAGAAACAAGGGCGAAGAGACTAGG
The DNA here is from genome assembly GCA_032719365.1 of Prinsepia uniflora. NCBI lineage: Eukaryota > Viridiplantae > Streptophyta > Magnoliopsida > Rosales > Rosaceae > Prinsepia > Prinsepia uniflora. Next base: position 30,331,230 of record CM064864.1, read on the forward strand.
AGACGTGGTGGAGAGACTAGGAGACGTTGAGGGACGAGGCTGTGGCGCGGTGGATGGCGGAGGAGGCACGGGAAACAGGTAACCCGAAACCCATTTTTGAGTTTAAAATTGGATTTTTTTTCCTGGATGTTTGGGGTGCTTTTTATGATTGGGTTGTGTTCTTGGTGTCCGTACGAGTCACTGAGCATTAGAAACAAGGGCGAAGGGCGGCTGAGCTGCTCAGGGAGGAAGCTAGAAATTGGCCATCACTGTTCACCGTTCAAAAGGTAAGTTCTAGCCCATAATTCATGATTTTGAGTCCATAGAGAGGTTTCTGGGGGTCAGACAAAGAGAATGGGCAAAGAACGGAGTGAAACGGTGGTCGGAGGAGGAAGAACATGTCAGATTGAGTCACGGGTCTGCGTGACAGGACCGTCCCCTGAGGAACATTGATAACCGTGTCTAGTCCTACTCCCGTCTGACAAGTAAACTGAAGTTTCCAAATTACCCTCAGCACTTGCCCAACAAGGGATAGCCGTACACGTGCCTACTCATGCCTCCACCTCTCGAATAGCCTCGATCATAGCGCCACGACCAGGAGGATCAATAAAACCATAAAAGATGTGTGTGGACAAAAATAAATCAGTTATTAAACATGTTACAGAAAAGACATTTCTACCCTCCACGTAAAACCAATGCATGCATTCAGAATCAATGTACAATCCATTTCATTTCCAGTACAAGAAAACCGTGTATGAAAAGAAAAATCATTTTCCTTTTCTCAAACCTCGGCCCTTAGCCTGAAACCATAAATACGGGGCCTCAGTCCAAAATCATGAATCAAAATCTAAGTACAAAACATAACCCAAAAATCCATCAAGCCATATAAACCGGGCCATTGCCCAACACATCCGAAAACATCGAAAATCAACAGTAAATCACAAGTCAATCAATCTGCTGGATCTCAAGTGCACCCGAGTCTTTAAACTCAAAACCATGCGCATAATCAGGCCTTCCCGAGATATCAACGAGTCTTTAAACTCAAAACACAATCAATAGGCCTCGGGGGATATCACAGTAACCGAGTCTTTAAACTCAAAATATATCAATCAAGGGCCCTCCCCGTCATCAATCAACCGGGTCTTTAAACCCAAAACATGATCCAGCAATAGTACCGGGTCTTTAAACCTAAAACCATGTGTAATTCACAATCAATCCAGAATCCATCGTACTCCAAATTTCAAAACCATATCCGAAATCACATTTTACCGAAATGGAACTCATGTCTGAATTTCACATTAAAATCCCAAAATCATATCCATCATTCAGTTCCAAATTCGAATTCGGAACCATCCTTCCGTAAGCCGGCATCCGAAATAAGCATTCCGAACCCAAATTCGGAAATCCACTTTTAAGTTTGCGAAACCCGAAATCTCGTTCATCAAAACCACTGTTATGATCTAGGCATCAAGCTCGAAATCATTTTTTCCAAAATCCGTTTTAAATCTTTGAAATCAAATCATATTACAAATCCCAAATTCAAATCATCAAAACCATGGTCAAATTAAAACATACTCGAAATCTTGTAAAACGTGCAAATCCGTAATAATCTGGAAACACGTGCCAAAACTATAAATCGTACTCACAATCATAATCAAAACATCATCAAAATATGATACGCACAAATCATATAAAATTATCCACCAAACCATCATCAAAGCATAGGAGAAACCATTGTCTCGAACTACGTGCAATTACGTATTGCATATCGAAATACATATAAATATGGAAATCGTAATTACCATAAGTATAAGCATAGAAATCATAAATATAAAGAATAGAAAAAAATTATGCATGCATTGAAATTTAGAAAACAAAGTCCACTCACACCGACCAAACGACTTGCTTCCGAACTGCACGTTTTTTCGTAAATTCTGGAAATCATAATTCCTGTCCAAAATCAATATCGAGGGTCACTAACACTCCAATATACTTCATATAATTTTCCCCAATTTTTTCGGGATTTAAATACGTATTTTACACGGATACGGAAACTTTGGATACTCTGAACACTATCGAAACGATATCCGATATCCTCGAAACTAGCGCCAAAATGTTCGTTCCATTAAAAGGAGTAAGTTTCATGTTGAACTCACCTCGGAATTCGGTCCCACGCTCCACTGTGAGAGGCTGCGCGCAAAGTCCACGCGCTAGCTACAGTACAGGTACTGTTCATTGTCCCAACCCGTTTCCTCTGTCAAACGGGTCTGCAACCCGCATGTTCAACCCAATTCAATCCTGTCAATTTCCATTCTATTTCTTCAATTGGTTCAGTCGAAAGCATCCTTATGAATCTAATTATGGTTCTGTAACTTCAATTTCAATATAACTTACCTCAATCCATCAATTCAAACTTGAATTTTCGAAGAACACCCGAACTCTATTCATTCATCGAAGTTCAACGATTCCCATCGCTTTTCTTCAATTGATCCAGCCAATAACTTCATAGGATTATCATAAAATCATTTTCGATCTCAATTGCATCGTCCAACTCCTCCAATTACACGACCCAATCTTTGAATTTTTGAGGCGTCGAGGTACTCCGTTCACTTTCAAACGACCTCATTTTCCTTAGTTTTTGAAGCCATTTTAGTCGTCTGGGTTCTAGAGAGCTAATTCTAATCTCAATTGTAGTCATAAACATCCACAATTTCAAATTCGACTATTGCTTTGACAATTTACCAAAATGCCCTTCACACTCCTAAGCCCATAACTTGGTCGTCCGAACTCCGATTGACGTGTGCCGCCTATCTATGGATTCAGCATCTCGGGACCTAACCAATGGTCCTCGAATTACATGACAAGTCCATGTCGTTTGAAAAGTAAACAAATTGCCCATTTAACCAAATTATCGAATTATCCTTGAACTTCCGAACATCATAACTTTCTCCTCGAATGTTGGAATCGGACGTGCCACCTGTCTATGAACTCGTGACGTCCCGAACTACGTCACAATCACCGGTCAAAGTCGGTTTGACTACTCGAACCAAAAGTCAAACGTTCGCCCAATTCTAGGGGCAAAATCGTCATTTTCTTCAAATTTTCCAACTTTTCCATTTTTTTCGAATTTTGGGTCGTTACACTGCGTGACACGATTTCAGAGGTCCAAGTCGACCAAGACGAAGGTTGAAGACAATGATGAAATCATCGGGTGACGTCATCATTTGACAGGTGTAAGAGATGGACCAATCAGGGACTGCCACTTAGCACTAACATGTCAGTGACGTGGACCAATTAGATGGTGCCACATGTCACTGACATGTCAGACACGTGGACCAATGGGTTGCTGACATGTGGCACCTTCCTGGTTTGACACGTGTCAAACCTGACAGCTGTCAGGATGACGTCATACTGACATTAGCAGTGACGTCAGCGTTGACTTTGATCCGTTGACCGTTGACTTTGACCATTGACTTTTTGACTAGTAAGTTTGACCTCCGCGTGGGGGCGTATGAGTAGGAATTTCGAGGTGGGACTAGTATCATTTTAAGGTTTCGACGATCTGGATCCAATAGTGGTGGTTTCGAGTTGATTGGAGATTGTTAGGTTAGTCAAATTGAGGTTTTTAGCCTAGGGAAGTGTGTCCAAGACACATTGACCTTTTTCAAGAATCTTGGGGATTTATGAGTAGGACTTGTATAGATCGTTAGTGACCTTAGAGTGTGATTTGGACAGGTCCGGATGATCCGGAGAGGTTAGATTAGCTCGGAGAGGCTTATGGTAAGATTATCGAGGCGTAGCAAGGAAGGTCTGTGAGTGGACATTGCTTTCTAAATATGATGCATGCATAACTGCTTTATATGTTTTATATCGATGATTTGACATGCCTTGAGTGCATATGATTGTGGTATTTGTTATTTACGTATTTACACGTATTTTAAGGTTTATGGTTTTATGTTGGATTTTATACATGCTTGTGCTTTCTAGGGTGTGATTAATGGAATGATTTGGATTTGGATTTATGAACTATCGGACTTGAAGTCTGTAATGACCCGTCCCGAATTCAGGGATTAGATTAGTGACTATTGGAGGATTAGTGAGATTAATCGGTGATTAGTTGAGCGAAATCGGACGGACGGTGTAAAATGAACGTTTTTCCCCTGATCATGGGCAAAATGTTGACTTTTGACTCGGGGAGTCAAACGTAAGAGGACCAATGACCATGACGTAGATTGAGCCGTCACGAGTCAGTAGACAAGCGGCACTTCGAAATTGGACGTCAAACGAAGAAATTGTTGTCACGGGATCAAAATCGGGGATTTACATCTCGGGATCCGAATAAATAAATAATTAAAATCTAATTGGGCATATATTTGTGTGGGGCCCTTGGATGAGTGACAAGTGTCACTCATCCCATTGGTGTCTTCCCTAAAAATTAAATCTAAAGTATTAAAATATTATTATTTTATTATTTTATATTTTTTTCCCTCTCATTTCTTTCTATTCTTCCCCGTGCACGACACCTTCATATTCTTCATCATTTTCTTCTTAAAACCGTGAACCCTCCCCACTCACTAAACCCTCTAATCTTCAACAATAACTTGTGAGCCATGAATGAAAATGAATGGGATTGAGTGAGGGGACTGAGTCGTGGGTGTGGCGGCTGTCAGAGCCCTATTTTCGGCCAAAGTTGGTTGTTTTGAGTTTCGATGACTGTCGAACGATTGGGAGTTTTGGATGATGCACCTGAGGTCGAGACGACCGTGGTAGTGTCCACGGTGGTGCCCACGACGGCGAATGGAGGTAAGAACCCAAAAAGCTGGTTTTATGAGGGACTGGGATAGTTTGTGATGGCCGGAAACAGGCGTGGAAACTTGGCCGTACTTTTCAAGCTTCAAATGTATGTTCTTGATCGTTTTTCATGTGTTTTGAGGACATAGATTGATAGGGAATGATGATAGGAAGCTATAGGAATTGAAAGAATGGAAAACGAACCAAAATTGGAGGAGATATGGGCTTGGACCGGCATGAATTGGAGGGTTGGACCGAACCAGCCGGTCTGCGTGAGGTCAGGGATGAAGTGCCCAGGCACGTGGAACCCATGTGCAGCTCCTTTGGGCGGCCCGTGAGGGCGCGTGAGCCATCTTTTGGAGAAGTGTCCAATATGTGTTCTCATCTATTCGATGTAACGGACAATTTTTTGGGACTAGTTTCGAGTCGATCGGACATCGTTTCTATATAGTTCGAGACGTCCAAAGGTTTAGGATCGAGTTTAAAAATAGTTAAAAATTTGGGAAAATTATGGGGCTTTAATGAGAGGTTAATGAGGTAGTTAGTAACCCTCTAGTATGATTTGGACAGGTTTGGAAGTCTTGGTGACAGAGATTAGCCCGGGAAAGCTTATGGCATGCATATCGAGGCGGTAGCGTAGGACGGTCTGTTAGTGGACCTTGATTTCTAAACTATTATGCAAGCATAAATGTTTTATATGTTTTACATATACGTTTTCTATGATGATGATTGGGATATTGGTGATTTACATATTTTCACATATATCGAGGTTTATGGTTTTACGATGTGGTTATACTTGCTTGTTGTTTGGTATTGGTTTAATGAAATGGTTTTGGATTTGAACAGGTAAAATCGGGCATGAGACCCATTTGTTTTGGAAATCCTCGGACTTGAAGTCCATTTTAGTTACATTATCGGGTTAGGGGCCCAATTGGTTTGTGAATTGATTTCAGATTTGAAAATATGGAATCGGACATGAGACCCATTTGATTTACGAACTATTGAACTTCGAGTCCATTTGATTTAATAAGGCATCGGGTTGGAGGCCCAGTTGGTTTACGAAATCGGGCTTGAGGCCCAGTTGGTTTACATGATCGGGCTTGAGGCCCAATTGGTTATGATATCGGGCATGAGTCCCAGTTATGGTTTATAAATATGATTTCAGGTTCGGAGACCCTAAATGGATTTCTATTTTCATGAAGGTTTATGGGGATTGGGCATGGATCCTTTGAAAGGTTTGAAAGGTTTTAAGAATGATTACGAAATGGTTTTTCATATACCATCCTTTTATTTATGGATTGTCGCCTCCGGGGAGGGTCGTTGGCTTGGGTAGACCACGGAGTAGTCACGGAGCACTAATTGAGTGGAGTCGCCCCCGTATGGTACCTTACTCTCAGGAAGGCATTTATGGATTATAACCCCAAGGGAGGGTCAATGATGTGCGGACATTGACCTGGGTGGACCCTAGGGAGACTTAGGATTTGAGACCCCAGGTAGCATGCGCGTAGCTTTGGAAATCGTGACAGGATTGGTTATATGATATTTGATAAAAATGGTTTATTGGATTTATGAAATGGTAATTGGATTTCAGAAATGATATTTCTATGTTTTATGGATTTGGACAGTGACCCACGTGGATCTGGATTTACGGTTTTTTGTATCCTATGGTTTTGGGATGAGTTCCCACATATGTTGGATTTACGGTTTCGGGCTAAGGCCCAGGATTCGAGAAAAGGGAAATTGTTTCTGGTTTTCCTAAATGGTTTTTATTACATGGGAAATGAATTGTTTTTCAAATGCATACATGCTTTTTAGTGAAGGGCATAAATGTCTTTATGAAATGTGTTTTTATGAACTTATTGTTTTTCGTACACTCACAGTTATTAATGATTTTAATGCCCTTCAAGGTTATCATGGATGCGGACTATAGCAGGGACCGAGACATCACACTCCTCCACCGGATCCTGGTGCGCTCTAGAAGCCGGTCGGGCTAAAGGTTTTGAATTATCCCTTGTTTGACACTTCGTGTCAGACGGGAGCATGGTACATCCCGTGTTAATCCCGGGGGGGATTGGGATAGGTCGTGACAAGTGGTATCAGACAGGTTTACTCTTGAGCTATGCGTAGGTCGAGGATGTGATGTCTCTATGTGCTGCAGTTCGTTATCAACCTGATAGTTAGGATGCCGGTATGATAGTTAGTAGGAATGAATCATGGATAGTTTTGGTTTGGCATTTTATTCTTATGTGTGCCATTGTTCTATCGTAGTTTAGCAATATGGGACCCTACTGAGGGATGAACGTAATAGTACTTTAGAGTTTTGACCATGGGACGGTTATGTCGGGATCGTCTATCACGATATTGTAGGATCGGATATGGCGATAGTATGGAGTTGTGACCATTAGATGGTCAGGTCATATTGAGTTGTGAATTGTGTTGCGGGGAGCAGCTAGATTCAGGGAATCCCAATTGAGTTGACGGTAGGATTGGATTGACGTACATACGATGTCTGTACCGGGGGGGGGGGGGGGGGGTCGGTCAAATTGTGGATTATACTGCCCTTTACAGTTGGGTTCAGAGGAACGCTAGGGTGTGATTATGGAACCCTAAATCATGATGGATGGTCTGGAAAGATGAACCCTAGTGGTGATTGATAGGTTAGAGAATATGAGTACAACAAAATTAGTTTATGACCTTGGTGGGAAACCCAAGTGTATAATGTTGGTTTGGAAATGGGAGTCGAGTTGAGACTAGTTAAAGATTTGGTTGGACAGGTTACCAGGGTTGGTACTTGTCGATGGAACCCCATAGTGGGGATACAGAGAAGTTAGTATGGGCGGTTGATTCCGTTGGATGTGGTGTCTCGATAGCGATGTCTGGTGGTTAGGCCTGCACGAGTTGTGGCAGGCACTACTATTTAGGATGGATGCAGTTGTGGTTGTTGAAAATCTGGGGACGTTCGGGGAATGTTCATTTTCCATTATAAGTTGTCAGGGTGACTGTATGTAACGACCTGTCAGTAATTCTGGGATTAAATTAGTGACTAATGAAGGATTAGTGAAATTAATCGTGGATTGGTTGAGCGAAAGCGGATGGACGGTGCGAAATGACCGTTGGTTCGGTCATGTGATGTTAGATGGTTATGCTGCTGGGAGTAGCTGGGTTCAGGGAACCTTATTTGAGTGGTGATCTGGGAATGTGAACCTCGGTTGAGTAATGGTCTGAGAATGTGAACCCTAGGGTGTGATTGTGGAACCCTAATTTATGATGGATGGACTAGAAGTGTGAACCTTAGTTGTGATTAATGAATTGGAGTTGTGAGTCCGTAGTTTTTGTGGATTGGACGACTTTTCGAAGTCGAGGTGGTCTTCCAAGCCGAACCCAGAATTGTGACTGTTGGATTGGAACATGTGTTGCAGAGAGCGGCTGAGGTTATGGATGACCATGTGAACGATTCTATTGAGTGTAGTCGAAACTATGGAGATTGGTTGGCCCGACACGAAAGGAAATGATGGGATTCGATCCACGAGTATGGTTTTGAGATAATATATGGAATCCTGAGTTGGACCGGATAATAGTGTGACGTGTGGATATGGATCTCAATGACGAGGACTGCTAGTCGACAATCGTGTGGAGATGGTTGGCTATCGAGGGCGATTGATGTAGTTGTGGTAGTTGAGGATCGGGGGACATTCAAGGAATGTTCATTATCTTGTTTTGAGTTGTCAGGGTGACTATACCCAGAGTTGTGGGGTACGAGGGAGGCAGAGTTCCTCTAACCTGAATGGAAGTACGGGGTTGTTGCTCAGTATGAGTAACGACTCAAGGTTGTCTGATTCGTGCACTGTGGGCTAGTGGTTGTGAGAAGATGAGCCACGAGTTGGGATGTGACTCCGTCGTGATGGGCATATGTTCGGTATCTGAGATTCAGTATTGGTTGAGTGATGGATTGGATGGGATCCAGTAGGGATTGTGATGTGTTGGGATGAGTCCCAACAGTTATGAGATGACTAAGTGATGAATGGATGAAGAGGTACGATTGAGACATGAGAAGTTTTGCATGACGCTAGGGACGTCATGGAAATTAGTAGATTCGGGGAGTTGTCGTCAACTCCGAAATTTGAGTGGTTGTGTGTTTCTAGTATCCTGAGAAAGTACAAGGAAATTATTGAAATTGGAAGAAGCCGAAGAGAATCAATGGTGGTGTTGATGTGAGATTTTGTGATTGTGAATAACATGGAGACCCGAGAGTTTAGCTGGTAAAGGTTGAGATGTGAGAATGAGACAGTAACGAATTACATCCTTTTGGCTGTTCATAAACGATGTTGAACGAACAGGAAGTCTGAGTAATAGATTGGTTACGGACACGTAGTTTTCCGAGTGACTTGAAGAATTAGGAAGTCCAGTGGTTGCACTTGGCATCTAGTTGGAAGCATATATATTTCCAACATGGTTGGAACTTCAGAATAGGGGAGAGTTGTGATTGAGGAGGTGAGATGAGTGTTTGTTTCAGCATTGGTGATGGGTATTCTGAAGTCATTGGGTGACTTCTTATTTTTCTACCCATGGCAGATGATGGTTGTTGCCACTAGTACGTTGAGCGTGTATTGGTAGGTGGACCCGTGATGTGTTTTGGGGTCATCGGGAGGATTTGAGTATTTCAAAGTTAGGTGAATGAGATTTCTCATTTTCTGCTTTCTGGCAGACGATGTTGGGTTACTTGGTGTGGTGGGTGCAGTGAGTTTGTGTTTGCACTCACGTAGGATAAATGTGGATGTCATCGTCTTGGATCATCTTTGATTTTTCCCTAGGTGAGATGACAAGGATCGATATGAGGTAATTGGAGAGAACCCACAGTTTTGACGTGTTTTGTTTTTGACTGAGTTTTTAGATGTGAAAATAGTTGAGGAGTGATGTGACTGACGAAGGATTCAAGAGGGTGTAAGACCCTATGATCAGATTCTGGTGGATTGTTAGCTAAGTGAGCATGTGTGGATCCTAGGTGGATCAGGATTTGTGATGTTGTGGACTTTGGGCATTGTAACGATCTAGGATCGTGACGTTATTGATTAGGTGTTGTGGTGATGGATTTGGATCGTGATCTTGTTGATCAGGTTAGGTGGAGAGTTTATTGTCCTGTCGTGAATATTTGGATATGGGAATGTTGGGACTGAACTTCTTTTTGAAGTTAATCCAATATGAGACAGTACTTGAGTGAGTTGAGATGTTACGATTTGGCTTGGGTATTTGACTTTGTGAACGAGTAGGTATCCGAAGGGGTCAGATTTGGTCAGCCTTAGAGGTGTGAGTGATGGGATTGGCTTCCTTTCAAAGTCAATCGAATATGAGTTGGTAATCGAGTAAGCGGGTAACCGATAGGTTCGGAGTTGGTGCGTCTCAGTAGACGCAGGTGAGATTGGATGCTCATTTGGCATGAATAGGTAGGCCTTGGTAGGCGTGAGTTAGACTGGTATATGTTGGATTACGTGTTTGGGAGTTGACATTGTGATGCTGGTGGGGTGACCATGGGACTCAGAATGGATGATGAGTTGGGAATAATCGATTTTTCTGGTACGGGATTGGACAGATGAACCCCAGTATTAAATCGTGATTGGCTACGAACCATGTAGTGGACTCGTTGGAGGATGGATGTACGTACCCTGTACGTTGTTCGAGGATCGATACTGGATGGGCTGAGTGGTGCCTGGTGACGGTACATGGGATGTACTAGTGGTATATAGATGAGTGAGTTGGTAATCGTCTTAGTTCCGATATCATTGGATTGGTTGAGGACGTGAACTAGACATTGAATACTATGCACTGGGCAGAATGATTTTGACGAATTCAGTGATTGTATGAGCAGGTACTCTGAGCCGTGGATGGCTAGTGGAACCCTAGAGTTGGGATGTGTATTACTACTGGGCAGGTATTCGATGGGGTCCAGTTACATACATGTCGAGTGAGATGTTGCTATATGTATACTCAGGTTGAGTGAGTTGGTGGTTGGTGTAACCACGGGTTATTTTGCGTGGATCGGCAGCTATGTGACTCTTACTAATGACAGCATGGATTATGAGGAAATTTTGGTACGAGGTACCTTGGTGCGACTCTAAAGTGAGTCAAGGTGTGTCGGTGATTAGAATTGTGACCATGGTGCCGTGAGTGACGGCTGAGCGCGACGTTATGGAACATGTAATGTTGACATGGTAAAATTCAGGAAATGCGAAGAAATTGTGAGATTTGATAACTCTCAATGTGGGAGAAATGTCGGATTGATTTACGACTGGCCAAGTGGTGACAGTTTGGCTGAATGTGTCAGCATGGATTGATGAGTAGGATTTGGTGACTCCCAGTGGGAGCAGATGTTAGACTGGATTGGTGATTGAGATGAATCGTCAAGCTGAGTGTGTTAGTTAAATGGGTCAGCGTAATGGTAGAATTGTCCCCGGGGGGGGGGGGGGGGGGGGGAGGAGGGGTATCAACTCGGAATGTGTGATCAATTTCGCTCAAAGTGGTCGAGTGTAGACGATGCGACGTGAGTGTTAGTAGAACGTCGAGGTGAAGACAAGTATTGTTCTGATTAGTGGGTGTACACGTGTACACATATTGTGAGATCGAATTGTTTTTCCACGAGGTGGATGTGGAATCGGGATAGTTGGAATTTCGAGGATAAAGTTATTTAAGGGGGGAAGGTTGTTACGACCCGTCCTGAATTTCGAGATTAGATCAGTGATTAATGATGGATTAGTGAAATTAATCGAGAATTAGTTGATCGTAAGAAGACAGACTGTGCGAAATGACCGTTTTGCCCTTGGTCTTGGGCAAATGTTGACTTTTGACTTGCGGAGTCAAACGTACGAGGACCGATGACCGTGACGTAGATCGAGATGCCACTAGTCCTTAGGTAGGTGGCACGTCGAAAACAAACGTTCGATGGAAAAGTTATGGTCACGGGATCGAAATTGAGAACTTACGCATCGGGATTTGAATTTAATATTAATTAATTGTGAATGACAGATATTTTTTGTGGGGTCCTTGGATGAGTGACAAGTGTCACTCATCTCATTGGCCACTCTCCTTAAATTGGGGATCTTGCCACATTGGTCAATTGTATATATTATTCCTCTTTTAATCCCAGCCATCCATCTCTCCTATCTTCTCATCCTCACGGTTCGACCATCTCATCTGGTCATCATCTTCTTCATAATCCTGCAAACTTCACCCTTCTCTGTTATCTCTCCAAAACCATGAACCCCTTCACCCATAAACCTTCTAATCCTCATCTAATGAAAATAACTTGTGAAGGAAAGTTGGAGTTTGAGGGGTGGCAATGTTGATGGTGTCAGTGACGATGACCGTCGTGGATGGCAGTGGTGGCTGGGGAACTAAACCCGTGAGGCAAGCATGAAAACATGGGACCTTTCTCTTACTTCAAACACTTGGAAAACGTGATCTTTTGAGCCTGGGTTCCGAATTGAAATGAAAGGCAAGGTCGAAACAAGGTTAGTGGTCGCCACGACGGAGGACGACGGCGACGGTAAGCTATTTCCCGTGAAATTCTACCTTGAGTTCAAAAATGGAAAATCCCGAATTGGTCATTGTTAATCGAATTGGTTGCTTGGGTGAGCATCTGGGAGTTGCCGGGAGTCAATCGAGATTGGTTTCAGGGTCTGTGGTGGCCTGTAGTGGCTGGAGACGGCAGAGGAAAATGGAAGGTTGGATAGTCGATCGGGGAGGTAATTTACAGTCCCTAATTTCAGGTTTTGACGTCATTAATCAATTAGAATGAGTGGAACGAAGCTATAGGATTAAATGGGATTGAAAATAGGTGGAAAAGTGGAGAAAACCAGGAATGCCGGTTCGGTCGTTTGCCTGAGGAAGACGATGAATAGTGTTCTTGCGCGTGGTTTTCACGCGCAGGGAGTTCAGGCCGTGCGTGGGGTCACGTGCGGGGATTTTTAGGGAAACTTTCCACATGTGAAATCATCTATTCGATGTAACGAACATTTTGGGACTGGTTTCACGTCGATCAGACATTGTTTCGATATGTTTTAGGGTGTCCAAAGGTTTAGGATCGAGTTTAAAAATACTTAAAAATTCGGAAAAATTACGGGGCTTTAATGAGGGGTTAATGAGGTAGTTAGTAACCCTTTAGTATGATTTGGACAGGTTTGGAAGTCCCGGTGATAGTGGTGTGGCCCGGGAAGGCTTATGGCACGCGTATCGAGGCTGCAGCGTAGGACGGTCTGTGAGTGGACTTCTTTTTCTAAACTGTGATGCATGCATAGCTATATTATGTGTTTTACATACGTGATTTCTATGTTGATGATTGTGGCACTAGTGGTTTACATGATTGCACGTATTTCGAGGTAATTCTGTATTTACACGTATTTCGAGGTTTACAAACTTATACTATTGCTATGTGATTGTGAGTTTCATAATGGTTCTATTGTATGGTTTTGGTTTTGGAAAGGTGAACTCGGGAATGAGACCCATTTGAATTATGTGATCGGGCTAGGGGCACAGTTGGTTTACGAAATCGGGCTGAGGCCCTTTTGAGTTATGTGATCGGGCTGGGGGCTCAGTGGTTTACAATATCGGACAGGAGGTCCAGTTGAGTTTTATAAATGTGATTTTAGGACTGGGACCCTATGTTTCATAAACGTGATTTCGGGTCGGGGACCCTAAATGGATTTGTGATGTTTTATGGGAATTTCGGGCAGGGCCCATTGAGATTTTTTGAAATGGCTTTGTAAAACTATTTTCCATATACCATCTTGATACGAGGATATATGATGGTCTCCTCTAGGTGTCTGGGACACTAGGGACGGTGCATTTCCTGCGAGGGGTCATTATACGGAGCTACCTGATCGTATAGTGACTCAGGAGCAGGAATTCTATGATTAGACGTCAGGGACGTCAGACATCTGGAATGTCAGAGATATTGACCCGGAGTGACCCCGGGTAGCACGCATTACTTATTACCGTGAGATATGACGTCTGGGACGTCAAGCATCTGGGACGCTAGGCATCTGGGATGCCGAGGATGGTTATGTGGTAAATATGGATTTGGGCGGTGGCCCACTTGGTTTTGGATTTACGGTTTTTGGGTTAAGGCCCTAATGGTTTATTTCAGTAAAATTTTTGATTACTGGTTTTCGATGCTTGCATACTTTTTAGTGAAGGGCATAAATATCTTTATGAAATGTGTTTTTAAGAACTTATTGATTTTCGTCCACTCACAGTTCTTAATGGTTTTATTACCCTTCAGGTTGATCATGGATGCGGGCTATAGCAGAGATCGAGACATCGTACTCTTCCACCGATCCTGGCGCACTCTAGGTTCCCCGTATGGGATGAGGTACGTATTATCCCTTGTCTGACACTTTGTGTCAGACGGGAGCATGACACATTCCACGTTAATCCCGGGGGGATTGGGATGGGTCGTCTCACTGTACCTAGAGTTGTGGTGGTGCTGGTGATGGTGCTGGTGTTTGTACCGATGATTGTGATGACGATGAGCCACGAGTCGGGATGTGACTCCGTCGAGATGGGAATATATTGGGTATCTGTGATTCGGCTATGGAGGAGTTGGACTGGACGGGATACAACAAGGGTTGAGAGGTGAGAGTCGAGTAGTAATGGACCACATCCTTTTGGATGTACATAAACGATATAAGTCGATAGGCGAATCTAGTAGTTAGTTAGACTGGTTACGGACACGTGGTTGATGCACGAGTGTGTTGGTTTCGACATGGTTGGAACATCGGAATCAAGATAAGTTGTGATTGAGGCGATGAGGGGAGTGTTTGATTCAACATTGGTGATGGATATTCTGAAGTCATTTTGGGTGACTTTTCATTTTTTGCCCATGGCAAATAATGCATGTTGCCACTAGTACGTTGAGAGTGTATTAGTGGGTGCACCCGTGATTTGTTTTGGGACATCAGGAGGAGTTGGGTAATTCGAAGTTAGGTGAACAAGATTTTTTTATTTTCTGCTTGGTGGCAGACGATGTTCGGTTACATGGTGTGGTGAGTGCAGTGAGTTTTTGTTTGCATTCACGTAGGATGAATTTTGATGTCATCATCTTGGATCATCCTTGATTTTTCCTAGGTGGAATGACAAGGATCGATACGAGGTAACCATAGTCTGGATGTGTCTCATCATTGACTGGTATGTTTAGATGTGAGAATGGTTAAGGAGGGTTTTGATAGTATGCGATTTCAATGAGGGTGTAAGACCCTATGACCTGAAATCTGGTAGTTAGCTGAGTGAGAACATGGGTGGATCGTGATGTCGTGCCGTGCTGGCAAACTTCGCCTTGCGGATTACGCTAAGCTAGGGGCAGAGGAGAACCGTATTGTGGAACAATTGAGGAATCTTTTGGAATAGTTGGTGAGATGAAAAAACTGGATATTTGGCAATAGGGATGATGGAACTAACTTCTTTTCGAGGTTAATCCCATATGATATATTAATAGAATGAGTGGGGATCTAACAGGGTCAGATTGGTTGGTATTGGAAACGTGAATGATGGGATTGGCTTCTTTTTGAAGTCAATCGAATGTGATATGGTAACCGGATGGGTAGGTATCTAATAGGTTCGGAGTTGCTGCGTCTCAGTAGACGTGGGTGAGATTGGTTACTCTTTGGGCATGAATGGGTACGGCTTAGTGGGTGTGATATGGATTGGTAAGTATTGGATGACGTGAATGGGAGTAGACGTATAGATGATGGTCGGGTGACCAGGGGACTTGGATTGGACACGGAATTGGGAGTGTATGGTCTGTCTCATGTGAGATTGGACTGATAGGCTCCAGAATTGACGTGTCATTGGCTACGATCTATGTAGTAGGCTGGTTGGTGGATGGATGTACGTACAGGGTACATTGTGCGAGAATCGATACTGGACAGGCCTAAGTGTTGCCTGGGGACGGTATATAGGATGTACCAGTAGTATATGGATGTGCGTGTTGGTAATCGGCTTGGTTCCGATGTCATTGGATACTGTGCGTTGGGCTAGAGTGATTTTTATGGATTCAGTGATTATATGAGTGGATGCTCAGAGCCGTGGATGGTTTTCGGAACCGTAGAGTGAAGTTGTGCTATCACTACTGAGTTGGCATTCAATGGGGTCTAGTTACACTCAGATCGAGTGAGTTGGTGGTTAGCGTAACCACAAGCGGGTATGATGTCAGTTTTGACTAGCGACTGTCGAGTGGTGACAGTGTGGGAAGTGTCGGCATAATGCCAGAATTGTCGAGTGGTATTAGCTCGGAATATGTGATCAATTTCACTCGAGGTGGACGAACGTAATCGATACGACGTGGGTTCGTGATGGAACGCCTGGATACAGACAAGTATAGTTATGGTTAGTGGGTGTATAAGCATACACCTGATGTGGGGCCAGTTTTGCTTTCCACGAGGTAATTGTGGAATCGGGATAATTGGAATTTCGAGGACGAAATTATTTAGGGGGAAGGTTGTAACGACCCGTCCCGAATTCCGGGATTAGATTATTGACTAATGAAGGATTAGTAAGATTAATCGGTGATTAGTTAAGCGAAAATGGACAAAAGGTGCAAACTGATTGTTTTGCCACTAGTCTTGAGAAAAATGTTGACTTTGCACTCGGAGAGTCAAACGTACGAGGACTGATGACCGTGACGTAGATTGGGCCATCACGAGTCCGATACTAGCGGAACGTCGAAATCGGACGTTGAACGTAGACGTTGTGATCACGGGATCGAAATCGGGGATCTACGTCTCGGGATCTAAATAAAATAATAATTAAAATCTGATTGGGCAGATATTTCTGTGGGGCCCTTGGATGAGTGACAAGTGTCAGTTATCCCATGGGTGGCTTCCCTAAAAAGTGGATATAAAGTATTAAAATATTATTATTTTATTATTTTATATTTTTTTCCCTCTCATTTCTCTCTCTTCTTCCCCGTGCACGACACCTCCATCTTCTTCATCATTTTCTTCTTAAAACCGTGAACCCTCCCCGCACACTAAACCCTCAAATCTTCATCAACAACCTATGAGCCACGAATGAAAATGAATGGGAGTGAGTGAGGGGACTGAGTCGTGGGTGTCGAAGCTGTTGGGGTGGACCGTTGTGGACGGTGGCCATGAGCCCTGTTTTGGGCCCAAGTTAGTTGTTTTGAGTTTCGATGGCTATCAAACGATTAAGAGTTGTGGATGATGCATCTGAGGTCAAGACGACCATGGCGGGGGTCACGGCAGTGCCCACGACTGCGAGTGGAGGTAAGAACCTGAAAAATTGGTTTTATGTTCAAATATTGGAAATCGATATTAAATGTGTTTGGGTCATTTCCATTAATTGAGCTATGTTTTTGGTGGTCATATGGATCGGTTGGGATGGAAATCGAGGACTGGGACAGTTTGAGATGGCCGGAAGCAGACGTGGAAACTTGGTCGTACTATTTAAGCTTCAAAGATATGTTATGATTGTTTTTCACGTGTTTTGAGGACATAGATCGATAGGGAATGATGGTAGGAACCTATAGGAATTGAAAGAATGGAAAACTGACAAAATATGGAGGAGATATGGGCTTGGACCGGTCTCGCCGGTTCAACCGGACCGGAATTGCAGAGTTGGACAGAACCAGCCAGTCTGCGCAAGGACAGGGATGAAGTGCCCAGGCGCGTGGAGCCCACGCGTAGCCCCTATGGGAGGCGCGTGAGGGCTCGTGGGCATGATATCGAGGTTTACGGTTTTATGATGTGGTTATACGTGCTTGTGGTTTCGGTAATGGTTTAATGAAATGGTTTTGGATTTGAACAGGAAACTCGGGCATGAGACCCCTTTGTTTTGGAAACCCTCGGACTTGAAGTCCATTTTAGTTACATGATCGGGCCATGGGCCCAATTGGTTTGTGAATTGATTTCAGATTTGAAAATATGGAATCGGGCATGAGACCCATTTGATTTACAAACTATTGGACTTGGAGTCCATTTGATTTAATAAGGCATCGGTCTGGAGGCCCAGTTTGTTTACGAAATCGGGCTTGAGGCCAAATTGCTTTACATGATCGATCTTGAGGCCCAATTGGTTTACATGATCGGGCTTGAGGCCCAATTGGTTATGATATCGGGCATGAGTCCCAGTTATGGTTTATAAATGTGATTTCGGGTTTAGAGACCCTAAATGGATTTCTGTTTTCATGACGGTTTATGGGGACCAGGCATAGATCCTTTGAAAGGTTTGAAAGGTTTTAAGAATGATTACGAAATGGTTTTTCATATACCATCCTTTTATTTATGGATTGTCTCATCCGGGAGGGTCGTTGGCTTGGGTGGACCCCAGAGTAGTCAAGGAGCACTAACTGAGTGGAGTCGCCCTCGTGGGGTACCTTACTCTCATGAAGGCATTTATGGATTATAACCCCCAGAGAGGGTCAATGATCTGCAGACATTGACCTGGGTGGACCCTAGGGAGACTTGAGATTTGAGACCCCGGGTAGTACGTGCGTAGCTTTGGAAACCGTGACAGGATTAGTTATATGATAATTGGTAAACACTGTTTATCGGATTTATGAAATGGTAATTGGATTTCAGAAATGATATTTCTATGTTTTATGGATTTGGGCAGTGACCCACGTGGATCTTGATTTACAGATTTTCGTATCCTATGGTTTTGGGCTGAGTTGCCACATATGTCGGATTTATGGTTTCGGGCTAAGGCCTAGGATTCGAGAAAATGGAAATGGTTTCTGGTTTTCCTAAATGGTTTATCATTACATGGGAAATGAATTGGTTTTCGAATGAATGCATGCTTTTTAGTGAAGGGCATAAATGTCTTTATGAAACGTGGTTTTATGAACTTATTGCTTTTCGTCCACTCGCAGCTTTTAATGATTTTAATGCCCTTTAGGTTGATCACGTATGCGGACTGTAGTAAAGACCGAGACATCACAGTCCTCCACCGGATCCTGGCGTGCTCTAGAAGCCGATCGGGTTTAATTATCCCTTGTCTGACACTTCGTATTAGACGGGAGCATGGCACATCCCGTGTTAATCCCGGGGGGATTAGGATGGGCCATGACAGAGTCTAGTTGATTTAATGAGGTATCGAGCTAGAGGCCCATTTGGTTTATACTATCGGGCTTAAGGCCCAGTTGGTTTATGATATCGGGCTTGAGTCCCATTTGTGATTGATGAAATGTGATTTCGAGTTTGGAGACCTTAATGAGATTTGGTTTCGGATTTGGTTTTGGATTTTGTTTTGGATTTGGTTATGGAAGTTAAACTTGGCACATGAGACCCAGTTGTGGATTTACGATGGTTTTATGGAAACGAACTGGATGAAACTATATTCTGGGCATGGGCCCCTTTGAGAGGTTTTAAGATGATTTGTGAAATGTTTTCCATATACCATCCTTATGAGTGGATTTTCTGTCCAGGTGTGAGGGACACTGGAGTAGTCACAGAGCATTGCTTGAGAGGGGCCGCTCTACGTAAAATACCGTAAACAGGCTCAAGCTCAGGATTGCTAGAGGTTAAAACCTCCACCCCCGAGGAGGGTCATTGACTTAGGTAGACCTGGGGGAGACTCTTGCAAGAAACCAAAGGGCACGCGTAGCCTTAGGCCGTGAAATTATGACATCTGGCATGTCAGGCATCTGGGTTGCCAAGGATGGGTAAACTATATTTCACTAGATTGGTTGTTTCGTATTAACGGATTTTGGCAGCAACCCATACACTTAGTTTTGGGCTGAGTTCCCATATGATTTGGTTTTATGGTTTTGGGCTAAGGTCCTAATGATTTGAGGAAGGAAATGGTTTTGATTGATAAATGGCTTTATTAACATTGATTTGATTTGAGGAATGATTGAGTTAATTGGTTTTCTAATGCTTGCATGATTTTCAGTGAAGGGTATAAAGGTCTTTTCTGAAATGTGTTTTATTAAACTATTTATTTTCGTCCACTCACATCTTTTATGGTTTTTAATACCCTTCAGGTTGATTGTGGATGCGGGCTTTAGTAGACACCGAGACATCACACTCCTCCACTAATCCTGGCGCGCTCAAGAAGCCCCGAGAGGGTCAAGTTCTGGGTGATCCCTTGTCTGGCACGTGGTGTCAGACGGGACCATGGCACATCCCGCGTTAATCCCGAAGGGATTGTGATGGGTCGTGTCACATTACCCTTGATACCAAAAAATTATAAGAAGACGACTAGTCAAACAAGCAATTATTCAACAGTAATTCTTGCGAACAAGATAGTCAACTCATAAACATAAACATAATTTAAACATAATAAACACAAATATATTCAACATTTAGTGCAATATACATCAGGGGCTAAAATTGATGCATCCCGTAACGAAATCTTGAAAATAAAAAATAATGAATTTACCAATCTACCCCAACGAGCTATTTGGGCCTCAACCATATCATTTTTGGGGTCTTTTATTTGGCATTATGTCTGTGAGTTAAGAGTTTAGGAAGCCCAAAATCTTAATTTGAGCTAGCTAAGCCCATTTGGAAGCCTAATTAGGAGTTGTTAATGCCTTGTATTTGGCCCAAGCCATATAGCCCACTGGTCTTTTTTAGTCTTCCTTAAACCCATGTCACCGAGACCCTCCAGCTTCTTTCCTTTCACTCTCGAAGCTGTGAGAGTTTGACAACTGCTCATCGAAACTGTGATGGCCACCTTGGTTGCTTCCCCTGACCTTGACCGTACCACGTACCACACCTATTTGACCACACCTCCTATCTATGTACGCTACTGGGAACACCCTTCAAACCCCTGAAGGAACGAATCGAAGAGAAACTGTGATAGGCGAGGCATCCCCTTCGAACTCCCTCTACATTGATCTAGCCTTCAATCACCACCCACAGATGCAGCTTAATCAGATGAACTTGAGCGTCCCTGACAGAACCCAACCCCTAAGACACCTCGTTCTGAACCCTGTTCTCGTCTGACAAGTAACCCACAGTGTCAACAATGCCTTTAAACTTGTCAGACAAGGAATACATGTAAACCCCGCTAGTTCATGCCTCCACCTCTCGAGCTTCAATTCTTGTACAATGCCCTTAGAGAGTCACAAAACTAATAAAGCGTGTGAGTGGACAAAAAAATAGTTTTAAAAACATAGTTTGAAAACAACCAGTGTTTACTCTCCGTTTTCCGAAACCATGTGTGCATACGAAAACCGTTTAACTTCGATTAAAACAAAACTAAATTTATATTTTTGAAGTACGTGGAAAGTATCCTCAAGTCAAAAACCATATAAAACCACCCGTCAGTCAATGAAATCATTCATATATAATCAACCCATCATCATCACAATATCAATCATCAACGCTCTACACTACAAGCAGGTACACCACTCAGGATCTGGAGCCAGCTCGACGTCCGAGTGTGGACCCCACACAATCAATCAGGATCTAGAGTCCAACTTGACGTCTTAGGGAGAACTAACATGATCTGGAGCCTGGCTCAATATCCGAGTTAGCACCAAACCAGTCCACAAACATCATAACATATGTCATGGATCACTAAGCATCGCATCAACAACACACAATCAATCCATATCCAATATCACCACCTAATTAACATATAGTCAACTCAAAGTCACCACAGTACTCATACACAATCAATCACATTCAAACCATCCTAGAAGCACAAGCACAAGCACAATCGCCATTTCACAAGTGCACTACCGGTAGGCCATCACATACTCACGTGGGATATAGAGTCCAATTCGACGTTCGAGTGAAAACCAACTCAAGATACAGAACCCCCAGCTCGATGTCTGAGTCGCCATCACACACTAGTCTCGGGATACAGAGCCTTGCCTGTCAGGACCCGACCCTCTTCTGTCAGGTCCCGATTCATCTAGCACGATATTGTCCGCTTTGGGCCTCCTTGCCCTTGCCCTCACGGTTTTGTTTTCGGGAGCTCATGGTGTAACTTCCCAGGGGGTCACCCATCATGGAATTGCACCAGCCTCAACTCGCTTAACTTTGGGGTTCCAATCCCCGCTAAAGCCACTTGAGCTCCCAAAAGGCCTCGTGCTAGATAGGTGTGTGCCTACACCTTTAAGGCACACCACCATCCTCTCCCAGACCATTTCCCCTTGCAGGAATGTGGGATTGTTCACCGTTCCCTCCAGGACATGGGTCTTACAATCCACCCCCCTTAGGGCCCAGCGTCCTCGCTGGCACACTTCCCGGTTGGGGTCTGGCTCTGATACCAAATTGTCAGGACCCGACCCTCTTCTGTCAGGTCCCGATTCATCTAGCACGATATTGTCCGCTTTGGGCCTCCTTGCCCTTGCCCTCACGGTTTTGTTTTCGGGAGCTCATGGTGCAACTTCCCAGGGGGTCACCCATCATGGAATTGCACCAGCCTCAACTCGCTTAACTTTGGGGTTCCAATCCCCCCCAAAGCCACTTGAGCTCCCAAAAGGCCTCGTGCTAGATAGGTGTGTGCCTACACCTTTAAGGCACACCACCATCCTCTCCCAGACCATTTCCCCTTGCAGGAATGTGGGATTGTTCACCGTTCCCTCCAGGACACGGGTCTTACACTGCCCTACGTCTGAGACCACCACATCACAATAACAGAACGTATCCATATATAACCATATCACATCTCATAGTCACAACCAAACATAGTACCCACCTCAGGATTCAGAGACCTTGTCAGTACCCTTCCCAATCCCCCCGGGATTAACGCGGGACGACCCTGATCCCGTCTGACACAGAGTATCAGACCAGGGAAAAGTAAAACCTTTAGCCCGAAGGCTTCTAGAGTACGGGCAGGATCCGGAGGAGGTATGTGATGTCTCGGTCTCTACTACAGTCCACACCGTATTCAATTTGAAGGGCATTGAAAACAGAAAGACTGTGAGTGGACAAAAATAAAAGAGTTGGTAAAAACATTTATAAGACACCTTTATACCCTTCACTAAAAAGCATGCATGCATGGTAAACCATTTATCAAACCACATATGTTTAAACAATCAAATCCATGCGGGCTCCTACCCAACACCATTTACAGAAGAATCATAACATAGTAAACATATGTGGGATCTCAACCCAAATCCATTTATTATCCATAAAACACAATTTCGTAAAACCAAGAAATCATGTTTGTCCAATTTCATATAACCAATCCTGTCATGGTATCTAGAGCTACGCGCGTGTTACCCGGAGTCTCAAGCCCAAGTCTCTCTGGGTCCACCCAGACCAATGTCCGTAGATCAATGACCCTCCTTGAGGTTATAATCCATAGCCTTTCTGAGAGTAAAGAACCCAACAAGGGCGACTCCACTCAGTTAGTGCTCTGTGACTACTCTGGGGTCCACCCAGGCCAACGACCCTCCCCGGAGGAGACAATTCATATATAAAGGATAGCATACAAAAACCTTTCAAGGGTTCATGCCCGGCCTCCATAAGAGTTCATGAACCAATAAAAACCTTTCAAGGGTTCATGCCGGTCCTCATAAACCGTCATGAACCATAAAAACCTTTCAAGGGTTCATGCTGATCCCCTTAAACTGTCATGAACCATAAATCTATTTATGGGTCCCTGAGCCGAAATCAAAATCTTAAAACATAACTGACCCTAAGCCCGAATCCACATACAAACTGGACCTCCTGGTTGAATCGTAAACCAACTGGGCCTCGTGCCCGATTTCGTAAACCAAATGGGCCTCGTACCCGATATCGTAAACCAAATGGGCCTTGTGCCTGATTTCATAACTAATTGGTCCTCGTGCCCAATACGTAAGTCAACTGGGCCTCATAACCAAGGTCTACTCACAGACCGTCCTAAGCTGCCGCCTTGGTTTTTCGTGCCGTAAGCCTCACCGGGCTAATTGTCGTCACCGGGACTCCCAAACCTGTCCAAATAAATCTAGAGGGTTACTAACTACCTTATTAACCTCTCATTGAAGCCCTGTAATTTTTCCAAAATTTTAACTATTTTTAATTACGATCCTAAACCTTCGGATGCCCCGAACATTATCGAGACGGTGTCCCTTCGACACGAAACCAGTTCCAAAATGTTCGTTACATCGAATAGATTAATTCACATGTTGAACACTTCCCCAAACAATGCCCCACTCGCCCTCACGTGCCACCCAAAGGGGCTGCGTGTGAAAGCCACGCGCCCAGTGAATAGTGTCACCCCTAACCTCTCGCCGACCGGGTTCAATGGTTCCAACCATACCAAACCGGTCTGGACCGGTCTAGGGTCCAATCTCATCCATTTTAAAACCATTTCGTTCCATTTTGATCCTAATTTCTTCCTAATCTTATTTCCTATCTTTCTACCATTTTAAAACCAACAAAACCGGCCAAAGTCAATACCTTTAAATCGAAGAACTTCGCCCAGTTTTCCCGCCGTCGGTCTGCGTTCCTCCGTCATCGAAACCCTTCGATTTTGACCCTCTTCGATTCACAAGAACTTCACGAGCATCATCCACTCGCCAGAAATGGTTCCCTAGTGCCCTAGCAGAAATTCGAGTTTGAGTTTGGATTGGTACCCGTGCGGTTTCACTGTTCTTCCGCCGTCCCTGGATGTCTGACCACCCTCCTGCCATCACTATCTCACTCATGACCTCCCTCTCAGTCTCTCACAGTCATCAAATAGATGGTTGAGATGTGGGGTGGTATGCTTGTGTGTTTGTTTTGAGAGAAAAATATGATCGAGAAGGGTGATCGGGTTATGAGAAAGATGAGAATGTTGAAGTTTGATGAAGAAGGAAGAAATGGACGGTGGATAAGGGTGGGGAAGATAAGATGAATGGCTGGGATTAAGGGATGAGAGAAGTGGAAATTATATAATAATAATATTATTATTATTTTAATCCCAAAACCCACCAAGCAAGAATTAGATCCACTTATTGGGGTTAAGGACCAATGGGATGAGTGAAACTTGTCACTCATCCATAGGTCCCACTTAAAAAAACAACCAAACAGATTATACCAAGTCACTTCGCCTCGTAATGCATGCATAGTGAAATCGAACTTCCGTGACCCATAACTTTCTCGTTCGAAGTCCGATTTTGGCATGCCACCTGTCTACGAATTCGTATCGTCCCGATCTACGTAACGATCCTCAGCCCTCAGCTATCGGACCTCTCGAACAACGTCACTGTCATCGGCCAAAATCCATTTGATCGCCTGAACGAAAAGTCAATGTTTTTCCCACGACAAGGGGCAAAACGATCATTTTACACTGTCGGTCCGAAAGTACCCTACTAATCACCGATTAACTTTACTAATCCTTGATTAGTCACTAATCTAATCTCAAAATTCAGGACGGGTCATTACAACCTTCCCTCCTTAATTAATTTCGTCCTTCAATTTCCAACTATACCGATTCCACAGCCACCTCGTTGAAAGCGAATTCGATCTTACCTCACGTATATACGAGTACACCCACTAGCCAGCACAATACTTGTCTGCAACCAGACGTTCCACTAACACTCATGTCGCATCGACTACATTCGACCACGTCGAATGATAGTACCCACACGTTCCGAGTTGATACCACTTGACAATTCTACCATTTCACTAACACAAACAACTTGACGGTTCCTTGCTCAATCACCAATCTATCCTGACGACTGCTCCCACTAGGAGTCACCAAATTCACTAATAGATCCATGTTGTCTATTCTGACGTCTACTCCCACTTTACTCAATTGTGGTTACACTAACAACCAATTCACTCAAGTGGAGTACACATTTACCAACATCTCACTCGACCCACGTGTAATTGGACCCATCAGAACACTATGACCTAGTGCACAGTATCCAATGTCCAGTTCACATCCTCGACTAATCCAATGGTATCGGAACTACGCCGACTACCAACACGTGTACCAACGTACTACTGGTATATCCTATATCCCGCCACTAGACACCACAAGTCTACCCAGTATCGTACCTCAAACAACGTATCGGGTACGTACATCCATCCACTAACCAATCCACAACAACAACGATGACGACCTAGGTTGTAGCCAATCACGTTTCAATTCTGGAGTCCATCTGTCCAATCCAGTACTAGACAAATCGAAACTCCAATCCATCATTCATTTCAAGTCTCACGGTCAACCGACTAGTAACAAAATGTCTACTCCTAGTCACGCAATCCAATACATAACAATTCGACTCACACCCACCAAGGCGTACCCACTCATGCCAACTGGCATCCACCTTATCCACGTCTACCGAGACGCACCAAATTTGAATCTATCGGTTACTTGCTCAATCGATTAACACATTACCTTCGATTGACTTCATATGGAAGCCAATCCCATCATCCACACATATAAAGCTGACCAAATCTGACCACGTCGGAAACCTACTTGCTCGAGTAAAACACCATACAGGATTTACCTCGAAATGAAGTTCAGTCCCATTATTCTCAACTCAAATATCCAAGTAAGAGTGATAAACTCTCCACCTATCTGGATCATCAAGATCACGATCCAGATCCATCGCTAGGTCACCCGGCCATAAACGTCACAATACTCTATCGTCACGATGCCCAAAGTCCTCAACCATTTCCCACATCTAAACAGATTAGTCAACGACGAGATTGTGGGGTTTCTTCAATTGCCTCGTATCGATCCTTGTCATTCCACCTAGGAAAATCAAGGATGATCTAAGATGATGAAAACAAAATCCATCCTACGTGAATGCAACCAAAACTTGCTGCACTCATCACGTCATGTAAACCAACCTCGTCTGCCACCAAGCCGAGAATGAGAAATCGCATTCACCTAACTTCGATATACCCAAATCCTCCTGATGACCCAAGACAAATCCAGGGTCCACCAATCAATACACGATCAATGTATTGGTGACAACAACCGGTAGAACCTGAGAAGTCACCCCAAATGACTTTGAAATGCCCATTACCAATGCGGAAAACCCACACTCCTCTCATCGCCTCAAACACACCCTCTCTCGATTCTGAAGTTCCAACCATGTCGGAACCAACACACTCGGACATCAACCACGTGTCTGTAACCAATCTAACTCTATCCGTGATCCACTGCCAGACCAGAGATTCCGAACACATGCCCATCTTGACGGAGTCACTTCCCGTCTCGTGACTCATCGTCATCACAATCACCAGCACCAGCACCAACAGTAGCACCAGCAAACACTATGCGAATGAGACAACCTTGGATCTCCGCTCATACCGAACGATGACCCCGTACCTCTGCTCGAATTGGAGAAACTCTGTCTCCGTCGTACCAAACAACTCTGGGTATAGTCACCCTGAGAACTCATACGAGAAAAGGAAACGTTTCCCGAACGTCCCCCGATTCTCATCAACTGTACCTATAACCACTCTCGGTAGTAATGTCTGCCACAGACTCGTGCAGACCTAACCACCAGACATCGTTATCGAACCCCGCATCCAACGAAATCAACCGCCCGTACTAATTACTCGGTATCCCCACTCTGGGATTCCATTGACAAGTGCCAACCCTGGTAACATGTCCAAACAATCTCTAACCAAAT
Source organism: Prinsepia uniflora (assembly GCA_032719365.1). NCBI lineage: Eukaryota > Viridiplantae > Streptophyta > Magnoliopsida > Rosales > Rosaceae > Prinsepia > Prinsepia uniflora. Next base: position 30,358,528 of record CM064864.1, read on the forward strand.
CCTAACTTGACCCAACCAATGTCGTCTACCAGATCGCCCATGACCTTAGTTGCACGAACTATCCATTAAAACTAACGTAGTACGACAACCAACTAGGTCTAACCGATTAACACAACCTTGACTGCAAAATGCAGTCGCATCACTAAAGCTGACATAACTAGACCGACCGACGGTCTTAACTCCGAAAAGTCGTCAACGTCAAACCACTCGCTAAGTCACATTTCTGAACCATACACCCTACCTTAGGGTTCCACAATCACTACTTAGGGTTCCCCTGAACCTAACTGCAGAAGGTAGTATAATCCATAATCTGACCGACCCCGCGGTCTCGACATCGTAAGGATGTCAATCCAATCCTACCATAAGTTCAACTAGAGTTCCTCGGACCCGGCTACTTCCATTAGCATAGCCACCTAACTCAACAAAATCTGACCATCTAATGTTCACAACACTCAACTATCGTCAAAACTGATCCTACGACATAGTGAAAGACGATCCCAACTAACTGCCTCATGATCAAAACTCTAAAGTACTGTTACGTTCTGTAACGACCCGGAAATTCGAAAAAGGAAAATTTGGAAAATTTGAAGGAAATGACAATTTTGCGCCTAGTTATAAGGGCCGAAAGTTGACTTTTTGATCGGGACCTTGTTTGGACTTTTCGTAAGTACCGTTGGATCGATCTCGAGACTCTGAATCCGTAGACAGGCGGCATGTGTCAATCGGAGTTCGGAGGACAAAGTTACAGGTCTAGATTCATGAAAGGCATTTTGGTAATTATGTGGGGCATGGGCAAAATAGTAATTTGGCTAGTAATGGCTACTTTAAACCGTTTCATGGACACCTGGAATTTCTGAATTGGGCTTGGAATACCCATTAAGTGACATCTATCACTGCGTGAGAGAGATTAGTGGCAAGGATTGATGATATTTGGCTTTGAATTGAATACATATCCATATACATGTATACGTGAAGGAAGAACAGAGCAGCAAAACAGCTCATCCAATCTTCCCTTCTGATCGAGCTCTGTGGGGGATAGAAAGATAAGAGGATTGAAAGAAGAAAAACTAGAAAGATTGAGAGGAAAGGAGATGGAAAATTGTGACAGAAAACCCAGAACCCAAACTCAAACCCTTCGAACATTTGAATTGATCAAAATTCAAATTTGAAACTCTGAGCCATAAACACTGAAATTGGCCTTGAATTAAGCCTCCTGAGCTCTAGGCGAGTCGAACTCAATCAAGAACAACGACAATTGGTGTCGTTTTGGCCTAGAACAGACCGGACGGACAAATGGGAAATTGAAGATTGAGTCGTGCAATTTGAGATAAGAGAGGATGAAATTGAGATTGGGAAAATGTTTAGGAGGGTCCTGTGAAGGTCTCTGAATGATTACCTTTAAGAAATCAATGCGAATTGAAGGAATTGTAAGATGAACTTTCAATGGGAATTTCGAGTTTTTATTTGGATTAATATCATATGTTATTGTTGCAATTAATGCAACAGACCTGGAATTAACTTAGTCTCGAATCTAATGGGCAGTTCAATTGAAGGAATTGAAGCAGAATTGAGGGAGATTCAATTGGGTCATCTCGCGGGTTGTAGGACCCGTTTAACAAATAAACGGGTTGGGATGACGACTGTAGCAACACTGTTCCTTGGCGTGTGGCTCCCACGACTGTAGAAATCGTGATGGTTGTATGAGAAAACATGTTTTGATTTTATCGGTCCACTGTTCAAACTTGATTAACTTCACATTATCACTCACATTTTTATGATATGCATGCATGTTTACGAAACTGGAGGGTAAGAACTTGATTTTTGTAAATATATTTATAAAAAGTTTATTTTGTGCACTCAAACATTTTCTGTTTTTATTGACCCTCCAGGTCGGGGCGCGATGATCGAGGAAGATCGGGAGGTGGAGGCACGAGTAGGCACAGGTGCCTTCCCTTGTTTGGCATGTGATGAGGGTAAATTCGTAACTTCACCTAACTTGTCAGACGGGAGTTGGACCGGGCACGGTTATGAAAGTCCTTCGGGGACGAGTCCTGTCACGTTCATTCTTCCTTAGGGTCCCACACTGTCATCCACGACAAAACTATGGCAACCCTGACATCAAATGCCGAACCACAACGAACCACGATTCAATCCTACTAACTATCGTACCGACATCCTAACTATCAGGTTGATAACGAACAGCAGTTCACTGAGACATCACATCCTTGACCTTCGCGATACTCCAAGAGCAAACCTGCTCTGATACCACTTGTCAGGACCCGTCCCAATCCCCCTCGGGATTAACGCGGGACGACCTTGATCCCGTCTGACATGGAGTGTCAGACCAGGGAAAATTAAAACCTTTAGCCCGAAGGATTCCAGAGTATGCCAGGATCCAAGGGAGGTATGTGATGTCTCGGTCCCTGCTACAGTCCGCACCGTATTCAACATGAAGGGCATTGAAAATAGAATGACTGTGAGTGGACAAAAATAAAAGAGTTGGTAAAAATATTTATAAAAGATCTGTATACCCTTCACTAAAAAGCATGCATGCATGGTAAACCATTTATCAAACCATATATTTTTAAACAATCAAATCCATACGGGCTCATGCCCAACACCATTTACAGAACAACCATAACATAGTAAACATATGTGGGATCTCAGCCCAAATCCATTTATTATCCATAAAACACAATTTCACAAAACTAAAAAATCATGTTTATCCAATTTCATATAACTAATCCTGTCATGGTATCTAGAGCTACGCGCGTGCTACCCAGGGTCTCAAACCCAAGTCTCTCTAGGTCCACCCAGGTCAATGTCCGTAGAGCAATGACCATCCCTGAGGTTATAATCCATAGCCTTTCTGAGAGTAAGGAACCCAACGAGGGCGACTCCACTCAGTCAGTGCTCCGTGACTACTCTGCGGTCCACCCAGGCCAACGACCCTCCACGGAGGAGACAATTCATATATAAAGGATGGCATACGAAAAACCTTTCATGGTTTTATGCCTGGTCCCCATAATCCGTCATGAACCAATAAAAACCTTTCAAGGGTTCATGTCGGTCCCCATAAACCGTCATGAACCATAAAAACATTCATGGGTTCATATCGGTCCCCATAAACCGTCCTGAACCACGAATCCACATAACATGGCCCTATGCCCGAATCCACATACAAACTGGACCTCCGGCCCGAATCGTAAACCAACTGGGCCTCGTGCCCGATTTCGTAACTAAATGGGCCTTGTGTTCGATATCGTAAACCAAATGGGCCTCGTGGTCGAATTCATAACTAAATGGGCATCGTGCCCGATACGTAAGTCAACTGGGCCTCGACCCCAATTCGCAAGCTAACTAGACCTCCAGCCCGATACGTAAACCAACTGGGCCTCCGGGCCGATGCCTCGTTAAATCAAATGGACCTCAAGTCCGAGAGTTCGTAAATCAAATAGGTCTCGTGCCCGGTTCATATTTCCAAATCTGAAATCGATTTAAGAACCAATTGGGTCTCTCGCCCGAGAACGTAACTAAATGGACTTCGAGTCCGAGGGTTTCCAGACAAATGGGTCTCGAACCCGAGTTTACCTTTTCAAATCCATAACCATTTGATGCAATCATTTCCAAAACTATAAGCACGGAAAATCAGTGCAAAACCATAAACCTCGATTTACGTGCATGCACGTAAATCGCCTCGAAATGTGTGAAACCATATAAATCACAATCATCCAAATCAACATCATAGAATCATATTCATAATATATATAAAACATTTATGCATGCATCACAGTTTAGAAATCAAGGTCCACTCACAGACCATCCTAAGTTGTCGCCTCAGTTTGCGTGTCGTAAGGCTCAATGGGCTAATCGTCGTCACCTGGACTCCCAAACCTGTCCAAATCAATCAAGAGGGTTACTAACTACCTTATTAACCTCTCATTGAAACCCCGTAATTTTTTCGAATTTTTAACTATTTTTAATTACGATCCTAAACCTTCAGATGCCCCAAACATTATCGAGGCGGTGTCCGATCGACACGAAACCAGTCCCAAAATATTCGTTACATCAAATAGATTAATTCACTTGTTGAACACTTCCCCAAACTATGCCACATGCGTCCTCACGCGCCGCCCAAAGGGGCTGCGCGTGGAAGCCACGCGCTAGTGAACAGTGTCACCCCTAACCTCTCGTCGACCGGGTTCGCTGGTTTCAAACGGATCGGACCGGTCTGGACCGGTCCAGGGTCCAATCTCATCCATTTTCAATCCATTTCGTTCCAATTTGATCCTAATCTCTTCCTAATCTTATTTCCTATCTTTCTACCATTTTAAAACCAACAAAACGGGCCAACGTCAATACCTTTAAATCGAAGAACTTCGCCCAGTTTTCCCGCCATCGATCTGCGTTGCTCCGTCGTCGAAACCCTTCAAATTTGACCCTCTTCGATTCACAGGAACCTCACGGCCATCATCCACTCGCCAGAAATGGTTCCACAGTGCCCTAGCAGAAATTCGATTTTGAGTTTGGAATGGTACTCGTGCAAGTTCACTGTTCTTCCGCCGTCCCTCCTGCCGTCACTGCATCACTCATGACCTCCCTCTCAGTCTCTCATAGTCAGCACAGAGATGGTTGAGATGTGGCGTGGTATGCTTGTGTGTTTGTTTTGAGAGAAAAATATGGAGAAGGGTGATCGGGTTATGAGAAAACTGAGAATGATGAAGTTTGATGAAGAAGGAAGAAATTGACGGTGGATAAGGGAGGGGAAGATAAGATGAATGGCTGGGATTAAGGGATGAGAGAAGTGGAAATTATATAATAATATTATTATTATTATTTTAATCCCAAAAACCCACCAATCAAGAATTAGATCCACTTTTGGGGTTAAGGACCAATGGGATGAGTGAAACTTGTCACTCATCCATGGGTCCCACTTGAAAGTCAACCAAACGGATTATGCCAAGTGTCTTCGCCTCGTAATGCGTGCATAGTGAAATTGGACTTCCTTGACCCATAACTTTCCCATTCGAAGTTCAATTTTGGCGTGCCGCCTGTCTACGGATTCGTATCATCCCGATCTACGTAACGGTCCTCGGCCCTCGGCCATCGGACCTCCCAAGTCAAAAATCAACTATTTGCCCTTTTTAACCAAATTACCGAATTACCCTTGAACTTCCAACGTCAAAGTCATCGGCCAAAGTCCATTTGACCGCTTAAACGAAAAGCCAATGTTTTACCCACGACAAGGGGCAAAACGATCATTTTGCACCATCCAATGGTATCGGAACTAAGCCGACTACCAACACGTTCACCAACGTAGTACTAGTATATCCTATATACCGCCACCAGGCACCTCAAGTCTGCCCAGTATCGTACCTCGAACAACGTACTGGGTACGTACATCCGTCCACTAACCAATGCACAACAACAACGATGACGACCTAGGTGGTAGCAAATCTCGTTTCAATTCTAGAGTCCATCTATCCAATCAGGTACTAGACAAATCGAAACTCCAATCAATCATTCATTTCTAGTCCCACGGTCAACCGACCAATAACAAAACATCTGCTCTTAGTCACGCAATCTAATACATAACAATCCAACTCAAGCCCACCAAGGCGTACCCACTCATGCCAATTGGCATCCAACTTACCCACGTCTACCGAGACGCACCAAATCTGAATCTATCGGTTACCTGCTCAATCGATTAACACATTACCTTCAATTGACTTCATAGGGAAGCCAATCCCATCATCCACAAATCTAAAGCTAACCAAATCTGACCTCTTTGGAAACCTACTCGCTAGAGTAAAACACCATATAGGATTTACCTCGAAAGGAAGTTCAGTCCCATCATCCTCAACTCAAATATCCAAGTAAGAGTGATAAACTCTCCACCTATCTGGATCATCAAGATTACGATCCAGATCCATCACTATATCACCCGACCAGAAACGTCACGATCCTCGATCGTCACGACGCCCAAAGTCCTCAACCATTTCCCACATCTAAACAGATCAGTCAACAACAAGATTGTGGGGTTTCTCCAATTGCCTCGTATCGATCCTTGTCATTCCACCTAGGAAAATCAAGGTTGAACCAAGATGATGACAACAAAATCCATCCTACGTGAATACAACCAAAACTCGCTGCACTCATCACGCCATGTAATCCAACATCGTCTGCCACCAAGCAAAGAATGAGAAATCTCATTCACCTAACTTCGATATACCCAACTCTTCCTGATGACCCAAGACAAATTCAGGGTCCACCAATCAATACACGATCAACGTATTGGTGACAACAACCATTATCTACCATGGTAGAACCTGAGAAGTCACCCCAAATGACTCAGAAATACCCATTAGCAATGCGGAAAACCCCCACTCCTCTCGTCGCCTCAAACATAACCTCTCCCGATTTTGAAGTTCCAACCATGTTAGAACCAACACACTCGAACATCAACCACGTGTCTGTAACCAATCTAACTCTATCCGTGATCCACTTTCGGACAGCAGATACGGAACACATGCCCATCTTAACGGAGTCACATCCCGTCTCGTGACTCATCATCAACACAATCACCGGTACCAACACCAGCACACACTATGCGAATGAGACAACCTTGGATCTCCAATCAAACTGAACGACGACCCCGTACCTCTGCTCAAATTAGAGAAACTCTGTCTCCGTCATACCAACAACTCTGGGTATAGTCACCCTGACAACTCATACGAGAAAAGGAAACGTTCCCCGAACGTCCCTCGATTCTCATCAACCACAACTACAACCACTCTCAGTAGTAGTGTCTACCACAGACTCGTGCAGACCTAACCACCAGACATAGCTATCGAACCCCACATCCAACAGAATCAACTGCCCGTACTAATTACTCTGTATCCCCACTCTAGGATTCCATTGACAAGTACCAACCCTGGTAACCTGTCCAACCAATCTCTAACCAAATCCTAACTTGACCCAACTAATGTCCTCTACTGGGTCGCCCATGACCTTAGTTGCATCAACTATCCATTACAACTAACGTAGTACGACAACCAACTAGGTCTAACTGATTAACACAACCTTGATTGCAGAATGCAGTCCCATCACTAAAGCTGACATGACTAGACCGATCGACGGTCTTGACTCCGAAAAGTCATCAACGTCAAACCACTTGCCAACTCACATTTCTGAACCATACACCCTACCTTAGGGTTCCACAACCACTACCTAGGTTTCCCTTGAACCCAATATGCAGAAGCTAGTATAATCCACAATCTGACCAACCACGCGGTCTCGACATCGTAAGGACGTCAATCCAATCCTACCGTAAGTTCAACTAGAGTTCCTCGAATCGTAAACCAACTGGGCCTCGTGCCTGATTTCATAACTAAATGGGCCTCGTTCCTGTTACGTAAGTCAACTGGGCCTTGAGCCCGATTCGCAAGCTAACTAGGCCTCCAGCCCGATTCGTAAACCAACTATGCCTCCGACCCGATGCCTCGTTAAATCAAATGGACCTCAGTCTGAGAGTTCCTAAATCAAATGGGTCTCGTGCTCGGTTCTTATTTCCAAATCCGAAATTGATAAAGAATCAATTGGGCGTCTAGCCGGAGAACGTAACTAAATGGACTTCGAGTCCGAGGGTTTCCAAACAAATGGGTCTCGAACCTGAGTTTAACTTTTCAAATCCAAAACCATTTCATGAAATCATTTCAAAAACTATAAGCACGGAAAACCAGTGCAAAACCATATACCTCGATTTACGTGCAAGCACGTAAATCGACTCGAAATGTGTGAAATCATATAAATCACAATCATCCAAATCAACATCATAGAATCATATTCATAAACCATATAAAACATTTATGCATGCATCACAGTTTAGAAATCAAGGTCCACTCATAGACCGTCCTAAGCTGCCGCCTAGGGTTGCTTGCTGTAAGCCTCACTGGGCTAATCGTCGTCACCGGGACTCCCAAACCTGTCCAAATGAATCTAGAGGGTTACTAACTACCTTACTAACCTTTCATTGAAGCCCCGTAATTTTCCAAAATTTTTAACTATTTTTAATTATGATCCTAAGCCTTCGGATGCCCCGATCATTATCGAGACGGTGTCCGATCGACACGAAACCAGTCCCAAAATATTCGTTACATCGAATAGATTAATTCACATGTTGAACACTTCCCCAAAATATGCCCCACGTGTCCTCACACGCCACCCAAAGGGGTACGCGCGAAAGCGACGCGCTAATGAACAGTGTCAACCTTAACCTCTCGCCGACCGGGTTCGCTGGTCCGAACCGAACCGGACCGGTTTGGACTGGTCTAGGGTCCAATCTCATCCATTTTCAATCCATTTTGTTCCATTTTGATCCTAATCTCTTCCTAATCTTATTTTGATCCATTTTCAAACCAACAAAATGGACCAAAGTCAATACCTTTAAATCGAAGAACTTCACCCAGTTTTCCCGCCGTCGGTCTGCGTTGCTCCATCGTCAAAACCCTTCGATTTTGACCCTCTTCGATTCACAGGAACCTCACGAGCATCATCCACTCACCTGAAATGGTTCCCTAGTGCCCTAGCAGAAATTCGAGTTTGATTTTGGAATGGTACCCGTGCGGTTTCACCGTTCCTCCGCCGTCCCTAGCTGTCTGACCACCCTCCAGCCATCACTGTCTCACTCATTACCTCCTTCTCCGTCTCTCACAGTCAGCACAGAAATGGTTGAGATGTGGGGTGGTATGCTTGTGTGTTTGTTTTGATAGAAAAATATGGAGAAGGGTGATCGGGTTATGAGAAAACAGAGAATGATGAAGTTTGATGAAGAAGGAAGAAATGGACGGTGGATAAGGGAGGGGAAGATAAGATGAATGGCTTGAATACAGGGATGAGAGAAGTGGAAATTATATAATAATAATAATAATATTATTTTAATCCCAAAACCCACCAATCAAGAATTAGATCCTCTTTTTGGGGTTAAGGACCAATGGGATGAGTGACAATTGTCACTCATCCATGGGTCCCACTTAAAAGTCAACTAAACAAATTATGCCATGTGTCTTCGCCTCGTAATGAGTGTAAAGTGAAATCAAACTTCCGTGACCCATGACTTTCCCGTTCGAAGTCTGATTTTGGCGTGCCGCCTGTCTACGGATTCGTATTGTCCCGATCTACGTAATGGTCCTCGACCCTCGGCCATCGGACCTCCCAAGTCAAAAGTCAACTATTTTCCCCTTTTAACCAAATTACCGAATTACCCTTGAACATTCGAACGTCATAACTTCTTCCTCGAATGTCAGAATCGAATGTGCCACCTGTCTATGAACTCGTGACGTCGCGAACTACGTCACAGTCATCAGTCAAAGTCCATTTTTGACACGACCCATCCCAATCCCACCGGGATTACCGTGGGCTGTGTCATGCTCCCGTCGGACACGAAGTGTCAGACAAGGGATAACCGAATGCCGCTGCCCCGACGAGCATCCAGAGTGCGCAAGGATCGTTGGAGGAGGCATGAAATGTCCCGGTCTACACTGCAGTCGCATCCGCGATCAACCTGAAGGGCATTAAAAACAATAAAGGTTGTGAGTGCACGAAAATAAACAAGTTCATAAAATACATTTTATAAGGCATTTATGCCCCTCAGTAAAAACGTATGCATGCATCAAAAACAGTAATAAAATATTTATTAGAAATAACCGTTAGGGCCTTAGCCCAGAAACCACAAACACATTTTCAATCAAAAGTCGTTTCATAAATCCAGTGGTACACATTTACCACATTACCATCTCCGACATCCCTGATGCCTAGCGTCCCAGACGCTTGACGTCCCAGACGTCATATCTCACGGTATTAAAGTGACGCGTGCTACCCGGGGTCTCACCGGGTCCATATCTCTGACATCCCAGATATCTGACGTCAGAGATGTCTGACGTCCCAGACGTCTAATCATAGCAATCCTGCTCCTGAGTCATCATACGGTCCGGCGCTCCGTACAATGACCCCTGGCAGGCAATGCACCGTGACTTCCCTAGTGTCCCAAACACCTGGAGGAGACCATTACATATCCTCAAATCGAGATGGTTTATGGAAAACAGTTTATCTGTTATTTCCAAAATATCACAAGGGCCCTGGCCCGAATTTCCATAAAACCATCACAAGTCCAAATACTTGGTTTATTAAATCCAAAATCATTTATTCAAATCCATTTTAGGGTCCCCGACCCGAAATCACATTTATAAAGCAACTGGGCCCCTGGCCCGATTTCGTAAATCAACTGGGCCCTTGGCCCGATATTATAACTCAAATGGGTCTCAACCCGAGTTTACTTTATCAAGTCTATAACCGTTTCATGAAATCATATCCAAACAACAAATATGGAAATCAGTGCAAAACCGGAAACCTCGATTTACGTGCAAACACGTAAATCGCCTCGAAATACGTGAAATCATGTTAATTCACCAACATCCGAACCAAATCATATAATCACAAATATAATCATCATGAAACAGTTATGCATGCATAGAATTTATAAAACCAATGTCCACTCACAGACCGTTTAACCATGCGCCTCGATACGCGTGCCATCGGCCTTCCTTGGCCCCGTCACTAACACCGGGACTCCCAAACCTGTTCATATAACATTAGAGGGTTACTAACCTCTTCATTAACATCCTACTCAAGTCCCGTAATTTTCCCAAATTTTTAACTATTTTTAAACTCGTCTTCAAACCTTCGGATATCCCGAACAATGTCGGAACGGTGTCCGATTGACACGAAACCAACGCTAAAATGTTCGTTACATGGTATAGGATAAAAGTCATGTTGACCTCACCTGGGAATTCTTTCCCACGCGCCGTGAGTGGCTACGCGTGACACCCACGCGCCTGCTATAGTGCCCAGCACTGTTCATCTCCTTGTTCACCCGTTTCCTGCAATATGAGTCTGCAACCCGTGTGTTCGACCCGATCAATTACCCTTCAATTCATGCTCGATTCCTTTCGTTTTTTATCCTAAAACATTCATTAACCATCTATTTAAAGTTCTGTGCCAATAATCAACCTCAACCATCCCTTAATCTGACCGTCGATCCGTGATCAACCAAACCAAACTCCATGGTTTCTAAAGCAAACTCAAATTAACTTCACATGTAGCATATATGGACCCAAACAAACCAACACATCTAACCAATTGATCGAACCGTTACCTGGAAGTAGTCGTCCACATCACTGAAAATCCTCTGAAACTGGAACTCAGGTACCCGGCCAACCAGTGCTCCACGTTCTTCGATTTTTGCACGATTATGCTTGAAATGGACTCAGAAGACTAATCCCACTCACTGTTAAGCTCAACTCACCTCAAAACTCAACCTTCGAATTTTCCCTCCATTTCTGGTTTTTCTCCACCCGACTCAGTTCTCTCACTCTCAGCTCTCTCTCAGGTGCAAAATGATCCTCTCACTCACCAACACTCAGCTAATGGTTCAGAATGAACGACAACCCATGGGAATCCATCTGCTTCCCCTCTGAACTTGTTTCCCGCAAACAGAACCCAAAGCCATTTTCAAAGCTTCCCGTGCACTGATGCAGTCCACACCAATCAACCTTGTCTCTATTATCCTTAATCCAATTAAACAATCCATTATGGCCAGCCACTAACGCCCATAAACAATTGCACGCATCTGAACAGTATCCTGCACAAATTACAAATTTGCCCTCAATTCAATAATTACCAAAATGCCCCTCACGCATCCAGACCCGTAACTTGGTCATTCAGACTCCGATTGACGCGTGCCGCCTGTCTACGGACTCAGGGCATCGAGACCTTCCTAACGGTCCTTGGCCCTCGGCCATCGAACCTCCCGATCAAAAGTCAACATTTTCCCCATTTTCGTCCAAATTACGAAAATGCCTTTTGACTTCCGAACGTCATAACTTTCACCATGAGCGTCGGAATCGAACGTGCCACCTGTCTATGAACACGTGACGTCCCAAACTACGTCACGATCATCGGTCAAAGTTCATTTGACAGCCCGAATTAAAAGTCAACATTTTACCCATGACTAGGGGCAAAATGGTCATTTTGCATCATTTGTCCGATTTCGCCCAACTAATCACCGATTAACCCCACTAATCATGATTAGTTACTAATCTAATCCCGAAATTCGGGACGGGTCGTTACAACCTTCCCTCCTTAAAGAATTACGTCCTTGAAATTCCAACCGATCTAATCTCAAACTTTCTTCCCTCCTTAATTAGTTTCGTTCTAGAAATTCCAACTATCCTGATTCCACAATCACCTCGTGGAAAGTGAAATCGACCTCGAAACACGTGTACACCCGTATACCAATTAATCGGAATAAAAACTTGTTCGCACCCAATCGTGCCACTAGTAATCACATCGTATCGACTACATTCGACCCCTTCGAATGACAGAACCACACGTTTCAAATTGACACCACCTTTCAGATCTACTATTTCGTTGATGGGACAACCCGACGGTTCCTTTCTCAATCACCAACCTATCCTGGTATCTACTCCCACTGGGAGTCATCGGACCTCACTCAACACATCCACGTGGACACCTCCTGACAATCTGACACCACTTGACCGTTGTCAGTCGAAAACAGACACTTACCCACTTGTGGTTACACTAACCACCAATTTACTCATCTCAAGTGTACAACAATCAACACCTCACTCTACCTGTATGTAACTGAACTCATCAGAACCACTATGACCCAATGCACAGCATCCGATGTCCAGTCCACAACCTCAACTAATCCAATGGTATCAGAACCAATCTGACTACCATCACGCTCACCGACATACCTCGGGTATAATCCGTATACCGTCACCAGGCACCACAAGCCTGCAAAGTATCGTACCTCGAACCATGTACAAAGTACACACATCTACCCATCGACCAGATACAACCACCTAGGTCATAGCCAAACATGTTCCAATAATGGAGTCCATTTTTCCACTCCAGCATTAGACAAATATAAACTCCACCCATCATTCAGTTCCAAATCCATATCCGAATCCGAAATTTTGCAAGAAATCCCGAATCCAAACCCAGACATCATATTCTTAATCCGTTTCCAAATCTGAATCCGAAATAATTATTCCGTAAGCTAGCATTGGGAATAATCATTTCGCACCCAAATCCGGAAATCTACTTTCAAGTTCCGAAATCGAATCCTGAATCGTCACCCAGAAATTCGATTCCAAAACCCGAAATCTCGTTCACGTCTACCAAGACACACCAAAACTGAACCCATCGGTTACCTGCTCAATACATTCGATTGACTTCATAGGGAAGCCAATCCCAACATCCTCACGTCTAATGTTTTTTATAATATGTTTAATATGTTGAATGGTTAATTTGAATGGTTAATTTGATATAAAATAGTATTATATAATATGTTTTATATGCCAAAATCATATTGTTTCATATCATTCATCATGTATTTATCAGATCAAAGTCATTATATAGTTTTTATTAGTCATATATAACCATTATTGGGTACTTAAGTGTTTCCCAAAATTTCATTAAAAATTTACAATTTTTAGACTAAATTTCTGTCATTTTTGTTAACCGTAAACGATATCGATATTTGAAAAGAGATATCCGTAAATTTAATTAGTGATATATCTGTCGATATCGATATTTCAATCCTTGGTGAGAACCTATACAAACTAGGGAGGCTAAATCGAACCAAGGAATGGGTTGTTTACCTTGTTGAAGTCGTTGAGTTGCTCGGGTTAAGACTGGATCATTTTTCAGGTCTAAAATAGGTTTGTATCTAACTTTCCAGCCACGATGGTTATTAACATTGAAGACAGGGATTATAACGACCCGAATATCGAGAAAACGTGAAATTAGAAAATTTAAGGAGAAAATGACAATTTTCCCATAGAAAATTGAAAATGTTGACTTTTTGATTGAGACGCCATTTGGAGTTCTGAAAAGACCATTACGATGGTCTCAAAATCCTGAGTTCGTAGACAAGTGGTACACCTAAATTGGGAAAAGGTTGGACGAAATTGACTATTTTGCCCCTAAGTCAGAGAGTTGACTTTTCTTGGTCAAAGTTAAAATGGTAATTTATGACCGGGACCTCATTTAGGTGATTCGAGAGGACCGTTACGAAGGTCTCAGCCTCCCGAGTATGTCGATATATGGCATGCTAGAAATGGAGTTTGGACGGTTTCGTCCTATATCTTGATTATATAGGGGCATTTTGGTCTTTTGGTAACAAGGGCATTTTGGAAAATTGTGTTGAGGAGATTTTTCTGGTGGCCTAATGGCATAGGGACAGGTGTCCCTTATCCCTTATATCCAGGTTCACCAACTATGTGTATGTGTGTGTGTTGTTTTTAGTTTGAAGTCGTGTGTGTGTGTGTGTGTTTTGGTGTGGAATGGACGAGAGATGGGAAATGAGAGAATGTGAGAAACAAGGGAGGAAGAAGAATGAAAAGAGGAAAGAAATCCAGAGATGAGAGGATGGAAAAGAGACCAGAGACCAGAGACCAGAGGAGAGTGATTGGGGGGTCTCTGAATCCAGAACTAATCATGGACTCGTGAGGGAAATTTTTAGTTTGGGTTGTTCCATCTAGGTTTTGACCAAGGAACCTAAAACTAAGTCCAAGAATGATCTCCTTGGGTCCTTACAACCTTATGAGCTACCGAGACACGGTTTTGAACCCTGGGATTGACCATACAGTGAGGAATGCATCTTGGCATTGAGTTCATCATTGGTTGGACAATTTTAGGTAAGTTTCTCTCTATTTTGATATGATGGATCTCTTGTTAGGTTAGTGTAGAGCAGAATGGACAAATTATAAGTGAAAAGAGTGAAACATTAGTGAGATGGAACTAGGTCAATTTGCGGGTCAACATACCCGTTTTACTGGAAAAAAGGGTATGTGACCCAAGTTTGAAGATGTTGGATGACGCATGGGGGTGTGTGTCACCTCATCTGGGGATGCTTCCAACACGAAAGTTGTAGTATTTGATCTTACGAGCACAACAGTACAATTTTTTAGGCGATCAGACATCGTCTCGAGGTTGTTTTGATTGTCTAAAGATTTAGGGTTCATTTTTAATTATTTTTAAAAATCTCAAAAAATTGTGGTATTAAAATAGAAGATATATGGGATGGTTAGTGACCCTTATAATTGATTTATGATATGTTCTCAAGTTTTCGGAAATTACGGAAATACATGCAAAGCGAAACTCGATTATACGAACGGTGTGTGAGTGATTTTATGAATATTTAATTAATATTTTGTTGTACGTTATTCGAGGTTTCTGTAAACTATGTTTTCGATACCGTTCTGATTGGGATTTCAAATTGAATGTGGTTTGTGGCATAGAATAATGTGATATTGCAATAATTATGATTTCTGAACGAGTTTTATAAAAGTAACATTAATGGCATGTTTTACGAGAATTGACATTTGAGCTGTGTTTAGGGCTTAGGCCTGAGATTCTCACTATGGTTTAGTTTTTTATTGGTATTGATGATGGTTGTGATGTGGACTTGAGTCAACTATATATTGTGATGACTATTGATTGATTAGTCTCAAACGTCGAGCCAAGGTCTATAACGACCCGTCCCGAATTTCGAGATTAGATTAGTGACTAATCAAGGATTAGTAAAGTTAATCGGTGATTAGTAGTGTACTTTCGGACGGACGGTACAAAATGACCGTTTTGCCCCTAGTCGTGTGCAAAACATTGACTTTTCGTTCAGGCGGTCAAATTGTAACGACCCGTCCCGAATTCCGGGATTAGATTAGTAACTGATGATGATTAGTGGGATTAATCAGTGATTAGTTGGGCGAAATCGGACGAACGATGTAAAATGACCATTTTGCCCTTAATCGTGCAAAAATCGAAGGAGGTGGAGCACTGGTTGGCCGGGAACCTGAGTTCCAGTTTCAGAGGATTTTCAGTGCTGTGGACGACTACTTCCAGGTAACGGTTCGATCAATTGGTTAGATGTGTTGGTTCGTTTGGGTCCCTATATGCTACCTGTGAAGTTAATTTGAGTTTGGTTTAGAAACCATGGAGTTTGGGTTTGGTTGATCACGGGTCGACGGTCAGATTAAGGGATGGTTGAGGTTGATTATTGACACAGAACTTTAATTAGATGGTTAATAAATGTTCTAGGATAAAAAACGAAAGGAATCGAGCGTGAATTGAAGGGTAATTGATCGGGCCGAACACACGGGTTGCAGACCCGTATTGCAGGAAACGGGTGAAGAAAGAGATGAACAGTGCTGAACACTGTAGCAGGCGTGTGGGTGTCACGCGCAGCCACTCACGACGCGTGGGCACAAATTCCCAGGTGAGGTCAACATGACTTTTATCCTATACAATGTAACGAACATTTTAGCATTGGTTTCGTGTCAATTGGACACCGTTCCGACATTGTTCGGGTTGTCCGAAGGTTTTAAGACGAGTTTAAAAATAGTTAAAAATTTGGGAAAATTACGAGACTTGAGTAGGATGTTAATGAAGAGGTTAGTAACCCTCTAATGTGATATGAACAGGTTTGGGAGTCCCGGTGTTAGTGACAGGGCCCGGGAAGGCCGATGGCACGCGTATCGAGGCGCATGGTTAAATGGTCTGTGAGTGGACATTGGTTTTATAAATTCTATGCATGTATAACTGTTTCATGATGATTATATTTGTGATTATATGATTTGGTTCGGATTTTGGTGAATTAACATGATTTCACGCATTTCAAGGTGATTTATTTGTTTGCACATAAATCGAGGTTTTATGGTTTTGCACTTATTTCCATATTTGTGGTTTGGATATGATTTCATGAAACGGTTATAGACTTGATAAAGTAAACTCGGGCTGAGACCCATTTGAGTTATAATATCGGGCCAAGGGCCCAGTTGATTTACGAAATCGGGCTAGGGGCCCAGTTGATTTATAAATGTGATTTCGGGTCGAGGACCCTAAAATGGAATTGAATAAATGATTTTGGATTTAATAAACCAAGTATTTGGACTTGTGATGGTTTTATGGAAATTCGGGGCAGGGCCCTTGTGATATTTTGGAAATGAATGATAAACTGTTTTCCATAAACCATCTCGATTTGAGGATTTGTAATGGTCTCCTCCAGGTGTCTGGGACACTGGGGAAGTCACGGTGCATTGCCTGCCAGGGGTCATTGTACGGAGCGCCGGACTGTGTGATGACTCAGGAGCAGGATTGCTATGATTAGACGTCTGGGACGTCAGACATCTCTGACGTCAGACATCTGGGATGCCAGAGATATGGACCCGATGAGACCCCGGGCAGCACGCGTCGCTTTAATACCGTGAGATATGATGTCTGGGACGTCAAGCGTCTGGGACGCTAGGCATCTGGGATGTCAGAGATGGTAATGTGGTAAATGTGTACCACTGGATTTATGAAACGACTTTTGATTGAAAATGTGTTTTTGGTTTCTGGGCTAAGGCCCTAACAGTTATTTCTAATCAATATTTTATTACTGTTTTTGATGCATGCATACGTTTTTACTGAGGGGCATAAATGTCTTATAAAATGTATTTTATGAACTTGTTTATTTTCGTCCACTCACAGCCTTTATTGTTTTTAATTCCCTTCAGGTTGATCGCGGATGCGACTGTAGCAGAGACTGGGACATTGCATGCCTCCTCCATCGATCCTTGCCCACTCTGGACGCCCGTCGGGGCAGCGGCTTTCGGTTATCGCTTGTCTGACACTTCGTGTCAGACGGGAGCATGACACATCCCACGGTAATCCCGGGGGGATTGGGATGGGTCGTGTCAGCGTGGTATCAGAGCAGGGTTGCTCTTTTTGTACGCGCAGGTTGAGGATGTGGTGTCCCTTGAAGGCTGCAGTTCGTCATCAACCTGATAGTTAGGGTAATCGGATGGATAGTTGGTGGGATTAAATCTTGAATAATGGATATAGTACGATTGGCCTGATACGCCTTACGTTAATGCGATTCAACCCAAGTGGGGTTGTATGCAATGAACTGGTAATGTGGGACGGTCGGTTCGGTCATGGGGTAATGGATTGTTGTGCTGCTGGGCACAGCTGGGTTCGAGAAACCCCATTTGAGTGGTGATTTTGGGAAATGCGAAACTCAGTTGAGTAATAGTCTAAAATGTGGACCCTGGTGGCGATGGCTAGTGTACGAGATGTTGGTACATCGGAGTTAGCCAATGACCTTCGTGGTGGAACCCACAATGAGTTGATGGGTTGATTGGAATTGACGTCTAAACCAAGTCAGGACCGCGGCGTCGGTCAGGTTTGGAATTTTACTGCAGAGGACGGTTGGGTTCCTCTGAACCCTAGGGTGTGATTGTGGAACCCTAGTTTATGATGGTTGGGAATGGTGAACCTTAGTCGTGATAAATCGACTAGTATTGTGGTCGTGGTAGTTGAGAATCAGGGGACGTTCCGGGAACATTCATTATCCTGGTGTGGATGGTCAAATTGGAGGTATCCATAGTTGTGGAGTACGAGTAGTGATACGGGATCGTCGTTCGGTATGAGCGGAGATCCAGGGTATCAACTTCGCACGTTGTGTGCTAGTATGGGTGCTCGTGTGCTAGTGTGGGTGTCCGTGTGCTGGTGTGGATGTATGGATGCCTGTGTGTTGAGGCAAGTGTTGATGATACTAGCACTGGTGCTGGTGTCGGTGATTGAGATTGAGATGAGCCACGAGATGGGATGTAACTCTATCATGATGGATATATGATCGGTATCTGCGACTCAGTAGTGGTTGAGTCATGGACTGGATAGGATCCAGCGGAGATTGTGAGGTGTTGGCATAGGTCCCCAACAGTGTTGAGATGACAAGTGATGAATGGATAAAAAGGTATGTTTGAGACAAGAGAAATCTAGGGATGATGTTCCCTATGTCATGAGAATTAGTGGATTTGGGGAGTTGTTGTCAACTCCGAGATTGGTATGATTGTGTGTTGCTAATACCCTCAGAAAGTACAAGGAAATTACTGGAAATGGAAAAGGCGAGGAAAACCATTGGTGGTATAGATGTGAGATTTTGTGATTGTGAATCACATGGGAACTTGAGGGTTGAACCTGTAAAGGTTGAGATGTGAAACGAAGGCAGTAATGTATGCACGTCCAAAAAGAGTTGAGTAATTCCCGTTCGGAATCGGTGTATGTGCATAAATGGTTATTAACGGACTTGAGATCTGAGTATTGGATTGATTGCGGACATGTGGTTGTCCAAGTGAGTTGAGGACGTAGGAGGTCCAGTGGTTGGACTTGACACCCCATTGGGAGCATGTCTATTCCCAACAGGATTGGAATCTTGGTTTCGAGAAGAGTTGTGATTGCGGCACGAGGGGAGTGCTCGTTTCCGCATTGGTAATCGGTATTCTGAAGTCATTTGGGTCGACTTCTTATTTTCTGCCCTGGCAGACGTTGATTGTGGTTACTAGTACGTTGAACGTGTATTAGTTGGTGGGCCCATGTGTGTTTTGGGGTCATCAGGAGGAGTTGCGTATTTCGAAGTTAGGTAAACAAGATTTCTCATTTTCTGCTGGGGGGCAGACGATGCTGGTTTACATGGCGTGGTGAGTGCAGCGAGTCTTATTTGCTTCCACGTAGGATGAGTTTTGGCGTCATCGTTTTTGGATCATCCTTGGTTTTTCCTAGGTGGGATGACGAGGATCGATACGAGGTAATCAGTGAGAACTCACAGTCTCGGCGTGTCTCGTCGTTGACTGATCAGTTTAGTTGTGGGAGTTGGTTGTCGAACGTTGTGACAGTATGCAGATTAGTTGAGGGTGTAAGACCCTAGGGTTTGGAGTCTAGTAGTTAACTGTGTGGATCCTAGGTGGAGCAGGATCATCGTGACGGTTGTAGTCGGGAATGCAATGTTGAATCTGGGTCGTGATCTTGATGATCCAGATAGGGGGGGGAGAGTTTATCACCCTTACTTTGGTACGTGAGTCGTAAATGACGGGACTGGACTTCTTTTCGAAGTGAATCCCGTATGGTGTACTACTTGGGTGAGTCGGTTCCCGTATGGAGGGCTTTATATCAAATTAACCATTCAACATATAAAATATATTATATAATACTAATTTATATCAAATTTATAGAGCATACATTAATTACTAATAAATTAATAATTATTTATGATGAATAAAATTATATTTGTAAAGCATTTGACAATAAATTCAAAACATTTTAATAATAAAAATATGTATTTAGTCAAAAAAAGAGTTGTGAAGTCTTTTTAAATTAGAGGTTTTTCTTTATAATATGTATTTATTTATAAATTAGAATTCTTTCTAAATTTGAGACGTTTCTTAATATGCTATTTAGTAAAAAACAGGTATTTCTTAATAAAAACATGAAAGACAATAATAATAATAATAATATAATATGCCATTTAGTCTTTCATTTATATTAATTAATTTATTATTTTATACCTAAAATATATTTTAAATTCACGTTAGTTTTATTTTACATCTCCCCCATTCTTTCTCTTTCCCTTGAGAACGTCAATATTCTCTTCTCTACGATCTTGACGTCGGCAGCCACTCAAGCCCAGTCACAGTTGAGATCGATTTCGTCTCCTCTCGTATATCACTTCCTTCACTCATGCCTCTATGCTCTTTTCCCCTTCATGTTCCACCAGAAAATAAAAAGAGCTGAGAATCCAACCAACTTCAGTAGTCGAATCAGGCCGCGAGAGGTACTCCAACCCATTCGTCTAGGCAAGATAAAGCCCTCCATGTCCTTCTTGAGAATCATCAAAGACCATAGTTTGAGAATCAAAGATTTGAAGCCATAGGTATTCCCGATCGGATTATGAGAAATCCAAGTAAGGTTTCTTGAATCAAAGCTCAGACTTACAATCATGGGTGTTGAAGATGCTTCTAGGTGGCTGGGCTGAAGTTTTTGGTCAAGTTTGGTGTCAGAAGATATCAAAAAATTTCGGTAAATTTCGACAATTTCGTCAAAATTTACCGATATCGGGCAATAACATGGATATTGGGGGAAGAAATTTCTTCCCCCTAGTTTAGATGCCGGACTCCCAATTTTTTGATATCTTGAGTGAAATATTGGCAATTTAAATTGCCGATATTTCAATCCATGGTTCTCACTAATCTCTTGCATTCTCATTTCGAAGCAAGGAACCATGGCGGAGACCACGACTCGAGACAAACCCAATTCAGACCTGATTTCAACCAGTTAGGAATTCAGAGCAATTTAGGTAATCTCAAATCCTATTTGCTTGGTTGTTATAATCCCAATGTTGTGAGCATTTGATTGGGCTAATTGTATGTGGATTTTAAGGCCAGGGCATGGCGGCAGAGACGCAGCCAGAAATCGGTGGGCTGCTGGATTCTAGGCAAAACATGTATTATTTCAACTAGCCTAAACCATTCAAAATCTTCTTAAGACGACGAGTCTAACCCTTATTTTGCATGCAGCATCTGTGGGTGCCTATAGCCTAATCGGAGCTTCGATGTTTTTCTGGAAAACCAAGTAACCGCAACGCCCTTCGGATGTCTTGAGGTAGATTCTCGACTTGAAACCCAAGTTTTTATAATCCTGACGTAATTGCGAGTCAATTAGTTGTTGAGCGGTCAAAACCTGGGATCTTTTGCAGAAAATGACCACCGTGAATGGCGGTCCAATCATCGTCCCCGGTGGGACTCCAGTGACTGAACTGGCCATCAAATACTAACGACACCGTCAATACTTGACGGAATATGCCAACGGTGTTAGTATATTCTGTTAACTTCTAACGGCACTATAACCGTAGTCAGATAGGAATATCCCTTGGAATATTCCACACATATGGCACTATGCTGTGTGTGCAGCACGTGCGACACGTGTGTCACTATAGGAGCCACACGCAGAGTGTTTGACGTGTGGCATTGGGGGTATATTGTAATGACCCGTCCCGAATTCTAGGATTAGATTAGTGACTAATCACGATTAGTGAGGTTAATCCATGATTAGTTAGGTGAAATCGGATGAACTGTGCAAAATGACTGTTTTCCCCTAGAATGGGTAAAATGTTGAATTTTTATTCTATCAGTCAAATGGACTTTGGCCGATGACCATGACTTAGTTCAGGACGTCACGAGTTCATAGACAGGTGGCACGTTCAATTCCGACATTCGAAGAAGAAGTTATGACGTTCGGAAGTTCAAGAGAAATTTGGTAATTTTGGTTAAAAGGAGCAAATAGTTGACTTTTAACAGGGAGGTCCGATGGGCGAGGGCCGAGGACTGTTACATAGATCGGGACGATACGAATCCATAGATAGGCGGCACGTTGAAATCGGACTTCGAACGGGGAAGTTATAGGTCACGGAAGGTCGATTTCACTATGCATGTACTTCGAGGCGATGATGATTTTGCAATATCTGATTAGGCAGATATTTTAAGTGGGACCCATGGATGAGTGACAAGTGTCACTCATCCCATTGGCCAATTTCCCTAAAAAGGGGATCTCACTGATTAAATAATATTAATTTAATTGTTTATATTTTAATCCTTAACTACACTAAATCCTAACCCTTCATTTCATTCCATCCTTCAATCCCCACCATTCATCCCATCTCCCTCTCATCTGATCAGCCTTCATCTCCTTTGTCTCTCACAATCCTGAAAACCCATATTTCTTCATTCTCCATTTCTCTCTTAAAAACAAACACACAAACACCACCCAGTTTCCTCACCACCATAATCATCGTGTGAGCTCATGTGTAACCGTGAGAGAATGGGATGATGAGGACAGTGAAGGGATGGACGGTGGCCCACGACGATGGCCACGGCGGGGAGGTCGAAACCGTAAGGTAAGTTTTATTCAAAAATTGGAAATCGGTTTTTATTGGGTTTTAATCGAACCTAACATTTAGGCTATGTTTCTAGGGGTCTGGTGAGGCTGATAGGATTGTTTTTGAAGGCTTGGACGGCCTAGAAGGGACGGTGGATGGCGGAGGAACTAACCACCGCCATGGCTGAGCATAAAGGTACGGGTTTTGTGGTTGTTCTTCAGTTTTTAATGTTTAAAAAGATAAGAAACAAGGTTAGGAAGGGATTAGGATTAAAATGGGGCAAAATGGAGTAGAAATGGACCAGTTTGGGCTTTGAACCGGTCCAGACCGGTACGGCCGGTCCAGGAACCAGAGAACCCGGTTCAAGAATTGAAGAAGATGAACAGTGTACCCGGCGCGTGGGCTCACGCGTAGGGACTTCTCTAGGTGCATGGGGGCGTGTGTCCCACTGCTTAGGAATGTCTTCAACACGTGAAATCTTCTATTCGATGTAACGAACATTTTGGGACTGGTTTCGTGTCGATCGGACACCGTCTCGATAATGTTTGGGGCATCGGAAGGTTTCGGATCGGGATTAAAAATAGTTAAAAATTCCGGAAAATTACGGGCCTTTAGTGGGAGGTTAATTAAGTAGTTATTAATCTTCTATTACGATTTGGACAAGTTTGGGAGTCCCGGTGACAGTGATTGGCTCGGGAGAGCCATATGGCACGCATATCGAGGCAGCAGCTCGGACGGTCTGTGAGTGGACCTTTTTTTCTAAATTGGTGCATGCATAAATTTTTATTATATGTTTTAATACATGTTTGGTGATGCCATGAGTGAATTTGGTTGTGGTTTCGTATAGGCATGTATTTCGAGGTATCAGCCTTATACGGTGCCTTTACGGGTCTGTATTTCTTCGATGGTCTAAATGAAATGGATTTATATTTCCAAAAGGATAAACTCGGGTATGAGACCCATTTGGTTTTTTCTCGGGCATATGACGCTATTGATGGCCTTCGGGTCTAAATCATGGTCGCGGCGAGTGTTATGTGCACAACGATCGACGATACGACGCTCGCCTCCAGATTGGGATGTGTTCCTTCTGAAGAGGTCACGATGCACGATCTGTGGTCGGGCAACCGATGGAGGCTCGACTTCGGAGTCCTGACGGTTCAGGATATCGATCGGTGATGAGTGCACCATGGTCTTGTGTTGGTCGCGTCGGTTGATTCGTTCACGGCGACATACCAGGATTGAGGGCTGTCTTGGATGGATGGTTGCACGCATCACTACGATCGGAGTCGTGACTGACCCTTAGATATCGGGCACGATGCCCAGCTGATGTCATATGTTCGGGCACGAGACCCAATTGTTTTACATTGATGATTTTAGGTCAGGTACCCTAGATGGATTTCCAAGTTCATGGCGGTTTATGGGAACCGGCATGAACCCTAGAAAGGTTATTGTGGTACATGACGGTTTATGGGAACCGGATCCTGGCGTACTCTGATAGCCTAAGAGGGCAAAGGTTAGAAATATCCCTTGTCTGACACTTCGTGTCAGACGGGAGCAGGGTCATCCTGCGTTAATCCCGGGGGGATTGGGATGGGTTGACAGGACCCATCCCAATCCACCCGGGATTAACATGGAATATGCCCTGCTCCCGTCCAACAAGGGGTGTTAGACAAGGGATAACCAAGAATCACTGCCCAAACGGGGCATCCAGAGTGCGCAAGGATCGATGGAGGAGGTATGCAATGTCCCAGTCTCTGCTGCAATCGCATCCGTGATCAACCTGAAGGGCATTAAAACCAAAAGCTGTGAGTGGACAAAAACCAGTAAGTTCATCAAATACATTTATAAGACATTTATGCCCTCCACTAAAAACGTATGCATGCCACAATAACCAGTAACCAAAACGTTTGCTCAACCGAGCCCTTAGGGCCTTAGCCCAAAAACCGTTAACCAAAAACCAAGTGTGGGAACTCAGCCCAAAACCGTGGAATACCACCACCATACATATACGACCATGTGGGTCACCACCCACTACCATAAATGAACATTAATTCATTAAAATCACACAATCATAAATCCACCCGGAAAGCCATTTCATTAAATCGTATTTTACCATTACCATCACCAGCATCCCTGATGCTAGACGTCCCTGACGTCATGTCTCACGGTTTCACAAGCTACGCGTGCTGCCCGGGGTCTCTCCGGGTCCATATATCTGACATCCCTGATGTCTGACGTCCCTGACGTCAATCATAGCAATCCTGCTCCTGAGTCATCATACGGTCCGGCTGCTCCGTATAATGACCCCTCGCAGGCAATGCACCGTGACTTCCCCAGTGTCCCAGACATCTGGAGGAGACCATCATATATCCATGTGTACAGATGGTATATGGAAAAATAGTTTTTATTAATTCATTTCACAACATCACAATGGGCCCTGCCCGAATTCCCATAAAACAACACATTTCCATTTAGGGTCCCTAACCCGAAACCTCATTTATTAAATATAGGGCCCCTGGCCCGAAATCATCATTTAAATCCAACTGGGCCTCATGCCCGACTTTATGAACCACTGGGCCCACGGCCCGATTTGTAAACCAACTGGGCCCGCAGCCCGACTTACGTACTCAAATGGACTCCAAGTCCGAGATTTCCAAAACAAGTGGGCCTCAAGCCCGAATTCATCTTTCCAATATAAAAACCATTTTATCATATTATTTATTTAACCACAAACACGCAAAACCACAAATAAACCGTTAATCCCGATATACGTGAAATACGGAAAACACCTCGAAATACGTGCAACATACCCAAAATCAATGCTCACAAATACCATCATAGAAATCATGTATATAAACCATATAACACATTTAAGCATGCATAAGATTTATAAAACCAAAGTCCACTCACAGACCATTTTAATCGTGTGCCTCGATACGCGTGCCACCGGCCCTCCCGGGCCACACCACTATCACCGGGACTCCCAATCCTGTCCAAATCACATTAGAGGGTCACTAACCTCATCATTAACCTCCTATCAAAGTCCCGTAATTTTCCCGAATTTTTACTTATTTTGAAACTTAATTTAAAACCTTCGGACATCCCGAACACTATCGAGATGGTGTCCGATCGACACGAAACCAATTCCAAAATGTTCGTTACATTAAATAGATTAAAAGTCATGTTGACCTCACCTCGAGATTCGTGCCCACGCGCCGTCACGCGCCGCCGTGAGTGGCTGCGCGTGAAACTCACGCGCCGTGAACAGTGTCACCGTTCAAACCCGTTTCTCTGATAAACGGGTCACCGTGACCCGCGGCCCAACCCGACTGGTTCTCAGTCAATTCTCAACCATTCTCCGTTCCGTTTGTTCCTACAAGATCGTCCAAGTTAGACTAAGGGTTCTGTGGGATTAAAAACTAGAAAACACGTCTAGATCGTACCTCCATGATCGAGAAGCTCACGGCCAAAACTCCACCGTTGACTGCTCCCAGCTCCGACCACCATTCCCTTCGAAAACGATCCCTACAGACTCGTTTCAACCCCTAGATCATCATCCTGGTCACTAGATCGATCGAAGTACGTTAAAACCCAACCTGCCATTTTTACCCGAAAACAGACTCACGGGTTCGAGGCTTACCTCGCCGCCGTGACTCCCGCCGTGGCCACCAGCACGCCTAGTTCGACTCCAGGAACATCATTCACCTCTCCAAAACGATCAAACACCATCCCACAACGATTTCCAATTTCTGAGTTTCAGACCTCCCCTGTTTTTCCTCTCCACCGCCAGCCTCGCCGTCTCCCGTCGTCTCCCGTCATCTCCCGTCATCTCTCAAGCCTCACCGTGCAGCTAATCTTTCACACACACCAACACAGAGGAGATTGGTGAGGTAGTTTGGACGTTTGGATGTTTTGGGCTGATTTGGTTCCTCTCGGGTCTGGGGGGTTTGTGGGCTGCGCCGCCGCCCGTGGTGGTTGTTGCCGGCGTCTGGGGGTGGCTGGTGATTACCTGGTGCCGTCTAGTGTGTGAGGCTGGGCTGTGAGGTGATGATGTGCATGATCAAGGAAGGAAACCGTGCTCACGGTTTTGAGGGAGAATGAAAATGGGTGTGTGAGTAGTCTGATCAAATACAAGGGAAGGAAATGAATCAACGGTCCAGATTCAATCTCAGTTTAAAATGAAGGGTGAGGATTCCATGAGAGGAAATGATTACCTACACCAATGGCCAACAAGAACCCCTGAATTAGGGAATGTAAGGGATGGTGACACATGGCATATATCCAAGGGTCCAGATTCGTTTTGATTAAAGTAATCAGATATTATTATTATTATATTATTATTTTAGTCCGAGTCTCGGTTAATCGAGTTTACTTCCGTGACCATAACTTCGTCGTCGAATCTCCGATTTCGGCATGCCGCCTGTCGTTGGATTCGTATCGAAGATACCTACGTAACGGTCCTTGGCCCTCGTCCATCGGACCTCCCGGTCAAAAAGTCAACATTTGGCCCCTAATAAGCCAAATTACCAAAATACCCCTCAACTTCCGAACACCATAACTTTCTCTACGAACGTCGGAATCGAACGTGCCACCTGTCTATGAACTCGTGACGTCCCGAACTACGTCACGGTCATCGGTCAAAGTCCATTTGACCGCCCGAACAAAAAGTCAACATTTTGCCCACGACCAGGGACAAAACAGTCATTTTGCACAATTTGTCCGATTCCGCCCTACTAACCACCGTTCAACCTCGCCAATCAAGATTAGTGACTAATCTAATCCCGGAATTCGGGACGGGTCGTTACATGGGTCATGTCATGCATGGCCAGAATATGAGTCCCCAAACCGAAGCATGGAGGTGCGTGAGCTACTTTTTCGACCCTCCGTCGGGCGCGTGGGACTTTTTCCGACCCACACCGTCACGTGGGCACATTTTCTAGTCATTTTGAGTAGTTTTAACTGCGTTACAGCCCATTTTGAGTGTTCTAAGTGTTGTTTCGAGCTACCCTTAGGGGTTTTCTAGGGTTTTAAATTGGATTTGTTTGGTAACTTGAATAATGGTTCTTGTTAGGGTTAAGTGGACTGTGAACTTGTGCTAGCTTGGTATCCTGGATGAAATTGACTCCCTAACCTAGTGTGTGAGTGGACCCCTTCCTTAAACTTATTTTTATAATTCTTTTTACTTGTACGTTTTACGACAATTACACTTATGATATTTATCGAGCATGCATGAGTTATTATGTACTACTTGTGGGTGTGATTGAGATAATTGATTTACAATGCTTACTTGGATGTGCTAGATGTGCTATAATACGATGGTTATGCATGTATGTACATAGTCGAGTCACATGTTGCATTGCATATGAGTCCCCAGGGCATTTATGAGATAGAGATGTTAGAAACCACTTAGGAGTCGCTGGTATCTACTACTCGTTTGTAGGCCACAGACCAGTCCTCCACGTGATCGTTCACCCGCGTTGCTCGCTATACTAGTTAAAATTGCCCAGTCCTGTTCCCGAGCTCCAAGGGACTCATGGTGATGGTGTATTGCACCCAACCCTTCACGTGGTCGTGGTACGTGAGCAAGATACCCAGTATTTGTTACGAGTGTGAGACTCGAGTGATTCAAGAGCAAGTGTTTAGTGGATTGATATTGTGAGTTATTGTGATCTTTGCATGACTCATCTGGATGTGCATTTGAATTATTATCAAATTAATATTATTATCTTTCGTATTACGTGTAAGTATGTTATGACTGTTTGGAATTTTCGATAAAACGAGGGGTTAAAGTGTGTTTTAATAACTGTGGTTTTACACTGAAACAAGCTACTAGGTCCACTGACCATTGTTTTTTAATCCCTCAGGTCTTGTTAGTGAGCATGAATTTTGAGGAGGCGTGGTTGCTTCTCTAACACTCACTCTTGAGCTTGGAGTGACGCGATGGTTTAATCGGGTAGAGACAGGTAGTATGTAATTGTATGATTATTAATGTGTGTCTATGCTCTATACTTCCACTGTTGGGTGAATTTTAATCGTTGTTCACTAGTTAGGGTTCACCCAAAATGCAATATTTTAAACTAAATGGCTTTCGTCATTTGGACGTCATCGTCCAGATGTCGGCCAGCACGCCTTATTTTTTGTGTCCTTGCGGACTTTCTGGATCGGGGTGTGTCAAATATCATGTCAAACGACTCCTCATTATTGAGGCTTCAAGCAACCCTAATTCTATGGAAAACTATTCATGCATAATTCAAAAGCATTGCATTACGGAATTTATAATACAATATACGAATGGAAATAAAATGACAATAAAGAGTGTTGAAGATGATGCACAGCAAAAAACAACGTCAAAGCTTCTCGCTTAAGTCTCGTTGGTCAATTGTCTCTCAAAACATAAAATTGAAGCTATTTAAGCTGGAAAATAAAGTGTATATGCGTCTAGGGTATCTAATGGTCCCTAATTTGATTCATAAGGCTCATATTATAGGAGACTAAATAGGGTGGGATTATGTTTACAAACTAACTTTAAAATTGCTATCCTAGTTTGGCAGTGGCATCTTCCTGATAAGTACGGATTTTGGACATTCCTTAGACAACAAGGAATCCACAAGGGTGGCAATCCTTCTCCCTATGGATTTGTGGTTTCTTGTGAGGCAAGAGAAGTTTTGATAAACTTCTAAGGTTCCTTGAAAATGAAGGAATGGGATGGTCATCCCTAGGCACCATTGGCACGACAAGTCCTCATTTTGGGCTTCTAAGGCCACCATTTAAGGTGCAACAGGGCCTTGCTAGGTTGTGCACACATTTGACCACGCACTATCATTTCCTTAGCTGGACACATAATTTTAAACTCAAACATAACCAATGACTCACTTGATTCCATTATTGTTGAGGTGATGATACGTTTTAGCCTACATGGGCATGTCAAAAGACATATCATGGGCCTCTGTCTGGCATGTCTATGGCACGTCTGTAACGGCCCGTCCCGAAAAATAGGATTTGATTAGTGGTTAATGATGGATTAGTGAAGTTAATCGGTGATTGGTTGGATGCGTTCGGACAGACAATGTGAAATGACAATTTTACCCCTGGAATTGGGCAAAATATTGACTTTTTGATAGGGCAAAATATTGACTTTTTGATAGGGCTGTCAAATGGACATTGACCGATGACCATGACGTAGTTCGAGATGTCACGAGAACATAGACAGGTGGAACGTCCGATTCTGACATTCGAGAAAAAAATTATGACGTTCGGAAGTTCGAGGGTATTGTCATAATTAGGTTAAAAAGAGGGAATTTGTTGACTTTTTACATGACAAGTATTTTTCAAGCAATTCGAGGACCGTTGGGGTAGATCTCGATGTCCTGAGTACAACGACAGGCGGCACGTCATCTTTGGAAGTCAGACGGTTTACTTTTGGGCCTAGATAAGTGAACGGTAAAATGGTAATTTGTACATGAGAAGGGCTAAATGGTCAATTGGTTACATTGGGATTTGTCCCAGTGGGAAAATGGACATGTGGCTGCCTAGGGGTGATTGTTTGCTGAGATTTGGACACATGGCCCTTCTTTAGAGGCCTATGGAACCCTTCTAGCCGACCTACTCGTGTTTGAAAACACATGAAGTTGCACGGTTTTGGGGAAAAACAGAGGAAAACAGACTGAGCCGTGAGGAACCCTCCAAAAGTTCCTCCAAGCTTCATCCATGTTTCCTACCGTGTGAAGGGAATTGTGAGAACAGCTGGTGGGGAGTGTGGTGGTCCTCTTATAAGCATCGTCGTGCACGGTGGTGGTCGGGAGGAGGTGAGAACAGTGAACCCTCTTTTGAATTCGAACTTGGATTTTTAGTTTAGGCCATGGATAACAGTATTAATTGATTATATGGTGATCAGGAAGGAGAGACGTGTCTAAGGAGAAGGGAAAGATGGCCTGCCGTGGACTGGTGGCCGGTAAACCAACGCGGTAAGTTTTAGTTAAATTTTGAATACGGGTTTTAGGCCTTGTCGATGACTGCTAATGTTTGGAACATGCTAAGTGAAGGTAAACAAGTCGATTAGGACTAAAGTTGAGGCTAAAGGAGGTCAAAAACTGTGGAGGGACATAGATGCAGAGCATGGTGTAAATTTTGAATCGGGAAGGTAAGGTTCAGGTCCTAAATTCGTGATTTTATTAGCTAAATCGGTTAGAATTAACAGGACGAGTTCAATAGATTAAAAAGGATGGGAAAAGATGAAACATGGGACGAATTAAGAGATGAACCGGTTGCGTCGATTCGAGTTACAGAGGCTGGTCTGAACCGGGTTGACAACGGGTTGAAGATGTTGAACAGTGGGCGCATGGCTTCCACGCGCAGCCTTCTTGGGCGGCACGTGAGGAGCGTGGGGCTCCTTTTGGGAAAATTTCCAACACCACTTTTAAATTATTCGATGTAACGAACATTTTGGCAGTGGTTTCGAGTCGATCGAACATTATCTCGATATGTTTCAGGATGTCCGAAGGTTGTAGGCCTAGGTTAAAAATAGTTAAAAATTCGGAAAAATTACGGGGCTTAAGTATGACCATTGAGAAGTAGTTAGTGACCTTATATTGGGATTTGGATAGGTTCAGGAAAGCCGGTGATAGTGAATTGGCTGGGAACGGCATAAGTGCGCGCGTATCGAGGAGGCGGCGAAATGGTCTGTGAGTGGACTTTGCTTTCTTACTTATGATGCATGCATATATGTTTTTATATGTTTTCTATACGTGATTCTATGATTTGATTTATGATCTTGGCAGTTTACAGTTTAGCACAGTTTTCGAGATATTTACGAACTTACACGTTTTACGAGAATACGATTGATGTTGTGATTTAAACGCAGTTTTCATGATTTGATTTAGGGATTTGAAATACGATTTGATTTCAAAGATTCAAAATGGATTTTGGAAAGTAATTTCTGGTTTGAAGCCCAGTTCAGAAAAGTGGTTTTAAAGAACGTGATTTCGGGTTTTTCAATTGGATTTCAGAATGACGATTTTGGATTTGATTTCGGAAACTTGAAAATGGATTTTCAGGTTTGGGTTCGGAATGGTTATTCCGGATGCCGGCTTACGGGATGATGGTTTCGGACTCGGATTTGGAAATGGATATGGATATGAGTTTTGGGTTTGGATTCGGGATCCTGATGAGATTGCGGATTCAGATTCGGAAATGGAAAATGGTTTTC
Organism: Prinsepia uniflora; assembly: GCA_032719365.1. Lineage (NCBI taxonomy): Eukaryota > Viridiplantae > Streptophyta > Magnoliopsida > Rosales > Rosaceae > Prinsepia > Prinsepia uniflora. The sequence goes on from CM064864.1 coordinate 30,390,570, forward strand.
AAACGGTTTTCGATTGGATTTGCTGGATCTAGTTATTGGGTTTAAAGACCCGGGTATGATATTACGGGGGCGGGCCCGGATTGGGTTTAAAGACCCGAATTGAGTTTAATGACTCGGGAGTTTAAAGCCTCGGATATTGATATTTCCCCCGTAGGCCTATTGAGTTTAAAGACTCGGGAGTTTAAAGACTTGGATTATATTGAGGCCTGGATTGAGTTTAAAGACTCGGGAGTTTAAAGACTCGGATAGATCCAACAGGTTCGATGGATGGAAATGTGGGTTCAAATGTGTTTTGGATTTCAATGAGACTTGATGATGATGGTTTTTAAAAACGGGTTTCCAATATTTTGGGCTAAGACCTGGATATTATGGATTTGATGGTTTTGGGATGAGGCCCGGGATTTAAGCATGGTTTTATAGAATGGTTTACATAATGGTTTTATGACATGGATTTTGATGTGCATGTATTGGTTTCTAAATTGAGGGTATAAATGTAAATGTCCTTTTCTTATAACTGTTTTTGAACTATACTTTATTTTTGTCCACTCACAGTCTTTTCATGTTTTCGATACCCTCCAGGTTGTTGCGGTGCGGGTTGTTGTTTGAGAGAGACGGAGACATCACACCCGCGATCCACAGTAGATTATGCACCCTCTGGGAAGTCCGAAAAATTTTGGACGATCGGATCGAGAATCCCTTGTCCGACTTACATGTCACATGGAGGTTGGACGTCGGTTTAGCCTTCGTGTCATGCGTAAGTTAGAAGGGAGCAGGACTTAGCCCTTAATCCTGGAGGATTGATGATGGGTCCTGTCAAATTTGTATCAGAGCCAAGTTTTGTGCACTCTGCGCGAGGTTTGGCTCCTAGAGTCGTTGATTCGTCGCCTTGGGTGTTTTTATACTACTGTGGATGTGATGTCTCGACGCGGAACAGCCCGTCAGCAACCTGGACGCGATAGTGATAGTATGCTCGTTAATGGTTAAGTTAGCGGCGATTGTTAGTGCCAGGGTGATAGTCACTCGATACGCGGTGCAAGGAATAACATAGGTCGGCTTAGTCGGAATAGTTAGCGTATTTGGCGCTGGATATGCTGGATGGTTGGACTATAGGGTCGGATGTATTCCAGCATGGTTAACCTGGATGGTAGCCAGTGAGCTATGATTCTGAGTAGGCTGGTCGACCTGTGGAGCCCGATAGTAGCCTATTGAGAATGGTGGTACACGTGGGTCGAGGAGGCCGGTTGACTGTGGCCTGTTGGGCCGGATGGTGTTTGTTTAACGATAGTATGGACTTAGTCGGGTGTAGCGACCTGAGTGGTACAGTGGTAGTGAGTCAGTGGTTGTCGCGGGTTTGGATACCCTAGATAACGAGGATGATTGGAGGAACCCTGTAAGGACAATCAGTTTGGATTGTGAGTACCTAAATAAGAAACCCCAGAGGTGGTGCTGAGTCTGGAAACTGTAAGGTTGGCGTTTGTGGTTATGTAGTTGTTGTGGTTGGGCCGATTTAAGGCCGGATTGGAGATGGTGCTGCTAGGTGCATACGAGGTAGGGAATGGTCAGTGGATGACTCTGGACGAGTCCAGTGTTGGGTGCTCAGAGTGTTGGATTACGAGGGAGGTTAGTTCTCTGACCTAAGTGTAGATTGAGGGTTTTGGCGCAGTGTGAGTAGAGGTTCGAGCTTAGTGTACTATGAGCCTTGGAGTAGAGGTGATGTGCCACGAGTTGGGATGCTTGCACATGGTCGGATGGGCACATTGAGTCAAGATTGTAGTCGGTTGTGAGGTACATGTAACGACCCGTCCCGGAATTCGGGATTAGATTACGGACTAATCATGATTAGCAGGGTTAATCGGTGATTGGTTGGGCGAACTCGGACGAACGGTGCAAAATGACCGTTTTGCCTCTGGTCGTGGGCAAAACGTTGACTTTTTATTCGGACGGTCAAATGGACTTTGACCAATGCCCGTGACGTAGTTTGGGACGTTACGAGTTCATAGACAGGCGGCACGTTCGATTCCGATGTTCGTGGTGGAAGTTAGGATGTACTGAAGTTCAAGGGCACTTTCGTAATTTGGACGAAATAAGGGGAAATGTTAACTTTTTGATCGGGTGGTCCGATGGCCGAGGACCGAGGACCGTTAGGAAGGTCTCGATGCCCTGAGTTCGTAGACAGGCGGCACGCATCAATCGGAGTCCGAATGACCGAGTTACGGGCATGGATGCGTGAGGGGCATTTTGGTAATTTTCTGCATAAGGGCAGAATGGTAATTTCACGGGGGCTGCTGCACGGGCACTGTAGCACCGTGAATGGGGAACACGATCAGTGCACGGGTGATTTGTTTATGCTTGAAATTGGAACTGATTATGGGCTAAATGGTTATTTAATTGCTGATTGGACTGTGTGTGGGAGACATGGTCGTGTGGGACGGTAAGGAGGCGGTTAAAACCATGGCTGGAGGTCTGTTCACGGGAAACAATTCCCAGTGGGACTAAGGGTGTCTCCCACGGGTTGCTGTCGATTTTGAGCCGTTAGTAGGGTGCCTGGTGAGGGTTAGGACCATTCTGGGTCGAGTTCGAAGTGAGGGCAGAGTGTTGTTGAGAGGAAATCGAGTTCGGAGGAAAAATGGAAATTGGAGGAAAAATTCTCAGTTTAATTTCTGAGAGGAATTGGACCAAACCATGGACGGCTTGAGGCTTCTGGGAGGAATTCGAACTGAATCCTACCAACTTCGAAGGAAAACCGACGCGGGTTGGACTGGAACTGAGGTTCCAGATTCTGGAAAATCGCAGAGCTGTGGACGATCACTTCCAGGTAATGTCGTGTCTAATTGATCACGCATTTCAGTTCCTTTTAGGCCTAGAATCCTTACTGTGAAGTTAATTTGAGTCTGATTGAGAAAACACAGAGTTTGGGTGATCGACCCGTTTGGGTGATCACGGGTCGTGGGTCTAATTTTGGGACTTTCTTGGTGAATCAGGGACATGGAACTTCGATTAGATAGTTAAAGAATGTTTTAGAATAAAAAAACGGAAGGAATCGAGGTCGAATTGATGGCTATCTAATCGGGTTGGAATCGCGGGTATCAGACCCGAATTACAGAGAAACGGGCGAGGACGGTGACTGTAGCAGTCACTGTAGCAGGCGCGTGGCCTTCACGCGCAGCCACTCACGGCGGCGCGTGACGGCACGTGGGCACGAATTCCGAGGTACGGTCAACACGAATTTTGTCCTATACGTTATAACGAACATTTTAGCGTTGGTTCCATGTCATTCGGATCCCGTTCGGATACTTTTCGGGATGTCCGAAGGTTTTAAGTCGGGTTTAAAAATACTTAAAAATTCGGGAAAATTACGGGACTTGATTAGGATATTATTGTGGAGGTTAGTAACCCTCTAATGTGATATGAACAGGTTCGGGAGTCCCGGTGTTAGTGACGAGGCCCGGGAAGGCCGGTGGCACGCGTATCGAGGCGCTCGGTTAAATGGTATTTGAGTGGACATTGGTTTTGATAAATTCTATGCATGCATAACTGTTTCATGATTGTGGTAATTGCTTTTATATGCTTTGATTTGGATATCGGTGAATTTATGTGGTTTCACGCATTTCGAGGCGATTTATGGGTTTGCGCGTAAATCGAGATTTTCCGGTTTTGCATTGATTTCCATGATTGTGGTTTGAATATGATTTTATGAAACAGTTACGGATTTGATAAAGTAAATTCGGGCCAGGGGTCCAGTTGATTTAAGAAATCGGGCCAGGGGCCTAGTTAATTTATATATGTGATTTCGGGTCAGGGACCCTAAAATGGAATTGAATAAATGATTTCGGATTTAATAATCAAATAATTGGACTTATGACGGTTTTATGGAAATTCGGGGCAGGGCCCTGGTGATATTTTGAAAACGAATAATAAAATGTGTTCCATAAAACCATCTCGATACGAGGATATATATTGGTCTCCTCCAGGTGTCTGGGACACTGGGGAAGTCACGGTGCATTGCCTGCGAGGGGTCATTGTACGGAGCGGCCGGACCGTATAGTGACTCAGAAGCAGGATTGCTATGATTAGACGTCTGGGACGTCAGACATCTGGGATGTCAGAGATATGGACCCGGTGTGACCCCGGGCAGCACGCGTCGCTTAATACCGTGAGATTTGACGTCTGGGACGTCAAGCGTCTGGGACGCTAGGCATCTGGGATTCCGGAGATGGTAAAGTAATAAACATGTGCCACTGGATTTATGAAATGACTTTTGGATTGATTTTGGATTGAAACTATGTTTGCGGTTTTCGGGCTACGGCCCTAAGGGTTAATCCAAATAAATATTTTGATTATTGGTTTTTGATGCATGCATATGTTTTTACTGAGGGGCATAAATGTCTTATAAAATGTATTTTACGAACTTGTTTATTTTCGTCCACTCACAGCTTTTGGTTTTTAACGCCCTTCAGGTTGAGCGCGGATGCGACTGCAGCAGGGGACCGGGACATTACAAGCCTCCTCCATCGATCCTTGCGCACTCTGGATGCTCGTAGGCGCAGCGGCGTTGGGTTATCCCTTGTCTGGTACTTCGTGTCAGACGGGAGCACGTCACATCCTGTGGTAATCCCGGGGGGATTGGGATGGGTCGTGTCAGCTTGGTATCAGAGCTAGGGTTGCTCTTTTGTGCGTGCGGGTCGAGGATGTGGTGTCCCTTGTTGGCTGCAGTTCGTCATCAACCTGATAGTTAGGGTAGTTGGATGGATGGTTGGCGGGATTGGATCCCGGTCAGTGGATAGTGTGCGGTTGGCCTGGTACGCCGTGCGTTAATGCGATTCAACCCAAGCGGGGTTGTGTACGATGAACTCGTAATGTGGGACCGTAGGTTCGGTCATGTGGTAATGGATTGTTGTGCTGCTGGGCACAACTGGGTTCGGGGAACCCCATTTGAGTGGTAATTTTGGGAAATGCGAAACTCGGTTAAGTAATGGTCTAAATTATGGACCCTGGTAGTATTGGCTAGTGTACAGGGTGTTGGTGCATCGGAGTTGGCCGATGACCTTCGTGGTGGAACCCACGATGAATTGACGATTGGGTTGGATTTGACGTCTATACGATGTCGGGACCGCGGGGTCGGTCATGTTGTGGATTTTACTGCAAAAGGCAGTAGGGTTCGGTGGAACCCTAGGGAGTAACTGTGAAACCCTAAGTTATAATTGGTGGACTGGAAAGGTGAACTTTAAATGAGAACTTGTGCTGCGACGAGCGGCTGAGGTCATGGATGACCATGTGGATGACTCTAATGAGTCTAGTCGGGATTTTGGCATTCGATCCACGGGTACGGTTACGGGATAAGATGTGGAATTACGTGTTGGACCGAATAATTGTGTGAGGGGTGGATACGGATCTCGACAAGCGATGACTGTTGGTCGACAGTTGTGTCGAGATGACTAGCTATCGAGGGTGTTTAGTGTGGTTTTAACACTTGAGGATCGGGGGACGTTCAGGGAACGTTCATTTTACTGATGTGCGGATGGTCAAATTGGGGGTACCCATAGTTGGGAGGTACGAGTGTTGATACGGGATCGTCGTTTGGTATGAACGGAGATCCAGGGTATCAACTTTGCACATCTTAACTAGCGTGGGTGTTCGTGTGAGTGTGGATGTTAGGATGCATGTGTGTTGAGGCAAGTGTTTATGATACTAGCATTGGTGCTGGTGTTGGTGATTGAGATTGTGGTGAGCCACGAGATGGGATGTGACTCTGTCCGGGTGGACATATGATCGGTAACTGCGACTCAATGGTGGTTGAGTCATGGACTGGATAGGATCTAGTGCAGGTTGTGAGGTGTTGGGATAGGGTCCCAACAGTGTCGAGACGACAAGTAATTGGTGGATATAACGGTATGCTGAGACAGGAGGAATCTAGGGATGATGTTCCCTATGCCAGGAGAATTGGTGGATTTGGGGAGTTGTTGTCAACTCCGAGATTGGTATGATTGGGTGTTGTTGGTATTCCCAGAAAGTACAAGGAAATGACTGGAATTGGGAAAGACGAGGAAACAATTCGTGGTATTGATGTGGGATTTTGTGATCGTGAATCACTTGGAACCTGAGGGTTAAATCCGTAAAGGCTGTGATGTGAGGTGAATGCAGTATTGTATGCACGTTCAAAAGAGTGGAGTAATTCCCGTTCGGAATCGGGATGTGTGCATAAATGGTTATTATCGGACGTGAGGACTGAGTATTGGATTGATTACGGACACGTGGTTGTCCAAGTGAGTTGAGGACGTTGTGGGTCCAGTGGTTGGACTTGACATCTCATTGGGAGTATGTCTGTTCCCAACATGGTTGGAACGTTGGTTTCGAGAAGAGTTGTGATTGCGGACGAGAGGAGTGCTCGTTTTCGCATTGGTAATAGGTACTTTGAAGTCATTAGGTTTGACTTCTTACTTTCTGCCCTGGCAGACGCTGTTGTGGTTATCGATATGTTGAGTGTGTATTGGTTGGTGGACCCATGTGTGGTTTGGGTCACCAGGTGGAGTTGCATGATTCGAAGTAGGGTAAATGAGATTTCTCATGTTCCGCGTGGTAGTAGACGGTGTTGGACCACTTGGCATGGTGAGTGCTGTGAGTTTTGTTTGCACTCACATAGGACGGATGATGGTTCCATGTATTTGGACTATCCTTGATCTTCCTAGGTGGAACGACAAGGATCGAGACGAAGTAATTGGATGTGACCCACAATGTTGTTGTGTCCCATGGTAAATGTATGATTGTATGTGGAAATAATTGGAGAAGTGTTGTGTGGTGGACCAGGACTCTTGAGGGTGTAGGACCCTACGATCGGATTCCAGGTGGATTCCTAGCCACGTGAGCGTGTGTGGATCCGAGACGGATCTGGATTGTAATGGACATTGGACATGGTGACGATCTGGGATCGTAATGGTACCCGTCTGGTGACGTGGAGATGGATTGGAATTGTGACCGTTTGGGTAAGGTTAGGTGAAGAGCTTATCGCTCTGTCACATGTTTGGATACGGGAATAATTGGACTGAACTTCTTCTCGAAGTTAATCAGTACTCGAGTGTGTTGGAATGCTTACGCTTTGACTCGAGGATTTGACCTGTGAGTGTGTGGTTTTTCCACGAGGTCTAGTTGGTCAGTTTCGAGATATGTGGATGTTGGGATTGGTTTCCTTATGGAGTCAATCGAATGGATTGAACAGGTAACCGATAGGTTCGGTTTTGGTGCGTCTGGGTAGACGTGGTTGAGATTTCGGGTTTTGGAATCGGATTTCTAGGTGACGATTCAGGATTCGATTTCGGAACTTGAAACTGGATTTCTGGATTTGGTTACGGAATGATTATTCCAGATGCTAGCTTACGGAATAATGATTTCGGATTCGGATTCGGAAATGGGTTAAGGTATGATGTTTGGGTTTGGATCCGGGATTTCTTATGAAATGGTGGATTCGAACTCGGGTTTGGTTTTGGGACTGGGTGTTGAGTTGAGTTGAGTTGAACGATTCGTCTAGTCTAGGACTGGACAAGAGAACCCCAATATCGGATTACGATTGACTTTGGGCCTATTGGCGGATGGACGTACGTATCCTATACGGTGTACGAGGATCGATACTGGATGGACCGAGTGGCATCTGGTGACGGTACATGTGATGTACCAGTGGTGTGTGGTTATACGTGTGGTGGCCGGCTTAGTTCCGACACCATTGGATTTGGTGGTGGGTGTGAACTGGACATTGAATACTATGCACTGGGCAGAGTTATTTTTGTTGGGTTCAGTAATTTTGTGAGCAGGCGCTCTTAGCCACGGATGGCTAGTGGACCCCAGTGTGGAGATGTGCGATCACTGATTGGCTAGTATTCAATGTGTGTTAGTTACACCACCTGATTGAGTATGATGACGGTATACATACACTCAGGATGAGTGAGTTGGTGACTGCGTCGCTACGTTTGGCCTTGCGTGATGTTATCACGCCGAGATAATTCCAGCATTATGATCCACTGAGGGAATTGACAGTTATGGACTTGAGATGGATATATGTCGCAGGATGGGGTTTCCCTGCGAGATGAGATCATGGGGTTGATCTTACACTACTTGAGCGAGTGGCAGTATGAGGTGTCGTCACCGTTTGACTGATGGTTGGAGCGTTATCGGAGTGGTAAAGCTTAGTGGTGACTGTTTGACTGGTCGCGTCAGCATGGACTGACAGGTGTGTTTTGGTGACTCCCAGGGGGGAGCAGACGTCAGATATATTAATGATTGGGAATGAACCGACAGCTGAAAGAGTCAGATAAATGGTGAAATGGACAAGCAATATTCACAGGGATCAGGTGACCTATTTCACTCGCGGTGGCCGAGTGTGGTCGGTACGGTGAGAAACCGTGATGGGATGTTTGAGTACAGACAAGTTTGGTGGGTGTACAAGTGTACACAGGTGTGAGATCGAAATGTTTTCCACGAGCTGGATATGGAATAAGGATATTTGGTAATTTCGAGGACGAAATTATTTTAGGGGGGAAGGTTGTAACGACCCGTCCCGGAATTCGGGATTAGATTACGGACTAATCATGATTAGCAGGGTTAATCGGTGATTGGTTGGGCGAACTCGGACGAACGGTGTAAAATGACCATTTTGCCTCTGGTCGTGGGCAAAACGTTGACTTTTTATTCGGACGGTCAAATGGACTTTGACCAATGCCCGTGACGTAGTTTGGGACGTCACGAGTTCATAGACAGGCGGCACGTTCGATTCCGACGTTCGTGGTGGAAGTTAGGATGTACGGAAGTTCAAGGGCACTTTCGTAATTTGGACGAAATAAGGGGAAATGTTGACTTTTTGATCGGGTGGTCCGATGGCCGAGGACCGAGGACCGTTAGGAAGGTCTCGATGCCCTGAGTTCGTAGACAAGAGGCACGCATCAATCGGAGTCCGAATGACCGAGTTACTGGCATGGATGCGTGAGAGGCATTTTGGTAATTTTCTGCACAAGGGCAGAATGGTAATTTCACGGGGGCTGCTGCACGGGCACTGTAGCACCGTGAATGGGGAACACGATCAGTGCACGGGTGATTTGTTTATGCTTGAAATTGGAACTGATTATGGGCTAAATGGTTATTTAATTGCTGATTGGACTGTGTGTGGGAGACATGGCCGTGTGGGACGGTGAGGAGGCGTTAAAACCATGGCTGGAGGTCTGTTCACGGGAAACAATTCCCAGTGGGACTGAGGGTGTCTCCCACGGGTTGCTGTCGATTTTGAGCCGTTAGTAGGGTGCCTGGTGAGGGTTAGGACCATTCTGGGTCGAGTTCGAAGTGAGGGCAGAGTGTTGTTGAGAGGAAATCGAGTTCGGAGGAAAAATGGAAATTGGAGGGAAAATTCTCAGTTTAATTTCTGAGAGGAATTGGACCAAACCATGGACGGCTTGAGGCTTTTGGGAGGAATTGGAACTGAATCCTACCAACTTCGAAGGAAAACCGACGCGGGTTGGACTGGAACTGAGGTTCCAGATTCTGGAAAATCGCAGAGCTGTGTACGATCACTTCCAGGTAATGTCGTGTCCAATTGATCACGCATTTCAGTTCCTTTTAGGCCTAGAATCCTTACTGTGAAGTTAATTTGAGTCTGATTGAAAAAACACAGAGTTTGGGTGATCGACCCGTTTGGGTGATCACGGGTCGTGGGTCTAATTTTGGGACTTTCTTGGTGAATCAGGGACATGGAACTTCGATTAGATAGTTGAAGAATGTTTTAGAATAAAAAAACGGAAGGAATCGAGGTCGAATTGATGGCTATCTAATCGGGTTGGAATCGTGGGTATCAGACCCGAATTACAGAGAAACGGGCGAGGACGGTGACTGTAGCAGTCACTGTAGCAGGCGCGTGGCCTTCACGCGCAGCCACTCACGGCGGCGCGTGACGGTGCGTCGGCACGAATTCCGAGGTACGGTCAACACGAATTTTGTCCTATACGTTATAACGAACATTTTAGCGTTGGTTCCATGTCATTCGGATCCCGTTCGGATACTTTTCGGGATGTCCGAAGGTTTTAAGTCAGGTTTAAAAATACTTAAAAATTCGGGAAAATTACGGGACTTGATTAGGATATTATTGTGGAGGTTAGTAACCCTCTAATGTGATATGAACAGGTTCGGGAGTCCCGGTGTTAGTGACGAGGCCCAGGAAGGTCGATGGCACGCGTATCGAGGCGCTCGGTTAAATGGTCTGTGAGTGGACATTGGTTTTGATAAATTCTATGCATGCATAACTGTTTCATGATTGTGGTAATTGCTTTTATATGCTTTGATTTGGATATCGGTGAATTTATGTGGTTTCACGCATTTCGAGGCGATTTATGGGTTTGCGCGTAAATCGAGATTTTCCGGTTTTGCATTGATTTCCATGATTGTGGTTTGAATATGATTTTATGAAACAGTTACGGATTTGATAAAGTAAATTCGGGCCAGGGGCCCAGTTGATTTAAGAAATCGGGCCAGGGGCCTAGTTAATTTATATATGTGATTTCGGGTCAGGGACCCTAAAATGGAATTGAATAAATGATTTCGGATTTAATAATCAAATAATTGGACTTATGACGGTTTTATGGAAATTCGGGGCAGGGCCCTGGTGATATTTTGAAAACGAATAATAAAATGTGTTCCATAAAACCATCTCGATACGAGGATATATATTGGTCTCCTCCAGATGTCTGGGACACTGGGGAAGTCACAGTGCATTGCCTGCGAGGGGTCATTGTACGGAGCGGCCGGACCGTATAGTGACTCAGGAGCAGGATTGCTATGATTAGACGTCTGGGACGTTAGACATCTGGGATGTCAGAGATATGGACCCGGTGAGACCCCGGGCAGCACGCGTCGCTTAATACCGTGAGATTTGACGTCTGGGACGTCAAGCGTCTGGGACGCTAGGCATCTGGGATGCCGGAGATGGTAAAGTAATAAACATGTGCCACTGGATTTATGAAATGACTTTTGGATTGATTTTGGATTGAAACTATGTTTGCGGTTTTCGGGCTAAGGCCCTAAGGGTTAATCCAAATAAATATTTTGATTATTGGTTTTTGATGCATGCATATGTTTTTACTGAGGGGCATAAATGTCTTATAAAATGTATTTTACGAACTTGTTTATTTTCGTCCACTCACAGCTTTTGGTTTTTAACGCCCTTCAGGTTGAGCGCGGATGCAACTGCAGCAGGGGACCGCGACATTGCAAGCCTCCTCCATCGATCCTTGCGCACTCTGGATGCTCGTAGGCGCAGCGGCGTTGGGTTATCCCTTGTCTGGTACTTCGTGTCAGACGGGAGCACGTCACATCCTGTGGTAATCCCGGGGGGATTGGGATGGGTCGTGTCAGTACAGGTGTCTGGTAGGAACCATTAATGTCATGACCCGTCCTAAATATCACCTCGATACCCGGGACGAACCCTGCTCCCGTCTGACAATCACACCTAAAGTACCAAAATACCCTCAACACCACAATAAGCATAACTATCAGACGAAGGAGTAAGTATACATATATACAACTGTAAGTCAGAGCATAGTTCTACAAAATGGGCACAAAATCCTACTATGCTAGTCTCGCAACGGAAGAACGTCGTAAGCTCTATGCCTCGATTCCTGCCTCAACGTTCACCCCAGCGCTATCACCACGACCTGGAGGGAAAATTTAAAACCAACAGTGTGAGTGGAATAGAATAAATAAAAGTTTCAAAAACAGTTGATCATCGTATCAAAGTTAAGGAAAACAATAATAACATTTGTTCCCTCCGTTTTGAAAACATGCATGCCCAACCACGTATTAGAAAATCATAACAGAAAACATCATAAGAAACAGAAACACTATAAATCAGCTATAGAAATCATAGCAGGTGCATCATAAAATCATATCATAAACTGTGAACGTTAAATCATCATTTTCCGATCAAACCTGCTGGACCTATCCGAGTCTTTAAACACAACCAGGCCTGTATAATATCCGAGTCTTTAAACTCCCGAGTCTTTAAACTCAATAGGCCTTCGGGGGTAATATCATAAAAATCCGAGTCTTTAAACTCCCGAGTCTTTAAACTCAATTCGGGCCCGTCCCCCGTCAATTAGAATATCCGGGTCTTTAAACCCACTATCCAGATCTAGCAAATCCAATCCAGATTCCATGTAAAACCATTTCTAGATTCATAGCCAAACTCGGATTCGAAATCCCCGGTTCGAAGCCCATCTGGCATTCAGAACCGTTATTCTGAACCCAAATCCGGAAATCCACTTTTTAATCCAAAACCCACCTTTAATCACAAATTATATTTCACAATCCATTTATCATCATCAGAAAATAGTTATAGCTTGAAATTCCCAAATATGGCATCAAAATCCGAAAACCAGCTTTTTCTCGAAAAACGCGCAAAATCCCGGAAATGTCTCGGAAAACGTGCAAACACGTCAACCACATATAATTATCATTAGAAAGCATAAAAACATATTTAGTATCATAAAACATCCATAAAAAGTTAGGCATGCTCGTAAGGAAAGAAAGAGTCCACTCACAAATCAGAACGAGTCAATCGCGCTCCGTGCGCTCCTCGACTGTTTCAGGCGTCTCCCGTCCTGTCAATATGCACCAAATAGGGTCACAAATACATCAAGGATACTAACCCCAATTTCCCCAATTTTTCGGGAATTTAATAATATTTTAATCTTAAACCCTAAACCGTCCGAATTCCCGAACAGTCTCCTAACATCGTCCGATTCACCCGGAAATCTCACCATTGGATTCCTTAGAACATTTAGAACCAAAACCATGTTGGAAGCTTGGCCGGAATCCTCCCCACGCGCCGCCCAAAGTGGTTGAGAGTGGGCCTCACGCGCCTGCTACAGTGCTCCTTCTTCCTCGAGTCACCCGGTTCAACACAGTTGAACCGGCGTGACCGGTTCTCTGTGATTCCTCCACCGTTTCAGTCCAAACAAATCCCAGGAGCTTCGTCCCATCCTAAGCAAGCTAACCCTGTCCTAAGATCGAAGAATCACGGCCCAAAACCTCACGACTCTCCTTCGAAAAACTGAGCGCGTGGCCCCTGTTTTGGCCGCCGGCAGCCCAGGTCCTCCCCCGGCACGACACCACAACCAAACGACGCCTGGGACCTCCAGGAGTCTCACCATGACCACCTAACCTCTCGACTCTACGCCCAACTCGACGACTTTTGAATTGAAATTCACGGAAAAACAGAGGAAGGAAACTTACCCTTCGATTCAGTCTCCGCCGTGAGCACCGCCGCGTACCACGGTGCTTGTTGGGTTCCCCGTAACCTCCTGAGCCTCCTATTGGCTTGAATCGATCCACCACACAGCACAACCACCGCCACAGTCCACCGTCTCTCTCTGTTTTCTCCAAAATCCAGCTGTCCACCGTTTAGCCTCCGTGCACGGTTGCAGCTCCAAAACGTGGTCAATAGCTCACCCTCGTCTCTCTTTCACTTTCACCAGTCATCAACTCCCTCACCCTTGCACGAAATCGATCGAAGTCTCTCCAATTTTCCTCTCTGTTTTCTGAGTGTTCAAACGGGTGCACGGTTTGAACGTGCACAATGTGTGGCCGTGCACACTTAAGCTCTCCCTAGAACCCTCTAGCTTCTGCCCACGTGTCCATCATCCATTGGCTCAGCACAAAATATCCCAGCCCACTTCTGCCACTTGTCCTGATCTGATTGGGCTGAATGTACAAATTACTATTTTGCCCTCACACTTCTTAGACCCGTAACTATTTCGTCTGACGTCCGATGATAGCGTGCCGCCTGTCGTTGTACTCAGGACGTCGAGACCTATCTAACGGTCCTCGGTCTACGTGAAAATCACAAGTCCACCAAAAAGTCAACATTTTCCTCAATTAGTCAAAATTACGGTAACGCCCTCAATCTTCCGAACGTCATAACTTTTTCTCCGATTGTCCGAATCGAACCTGCCACCTGTCTACGGACTCATGACGTCCTAAACTACGTCACGGTCAAGGGTCAACGCTCATCCAACTGGTAAATCAAAAATTCAACTTCTAACGCACTATTCACAAGGGCAAAATCGTCATTTCATACAAATATTTACAAAAATTACATTTATACCCTTCCCGAAGGTACGGGTTGTTACAATCTACCCCCCTAAAAAGAATTTCGTCCTCGAAATTCAGTGAAACAAATAAGGGTACTGTTCACGCATTAAGGCCTCGGGTTCCCAAGTAGCTTCTTCCACCTGATGGTTTCTCCATAAAACTTTAACTAAGGGAACCGTCTTCCGTCGTAAGACCTTATCCTTCCGATCCAAAATTGCTACTGGCTGTTCTTCGAAGCTCAAGTCTTCCCTCAGTTCCACAGGTTGTGCTTCCATAACATGTGAATCATCCCGTATATACTTCCGCAACATAGATACATGGAAGACATTATGTACCTTTTCCAGGTCTGCTGGTAAAGCCAACTGATAAGCAACAAGACCAATCCGTTCTAAAATCTCATAAGGTCCAATGTAACGAGGACTCAGCTTCCCTCGTCTGCCAAACCGTACTATTCCCTTCCAAGGAGATAACTTCAAGAAAACCCAGTCTCCTACTGCAAATTCCAAATCTCTAATCCTACGGTCGGCGTAGCTCTTCTGTCGGTCCTGAGCTGCTTTCAATCGATCTCGAATCAATGCCACTTTTTCCTGCGTAAGATCTACCAGCTCGCAAGTAGTGAGTCTCCTCTCACCAACCTCCGTCCAACACAATGGAGTCCGACACTGTCGCCCGTACAACGCCTCGTAAGGAGCCATCCCAATGCTCTCCTGAAAACTGTTATTGTAGGCGAACTCCATCAATGGCAGATGTGATTCCCAAGTACCCTGAAACTGCAAAACATAAGCTCGCATCATGTCCTCGAGAATCTGAATAGTCCGCTCAGACTGTCCATCGGTCTGAGGATGAAATTCAGTACTAAAATGCAACTTTGTCCCAAAAGCTTCCAGTAAACTCTGCCAAAATCGGGAAGTAAATCTCGGATCTCTATCAGATACTATCGACTCTGGAGTCCCATGCAGCCGAATAATCTCGTCGATAAACAACTGTGCAAACTGCGCCAACCTGAAGTTCTCCCGTACTGGCAAGAAATGAGCAGACTTCGTAAGTCTATCTACGATCACCCACACGCCATCGTGTCCCTTCGGTGTTCTGGGAAGCTTGAATACAAAATCCATCGTCAGGTGATCCCATTTCCACTCGGCGATCGGTAAAGGTTGCATTGCTCCATAGGGTCTCTGCCGCTCAGCTTTCACCTGCTGACAAATCAAGCATCTACTGACATATTCTGCAATCTCATGTTTCATCCCTGACCACCAATAATGCTCTCGAAGTGTACGATGCATCTTGGTCCCACCAGGATGCATCGCATAAGCTGAACAATGAGCCTCATCCAGTATCACCTTCTTTAACATCTCATCCTCAGGTACACACAATCGCCCATCCTTAACCAAGGCTCCATCCTCGCGAATCTCAAAGTCCTGTCTCTCTCCAGCCTCGACCTCAATACGTATGATGCCTAAAATGGGGTCCTCAAACTGAGCATCAATAACCTGATCAATCAAAACAGGTCGCACATGGAAACTCGCCAAAAGTGCTCCCTGATCCTCCATAGTCAACTCTACTCCCAGCCTGCGGAGCTCAACCAACAACGGTAATCGTACTGTCCTCAAATGCGACAAAGAACTAGCTGAATTCCTGCTCAGAGCATCGGCTACCACATTAGCCTTCCATGGATGATACTCAATAGTGCAGTCGTAGTCCTTAAGCAACTCCAACCATCGGCGCTGTCTCAGATTCAGTTCCTTCTGAGTGAACAAATACTTTAAACTCTTGTGGTCCGTGAAGATCCTGCACCTCTCACCGTACAAATAATGTCGCCAAATCTTCAGTGCATGAACCACCGCCGCCAATTCCAAGTCATGTGTAGGGTAGTTCATCTCATAGGGTTTCAACTGTCGGGAAGCATAAGCAATCACTTTCCCGTGTTGCATCAATACACAGCCCAAACCTTGTAAAGAAGCGTCACTGTACACCTCGAACTCCCCACTGTCGTCTGGAAGGGCCAACACAGGAGCAGATGTCAACCGCCTTTTAAGCTCCTGGAAACCCTGTTCACATTCCTCATCCCACTCAAATCGAACTCCCTTCCGAGTCAACCTTGTCAACGGAGTAGCAAGAATAGAAAAACCCTCAATAAAACGCCGATAATAACCTGCTAAACCCAGAAAACTCTTGATCTCTGTCACCGTCTTGGGCTGGTCCCAATTTGCTACCGCCTCAACCTTCTGAGGATCCACTCTGATGCCTTCGGCTGAAATCACATGACCTAGGAATCCAACACTGGTCAACCAGAACTGGCACTTACTCAACTTCGCATACAACTGATGCTCTCTCAAAGTCTTAAGCACTGTTCTCAAATATTTCTCGTGCGCCTTTGCACTCTTCGAATACACCAAAATGTCGTCAATGAAGACAATCACAAAACGATCCAAATACGACCGGAACACTCGGTTCATAAGATCCATAAAAGCTGCTGGGGCATTAGTCAATCTGAAAGGCATCACAACAAACTCGTAATGACCGTACCTGGTCCGAAAGGCTGTCTTCGGTACATCCTCCTCTTTAACCCTTAACTGATGGTAGCCGGAGCGAAGATCAATCCTCGAAAAATACTGTGCTCCCTTTAACTGGTCAAACAAATCATCAATCCGGGGTAAACGATACTTATTCTGAATAGTTACCTTATTCAACTGTCTGTAATCAACACACAATCTCAAACCTCCATCCTTTTTCTTCACAAACAGTACCGGCGCTCCCCACGGTGACATACTTGGTCGAATAAATCCTATATCGACAAACTCTTGCAACTGGGCCTTAAGTTCCCTCAATTCTACAGGTTCCATACGGTAAGGAGTCTGTGAAATAGGCTGTGTACCTGGTAAAAGATCAATCGTGAACTCGATCTCTCGACGAGGTGGTAATCCTGGCAACTCCTCGGGAAAAACATCGGGAAACTCCCGCACCACTGGTATATCCTCCGCCCTCACTGGCGAAGCACGTGTATCCACCACATGGGCTATGTAACCCTGACACCCCTTACGCAACAGCTTACTAGCCTCAAGTGCCGAAATAACTCCTGTGGGAAATGCACGCTGATCCCCCTGAAACGTAGACTCTGGTAATCCTGGACTCCGAAAAGTCACTCTCCTATCGAAACATTCGATAGAAGCATGATGTCTCGTCAACCAGTCCATACCCAAAATAACATCAAAGTCCCGTAGTTCCAATAATAACAAATCCGCCATTAACTCAACCTCACCTACCATCACCGGACACTCTCTCAACACCTGAGTCACTACCAACACCTCCCCAGTAGGTGTACTCACCCCTAAAGCACACTCCAAGGTAGACACCTCCCTCTTCGTCACCAAACTACAACTCCGAGCTATAAATGAATGGGTCACCCCGGGATCTATCAAAGCAAAAACAGTGTGACCAAGTATGGTGAGTGTACCTGTCACCACTCCCGGTGCTGATCTGGCCTCCTGCTGGGTCATAGCAAAAACTCGCGCCTGAGGTCCTGATGACCTACCGCGCCCTCTAGAACTACTCGTGGCACCACCGCCACCCCTAGGGCCTGCTGCCCTCGATACTGATGCAGTACTCCGCCCG
The DNA here is from genome assembly GCA_032719365.1 of Prinsepia uniflora. Classification (NCBI taxonomy): domain Eukaryota; kingdom Viridiplantae; phylum Streptophyta; class Magnoliopsida; order Rosales; family Rosaceae; genus Prinsepia; species Prinsepia uniflora. The sequence continues at coordinate 30,408,300 of CM064864.1, forward strand.
GGTTCTGCTACACCTCGGCCTGCTCCACCCTCCTGAGCTAACAACGGGCACTCCCTCCGAAAGTGTCCTCGCTCTCCACAATAGTAGCAAGCATCCCTACTGGGTCCACTGGTCTACCTCCCAGTAGAAGCAACAGAAGTAGCACTCGCCTGAGGAGTCGGCTGTGCCCTAGCTCCCCGAAAACCTGAGCCCTGAAAACTGCCTGGTCTTCCAAACCGGGCTCCACCAGCCGATGACGAACCACCAAAATTACCCCGCTTCGGGGTCCTCTGACTCGATGCTCCAGGAAATGAATGCTCTCGGCGCCGCACACTGCCCGAGTACTGTGGCCTCGCAGGTAAACTAGCCTCCACCCTGACAGCAGCATCAAACAACTCCCGGAATGTAGCAAAAGAGCCGGCTGTCACAATGGCTCTAATCTCTCCTCGAAGACCCAACTCAAACCGACGGCACTTCTCAGCCTCGGTTGCCACAAATGCAGGAGCAAATCGGGATAGCATCTGGAATCTCTGCTCATAGTCGGCGACTGTCATGTTTCCTTGCTTCAACTGAAGAAATTCTGCCTCTTTAGCATCCCAGAAAGAGCGGGGATAGTACTCGTCTAGAAACCGCTTCCAAAAAGTCTCCCACGTCACCGTATGTGCATCCCAGCCGGACAACTCCAGCGTATACCACCACTCATACGCTGCTCCATCCAACAGAAACGTAGCCAACAAAACCCGGTCCTCTGGAGGACAATGCATCACCCCGAAAATACGCTCAAGCCGGGTGATCCATCGGTGAGCTTCCTCTGGGTCTGCCCCACCGCTGAACGTAGTAGCCCCAAGCCGCTGGGCTCTCTCAATCGAAGCGCTCTCAGTCCCTCTCGCCGCTTCATCTTCAGGTCATGGAGGGGGTTCACGTCTCGGAGGCATGGTCGAACGTACGCTGAAAGAGGCATAGAGTTAGTAAAACAACCTAGATACGACCTCATACTGACACAAACCAACAAACCTGGCTCTGATACCAATTGTCAGGACCCGTCCCAAATATCACCTCGATACCCGAGACGAACCCTGCTCCCGTCTGACAATCACACCTAAAGTACCAAAATACCCTCAACACCACAATAAGCATAACTATCAGACGAAGGAGTAAGTATACATATACAACTGTAAGTCAGAGCATAGTTCTACAAAATGGGCACAAAATCATACTATGCTAGTCTCGCAACGGAACGTCGTAAGCTCTATGCCTCGATTCCTGCCTCAACGTTCACCCCAGCGCTATCACCACGACCTAGAGGGAAAATTTAAAACCAACAGTGTGAGTGGAATAGAATAAATAAAAGTTTCAAAAACAGTTGATCATCGTATCAAAGTTAAGGAAAACAATAATAACATTTGTTCCCTCCGTTTTGAAAACATGCATGCCCAACCACGTATTAGAAAATCATAACAAAAAACATCATAAGAAACAGAAACACTATAAATCAGCTATAGAAATCATAGCAGGTGCATCATAAAATCATATCATAAACTGTGAACGTTAAATCATCATTTTCCGATCAAACCTGCTGGACCTATCCGAGTCTTTAAACTCAACCAGGCCTGTATAATATCCGAGTCTTTAAACTCCCGAGTCTTTAAACTCAATAGGCCTACGGGGGTAATATCATAAAAATCCGAGTCTTTAAACTCCCGAGTCTTTAAACTCAATCCGGGCCCGTCCCCGTCAATCAAAATATCCAAGTTTTAAACCCACTATCCAGATCCAGAAAATCCAATCCATATTCCATGTAAAACCATTTCTAGATTCATAGCCAAACTCGGATTCGAAATCCCCGGTTCGAAGCCCATCCGGCATTCAGAACCGTCATTCCGAACCCAAATCTGGAAATCCACTTTTTAATCCAAAACCCACCTTTAATCACAAATTATATTTCACAATCCATTTATCATCATCAGAAAATAGTTATAGCTTGAAATTCCCAAATATGGTATCAAAATCCGAAAACCAGTTTTTTCTCGAAAAACGCGCAAAATCCTGGAAATGTCTCGAAAAACGTGCAAACACGTCAACCACATATAATTATCATTAGAAATCATAAAAACATATTTAGTATCATAAAACATCCATAAAACAATTAGGCATGCTCGTAAGGAAAGAAAGAGTCCACTCACAAATCAGAACGAGTCAATCGCGCTCCGTGCGCTCCTCGACTGTCTCAGGCGTCTCCCGTCCTGTCAATATGCACCAAATAGGGTCACAAATACATCAAGGATACTAACCCTAATTTCCCCAATTTTTCGGGAATTTATTAATATTTTAATCTTAAACCCTAAACCGTCCGAATTCCCGAACAGTCTCCTAACATCGTCTGATTCACCCAGAAATCTCACCATTGGATTCCTTAGAACATTTAGAACCAAAACCATGTTGGAAGCTTGGCCGGAATCCTCCCCATGCGCCTCCATGGGCCACCCAAAGTGGCCGCGCGTGGGCCTCACGCGCCTGCTACAGTGCTCCTTCTTCCTCGAGTCACCCGGTTCTCTGTGATTCCTCCACTGTTTCAGTCCAAACAAATCTCAGGAGCTTCGTCCCATCCTAAGCAAGCTAACCCTGTCCTAAGATCGAAGAATCATGGCCCAAAACCTCACGACTCTCCTTCGAAAAACTGAGCCCATGGCCCCTGTTTTGGCTGCCGGCCGCCCAGGTCCTCCCCCGGCACGGCACCACAACCAAACGACGCATGGGACCTCCAGGAGTCTCACCATGACCACCTAACCTCTCGACTCTACGCCCAACTCGACGACTTTTGAATTGAAATTCACGGAAAAACAGAGGAAGGAAACTTACCCTTCGATTCAGTCTCCGCCGTGAGCACCGCCGCGTACCACGGTGCTTGTTGGGTTCCCCGTAACCTCCTGAGCCTCCTATTGGCTCGAATCGATCCACCACACGGCACAACCACCGCCACAGTCCACCGTCTCTCTCTGTTTTCTCCAAAATCCAGCCGTCCACCGTTTAGCCTCCGTGCACGGTTGCAGCTCCAAAACGTGGTCAATAGATCACCCTCGTCTCTCTTTCACTTTCACCAGTCATCAACTCCCTCACCCTTGCACGAAATCGATCGAAGTCTCTCCAATTTTCCTCTCTGTTTTCTGAGTGTTCAAACGGGTGCACGGTTTGAACGTGCACAATGTGTGGCCGTGCACACTTAAGCTCTCCCTAGAACCCTCTAGCTTCTGCCCACGTGCCCATCATCCATTAGCTAAGCACAAAATATCCCAGCCCACTTCTGCCACTTGTCCTGATCTGATTAGGCTGAATGTACAAATTACTATTTTTCCCTCACACTTCTTAGACTCGTAACTATTTCGTCCGACGTCCGATGACAGCATGCCGCCTGTCGTTGTACTCAGGACGTCGAGACCTATCTAACGGTCCTCGGTCTACGTGAAAATCACAAGTCCACCAAAAAGTCAACATTTTCCTCAATTAGTGAAAATTATGGTAACGCCCTCAATCTTCCGAACGTCATAACTTTTTCTCCGATTGTCCGAATCGAACCTGCCACCTCTCTACGGACTCGTGACGTCCTAAACTACGTCACGGTCAAGGGTAAACACTCATCCAACTGGTAAATCAAAAAGTCAACTTCCGATGCACTATTCACAAGGGCAAAATCGTCATTTCATACAAATATTTACAAAAATTACATTTATACCCTTCCCGAATGTACGGGTTGTTACAATTAACCGAGCGGGGATTTGTGTTGACCATAAGTAGGTCATATTTCGGGACAAACGGTCAGGTTACCGTTAGTCGATCAGAGTAGCACAGCGGAAGAGCGGTGGACCTATGTTTCGTGTTGGAACGGACTAGGTTGGTATAGTCAGGTTTGACCGTTCGTGCTGTTTGTTCTAGTAGAATCCCCCTGATGTATTGGTATATGTCGGCGGATACCGAGGTTGGCACTTGGTGATTGGCGACTTCGAGGGTGGTAACTGGGGAGTTTGAGGTTAGTGATTGTGGAGTGAAGATTCCGAGAGTTGGTGACTCGTATTTTAGCAAAAGCTCAGAGTTAAACTTTGGAAAGGTTGAGACGCGATCATCCGAAGGAGTGATGATTGACATCCTTTTGGATGTGCATACACGGTATGAACCGACAGGTGAGTTGGTCGGTGAGTTGGTTTAGTTACGAACACGTGGTTGTGATCCGTAGGAGTCGTGGATCACCTAGGTGTAGCGGCGTTGACTAGACGGTTGGTCCAATGATGGTATTCGTGTCTCAGATTGAATGGCATAGTTGGAAAAGGTGGATATACTTCCAACATGGTTAGAATCTCGGAATATGAAGCTGCTGTAGTTCAGACGTTGAGATATGTATTGATTCCGAGATGGTGTTAGATGTCGCGTGTGAGAGATGGATGTTTTAGAGTTGATTTGGGGATTCATTAAAGGAACTTCAGGAATTCTGACCCCCCCCCCCTCCCCCCCCTTGATCATGGACATGGGTGGATGTGTTCGGGAGTAGAAAGAGTACTTGGTGACGCCGGGAGTGGCCTGTGTGGCGAGTGTCGTAGGGTTGTGCTAAGTTGGATTAAAATAGGATGTGGACCAGTGAGAGTTCCGTTAGAGGATGGCGGAAGGAAATAGGAAAGGAGTGACTATAACTGATCGATATGAGGTTATTAAAGAGAACCCACAATCTAGATGTGCGGTATATAAGATCGGTTGGATTTGAGGCAGTAGGTTGAAACCTAGTCAGTAGGATCCACTTAGGAGTGAGTGGATCAGGATTGGATCATTCCTTGATTGAGTTATTGTGGATTAGGAAACTGGTGTGCAAGACAGAGGTTGGGAATGTTGGGCATGCAGTGAGGAGATTGCTCTGTCTTGTAAGAGTGAAGGTGGTTGGATGTCTTGACTATTTTGGAATGGTGTAGGAGTAGTGTAGTCGTTTGTTGCATACGTATGGGTAGTGGACTTGGATCTAGTGCTGGGTCTGCCCTGTGTACGTAGTTGAGATGGAATTTCATATTGGATGGGAGACTCAGCAGATCGGGAGAACCAGAATAGATTTGAGTTAGACTTTCCTGTAAGCCTTGTCGTTCAGCTAAGTGGTAGGTTTGAACCGATGGACTACAAAATTGAAGCGTGTTTGGCCTTTCGGCAGGTAGTAATCATTATGGTTATGAGGAAGTTTGTGTGCCTGGATTTTTCACTATTAGGGTGACAGGTACACTATGTTGTTGTGGGTTGGACTTTGGGTGTTGTAGAGCGTGACTAATGCCGATGTGTTTGATTGGTGTATGTATCATAGGATGACTTTGGAAGTAAGTGAGGATATACTCTACGAGCCATGTTTAAGGTATTCTAAAATACCTTTGTTTCCTCCAAGGTTCGTAGGGTTGTCCTTGCGTGTGGTTGGTGGTATGCACCGTGGTTCTAATTGGTGGTAACTAGTGCATGTACTTGGAATGTGTACATACTGTTTCTGCTGTGGTCGGAACCATGCCGATGTAATTGGACGTGTATTGTGATGTTCTAGTAAATGTGTTGGTAATCAACTTAGTGCCGAGGTATGTTGTGAATAGATGGATAATCGGCGTAGTTCCGATATGATGGATTTTGACGGAGCATGTGGGCTGGAACAGGGTGATCCTGAGTGGTTGATTGACAGGTTTCAGTGCCAGGATGAGCTGGATGCTCCGAACCATGAGTGGCTGGTGCGACCCTGACATGGAGATGTATGCTCATGGTTAAACAGGTGTGTGGTATGGTCTGGTTGCAAAGAGGCAGTGTGGGACGTAGATGGTATTCCCACAGGTTGACAGTGTTAGTGGTTAGTGGAATCACTGGTGAGGGAATTGGCTGAATTAGGGGTATAGACGAGTACGTTGTGAGTCCAGTGAGGTCGACGCGGTTCGCTGACGGAAGTTGTATGGAATGACGTATAAATCTTGATGCTTAGGAGTACCGAGACCTGTAGATGCCGTCTTGTGAATGGGTGTATTTGGGATTTGTGTTTGGCGACGGCGAACTCACAAGAGGTACTATGAAAATTCCCCGCAAGAGGACCGGTCCCAAATCCCCCGGGATTAACGCGGGACCCGCCTGATCCCGTCTGACACGAAGTGTCAGACCAGGGAAAATTCCATCTCTAGCCCTCGTTGGGGCTATCAGAGTACTTCAGGATCGTAGGAGGAGGGGAGTGATGTCTCGTCTCTGCTACAGCCCGCATCCGCGATCAACCTGAAGGGCATTAAAACATTAAAAGTCATGAGTGGACAAAAACAACCATTTCATTAAAAGCATTTTCCGCATAAAGACATTTATGCCCTTCATAAATACATACGCATGTATTCAAAAATCGTTTATCAAAACGTTCATAAAACCATTTATCAAACATATCAAAACCTTTCCAGGGTTCATGTCCGGTTCCCATAAACCGTCATGACCCATAAACCCATTTGGGTCCTCGACCCGAAATCACAATTCAAAACCCGTAGGTCATATCAATAGGGACTCAGCCCAAATCACGTCACGTGGGTCTCAACCCAAAACCGTTTCCAGTGAAATACCAAACATAACATACGGGGTCTCTGCCCCAAATCATTTCCTAAAACATAAAACACAGGGCCTCCGCCCTCAATTCACTTTCTGTAAAACCTCATACGTACTCGTACTATAACCCATCCTAGGCACTTCCGGAGAAAATGCCAACTCGGGGCACACAACCCCTAAGGAACACATCCCCGATATAGTCACGATGTCAAATCTATACTAGTGTGCACACTACTCGGGGTCTCACTCCAAGTCATCTCCCAGGAATCTCCATCTGGGAGGCTCAATCTCTGGATCTAGTCCGAGCTCTCTCTCTGGATCTAATCCACATATCTCTCCGGAATCTGGTCCGGGACCACAACAATATAAGTAACCACCACTCCTGGAACGGGATCCTTATGGGGATGCCCACTCTGGTCTGTGGATCGTGACTCTCCAGGTCGACGCTGGAGGAGACCATATAAACATATGGAGGGTTCATTCATTTCAATTCTTTTCTTTCTTTCTCAAATCACTTTTCAACTGGGTCTCATACCCAATTCATCTCAACAGGATTCCTTGAATCCGATTCAAATCACTTTCACAGGCCTCGACCTAAATCCTCAGTTCAACAAGGTCTCATGCCCGAATACTCATTTCATAAACTGAACTGGGACTCAAGCCCGTTGTTACAATCAACAGGGCCTCAAGCCCGATATCACGACTAACTAGGCCCTAAGCCCGGAACCATAACCCAACAGGACCTCACGTCCGGTTTCACAACCAACGGGGCCTTAAGCCCGATATCTCAACCAAATGGGTCCCAGGCTCGATATCAGAAATTAACGGGACATCAAGCCCGATAGTACCACTAACTGGGCCTCAAAGCCGAATCGTAAATCAACTGGACCCTCGGTCCGATCGTACGGCTCAAATGGACCCTAGGTCCGATTCCTCGTCAAATCAAATGGACTCAAAATCCAAGAGTTTGTAAACCAATTGGGTCTCGTGCCCGATTTCATATTTCCAAATCAAAAAGCAAATCATTAAACCCTCATTGAAAACCTAGCACGTATAAGCATCGTATAAAACTAGAAATCTCGAAATACGAGCAAATACGTAAATCCTAGGCTACCACAAACAATTTGCACTCATGCCAACACAAAACATGTATTAAAAGCATTTATAAACATTTATGCATGCATCAATTTCGAAAGAAGGGTCCACTCACAGACCGTCTGAAGCCACGCCACGATACGCGTGCCATAACTGTCTCCCGGGTCAAACGTCGCCTCCGGGATTCCCGAACCTGTCCAAATTCATTTAGAGGGTTACTAATAGCCTCATTAACCTCTCATTGAAGTCCCATAATTTTCTCAAATTTCTAACTATTTTTAAACGCGAACCTAAACCTTCGGACAGCCCAAACTATATCGAAACGATGTCCGATTGACACGAAACCAGTCCCAAAATGTTCTTTACATCGAATAGATGATTTCACATGTTGGAACCTTCCCCAAACTCCTTGCCACGCGTCGTCACGCGCCGGAAGACTGCCCTGCGCATGGACCTCACGCGCCGGGACACTGTTCATCTTCCTCAGCAAGTGAACCGGTCCAGGCCATTTCCTCCACCAATTTCCATCCGTTTTGTCCCATTTCAAATCCCAAAATTCCTCTTTTGATGTTTCCTATCATTTCCAATTAACCAAACTACCTAAAACCGCCTAGAACACGTGAACCCAAAAACCACTCCATGGTTCAAGTTTTCTAAAACCCACCCATGGCTTCACAGCCGTCCAAAACTTCCCAAAACCATCCTAGAAACCTCCTAGCGGCCCACCCATGGCTATTCTAAAACCCATAATGTCACAAATTAAAAATGGAAGAAAAAGTGTAAAACCGAGTACCACTCGGGTTGCACCTCCTCCACGCCGCCGTCCACGGCAGTTCCAGCCCCCAGCAGTCCTCCTCTCTCACTCTCTAGTCTCAGACATGGTAGATAGGGAAGGGGGGGGGGGGGGGGGAGGGGGGGGGGGGGGGGGGGGGGGGGGGGGGGTTTCGGGTTGTTCTTAAAAGAAAAGGCAAGGGTGAATGCATGAATGTGGGCTGGTGGCCAGTGGATGAGTGACACTTGTCACTCATCCACACTTGTCACTCATCCACACTTGTCACTCATCCATTGGTTGCTGAACAGCAACTGGGACCACTAAAGTCCAAAAGCTCCTCGTAAAATGTGTCGCTATGAATAGTATCCAGGAACATTCGTGAACCGTAACTTCGTTGTCGAACGTCCGAATTCGACGTGCCGTTTGTCTACGTATTCGTATCGTCCCGATCTACATAACGGTCTTCGACCCTCGGCCATCAGACCTCTCGGGTCAAAAGTCAACTTTTAGCTCCTATTCACCTAAATTACCAAAATGCCCTTGGACTTCCGAACGTCATAACTTCCTCCTCGAACGTCAGAATCGAGTGTGCCACCAGTCTAGGAACTCGTGACGTCATGAACTACGTCATAGTCAATGGCTAAAGTCCATTTGTGTAACGACCCGTCCCGGAATTCGGGATTAGATTACGGACTAATCATGATTAGTAGGGTTAATCGGTGACTGGTTGGGCGAACTCGGACGAACGGTGCAAAATGACCGTTTTGCCCCTAGTAGTGGGCAAAATGTTGACTTTTATTCGGACGGTCAAATGGACTTTGACCAATGCCCGTGACGTAGGTTGGGACGTCACGAGTTCATAGACAGGTGGCACGTTCGATTCCGACGTTCGTGGAGGAAGTTATGATGTACGGAAGTTCAAGGGCACTTTCGTAATTTGGACGAAATAAGGGGAAATGTTGACTTTTTGATCGGGTGGTCCAATGGTCGAGGACCGAGGACCGTTAGGAAGGTCTCGATGCCCTGAGTTCGTAGATAGGCGGCACGCATCAATCGGAGTTCGAATGACCGAGTTACGGGTCGGGATGCGTGAGGGGCATGTTGGTAATTTTCTGCACAAGGGCAGAATGGTAATTTCACGGGGGCTGCTTGCACGGGCACTGTAGCACCGTGAATGGGGAAACACGACCAGTGCACGGGGGCATTGTTTAAGCTTGAAATTGGAAGTGGGGTATGGTTTATTGTGCTAATTAATTGTTAATGGACTGTGGTCAGTGCGTGGGAAGCATGGACAGAGCACAGATGAGATTAAATATGGTTTTGGGTTGTTTACGGGAAGCATTTTCCAGTGGGGCTGAAGATGTCTCCCACGGGTTGCTGTCGATTGTGAGCCGTTAGTTGGGTGCCTGGTGAGGGTTAGGACCATTCTGGGTCGAGTTCGAAGTGAGGGCAGAGTGTTGTTGAGAGGAAATCGAGTTCGGAGGAAAAATGGAAATTGGAGGGAAAATTCTCAGTTTAATTTCTGAGAGGAATTGGACCAAACCATGGACGGCTTGAGGCTTCTGGGAGGAATTGGAACTGAACCCCATCAACTTCGAAGGAAAACTGACGCGGATTGGACTGGAACTGAGGTTCCAGATTCTGGAAAATCGCAGAGCTGTGGACGATCACTTCCAGGTAATGTCATGTCCAATTGATCGCGCATTTCAGTTCCTTTTAGGCCTAGAATCCTTACTGTGAAGTTAATTTGAGTTTGATTGAGAAAACACAGAGTTTGGGTGATCGACCCGTTTGGGTGATCACGGGTCGTGGGACTAATTTTGGGACTTTCTTGGTGAATCAGGGACATGGAACTTCGATTAGATAGTTGAAGAATGTTTTAGAATCAAAAAACGGAAGGAATCGAGGTCGAATTGTTGGCTATCTAATCGGGTTGGAATCGCGGATATCAGAATGCTCCCATACCATACCAGAATGCTCCCATTTCCTCAAAACCAATAAACAAGTCCTTGAATCAGAGAAAGGGTTAAACAAATCCTTGATCAGAGGACAGATTAAACAATTGCACAGCATTCACACGGCTGTTTCAAACTGAGCTTTGCAAATTACCATTTTGTCCTTCAGCGTGCCGCCTGTCTACGGACTTAGGGCATCGAGACCTACCTAATGGTCCTCGAATCGCGTGAAAAGTAGTGGTCAATCAAAAAGTCAACATTTTCCCCCTTTCGTCCTTATTACGAAAATGCCCTTGAACTTCCGACCGTCATAACTTCCTCCTCGAATGTCGGAATTGGGCGTGCCACCTGTCTATGAACTCGTGACGTCCCGAACTACGTCGCAGTCATCGGTCAAAGTTTGTTTGACCGCCCGAGCAAAAGTCAACCATTCGCCCATTACCTAGGGGCAAAATCGTCATTTTCTTCAAATTTTCCAAATTTCTCATTTTTGAATGTCAGGGTCGTTACATATTTCGAGGCAATTTACGTATTTGCACGTATATTGAGGATTATGGTTTTGCACTGATTATACGTGCTTATGGTTTTGATAATGGTTTAATGAAATGGTTTTGGATTTGAAAAGGTAAACTCGGGCACGAGACCCATTTGTTTTGGAAACCCCAGACTTGAAGTCCAATTAGTTACGTTATCGGGCCAGAGGCCCATTTGGTTCGTGAATTGATTTCGAAGTTGAAAATATGGAATCGGGCTTGAGACCTAGCTGATTTACAAACTCTTAGACTTGGAGTACATTTGATTTAATAAGGCATCCGACAGGAGGACCAGTTGGTTTACGAAATCGGGCTTGAGGCCCAATTAGTTTACATAATCGAGCTTGAGGCCCAGTTAGTTTACATAATCGGGCTTAAGGCTCAGTTAGTTTACATAATCGGGCTTAAGGCCCAGTTAGTTTACATAATCGGGCATGAGGCCCTGTTAGTTTACATAATCGGGCATGAGGCCCAGTTGGTTTACGAAATCAGGCACGAGGCCCAGTTGGTATACGAAATCGGGCACGAGGCCCAGTTGGTTTATGAATTCGGGCTTGAGGCCCAGTTATGGTTTACGATTGTGATTTCGGGTCGGGGACCCATAAATGGATTTCTAGTTTCATGACGGTTTATGGGACCGGGTATGAACCCTTTGAAAGGTTTGAAAGGTTTTGAGAATGATTTTGAAAAGGTTTTTCGTATACCATCCTTTATTATGGATTGTCTCCTCCGGGGAGGGTCGTTGGCCTGGGTGGACCCCATAGTAGTCACGGAGCACTAACTGAGTGGAGTCGCCCCCGTGGGGTACCTTACTCTCAAGAAGGCTTATATTGGATTATAACCCCCATGGAGGGTCATTGATCTGCGGACATTGACCTGGGTGGACACTGGGGGAGACTTGGGATTTGAGACCCCGGGTAACACGCGCATAGCTTTGGAAACCGTGACAAGATTGGTTATATGATATAATGGTAAATACGATTTCTTGGATTTTGATGAAATGGTGTTTTGTGAATATTAAATGGATTTAGGCAAGGGCCCGTATGATTTGGATTATGGAATTTGGGTTAAGACCCTAATAATGGTTATTTGAACATATGATTCGATAAATGGTTTTCCTATATATGCATGCTTTTTAGTGAAGGGTATAAATATCTTTAAAAGTCATGTTGATTGTACCTCGAAAATAGTGCCCACGCGCCTGACACTGTTCATCGTCTCTTTCGCCTGTTTCCCTGCAAAACAGGTTGTTCGACCCGCAAACTTGAGCTAGTCCAAACTCGTCCAATTTTTCACCAATTTCCACCATTCTTTCATCCAATTCCATCTAATTAATTCTAATTAACGATCCATGATCTTAATTCCATGAGTTCTTACCTCCAACTCAACAATCCAAACCATGGATTTCGGCCAACTTCCTATCGTTCAATCCATTACCTCTACATCCAATTTGATTCCTTTAATCCCCCATTTGACTCACCAAGGACCTAAGATCACAATTCCAACCTCGATTTCACGAATTAAACGTCCAAAATCAAAATTCAATTTCAAGAGTTCATGGGGTTTTCGGGTTTAGGTGTCTCGGGTCTAGGGTTCCAGTTCTTCCTTTCTTTTCCTTTTCTCTCTTCTCTCCTCTATCAGTTTCTCTGTGTTATCTCGAATAGATGGGTTGATCATCATCTGATTTTTGGATTTTTTTTTTGGTTCAAGCAAACACGACACGCACCCAATTTGGTTTCCATTCCATAACACAGCACCAGCACATTCATTATTGTGTGCCAGACATCCATTCCAAAACGTGACAGGTGTCACCTTATGAGCAGGGTGAGTCACCACTGTGGTGACTCATCAAAACCGCAAAGGACCAAATTGCCCTCACTCAAGGTTCAAAATTACAATAATACCCGTCATCATTTTAGAACCATAACAAATCCGTCCGAACTCCGAACTCCGAGACCTACACAACGGTCCTTACGGAAAGTCCAAAAAATATACCGGTCAAAAAGTCAACTTTTGACCACTTAAATTAGGGGCAAAATTGTCATTTCCCTTCTAAATATTTCAAAATTTCCTTTTGCAAATTTCTGGGTTGTCACAGAACCTATACTCAAAATAGATGTGGGGAGATTTAAATCGAATTTTCTTAGTAAAATAGTATTTAATATAAATTTAATAAAAAATTCTTTTAGTTTTTTTCTATTTTTTTTCACATTTGAGCTGGACTGTAGTTCGCCTCAAATGAGGCTGGGTCCATGCCTAGTTGGGTTTGAATGGGCTTTTGAGCCTGAAGGTGTAATCAAAGGCTCATTCCAAAAAAAGCGAACTTATTTATATAACGCTGAGATTGTTGTGCTTTTTTGAAAAATTATGTATACCATATTGTTTTGGAAAGTTCTTTCTATTTTACTTTATAATAAATAGTTACGAGCAATTCTATATGGACACACTATTGACTATATTTAGTGACACATTTGATGTGGTAATAAATGAATGATGTTACTTTAATAAATTAAATCACTTGGTAATTATTTAACAACATTCATTGATTGTCATATCAAGTGTGTCACTAAATGTGGTCAATTTAGTGTGTCCAAATAGCATTACTTAATAGTTATATACTAAAATAAGTTTTATAAGGTTTACCAAATATTTTTGGAGTGCTTTATTTTTAAATTAAGCATATTTTTAAAGGGGAAAAAAACAATACTAAACATGACCTAAGATCCAAACGTGACACGAATATGGACATATTAGTACGGAATATAACAAATACCAAATAAGAAGATAGTGTGATTTATAACGAGATCAATTGTTGGAATTTTATTCGAATTTCTTTCGAACATTGGAATGAGAAGGTGAGGTGATGTAAATACCAAGTGAAGGATTTGCACTTTCTTGCATTAACCATGTAGCCTCAATTTGGAGAAAAAAAGAAAAAACCCCAAGTTAGATATTGTTTAACCCACCCAATGGAACCTTGCATTAATTTGATGGTGTTAAAATTGAAAATATTGTCATAGATGATAGGTCCTCAAATAAGCGTTATTTTATATTATTTTATACCCTTTATACTTGACTTTTAATATTAAAATAATAAATAATTAGACAAATTAATTTATTTTGTGATATTTTTGTAGAAATAAATAAAGCGTGGAATTTGGAGCATTTTGGTGAAAGAATCGTCCCGATCGGAATTATAACGAAGAAATTATGGACGAAATATGAGAAACCACCGAAAATCGCAAGGAAATTCGGTGGGAAGCTGCTGAAATCCAGCATCCCAAGCCAAAAATCCAGCAGCCCCCAATAGTCCCCAAAATCAGCATATTTGCCCCAAAATCAGCAACTTTTCCCCAAAATCAGCCACTTTTCCCTAAAATCAGCATATTTGCCCCAAAATCAGCATCTTTTCCCACCCAATCTCATCATTTCCATCACTTCTTCATGTACTATCTTATTGCTATTTTTATATTTTAATTTTGTACTTTTAATTAAACAATTGTGGCACTCCCTCTATAAATAGGGAGGTCATTTCATGTATTTGGAGAGTCCCCAATTAGTTTCATTCTTCCATTTCTTTCTTAGTTCTTAGTTCTTAGTTCTTAGTTAGTTCTTTTGTTTCTCTCTTTTGAGAGACATTTTTGGGGACCATTTTTACTTCTTGTAGATTTTCTTATTAATTAGTTTTCTTTTAATTCTTATCCGTAATTTATGTTATTTTTATGTTATTTTCATTTCTTCTTTACTATTGTTCTTGGTATTTTATTTCTAACATTTGTAAGTAAGAATGCAATCTCCATGTGTTTTACTTTTTGAATTTCTTTTACTTCATATGTTTTAGTGCTTAAACTTCAATTTGATGTTAAGTGTTTTATCCGCTGTCGGTGCACTTAGAGTAGAATTGAAGAGATTAAATGTTGATCGCTGTCGGCGCATTTAATTATAAACTTAAGGTAAATCATGTTGTAAATGTTTGAAGCATATTGATGTTTGACACACATTAATGGTTGATGCATTTATAATATTGAAAGATATATGTAAGTATTTGAGATGATGAAGGTAGGATTTCGTGATTGGTTTATTATGAGCAAAATGTTAGAAAGAAGTCTATTTTTAGGAGTAGTTTAAATAATGTGATTGTTAATTCGAAATTACTTACGTAAAAGTGTGGGTTTTGTCTATGAAACTACTCTATGGTTTGTAAATTCCAATTAGCATGAGCATTTGCATTTTAATTTTTAATTAGTGTTTTCTTTAATTTAGTTATAAATCTTTTCAAAACCCCTCTTTTATTCTTTATTCTTTAATTCTTTAATTCTTTAATTCTTTTAATTCTTTTCTTCTTTGATCCCTTTTTATTCTTTATTCTTTTATTCTTTTATTCTTTTATTCCTTTTATTTCTTTATTCTCTTATTCATCTATTCTTTAATTTATTAATTCTTTGATTATTTAATTCTTTGATTATTTAATTCTTTAATTCATTATTCTTTTATTCATCTCCCACTAACACATTATTAATGTTCCCTAATTTCCCCGGTTAAGAACGATCCCTATTTACCAATACTACATCTACACAAAAAGGGTTTAAATTGCACAACACTCGAATTACGTGTTTAATTTGATGCGTAGTTTGGGCGTAGTCAATTTTTGGCGCCGTTGCCGGGGAAATTGAAAATCATTTTTAATTTGTTAGTGTATGTATATAAATTGTGCATATTATACTTGTTTATAAATTTTACTTTTGTTAATATTATATTTATCCATCTTATTATTGTTCTTATTATTTTTGTTTATAATGCTCATACTTTACTTATTCTTAATTTCTAATTTATACTTGTTCATAAATGTTCATAATTTTTTTTTTTGTATTTGTTCATATTAAAATTGATACTTGTTCATAATTTAATTTCATTTGTTTACTTTTACTTTTACTTTTACTTGTTCATATTAAAATTGATACTTGTCATAAATGTATATTGTACATATTCACTTTTCCTTACTTTTAATTTTTTTTCTTTACACTTTCTAATTTTTTCTTTAATCCATTAACTTTAATTTTATTCCATAAACTTTTCTTTATTCCTTTAACTTTAAATTTATTCATTAACTTTTTATTCCACTAACTTTTTATTCCATTAACTTTTTATTCCATTAACTTTTATTCCATTAACTTTATTCCATTAACCTTTTATTCCACTAACTTTTTATTCCATTAACTTTTTATTCCATTAACTTTTATTCCATTAACTTTATTCCATTAACCTTTTATTCCACTAACTTTTTATTCCATTAACTTTTTATTCCATTAACTTTTTATTTCATTAACTTTTTATTCCATTAACTTTTTATTCCATTAACTTTTTATTCCATTAACTTTATTCCATTAACCTTTTATTCCACTAACTTTTTATTCCACTAACTTTTTATTCCATTAACTTTTTATTCCATTAACTTTTTATTCCATTAATTTTATTCCATTAACTTTTTATTCCACTAACTTTTTATTCCATTAACTTTATTTCATTAACTTTTTATTCCATTAACTTTTTTATTACACTTATTTTATTCTTATGTAATTATTTATTTGGTTATGTCTTGATAAAATTTAAATTTAAATTTAAAAAAAAATCAAAGTAAATAAAAATTTTTTTTTAAAAAAAAATCTTATCTTAGCTTTATGTTAGTGTTAATTCATACTTGTAAATAAATGTTCTATATATGTTACTTGTTACCTTTTATACTTGTTCATAAATTGTTCATAACTTTTATATTTCATAGTATACATGCATACTTGTTCATAATAGATTTTCATTTATATTTGTTTATAATTATCTTACTTGTTATATTATTCTTGTTCATACTTGTACATAATGTTCATTCTTTTTAATTGTTCATAAATGCTTATGGTAAATATTCACTTTTCCTTATTTTTTTTTTATATTTTTTTTTGTAATTAAAAAAAAGCATAAAATTCGTAAAAAATATAAAAATTCTTCATTTATTTAATTTTTAAATTCCAAAAAAAAATTTAAACTTTTTAAAAAAAAATTTAAAAAAAAATTTAAAAAAATAAATTTAAATTTCTTATCTTCACTTTGTGTTAGTGTAAAGCTCAATTATTAAATAAATCTTATACATACGTTAGTTTGTTAATGAGAAATTATTTTGTAAATATCATTACTTGTGAATGAAACCATACTTGTAAATAAATTGTTCATACGTGTATAAATTGTTCATACGTAAATTGTCATGTTATATTTGTAAATTATGCATAAAAACATACTTGTACATAGTTCTTGCATTCATGCATTAGTCTCGGCTATATGTAGATCACTTGTGTTTCGAAATTTAGATTTTGATCTTTATCGGCGAAGACTCTTTTGTTAACTCTCACCCACGGTGATTGTTAACACTTGAGTCATCTTAATTCCTCTGGAGTAAGAAATTTTCGAGGGTGATGTCTAGGACAAGAGACGATACTCATAACGGGTTTTGGGTCTAAGAAATTAGCCCTGCCTCTTATGTGTATTCTTTCTAACCTGGTCACTTTTGAAGTTGCCCAAACAGTTGAATTAATCCAAGATATTTACTTGGGCCGCACGGACGTATAAGTCTCCATTTAAACTTTGAGGCTATGTGAACGATATATATCTTTTACTTCCCCCGACATGTAAATATTGTTTATATCTTAATTTACATTATTTGTCATGACAAAGTTAACTTGCATCTTTCGTTTAACTAACTTGCATCTTTCATTCTAACTTGCATTTTTAACTTCACTTGCATATTTAGTTTAACTTGCATTGCACTCTTCCTCTAACTTACATCTTTAACTCACATTGCATCATTAACTTTAATTTGCATATCTAACTTGCATTCTTAATTAACGTACATCTCTGACTAACTAACTTGCATCTCTGTCTAGGCTGGATGGACGTTAAACTTCAAGCGCTTGTTGGGAGGCAACCCAATGTGTTCTCGGGATGTGAAGGAGTCATCAATACAGATTTGCTATCCTCTACCTTTCACTCTCTTTTATTTTGTTTATTTAATGTTTTCCTATTATTTTCGTAAATCATCTTCCTTACTTTGATTCTATGTTTAATTACTTCGTATTTTCCTACATTGAGGACAATGTAGAATTTAAGTGCGGGGGAATGGTTTACAATTTTAATTGTTCAAAAAAAAAAATTGAAAAAAATTATAAAAAAAAGGGTGAAAAAAAATGAAAAAAAATATTATTGTTTTTTTTTTGAATCTTTTTGTTTTAACTTAGTGTTTTTATGAGTCTTAAGTTGCCATTTAACTTGTCAATGACATAAATGAACAGAAAGGAATATGTTATGGCCATAAAGATAATCACTACAATTTGAATTTGTTTGTTAATATTTTGTGATTAAGTGTTATAACTTGAAGATAATGCATGTAAATTGGCACATAAACGAGCATGATAAGATAAGTATGAATCATATGAACCTTATGTGAGCTTTAGAACTTTATATACATCTTTGATGAGTGATTCATAAGTTTTTTGTTTAAATTGATATACATATGCCTCATAACTGCTTGCCATAGCTTTTAATGAACTATAGAGTACTAGAACTTATTTTATGTGATTTTCAAAGCTTTTGAGTCAATAAACTCTCTGATTTTGGAAATGATTAAGGCATTAGGGTTAACACCACAAATTCAAACATCCATGTTCCCTATTTTGTGCGCACAAGTTGCGACCCCCTTAGTTTTAACCCTTTTGAGCCCACATTAAGCCTTTCTGTCATCACCATGATTATCTAAACACTTGAGCTTAGTATAGACATCCTTTACCCTTGTTCCAAGAACTCGGTTAAAGACATAATGATTGTGTAAAGAGAAAATAATGATGTTGGAAAGACTTTTATGTGAATTATTTGGATTTACCGACTCATGCTTTGTTGTATCGTTGACACATGTTATTACCTTGATATAAAAAAAAATCAAAAAAAAAATCAAAAAAATCAAAAAAAAAAATAGAAAAAAAAAGAAAAAAAAAGTTGAGTCTCGATCAAGGTAATAAGGTTTGGTTATGTAATGTTTGAGTTAAGTCCCTTACATTTGTAAATCCGACACGAAGAATGATTGTGAGGCCCAACATGATGGAATTAGGCCTATGTTCGAAGGGATGGATT
Organism: Prinsepia uniflora; assembly: GCA_032719365.1. Classification (NCBI taxonomy): domain Eukaryota; kingdom Viridiplantae; phylum Streptophyta; class Magnoliopsida; order Rosales; family Rosaceae; genus Prinsepia; species Prinsepia uniflora. The sequence continues at coordinate 30,427,373 of CM064864.1, forward strand.
ACCAACATCATTGCACTAAGGTTGGGAAGCTATGATACGTTTTGGGAGTCTATTGAGTCTTGGAACGAATTGAGCACCACTTGTCCTATATTTTCCTTGCCTCTAAACTTAGCCCCATTACAACCTTCGTAAAGACCTTATGATCCTTAAGATGGTAAATTTTGATTAGTGGAGTCAATCACTTGAGTAAGCTTATGGTTTTGGTTCATTTGTGCAAGTATATGTTGTTTTTATCTTGAGGTGTTTGTTTGATATTTTTGCAAAAGTACTTCATTTCGATTATGTGAGTATTTCTCACATACTTTGAGTGCAAACACAAACCCTTACAAAATTGAGTGAATTTATGAGTGCATATCCTTGTGAGTTGATTCATACTTGTTTTATTCATGTTGAGATCCATTTCACCATATTTACTCATTATCTTACTCGTTGAAGCATTTTTTTACAAAGTATTAACTTTTGAATTCCATATGCTTAAATGTTTTAAGTGAAAATCTTTTATGCCATGATGATAATAATGAAATATTGAGACAAATGGTTAAAGGTTCACTTGTTTTGATTTTGTAGTTTAATTTTAGTATTTGCTAGGGACTAGCAAAGTTTAAGTGTGGGGGTATTTGATAGGTCCTCAAATAAGCGTTATTTTATATTATTTTATACCCTTTATACTTGACTTTTAATATTAAAATAATAAATAATTAGACAAATTAATTTATTTTGTGATATTTTTGTAGAAATAAATAAAGCGTGGAATTTGAAGCATTTTGGTGAAAGAATCGTCCCGATCGGAATTATAACGAAGAAATTATGGACGAAATATGAGAAACCACCGAAAATCGCAAGGAAATTCGGTGGGAAGCTGCTGAAATCCAGCATCCCAAGCCAAAAATCCAGCAGCCCCCCAATAGTCCCCAAAATCAGCATATTTGCCCCAAAATCAGCAACTTTTCCCCAAAATCAGCCACTTTTCCCTAAAATCAGCATATTTGCCCCAAAATCAGCATCTTTTCCCACCCAATCTCATCATTTCCATCACTTCTTCATGTACTATCTTATTGCTATTTTTATATTTTAATTTTGTACTTTTAATTAAACAATTGTGGCACTCCCTCTATAAATAGGGAGGTCATTTCATGTATTTGGAGAGTCCCCAATTAGTTTCATTCTTCCATTTCTTTCTTAGTTCTTAGTTCTTAGTTCTTAGTTAGTTCTTTTGTTTCTCTCTTTTGAGAGACATTTTTGGGGACCATTTTTACTTCTTGTAGATTTTCTTATTAATTAGTTTTCTTTTAATTCTTATCCGTAATTTATGTTATTTTTATGTTATTTTCATTTCTTCTTTACTATTGTTCTTGGTATTTTATTTCTAACATTTGTAAGTAAGAATGCAATCTCCATGTGTTTTACTTTTTGAATTTCTTTTACTTCATATGTTTTAGTGCTTAAACTTCAATTTGATGTTAAGTGTTTTATCCGCTGTCGGTGCACTTAGAGTAGAATTGAAGAGATTAAATGTTGATCGCTGTCGGCGCATTTAATTATAAACTTAAGGTAAATCATGTTGTAAATGTTTGAAGCATATTGATGTTTGACACACATTAATGGTTGATGCATTTATAATATTGAAAGATATATGTAAGTATTTGAGATGATGAAGGTAGGATTTCGTGATTGGTTTATTATGAGCAAAATGTTAGAAAGAAGTCTATTTTTAGGAGTAGTTTAAATAATGTGATTGTTAATTCGAAATTACTTACGTAAAAGTGTGGGTTTTGTCTATGAAACTACTCTATGGTTTGTAAATTCCAATTAGCATGAGCATTTGCATTTTAATTTTTAATTAGTGTTTTCTTTAATTTAGTTATAAATCTTTTCAAAACCCCTCTTTTATTCTTTATTCTTTAATTCTTTAATTCTTTAATTCTTTTAATTCTTTTCTTCTTTGATCCCTTTTTATTCTTTATTCTTTTATTCTTTTATTCTTTTATTCCTTTTATTTCTTTATTCTCTTATTCATCTATTCTTTAATTTATTAATTCTTTGATTATTTAATTCTTTGATTATTTAATTCTTTAATTCATTATTCTTTTATTCATCTCCCACTAACACATTATTAATGTTCCCTAATTTCCCCGGTTAAGAACGATCCCTATTTACCAATACTACATCTACACAAAAAGGGTTTAAATTGCACAACACTCGAATTACGTGTTTAATTTGATGCGTAGTTTGGGCGTAGTCAATTTTTGGCGCCGTTGCCGGGGAAATTGAAAATCATTTTTAATTTGTTAGTGTATGTATATAAATTGTGCATATTATACTTGTTTATAAATTTTACTTTTGTTAATATTATATTTATCCATCTTATTATTGTTCTTATTATTTTTGTTTATAATGCTCATACTTTACTTATTCTTAATTTCTAATTTATACTTGTTCATAAATGTTCATAATTTTTTTTTTTGTATTTGTTCATATTAAAATTGATACTTGTTCATAATTTAATTTCATTTGTTTACTTTTACTTTTACTTTTACTTGTTCATATTAAAATTGATACTTGTCATAAATGTATATTGTACATATTCACTTTTCCTTACTTTTAATTTTTTTTCTTTACACTTTCTAATTTTTTCTTTAATCCATTAACTTTAATTTTATTCCATAAACTTTTCTTTATTCCTTTAACTTTAAATTTATTCATTAACTTTTTATTCCACTAACTTTTTATTCCATTAACTTTTTATTCCATTAACTTTTATTCCATTAACTTTATTCCATTAACCTTTTATTCCACTAACTTTTTATTCCATTAACTTTTTATTCCATTAACTTTTATTCCATTAACTTTATTCCATTAACCTTTTATTCCACTAACTTTTTATTCCATTAACTTTTTATTCCATTAACTTTTTATTTCATTAACTTTTTATTCCATTAACTTTTTATTCCATTAACTTTTTATTCCATTAACTTTATTCCATTAACCTTTTATTCCACTAACTTTTTATTCCACTAACTTTTTATTCCATTAACTTTTTATTCCATTAACTTTTTATTCCATTAATTTTATTCCATTAACTTTTTATTCCACTAACTTTTTATTCCATTAACTTTATTTCATTAACTTTTTATTCCATTAACTTTTTTATTACACTTATTTTATTCTTATGTAATTATTTATTTGGTTATGTCTTGATAAAATTTAAATTTAAATTTAAAAAAAAATCAAAGTAAATAAAAATTTTTTTTTTTAAAAAAATCTTATCTTAGCTTTATGTTAGTGTTAATTCATACTTGTAAATAAATGTTCTATATATGTTACTTGTTACCTTTTATACTTGTTCATAAATTGTTCATAACTTTTATATTTCATAGTATACATGCATACTTGTTCATAATAGATTTTCATTTATATTTGTTTATAATTATCTTACTTGTTATATTATTCTTGTTCATACTTGTACATAATGTTCATTCTTTTTAATTGTTCATAAATGCTTATGGTAAATATTCACTTTTCCTTATTTTTTTTTATATTTTTTTTTGTAATTAAAAAAAAGCATAAAATTCGTAAAAAATATAAAAATTCTTCATTTATTTAATTTTTAAATTCCAAAAAAAAATTTAAACTTTTTAAAAAAAAATTTAAAAAAAAATTTAAAAAAATAAATTTAAATTTCTTATCTTCACTTTGTGTTAGTGTAAAGCTCAATTATTAAATAAATCTTATACATACGTTAGTTTGTTAATGAGAAATTATTTTGTAAATATCATTACTTGTGAATGAAACCATACTTGTAAATAAATTGTTCATACGTGTATAAATTGTTCATACGTAAATTGTCATGTTATATTTGTAAATTATGCATAAAAACATACTTGTACATAGTTCTTGCATTCATGCATTAGTCTCGGCTATATGTAGATCACTTGTGTTTCGAAATTTAGATTTTGATCTTTATCGGCGAAGACTCTTTTGTTAACTCTCACCCACGGTGATTGTTAACACTTGAGTCATCTTAATTCCTCTGGAGTAAGAAATTTTCGAGGGTGATGTCTAGGACAAGAGACGATACTCATAACGGGTTTTGGGTCTAAGAAATTAGCCCTGCCTCTTATGTGTATTCTTTCTAACCTGGTCACTTTTGAAGTTGCCCAAACAGTTGAATTAATCCAAGATATTTACTTGGGCCGCACGGACGTATAAGTCTCCATTTAAACTTTGAGGCTATGTGAACGATATATATCTTTTACTTCCCCCGACATGTAAATATTGTTTATATCTTAATTTACATTATTTGTCATGACAAAGTTAACTTGCATCTTTCGTTTAACTAACTTGCATCTTTCATTCTAACTTGCATTTTTAACTTCACTTGCATATTTAGTTTAACTTGCATTGCACTCTTCCTCTAACTTACATCTTTAACTCACATTGCATCATTAACTTTAATTTGCATATCTAACTTGCATTCTTAATTAACGTACATCTCTGACTAACTAACTTGCATCTCTGTCTAGGCTGGATGGACGTTAAACTTCAAGCGCTTGTTGGGAGGCAACCCAATGTGTTCTCGGGATGTGAAGGAGTCATCAATACAGATTTGCTATCCTCTACCTTTCACTCTCTTTTATTTTGTTTATTTAATGTTTTCCTATTATTTTCGTAAATCATCTTCCTTACTTTGATTCTATGTTTAATTACTTCGTATTTTCCTACATTGAGGACAATGTAGAATTTAAGTGTGGGGGAATGGTTTACAATTTTAATTGTTCAAAAAAAAAAATTGAAAAAAATTATAAAAAAAAGGGTGAAAAAAAATGAAAAAAAATATTATTGTTTTTTTTTTGAATCTTTTTGTTTTAACTTAGTGTTTTTATGAGTCTTAAGTTGCCATTTAACTTGTCAATGACATAAATGAACAGAAAGGAATATGTTATGGCCATAAAGATAATCACTACAATTTGAATTTGTTTGTTAATATTTTGTGATTAAGTGTTATAACTTGAAGATAATGCATGTAAATTGGCACATAAACGAGCATGATAAGATAAGTATGAATCATATGAACCTTATGTGAGCTTTAGAACTTTATATACATCTTTGATGAGTGATTCATAAGTTTTTTGTTTAAATTGATATACATATGCCTCATAACTGCTTGCCATAGCTTTTAATGAACTATAGAGTACTAGAACTTATTTTATGTGATTTTCAAAGCTTTTGAGTCAATAAACTCTCTGATTTTGGAAATGATTAAGGCATTAGGGTTAACACCACAAATTCAAACATCCATGTTCCCTATTTTGTGCGCACAAGTTGCGACCCCCTTAGTTTTAACCCTTTTGAGCCCACATTAAGCCTTTCTTTCATCACCATGATTATCTAAACACTTGAGCTTAGTATAGACATCCTTTACCCTTGTTCCAAGAACTCGGTTAAAGACATAATGATTGTGTAAAGAGAAAATAATGATGTTGGAAAGACTTTTATGTGAATTATTTGGATTTACCGACTCATGCTTTGTTGTATCGTTGACACATGTTATTACCTTGATATAAAAAAAAATCAAAAAAAAAATCAAAAAAATCAAAAAAAAAATAGAAAAAAAAAGAAAAAAAAAGTTGAGTCTCGATCAAGGTAATAAGGTTTGGTTATGTAATGTTTGAGTTAAGTCCCTTACATTTGTAAATCCGACACGAAGAATGATTGTGAGGCCCAACATGATGGAATTAGGCCTATGTTCGAAGGGATGGATTACCAACATCATTGCACTAAGGTTGGGAAGCTATGATACGTTTTGGGAGTCTATTGAGTCTTGGAACGAATTGAGCACCACTTGTCCTATATTTTCCTTGCCTCTAAACTTAGCCCCATTACAACCTTCGTAAAGACCTTATGATCCTTAAGATGGTAAATTTTGATTAGTGGAGTCAATCACTTGAGTAAGCTTATGGTTTTGGTTCATTTGTGCAAGTATATGTTGTTTTTATCTTGAGGTGTTTGTTTGATATTTTTGCAAAAGTACTTCATTTCGATTATGTGAGTATTTCTCACATACTTTGAGTGCAAACACAAACCCTTACAAAATTGAGTGAATTTATGAGTGCATATCCTTGTGAGTTGATTCATACTTGTTTTATTCATGTTGAGATCCATTTCACCATATTTACTCATTATCTTACTCGTTGAAGCATTTTTTTACAAAGTATTAACTTTTGAATTCCATATGCTTAAATGTTTTAAGTGAAAATCTTTTATGCCATGATGATAATAATGAAATATTGAGACAAATGGTTAAAGGTTCACTTGTTTTGATTTTGTAGTTTAATTTTAGTATTTGCTAGGGACTAGCAAAGTTTAAGTGTGGGGGTATTTGATAGGTCCTCAAATAAGCGTTATTTTATATTATTTTATACCCTTTATACGTGACTTTTAATATTAAAATAATAAATAATTAGACAAATTAATTTATTTTGTGATATTTTTGTAGAAATAAATAAAGCGTGGAATTTGGAGCATTTTGGTGAAAGAATCGTCCCGATCGGAATTATAACGAAGAAATTATGGACGAAATATGAGAAACCACCGAAAATCGCAAGGAAATTCGGTGGGAAGCTGCTGAAATCCAGCATCCCAAGCCAAAAATCCAGCAACCCCCCAATAGTCCCCAAAATCAGCATATTTGCCCCAAAATCAGCAACTTTTCCCCAAAATCAGCCACTTTTCCCTAAAATCAGCATATTTGCCCCAAAATCAGCATCTTTTCCCACCCAATCTCATCATTTCCATCACTTCTTCATGTACTATCTTATTGCTATTTTTATATTTTAATTTTGTACTTTTAATTAAACAATTGTGGCACTCCCTCTATAAATAGGGAGGTCATTTCATGTATTTGGAGAGTCCCCAATTAGTTTCATTCTTCCATTTCTTTCTTAGTTCTTAGTTCTTAGTTCTTAGTTAGTTCTTTTGTTTCTCTCTTTTGAGAGACATTTTTGGGGACCATTTTTACTTCTTGTAGATTTTCTTATTAATTAGTTTTCTTTTAATTCTTATCCGTAATTTATGTTATTTTTATGTTATTTTCATTTCTTCTTTACTATTGTTCTTGGTATTTTATTTCTAACATTTGTAAGTAAGAATGCAATCTCCATGTGTTTTACTTTTTGAATTTCTTTTACTTCATATGTTTTAGTGCTTAAACTTCAATTTGATGTTAAGTGTTTTATCCGCTGTCGGTGCACTTAGAGTAGAATTGAAGAGATTAAATGTTGATCGCTGTCGGCGCATTTAATTACAAACTTAAGGTAAATCATGTTGTAAATGTTTGAAGCATATTGATGTTTGACACACATTAATGGTTGATGCATTTATAATATTGAAAGATATATGTAAGTATTTGAGATGATGAAGGTAGGATTTCGTGATTGGTTTATTATGAGCAAAATGTTAGAAAGAAGTCTATTTTTAGGAGTAGTTTAAATAATGTGATTGTTAATTCGAAATTACTTACGTAAAAGTGTGGGTTTTGTCTATGAAACTACTCTATGGTTTGTAAATTCCAATTAGCATGAGCATTTGCATTTTAATTTTTAATTAGTGTTTTCTTTAATTTAGTTATAAATCTTTTCAAAACCCCTCTTTTATTCTTTATTCTTTAATTCTTTAATTCTTTAATTCTTTTAATTCTTTTCTTCTTTGATCCCTTTTTATTCTTTATTCTTTTATTCTTTTATTCCTTTTATTTCTTTATTCTCTTATTCATCTATTCTTTAATTTATTAATTCTTTGATTATTTAATTCTTTGATTATTTAATTCTTTAATTCATTATTCTTTTATTCATCTCCCACTAACACATTATTAATGTTCCCTAATTTCCCCGGTTAAGAACGATCCCTATTTACCAATACTACATCTACACAAAAAGGGTTTAAATTGCACAACACTCGAATTACGTGTTTAATTTGATGCGTAGTTTGGGCGTAGTCAATTTTTGGCGCCGTTGCCGGGGAAATTGAAAATCATTTTTAATTTGTTAGTGTATGTATATAAATTGTGCATATTATACTTGTTTATAAATTTTACTTTTGTTAATATTATATTTATCCATCTTATTATTGTTCTTATTATTTTTGTTTATAATGCTCATACTTTACTTATTCTTAATTTCTAATTTATACTTGTTCATAAATGTTCATAATTTTTTTTTTGTATTTGTTCATATTAAAATTGATACTTGTTCATAATTTAATTTCATTTGTTTACTTTTACTTTTACTTTTACTTGTTCATATTAAAATTGATACTTGTCATAAATGTATATTGTACATATTCACTTTTCCTTACTTTTAATTTTTTTTCTTTACACTTTCTAATTTTTTCTTTAATCCATTAACTTTAATTTTATTCCATAAACTTTTCTTTATTCCTTTAACTTTAAATTTATTCATTAACTTTTTATTCCACTAACTTTTTATTCCATTAACTTTTTATTCCATTAACTTTTATTCCATTAACTTTATTCCATTAACCTTTTATTCCACTAACTTTTTATTCCATTAACTTTTTATTCCATTAACTTTTATTCCATTAACTTTATTCCATTAACCTTTTATTCCACTAACTTTTTATTCCATTAACTTTTTATTCCATTAACTTTTTATTTCATTAACTTTTTATTCCATTAACTTTTTATTCCATTAACTTTTTATTCCATTAACTTTATTCCATTAACCTTTTATTCCACTAACTTTTTATTCCACTAACTTTTTATTCCATTAACTTTTTATTCCATTAACTTTTTATTCCATTAATTTTATTCCATTAACTTTTTATTCCACTAACTTTTTATTCCATTAACTTTATTTCATTAACTTTTTATTCCATTAACTTTTTTATTACACTTATTTTATTCTTATGTAATTATTTATTTGGTTATGTCTTGATAAAATTTAAATTTAAATTTAAAAAAAAATCAAAGTAAATAAAAATTTTTTTTTTTAAAAAAATCTTATCTTAGCTTTATGTTAGTGTTAATTCATACTTGTAAATAAATGTTCTATATATGTTACTTGTTACCTTTTATACTTGTTCATAAATTGTTCATAACTTTTATATTTCATAGTATACATGCATACTTGTTCATAATAGATTTTCATTTATATTTGTTTATAATTATCTTACTTGTTATATTATTCTTGTTCATACTTGTACATAATGTTCATTCTTTTTAATTGTTCATAAATGCTTATGGTAAATATTCACTTTTCCTTATTTTTTTTTATATTTTTTTTTGTAATTAAAAAAAAGCATAAAATTCGTAAAAAATATAAAAATTCTTCATTTATTTAATTTTTAAATTCCAAAAAAAAATTTAAACTTTTTAAAAAAAAATTTAAAAAAAAATTTAAAAAAATAAATTTAAATTTCTTATCTTCACTTTGTGTTAGTGTAAAGCTCAATTATTAAATAAATCTTATACATACGTTAGTTTGTTAATGAGAAATTATTTTGTAAATATCATTACTTGTGAATGAAACCATACTTGTAAATAAATTGTTCATACGTGTATAAATTGTTCATACGTAAATTGTCATGTTATATTTGTAAATTATGCATAAAAACATACTTGTACATAGTTCTTGCATTCATGCATTAGTCTCGGCTATATGTAGATCACTTGTGTTTCGAAATTTAGATTTTGATCTTTATCGGCGAAGACTCTTTTGTTAACTCTCACCCACGGTGATTGTTAACACTTGAGTCATCTTAATTCCTCTGGAGTAAGAAATTTTCGAGGGTGATGTCTAGGACAAGAGACGATACTCATAACGGGTTTTGGGTCTAAGAAATTAGCCCTGCCTCTTATGTGTATTCTTTCTAACCTGGTCACTTTTGAAGTTGCCCAAACAGTTGAATTAATCCAAGATATTTACTTGGGCCGCACGGACGTATAAGTCTCCATTTAAACTTTGAGGCTATGTGAACGATATATATCTTTTACTTCCCCCGACATGTAAATATTGTTTATATCTTAATTTACATTATTTGTCATGACAAAGTTAACTTGCATCTTTCGTTTAACTAACTTGCATCTTTCATTCTAACTTGCATTTTTAACTTCACTTGCATATTTAGTTTAACTTGCATTGCACTCTTCCTCTAACTTACATCTTTAACTCACATTGCATCATTAACTTTAATTTGCATATCTAACTTGCATTCTTAATTAACGTACATCTCTGACTAACTAACTTGCATCTCTGTCTAGGCTGGATGGACGTTAAACTTCAAGCGCTTGTTGGGAGGCAACCCAATGTGTTCTCGGGATGTGAAGGAGTCATCAATACAGATTTGCTATCCTCTACCTTTCACTCTCTTTTATTTTGTTTATTTAATGTTTTCCTATTATTTTCGTAAATCATCTTCCTTACTTTGATTCTATGTTTAATTACTTCGTATTTTCCTACATTGAGGACAATGTAGAATTTAAGTGTGGGGGAATGGTTTACAATTTTAATTGTTCAAAAAAAAAAATTGAAAAAAATTATAAAAAAAAGGGTGAAAAAAAATGAAAAAAAATATTATTGTTTTTTTTTTGAATCTTTTTGTTTTAACTTAGTGTTTTTATGAGTCTTAAGTTGCCATTTAACTTGTCAATGACATAAATGAACAGAAAGGAATATGTTATGGCCATAAAGATAATCACTACAATTTGAATTTGTTTGTTAATATTTTGTGATTAAGTGTTATAACTTGAAGATAATGCATGTAAATTGGCACATAAACGAGCATGATAAGATAAGTATGAATCATATGAACCTTATGTGAGCTTTAGAACTTTATATACATCTTTGATGAGTGATTCATAAGTTTTTTGTTTAAATTGATATACATATGCCTCATAACTGCTTGCCATAGCTTTTAATGAACTATAGAGTACTAGAACTTATTTTATGTGATTTTCAAAGCTTTTGAGTCAATAAACTCTCTGATTTTGGAAATGATTAAGGCATTAGGGTTAACACCACAAATTCAAACATCCATGTTCCCTATTTTGTGCGCACAAGTTGCGACCCCCTTAGTTTTAACCCTTTTGAGCCCACATTAAGCCTTTCTTTCATCACCATGATTATCTAAACACTTGAGCTTAGTATAGACATCCTTTACCCTTGTTCCAAGAACTCGGTTAAAGACATAATGATTGTGTAAAGAGAAAATAATGATGTTGGAAAGACTTTTATGTGAATTATTTGGATTTACCGACTCATGCTTTGTTGTATCGTTGACACATGTTATTACCTTGATATAAAAAAAAATCAAAAAAAAAATCAAAAAAATCAAAAAAAAAATAGAAAAAAAAAGAAAAAAAAAGTTGAGTCTCGATCAAGGTAATAAGGTTTGGTTATGTAATGTTTGAGTTAAGTCCCTTACATTTGTAAATCCGACACGAAGAATGATTGTGAGGCCCAACATGATGGAATTAGGCCTATGTTCGAAGGGATGGATTACCAACATCATTGCACTAAGGTTGGGAAGCTATGATACGTTTTGGGAGTCTATTGAGTCTTGGAACGAATTGAGCACCACTTGTCCTATATTTTCCTTGCCTCTAAACTTAGCCCCATTACAACCTTCGTAAAGACCTTATGATCCTTAAGATGGTAAATTTTGATTAGTGGAGTCAATCACTTGAGTAAGCTTATGGTTTTGGTTCATTTGTGCAAGTATATGTTGTTTTTATCTTGAGGTGTTTGTTTGATATTTTTGCAAAAGTACTTCATTTCGATTATGTGAGTATTTCTCACATACTTTGAGTGCAAACACAAACCCTTACAAAATTGAGTGAATTTATGAGTGCATATCCTTGTGAGTTGATTCATACTTGTTTTATTCATGTTGAGATCCATTTCACCATATTTACTCATTATCTTACTCGTTGAAGCATTTTTTTACAAAGTATTAACTTTTGAATTCCATATGCTTAAATGTTTTAAGTGAAAATCTTTTATGCCATGATGATAATAATGAAATATTGAGACAAATGGTTAAAGGTTCACTTGTTTTGATTTTGTAGTTTAATTTTAGTATTTGCTAGGGACTAGCAAAGTTTAAGTGTGGGGGTATTTGATAGGTCCTCAAATAAGCGTTATTTTATATTATTTTATACCCTTTATACGTGACTTTTAATATTAAAATAATAAATAATTAGACAAATTAATTTATTTTGTGATATTTTTGTAGAAATAAATAAAGCGTGGAATTTGGAGCATTTTGGTGAAAGAATCGTCCCGATCGGAATTATAACGAAGAAATTATGGACGAAATATGAGAAACCACCGAAAATCGCAAGGAAATTCGGTGGGAAGCTGCTGAAATCCAGCATCCCAAGCCAAAAATCCAGCAACCCCCCAATAGTCCCCAAAATCAGCATATTTGCCCCAAAATCAGCAACTTTTCCCCAAAATCAGCCACTTTTCCCTAAAATCAGCATATTTGCCCCAAAATCAGCATCTTTTCCCACCCAATCTCATCATTTCCATCACTTCTTCATGTACTATCTTATTGCTATTTTTATATTTTAATTTTGTACTTTTAATTAAACAATTGTGGCACTCCCTCTATAAATAGGGAGGTCATTTCATGTATTTGGAGAGTCCCCAATTAGTTTCATTCTTCCATTTCTTTCTTAGTTCTTAGTTCTTAGTTCTTAGTTAGTTCTTTTGTTTCTCTCTTTTGAGAGACATTTTTGGGGACCATTTTTACTTCTTGTAGATTTTCTTATTAATTAGTTTTCTTTTAATTCTTATCCGTAATTTATGTTATTTTTATGTTATTTTCATTTCTTCTTTACTATTGTTCTTGGTATTTTATTTCTAACATTTGTAAGTAAGAATGCAATCTCCATGTGTTTTACTTTTTGAATTTCTTTTACTTCATATGTTTTAGTGCTTAAACTTCAATTTGATGTTAAGTGTTTTATCCGCTGTCGGTGCACTTAGAGTAGAATTGAAGAGATTAAATGTTGATCGCTGTCGGCGCATTTAATTATAAACTTAAGGTAAATCATGTTGTAAATGTTTGAAGCATATTGATGTTTGACACACATTAATGGTTGATGCATTTATAATATTGAAAGATATATGTAAGTATTTGAGATGATGAAGGTAGGATTTCGTGATTGGTTTATTATGAGCAAAATGTTAGAAAGAAGTCTATTTTTAGGAGTAGTTTAAATAATGTGATTGTTAATTCGAAATTACTTACGTAAAAGTGTGGGTTTTGTCTATGAAACTACTCTATGGTTTGTAAATTCCAATTAGCATGAGCATTTGCATTTTAATTTTTAATTAGTGTTTTCTTTAATTTAGTTATAAATCTTTTCAAAACCCCTCTTTTATTCTTTATTCTTTAATTCTTTAATTCTTTAATTCTTTTAATTCTTTTCTTCTTTGATCCCTTTTTATTCTTTATTCTTTTATTCTTTTATTCCTTTTATTTCTTTATTCTCTTATTCATCTATTCTTTAATTTATTAATTCTTTGATTATTTAATTCTTTGATTATTTAATTCTTTAATTCATTATTCTTTTATTCATCTCCCACTAACACATTATTAATGTTCCCTAATTTCCCCGGTTAAGAACGATCCCTATTTACCAATACTACATCTACACAAAAAGGGTTTAAATTGCACAACACTCGAATTACGTGTTTAATTTGATGCGTAGTTTGGGCGTAGTCAATTTTTGGCGCCGTTGCCGGGGAAATTGAAAATCATTTTTAATTTGTTAGTGTATGTATATAAATTGTGCATATTATACTTGTTTATAAATTTTACTTTTGTTAATATTATATTTATCCATCTTATTATTGTTCTTATTATTTTTGTTTATAATGCTCATACTTTACTTATTCTTAATTTCTAATTTATACTTGTTCATAAATGTTCATAATTTTTTTTTTTGTATTTGTTCATATTAAAATTGATACTTGTTCATAATTTAATTTCATTTGTTTACTTTTACTTTTACTTTTACTTGTTCATATTAAAATTGATACTTGTCATAAATGTATATTGTACATATTCACTTTTCCTTACTTTTAATTTTTTTTCTTTACACTTTCTAATTTTTTCTTTAATCCATTAACTTTAATTTTATTCCATAAACTTTTCTTTATTCCTTTAACTTTAAATTTATTCATTAACTTTTTATTCCACTAACTTTTTATTCCATTAACTTTTTATTCCATTAACTTTTATTCCATTAACTTTATTCCATTAACCTTTTATTCCACTAACTTTTTATTCCATTAACTTTTTATTCCATTAACTTTTATTCCATTAACTTTATTCCATTAACCTTTTATTCCACTAACTTTTTATTCCATTAACTTTTTATTCCATTAACTTTTTATTTCATTAACTTTTTATTCCATTAACTTTTTATTCCATTAACTTTTTATTCCATTAACTTTATTCCATTAACCTTTTATTCCACTAACTTTTTATTCCACTAACTTTTTATTCCATTAACTTTTTATTCCATTAACTTTTTATTCCATTAATTTTATTCCATTAACTTTTTATTCCACTAACTTTTTATTCCATTAACTTTATTTCATTAACTTTTTATTCCATTAACTTTTTTATTACACTTATTTTATTCTTATGTAATTATTTATTTGGTTATGTCTTGATAAAATTTAAATTTAAATTTAAAAAAAAATCAAAGTAAATAAAAATTTTTTTTTTAAAAAAAATCTTATCTTAGCTTTATGTTAGTGTTAATTCATACTTGTAAATAAATGTTCTATATATGTTACTTGTTACCTTTTATACTTGTTCATAAATTGTTCATAACTTTTATATTTCATAGTATACATGCATACTTGTTCATAATAGATTTTCATTTATATTTGTTTATAATTATCTTACTTGTTATATTATTCTTGTTCATACTTGTACATAATGTTCATTCTTTTTAATTGTTCATAAATGCTTATGGTAAATATTCACTTTTCCTTATTTTTTTTTTATATTTTTTTTTGTAATTAAAAAAAAGCATAAAATTCGTAAAAAATATAAAAATTCTTCATTTATTTAATTTTTAAATTCCAAAAAAAAATTTAAACTTTTTAAAAAAAAAATTAAAAAAAAAATTTAAAAAAATAAATTTAAATTTCTTATCTTCACTTTGTGTTAGTGTAAAGCTCAATTATTAAATAAATCTTATACATACGTTAGTTTGTTAATGAGAAATTATTTTGTAAATATCATTACTTGTGAATGAAACCATACTTGTAAATAAATTGTTCATACGTGTATAAATTGTTCATACGTAAATTGTCATGTTATATTTGTAAATTATGCATAAAAACATACTTGTACATAGTTCTTGCATTCATGCATTAGTCTCGGCTATATGTAGATCACTTGTGTTTCGAAATTTAGATTTTGATCTTTATCGGCGAAGACTCTTTTGTTAACTCTCACCCACGGTGATTGTTAACACTTGAGTCATCTTAATTCCTCTGGAGTAAGAAATTTTCGAGGGTGATGTCTAGGACAAGAGACGATACTCATAACGGGTTTTGGGTCTAAGAAATTAGCCCTGCCTCTTATGTGTATTCTTTCTAACCTGGTCACTTTTGAAGTTGCCCAAACAGTTGAATTAATCCAAGATATTTACTTGGGCCGCACGGACGTATAAGTCTCCATTTAAACTTTGAGGCTATGTGAACGATATATATCTTTTACTTCCCCCGACATGTAAATATTGTTTATATCTTAATTTACATTATTTGTCATGACAAAGTTAACTTGCATCTTTCGTTTAACTAACTTGCATCTTTCATTCTAACTTGCATTTTTAACTTCACTTGCATATTTAGTTTAACTTGCATTGCACTCTTCCTCTAACTTACATCTTTAACTCACATTGCATCATTAACTTTAATTTGCATATCTAACTTGCATTCTTAATTAACGTACATCTCTGACTAACTAACTTGCATCTCTGTCTAGGCTGGATGGACGTTAAACTTCAAGCGCTTGTTGGGAGGCAACCCAATGTGTTCTCGGGATGTGAAAGAGTCATCAATACAGATTTGCTATCCTCTACCTTTCACTCTCTTTTATTTTGTTTATTTAATGTTTTCCTATTATTTTCGTAAATCATCTTCCTTACTTTGATTCTATGTTTAATTACTTCGTATTTTCCTACATTGAGGACAATGTAGAATTTAAGTGCGGGGGAATGGTTTACAATTTTAATTGTTCAAAAAAAAAAATTGAAAAAAATTATAAAAAAAAGGGTGAAAAAAAATGAAAAAAAATATTATTGTTTTTTTTTTGAATCTTTTTGTTTTAACTTAGTGTTTTTATGAGTCTTAAGTTGCCATTTAACTTGTCAATGACATAAATGAACAGAAAGGAATATGTTATGGCCATAAAGATAATCACTACAATTTGAATTTGTTTGTTAATATTTTGTGATTAAGTGTTATAACTTGAAGATAATGCATGTAAATTGGCACATAAACGAGCATGATAAGATAAGTATGAATCATATGAACCTTATGTGAGCTTTAGAACTTTATATACATCTTTGATGAGTGATTCATAAGTTTTTTGTTTAAATTGATATACATATGCCTCATAACTGCTTGCCATAGCTTTTAATGAACTATAGAGTACTAGAACTTATTTTATGTGATTTTCAAAGCTTTTGAGTCAATAAACTCTCTGATTTTGGAAATGATTAAGGCATTAGGGTTAACACCACAAATTCAAACATCCATGTTCCCTATTTTGTGCGCACAAGTTGCGACCCCCTTAGTTTTAACCCTTTTGAGCCCACATTAAGCCTTTCTTTCATCACCATGATTATCTAAACACTTGAGCTTAGTATAGACATCCTTTACCCTTGTTCCAAGAACTCGGTTAAAGACATAATGATTGTGTAAAGAGAAAATAATGATGTTGGAAAGACTTTTATGTGAATTATTTGGATTTACCGACTCATGCTTTGTTGTATCGTTGACACATGTTATTACCTTGATATAAAAAAAAATCAAAAAAAAAATCAAAAAAATCAAAAAAAAAATAGAAAAAAAAAGAAAAAAAAAGTTGAGTCTCGATCAAGGTAATAAGGTTTGGTTATGTAATGTTTGAGTTAAGTCCCTTACATTTGTAAATCCGACACGAAGAATGATTGTGAGGCCCAACATGATGGAATTAGGCCTATGTTCGAAGGGATGGATTACCAACATCATTGCACTAAGGTTGGGAAGCTATGATACGTTTTGGGAGTCTATTGAGTCTTGGAACGAATTGAGCACCACTTGTCCTATATTTTCCTTGCCTCTAAACTTAGCCCCATTACAACCTTCGTAAAGACCTTATGATCCTTAAGATGGTAAATTTTGATTAGTGGAGTCAATCACTTGAGTAAGCTTATGGTTTTGGTTCATTTGTGCAAGTATATGTTGTTTTTATCTTGAGGTGTTTGTTTGATATTTTTGCAAAAGTACTTCATTTCGATTATGTGAGTATTTCTCACATACTTTGAGTGCAAACACAAACCCTTACAAAATTGAGTGAATTTATGAGTGCATATCCTTGTGAGTTGATTCATACTTGTTTTATTCATGTTGAGATCCATTTCACCATATTTACTCATTATCTTACTCGTTGAAGCATTTTTTTACAAAGTATTAACTTTTGAATTCCATATGCTTAAATGTTTTAAGTGAAAATCTTTTATGCCATGATGATAATAATGAAATATTGAGACAAATGGTTAAAGGTTCACTTGTTTTGATTTTGTAGTTTAATTTTAGTATTTGCTAGGGACTAGCAAAGTTTAAGTGTGGGGGTATTTGATAGGTCCTCAAATAAGCGTTATTTTATATTATTTTATACCCTTTATACGTGACTTTTAATATTAAAATAATAAATAATTAGACAAATTAATTTATTTTGTGATATTTTTGTAGAAATAAATAAAGCGTGGAATTTGGAGCATTTTGGTGAAAGAATCGTCCCGATCGGAATTATAACGAAGAAATTATGGACGAAATATGAGAAACCACCGAAAATCGCAAGGAAATTCGGTGGGAAGCTGCTGAAATCCAGCATCCCAAGCCAAAAATCCAGCAACCCCCCAATAGTCCCCAAAATCAGCATATTTGCCCCAAAATCAGCAACTTTTCCCCAAAATCAGCCACTTTTCCCTAAAATCAGCATATTTGCCCCAAAATCAGCATCTTTTCCCACCCAATCTCATCATTTCCATCACTTCTTCATGTACTATCTTATTGCTATTTTTATATTTTAATTTTGTACTTTTAATTAAACAATTGTGGCACTCCCTCTATAAATAGGGAGGTCATTTCATGTATTTGGAGAGTCCCCAATTAGTTTCATTCTTCCATTTCTTTCTTAGTTCTTAGTTCTTAGTTCTTAGTTAGTTCTTTTGTTTCTCTCTTTTGAGAGACATTTTTGGGGACCATTTTTACTTCTTGTAGATTTTCTTATTAATTAGTTTTCTTTTAATTCTTATCCGTAATTTATGTTATTTTTATGTTATTTTCATTTCTTCTTTACTATTGTTCTTGGTATTTTATTTCTAACATTTGTAAGTAAGAATGCAATCTCCATGTGTTTTACTTTTTGAATTTCTTTTACTTCATATGTTTTAGTGCTTAAACTTCAATTTGATGTTAAGTGTTTTATCCGCTGTCGGTGCACTTAGAGTAGAATTGAAGAGATTAAATGTTGATCGCTGTCGGCGCATTTAATTATAAACTTAAGGTAAATCATGTTGTAAATGTTTGAAGCATATTGATGTTTGACACACATTAATGGTTGATGCATTTATAATATTGAAAGATATATGTAAGTATTTGAGATGATGAAGGTAGGATTTCGTGATTGGTTTATTATGAGCAAAATGTTAGAAAGAAGTCTATTTTTAGGAGTAGTTTAAATAATGTGATTGTTAATTCGAAATTACTTACGTAAAAGTGTGGGTTTTGTCTATGAAACTACTCTATGGTTTGTAAATTCCAATTAGCATGAGCATTTGCATTTTAATTTTTAATTAGTGTTTTCTTTAATTTAGTTATAAATCTTTTCAAAACCCCTCTTTTATTCTTTATTCTTTAATTCTTTAATTCTTTAATTCTTTTAATTCTTTTCTTCTTTGATCCCTTTTTATTCTTTATTCTTTTATTCTTTTATTCCTTTTATTTCTTTATTCTCTTATTCATCTATTCTTTAATTTATTAATTCTTTGATTATTTAATTCTTTGATTATTTAATTCTTTAATTCATTATTCTTTTATTCATCTCCCACTAACACATTATTAATGTTCCCTAATTTCCCCGGTTAAGAACGATCCCTATTTACCAATACTACATCTACACAAAAAGGGTTTAAATTGCACAACACTCGAATTACGTGTTTAATTTGATGCGTAGTTTGGGCGTAGTCAATTTTTGGCGCCGTTGCCGGGGAAATTGAAAATCATTTTTAATTTGTTAGTGTATGTATATAAATTGTGCATATTATACTTGTTTATAAATTTTACTTTTGTTAATATTATATTTATCCATCTTATTATTGTTCTTATTATTTTTGTTTATAATGCTCATACTTTACTTATTCTTAATTTCTAATTTATACTTGTTCATAAATGTTCATAATTTTTTTTTTTGTATTTGTTCATATTAAAATTGATACTTGTTCATAATTTAATTTCATTTGTTTACTTTTACTTTTACTTTTACTTGTTCATATTAAAATTGATACTTGTCATAAATGTATATTGTACATATTCACTTTTCCTTACTTTTAATTTTTTTTCTTTACACTTTCTAATTTTTTCTTTAATCCATTAACTTTAATTTTATTCCATAAACTTTTCTTTATTCCTTTAACTTTAAATTTATTCATTAACTTTTTATTCCACTAACTTTTTATTCCATTAACTTTTTATTCCATTAACTTTTATTCCATTAACTTTATTCCATTAACCTTTTATTCCACTAACTTTTTATTCCATTAACTTTTTATTCCATTAACTTTTATTCCATTAACTTTATTCCATTAACCTTTTATTCCACTAACTTTTTATTCCATTAACTTTTTATTCCATTAACTTTTTATTTCATTAACTTTTTATTCCATTAACTTTTTATTCCATTAACTTTTTATTCCATTAACTTTATTCCATTAACCTTTTATTCCACTAACTTTTTATTCCACTAACTTTTTATTCCATTAACTTTTTATTCCATTAACTTTTTATTCCATTAATTTTATTCCATTAACTTTTTATTCCACTAACTTTTTATTCCATTAACTTTATTTCATTAACTTTTTATTCCATTAACTTTTTTATTACACTTATTTTATTCTTATGTAATTATTTATTTGGTTATGTCTTGATAAAATTTAAATTTAAATTTAAAAAAAAATCAAAGTAAATAAAAATTTTTTTTTTAAAAAAAATCTTATCTTAGCTTTATGTTAGTGTTAATTCATACTTGTAAATAAATGTTCTATATATGTTACTTGTTACCTTTTATACTTGTTCATAAATTGTTCATAACTTTTATATTTCATAGTATACATGCATACTTGTTCATAATAGATTTTCATTTATATTTGTTTATAATTATCTTACTTGTTATATTATTCTTGTTCATACTTGTACATAATGTTCATTCTTTTTAATTGTTCATAAATGCTTATGGTAAATATTCACTTTTCCTTATTTTTTTTTTATATTTTTTTTTGTAATTAAAAAAAAGCATAAAATTCGTAAAAAATATAAAAATTCTTCATTTATTTAATTTTTAAATTCCAAAAAAAAATTTAAACTTTTTAAAAAAAAATTTAAAAAAAAATTTAAAAAAATAAATTTAAATTTCTTATCTTCACTTTGTGTTAGTGTAAAGCTCAATTATTAAATAAATCTTATACATACGTTAGTTTGTTAATGAGAAATTATTTTGTAAATATCATTACTTGTGAATGAAACCATACTTGTAAATAAATTGTTCATACGTGTATAAATTGTTCATACGTAAATTGTCATGTTATATTTGTAAATTATGCATAAAAACATACTTGTACATAGTTCTTGCATTCATGCATTAGTCTCGGCTATATGTAGATCACTTGTGTTTCGAAATTTAGATTTTGATCTTTATCGGCGAAGACTCTTTTGTTAACTCTCACCCACGGTGATTGTTAACACTTGAGTCATCTTAATTCCTCTGGAGTAAGAAATTTTCGAGGGTGATGTCTAGGACAAGAGACGATACTCATAACGGGTTTTGGGTCTAAGAAATTAGCCCTGCCTCTTATGTGTATTCTTTCTAACCTGGTCACTTTTGAAGTTGCCCAAACAGTTGAATTAATCCAAGATATTTACTTGGGCCGCACGGACGTATAAGTCTCCATTTAAACTTTGAGGCTATGTGAACGATATATATCTTTTACTTCCCCCGACATGTAAATATTGTTTATATCTTAATTTACATTATTTGTCATGACAAAGTTAACTTGCATCTTTCGTTTAACTAACTTGCATCTTTCATTCTAACTTGCATTTTTAACTTCACTTGCATATTTAGTTTAACTTGCATTGCACTCTTCCTCTAACTTACATCTTTAACTCACATTGCATCATTAACTTTAATTTGCATATCTAACTTGCATTCTTAATTAACGTACATCTCTGACTAACTAACTTGCATCTCTGTCTAGGCTGGATGGACGTTAAACTTCAAGCGCTTGTTGGGAGGCAACCCAATGTGTTCTCGGGATGTGAAGGAGTCATCAATACAGATTTGCTATCCTCTACCTTTCACTCTCTTTTATTTTGTTTATTTAATGTTTTCCTATTATTTTCGTAAATCATCTTCCTTACTTTGATTCTATGTTTAATTACTTCGTATTTTCCTACATTGAGGACAATGTAGAATTTAAGTGCGGGGGAATGGTTTACAATTTTAATTGTTCAAAAAAAAAAATTGAAAAAAATTATAAAAAAAAGGGTGAAAAAAAATGAAAAAAAATATTATTGTTTTTTTTTTGAATCTTTTTGTTTTAACTTAGTGTTTTTATGAGTCTTAAGTTGCCATTTAACTTGTCAATGACATAAATGAACAGAAAGGAATATGTTATGGCCATAAAGATAATCACTACAATTTGAATTTGTTTGTTAATATTTTGTGATTAAGTGTTATAACTTGAAGATAATGCATGTAAATTGGCACATAAACGAGCATGATAAGATAAGTATGAATCATATGAACCTTATGTGAGCTTTAGAACTTTATATACATCTTTGATGAGTGATTCATAAGTTTTTTGTTTAAATTGATATACATATGCCTCATAACTGCTTGCCATAGCTTTTAATGAACTATAGAGTACTAGAACTTATTTTATGTGATTTTCAAAGCTTTTGAGTCAATAAACTCTCTGATTTTGGAAATGATTAAGGCATTAGGGTTAACACCACAAATTCAAACATCCATGTTCCCTATTTTGTGCGCACAAGTTGCGACCCCCTTAGTTTTAACCCTTTTGAGCCCACATTAAGCCTTTCTTTCATCACCATGATTATCTAAACACTTGAGCTTAGTATAGACATCCTTTACCCTTGTTCCAAGAACTCGGTTAAAGACATAATGATTGTGTAAAGAGAAAATAATGATGTTGGAAAGACTTTTATGTGAATTATTTGGATTTACCGACTCATGCTTTGTTGTATCGTTGACACATGTTATTACCTTGATATAAAAAAAAAATCAAAAAAAAAATCAAAAAAATCAAAAAAAAAAATAGAAAAAAAAAGAAAAAAAAAGTTGAGTCTCGATCAAGGTAATAAGGTTTGGTTATGTAATGTTTGAGTTAAGTCCCTTACATTTGTAAATCCGACACGAAGAATGATTGTGAGGCCCAACATGATGGAATTAGGCCTATGTTCGAAGGGATGGATTACCAACATCATTGCACTAAGGTTGGGAAGCTATGATACGTTTTGGGAGTCTATTGAGTCTTGGAACGAATTGAGCACCACTTGTCCTATATTTTCCTTGCCTCTAAACTTAGCCCCATTACAACCTTCGTAAAGACCTTATGATCCTTAAGATGGTAAATTTTGATTAGTGGAGTCAATCACTTGAGTAAGCTTATGGTTTTGGTTCATTTGTGCAAGTATATGTTGTTTTTATCTTGAGGTGTTTGTTTGATATTTTTGCAAAAGTACTTCATTTCGATTATGTGAGTATTTCTCACATACTTTGAGTGCAAACACAAACCCTTACAAAATTGAGTGAATTTATGAGTGCATATCCTTGTGAGTTGATTCATACTTGTTTTATTCATGTTGAGATCCATTTCACCATATTTACTCATTATCTTACTCGTTGAAGCATTTTTTTACAAAGTATTAACTTTTGAATTCCATATGCTTAAATGTTTTAAGTGAAAATCTTTTATGCCATGATGATAATAATGAAATATTGAGACAAATGGTTAAAGGTTCACTTGTTTTGATTTTGTAGTTTAATTTTAGTATTTGCTAGGGACTAGCAAAGTTTAAGTGTGGGGGTATTTGATAGGTCCTCAAATAAGCGTTATTTTATATTATTTTATACCCTTTATACTTGACTTTTAATATTAAAATAATAAATAATTAGACAAATTAATTTATTTTGTGATATTTTTGTAGAAATAAATAAAGCGTGGAATTTGGAGCATTTTGGTGAAAGAATCGTCCCGATCGGAATTATAACGAAGAAATTATGGACGAAATATGAGAAACCACCGAAAATCGCAAGGAAATTCGGTGGGAAGCTGCTGAAATCCAGCATCCCAAGCCAAAAATCCAGCAGCCCCCCAATAGTCCCCAAAATCAGCATATTTGCCCCAAAATCAGCAACTTTTCCCCAAAATCAGCCACTTTTCCCTAAAATCAGCATATTTGCCCCAAAATCAGCATCTTTTCCCACCCAATCTCATCATTTCCATCACTTCTTCATGTACTATCTTATTGCTATTTTTATATTTTAATTTTGTACTTTTAATTAAACAATTGTGGCACTCCCTCTATAAATAGGGAGGTCATTTCATGTATTTGGAGAGTCCCCAATTAGTTTCATTCTTCCATTTCTTTCTTAGTTCTTAGTTCTTAGTTCTTAGTTAGTTCTTTTGTTTCTCTCTTTTGAGAGACATTTTTGGGGACCATTTTTACTTCTTGTAGATTTTCTTATTAATTAGTTTTCTTTTAATTCTTATCCGTAATTTATGTTATTTTTATGTTATTTTCATTTCTTCTTTACTATTGTTCTTGGTATTTTATTTCTAACATTTGTAAGTAAGAATGCAATCTCCATGTGTTTTACTTTTTGAATTTCTTTTACTTCATATGTTTTAGTGCTTAAACTTCAATTTGATGTTAAGTGTTTTATCCGCTGTCGGTGCACTTAGAGTAGAATTGAAGAGATTAAATGTTGATCGCTGTCGGCGCATTTAATTATAAACTTAAGGTAAATCATGTTGTAAATGTTTGAAGCATATTGATGTTTGACACACATTAATGGTTGATGCATTTATAATATTGAAAGATATATGTAAGTATTTGAGATGATGAAGGTAGGATTTCGTGATTGGTTTATTATGAGCAAAATGTTAGAAAGAAGTCTATTTTTAGGAGTAGTTTAAATAATGTGATTGTTAATTCGAAATTACTTACGTAAAAGTGTGGGTTTTGTCTATGAAACTACTCTATGGTTTGTAAATTCCAATTAGCATGAGCATTTGCATTTTAATTTTTAATTAGTGTTTTCTTTAATTTAGTTATAAATCTTTTCAAAACCCCTCTTTTATTCTTTATTCTTTAATTCTTTAATTCTTTAATTCTTTTAATTCTTTTCTTCTTTGATCCCTTTTTATTCTTTATTCTTTTATTCTTTTATTCTTTTATTCCTTTTATTTCTTTATTCTCTTATTCATCTATTCTTTAATTTATTAATTCTTTGATTATTTAATTCTTTGATTATTTAATTCTTTAATTCATTATTCTTTTATTCATCTCCCACTAACACATTATTAATGTTCCCTAATTTCCCCGGTTAAGAACGATCCCTATTTACCAATACTACATCTACACAAAAAGGGTTTAAATTGCACAACACTCGAATTACGTGTTTAATTTGATGCGTAGTTTGGGCGTAGTCAATTTTTGGCGCCGTTGCCGGGGAAATTGAAAATCATTTTTAATTTGTTAGTGTATGTATATAAATTGTGCATATTATACTTGTTTATAAATTTTACTTTTGTTAATATTATATTTATCCATCTTATTATTGTTCTTATTATTTTTGTTTATAATGCTCATACTTTACTTATTCTTAATTTCTAATTTATACTTGTTCATAAATGTTCATAATTTTTTTTTTTGTATTTGTTCATATTAAAATTGATACTTGTTCATAATTTAATTTCATTTGTTTACTTTTACTTTTACTTTTACTTGTTCATATTAAAATTGATACTTGTCATAAATGTATATTGTACATATTCACTTTTCCTTACTTTTAATTTTTTTTCTTTACACTTTCTAATTTTTTCTTTAATCCATTAACTTTAATTTTATTCCATAAACTTTTCTTTATTCCTTTAACTTTAAATTTATTCATTAACTTTTTATTCCACTAACTTTTTATTCCATTAACTTTTTATTCCATTAACTTTTATTCCATTAACTTTATTCCATTAACCTTTTATTCCACTAACTTTTTATTCCATTAACTTTTTATTCCATTAACTTTTATTCCATTAACTTTATTCCATTAACCTTTTATTCCACTAACTTTTTATTCCATTAACTTTTTATTCCATTAACTTTTTATTTCATTAACTTTTTATTCCATTAACTTTTTATTCCATTAACTTTTTATTCCATTAACTTTATTCCATTAACCTTTTATTCCACTAACTTTTTATTCCACTAACTTTTTATTCCATTAACTTTTTATTCCATTAACTTTTTATTCCATTAATTTTATTCCATTAACTTTTTATTCCACTAACTTTTTATTCCATTAACTTTATTTCATTAACTTTTTATTCCATTAACTTTTTTATTACACTTATTTTATTCTTATGTAATTATTTATTTGGTTATGTCTTGATAAAATTTAAATTTAAATTTAAAAAAAAATCAAAGTAAATAAAAATTTTTTTTTTTAAAAAAATCTTATCTTAGCTTTATGTTAGTGTTAATTCATACTTGTAAATAAATGTTCTATATATGTTACTTGTTACCTTTTATACTTGTTCATAAATTGTTCATAACTTTTATATTTCATAGTATACATGCATACTTGTTCATAATAGATTTTCATTTATATTTGTTTATAATTATCTTACTTGTTATATTATTCTTGTTCATACTTGTACATAATGTTCATTCTTTTTAATTGTTCATAAATGCTTATGGTAAATATTCACTTTTCCTTATTTTTTTTTTATATTTTTTTTTGTAATTAAAAAAAAGCATAAAATTCGTAAAAAATATAAAAATTCTTCATTTATTTAATTTTTAAATTCCAAAAAAAAATTTAAACTTTTTAAAAAAAAAATTAAAAAAAAAATTTAAAAAAATAAATTTAAATTTCTTATCTTCACTTTGTGTTAGTGTAAAGCTCAATTATTAAATAAATCTTATACATACGTTAGTTTGTTAATGAGAAATTATTTTGTAAATATCATTACTTGTGAATGAAACCATACTTGTAAATAAATTGTTCATACGTGTATAAATTGTTCATACGTAAATTGTCATGTTATATTTGTAAATTATGCATAAAAACATACTTGTACATAGTTCTTGCATTCATGCATTAGTCTCGGCTATATGTAGATCACTTGTGTTTCGAAATTTAGATTTTGATCTTTATCGGCGAAGACTCTTTTGTTAACTCTCACCCACGGTGATTGTTAACACTTGAGTCATCTTAATTCCTCTGGAGTAAGAAATTTTCGAGGGTGATGTCTAGGACAAGAGACGATACTCATAACGGGTTTTGGGTCTAAGAAATTAGCCCTGCCTCTTATGTGTATTCTTTCTAACCTGGTCACTTTTGAAGTTGCCCAAACAGTTGAATTAATCCAAGATATTTACTTGGGCCGCACGGACGTATAAGTCTCCATTTAAACTTTGAGGCTATGTGAACGATATATATCTTTTACTTCCCCCGACATGTAAATATTGTTTATATCTTAATTTACATTATTTGTCATGACAAAGTTAACTTGCATCTTTCGTTTAACTAACTTGCATCTTTCATTCTAACTTGCATTTTTAACTTCACTTGCATATTTAGTTTAACTTGCATTGCACTCTTCCTCTAACTTACATCTTTAACTCACATTGCATCATTAACTTTAATTTGCATATCTAACTTGCATTCTTAATTAACGTACATCTCTGACTAACTAACTTGCATCTCTGTCTAGGCTGGATGGACGTTAAACTTCAAGCGCTTGTTGGGAGGCAACCCAATGTGTTCTCGGGATGTGAAGGAGTCATCAATACAGATTTGCTATCCTCTACCTTTCACTCTCTTTTATTTTGTTTATTTAATGTTTTCCTATTATTTTCGTAAATCATCTTCCTTACTTTGATTCTATGTTTAATTACTTCGTATTTTCCTACATTGAGGACAATGTAGAATTTAAGTGTGGGGGAATGGTTTACAATTTTAATTGTTCAAAAAAAAAATTGAAAAAAATTATAAAAAAAAGGGTGAAAAAAAATGAAAAAAAATATTATTGTTTTTTTTTTGAATCTTTTTGTTTTAACTTAGTGTTTTTATGAGTCTTAAGTTGCCATTTAACTTGTCAATGACATAAATGAACAGAAAGGAATATGTTATGGCCATAAAGATAATCACTACAATTTGAATTTGTTTGTTAATATTTTGTGATTAAGTGTTATAACTTGAAGATAATGCATGTAAATTGGCACATAAACGAGCATGATAAGATAAGTATGAATCATATGAACCTTATGTGAGCTTTAGAACTTTATATACATCTTTGATGAGTGATTCATAAGTTTTTTGTTTAAATTGATATACATATGCCTCATAACTGCTTGCCATAGCTTTTAATGAACTATAGAGTACTAGAACTTATTTTATGTGATTTTCAAAGCTTTTGAGTCAATAAACTCTCTGATTTTGGAAATGATTAAGGCATTAGGGTTAACACCACAAATTCAAACATCCATGTTCCCTATTTTGTGCGCACAAGTTGCGACCCCCTTAGTTTTAACCCTTTTGAGCCCACATTAAGCCTTTCTTTCATCACCATGATTATCTAAACACTTGAGCTTAGTATAGACATCCTTTACCCTTGTTCCAAGAACTCGGTTAAAGACATAATGATTGTGTAAAGAGAAAATAATGATGTTGGAAAGACTTTTATGTGAATTATTTGGATTTACCGACTCATGCTTTGTTGTATCGTTGACACATGTTATTACCTTGATATAAAAAAAAATCAAAAAAAAAATCAAAAAAATCAAAAAAAAAATAGAAAAAAAAAGAAAAAAAAAGTTGAGTCTCGATCAAGGTAATAAGGTTTGGTTATGTAATGTTTGAGTTAAGTCCCTTACATTTGTAAATCCGACACGAAGAATGATTGTGAGGCCCAACATGATGGAATTAGGCCTATGTTCGAAGGGATGGATTACCAACATCATTGCACTAAGGTTGGGAAGCTATGATACGTTTTGGGAGTCTATTGAGTCTTGGAACGAATTGAGCACCACTTGTCCTATATTTTCCTTGCCTCTAAACTTAGCCCCATTACAACCTTCGTAAAGACCTTATGATCCTTAAGATGGTAAATTTTGATTAGTGGAGTCAATCACTTGAGTAAGCTTATGGTTTTGGTTCATTTGTGCAAGTATATGTTGTTTTTATCTTGAGGTGTTTGTTTGATATTTTTGCAAAAGTACTTCATTTCGATTATGTGAGTATTTCTCACATACTTTGAGTGCAAACACAAACCCTTACAAAATTGAGTGAATTTATGAGTGCATATCCTTGTGAGTTGATTCATACTTGTTTTATTCATGTTGAGATCCATTTCACCATATTTACTCATTATCTTACTCGTTGAAGCATTTTTTTACAAAGTATTAACTTTTGAATTCCATATGCTTAAATGTTTTAAGTGAAAATCTTTTATGCCATGATGATAATAATGAAATATTGAGACAAATGGTTAAAGGTTCACTTGTTTTGATTTTGTAGTTTAATTTTAGTATTTGCTAGGGACTAGCAAAGTTTAAGTGTGGGGGTATTTGATAGGTCCTCAAATAAGCGTTATTTTATATTATTTTATACCCTTTATACTTGACTTTTAATATTAAAATAATAAATAATTAGACAAATTAATTTATTTTGTGATATTTTTGTAGAAATAAATAAAGCGTGGAATTTGGAGCATTTTGGTGAAAGAATCGTCCCGATCGGAATTATAACGAAGAAATTATGGACGAAATATGAGAAACCACCGAAAATCGCAAGGAAATTCGGTGGGAAGCTGCTGAAATCCAGCATCCCAAGCCAAAAATCCAGCAGCCCCCCAATAGTCCCCAAAATCAGCATATTTGCCCCAAAATCAGCAACTTTTCCCCAAAATCAGCCACTTTTCCCTAAAATCAGCATATTTGCCCCAAAATCAGCATCTTTTCCCACCCAATCTCATCATTTCCATCACTTCTTCATGTACTATCTTATTGCTATTTTTATATTTTAATTTTGTACTTTTAATTAAACAATTGTGGCACTCCCTCTATAAATAGGGAGGTCATTTCATGTATTTGGAGAGTCCCCAATTAGTTTCATTCTTCCATTTCTTTCTTAGTTCTTAGTTCTTAGTTCTTAGTTAGTTCTTTTGTTTCTCTCTTTTGAGAGACATTTTTGGGGACCATTTTTACTTCTTGTAGATTTTCTTATTAATTAGTTTTCTTTTAATTCTTATCCGTAATTTATGTTATTTTTATGTTATTTTCATTTCTTCTTTACTATTGTTCTTGGTATTTTATTTCTAACATTTGTAAGTAAGAATGCAATCTCCATGTGTTTTACTTTTTGAATTTCTTTTACTTCATATGTTTTAGTGCTTAAACTTCAATTTGATGTTAAGTGTTTTATCCGCTGTCGGTGCACTTAGAGTAGAATTGAAGAGATTAAATGTTGATCGCTGTCGGCGCATTTAATTATAAACTTAAGGTAAATCATGTTGTAAATGTTTGAAGCATATTGATGTTTGACACACATTAATGGTTGATGCATTTATAATATTGAAAGATATATGTAAGTATTTGAGATGATGAAGGTAGGATTTCGTGATTGGTTTATTATGAGCAAAATGTTAGAAAGAAGTCTATTTTTAGGAGTAGTTTAAATAATGTGATTGTTAATTCGAAATTACTTACGTAAAAGTGTGGGTTTTGTCTATGAAACTACTCTATGGTTTGTAAATTCCAATTAGCATGAGCATTTGCATTTTAATTTTTAATTAGTGTTTTCTTTAATTTAGTTATAAATCTTTTCAAAACCCCTCTTTTATTCTTTATTCTTTAATTCTTTAATTCTTTAATTCTTTTAATTCTTTTATTCTTTGATCCCTTTTTATTCTTTATTCTTTTATTCTTTTATTCTTTTATTCCTTTTATTTCTTTATTCTCTTATTCATCTATTCTTTAATTTATTAATTCTTTGATTATTTAATTCTTTGATTATTTAATTCTTTAATTCATTATTCTTTTATTCATCTCCCACTAACACATTATTAATGTTCCCTAATTTCCCCGGTTAAGAACGATCCCTATTTACCAATACTACATCTACACAAAAAGGGTTTAAATTGCACAACACTCGAATTACGTGTTTAATTTGATGCGTAGTTTGGGCGTAGTCAATAGAGTTGATAGATTTACAGAGAGAGTCTACCTAAACCTAAACCTAGATTTAATTCTTTCAATTACCAAATCAAAACCCTGGATCTTCAATTTCCCTATACCCTAAACTCTAAACTCATATTGCTTTCATATATGCCGGAATATTATTCTTTTTATTAACATTAATAATCAAGCCTGCTCTCATTAATACTTTTTGATGAATTTATTGTTTGCTTTGCATTTAAGTCTTTTTATAAATGAAGGAATGAGATGGTCATCCCTAGGAACCATTGGCGCAACATGTTCTCATTTTGGGCTTCTACGACAACCATTTAAGGTGCAACATGCCCTTGCTAGGTTGTGCACACATTTGACTGTGTACTATCATTTCTTTAGCTAGACACATCATTTTAAAATCAAATATAGTCAATGACTCACTTGACTCTGTTACTGTTGAGGTGATGACACGTTTTAGCCTATATGGGCATGTCAAAAGACATGTCATGGGCCTCTGTCTAGCACGTGTATGGCACGTCGATGGCACACCTTGACATCACTAGATTTGACTTCTTAAAGGACCAATGATGTGTCATGAAACACGTCCCAACATAGATTAGGGCATGACTCAGGTCTTCTCTTGCTCGAATTAGGGACTCAATGTCAGGACCCAACCCTCCTTGGTCAGGACTCGACTCATCTAGCACGATATTATCCGTTTTGGGCTTTTTGCCCTTGCCCTCACGGTTTTGTTTTCGGGAGCTCACGGTGCAACTTCCCAGGGGGTCACCCATCAAGGAATTGCACCAGCCTCAACTCGCTTAACTTTGGAGTTCCCCAAGAATCCAAAGCCAGTGAGCTCCCAAAAGGCCTCGCGCTAGATAGGTGTGTGCCTACACCTTTAAGGCACACCACTATTCCCTTCCCAGACCATTCCCCCTTCGCAAGAATGTGGGATTGTCCACCATTCCCTCCAGGACACGGGTCTTACAATCCACCCCCTTTAGTGCCGCGTCCCCGCTAGCACACTTCTCGGTCAGGGTTTGGCTATAATACCATTTTGTCAGGACCCGACCCTCCTCGGTCAGGACCCGACTCATCTAGCACGATATTGTCCGCTTTGGGCCTCCTTGCCCTTGTCCTTGCCCTCACGGTTTTGTTTTCGAGAGCTCACGGTGCAACTTCCTAGGGGGTCAGCCATCATGGAATTGCATCAGCCTCAACTCGCTTAACTTTGGAGTTCCAACTGAACCTAAAGCCACTGAGCTCCCAAAAGGCCTCGTTTAGATCAGATTTGCGCAGCGACCCACTCTATCTAACACGATATTGTCCCCTCTAGACTCACTGGCCAAACCATCCCAGCCCGAAGGGTTTTATTCTTGGGAGCTCACAGTGCAACTTCCCAGTGCGTCACCCATCATGGGATTGCACCAGTCTCCACTCGCTTAACGTTGGAGTTCCCCAGGAATCCAAAGCCAGTAAGCTCCCAGAAGGCATCGCGCTAGATAGGTGTGTGCCTACACCTTTAAGGCACACCATCATTCCCTTCCCAGACCATTCCCCCTTCGTAGGAATGTGGGATTGTTCACCGTTCCCTTCAGGACACGAGTCTTACACTCAATCTAGGGCCGATGAAGGGCTTCTCAAGAAAGCGTCAAGGACGCACCTTGACATGGATTATGGCTTGGATATGGTGTTTGAGGGATGTGTTAAGGACATCTGTGGGGCTCGTCTGGGGCTCGAATCAGGCACAAGAAATGTCTCGGAGACACGACTAAGGCACGTCCTAACTTGATCTTAACTTGCCTTAGTAAGTACTTGGGATCTATTTAGGCCTTTTTAAAGATCCAAAATTTGACTAGAGATATTTCATTCAATCAAGCTACGATTTGAGCCTCTTTTTTTTTTTGCATTGTTCTATAAATAACTTATCTTTACAAATTTGCATAAATCTCATAAGATTGATAATTAGATTGATAATTTAATACATGGATGGCACAAAATTAGTCAAATGACAAGTAAAAATGGCTGAAGGCATAAGTATGCAAGGGCAGAGCTATAGTGGGGCCGCCAGGGAGGGGGGCACGTGGCACTTGGGCCCCCACTGATTTTGACACATTTTATTGCAATATATATTATAATATATTTTGGTTAATTAAAAATTCATTAATAAATGAGGATTCTTATATAACTGTAGATTTTGGAATTCTGATTTAATTTGGAAATACAATTTTAGACTTCCCAAAGGACACATATGTTATTATCATATATGATTTATAAAAATTATAGACATATTTTGATATGAAAACATATTGTTCATATTACTATTTCTTAGCTAATAAGAATCATGTGGAGGACGAGTCTATGTCCAAACGAGTACTAAATATACCAACTACTTACCAAGTGGGAAATATTCATAGGCACTGCATGCACATGAAAACAAATATCAATAATCAACTCTAAAATCAACGACACTAAATTCGTGAGATTCAAACTAATCACCAAAGAAATTCATAACAAATCATTAAAATAACCACCATAAGTGTAAAAATAAATAATAGTAACGGTAGTTGGCCGAAGTATGAAAATCTTGCCGTAAAATCACTGAAAAAATTTTCGAGCTCAGATTTTGGCAGACTACATACCATTGGAATCATAATGAAACAAGAGTTCCAAAATATATCTTTTTACATCTTATTCGTGGTGCTTGGTTGAAAAAAATAGCGAGAAAATTCTAAACTATATTCACCGATGTTCCTCCACCAAAAGATACATGCAAATAGTCAAAATTCAAGCACTTCTTACCATGAATCTGATAGTATAATTTTCGAAGTCAATGGTCACCTGGTTTGGCTTGAAAACGGTTGTGAAGTTTGGGTTTTGCAGCGATTTTCGCTTCGTTCTTTACGCTACAGTGGTTGTTGATGTTGGGGCTTTGTACGATTAAGCTAGTCTTGAGAAGAGGGAGTTTGGTATGGTGTCAATGGTTGGATCAACGATAGTTGTGGTAGTAGTTTTAGTGGTCCACGATTACCACAATGAAGAATGAGAGATGGGCAAGACATTGAGAGATAATATGAAAAAATAGAGTGGGAGAGAGTATGTGATCATAATTTTGAGTGTTGGGTTCAGGAATGGACCAAGAATTGAAAATAGCAGTGGGCTGAACCTATACTAAAAATAGATGTGGGATGATTTAAATCCAATTTTCTTAGTAAAATAGTATTTAATATAAATTTAATAAAAAATTCTTTTAATTTTTCCCCAATTTTTTCACATTTGAGATGGGCTGTCTGTAACGACTCGTCCCAAGTTGCGGGATTAATTAAGGATTATCAGGACTAATCGGGAATTAGTCGAGGATTTTCGGATGGTTAGCGTAAAATGATGATTGTGCCACTATAATGGGAGAAAAGTTGACTTTTGACTAGGAAGGTCAAATGCACGAGGACCGTTATGTATATCAGGACGTTATGAGTCTGTAGATAGGCGGCACGTTTAAATCATACATCATAAGGGAAAGCTATGGTTCACGAAAAGAATTGAGCACTATTCACGATTGTCCGATTTTCAAAAAGGTGTATTTGGTGGGACCCAAAATATCTAATTTTGGACCATATGATGAGTGACACTCGTCACCCACCCTATGGCCCATTTTATTTTATTCATGCAGCCATTTCCCTTCACCTTTTTCATCTTCATTTCTCACATTTTCCTTCTCCAACCCGAACACCTACCCCCACAATCCTTCCATCTTCATCACCTCACCTTCTTGAGACCACAGAGAGGTAAAAAGGACGTGAGAGAGAGAGACTAGGGAACGACCAAAGATAGCGGAGCCTCCGCGGGGATACCTGGAATCACGAGAAACCAAGGTAAAACCATGAGTTTCAAATTTGGGTTTTGGATTTTGATGGTTTTGATCGATTTTAAGCCCAAAAACATGTTCTTGGAGCGCATACGAGCTTGTAAGCGCAAGAATGGACGATTTTGGACAACGGAGGTGGCCGGAATACAAGTTCAAAGGTTGGCTGAAACCTTAGGAAGCCATAAATTTAAATCCAGGTACTTTCTACAATTTCTGGATTCAGATTTGGATTGACACGACCCATCCCAAATCCCCCAGCAATTAACATGGGAAGTGTCCGACAAGGGATAATTTATACCTCAGCCCGTTCGGGGCTTCTAGAGTGTGCTAGGATTAGAGGAGGAGTGTGATATCTCGATCTCTGCTACATACCGAATCCGTGATCAACCTAAAGGGTATTAAAACCATTTAAAAACTGTGAGTGGACGAAAATCAATAAGTTCATAAAAACACATTTCATAAAGATATTTATGCCCTTCACTAAAAAGTATGCATGCATCGAAAACCAGAAATCAAATCATTTACTTAAATAAACCACTAGGGCCTTAGCCCAAAAATCGTAAAACTAAATATGAGTGGGAACTCAGCCCAAAACCGTAGTATACCAAAATTCGTAAATCCAGAACCAAGTGGGCCACTGTCCAAATCCATAAACACAAATCCATAGACACCAAAATACCCTTTCACAAATCCAATAATCCATATTTACCACATAACCATCCTCGACATCCTAGATGCCTAGCGTCCCAGACGCTTGACGTCCCAGACGTCATATCTCACGATAAAAGCAACGCGTGCTGCCTGGGGTTTCTCCGGGTCCATATCTCTGACATCCCAGATATCTGACGTCTTAGACATCTAATCATAGCAATCTTGCTCCTGAGTCAATATATGGTCTGGTCGCTCTGTATAATGACCCCTTGCAAGCAATGCACCGTGACTTCCCTAGTGTCCCAGAAACCTAGAGGAGACCATCCACAGACCCTCGTATCGAGATGGTACATGGAAAACAGTTTTATAAATCCATTTCAAAACATCTCAAAGGGCCCTTCCCGAAATTTCCACAAAACATCACAAATCCATTAAGGGTCCCTGACCCGAAAGCACGTTTATGAAACATAGGGTTCCAGACCTGAAATCACATTTATAAAACCCAACTGGGCATCAAGCTCGATTTCTTAAACCAACTGAGCCCCCAACCCGATCACATGACTCAAATGGGTCTCAACCCGATTTCGTAAACCAACTGGGCCCCCGGCCCGATCACCCAATTCAAATGGGTCTCGTGCCCGAGTTCATCTTTCCAAAACCAAAACCATATCATCAAACCATCACCGAAACCACAAGCACGTAAAGCTACAGTATAAAATCGTAACATCGAAATACGTGCAAATACAGGATTACCTCGAAATACGTGCAACCACGTAACTCACCAATACCTCAATCATCACTATAGAAATCATGTATGTAAAAAATATAAAATAGTTATGCATGCATCATAGTTTAGAAAACATTGTCCACTCACAGACCGTCCTACGCTGCCGCCTCAATACTCGTACCATACGCCCTTTCGAGCCACATCACTATCACCGGAATTTCCAAACCTATCCAAATCATACTATAGGGTTACTAACTACATCATTAACCTCTCATTAAAGCCCCATAATTTTCCCGAATGTTTAAACGTATTTAAACTCGATCCTAAACCTTCGGACACCCTGAACTACATTGAAACGTTGTTCGATCGACACGAAATCAGTCCCAAAATGTTCGTTACATCGAATAGATGATTTCACATGTTGAACACTTTCCCAAAAAGTACCCCATGCGCCCCCACGTACCACCCAAAGGTGTTGCGCGTGGGCCTCACGCGCCTATACTATTCATCATCCTTATCCTCTGTTGAACCGGTCCGGTTTGATTCCACTGTGCAGCCAGTCCAACTGGACCGGTGTGACCGGTTCACCTCCCTAACTCTCGTGTTTTCTGTTCGTTTTCATACATTTTCATTCCTAAACCTTCTTCTAATCATTCCTAATCTATTTATGAATTCAAAACATGAAAACCAAGCCAAAATCTTACCTCCCAAAGGATTGTTTGAACTGGCCAAGCACCCCCCCCCCCCCCCCCCCCCGTCGGTTTTCCAAGATTCTGGTCACCACCGTCCGTCCTTTTTGTCCTAAAACGCTTGCACAACCTCCATAATCACATTTCAACCATTAGAATCATTCAACAAGCACCACAACTCAAATTCCAATTTTGAAAACCAAAACATAACGTTCCTGGCAACACCAGCCACCGTCCACGACGGCTTGAACCGTGGCCACCATCAGCATCATCACACTTCACTCTCTCACTTTCATTCACACCTCAAACGCAAATAATGGGGATTGAATGCCATAGGGGATGGGTTTGTACGGCTCACGGGTTTGGGAGGAAAAACCGAAATGATAGATCGAAATGGGAAAAAGAAATATCCCAACGTGTGGGGGAATGGGCCAATCAGATAAGGGACATGTGTCACTTACTGATTGGTCCACCCAAATTTCCAATCCAATCCAAACTTGCCACATGTCCCCTTTTCTCAATTTTTGCGCAATAGTACCGTAAAACATTCTAGACCCGTAACTTCTTTGTCGAACCTCTGATTTTGATGTGCTGCTTGTCTACGTACTCGTGACGTCCCGATCTATGTCACCGTGATCGGTCCTCATACGTTTGACTCCCCGAGTCAAAAGTCAACATTTGCCCAATTTCATGGGCAAAACGGTCATTTCGCACTGTCCATCCGAATTCACTCAACTAATCCCCAATTAGTCATTCTAAATCCATAATTAATTAATATCTAATCCTAATATTCGGGACGGGTTGTTACATGTATTCCTTGGCTTGAGTAGATGAATTTATATAGGTAGAACGTTGAATTTGGTTAAGAAATGAGTGAGATATCAAGGTTTGATGTTTTGGGAAAAATGGTGTTTTCTAGCTGCAGGAGATAGTGGTGCCGGTCCTCTTCTCCAGCAAGCCGTTGACCGGGTTAACCGGGTAGACTAGGTTGACCGAGTTGACCCGTTGACTTGACCAAGTTGACCCGTTGACCCATTGTTTTGACCTGACTCGTTGACCCATTGACTTGACCTAACCCATTGACCTGTTAACTTAACTCGTTGACCCGTTGACGTTAGCGTTGACTTGCTGACGTCAGCCATTGACTTTGACTAGCATTGACTATGGACTTTGACCCTCGTGTGGGGGCGCATGGGCATGTTTTTTGAGGTGAGACCGATCCTATTCAAAAGGTTTCGACGATTTGGATCCAATGGTGGTGGTTTCGGGTCGATCAGAGAACATTTAATAGGTTAAATTGAGTTTTTAACCTAAGGATGCGTGTCCGGGATATGTTGATCTTTCCGAGAGTTTTGAGGGTTCTTGATTCTGACTTGTATAGGTTGGTAGTAACCTTTAAGTATGTTTTGGACAGGTTTGGATGACCCAGAGAGTTTAGTATAGCCTGAGTGGTTTACGGAGCAATTTGCAGGCGCACAGCAAGGACGGACTGTGAGTAGACACTTGATTTCTAACTTTGATTCATGCATGATTTTTAGTGGAGGCTATAAATATCTTTTCGTGAAATGATTTTATAAACTGCTTATTTTCATCCACTCTCAATTTTTCCTTTTTTAATATCCTTCAGGTTGATCGCGGATGCGGGCGGTAGTAGAAATCGAGATATCACATGCCTCCACAGATCCTTGCGTACTCTAGAAGCCCAGAGAGGGTTAGGTGTATCCCTGGCCAGACATGGGGTATCGGACGGGAGCATGGTACATCCCGCGTTAATTCAAGGAGGATTTGGATGGATCGTGTGACACAACCCATCCTAATCCCCCCGGGATTAACACGGGATGTGTCATACTCCCGTCTAACACGAAGTGTCAGATAAAGGGATAATTCATACCTTGGCCCATACGGGGCTCCCAGAGCGTGCCAAGATCGGTGGAGGAGTGTGATGTCTCAGTCCCTATTACAGCCTGCATCCGTGATCAACTTGTAGGACATTAAAACCATTAAAAACTGTGAGTGGACGAAAATCAATAGTTTAATAAAAACACATTTAATAAAGATATTTATGCCCTTCACTAAAAAGTATGCATGCATTCGAACACCATAAATCAAATCATTTACTTAAATAAACCATTAGGGCCTTCGCCCAAAAATCGTAAATCCAGAACAAAGTGGGCCACTGCCCAAATCCATAAACACAAATCCATAAACACCGAAATACCATTTCATAAATCCAATAGTCCATATTTACCACATAACCATCCTCAGCATCCCAGATGCCTAGCGTCCTAGACGCTCGTCATATCTCACGGTATAAGCAACGCGTGCTGCCCGGGGTCTCTCCGGGTCCATATCTCTGACATCCCAGATATCTAACGTCTCAGACATCTAATCATAGCAATCCAGCTCTTGAGTCAATATACGGCCTGGTCGCTCCGTATAATGACCTCTCACAAGCAATACACCGTGACTTCCCTAGTGTCCCAGACACCTAGAGGAGACCATCCACAGATCCTCGTATCAACATGGTATATGGAAAATAGTTTTATAAAGCCATTTCAAAACATCTCAAAGGGCCCTGCCCGGAATTTCCATAAAACATCACAAATCCATTTAGGGTTCCCGACTCGAAATCACGTTTATGAAACATAGAGTCCTAGACCTGAAATCACATTTATAAAAACCAACTGGGCCTCATGCCCTATTTCATAAACCAGCTGGGCCCCCGACCCGATCACATGACTCAAATGGGTCCCAGCCCAATTTCGTAAACTAATTGGGACCCTTGCCCGATCACATAATTCAAATGGGTCTCATACCCGAGTTTATCTATCCAAAACCAAAACCATTTCATTGAACCATTATTAAAGCCACAATTATGTATGACCATAGTATAAGATCATAACATCGAAATACGTGCAAGTACAAGATTACCTCCAAATATGTGCAACCATGCAATTCACCAATGCCACAATCATCACTAAAGAAATCATGTATATAAAACATATAAAACAATTATGCATGCATCACAGTTTAGAAAACATTGTCCACTCAAAGACCGTCCTACGTGGCTGCCTCGATACGCGTGCCATACGCCCTTCCGAGCCACACCACTATCACCGGGACTTCCGAACCTGACCAAACCATACTAGAGGGTTACTAGCCACCTCATTAACCTCTCATTAAAGCCCCGTAATTTTCCTGAATTTTTAAACATATTTAAACTCGATCTGAAACCTTCAGACACCTCGAACTATATCGAAATGATGTCTGATCGACACGAAACCAGTCCTAAAATGTTCTTTACATTGAATAGATGATTTCACATTTTGAACATATTCCCAAAATACCCCCACGCGCCCCCACGCGCCGCCTAAAGAGGCTGCGCGTGAGTCTCACGCGCCAGGCACAGTCATCCCTGTCCTCTCACCGAATCGGGTTCAGATCGGTCCGGTTTGGTCCCTGCAACTCCAGTCCAACTGGACCAGCGTTCTTTGTTTTCCTCCATTTTCAATCTGATTCCAACTGTGACGACCTTTCCCCAATTAGTGGGATTGATTAAGGATTAATGATGGATTAGCGAGACTAATCGGGGATTAGACGAGGATTAACGGACGTTCAAGGAGAAATGACGATTTCTCCCCTAGAATGGGCAAAACGTTGATTGTGACATAGTTCGTGATGTCACGAGTTCATAGACAGGTGTCACGCTTGATTCCGACGTTCGAGGAAGAAGCTATGATTTTCAGAAGTTCGAGGGCAATTTGGTAATTTAGTTGAATAAGAGCAAATAGTTGACTTTTGACTCGGGAGGTCTGATGGTCGAGGGTCGAGGACCGAGGACCGTTACGTAGATCGAGATGATATGCATCTGTAGACAGGCGGCACGTCGAATTCCGACGTTCAACGAAGAAGTTACGGTTCACAGAAGTTCTGGGGAACTATTTACGGCTACACATTTTAGGAGGAAAAAAGTGAAGTTTTGTCTTTTGTGGGCCCAGATATTTCCCAGACCTCAGGGGATGAGTGACACTTGTCACTCATCCATTCCCTCTTTTCCCTCATTCATGCATATCATTTCTGTTTCATTCCATTCACCCGCACAACCATTTCGACCCAATCCAAAACCCTTCCCATGTGATATTGAGTAAGGCCAGAGAGTGAGCGGGGGGCTGGAAGATGATGACACAAGGGACAGGATGGCCGGCCGCCGTGTACAGCGGCGATAGCCAAAGCACAAGAAAACCCGATTGCTCGGTAAGGCCCAATTTCCATCTTATTTCGATTTTTACATTATGGATGCTTTTGGATGATTAGAGGATGATTAATGGGTTGCTAGGGAGTTATAAGATGGATATAAGGATGGTTCACGGCGGGGTAGCTCAGGGGAGTGGCTGGGCAAACCGAATCGTGAGAACAAGATTGGACCGATGGGTTTAAGTTAGTTTTTGGGTGTTTTAATTATATAGTTAGGTTACTAGGACTGAATTAGAGAGATTGGAATTGAGAAGGAAGGAATTGGACGAAAAATATGGAAAATATAGGCCTGGAGCGGTCACGCCGGTCCAGTTGCATGCCCTAAACCAAACTGGCCGGTCTGGACCGGTCTGAGGTTGAAGACAATGCATTGTAGCCCGGCGCGTG
This sequence comes from Prinsepia uniflora, assembly GCA_032719365.1. Classification (NCBI taxonomy): domain Eukaryota; kingdom Viridiplantae; phylum Streptophyta; class Magnoliopsida; order Rosales; family Rosaceae; genus Prinsepia; species Prinsepia uniflora. The sequence continues at coordinate 30,468,959 of CM064864.1, forward strand.
AGGCCCACGTGCAGGCCAATCCTTGGGCACGTAACGGCACGTGACAGGGAATCTAGGGAAGTGTTCAACATGTCAAATCATCTATTCGATGTAACGAACATTTTGGGACTGGTTTCGTGTCAATCGGACATCGTTTCGATATAGTTCGGGAAGTCCGAAGGTTTAGGTTCGCGTTTAAAAATAGTTAGAAATTCCGAAAAATTACGGGGGTTTAGTGAGGGGTTATATAAGTAGTTAGTAACCCTTTAAATTAATTTGGATAGGTTTGGGAATCCCAGAGGCGACGATTGGCTCGGGAAGACGTTTTGGCACGTGTATCGACGCGCGGCTTCGGACGGTCTGTGAGTGGACTTGTTTTATGAATTCGATGCATGTATAAATGTTTATAAATGTTTTTAATACATGTTTTGTGATGCCATGAGTGCATTTGGTTGTGGTAGCCTAGGATTTACGTAATTGCACGTATTTCGAGATTTCCGGTTTTATACGATGCTTATACATGCTAGGTTTTCAATGAGGGTTTAATGAATTTGGTTTTAGATTTGGAAATATGAAATCGGGCACGAGACCCATTTGATTTAGGAACTCTCGGACTTGGAGTCCATTTGATTTGATGAGGAATCGGACCGAGGGTCCATTTGAGTTATACAATCGGATCGAAGGTCCCGTTGGTTTACGAATTCGGGCTTGAGGCCCAGTTGGTTGTAATCTTGGGCTTGAGGCCCATTTGGCTATAGTATCAGGCTTGAGGCCCTGTTGGTTGTGAAATCGAGCTTGAGGCTCCGTTGAGTTATGGTTTCAGGCTTAGGGCCCAGTTAGTTGTGATATCGGGCAAGAGGCCCAGTTGATTATGAAATCTGGCTTGAGTCCCAGTTCAGTTTATGAAATGAGAATTCAGGAATGAGACCCTATTGAACAGTGGATTTAGGCCGAGGCCTGTGAAATGGATTTGAATCGGATTCGAGGAATACTGTTGAGATGAATCGGGTATGAGACCCAATTGAAATATGTTTTGAGAAAGAAAGAAAGTATTTGAAAGATATGAACCCTCCATATGATTATATGGTCTCCTTCAGACGTCGACCTGGAGGGTCACGATCCACAGACCAGAATGGGTATCCCCATAGGGATCCCGTTCTAGGAGTGGGAGTTATGATTTATGATGTGGTCCCGGACCAGATTCTGGAGAGTTGTGTGGACTAGATCCTGAGATAGAGCTTGGACTAGATCCAGATATTAAGCATCCCAGATGGAGAATTCCTGGGAGAAGACTCAGAGTGAGACCCCAAGTAGTGTGCACACTAGTATAGAGATGATATCGTGACATATATCGGGGATGTGTTCCCAAGGGGCTGTGTGCCCCTAGTTGGCATCTTCTCGGAAGTGCCGCGGATGGGTTATACGTATATTGATACATATGAGGTTTACAGAAAGTGATTTGGGGCGGAGACCCAGTGACAGGACCCATCCCAATCCCCCCGGGATTAGTGCGGGATGACTCTGCTCCCGTCTGAAACAAAGTGTCAGACAAGGGATATTTCCGACCTTTGCCCTCCCGGGCTATCAGAGTACGCCAGGATCCGGAGGAGGTATGTGATATCTCGGTCTCTGCTACAGTCCACAATCTGATGTCAACCTGAAGGGCAGTCAAAACATTAAAAACTGTGAGTGGACAGAACAAAAGTTTATAAAAACATTTTAACGAAGACATTTGTACCCTCCACTAAAAAGCATGCATGCATTCGAAAACCATTTATCCAAAACAAACCATATGTGGGAACTAAGCCCAAATCAGATATAAACCAAGGTCGAAAGGACCACAATAAAAACGACCATACGGGCCACTGCCCAAATCCATAAGGAACTCGACCCCAAACCATAAAGAAACCAAGTACACGAGCCACTGCTCAAATCCTGTGCACACCTGTGCACACCACATATCATATATCATATATACATATAAGTCACACAACCAATCCTGTCACGGTATCCAAAGCTACGCGCGTGCTACCCGGGTCTCAATCCGAGTCATCTCAAAGTCAAGGTCAATGTCCGCAGACCACTGACCCTACCCGAGGTAATAGTAATCATAGCCTTCCTGAGAGTAAGGAACCCAACTGGGGGGTGACTCCACTCAGTCGGTGCTCCGTGACCACTCCGGGGTCCACCCAGGCCAACGAACCTCCCCGGAGGAGATAATAGAAGTAAAGGAAGGTAGATGAACATATATATACATAACATAAACATTCATGACCGGTTCCCCTGAACCGTCATGATCCATAATATCCATAATCAGGTAACATGCCGGTTCCCATAAACTATCATGTACCGTAATAACATAACCGAGGTAACATGCCGGTTCCCATAAACCGTCATGTACCGTAATAACCAACAAGAGTTCATGCCGATTCCCATAAACCGTCATGAACCATAATACCACAACAAGGGTTCATGCTGGTTCCCATAAACCGTCATGAACCTGGGAATCCATTTAAAGTTCCCTGACCTGAAATCAAAACCGTAAAGTGACTGGGTCTCGTGCCCAAACATAGGACATCAGCTGGGCACCGTGCCCGATATCTAAGGGTCAGTCACGACTCTGATCATAGTGATGTGTGCAACCATCCATCCAGGACCGCTCTCAATCCTGGTATGTCGCCATGAACGAATCAACCGACGCGACCACCACAAGATCATGGTGCACTCCTCACCGATCGCTATCCTTAACCGTCAGCACTCCGAAGTCGAGCCTCCTCAGGCTGCCCGACAACGAATCGTGCATCGTGACCTCTCCAGAAGGAACAAATCCCAATCCGGAGGTGAGCGTCGTATCGTCGATCGCCGTGCACATAGCACCCGTCGCGACCACGATTTAGACCCGAAGGTCGTAAATAGCGTCATATGCCCGAGACAAAACCAAATGGGTCTCATACCCGAGTTTATCCATTTAGAAATCCAAAATCAAATCATTTAAATCAATAAAGAAATACATACCCGTATAAGCACCGTATAAGGTCGAAACCTCGAAATACGTGCTTATACGTAACCACATAGAAATGCACCCATGGCATCATCAAACAAGTAATAAAACATATAATAAACATTTATGCATGCACCAATTTAGAAAACAAGGTCCACTCACATACCGTCCGAGCTGCCGCCTCGATTTGCGTGCCATACGGTTCCCCGAGCCGATCACCGTCACCGGGACTCCCAAACCTGTCCAAATTGTAATAGAAGGTCACTAACTACTTAATTAACCTCCCACTAAAGCCCCGTAATTTTCCTGTATTTTTAACTATTTTTAAAACCGAACCTAAACCTTCCGATGCCCCGAAACATATCGAGACGGTGTCCGATCGACACGAAACCAGTCCCAAAATGTTCGTTACATCGAATAGAAGATTTCGTATGTTGGAACCTTCCCTAGATTCCCTGCCACGCGCCCTCACGCGCCGCCTGAAGTGGCTGCGCGTGGGCTTCACGCGCCGCTACAGTGCATCTTCTTCCTTCGATCGAACTGGTCCGGGCCGGCCGGTCCGGTCCAACCTCTACAATTGGACCGGCGTAACCGGTCCAGGCCTCCTTCTCCCTCATTTTTCATCCGTTTTCTTCCATTTCAATTCCTAAATTCCTATTTTTGTGTTTCCTATCTATTCCAATTAACGAAACCCATCACAACCCACAAAATCACACAGTCCAAGTTTGAACCTCACGGTTCAAACTTCTCCTTTTCTCCCCATGGCTTCCCAGCCGTCCACAACCACCAAAACCTCACTAATCACCCCCTAGCAACCTAAATAATCCATCCTAATCATTCAAATCGACCCATAACAACAGAAATGAAAAATGGATTGAAATCGGTTAAAACCGATACCTTTCGGGCTTCACGGCTCCACCGTCCACGGCGGCGTGCCCTTGGCCGGCCACCACCTTCCTCAGTCCTCTTGTCACTCTCTGGTCCCTCAGGAATGAGCCTCAGGCTCAAGGGTTTGGGTTGGATTTGGAAATGGGATCGGGTAATGGTTGGAGGAAAAATGGAAAATGGATGCACGGGTGAATGGTTTGGTGCATGAGTGGGTGAGGTTGGCCAGTGGATGGGTGACAAGTGTCACTCATCCATTGGGCCTCCATTAAATATCTGGGCCCAATAGAGACAAACTGCACTTTTTGTCTCGTAAAACGTGCCATCGTGAATAGTAACTGGGAACTTCCGTGAACCGTAACTTCGCCGTCGAACGTCCGAATTCGACGTGCCGCCTGTCTACGGATTCGTATCGTCCTTATCTACGTAACAGTCTTCGGCCCTCGGCCATCGGACCTCCCGGTCAAAAATTCAACATTTGACCTCCTATTCACCCAAATTACCAAAATGCCCCTAAACTTCCGAACGTCATAACTTCCTTCCCGAACGTCGGAATTGAACGTGCCACCTGTCTATGAACTCGTGACGTCCCGAATTACGTCACGGTCATCGGTCAAAGTCCATTTGACCGCCCGATTGAAAAGTCAACGTTTTGCCACCACCAGGGGCAAAACGGTCATTTCGCATCGTTCGTCTGATTTCACTCTACTAATCACCGATTAACCACACTAATCGTGATTAGTCACTAATCTAATCTAGGAATTTGGGACGGGTCGTTACACCTAGTGTTTCATGTGTTTAGAAAGTGATTTGGGGCGGAGACCCCGTATTCGATGTTTTGGGAATGGTTTTGGTCTGAGACACACGTGACGTGATTTGGGTTGAGTCCCTATTGATTTGATTTCCATATTCCATGTTTTAAGATTGTGAATTCGGGTCGGGGACCCAAATGGATTTATGGTTCATGACGGTTTATGGGGACCGGCATGAACCTTTGAAAGGTTTTTTATGGGTCATGACGGTTTATGGGAACCGGGCATGAACCCTTGAAAGGTTTTGAGAATATGTTTGACAAACGATTTTATGAACGTTTTGATAAACGGTTTTTTGAATGCATGCATATGCTTTTAATGAAGGGCATAAATGTCTTTATGTGAAAATGTTTTATTAAAATAATATTTTGTCCACTCACGACTTTTGATGTTTTAATGCTCTTCAGGTTAATCGCGGATGCGGGCTGTAACAGAGATGAGACATCACACTCCTCCTCCTACGATCTTGGCGTACTCTGGAATCCTGGTACGGGCTAGAGACGGAATTTTCCTTGGCCTGACACTTCGTGTAAGACTGGATCAGGCGTGTCCCAGGTTAATCCCGGGGGATTTGGGATGGGTCCTGACACCAACCCTTTTTCTTCTATTAGCTTCGTCCCATAATTTCCAACACATCTACGACTTCAAAACACGACATCAAGGGCTAGAAACTACCTCCCAAGTTGAAGGATAAATCGGCCACTGTCCGTCGTCAAGTTTCCATGATTCCAGCCACCTTCTTCCCTTATTTTGATCCCAATCGATCTCCAAAACCTCTAGAAACAAAGTCCAATCGTTAAACCTCACAACAACCACTAAATCACAACTCAACATTTTTGAATACCACTTACCATTTTTCGAGTTCCACGGCCACCGTCCATGGCAGGCCTCCATCCCAAGCTTCTCAGGCTCCTGACAACCCCAGAATCATCATTCAATTAATCAATTTTCTCTTTAACCTCGCGAATTAAAGTTCACCATTTTCAAACTCAAATAGGGCCTCACGGGTTTCACAGATTTCTTACCTCCACTCGTCGTCGTGGGCACCACCATGACCACCACCACCGTGTTTGTCTGGGTTTCCTTCCCAACTTCCATTCACAAGCCACACACAATTGTTACGGTTTAAGGGTGATCGTGCGGATTGAAATACATAGTCTCTGTTTTCCTCTATGTTTTCCATTTTCATAGTCGTGCAACCGTGCAACCATTTTAAGATAATTGTAAGGCGGTAAGTGAGAGTCTTCCACAGCCTTCTAGTAAGGGACAAGTGTCCTAAATCTGCTGAGCACAAATCCTAAGGCAGTCAAGTGTCCTAATTTCACTGGGCACAGATCCCAAAGTAACAAATGACGGAATTGCCCTCACATGGCAAATTACCAAAATGCCCCTCAACTTCCGAGACCCATAACTTCTTCCTTGAATGTCGGAATTGGACGTGCCGCCTGTCTACAGACTCGTGACGTCCCGAATTACGTCACAGTCATCGACCAAAGTTCGTTTGACCGCTTGAATCAAAAGTCAACATTTCACCCATTCTAGGGGAAAAACGGTCATTTTGCACCGTCCGTCCGAGTTCTCTCAAATAATCCCCGATTAGTCATCCCAAACCAAAATAAATTAATATTTAATCCTGATACTCGGGATGGGTCGTTACATCGTGTCACTATAAGTCACTTCAAATGAGGCTGGGTTCATGCCTCGTTGGGTTTGAATGGTCGTTTGAGCCTGAAGGTGTAATCAAAGGCTCATTCCAAAAAAGCAAACTTATTTATGTGACGACCCGTCCCGAATTAACGGGATTAATTAAGAATTAATGATAGATTAGCGAGACTAATCGGGGATTAGACGTTGATTAGAAGACGTTCGGGTGAAATGACGATTTTGCCCTTAGAATGAGCGAATCGTTGACTTTCCATTCAAGCTGTCAAATAGACTTTGGCTGATGACTGTGACGTAGTTCGGGACGTCATGAATTCATAGACAAGTGGCACGCTAGATTCCGACGTTCGAGAAAAAAGTTATGATCTTCGGAAGTTCGGGGATATTTTGGTAATTTGGGTGAATAGGAGCAAATAGTTGACTTTTGACCTGAGAGGTCCGATGGCTGAGGGCCGAGGACCGTTACGTAGATCGGGATGATACGAATCAGTAGACAGGCAGCACGTCGAATTCGGACGTTCGACGGAGAAGTTATGGTTCACGGAAGTCCGAAGGTACTATTGCACGAAGTACGAAACATATACTTTTTGGAATTAAGTGGGGCCCAGATATTTCTGTGCTGCCCAATGGATGAGTGACAAGTGTCACTCATCCACTGGACGTCACTTTTCATTCATGCATCTCCCTTGTCTGTTCACCCAAATAACCCGAAACCCATTTTCCATTTTCTACAACCTACACCCGACACCCCCTAAACTTAACCTGGTGCTGGTGACACCTGAGGGAAACATAGAGGATGAAGTGAGATGGTGATTATGGGGTTGACAGCGTCGACCGCCGTGGGCGGTGGCTAGAGACCCGACAAGGTATGGTTTTGGGATTCAAATTTCATTTTGATGTTTTGGACGTTATGGATCGTTTTTATTCATTTGAATAGATTTAATAGGTTAGTTAGAAGATGTTATGATGAATTTTGGTGGCGGTTGGTGGCTGAGGAAGCCCTGGGGTGGCCGGGAAAAATAAAGACCGTGAGGGAGAAAGTGAACGGGGTGGTTTCAAAGGGTTTTTCTTTGTTTTCTTTATACAAAAAGCTTGCAAGGGATGGGATAGGATGCATGGAATCAAAAGGGGAAGAAATAGACTGAAAAATGGGAGGAAAAATGGTTGGACCGATCACGCTGGTCCAAGTTACATACAAACCAGACCGGTTGGTTCGGACCGACCGTCGAAAGGAAGAAGATGCAATGTGTAAGGCCCGTGTCCTGGAGGGAACGGTGAACAATCCTACATTCCTGCGAGGGGGAATGGTCTGGGAGAGGATGGTGGTGTGCCTTAAAGGTGTAGGCACACACCTATATAGCACTAGGCCTTTTGGGAGCTCAAGTCGCTTTGGGGGGGATTGGAACTCCAAAGTTAAGTAAGTTGAGGCTGGTGCAATTCCATGATGGGTGACCCCCTGGGAAGTTGCACCATAAGCTCCCGAAAACAAAACCGTGAGGGCGAGGCCCAAAGCGGACAATATGGTGCTAGATGAGTCGGGTCCTGACCGAGGAGGGTCGGGTCCTGACAATTTGGTATCAGAGCCAGACCCCGACCCGGAAGTGTGCCAGCGAGGACGCTGGGCCCTAAGGGGGGTGGATTGTAAGACCCGTGTCCTGGAGGGAACGGTGAACAATGCCACATTCCTGCGAGGGGGAATGGTCTGGGAGAGGATGGTGGTGTGCCTTAAAGGTGTAGGTACACACCTATCTAGCACTAGGCCTTTTGGGAGCTCAAGTGGCTTTTTGGGGGGGGGGGGGGGGGGGGGGATTGGAACCCCAATGTTAAGTGAGTTGAGGCTGGTGCAATTCCATGATAGGTGACCCCTTAGGAAGTTGCACCATGAGCTCCCGAAAACAAAACCGTGAGGGCGAGGCCCAAAGCGGACAATATGGTGCTAGATGAGTCAGGTCCTTACCGAGGAGGGTCGGGTCCTGACACACTGTGCATGGGCGCGTGAGGCCCACGCGCAGGCCGTTCTTGGGGTGCGTGAGGGCACGTACTCCCTCCTTTGGGGAAAGTTCCAACACACGAAATCATCTATTCGATGCAACGAACATTTTGGGACTAGTTTCGTGTCAATCGGACATCGTCTTGATATAGTTCAGATTGTCCGAAGGTTTAGGTTCGGCTTTAAAAATAGTTAGAAATTTTTAAAAATTACGAGACTTTAGTGAGGGGTTATATATGTAGTTAGTAACCCTCTAAATTAATTTGGACAGGTTCGGGAATCCCGGAGGTGACGATTGGCCCGGGAGACGCTTATGGCACGCGTATCGAGGCACGGCTTCAGACGGTCTGTGAGTGGACCTTTCTTTCCAAATCTATGCATGCATAAATGTTTTATAATTGTTTTAGAACATGTTTTGTGATGCCTTGAGCGCATTAGTTTGTGGTAGCTTAGGATCGACATATTTGCACGTTTTTCGAGGTTTTTGGCTTTATGTCGTACCTTTGCGTACTGTGTTTTTAATGATGATTTAATGAATAGATTTTGGATTTAGAAATATGAAATCGGGCACGATGTCCATTTTATTTACAAACTCTCAGACTTGGAGTCCATTTTATTTGACTAGAAATCGGACCGAGGGTCCATTTGAGTTATACGATCGGACCGAGGGTCCCGTTGAGTTATGATCCGGGCTTGAGGCCCATTTCGTTGTAATATCAGGCTGGAGGCCCAGTTGACTGTAGTATTGGGCTTAAGGCCCCGTTGGTTGTGAAATCGGACTTGAGGTCCCGTTGGTTTGTGGTTTCGGGCTTAGGGCCCAGTTAGCTGTGGTATCGGGCTTGAGGCCTAGTTGATTGTGAAATCGGGCTTGAGTCCCAGTTCGGTTTGTGAAATGAGAATTCGGGCATGAGACCCTGTTAAACTGAGGATTTAGGTCAAGACCTGTGAAATTGATTTGAATCGGATTCGAGGAATCCCGTTGAGATGAATCGGGTATGAGACCCAGTTGATAAATGTTTTGAGAAAGGAAATGATTTGAAAATATATTTCACCCTCCATATGATTTGTATGTTCTCCTCCAGACGTCGACCTAGAGAATCACGATCCACAGACCAGAATGGGTATCCCCATAGAGATCCCGTTCCAAGAGTAGGGGTTACAATTTATGATGTGGTCCCGAACCAGATTTTCGGAGAGATGATCGAACTAGGTCCAAAGATAGAGCCTCCCAGATGGAGAATTCCTGGGAGAAGACTAGGAGTGAGACCCCAGGTAGTGTGCACACTAGTATAGAGACGATATCGTGACTTATATCGGGGATGTGTTCCCTAGGGGATGTGGGCCCCGAGTTGGCATCTTCTCGAAGGTTCCTCGGATGAGTTATGCGTATATTGATACGCACGTGGTTTGGAAAGTGATTTGGGGGTGGAGACCCCGTGTTCCGTGTTTTAAGTTTTAGAAAATGGTTTTGGGTTGAGACCCTTGTGACGTGATTTGGGCTGAGTCCCTATTGATTTGATTTTCGTATTCCATGTTTTAAGATTGTGATTTCGGGTCGGGGACCCAAATGGATTTATGGTTCATGACCGTTTATGGGGACCGAGCATGAACCCTTGAAAGGTTTTGAATATGTTTGACAAATGGTTTTATGAACGTTTTGGTAAACGGTTTTTGAATGCATGCATATGCTTTTAGTGAAGGGCATAAATGTCTTCTTATGAGAAGTGTTTTTATTAAACTATGTATTGAAAATATTTTTAATAAAATGTTATTTTTTCCACTCATAGTTTTCGTGTTTTAATGTCGTTCAGATTGATCGCGGATGCGGGCTGTAGCAGAGACGAGACATCACACTCCTCCTCCTACGATCCTAGCGTGCTCTGGAAGTCCCGGTGAGGGCTAGAATTGGAATTTTCCCTGGTCTGACACTTCGTGTCAGACGGAATCAGGTGCGTCTCACGTTAATCCCAGGGGATTTGGGACGGGTCCTGACAATTTATATAAGGCTCATTTGAGATTGTTGTTGTTTTTTTTTGAAAAATTATTTATACCATATTGTTTTGGAAATTTCTTTCTATTTTACTTTATAATAATGGTTACGAGTTCTATATGGACACATTAAATTGACTATATTTAGTGACACAATTGATGTGACAATCAATAAATGATGTTACTTTGATAAATTAAATTGCTTGATATTTATTTAACAACATTCATTAATTGCCATATCAAGTGTGTTACTAAATGTGATCAATTTAGTGTGTCAAAATAGCATTACTTAATAGTTATATACTAAAATAAGTTTTATAAAAGTAGCTTTCAAAAGCAACTTGCGGATGACTTTTAAAATTTTTTATTAAAAGTTTATTGATTTAAAAAGAAAAAAACGATTTTTTAACTTTACCAAATATTTTTGTAGTACATCACTTTTAAATAAAATAGATTTTTTAAGGGAAAAAAACAATACTAAATATAGCCTAAGATCCGAACGTGACATAAACAGGGACATATTAGTACAAAATATAACATATGCCAAATAAGAAGATAGTGTGATTTATAACGAGATCAATTGTTGAAATTTATTCGAATTTCTTTCAAACATTGGAATGAGAAGGTGAGATGATGTAAATACCACGTGAAGGATTTGCACTTTCTTGCATTAACCATGTAGCCTCAATTTGGAGAAAAAAGAAAAAACCCCAAGTTAGATATTGTTTAACCCACCCAATGGAACCTTGCATTAATTTGATGGTGTTAAAATGGAAAATATTGTCATAGATTTGATAGATTTATAGAGAGAGCCTACTTAAACTATACCTAGATTTACTTCAAAAATGTTCCTTCAATTACCAAATCAAAACCCTAGATCTTCAATTTCCCTATACCCTAAACTCTAAACTCACATAGCTTTCATATATACAGCAATCTTATTCTTTTTATTAACACTAATAATCAAGCCTGCTCTCATTAATTCTTTTTGATTAATTTATTTTTTGCTTTGCTTTGATTTTAATTTTAATTTTTCGGTTTAATTTTTATCATTTAATTTATAAATGAATTATTAATGCCACAAACAAAAAGTGGAATTATTAATCAAAAAGAAAGAAATGGAAAAAAATTAAAAGAACAAAAAAAAATGTTTTTTTATTGTCAATAGAAAACCCCTGGTTTGTTTTGTTTCAAATTGAGGCACTCGGATTTTTATGTTTTATTTTTGGTGCAGAATAAATTGTTGTCTTTTCAGATGGGTCTAGTCTAGGAGGCTGATCCGCTCATACATGTTGTCGTTCCTCATTGCCCGTATCCAATGCGCATTGACCAGAATAACCTTGAACGAGCGTTAACTTCTCCTTCACGGCGGAACACAGTCACAAACGTCCCAGCGTAGCACGTCATCACCAATTGACCCCACGCTTCAAAAGTTCGGAAAACCCTAAATGCACGAAAAATTCAAATCCAAATTCACTCAAAAATCAAATCCAAATTACAGATCCCGCCTCGAGGAAACCTCGGCCTGCATCCAACGCTTCACCAATGCGCCACGTGCACCCGCTTTTTCCATCCCCACCGTGGTTGCCAGATCATCTGGTCAGTTCCCAGGGCAGCAATGAAATCATCTTCAACCGCCAGATCAACAGTCCCATCCGGATAGACGATCCAGAGCCTGCCCGAAATGTTCTTGGTCAGATCTGGCCGCCTTTAAGAAGCGACCCTAGTGCTACTCTCCTTCCTCGCTCAGATTAGGGTAAAATCCCCGAACCCTTACCTCTCTCTGCGCAAGCCTTCTGCTTTTCTCATTTGTCCCAATTGTTGACGGCGCGTGGGATCCATTGAATGCGCGTGTGTCACGTCTGGGACGATTCATGGTGCCTGGTCCGTCACCTGCATTGAGAATCCCTAGCCAGAACTCAACTGGAACCATTGCTGAGGGCGGAGCTTCAAATTCCGTACAGCTATGGCGTCCGCCGTCTTAGCGAATCGGAACGAAACCAATTGGCCGCAGCAGCCCCGAGGTGGAGGAGCTCGAGCCGGAGGATTCATGGGGAAAGTCCCATTTTCTTCTTCAAACGCTCACCGTAACCCTAATTCTAAGAAGCGACAATTCGAAGCTGACCACCCCGATTTCAACGAGGAGTCACCAGCTGCCACGCAGACAGCCTCAGACGATGCATCGTCGATCAACTTTCACCGCCGAGTAAATACGAAAGACACCAATCTCGTTCAGTCCCAATACGTCAGCTTCAACATCTCGGCCTTTTCTAGAAAAGAGCTGGTGGATCTGAAGAGCCGTTTTCTGTCCGAGCTCGATCAGATTCGTGTTCTGAAGAACCGAATCGAATCCGGCGACTTCAATTCTAAGACTGCAAACAATAAGCCCACCGCAAACAAGAAGATTTCTGGGCCGAAACGACCCTTGCCGATTTCTCAGCGAAAGGATTCGAATTCTAATTCCAAACGTTCTCATTTGGAGAATGTGAATACGATGAAGAATTGTGCGCAGATTTTGGCAAAACTGATGAAGCACAAGCACGCCTGGATCTTCAACAAGCCAGTTGACGTTGTTCATTTGGGGCTTCATGATTATTATGACATAATCAAGAGGCCAATGGATCTCGGCACTGTGAAATTGAATCTCGCTAAGGGCCTCTATTCTACGCCATCTGACTTCGCAACCAATGTTAGATTGACTTTTGAGAACGCCATGCGCTACAACCCACAGGGGCACGAGGTGTATGGGTTTGCCGATCTGCTTAGATTGAGGTTTGAAGAGTTATTTCAGCCTCTCAATGAGAAACCAGGTGATGGATTTCCTTCTGAAAAGGGTTCTAATGAAGAATTGCAGGCGAGTTCGTGGAACCATGTTGAGCCTGAGAGGGTTCAGAGGAGGGATACACCAGCACAGATTGAGAAGAAGCAGCCTGAGCCGGTTTGGGCTCCGCCAGTTCGGTCCTCTCCGGTTCATGCTCCAATGAGTTCATCAAACCCATCTTCGAACCCAGCATTGGCACAATCATCTCCGGTGCGGACGAACTCACAGATGAAAGGGCCAGGTATGAAGCCGTTGAAGCAGCCGAAGCCTAAGGCCAAGGATCCAAATAAGAGGGAGATGAGTATGGAGGAAAAGCAGAAGTTGGGAATTGGGTTGCAGAGCTTGCCTTCTGAGAAGATGGATCAAGTTGTGCAGATTATAAGGAAGAGGAATGGTCATTTGAAGCAGGATGGAGATGAGATTGAGCTCGACATTGAGGCCGTTGATACAGAGACTCTTTGGGAGCTTGATCGCCTTGTTACGAATTATAAGAAGATGGTTAGCAAGATTAAGCGGCTGGCGTTGATGGGAAACCCTAGTAATAGCAACAGCAATAGCAACATTGCTTCAAACAGAGGACATGGGGTAAATGACTTCCACTGGTTGAATTTTGAAGTTTGTATATAGTGGCGTTGTCATCATCTTAGTTTTTTGTTGCACATTGTTTGCTTATTGGGAGTGTGATTTTGTGTTGTGCAGGAATTACCGGCTAGTGAGAAAGCCGATGTTGCAGCAACAAAAGAGCCTAAAAGGCCAAGGAAAGGGGAAGCTGGGGATGAGGATGTGGACATTGGCGATGACATGCCAATGAGCAGCTTTCCACCCGTTGAAATTGAGAAAGATGACGGGGGTGGCCATCACTGTAGTGATAGTTCAAGCAGCTCCAGTAGTGGTTCAAGCAGTGGTTCCTCCTCTTCAAGCGGTAGAAACCTGAAATTGAACTTTTGATTTTGTCATGTAGTTGTTTTTAGCTGATTGAAAACCAAAAAAAGAAAACACATGGTTAACTGTGGTGAATTGGGCTGTTTTCAGATTCAGATTCTGGTAGTTCATCTGGGAGTGACTCATATGATGATAATGCTCAGTCCTAGTGCATTGTGGATTGTGGATTGTGCATTGTGCATTGTGCATTGCATTCAAGGACATTGAAGAGAAAGACCCATGTGGGAAGCTGGCTGAAGAACATGCATCCATGTGGGAGGAGGGCTTTAAGTGGCAGAGTCGATTGCCTCGTTGAGGTATGATTTGCTATGAATTTATGATGATTGATCATCTTTGGAGATATATATTAGAGCTAGCTTGTGGGCATGGGTTGAATTGATTGGATCTGTTTCTGCAGGTAGTCTCAAGAAATGAGCAACAGAATATTTGTCAACTGTGTTGTGTGGTGGTTTTTGCTTGGAAAATTGGAGGTGGGGCATTGGTTGGTTTGCTTGGAAATGTAAAAAAAAATTTGTGAAATGAAGAAAATTTGTTGTAGGTGAGGGCTTTAGGTTAAATGTAGTGAAAAGAGTTAGCGGGGCGAAGATGGAAGAAGACTGACTAGTTAGGAGAAGTTAAAGAGATTTGAAACAGTTTTTGTACACACTTTACAGAGCAGCTAAGCTAAGTACATAATTTTCTTGAATTACAAATGCTCTTGTTGCCCCTTAAGTGTTCTCTTACTTTTTTTGATTAGTTGTCGGTAAGTTGTTGATTTTCCTGAACTGGGAGATGCTTCTTGATAAGTTGCTTGTATAAAACATGTGCTATTCCACTGCAAATGAAGGCCTGCACACGTAACACATAAAAATTGCTTCCCTCAAGAGTAAAGCTATTATGCCAATCCCTTAAATAAATGAACATGGTCCAAGAGACCGAGCCCAAATGTTGGGTGGAGTACGTTTGAAGGGAGAACATTGGCTTCGCGAGTCCTCGATTAATCTTGTCCATGGGCTTCGTAGGATACGAGGCGGAGTTGTGTGATTGAGGACACGAGGCGGAGTTGTGTTTGAGGACACGAGGCGGAGTTTTGTGCTTGGATCCTTCCTTTTTAAGGACAGGAGGTGGAGTTTTGTGCTTAGATTTTTCAGGACTCAAGGCGGGGTTTTGTGATTGTGACCTCTCAGAACACGCGGCGGAGTTTTCTTTTTGGTTTTTTCAAGAACGAAAAAGAAAATGTTGGGTCGTACGAGTCGCTATTTCTTGCCGGAATGCTTTTCTTTGATGACCATCCACGTGTGACTTCATATTTCCCCATTGCTCTATCATGCCAAGTGGCTCATTATACTTTTTTTCTTCTAGTTTAATTAATTAATGGAGAATAAGTCTCAAGTGTCTACAGTAGAGTAGCCCTCATTATTGGCCCGGGTCAGATAAACACAGTTCAAATTTGTTGGGTTGGGTCGGATTGGGTCTATCTCATAATTTAAAAAGTTTCAAGTAGTATTGGACGAGTTTGGTCACAAATATGAAATACCGTACTTTTTTTCGGGCTGAATTTGGATCGGGCTTTATGGCTCGAGCCTAATAAGCTCACTTGGACCGGGCTCAATTGAGCTTTTAAAAATAGTATATTCAACAAATTATGGAGCTAGAAATATATATATATATATATATATATATATATATATATCTTTAAGATGTTGCAATAACATCTATTATATATATCTTCAAAATGTTGCAATAACATTTATCACTGTTTAGTGTACTTGATGGGGGCAAATTAGCTACAATATAGTTCATCGAATATTATATATATGTAGGTCAAAAAAAGTAACGCTTTATTATAATATTAGGTAAATACGTTAATTAATAAACAGAAAATCTCTATTTATATTGTGTTTAATCATGTCAAATTCAATTAATTAGTTAGTTTTAGTTTGACAATGATGTAAATTGCACTATGAATGCTTCTAAATTTGATTTCATGCAGCTCCATCATTTGGCAAAATATATATATATATATATATATATTGTTGACGTTACACCTGACCAAGCAATGGGCCTGCCAGGATACTACACTGGACAACGGGACAAACCCACCGGAAGACCTCAAAGATCACACAAGGCCTAGGCCTTAAAGCCCATCACTATTAATATAAGCTAAACCCTAGACAACTTTTATAAATAGGGAGTCACTCTCCCATTAAGAGAGACCTCTCTCTCTACACTCATCCTCTCCCTTCTTTCTACATATACTACTTTCTCTCTCTAAAGGCTCTAAGTAAATTGTATTATGTAAACAAAACGCTATTGTACTAATGAGAGTGAGGCAACACTGTTGACGTAGCCCGATTTGGGTGAACCACGTACTTTCTTGTGTCTTGGTGTGCGTGCATGTCTTTATAGTCTCGTTGGTACATTTTATGCATCAACAGTCTAGCGCCGTCTGTGGAAATCGATACAAAAGGTTATGTCATTTTCTTCTTAATTTCTTTACCTGCTAAAACACCAAGCCACCCAAACAACAAGAAAAAACTCATAAATATCTCTGCCAAAGTCACCCAGAAAAGACTATTATTTTCCAGATTGATTCGTGTGTAAGGGATATTTCTTTCTCTTTCTTGGTACAAAGTCTTGCATCTGCCAAGAAAAAAAAAACTCACTAGGCAGACCAACAAAAGCCCACTTGAGCCACCTGCAAAATTTGCCCACCACAAAACAAATATCTGTATGTAGCCTTCTATAAGCTCTGCCCACCACAAAAAAAAAATATTTATATAATCAGGTTTGGCAACTTGCCCCCTGTCACTTGACCCCACCAAAATATCATCTCTCTTTTATAAACAACACTGACCTCATCTTTGCTCCTCCGAGCACCCCCTGCTCGATTGGTCTCCCGATGTCCCTCGGACTCCCTGCTCGGTCGATCTCAACGATGTCACCTCAGACTCCCTGCTCGGTCGGTCTCCCGATGTCCCCTCGAACTCCCTACTTTGTCGATCTCCACCGATATCCCCTCGGACTCCCTGCTCGGTCGGTATCTCGATGTCCCCCTGGACTCCTTACTCAGTCAGTCTCCCGATGTTCCCTCAGACTCCCTTCTCGGTTAGTCTCCCGATGTCCCCCTCAAACCCCCTGCTCGGTCGGTCTCTCGATGTCCCCTCAAACCCCCTACTCGGACGATTTCACAGATGTCCCCTCAGACCCTCTGCTCGGTCGATCTCCCAATGTCCCCTCGAACTCCCTGCTAGGTTTGTCTCCCGATGCCCCCCAGTGCCCCCCGGACTCCCTGCTCGGTTGGTCTCCCGATATCCCCTCGGACTCTCTGCTTGGTCGATCTCCTGATGTCCCCCTCAGACCCCCTGCTCAGTCGGTCTCCCGATGTCCCTTCGGACTCTGTGCTCAGTCGGTCTCCCGATATCCCCCCAGACTCCTTGCTCAGTCGGTCTCTGACGTCACCTCGTACTCTCTGCTCGGTCGGTCTCCCGATATCCCCCTCAGTATTCCTGCTCAGTTCGTCTCCCGATGTCCCCCCAAACTCTTTGCTCGGTCTATCTCCCGATGTCCCCCCGGACTCCCTGCTCGGTCGGTCTCCCGATGTCCCCTCGGACTCCCTGTTCGGTCAGTCTCCCGATGTCCACCCCAGACTCCCTGCTCAGTCGGTCTCCCGATGTCTCC
This sequence comes from Prinsepia uniflora, assembly GCA_032719365.1. Classification (NCBI taxonomy): domain Eukaryota; kingdom Viridiplantae; phylum Streptophyta; class Magnoliopsida; order Rosales; family Rosaceae; genus Prinsepia; species Prinsepia uniflora. The sequence continues at coordinate 30,486,700 of CM064864.1, forward strand.
TCGGACTCCCTGCTATATTGGTCCCCACTGATGTCCCCTCAAACTCCCTTCTCGGTCGGTCTCACCGATGTCCGCTTAGACTCCCTACTCGGTCGGTCTCCAGATGTCCCCCCCGGACTACCTGCTCAGTCGGTATCCTGATGTCCCCTCGGACTCCTTGCTCTATCGGTCCCTACCGATGTCCCCTCAGACTCCTTGCTATGTTTGTCAGGGCCCACCCCTAATCCCCCGGGATTAAGGGCTAAACCCCGCTCCCGTCTAACGTACGCATGACACGAGGGCTAAACAACCGCCTAACCTCCGTGTTAAAAACCAATGCATGCATATCAATTACGTCATAAAACAAAATACGAAAACCAAACACATTTTCCTTTTTCCAATCCCGGGCCTCAGCCCAAAATCACCGAAAACCATCATATCCGGGCCACTGCCCAAAACATCATCATCAAAGCTAGTGAAACCCAAAACACATTTAAAACCACGTTCTCATCCATCGAACCTGCTGGATCTATCCGAGTCTTTAAATTCCCGAGTCTTTAAACTCAATCCAGGCCTCAATAATATCCGAGTCTTTAAACTCCCGAGTCTTTAAACTCAAGGCCTACGGGGGAAATCAATATATCCGAGTCTTTAAACTCCCGAGTCTTTAAACTCAATCCGGGCCCGTCCCCCGTCCAATCAATATCCGGGTCTTTAAACCCAATAACCAGATCCAGCAAATCCAATCAAAACCATGTGAAAACCTTTTTGCAATTCCAAGTCCATATCCAAACCCGAATCCGAAACCACTGGTCTGATGCCCTTCCGGCATCCATAACCGTCATTCCGAATCCAGACCCAGAACTCATTTCCTTCTCATTTCCCGGTCCGAGTCCGCAACCATCATTCCGTAAGCCGGCATCCGGAATAACCATTCCGAACCCAAACCCGAAATCCACTTCAAGTCCCGAATCGAATCCCGAATCGTCACCCGGGATTTCGATTCCGAAACTCGAGATCTCATTTCTGAAAACACCTTTGAACTGGGCCTCAGGCCCGAAAATACTTTTCAAAATCCTTTTACTTTCCTTGAAATCCAACCGTATTTCAAATCCCGAAATCAACCATTAAAACCAGGTTCAAATTACAATAGTTATCAAAACCTCGTAAAACGTGAAAACCGTCATTTTCCTCGAAAAACGTGCACAAACCATAAACCATCACAACCATAATTAAATCATAGAATCCAGTATAGAAATCCTATAAAAACATATATGCATGCATCAAGAGTTAGGAAGCAAAGTCCACTCACAGACCATTTCGACGTCGCCTCGATACGCGCGCACCTATGCCATTCCCTGCCAAACCATTATCCTCGGCTTTCCCAAACCTGTCCAAATCCCATAAAGAGATCACTACCTACTTCACAAAGGTCATACTAAAGCCCCATAATTTTCCCGGATTTTTAACTATTTTTAACCCAGCCCTAAAACCTTCGGACAGCCCGAAACATATCGAGACGATGTCCGATCGACTCGAAACCAACGCCAAAATGTTCGTTACATCAAATACTTTAAAAGTCATGTTGACTAATTTCCCAAATTACCCCTCACGCGCCCCCACGCGCGTCCAGAAGGTTCTGCGCGTGAAATCCACGCGCGTGAACAGTGTCACCAGCAACCTCAAGTGAACCCGGTTCACCTGGTTTGAACCGGTCCGGTCCAGCCGTGAACCAGCGTTCACGGTTTTCATCCCATTTTCATCCATTTTTAATCCCGTTGAATCCCTTAGTTTCGTCCTATCCTCCTTAATCCATTCCCCACCAGAAAACCCAACATCGAAGTCCTTAGCTCGTCGACTTCGAATTTGAAAACATTTACCCGAAACCCCTGTTTCGGTTCCCAGCTAATCAAACATTCCCCCCATCGCGGCAACAACTTATTCGACTCCTAGGGACCTCCTGAGTCTCATAACACCCACCAAAAGCCTCGACTCGTACCCAAAACCCACAACTATTGATTTTAACCAAACTGGGAAAACAGAGGACCGTGGACAATTACCTGTGTTCTGACCTCCGCCGTGCACGCCGCTGTGCTCCTCTCGGTTCACAAAGCTCCGCTCAGGTCCCTGAACACTTCCACCCGCCCAATTTTGGAGATTGATCGATCGGGGTGCACAACCGTGCACAAAACCCCTGCCCTGTTCTCTGATTTTTTCCTCACTTCTCACACACCTCACATACTCATCGTCACGCCCAAATCCTCACAGATACAATCACTCCCTCTCCTAGCTCTCCTTTGAACATCACAGAACCTCACAACACTCACCCGGTTCAATCAATTCCTCCCTCAGCTCACCTCTGTTTTTCCCCCCTTCCGCTAAACTCAACACACACACACGACACAATTTTTAAACACACTCATGCACGGCCTAGAACCCACTAGAGCCCTGCCACATGTCACAATCTTCTCCCTTCTCACAAAAAATCTCCTCTCTGCCTTGGACAAGTGTCCCAATCCGATTGCACCATGCCCCCCAGCCAAAAGACCAAAATACCCTTCTTAACTTCAAAATTACCATTTTACCCTTACCGTTTTAGACCCGTAACTTGCCCGTCCTAACTCCGATAAACACGTGCCGCCTGTCGTTGAATTCAGGACGACGAGATCTACCCAACGGTCCAAGGTCAACATGTCAAAACTCGGTCGTAGGAAAAGTCAACTCTTTCCCCCCTAATTTAGTCAAATTACGGTTATGCCCTCAACCTTCCGAACATCATAACTTTTCCTTCGGTTGTCCGAATCGTACCTGCCACCTGTCTACGGACTCGTGACGTCCCAAACTACGTCACAGTCAAGGGCTAACACTCAACCAATCGGTAATTCAAAAAGTCAACTTTTTGTCTACTATTCACAAGGGCAAAATCGTCCATTTACACAAAATTTTACAAAATTACCTTTTTACCCTTCCCGAAGGTACGGGTTGTTACAATCTACCCCCCTAAAAAGAATTTCGTCCCTGAAATTCCACAGCTAGTTCCCGACACCTAGGGTCTCCTACCTGGTAATCAACACTAGGTCAACAACAACTTCTCCTGGGTTTCCTGTCTATCATCTCCACCTTGGGTATTTCACACCATCCCCAACTACTGTTACCATGGCCAACCCTCTCTTAGTAACAACTGTCTGGTGTACGCAAGGGAAACTCTATGAACAGAAAACAAAGGTATTTTACAATACCTCATATCGTTCAGTTATAGTCACTCCTTTCCAATTCCTTCCACGGAACTCACGAGGGTCCCTGACCATCCCTGCGACCTTAATCCCACCGATGGTCCACCTGTCCATACCGTTACGAAGCCTAGGTTCACCGAGCGTTAGCTGCTCTACTCTACTCACTCAACGACATCCTACCCAAACAACCACCACCTCGGCTGCACCTAGCAGCACCATCTCCAATCTGGCCGTAAATCGGCCCAAACCACAAGGACTACGATCCAGTAAGTCCATAGGGTACCTCAAACCATCCTTGTCGTTCGGGTTACCCAAACCCGCAATGACTACTCAACCTTACTGATCAAAGGTCACCGAGCCAAAACCACCTGGCCCAACCGGCCACCCACAATCGGCCTCCTTGGCCCCGTATCTTACTAACTCCACGAGCTACTCTCAGGCCCCTCGGGCCGACCAGCCTACTCATCCATAGCTCACCGGCTACGTTCCAGGTTACTTCTACGCTACTATCGCTATGGTATCCAGGTTGCTGACGGGCTGTTCCACATCGAGACATCACATCCACAGTAGTTCCACACCACCCCAGTCGACATACCAACGACTCTGGGAACTAACCCTTACGCAGACCACTCAAAACCTCGCTCTGATACCAATTGTCAGGGCCCACCCCTAATCCCCCGGGATTAAGGGCTAAACCCCGCTCCCGTCTAACGTACGCATGACACGAGGGCTAAACAACCGCCTAACCTCCGTGTTAAAAACCAATGCATGCATATCAATTACGTCATAAAACAAAATACGAAAACCAAACACATTTTCCTTTTTCCAATCCCGGGCCTCAGCCCAAAATCACCGAAAACCATCATATCCGGGCCACTGCCCAAAACATCATCATCAAAGCTAGTGAAACCCAAAACACATTTAAAACCACGTTCTCATCCATCGAACCTGCTGGATCTATCCGAGTCTTTAAACTCCCGAGTCTTTAAACTCAATCCAGGCCTCAATAATATCCGAGTCTTTAAACTCCCGAGTCTTTAAACTCAAGGCCTACGGGGGAAATCAATATATCCGAGTCTTTAAACTCCCGAGTCTTTAAACTCAATCCGGGCCCGTCCCCCGTCCAATCAATATCCGGGTCTTTAAACCCAATAACCAGATCCAGAAAATCCAATCAAAACCATGTGAAAACCTTTTTGCAATTCCAAGTCCATATCCAAACCCGAATCCGAAACCACTGGTCTGATGCCCTTCCGGCATCCATAACCGTCATTCCGAATCCAGACCCAGAACTCATTTCCTTCTCATTTCCCGGTCCGAGTCCGCAACCATCATTCCGTAAGCCGGCATCCGGAATAACCATTCCGAACCCAAACCCGAAATCCACTTCAAGTCCCGAATCGAATCCCGAATCGTCACCCGGGATTTCGATTCCGAAACTCGAGATCTCATTTCTGAAAACACCTTTGAACTGGGCCTCAGGCCCGAAAATACTTTTCAAAATCCTTTTACTTTCCTTGAAATTCAACCGTATTTCAAATCCCGAAATCAACCATTAAAACCAGGTTCAAATTACAATAGTTATCAAAACCTCGTAAAACGTGAAAACCGTCATTTTCCTCGAAAAACGTGCACAAACCATAAACCATCACAACCATAATCAAATCATAGAATCCAGTATAGAAATCCTATAAAAACATATATGCATGCATCAAGAGTTAGGAAGCAAAGTCCACTCACAGACCATTTCGACGTCGCCTCGATACGCGCGCACCTATGCCATTCCCTGCCAAACCATTATCCTCGGCTTTCCCAAACCTGTCCAAATCCCATAAAGAGATCACTACCTACTTCACAAAGGTCATACTAAAGCCCCATAATTTTCCCGGATTTTTAACTATTTTTAACCCAGCCCTAAAACCTTCGGACAGCCCGAAACATATCGAGACGATGTCCGATCGACTCGAAACCAACGCCAAAATGTTCGTTACATCAAATACTTTAAAAGTCATGTTGACTAATTTCCCAAATTACCCCTCACGCGCCCCCACGCGCGTCCAGAAGGTTCTGCGCGTGAAATCTACGCGCGTGAACAGTGTCACCAGCAACCTCAAGTGAACCCGGTTCACCTGGTTTGAACCGGTCCGGTCCAGCCGTGAACCGGCGTTCACGGTTTTCATCCCATTTTCATCCATTTTTAATCCCGTTGAATCCCTTAGTTTCGTCCTATCCTCCTTAATCCATTCCCCACCAGAAAACCCAACATCGAAGTCCTTAGCTCGTCGACTTCGAATTTGAAAACATTTACCCGAAACCCCTGTTTCGGTTCCCAGCTAATCAAACATTCCCCCCATCGCGGCAACAACTTATTCGACTCCTAGGGACCTCCTGCGTCTCATAACACCCACCAAAAGCCTCGACTCGTACCCAAAACCCACAACTATTGATTTTAACCAAACTGGGAAAACAGAGGACCGTGGACAATTACCTGTGTTCTGACCTCCGCCGTGCACGCCGCTGTGCTCCTCTCGGTTCACAAAGCTCCGCTCAGGTCCCTGAACACTTCCACCCATCCAATTTTGGAGATTGATCGATCGGGGTGCACAACCGTGCACAAAACCCCTGCCCTGTTCTCTGATTTTTTCCTCACTTCTCACACACCTCACATACTCATCGTCACGCCCAAATCCTCACAGATACAATCACTCCCTCTCCTAGCTCTCCTTTGAACATCACAGAACCTCACAACACTCACCCGGTTCAATCAATTCCTCCCTCAGCTCACCTCTGTTTTTCCCCCCTTCCGCTAAACTCAACACACACACACGACACAAATTTTAAACACACTCATGCACGGCCTAGAACCCACTAGAGCCCTGCCACATGTCACAATCTTCTCCCTTCTCACACAAAATCTCCTCTCTGCCTTGGACAAGTGTCCCAATCCGATTGCACCATGCCCCCCCAGCCAAAACACCAAAATACCCTTCTTAACTTCAAAATTACCATTTTACCCTTACCGTTTTAGACCCGTAACTTGCCCGTCCTAACTCCGATAAACACGTGCCGCCTGTCGTTGAATTCAGGACGACGAGATCTACCCAACGGTCCAAGGTCAACATGTCAAAACTCGGTCGTAGGAAAAGTCAACTCTTTCCCCCCTAATTTAGTCAAATTACGGTTATGCCCTCAACCTTCCGAACATCATAACTTTTCCTCCGGTTGTCCGAATCGAACCTGCCACCTGTCTACGGACTCGTGACGTCCCAAACTACGTCACAGTCAAGGGCTAACACTCAACCAATCGGTAATTCAAAAAGTCAACTTTTCGTCTACTATTTACAAGGGCAAAATCGTCCATTTACACAAAATTTTACAAAATTACCTTTTTACCCTTCCCGAAGGTACGGGTTGTTACAATGTTGGTCCCCACTGATGTCACCTCGGACTCCCTACTCGGTCGGTCATCATAATCCCAAGGCAAACAGCTTAGCATGCACGAAGGAAAATCTCATAACACACATGAATACAACCAAGTAACACTACAAATTAGAAACTCCTTCTAACCATCATAAACATGGCATACATGTTGGCATACATGACACTCATACACGTCACACATACATCCCCTCATACATGCTGATATACATGTCACACATACATACTGGCATACATGCCCTCGTACATGCTGAGATACATGACATACATACATATTGACATACGTGACACTTATACATGCTGGCATACATGCCCTCGTACATGTTGACATACATGACACTCATCCATGTCGAGCATACATGAACTTATACATTCGCTCAACACATACCGAGCTACTTGATACATTACCGAATTTATATTAGCTCAACACATATCGAGGTACTCGACACATTTTCGAGTATACATTCACTCAACACATATAAAGCTTCTCGACACATTACCGAGTATACATTCGCTCAACACATTACCGAGCTGCTCGACACATTAACGAGCACCCACATCGGCTTGACACATTACTAAGCTGTTCGACACATCACCGAGCACCCACATCGGCTCAACACATACCAAGCTGCTCCACACATTACAGAGCATACTCTCATTTCACCCACCATCGAGCTATTCAACACACTTGGCTTCGACTCAAACATCAACATCTGCATACTTGCACACTCGGTGTCAGGATCCGTCCCAATCCCCCCGGGATTAATGAGGGACGCTCCTGATCCCGTCTGACACGGAGTGTCAGACCAAGGAAAATTTGAACCTTTAGCTTGACCGACTTCCAGAGTACACCAGGATCCGGAGGAGGTATGTGATGTCTCGGTCTCTATTACAATCTGCACCGTATTCAACCTGAAAGACATTAAACAGAAAGACTGTGAGTGGACAAAAATAAAAGAGTTTATAAAACATATTTCATAAAAAACCTTTATTGACAGGACCGCCACCGAAGGGACATTGATAACCGTGCCCGGTCCTGCTCCCGTCTTGCAAGTCGATTGAAGTTCCCAAATTACCGTAAGTACTTGCCAAACCAGGGGTAGCCACACACGTACTCACTCATGCCTCCGCCTCTCGATCAGCCTCGATCAACGCGCCACGACCTGGATGGTCAATAAAAACACAAAAGGTGTGAGTGGACAAAAATAAATCAGTTTATAAAAAAGTTACAGAAAGCATTTCTACCCTCCACATAAAACCAATGCATGCATTCGAAAATCATTTCACAATCCATTTCACTTCCAATATGTGAAAATCGTGTATGAAAATCAAAATCATTTTCCTTTTCTTAACCTTCGGGTCTTAGCCCGCTATCATAAACACGGGGCCTTGGCCCAAAATCATAAATCAGATCCAAGTACACAACATAATCCAAAATCCATCAAATCATCTAAATCGGGCCATTGCCCAACACATCCGAAAACATCGGAAATCAACAATAATTCAGAAGTCAATTAATCTGCTGGATTTCAAGTGCGCCCGAGTCTTTAAACTCAAAATCATGCACATAATCAGGCCTTCCTGGGATATCAACGAGTCTTTAAACTCAGAACATAATCAATAGGCATCGGGGGTATCACAATAACCGAGTCGTTAAACTCAATCCGGGTCTTTAAACCCAATCCGGGCCCGCCCCCGTCATCAATTAACCGAGTCTTTAAAATTAAAACGTGCTCCAGCAATAGCACCTGGTCTTTAAACCCAAAACATATGCAATTCATAATAAGTCCGGATCCATCATCATCCAAATTCCAAATCAATTCGAAACCACATTTTATCATAATAGGACTCATGTCCGAATTTCACATTCAAATCTCAAATCATATCTGTCATCCATTCCCGAAACCAAATTCGCAATAATGAATCAGTAAGCCTGCATCCGGAACCACCATTCCGAACCCAATCCAGAAATCCACTTTCAAGTTTCCGAAATCCGAATCTCGTTCATCAAAATTACTCTTATGCCCTCGGCATCAAGCCCGAAATCACCTTTTCCAAAATCCATTTTAAATCTTTGAACACAAATCTTATTTCAAATCCCAAATTCAATTCTTCAAAATCATGATCAATCACAACATACTCAAAATCTCGTAAAACGTGCAAATCCGTAAAAATCTCAAAATCTGTGTCAACACCGTAAGTCATACTCACAATCATAGTCAAAACATCCTTAAAACATCATACGCACAAATCAGGTAAAATCGTTCATCAAACCATCATCTAAACATAAGAGAAACCATAGTCTTGAAATATGTGCAGTTACGTATTGCATACCAAATTACGTGGAAATACGAAAATCGGAATTATCACAAGTCATAATCATAATCATAGAAATCATAGAAACATTTATGCATGCATTAAATTTTGAAAGCAAATTATACTCACACACCATCCATAATGCTCGTTTTCGCGCTGCACGCGTTTCCGTAATTTCGGAAAATTTCCAGAAATCTCAAATCCTGTCCGAAATCATTCTTTAGTGTCATTAAGGACTCAAATATCACCATACTAATTTCCCATAATTTTTCGGGAATTAAACGTTAGTTAAAAATGTAACATAAACCTTCGGACCCTCGAAACAATATCGAAACGGTGTCCGATTAATTCGAAATCAACGCTAAAATGTTCTTTACATTGTATAGGACAAAAGTCGTATTGAACTCACCTTGAGAATCGGGCCCAAGCGCCCTCAGGCGCCGCCGTGAGTGGCTGCGCGTGAAACTCACGCGCCTGCTACAATGCTGCTTCAGTTGTCTTCCTCACTCGAGTCGCCTGTAGTAATAATTTCAATCAACACGACCTAAAACCAACTCAATTGAACTCAAGTTCTAATCAAGGTTCATCGTCCCAATTTCACTAAACAGTCACTGGTTTCCTCAATTGATTAGTTAGGGAGCATCATGGGCTTACTATAGAGATGATTTCTTAACCAATTCCATTAAAACTTACCTCCAAATTCACGACTCAATGCTCGATTTTCCTCTCTGTCACCAGGTCTGTTCAGAGCCCACAACAGCCTCAACTCACTTCCTTCTCTCACTGGATCGACTTGGATTGATCCCAGAGGACTAAATGAATCCTCAATTTGCCTTGGGCTGGCCTACATTTCGAAATTGAATTTTCACTCTCTCTACAATCCGTTTCGGATTTTGACCTTCCCTCTCACCGTTTTCATCCCATTTCTTCCTCTGTCCATCTCCAAACTTAGCTCTTACCCCCTTGATCCCTTTCCCGTTCACAATTTCACTCAATTTGGCCTTGGGAAGGTTGATCATGCCCTGCTCAAGGTCTCTGTTTTTTTTTCTCTGTTTCAATGGCACCAACACAGTATCTGTTTCCCGCACACACCACCCGTGCTCTGCTCAACCCACTCAAGGCACAAAAACAATTCACCCGTGGCTTGAAATTCCAATTCAACACTCACACACACTGATCACTAGCCAGCACGGTTTCTGTTTTTAACCTCAAAAACACCCGCACCGTTTTAAAAACACCCACACAGTTCAATTTCCCATTTTCCCAACATCACACACTCCCTTGGGCCACTACAGATTAAACAACTCTCCCCAAGGTCACTAATTGGTTAAACAATTCACTGATCATAGACAGGTTTAAAAAATTGCACAACACTCCCACGGCTGTTTCAACTGTGCCTTGGCAAATTACAATTTTGCCCTCCTTCACAAAATTACCAAAATGCCCTTCCTCTTTCTAGACCCGTAACTCATCCGTCCGATGCTCGTTTTCAGCATGCCACCTGTCATTGTACTCGGGGCATCGAGTCCTTCCTAACGGTCTTCGAATTACGTGAAAATTCCATGTCTTTGGAAAAGTCAACAAATTCCCCCTTTTGTCCTAATTACGAAAATGCCCTTGAACTTCCGAACGTCATAACTTCTTCCTCGAATGTTGGAATCGGGCGTGCCACCTGTCTATGAACTCGTGACGTCCCTAACGATGTCACAGTCATCGGCCAAAGTCCGTTTGACCATCCGAGCAAAAATTCAACCGTTCGCCCATTACCTAGGGGCAAAATCGTCCTTTTCTTCAAATTTTCTAAATTTTCCCTTTTTGAACGTCCGGGTCGTTACAATCTACCCCCCTTAAAGAATTTCGTCCCCGAAATTCCAATTAGTGGGAGCCGTAAAATTTTTCGAGGATACATATCTACGATAATCTCGAACATCAACACTCTCAAACGGGTATAAGTCATGCCCACTTATGGAATCATACCCTCAGCACCAATCCTCCTGTAAACTCCTGTCCTAAGGGCAGTCATACCATAAACTTACTCGAAATACGTAGCCTAGCTCACGTTTGAGTCCACACAATCCAAGGAACACAAAATCTGTCACCTCTTCCGGTGTGTATGTCATCCACTCATGACATGATCCAATGGCTAAAACCGCACATGTGTCATCAGGCCACCAGGCCAATAAACTCATTAGGTTCGATAGTCCGGAAACTCATTCTCCCCACTAGGTCAATTACACCATATCCCTTTCTTAACTTCAACTCCACTATACACCAAGTATGGTCCTGGAGTTGGACGCCAACCGTCCAAGTCATCAGAATCAGGTATTACTCCAATCCTATGGAGTTTCATAACTAACAGGATTTCACCTATCCTTAAGTTATCAAACATAACAATCCCCTCCTCAAATTGTACCTGATCCGCGAATGTGGTCGTAATCTCAAATATTCCGACCGTCCTCTTATCACGTTTTGAACCTTCTTTTATCTATTATTACTCAATCTTGATGGTCGATGCAGTACTCATACCTTTCTTCCCAAGGTATATGACCTCTGCATACTCAACCCCGTGGGTCGATCTCAACTCATACAAGGGAGGTCAACTTCTAAGGGTTTAACTAGTATCAACGCCTAACTCACCAAGTCCCAAACTCATAGTGAGTGATCGAACATAAGTCACCATCTCTCCACTTGTAACCATCCTATCTCAGTTCTTATTTCCATTGACCAATACGTCTATTTTTCCTAGGATTCACGCTAATCCCGACTGTTATTCGTTCGACTAGAACGAACACTTATTTAACCATAAGTTTCGCCCTAAGGCATTCGCTACATCTGTCCAGTATCTCACACACTCCTCTGTACATAGGAGGACACCAACCAATCAACACTCAGTTCTCAGTTCCAATAACTCTGATCTCCTTCCGGGTCAATCACCATAACTAGAAAACATGTAGAGAACCCCCTTAAAATCCTCTGTGGTCTCCAACAAGTCTCAGACCAACTCACGTTCCCCACACCTACTCTGGTCTATCAGACCTACACTTATTCAACTATCTCTTTTTCTGAGGGCATATTCAACTCACGTATTCAGTACATCACACGCCCATCGGTACATGTAAGTACTCCAACCAATCATCAATCATGATACCTTACATCACTTAAACGTGGTCAGACTACCCGACTCCTCCTCTCTCATCTATGACTAGCCCAGTTGGCTGTCCAAGGGTATCACCATCCACTAACCTTAGCCATACCAAATCCGGCCATTATCCTTTTCTCTCTTTTGCTCAAAATCAACAATTACCACCATGTTGGCCTCTCTTAATAAGGTCACTAACCACAACTTTCCCACGAAACCACAATTCCTTAACTCGTGATACGGAATGCTTATTCCATACCGTTACCTTATTAAATCATCCATAACCAAACATGTAACCTCAAATCATCGTAAACTCAATTCCTCATCCTAGCAAAACCCCATCCTGGCAGAACCGCAGGAATATGTTGAGAAATCTGGGCATCCTCAGCCCTCACTAGGCGTCTCATACGCGAAACACAAACACCACACATGTGACCAACAAACTTGAATACCTCATACCAACCATCTATTGGTTGTGAGGGTCAAGATTATCCTAGAGGGTAACACCCTCGAGTCTCCCTGATACATGACCTCTGGAATCCTAGATTCCACACATCACTCTCTAATCAACATACTCGATAGGGATCTCATGGGTCATCAACCAATCCGTTCCAAGGATGACATCCAATTCATCCAAATCTAAGTTAGCCACTAGGCGAACGACACCAGTCGTCCTGGGTAGCCTGACATCGATAGGTCTACCCCCTTATATCTCACCAATTTTACCATCAATAATTACCAAGGTTACCGCATAACTATTGTCAAAGTATCACATCTGTAACTCGAGTCGGTTCAAAAACTTCCATACCATAACCAATCACAATTAACACCATACCCGACCAATAGCCATTCTCAAGACATGGAAGAGTGGATAGCCCGGGACCTACCAAATACATACATTCTGGTTACTCACATCATGACCACAAGTAATAAGTGTTCAGGTCATCACCACAGGGTTACTTAGGCTTCCTACGAAGGAATTGCAAATTCTCGGGCATGTGGTCCCAACCGACCACGCCCCTATGGTCCATTATGGGCCCCACCAACTCTCCCCTCGCCTGTCATATCAACAGTCAATATAGGAGCCAATTCTCACGCTAACACACCCCAACAGTGCCATTTCACTGATCTCCATCAATCTACATCGCCATTCCTTTATGACGGGACAGGACAACTCACAATCATAACTATTACTGTATAAGTACCCTTGTTACTTTACCTCCCAGTGGACCCGACTTGCGTCCCACTGAACTGGACTATCTCCTAAGTCCAAATCCTCGTATACCTCGGGTCTCTGGCCGAACCTCGGTCACTAAAGACACTAACACGTCCCACAAGTCCAGAACAAAACCAAGCCATAATTTCCTAACTCCTCAATACCTGACCATATACCAGTCCTTAGCATCCTAAGTGCCAAACGTTCCTCAATCAGCCTTTTTGGCTCCTCTCCAGCCTTGATACCTTACCATGGCTCATCTCACGTTTCTAACTCATATCCGGACTCATTTTGAGTCCCACTTCCACATCTCGACTCCTCTCTAGTCCAGTCTCATACCAATCAATCATGTCATCACTGACATACCCAGTCGCCGAGCAAATACTAATGCTCAACCATATCTTATACGACCGATAAGGCCTAAGAAGTATCCCATCACATTTTAGACTCTTTAAACACACATTCCACTTAAGGAATCCACTGTGAATAATCCCATCACGAGTGCAACTTGCTCGATTATGCAACCCTCCTAGACACTAGGCTCATTCGTCTATGCGACCCACACAACCCACACAATTCTACGTTTAACAAACAGTAGTTCCCAGTGTATTCTACATGACATCTGACCCTCAATCCAGGGTTAATCTCATCCGAGATCTATCACGAGGTCTCATACACCCTCGTCTACCCGTCTCACTACCAGGTCGCGCACGAGGCTTACGTTTCGGAGGCATGATGTGGAAACAGAATCAGCAACCTGGCACTGATACCAAGTTGACAGGTCCGCCCTCGAAGGGACATTGATAACCGTGCCCGGTCCTACTCCCGTCTGGCAAGTCGACTGAAGTTTCCAAATTACCCTCAGTACTTGCCAAAACAGGGGTAGCCACACACGTACTCACTCATGCCTCCGCCTCTCGATTAGCCTAGATCAACGCGCTACGAACTCGAGGGTCAATAAAAACACAAAAGGTGTGAGTGGACAAAAATAAATCAGTTTATAAAACAGTTACAGAAAACGTTTCTACCCTCCACGTAAAACCAATGCATGCATTCAAAAATCATTTCACAATCCATTTCACTTCCAATATGAGAAAACCGCGTATGAAAATCAAAATCAATTTCCTTTTCTTAACCTTCGGGTCATAGCCCGCAATCATAAACATGGGGCATCGGCCTAAAATCATAAATCAGATCCAAGTACACAACATAATCCAAAATCCATCAAATCATCTATACCGGGCCATTCCCCAACACATCCGAAAACATCGGAAATCAACAATAATTCAGAAGTCAATCAATCTGCTGGATTTCAAGTGCGCCCGAGTCTTTAAACTCAAAATCATACGCATAATCAGGCCTTCCCGGGATATCAACGAGTCTTTAAACTCAGAACATAATCAATAGGCCTCGGGGGTATCACAATAACTGAGTCTTTAAACTCACGAGTCTTTAAACTCAATCCGGGTCTTTAAACCCAATCCGGGCCCGCCCCCGTCATCAATTAACTGAGTCTTTAAACTCAAAACGTGCTCCAGCAATAACACCGGGTCTTTAAACCCAAAACATATGCAATTCATAATAAGTCCGGATCCATCATCATCCAAATTCCAAATCAATTCGAAACCACATTTTGTCATAATAGGACTCATGCCCGAATTTCACATTCAAATCTCAAATCATATCCGTCATCCATTCCTGAAACCGAATTCGCAATAATGATTCCGTAAGCTGGTATCCGGAACCAACATTCTGAAACCCAATCCAGAAATCCACTTTCAAGTTTCCGAAATCCAAATCTCGTTCATCAAAATTTCTTTTATGCCCTGGGCATCAAGCCCAAAATCACCTTTTTCCAAAATCCATTTTAAATCTTTGTACACAAATCTTATTTCAAATCCCAAATTCAATTCATAAAAATCATGATCAATCACAACATACTCAAAATCTCGTAAAACGTACAAATCCGTACAAATCTCGAAATTCGTGTCAACACCGTAATTCATACTCACAATCATAGTCAAAACATCCTTAAAACATCATACGCACAAATCATGTAAAATCGTTCATCAAACCATCATCAAAACATAAGTGAAACCATAGTCTCGAAATACGTATAGTTACGTATTGCATACCAAAATACGTGGAAATACGAAAATCGGAATTATCACAAGTCATAATCATAATCATAGAAATAATAGAAACATTTATGCATGCATTAAATTTTAAAAGCAAAGTCCACTCACACACCGCCCATAACACTCGTTTTCGCGCTGCACGCGTTTCTGTAATTTCCGACAATTTCCATAAATCTCAAATCCTGTCTGAAATCATTCTTTAGTGTCACTAAGAACTCAAATGTCAGCATACTAATTTCCCATAATTTTCCGGGAATTAAACGTTAATTAAAAACGTAACATAAACCTTCGGACCCTCGAAACAACATCGAAACGGTGTCCAATTAATTCGAAATCAACGCTAAAATGTTTGTTACATTGTATAGGACAAAAGTCGTGTTGAAATCACCTTGAGAATCGGGCCCACGTGCCCTCACGCGCCGCCGTGAGTGGCTGCGCATGAAACTCACGCGCCTGCTACAGTACTGCTACAGTTGTCTTCTTCACCCGACGAGCCTGGTAAACGGGTCTGCGACCCGCGTGTTCGACCCGATTCAATTCCTGCCATAATCAACCTAATTCCCTCAATTGATCCATCAAGTAGAATCGCAATACACTTAATTAAGGGTCTGTAGTAATAATTTCAATCAACACGACCTAAAATCAACTCAATTGAACTCGAGTTCTAATCAAGGTTCATCGTCCCAATTTCACTAAATAGTCACTGGTTTCCTCAATCGATTAGTTAGGGAGCATCGTGGGCTGACTATAGAGATAATTTCTTAACCAATTCCATTAAAACTTACCTCCAAATTCACGACTCAATGCTCGATTTTCCTCTCGGTCACCAAGTATGTTCAGAGCCCACAACAGCCTCAATTCACTTCTTTCTCGCACTGGATCGACTTGGATTGATCCCAGAGGACTAAATGAATCCTCAATTTGCCTTGGGATGGCCTACATTTCGAAATTGAATTTTCACTCTCTCTACAATTTGTTTCGGATTTTGACCTTCCCTCTCACCGTTTTCATCCCATTTCTTCCTCTCTCCATCTCCAAACTTAGCTCTTACCCCCTTGATCCCTTTCCCGTTCACAATTTCACTCAATTTGGCCTTGAGAAGGTTGATCACGCCCTGCTCAAGGTCTATGTTGTTTTTTTCTCAGTTTCAATGGCACCAGCACAGTATTTGTTTCCCGCACACACCACTCATGCTCTGCTCAACCCACTCAAGGCACACAAACAATTCACCTGTGGCTTCAAATTCCAGTTCAACACTCACGCACACTGATCACTAGCCAGCACGGTCTCTGTTTTTCACCTCAAAAACACCTGCACCGTTTTTAAAACACCCACATAGTTCAATTTCCCATTTTCCCAACATCACACACTCCCTTGGGCCACTACATATTAAACAACTCTCCCCAAGGTCACTAATTGGTTAAACAATTCACTGATCAAAGACAGGTTTAAACAATTGCACAGCACTCCCACAGCTGTTTCAACTGTGCCTTGGAAAATTACAATTTTGCCCTCCTTCACAAAATTACCAAAATGCCCTTCCTCTTTCTAGACCCGTAACTCATCCGTCCGATGCCCGTTTTCAGCGTGCCATCTGTCGTTGTACTCGGGGCATCGAGGCCTTCCTAACGGTCTTCGAATTACGTGAAAATTCGATGTCTTTGGAAAAGTCAACAAATTCCCCCTTTCGTCCTAATTACGAAAATGCCCTTGAACTTCCAAACGTCATAACTTCTTCCTCGAATGTCGGAATCAGGCGTGTCACCTGTCTATGAACTCGTGACGTCCCGAACTGCGTCACAATCATCGGTCAAAGTTTGTTTGACCGCCCGAGCAAAAAGTTAACCATTCGCCCATTACCTTGGGTCAAAATCGTCCTTTTCTTCAAATTTTCCAAATTTCCCCTTTTTGAACTTCCGAGTCATTAAATTTATGCCCTTCACTAAAAAGCATTCATGCATAGAAAAACCATTTATCAAACCACATATGTTTAAATAACCATAATCATACGGGCCCCTGCCCAAAACCATTTACAGAAATACGTAACATAGAAAACATATGTGGGATCTCAACCAAAATCCATTTATTATCCATAAAACACAATTTTCTCAAAACCAAGAAATCATGTTTATCATATATATCATATAACCAATCCTGTCACGGTATCTAGAGCTACGCGCGTGCTACCCGGCGTCTCAAAGCCCAAGTCTCCCAGGGGTCCACCCAGGTCAATGTCCATAGATCAATGACCCTCCCTGAGTGTTATAATCCATAGCTTTCTTGGGAGTAAGGAACCCAACGGGGGCGACTCCACTCAGTTAGTGCTCTGTGACTACTCCGGCGTCCACCCAGGCCAACGACCCTCCCCAGAGGAGACAATCCAATATAAAGGATGGTATACAAAAATCCTTTTGAAAACATTCTCAAAACCTTTCAAGGGTTCATGCTCGGTCCCCATAAACCGTCATGAACCATAAAAACCTTTCAATGGTTCATGTCGGTCCCCATAAACCGTCATGAACCATAAATCAATTTATGGGTCCCCGACCCGAAATCAAAACCTTAAAACATAACTGGGCCCTAAGCCCGAATCCACATACAAACTGGGCCTCTGGCTCGAATCGTAAACCAACTGGGCCTCGTGCCCGATATCGTAAACCAAATGGACCACGTGCCCGATTTCATAACTAAATGGGCCTCGTGCCTGATTTCGGAAACCAAATGGGCCTCGTGCCCGATATGTAAGTCAACTGGGCTCCGAGCCCGATTCGTAAACCAATTGGGCCTCCAACCTGATGCCTTGTTAAATCAAATGGACTTCAAGTCCGAGAGTTCGTAAATCAAATGGGTCTCGTGCCCAGTCCATATTTCCAAATCCGAAATTGATTCAAGAACCAATTGGGCCTCTGGCCCGAGAACGTAACTAAATGGACTTCGAGTCCGAGGGTTTCCAAAAAAATGAGTCTCGAACCCGAGTTTACCTTTTCAAATCCAAAGCCATTTCATGAAATCATTTCCAAAACCATAAGCATGAAAAATCAGTGCAAAATCGTAAAACCTTGATTTACGTGCAAGCACGTAAATCGCCTCAAAATGCGTGAAACCATGTAATTCTCCAATATCCAAATCAATATCATAGAATCATATCCATAAAACATATAAAACATTTATTCATGCATCACAGTTTAGAAATCAATGTCCATCCACAGACCGTCCTAAGCTGTCGCCTCGATTTGCGTGTCATAAGCCTCACCGGGCTAATCGTTGTCACCGGAACTCTCAAACCTGTCCAAATCAATCTAGAGGGTTACTAACTACCTTATTAACCTCTTATTGAAACCCCGTAATTTTTCCGAATTTTTAAGTATTTTTAAACTCGATCCTAAACCTTCGGATGTCCCGAACATTATCGAGACGGTGTCCAATCGACACGAAACCAGTCCCAAAATATTCGTTACATCGAATAGATTAAAATTCATGTTGAACACTTCCCCAAACTACCCTCCACGCACCCTCACGTGCCGCCCAAAGGGGCTACGCGTAAAGCCCACACGCTAGCACTATTCATCATCTTCAACCTCTGGCCAATCGGTTCAGACCGGTTCGAACCGGTTCGGTCCAACCGAACCAGCGATCACGGTTCATGGCCTAATCTCCCTCATTTTCATGCCTTTCCTTCCCATTTTGATTCTAAACTCTTAGTACAATTCCTAGGAACCTAACTAGATGCTTAAAACGATGAAAAGGAGAACAAACTCTTACCTTTCGATTGAAACAGAAACCGACCACCTGTAACCACCTGTTACCGTCGACTCCGGCCACCTCTAACCTTGTAACTGATACCAAATGACTCTCCCAACCTCCAGAAACCCGTTCCACACATCAAACACAATTTAGGGCCATCAAATCTCGACTTCCAAAATTCAAACCAAAACTCACCGTTTTGGTCATCCGCCGTCTCAGACCACCAAGCCCCTCGAAAATGATCCCAGAATGTTCCTACAATCTCCAGAAAGCCATAACCATTACTAGAAACGACTGAAAATTCCTTAAACTCAGTTTCCAAATTTTGAAGATAAAATGGGTTCTTGGGTCACTCCCCGCCGCCGTCCACGGCGGCCCGTGCCGTGGCCACCGTTCGACTTGTTCCATTCCACTCTTCATCTTTCATTCACAACTTAGGCACTAATGAGGAGGTTTGGAGGGTGTTCATGGAGGAGAGGTGTTCAGGTTCAAAGGAAGAACTGAAAATGGTGGAAGTGTGATCGACGAAGAAGAAGGTAGTGTATAGGTGTGATGTGACGACCCATCCCGAATTAACAGGATTAATTAAGGATTAATGACGGATTAGCAAGGCTAATCGGAGATTAGACGAGGATTAGAGGACGTTCGGGCGAAATGACGATTTTGCCCCTAGAATGGGCAAATCGCCGACTTTTCATTCGGATGATCAAATGGACTTTGGCCGATGACTGTGACGTAGTTCGTAACGTCACGAGTTCAAAGACAGGTGGCACGCTTGATTCCGACGTTCGAGGAGGAAGTTATGAAGTTCGGAAGTTCAAGGGCATTTTGGTAATTTGGGCCAAAAGTTGACTTTTGACCCGGAAGGTCCAATGGCCGAGGGCCGAAAACCATTACGTAGATTGGGACGATACGAATTCGTAGACAGGCGGCACGTCAAATTCGGACGTTCGACGGAGAAGTTACGGTTCACGGAAGTACGAAAGTACTATTGCACGAATTACGAAACGGATTACCTTTGGACTTAAGTGGGGCCCAGATTTCCATCCCAAGGCCCAATGGATGAGTGACAAGTGTCACCCATCCATTGGCCCTTCCCTTACATACATGCATCGATCATCTTCTGTTTTCCTTTCATCCAAACAACCCACCCGATCTCACTTCCACCCACATCCAACCCTGCACCCCAAACCATTATCTGTGAGACTCAAAGAGAAAGAGAGAGACTGGGGGAGCTATGGACGGTGGCTGGGAGTGTTTGGACCGCCGTACACGACGGTGAAAGCATGGGAGGAACCGATTGCCCGGTAAGGTCCATTTTTCCTCTTATTTCGATTTTGAAGTTATATGTTGTTTTGGATGTTTGGGATAGGACTAGGGGGTTGCTAGGATGTTTTTAGGATGGTTTGGAGGTTGGTTCACGGCGGGGCAGCCGTGAGGGTGGCTTGGAAAAACAGGGACCGTGGGGGTGATTTTTATGGATCGATTTAGGAGGTTTTGATTGGTTTGGTTAATTGGAATGGATAGAAAACAAGAAAGTAGGGTTTTTAGGATTAAATTGGGACAAAACGGACGAGATTTCGAGGAGGAAACAGCCTGAACCGGTCACGCCGGTCCAACTGGACCGGCCGGTTCGACCAAGGAAAAAGAAGATTGTGCAGGGCGCGTGAAGCCCACGCGTAGCCTCTTCTAGGGGCACGTACGGGCACGTGAAGTGTCGTTTGGGGATGTGTTCAACACACGAAATCATCTATTCGATGTAACGAACATTTTGGGACTAGTTTCGTGTAAATCGGACATCGTTTCGATATAGTTCGGGACGTCCGAAGGTTTAGTTTCGCATTTAAAAATAGTTAGAGATTCTGGAAAATTACGAGACTTTAGTGAGGGGTTATATAAGTAGTTAGTAACCCTCTAAATTAATTTGGACAGGTTCGGGAATCCTGGAGGCGCTGATTGACCCGAAAGACGATTATAGCACGCGTATCGAGACGCGGCTTCGGACGGTCTGTGAGTGGACTTGTTTTATGAATTCGATGCATGCATAAATGTTGATAAATGCTTTTAATACTTATTTTATGTTGCCATGAGTGCAATTGTTTGTGGTAGCTTAAGATCGACATAATTGCACGTTTTTCGAGGTTTCGACTTTATGTCACACCTTTGCGTACTGTGTTTTCAATGACGGTTTAATAAACGGATTTTGGATTTGGAAACATGAACTCGGGCATGAGACCCATTTGATTTACAAAGTCTCGGACTTGGAGTCCTTTTGATTTGACGAGGAATCGGACCTAGGGTCCAGTTGGTTTACGACTCGGGTTTGAGGCCCAGTTAGCGGTACTATCGGGCTTGATGCCCCGTTGATTTATAATATCGGGCCTGAGACCCATTTGGTTGAGATATCGGGCTTAAGGCCCTGTTGGTTGTGAAATCAGACGTGAGGTCATGTTGGGTTATGGTTTCGGGCTTAAGGCCCAGTTAGTCGTGGTATCGGGCTTGAGGCCCCGTTGATTGTAACATCGGGCTTGAGTCCCAGTTCGGTTTATGAAATGAGAATCGGGCATGAGGCCCTGTTGAATTGAGGATTTAGGCCGAGGCCTGTGAAATGGATTTGAATCGGATTCGAGGAATCCCGTTGAGATGAATCGGGTTTGAGACCCATTTGAAATATGATTTTAAGAAAAGAAAGAAAGTACTTGAAATGAATGAACCCTCCATATGTTTATATGGTCTCCTCCAGCGTCGACCTGGAGAGTCACGATCCATAGACTAGAGTGGGTATCCCCATAGGGATCCCGTTCCAAGAGTGGTGGTTACTATATTATGTTGTGGTCCCGGACCAGATTCCGGAGAGATATGTGGACTAGATCCAGAGAGAGAGCTCGAACTAGATCCAGAGATTGAGCCTCCCAGATGGAGATTCCTGGGAGAAGACTCGGAGTGAGACCCCGAGTAGTGTGCACACTAGTATAGATTTGATATCGTGACTATATCGGGGATGTGTTCCCTAGGGGCTGTGTGCCCCGAGTTGGCATCTTCTCCGGAAGTTCCTGGGATGGGTTATACGTATGAGTACGTATGAGATTTTATGGAAAAGTGATTTGAGAGCGGAGACCCTGTGTTTTATGATTTAGAAAGTGATTGGGGCAAAGACCCCGTATTCGATGTTTTGAGAATGGTTTTGGGCTGAGACCCACGTGATGTGAATTGGGCTGAGTCCCTATTGTTTTGATTCTGTATTCCATGTTTTAGATTGTGATTTCGGGTCGAGGACCCAAATGGATTTACGGTTCATGACGGTTTATGGGAACCGGCATGAACCTTTGAAAGGTGTTTGTGGGTCATGACGGTTTATGGGAACCGGGCATGAACCCTTGAATGATTTCAAGAATATGTTTGATAAATTGAATGATTTTATGAATGTTTTAATGAACGGTTTTTGGAATGCATGCGTATGTTTTTATGAAGGGCATAAATGTCTTTGTATGAAAATGTTTTTAATAAATTATTATTTTGTCCACTCACAGTTTTCGTGTTTTAATGCCCTTCAGGTTGAACGCAGATGCGGGCTGTAGCAGAGACGAGACATCACTCCCCTTCTCCTACGATCCTGACGCACTCTGACAGCCCCGACGAGGGCTAGAGATGGAATTTCCCTGGTCTGACACTTCGTGTCAGACGGGATCAGGCGGATCCCACGTTAATCCCAGGGGTTTCGGGGCCGGTCCTGACATGTGATGATCAGAGGGGTGAACGGTGAGGATGCATTGAGTGATGGAATGGACGGCTAGGATTGAGGGAGAGTGATTAAGGATATTATAAAATAATCTCAAACCCAATATTATGTTATAAATTCCACCAATCACCTTTTAGATCCACAAATTGGGATTAATGACCAATAGGATGAGTGACACTTGTCACTCATCCATGGTTCCCACACTGAAAAGTCAACCAATCAGATTTCGCCACGTGTCTCCGCCTAGTAATGCGTGCATAGTGCAATCAGACATCCGTGACCCATAACTTTCCCGTTCGAAAATTGATTTCGGCGTGCCACCTGTCTACGGATTCGTATCGACCCGATC
Source organism: Prinsepia uniflora (assembly GCA_032719365.1). Classification (NCBI taxonomy): domain Eukaryota; kingdom Viridiplantae; phylum Streptophyta; class Magnoliopsida; order Rosales; family Rosaceae; genus Prinsepia; species Prinsepia uniflora. Next base: position 30,509,991 of record CM064864.1, read on the forward strand.
TACGTAACGGTTCTCGGTCCTCGGCCATCGGACCTCCCTGGTCAAAAGTCAACTATTTACCCTTTTAACCAAATTACCAAAATACCCATGAACTTCTAAACGTCATAACTTTTTCCTCGAATTTCGGAATCGGATGTGCCACCTGTCTATGAACTCGTGACGTCCTGAACTATGTCACCGTCATCAGCCAAAGTCCATTTGACCGTCAGAACAATAAGTCAACGTTTTGCCCATTCTAGGGGCAAAATCGTCATTTTGCGTCGTCCTTCCGAAAGTACCCCACTAATCACCGATTAACTTTACTAATCCTTGGTTAGTCACTAATCTAATTCCAAAATTTGGGATGGGTCATTACACTCAGCCTACACTCACAAATCAATCTCTGCTCAGCGCATTACCGAGCTGCTCAATTACCGAGCCCACTTTCAAAGCTAAACTTAGCTCACACACCTGAATACAACCAAATACAACAAAAAAAGTTCTGTAAGCATTCAGACTCATACATGGAGTCATACTCACGGGGGGACTACAAGAGTGCAATCACTTCAACGTTAATCCACTTAGACATACAACACACTATAGGGCCGCTTCTCTTCCGCATCCTACCTCGACCGAGGACTTGGGGGACTGATGATACACCGAGCAAAGTAGTGCAAAAGTGAGGAGTTGCTCGGTTAGTGCACTTTACCTGAAAGTCCTCAAGCGAGGTAATCCGCCTCAATCAAGGACTTGTTGACGTTACACCTGACCAAGCAACGGGCCTATTAGGATACTACACTGAACTACGAGGCAAGCCCACCGAAAGAACTCCAAGAACACACAAGGTCCAGGCCTTAAAGCCCATCACTATTAATGGTGATGCATGAGAGTGAGGAAACACCGTGGATGTAGCCCGATTTGGGTGAACCACGTATTTTCTTGTGTCATGGTGTGCGTGCGTGTCTTTACAGTCTCGTTGGTACATTTTATGCATCAACAAATATATATACATATATATATATATTAATATGATATATATATATATATATATATCATTGTACCTAAACCTACATATAACATATATTCATTTCTTATATATGATCTCATGATCATAGAATCACTCAATCCATAATTATTTAATATATTCATGCTTATGGGCCGAGTTTATACAGGCGAGCCGGATAGGAATTATTGGGTTTTATCGGGCTAGGGCCTATCAGGTTTGAACACCCTAAACCCAATTCCAGTCTATCAACTTTCGGGTCGGGCCGGCCCATAGCCCGTAGCGCCGAGTCAGGATTTTTGTTAACAGACCTAGTAGGTACCCACAAGCCTACCCATATGCTTCTGAGCCAAATGGTGAGAGCTAGAGTAGATAGCAGAGGGCTAAGGCAACATCCAAACTATTTTGTGATCCCCAGCGTGCTATGAACACCAAATGAGAACCAATTAATGACAGGACCCATCCCAATCCCCCCGGGATTACCATGGAATGTGCCCTGCTCCCGTCCAACACGGGGTGTCAGACAAAGGATGACCAAGAGCCACTGCCCAAACGGGGCATCCAGAGTGCGCAAGGATCGATGGAGGAGGTGTGCAATGTCCCAGTCTCTGCTGCAATCGCATCCGTGATCAACCTGAAGGGCATTAAAACCAAAAGCTGTGAGTGGACAAAAACCAATAAATTTACCAAATACATTTATAAGACATTTATGCCCTCCAATAAAAACGTATGCATGCCACCAAAACCAGTAACCAAAACGTTTGCTCAACCGAGCCCTTAGGGCCTTAGCCCAAAAACCGTTAACCAAAAACCAAGTGTGGGAACTCAGCCCAAAACCGTGGAATACCACCACCATACATATTAAAACCATGTGGGTCACCACCCACGACCATAATGAACATCAATTCAAAAATCCAAAACCATTTAGGGTCCCCGACCCTACATACCATTTCATAACCAATAATCCATTTTTACCACATAACACATATCCAACCGAAAAGCCATTTCATAGATCCATTAATCCATATTTTACCATTACCATCACCAGCATCCCAGATGCTTAGCGTCCCAGACGCTTGACGTCCCTGACGTCATATCTCACGGTTTCATAAGCTACGCGTGCTGCCCGGGGTCTCTCCGAGTCCATATATCTGACATCCCTGATGTCTGACGTCCCTGACGTCAATCATAGCAATCCTGCTCCTGAGTCATCATACGGTCCGGCTGCTCCGTATAATGACCCCTCGCAGGCAATGCACCGTGACTTCCCCAGTGTCCCAGACATCTGGAGGACACCATCATATATCCTTATGTCCAGATGGTATATGGAAAACAGTTTTATTAAATCCTTTATCACATCATTACAATTGGGCCCTGCCCGAAATTTCCATAAAACCATGTAATTCCATTTAGGGTCCTTGACCCAAAATCACCATTATAAAATATAGGGTCCCTGACCCGAAATCACATTTATTATCCAACTGGGCCTCATGCCCGATTTTATGAACCACTGGGCCCACGGCCCGATTTGTAAACCAACTGGGCCCGCAGCCCGACTTATAAACCAACTGGGCCCACGGCCCGAATTCACAAATCAACTGGGCCCCTGGCCCGATAACATGACTCAAATGGGTCTCAGCCCGATTTCATACCAACTGGGCCCCTGACCCGATTTCATTAACCAACTGGGCCCCCGGCCCGATAGTCAAATGGACTCCAAGTCTGAAATTTCCAACATAATTGGGCCTCAAGCCCGAGTTCATATTTCCAATTTCAAAACCATTTCATCACATTATATCCAAGTCATAAATATGGAAAATCCATGTAAAACCGAAAAACCTCGATTTACGTGCAAGCACGTAAATCGCCTCGAAATACGTGAAACCGTACAATTTACCAACAACCAAACCAACATCATACAATCACAATCATAATCCATGTAAAACGTTTAAGCATGCATAGAATTTATAAAACCAAAGTCCACTCACAGACCGTTTTAACCGTGTGCCTCGATACGCGTGCCACCGGCCCTCCCGGGCCACACCACTATCACCGGGACTCCCAATCCTGTCCAAATCACATTAGAGGGTCACTAACCTCATCATTAACATCCTATCAAAGTCCCGTAATTTTCCTGAATTTTTACTTATTTTTAAACTTAATTTAAAACCTTCGGACATCCCGAACACTATCGAGACGGTGTCCGATCGACACGAAACCAATCCCAAAATGTCCGTTACATCGAATGGATTAAAAGTCATGTTGACCTCACCTCGAGATTCATGCCCACGCGCCGCCACGCGCCGCCGTGAGTGGCTGCGCGTGAAACTCACGCGCCTGCTACAGTGTCACCAGCCCAACCCGTTTGTCTGGTAAACGGGTCCAACTCACCCGCGACACAACCCGGTTCCAATCCTGTCAATTCGATCCTAATTCCTTCAATTGATCATTCCATTAGTTTCGTTTTAAGTTAAATTAAGGTTCTGTAATCTCAATTACACAAAACATTACCTACAATTCCACGATTCAACGATGAACACGAAGAACACTCCGGTCACTGTTCAATCATGGGATTCCTTCAATCTCGATTGATTTCCCTAAATTGGTTCAACCAGAAGCATCAGTGGACCACGAGGAACAATTCCCTCACATCAATTTCGTCGTTTGATCAGTAAATGATCACGACTCAAGTACGAACACCGTCCACTGTGCAACCATGGAGTTTCATCGATCTCAGCCGGTTTCCTTCAATTGATGATCCCAGAAGCATCGTGGGATCATGAGAAATCATTTCCCCACAACAATTGAGTCAATCACAGCCCCAAACTCCACGACTCAGCCTCGATTTCTTCCTCTGTCACCAAGCTCGATCAGAGCCAAAACGGCACCAAACCTTCTCGTTTTTGATGTGGATTGACTCGTCACAACCCCAGGAAGATGTTTGTAACCCCAATTCGATCATCACAGCCCAATTCCTTCAATTCGAATTTTCCCTCTCATTTTCCCGAAATCCAAAATCCAAAATTCAACCCACACTCAAACCCTCGTGTTTCCCAGTTAATTCCCTCATCTTAGTCTCCCATTTTTCTCTCAGGAACGGTAGAGAGAGGGAGCCAATTCTCCCAATCTGATTCCCCCAATTTTGTGCACGGTTTAGGAACAAAGAAGAGGAAATTAGGGGAATTGGTGGATTAGATGATGATGATGTAGTAATGATGATGTTTGGAGGGAAACAAGGAGCTGGAAACAAGGGATGGGTGACACTTGTCACTCATCCAGGTGTGTAGGGTCAACGGTCACTATTCATTATTATATTATTATTTTAATCCCGGCCTCGGTTCGTTAGTTCGTTTCCTTGACCATAACGTCGTCGTCGAATCTCCGATTTCGGCATGCCGCCTGTCGTTGGATTCGTATCGACGATACCTACGTAACGGTCCTTGGCCCTCGCCCATCGGACCTCCCGATCAAAAAGTCAACATTTGGCCCCTAATAAGCCAAATTACCAAAATACCCCTCAACTTCCGAACACCATAACTTTCTCTACGAATGTCGGAATCGAACGTGCCACCTGTCTATGAACTCGTGACGTCCCGAACTACGTCACGGTCATCGGTCAAAGTCCATTTGACCGCCCGAACAAAAAGTCAACATTTTACCCACGACCAGGGGCAAAACGGTCATTTTGCACAATTTATCCGATTCCGCCCTACTAACCACCGTTCAACCTCGCTAATCAAGATTAGTGACTAATCTAATCCCGGAATTCGGGACGGGTCGTTACAATTAAGCCCGAGCTCGCTTCACTTTTAACAATTTTTGGGTCATCAACATGTATTCAACAGTGACTCTGAACTGAGTCGTGCCAGTGATGGATAACAGAGTTTGAGTAAATAACTTTAGCATATTTTACGTCATGTTAACTTACTAATCACAATACTTATGAGTTATGTCCCTTCAGTTGTTTTGATTGAGTGCATGTTTTTCATTATATATATAATTTATGAAACTTTTGAGACGTTATATCCAGACACGAATTTAGGATTAAATAGAAATGGATTGAATCAGGATTTAAAATAGAGATGGATTGAATTAAAGTCAATTTTCTTAGTAAAATAGTATTTAATAGAAATTTAATAAAAAAATTCTTTTGATTTCTCCTTATTTTCACATTTGAGGTGAGCTGGAGCTCACCCTAAATTAGCTTGGATCCGTGTTTGACTTCAATTCAGGCCACTTTCAGTTGCTTTGATTGAGTACATATTTTCCATTATATATATAATTTATTGTTGTGAAATACGTTCAAAACCTTTATTAATCAGTTTAACTAGTTCTTATATAAAGATAGGATTACGGACCTATTTACCATTTCACTAATGACTAAACTATCATTAGTACCCTTTCATGAATAGCCACATATACTATACTATTTACAACACTCCCCCTTAGGTATTCCTTATAATCAGTGATGCTTGGCTACGCGCTTATATCTTGCCTCGTCAAAATCTTGCCAGTTAACAAAAACCCTATGAGACAAAACATGTTGGTCGAAGGACAAAGAGTGCAACGCACGTGGATCGTGATCACATCGGGATCTTTGAAGGTATTGAAGTCGTCTCTTCTGAAACATGGTAGATAATACGTCTTTAAAATAGAATGTATTAGGGTTGCTACAACAAATACTTGCTCGGTAAACCTAGTGGGAAAAACTCATGATCGAAAGAAAAAAAAAATGAGGAAATCCATATGAGTCGGATCATGACATCTTCAGGACTCATTATTAATTGTAACGACCCGGACCCTCGCGAAAAAGTGAATCTGAAAAAATTGGGTAAAAAGACAGTTTTTCCCTTATAAAAGTTAAAGAGTTGACTTTCATTTACCAAAGTCAAAATGTTGACTTTTTGATTAGGACATCGTTTGGGGATTCTGAGAAGACCGTTACGAAGGTCTCGATATCCTGAGTCCATAGACAGGCGGCACACTAAAATTGAAAATCGAATGATTCCGATACGAGTTAAAATCCCTTAATGGCATTTTTTTAATTTTAGCATTAAGGGTAAAATGGTCATTTGGGAAATGAGAACCAATTGGATTATTCTGATATTTTCTCCGCTCCACCGACTATCCATCTGCCTATAAATGTGTGTGTGGGGGTTGGGTTTGGTTTTCAGTAGCACATGGTGGAAGCCATGGAAAGTGTTGCAACGTGAGAGAAATGGAGAGGTGAGACGGTGGAAGGCTAGGAAATGAAGGAGAGAATATGAGAAGTAAATGAGGAAGATGAGAGGAGAAGAACTGTGGAAAACTGTGAGGAAAGGGGGAAAGAAAGCAGTGAACGAACTTTGGACCCGTGAGCAGGGAAATTGAGTTTTTTGCTCAGGGACAGGGACGTCGAAACTAGGCGTCCTTGCGTTTTTCTGAAGTGTTTAGAGTCGTGTTAAGCTTCAAAAGCTGGACTTCTGCATGCAGGAAAGGATCGAACAGGAACCAGGAACCAGGGCCGAAGTTCGTGGATTCGAACCATGCCGTTAAGGTAGTTTTTTCCATTTTCAATTCATGGATCCCTTTTTGGTAGCATAGAGATGAATTCTGGGCTTTGAACCATGAAAAAAGAAGTTGAAATGGTGATGTTTCATTCGGGTCCGGCGACCCGAATACCAGTTAATCGGGAAAGAACGATGATGAACAGTGCCTTGCACGTGAAACCCATGCGTAGGGACTTTGTTGGGTGTGTGAGAGTGCATGATGCTTATTCTTGATATGTGTGCAACATGACAGTTTGGTATTTGACGATACGAATCCAACGATACAATTTTCGAGGCGATTAGACATCGCATCGGGACATTTTTGGCTGTTTGAATGTTTAGGGTCCATTTTAATCCATTTAAAAATCCTGAAAAAAAATATGGGATTCTCGTATTAGTTAATTAGGGAAGTTAGTGACCCTTCGAGGTGATTTTTGGCAGGAATTGACGTTCGTGGATTTTATGGAAAAGCGTGTAGTTCCGTTCGGTCGCGTAAAAGTTACATTTGAGTGGACTTTTGTTTTCTCGAAACCCTATGCATGCATTTTTATATGATTTTATACGATTTATTATGAGAATTCCTTGATGAATATTTACGTACGATGTATATGGATTTTTTGGGAATTTTTATGAACATTTAAGAAATATGTTAATAACACGTTTATGCTATCTAGTAGCAGTTTCTACTAGTGGCACGCATGTACCTAAGTCGAAAGGCCTACTTGCTCCTGATCCATTCATCTAGGGATCGACCGTTGCTAAAGGCTCATTACACTCAGCCTATCTAGCATCTCTACACTTCATTATTCACAAGAAAAAGAATCCCACAAGTGGTTCACGTCGCTCGCTCCACAGATTAAGTTCCGCGCAGAAATCCAATAAGAGTTGCCTCAGAACATTCAGCTCTTAAAACGAGAAAAACATTTTGAGTAGTAACATCTACATAATTATAAATTGACTTACTCATATTCAGAATTTACTTACATGAGAGGATAATACCCAAATTGACTTAATTATTGCTTTGTTCAAATTCATAAATTTGGGCACTAACCATCAGTACATCAACTGAGCAAGGCATTGCATCATCGATAAGTTATCTTATTAAAGCTTGCATAAGAAATTCAGTACATGAATTCATTAGCAAAAGAAAAAAAAAAACTATTCGAGCCCTTCCTTAATTCGAAACCTCGTTGATTTCAAAAATTTATCCAATCTAAAATCTGGAACCCACCTTGAAGTTCAAAGCATAAATACGAATTGAAGAGATGCTGAAACTTGAAACAATATATGATCAAGACCAGTGTATATATCAGAAGACAATCATTCCCTACAGAATTGAGAAGCATGGATATGATTCTATTTAATAAGGATTTTACCATGATGTAACAGATGTTAGCCAAACGATTTTGCATATATTATGAATTCCATTTTGTGATTCCGTGCTCACAAGCTATGCATTATTTCAAACGCGTGAAGTCTGAAGTTATACAACACAGCTAATGAATATAAAAAGAAAAAAAAATTAAAAAAATTTAAAAAAAAAAATCTCTCACGTTGACCTAAGTAAAAGAAGAAAAGAAAAGTATGAATGGCGTGTATCACTCGAACGCCCATGCGTTCTCCTGACGGATGGCCTCTTCTTCCTCTGGGGTGAAATCATTGACGATGTTGAAGGCCTTGCGAATCTCCTCAGGCGTCTTTCCCTTTTATCATGTCCGCCACTTTCTGGCATGTTACATCCAACAATCCCTTGACATCCAGCTAGTTTGCAGCCAATATTAGATCAACGAGAGTGCTCTGATCAACATCCACGAACTTGGCATCCCATGTCTTGATATTCTCTTCCTCCTCGTTCTTCTTGCCAGCTGCCTTATCTTCTACATGTTTCCTGCAATACTCGATCACCTTTGCTAGGATGCTGCTTGTCACGTTCGCCAAAGGAATTGCATTGTCGGCACAGTCGTCCTCCACCAAGTGCTTGATGGTCTGCGACTCCATAGCCACCGCTTCTTCCACCTCAAACGTCTCCCCGTCTGAGCTCCTCAGGCTTATCTTCTTCTTCCCATCGTCAGATGCCATTGCCAATGTTTTGAATACTTTCGGGCTTGATTCAAATTAACTTTAGACTTTAGATTGATCGCTAGTTAATATGTGCGATCGAAAGATTGAGAATTAAGGGGTGGGGTTTATACATTGCTCACTACTGAAAGGCAGCTATTCCTACTCCTACTTCGATTCAATTACCTTCTCCGTCCCCAAAACAGGAGATTAATTAATTAATTAATTGTTTATTTGCTTACCTTCTCAGTGTGGGAAAACAAGAGAAATATTTGTTTTCTTAAAAAGCCGGCGAAAACAATATCATTAATTATTCCTAGTTTTGATGGGTTCGACTCAACACAACACATAACATACTGGGAAAAATTTGACCATGACTTACTTTTTAAAACAAAAAAGTACGTTCTAAACTTCTAATATTTTAGCCTGATGCCACGGAAAAATTCTGAACCTAATTCTTTATTCAGAATCTCAACAGCTACTATCAATTCATCCTACCGGAAAAACCCAGACATAATTCTCACGGACAACCGGTACCAGAAGGCAAGCCAAGCCGCTGAACAAATGGCTACCACAAAAACTCAAACTAACAATGTACTTCATCAAAAGTTGAAAAAAAAAAAAAAAGCAGAGCAAGATTATGGCTTCCCCAATAAACTCGAGCTCAAAACGCGTAGATACAATAACTGATATAGGTGAGGTTTTAGGATATAAAAATTGTGATGCTGAATCAGACCACTCGTAAGTCCGCCCAGTTATTGCTTTGGCACTCTCACTTCTTCACTTCTTCGTAATCTGCCTCAGGAGGTTGCTCTCCACCCTGTGATCCACCGGAGGAAGAGTCGTCGCTTCCACCACCAGAACCACGTGACATATGCTCCCCAATCTTAGAGACAGCTTTGTTTGCAATATCAAGCTTGGCCTTAATATCATCAGCATTGTCCCCTCCAATTGCCGTCCTCAGATCTGCAACTGCATCCTCAATTTCTTTGGCAACTTCACTTGGGACCTTGTCACGATACTCATTCAAACTCTTCTCAATGCTGTAGATGGAAGTATCTGCACTGTTTCTAATGTCTATTAAAGCTTTCCTCTCCTGATCCCTCTGAGCATGCAGCTCGGCTTCCTTCACCATCTTCTCAATCTCATCTTCGCTAAGCCCTCCAGACGAGCGAATTGTAATCTGCTGTTCTTTGGCAGTGGCCTTGTCCTTGGCAGATACAGTGACAATACCATTGGCATCAATGTCAAAAGTGACTTCAATCTGAGGCATGCCCCTCGGTGCTGGAGGAATACCTACAAGTTCAAACTCTCCCAACATCTTGTTGTCAGAAGCCATCTCACGCTCACCTTGTAGCACCTTAATACCCACTTGGGTTTGGTTGTCAGCGGCAGTCGAGAATACCTATAATAATACACCAAATCAGTAACAACATCTATGGCAGAGGCAAAAATGGGAGCAATCAAGCAACACTTTCAGCTAGATATAATCTAAAGCCAACAAAGCCAAGGTTTTCCAACTCATATAAAAAAGAAACATAACAAATCAAAAAACAAAAGAATGAAAAAATAACGTATCAAATATATCACAATCCTAAACACCTTTCAGACAACTTTGGTTAGTCACCTGACTCTTTTTTGTTGGAATAGTTGTGTTGCGGCTAATCAGCCTGGTGAAGATTCCACCCAATGTCTCAATGCCAAGGGATAGAGGAGTAACATCAAGAAGAAGCAACTCCTTAACATCACCACGGAGAATACCACCTTGAATGGCAGCTCCCATAGCAACAGCCTCATCAGGATTCACTCCTTTGCTTGGACTCTTCCCAAATATTTCAGTAACCACCTCTTGCACTTTGGGAACACGTGTCATCCCTCCAACAAGGAGGACCTCATCAACATCCTTAATAGAAGTATTAGCATCCTTCAGACAGCTCTTACACGGGGCCCTTGTCCTCTCAATTAAGTGATTTACTAGACTCTCAAATTTGGACCTGGTCAATGTGATGTTCAAATGTTTAGCACCAGAAGCATCAGCTGTGATGAAGGGAAGGTTTATCTCAGTCTGAGATGTCGATGACAGTTCAATCTTCGCCTTCTCGGCAGCCTCCCTAAGCCTCTGCAAAGCGAGCCTATCCTTTGCCAGATCAATCCCCTCAGTCCTCTTGAATTCACTCACTAAGTAGTCCAGCAGAGCATTGTCAAAATCCTCTCCTCCCAAGAAAGTATCTCCATTTGTTGCTTTCACCTGGATAAGCAACCGTTATTAGTGACATTTTCCAAAAAGATGGAAAAGAGAAAGACACAACTGAATAGAAAAATGTGTAAAAACCTCAAAAACGCCATTGGATATCTCCAGAATGGATACATCAAACGTTCCACCACCAAGATCAAATACAGCTATGAGCCCTTCCTTGTTGTTCATGCCATAGGAGAGTGCAGCAGCGGTTGGTTCATTTATGATTCTCTGCACATCTAGACCTGCAATTCTGCCAGCATCCTTTGTTGCTTGTCTCTGTGCATCGTTGAAGTAAGCAGGAACTGTAATCACAGCTTTCGAGACACTCTTTCCAAGGTAAGCTTCTGCAGTCTCTTTCATCTTTGTTAGTACAAAGGCTCCAATTTGGCTTGGGGAGTACTGCTGGCCATTGACTTCAACCCATGCATCTCCATTTGGTGCTTTCACTATCTTGTATGGGACCATCTTCATTTCTTTTTGCGTTTGGGGATCCTCAAAGCGTCTACCAATCAAACGCTTGGTTCCAAACACCGTGTTTGTGGGGTTAGTGACAGCTTGACGTTTTGCTGGAGTACCAACCAATAGTTCTCCTTTCTGGGTGAAAGCAACTACAGATGGTGTGGTTCGAGCTCCTTCAGAATTCTCAATGACTTTGGGATTCTACAACAATTTTTCAATTTATCAAACATAAATCACTTGCATAAAAAGCTTAAACGAAAAATAGGTAGGAACATCAATAAGAACTTCTGAATGACCCTCACCTTTCCTTCCATCACGGAGACACATGAGTTAGTTGTCCCCAAGTCAATGCCAATAACATCATTTCCAGCGGGTTTAGTACTATTCAAAGAAGATGATGTCATTAAAAAAAATCCAAACTAGCAACACAATGGTATGGTTAAGTAATTAACTCAGAATGCCCAACTACCTGAAGGGTCTTGCCAAGCTTGCCCAGTTCTGACCATAATGTGAAGCACTGGAAGTGTTACTTAACTGAAAGAAAATAAAGTATTCAACTAAGCGCTGCATTTCATATTGAATGTCATACGGAGATTCAATTTAAATATAACCAAGCCTCTTATTAAGACATTTCATCAATTAAAACTAGCAATATTGTTCAGGGTAGAAAGACAATTGGGAAATGCTTCAATAACAGTGAACTGGACCACGATCTTGAACTCTTGCTTTCGTAAAAATTAACAACATAAAATAATTTGCAAAATTCCGCCAAAAGACTTTTTTAAGAGAGACTCAAACTTCGTCGAACTTGACTCAAACCCACAATACTCCGTCGCCTATATATCAAGCATCTGACAAACATAGCAATCAGAAACCGAAGAACCCTCAAATAAATTCAATAGCTAGTAACCGTCAATAACCCAATCAAAGCGAGAATTACAGATTAGCAGACAAACAACAAACCAAGAGATAAAATCATTTAGAAAAGAAAATAAAATAATAAGCTTCGACACTCTTTGGCTTCTCGGAAACGGAGGAAACATATCAGATATTAAGAAGACGTGGATTAATTTTTCGTTTCTATTCCACCAGATCACGACTAACAAACACCTCATAATATACAAAATTCGTAAACCGAAATGAAAGATAAACACCTTCAACAAAAAACCAGATCAAACAGAGAAATGATCGAGGGGTGGGAACTACAAGAGAATCTGAGAAAAAATGAAAGAAACGTACAGATCGATAGGCACATAGAGGAGCCGACACTACATCACGACGTCGTAGTGAGCGGAGCAACGCGGCGGTGGCCATGGGTGATTAGTAGCTCAGAGACGGAGACGTCGAAAGAATAAGTGAGGGTATTGAGCTAGGGTTTAGGGTTTTGTTGGGCAAGTGCACTTTTATGTGGCGGAAAATGGACGAAGGACGAGTGTGGAAGGTTCTGGATCTGCGTATGTACTGAACGGTGCCGTTCGGTCGTTTTGTTATTTGTGGTTTATATCAGTGAGACGACGTCGGGTTGGCTCAGTTTATGTGGACCTGCGTGTGGATGCCACGAGGCCCAAACAGAGAGCATGACCCGACTTTTGCTTGATTATCTCCAATGATGCCCATTTAACCCTTAAAAATAATATTATTTAATAAATCGAGGATGGTTATATTTTATCATTTTTAAACATTTCGAATTATATCATTATTTTTTTAATATTTTAATATTTTATTATATATTTTAAGCTAATATGAAATTTTTAAATAAAATATATCATTACGAGAAAATAATTTAAATATATTAATATAACATTTTCGAACTAAAGTAATTTAATTAAACTAAAATAATTTAATTAAACCAATTAAACTAATATAACGTTTACTAAATTAGTTTAATTAAACCAATATAAACTATTAGGAAAAATAATTTGTGTGATAAGATTTGAAGTTGGCAAAATAATTGGGGAAATTTATGAAAATAGATAGTTTGGCAAAATGTATTTAAAAATAGGGCTCCCTAAAATAATTTTACAAATCTACACACTATATAAGTGTTATAGTAACCAGATAATCAAATGATTTATGCAATTGAACACTCCACCAAGAAGAAACCCTAAACCCCAAATCGCTCCTACCTTGTTCTTCCTCCATTCTTCCAATCGCAAGAACCCAATACCCACCGAGAACGAAATCATAACTACCTTCTTTTTCAAATCGCGATTATCTTCTTCTCCTCCATTCTTGTTCCTCATAGCAACAACACAATACACACCAGAAAAGAAATCACAACCACCTTCTTCTCCAAGTCGTGCCCAACGTGTTCTCCTCCATTCTTTTCCTTATCGCAACAACCCACTACCCACCAAAAAATAAATCGCGACTAGGTGAATAAATTTGTCTTTGAATATTAACTCAATTTTTTTTTAATATTAACTTAATTATAACTTTGATATCTCGGTTGAGTTGTCGAAAATTTCAAATTTTTAAACTGGGCATTTACCATTTCGTTGCTTGGCATGTTAAGATGAAGAAAGTTGATTTTCTTTTCTTAATTTATTTTTGATAGCTAACAGACCATATCATGGATTTCAATGCCCTAGAGTCCCCTCCCTTGAGCATCGATTTGGTGTTGAGTTTTATTATCTGATTCATTGCTACATATGTGAAGCATGGGCTGGTTTTCTTCTTTCCTTTTCTGCGTGTTGTTGCTACATTTGTTCTGGTTTCTTGAGTTGAGTCAAGCGATTCTATTGTTATGGTTCTTTTGTGTATCAGGGTTTAGGGTTTAGGATTCATTTGCATTTGTTGCAACTATTGAGCTTTATTCAAAGCATAAAATTAGGAAATATCTGCATTTTATATAGGTCATTGCTTACATAATGCGTGATTGGTATGATAGTTTAGACTTGGGGAAGGAGGCAGGTTAGTTGATGATAATATAAAACAATAACAAGATGGACGGATGTGGACCAGAAGCAGAAACATGTGCCATGATCCTGTTTCTGGATTATTTGCATCATTGTTTCTACTATATCCTCTTCTGAAGAATGAGACTTACTCATCCTCATCCTATGCACTCATCTTCTTTCATTTCCAGGTGCCAATATTTTTGCCTCTTGGGTTAGGTCCCAATTTGATTTTCTAGTTGGATTGCCATATAAATTGTGCTTTTGATTGATATTACTGCAACTAATCCGAGTAATTTGATCGTTTTTACTTTAAACTAATTTAAATAGGGAAACATCGGTTGTTAATTAGTTTTGTGGGTGTAAGGCATGTGATGTTGACAAGCATGTGGAATTGTTCTGTGGGTTGCTTTGTGTTGGCATTTGGCAATCACCCAAGGATTATATGCCTCATCTCTCAAGTCTGGTGGCCCAGCTTCAGATTCTTTATTTTTCTAAAATTCTAAATGGGGAATCATTTAGAAAAGAAAAAAAAAATGGTTCATTAAAACTGTATTTTTATGGGGATTGGAATACTACTTGCAATATTCCCACTTGAAACCAAAAAATGATAATTGTGTGGCGTATAGCCAATGATTGAAATATCGATATCGACAAATATATCGTTAGTCAAATTTACGGATATCTCGTCCCAAATATCGATATCGTTTATGGTTAACAAAAATGATGGAAATTCGGTTTAAAAGTTGGAAATTTGGAATGAAACTTTGGGAAAAACTTAAGTACCCAATGATGGTTATATAAGACTAATAAAAACTATAAAATGATTTTGATATAATAAATATATGATGAATAATATGATACAATATGGTTCTGCCGATGACTAATAATATAAAATTTTAAACATAAACATAATTGAAATGAATTACTATAATTGAATGTTAATATAATTAAAAACATAATAATAAGCATAAAAAAAATTCAATGGAAGAAAAAATAGAGTCGATCTTTATTCAAAAATTGGAAAGAATTGATATATTTAAAATGGAAAAAAACAGGGACAAACAAAGGTGGAAATTTTGGGAAAAATGAAAAAAAAAAAAAAAAAAAAAAAGACTCCGTAGAGGTGCATGGGGTTGAACCCAAAACCTCAGGTTTATAGGGGCAAAACCTGAACCAACTCTGCTGGCCCAACCTAATTGGAAATATAAGCACCGTCTAATATATAAAGTATACAAACTAACACTCTTAATAGTCATCTTCTTCCTCCTACGTGTCTGCGATTCGGGTTTTTCGACCCGAGCGGCATGACCCGACTGGAAATCGATGGTTTGACGTCCGATTTTCATGAAATTTGGTCTTATCTCGATCTTTTTAATCAAATAATAATGAGATCTATGGTCTTAAAATAAGACAAAATATCGAAATTTCACTCAATTTCTTCCTCCCCCCCCCCCCCCCCCCTCCCTCTTACATGCCGCCGGTCGAAAATAGTAAAATATCGACCGATATATCGACGATATTTCCGATATTTTCATCACTGCATATAGCTCCTTGTATTGTGTTATGGCTTCAAATCCTTATAGCCGTGGACAGAGATCATATGATTTTGTATTAATTGTTATTCTAATATGGTAACTATCCAAAATATCCTTGATCCCAACAAATGCTCTTGGTTGGTTTCTAGTCGAGCCACGACTCACGATCTTATACAGCAGGTTCTTCTGGGTTGCGTGGATGTTGTGTGCTTTGAATGTGTGTTGGATTTTTTTTTAACTTTATATCTCCATAAAAGTTGTCCTTGGGCTAGGGCGTCTCAAGGAAGAATGGTAGTCTTGTATTAGAAATTATTCTTTATCATGGTTGTTATTGCCCTAGAGTCTTCTGTCTTGAAGATCAATTTGGTCTTGACATTTTATTAGTAAATTTATTGCTATGTGTATGAATCATGGACCGGTTTTCTTTTTGCCTATTTAGCATATTATTGCTGCACGTGTCCTTGTTTGTAGGATTGAGTTGAGTGATTTCAACTATTATTGCACGTTACGTTACGCTGAGTTGATATTGATATTCTTGTTTTTAATACTCAATTTGGAGGTATGAGCCTCTTAGGACTCCAGGTTTTTTTATACTCAATTTGGAGTTAAGACCCGCTTAGGTGTGAGAATGCTATGTTTTTTTTTCCAAACTCATAGTCTGATAGTGTCCTCATCGTCTAGTAGTTTCATCATAGTCTAGTAATGTCCTTATAGTTTGGTAGTATCTTCATAGTCTAATAATATCCTAATTGTCTGATAGTGTCCTCATTGTCTGGTAGTGACCTCATTTGTTGATTGATTGATTATGCAGGTTAAGTATGAATTACAATCTAGTCATTCTAGAGGTGTAGATTTTCTCAATAAACTTACAATGACTTTATAAGACTATAAGATGCCTAAAATTGATAAAAGACCAACTTGGTGTCGATGGATTACTTCATTTTAAGGCCATTTGTTTCGGTCAAAGTGGAGCCATTCCATAGTGCATTGATTATTGTTGTGCAAAATAACGAGCACTAGCTTGCAACAATCTAATGGAGGTGCCGTTTTTACTTAGTGGACATGTGAAGCAGTTCACAAGAAGGGATTTTTGCTGCATAATAGGGCTTGAAGATGGAAAACCTTCAAAACCAAGATTATTTGTTGGAAATAGTCGAATGAAGAGGAAGTACTTTGAGAACGAGAAGAATGTTAAAATTGCCATGGTTGAGGAAGCATAAGGCTGCAGTATTGCTCTCCCCTGTCACCAAGTTTGGAAGGAAAAGGCAGGGACGAGGAGATGGAGTGACGGGGAAATTGAATCTGAAAAGTTCGACCTGGTTACCCTATTACCCCCTAAGAATGTTGTGATTCTTGTTGAATTTATGAAAAATGGACCACTACACCTCGATAAGTATTTTCCTTCATGTGTCAGTTATCATGTAGGTAAGATTCAATTTCATTCATGGAATTTACATTAAGTTGTGTAACATTAGGGAGTTACTTGAGGTTGATGAGTTCAGTCTGGATTTTGAAAAAAAAATCCAAGTTGTTGGACACATCTAGCTGGATCATAGATGAGGTTAGTAAGTGTACGATGACAAATAGAAGTTTACTATGGTTTCATCTGTATAAATCTATTAAATGATCATACTTCTATATTGCAACATATGGATATCGCCTTTGTATTTATTTAGGGAGAGATAGTATGAGCATGGGAATTTATTTGGCAGTCATTGGATGACAACTGACTCCTTCTTTCAAATGAGAAATTGGTTGTGTTTATGTGGGCTACTTATCCTATACTTATAAGTTCTGTTTTTTGCTAAATATTTGATATGTTGTAGAAATATATTGAGGGTTGTGCAAAGGAGAAATTTCCTAGCTTAGATGAATTTCGATCAAGACGCCTCTTCTCCTAAAATATGAAGGATATACAGAGCTCTGTTGCGGGAGCTTTGCCAACATGTTTTGCTTCACCTTGGACTTTAGGGAGGCATATATATTCGTCATATATGCTGGGGAATGGTCATTGGATGGTTATTAAGTTGGACCTCATGCATAGGACTATGATTGTGTTTGATTCATGCTTGTCAAAGACTTCCCTAAAAGTTCTTGCATAGACGATTCAACCGCTTGTAAATACCTTTCCTCAGGTCCTCCATAGGATTGGGCTGTTTGACATTCCATTTCCGAAAGGAGTCAGAAAATCTTTTCCTGCTAGCCACATGAAATCTTGGACCTAAAGGTGGTTCCAAAATAACATTCCACAACTGCATGACGTGTAAGATTTGAGTATTCATTATTTATTCTTGCATCATTAAAGTTCTTTGATTTCTATTACGATATTGATGACACATACATTGTTGTGTTTTATTTCATGTATTCTTATTGTGTGTTTGCTTTGAAGATAATGGATAGTTTGGTTTCCGGGAATCTAGTTTCAACTGCTTGTGCCCCGCAGAAAGTGCCCACATTCAAGTTGAAGTTGGCAATTGAAGTTTTGCAAAGAGAGGCTTACTGGTAAGCTGTTAGGATGATGCATATATTGTTAGAGAGTGATGTTTAAGTAGCAAGGAACTTTGTTTCAGTTCTAAGACAACTGGTTTAAGAAACACAATCCGCGACAATCGAACTGATTCATATTTTCAGATTTGTTTACACATTTCAGATTGCGTGTTTATTTCTGGATTGGGTGTTTATTTCTAATTGCAGGACCCATTCATAACCACTTTGATAAACACACACTGGTCATGCTTCCATCTGACAATAACTTAGCATGCCAAAGTTTCTTTTATATTTGTCAGATAAGGGATATCTCTTAGTTCTTAACGTATATATATCATGTTAAAATAACCAAAACATGTCCACTCATGCGGGGTTTCCTGATAGGACCCGTCCCAACTGGACCTCGATAACCGTGTCTGGTCCTGCTCCCGTCTGACAAGTCAACTGAAGTCCCGAAAGTACCCTTCAGCACCTGTCAAACCAGGGATAACTATACTGATTTCTGCTCATGCCTCCGCCTCGAGATCAACCCCGAACGTTGTGCCACGGCCTGGAGGGTCATCAAAAAACAAAGGTGTGAGTGGACAAAAATAATATAATTTAAAATACATTTGAAACACATCGTTTACCCTCCAGTTTATCAAACCATGCATGCATAGGGTGAAACACATGAATAACAACAAATCCGGCTCTTAAGCCCAACATGTGAAAACATTTGAATCATTTAAATCACTTTATAAAACCAGTTCACCATATAAGAAAGCATATAACTCGGGAATTACACATCCGAGGATCCTCTGGGAATTACACATCCAGAGTCGTCATCCAATGCTGGGAATTACACATCCAGCCTCTCCAGGAATTACACATCCGGTCTCTCCAGGCATTACGCATCTAGAGTCCCTCTAGGAATTACGCATCTGGAGTCCCTCCAGGAATTACACATCTGGACTCATCAAACATCGATACACAATCAAAAACATTATTCCAAATCAAGTATCAAAACCATGTCAAAACCATTATCACAGGGCCACATGCCCAAATCTCATTTCTTAAATAATTCAATACACGCAAATCCGTAAAATTATATCCGAAAACATAAAAAATCCATTAAATCAATTTTCCAACTCATAATCCAAGCCAAAACCAATCACAAATTCCGGGTCTGCGCCCAAAACAATCATTTCACATTTTCTCGAAAAACGTGCCCGAAATACCGATTAAAATAATTAATAAATCAAACAATAATCATATCAAATCATTGCAATTCAAATCATGCCATAAATCATATAAAACATTTAACTATGCATGCATATCAATTTATAAAACAAACGTCCACTCACACACCGTCCAACTGTTCGTTCCCGCGCTGCACGCGTTCCCGTACTTTCCGACACTTGTCAGAAATCCCGAATCCTGTGCCAAATCATTATGCAGGGTTACTAACAACTCAATTTACATCATATCAATCCCCCATAATTTTCCGGGATTTAAATAATATTTAAATACGTAACCTAAACCGTTCGATCCCCGGAACATTAGCGAGACGGTGTCCGATCGACTCGAAACCAAAACCAAAATGTTCGTTACACTATTCAGAGTAAAACACCTGTTGGACACTTTCTCAGAAATCAACCCACGCGCCCTCACGCGCCGCCGCAAGCGGCTGCGCGTGAGCCCACGCGCCATGAACAGTGATTGCTACAGTCATCCATGCTACCCGTTTTACTGGTATTCGGGTCTGCAACCCGCGGTGCAACCCGGTTTTCTTTCTATCGATTTAAACCCAATTGCTTCATTTCTTTCATTTATTCTCATCTATTCCATATTTCTAACCGATCTGTGACCTCAATTTAATGAAAACATGTCCTAAAACCCACGACTCAACATCGAAACCCGACGGGTTCCAACTCGGGTTCCACTCAAACTCAACCTGTATCCTTCAATTGTTTACACCAGAAGCATATAACAGTTCTTTTAAACACGAAATTGAAATCAATTTCAAAGATTACTACCTCCAAGTTATCAACTCAAGCTCCAAATTCCATAGGAGTCGCAGAGTCTGTTCTTATTGATTTCCACGTCAATTGGCTTCCGTTTTGATATGGCTCGACTCGTCTCAGTCCCAGAAAGCTTAATCCATTGTCAATTTCACTCTTTAATGTCTGAAAGATCGAATTCAAGATTTGTGTTTGTGGTTGGTATTTTCGGGTTTTTCCTCTCGGGTTCACGGTGTCCTTCCCCGTTTTTCTCTCCTATTTTCCTTCTGTTTTTCACTCAAATGTTCCCTCTAAATCTCCCAGTGTTTCCACGGTCATCCTTGATCAATCAGTGTTAGGATTTGTTTAGAATTTAAACAAGGATTTTTGGAGGTTGTTTGTCCGTATAAGGCATTCAAATATGCCACTAATGAACATGAGCAAGTGACACATGTCACTTAGGAATTAATCTCAATCCAAATAGGCTGATTCAGCCAAATTAAGATATAATTTATCAATTAAGTTCACCCGTTAAAGACAATTACTGTTTTACCCTTATCGTAGCAAATTACCAAAATACCCCTCTTCGTTCTAGACCCATAACTTTCTCGTTCGGACTCCGATTGACGCATGCCGCCTGTCTACGGATTTAGCGTCCCGAGACCTATCCAACGGTCTTCCCGCGAAGTCCGAACAATGTCCCAATCAAAAAGTCAACTTTCGGCCCTTATGACCGATTTACCAAATTACCCTCCAAATTCCGCATGTCATAGCTTTTTCCACGAATGTCGGAATCGGGCGTGCCACCTGTCTATGAACTCGTGACGTCCCGAACTACGCCACGGTCATCGGTCAAAGTCCATTTGACCGCTCGAATAAAAAGTCAACCGTCCGCCCAAGTCCAGGGGCAAAATCGTCATTTTCCCCAAAGTTTCCAATTTTTTCCTTTTTCTAATTTCCGGGTCATTACATTTCCGTCCACGTCCAGCCCACTAACCTGACAGGTAGTGAAATTTACTAGTTCGTCTATATTCGGTCTTACTTCCATTATTATATTTATCATGATTTGCGATTTCAATTATATAGTAAAATCATTAAACTAACCGTAAACTTAAAAATACAAATTCGTCCATATATTCTTAAATATTCATCCTTTCCACATACAATATATATATATATATATCCAACTTCACCTTAATATCCAATTATAAGTATAGTTTACATGGTCTCCACAACCAGCAGCGTTTTTGACATCCATGCCCTCGTTTTCTTAGCTTAGAACAATCCTAGGAGTTTGCACGGTCTCCTAAGATCCTCAGTTCGTGATATAAACCCTCAAAATGGCTTAATTCTCCACATACCATTTTTGAACCCTCACGTGCTTGATCATGGTCGTAGGCCTGGGTACCTTTCTTTTCCGAGTTCTCCTCATTTTCTCTCCTTATTTTCTTCTTTCCTTTCTTTCCCTCTCTTCGCGTTCCCTCCCTTGGTTTTATTTCTTGGTTTATTACCTTCATGGTGGTTTTCCCTTTTCAGGCCATACTAGACCGAAGCCCCCCCCCCCCCCCCCCCCAACACCCACCACCCACCACCCACCACCCACCACCACCACCACCACCACCCACACACACACACAAAAATTTCCTATAAATAAACATAGTATGTCGGTGGAAAGGAAGAGGAGGAAAAATGAAGAAATCTTCTAGAGTACACTAGGTCATTCTAGAAAAATTACCAAAATACCCTTGATGTCAAAATTACCATATTGCCTGTAGTCAATTTTGACCTGTATTGTACCAATTCAATATTCGATTTCGACATACTGCCTGTCTACGGATTCATGAGTTTGAGTCCTTTGTAACGGTCTACACAGGACATTTAAAACACGTCTAGGTCCTATAGTTTTATGGCATTTAGTGCACTACTCTGCACTCATAGTTAAGTACTGTTCTCATAGTCCGCCAAGCAAACTGCATTGTAAATTTTGAAATTTTATTATACTAAGGCTCTTTACTGTCTGCATAGTCTGATAGTGTCCTAATATTCGGATAGTGTCTTAATAATCTAGGTAGTTACAATTGCATTTACTTGTGATAGTTGGTGTGTTTGTCCTCATTATGCTATGACAGTACATGTTAGCAGCTTCCAACCATATTTAGTACATTCACATTTAATGATAACATGTGGTGTTTACATCCACACCCATTATAAATGCAAACTCAAATGAATGATTTTGGACTCATATCTCATCAAAAAATCGGTTTGATAGTACCCGCTCCTAAATCTTTTTGATAATCGTACTCGGACTTGCTCCCGTCTAAAAAATAAATCAAAAGATCGAAACTACCCTAAACACTTGTCAGATAAGGGATACTTGAACTAATTCACTACCCATGCCTTCGCATCTCGATTAGCCCCAATTTTTGTGCAACGCCTTGCAGGGTCATCAAAACCATGAAAAAGTGTAAGTGGACGAAACTAAACATTCAAAACATATTTTCCGAGGAAAATATATATTTACCCTATAGTATAAAAATCCTGCATGCATATAGTAAAATAAAACAATCGGATCCAAAATCAAAACAAATCATAGACCGTGAGATCACAAAAGTCATGAAATACAATTAAACAGCTTGTAGCCCACATTTCCCTGAAATCCAGTCATAAAATCACCTAGACACAATTACCAGTAATCAGACCAAAACCAACCAATCCAATATCAATAAATAAAATCAACCAATGTAAAAACATCTGGCCACAAGCATTAATAATCAAACACAACCAACCAAGCATTGCTGCTCGAATACAAGTCAAGATATCATATATACATTACCGATAGGAAAACTTGGGGAAACAGAGTCAAGCTCTGGATTTCTGAGTAGACTCAAGGTAACTTAGCCGAGCTTTGGACGTCTGAGTCCCAATCACATTGTAACGACCCAGACCTCTTAGGGAAGCAAATTTGACAAAATTGGGTAAAAATACGATTTTTCCCTTAGAAAAGTCAAAATATTGACTTTTTGATATGGACTTCTTTTAGGAATCTGAGAAGACCATTATGAATGTAACGACCCGTCCCTAATTTTAAGGATTAATTAAGACTAATTACGGATTATTGAGGCTAATCGGGGATTAGGCGGGGATTATCGGACGTTTAGGGCGAAATTACGATTTTGCCCCTGAACGAGGGTAAAAAGTTGACTTTTGACCCAGGAGGTCCGATGCCCGAGGGCCGAGGATTGTTACGTAGATCGAGTCGATATGAGTCTATAGACAGGTGGCACGTCAAATTTGGACGTTCGACGAAAACATTACGGTTCACAGAAGTTCTGAGAAACTATTGCACGAAGTACGAGACGAGTGAATATTTGTATTAAGTGGGCCCAGATATTTGGGGCAGGCCTAATGGATGAGTGACAAGTGTCACATATCCATTGCCCATCTAAAACACACACATGCATATCCACCCCCTTTTTCCTTCATTCGATCGACCAAACCCAAACAACCCGATCTCGCACAGGTGAGTTTTGAATTCAAATTTCCATTTTTGTAAATTGTACGTTAGGGGCTGTGTTTGTCAATTGGGAATTGTTTATTGGGTTTGTAGGATGGTCTATGGGTGGTTTTGATTGGTGGGAAGTGGCTGAGCCACCCTGGGGCTGGACGGGAAAAACAAGGATGTGAGGGGAGTCGTGAACCAGGAGGTTTTGAACGGGTTTTATTAGTTTTGTTCATATAAATAGGTTCCTAGGATTGAGATAAGAAGATTAGGACTCGAATGGAAGGAAATGGACCAAAAATAAGGGGGTTATGGTACTGGACCGGAATTACAAGCATTGAACCGAACCGAGTTTACGCAAGGTAGGGGACGATTGTGCAAGCGCGTGAAGCCCACGCGCAGGGCCTTCAGGGGACGCGTGGCGGTGCGTGGAGAGGATTCTGGGGAAGTGTTCAACATGTAATTTCATCTATTCGATGTAACGAACATTTTGGGACAAGTTTCGAGTCGACCGGATATCGTTTCGAGTCGATCGGATATCGTTTTTATATAGTTCGGGATGTCCGAAGGTTTAGGATCGACTTTAAAAATAGTTAAAAATTCAGAAAAATTACGGGGCTTCAATGAGAGGTTATTGAAGTAGTTAGTAACCTTCTAAAATGACTTGGACAGGTTTGGGAGTCCCGGAGATGGTGATTAGCCCGGGAGAGGCTTATGGCGCGCGTATCGAGGCGCGACTTTGGACTGTCTGTGAGTGGACCTTGTTTTCTAAATCGATGCATGCATAACTATTTTATATGATTTAATGAACATGTTTTCTGATGCCATGAGTGCATTTTTTTGTGGTAATTTAGTATTTACGTATTTGCACGCATTTCGAGATTTACGATTTTATGTCTTGCCTACGTGCTATGTTTTCTGTGGTGATTTGATGGAAAGGTTTTGGATTTGAAAACATGGAATCGGGCACGAGACCCTTTTGATTGGAAACTATCGGACTTGGAGTCTATTTGATTTAATGAGAAATCGGGCTAGAGGCCCATTTGAGTTATACGATCGGGCCGGGGGCCTCGTTGGTTTACGAATTCGGGCTTGAGGCCCAGTTGGTTATGATATCGGACATGAGGCGCAGTTATGGTTTATAAACATGATTTTGGGTCAGGGACCCATATTTGGATTTACGATGGTTTATGAAAAACCCGGGCGTGGCCCTTTGAACGGTTTTGAAATGAATTATGAAACGGTTTTCCATATACCATTCTCATGAACGGACGCCCTCTAGACGTCTTGTAGTATCCTAGAGTAGTCACGGGGCATTGCCTACGAGGGGTCATTGCACGGAGCGACCGGTCCGTATAGTGACTCGGGAGCAGGGATTTCCAGAGGTCAAAACCTCCCCCCAAGGAGGGTCATTGATCTGCGGGTCATTGAACTGGGTGGACCCTGGGGAGACTTGGGATTTGAGACCCCGGGTAGCACGTGTAGCTTGGAACCGTGACAGGGTTGATTGTGACATCCTGGATGTCAAGCATCAGGGATGTCGATGGTTGGTTTTGGGCTGAGATCCAAGTGTTTTGGATTTGGACTGAGACCCACATGTATTGGTTTTGGGCTGAGTCCCACATGGATTTGGGCAGTGGCCTGTATGATTGGTTTCATTTACGATTTTGGGCCAAGGCCCTAATGGTTCATTTTGATTAAATGGTTTTCGAATGCATGCATGCTTTTTAGTGAAGGGCATAGATGTCTTCTTATGAAATTGTTTTATTAAACTATTTATTTTGTCCACTCATAGTCTTTTCTGGATTTTAATACCCTTCAGGTTGATTGCAGATGCGGGTTGTAGTGGAGACCGAGACATCACACTCCTCATTCGATCCTGGCGCACTCTGGAAGCCCTGGTTGGGGGCTAAAGTTGAAATTTTCCCTTATCTAACACTTCGTGTCAGACGAAAACAGGCACATCCCTTGTTAATCCCGGGGGGGGGGAGGGGGGGGGGGAGATATGGGATGGGTCTTGAAAATGAAGGTCATGGGACCCTGAGTCTGTAGACCGGCGGCACATTGGAATCAGAGTATGTGGGGATAATTCGGGTAAAAAAAGTCTTAAGGGTATTTTAGTAATTTTTTCTCCAAGGGCATTTTGGTCATTTTCTTGGAGATATTTTTGTGGGATGTAGACACGTTTCCATAAAGATCTGGACCTTTCCTTCTTTGTTTCACCATCCTACTTCTAATTATATGTATGTGATGGTGTTGTATAGGTTTCGGTGGAGAGAAACCGAAAAAGGAGAGTAAACACACCCAACTAGCAAACCATGATGAAAAGTGAGGGAAAGCCTCAGGGAGATGAGGGAACAAACTTGTGATGAGAAGAAGAAGGCATAAGGGAGAAACTACATGGAAACGGTGAACATAGGGGGAGGAAAAAATGAGCAAACCTTGAACCTATGAGCAAAGGGAATCAGGTTTTTGGTTTATGAAGAGGAACAACGATTATGTGTGTCCCTTTGTCCTTTAGGAGTCCTTGAGATCATTTCAAGCTTAAAAGTATGGTGTTTTCACGCAGGAAGGTCTATGAGGGGACTATGAAACCATGGCCGAAGTACATGGATTTTGACCAGGCCATCGAGGTGAGTTTTTCAAGTTTTATGTGCATAGAACTATTTCTGGATTTCTTTAGATGCACTTAGAGGTTTAAAATACGAGAACTTGTGGCCTTTATGGATTTAGAACCCGGCCATTATACGGATCGGACGACCCGGTTTGCAGAAAATTGGGTCTAGTGAGATATTGACGATGACTACTGTGTGGCGCGTGGCCACCACGCACAACACTTGTGATTGGTGTGTGGGGGCATGTGCCACACTTTCTGGGAAATTGACCAACATGAAAGTTTGAGTACTTGATCCTACGAGTCTAATGGTACAATCTTCGAGGCCATTAGACATTGTACCAGGGGTAGTTTTGACTGTCTGAATGTTTATTTTAATTTATTTAAAAATCCCAAAACTTATGGGATTAACATGTGAGCAAATTGAGATGATTCGTGACCCTGAAAGGTGATTGTTGACAGGAGGTGGTATTCTCGGATTTTACGGAAATGTGTGCAATGTGGTTTGGCTACGCGTACGATAAATGTGAGTGGACTTTTGTTTTCTCTAAACCCTATGCATGCATTTTTATATGGGTTTACATGATTAATTATGTGGATTGGGATTGTTTTATGGTTATTTAAACATGAATTTCTATGAATATTTGATGATTTTACAGTAATTGCAACTTTGCACGTTTTATGAGGAAATTATCGTATTGTGCTCTGATTTGTTACTTAATTTTGGAAAGTGGTTTTATAATCGATTTGACTTTTCTATATGCCTTTGGTGGAGTTTGATAGATTGGGATTTTATATGATTTTCTAGAATGTTTTAATGGCTCATTTTATAAGGTCTTTGGACGTACTTGTGATTTGGGTTTAGGCCCGAGTTTTGAGTTTGGTTTTGATTTCTTAACTTAGTTCTGGATATGGATTGTCTATAAAATACATATATGTGATTATTACGTATATATGTGATGGTGCCCATTGGTTAGTAGTCTCAGACGTCGAGCTGGCTCTCAATCCTGAGACTAGCATTATGTATGGTTGTGTGATTTCTGGATACATGTGGTGTGATCAGATATGGTTACTAGATATCATGTGATTGGTGATGTGATGGAACAACTCTCCTCGAGTTGTGGTTAATGGTGTCTCAGACGTCCAGAGTCGGGCTCTGTTTCCCTGGGACAGACTAGTACTTAAACGTCTAGAATAGGGCTCTATTTTTCTGGGATCGGTCCACACCCAGACGTCTAGAACTGGGCTCTATTTCCTTGGGTGATATCCATACGTCTAGAGCGGGGCTCTATTTTTCGGGGCACTCGGATGTCCAGAGCGGGGCTTTGTTTTCCCGAATGATATTAGTCTACCAGTAATGCATATTTGATATGATGATTTAGTTGCAAACATCGAGGATGAGTTAGTTGATATGATGGGTCGGCTCGGTATGATTAGCTGGTACAATATAGTTGGTTTCTGTGTGACTGGTATGGTTATGCCTTGGTATGATCATATCTGTGTTGGTTTATTGATATGGTTGGTTCACTATGTTTGTGGTGCGTATCCATTGGCACAAGGTATGTGCTTTGGTACTTTGATACGAGTTATATTGGACAAGTTTATGAAATTACTGGATTTTCTTATTACTGCTCGTATTTTAAGATGGTTGTTTTATTGGTAAACTTAATGCATGCATAGTATTATAAAAACGGAGGGAAATTAGTATGTTTTGAACTATATTTTTAAAACCATTATTTTCGCGCACTCACACATTTTTCTTGGTTTTGAAACCCTCTAGGGCTGCTGCACAAGAGTGGAGGTTTTTTACAGAGTGGAGGCATGAGCTCAGTTGCATATAAGCATCCTTTGTCTGACACGGTTTCAGGGGTTCATTCGGTATTTTAGGTTACCTGTCAGACGGGAGTAGGACCCGGGTATGTTATATGGTATTTTCCGGATTGGGTCCTATCAACGTCACCAGTCTCAGGAATATGAAGTAATGCTCCGAACGCCTGAAAACTAATCAAATATCCAGCCTCATGAAAACGGAGTCATGCTCTGAACACCTGAGCGTTGACCATATCCAAGGATGGTTGACGATGGAAAAACATTTCAAAAAGCCAAGTAAACTCATTTAACAAAATCGTTGACTCAAAACCAAGTCAAAACACATTCAAATCCAAGCTTGAGCCCAAAATACCATTTCCACAAAATGCCGTAAAATAAAAATGTCCAGAACCAATCAATAAATCCAAAAAATCATCAAATAATCATTTCGAAATCATACTCAAATCGTTTCCACATAAATCATGCAATAAAACAATTAAAGTATTTAACTATGAATGCATTGTAATTTATAAAAATAAAGTCCCTTCACACACCTTCCAAGCGGCTCAATTCCCAAATGTACACTCCTCTGTAGTTCCGTGAGTTGTTTAGACTATCAACAATTATAACCAAGGGTTACTAACATCCCAAATAACCTTACATTTAAATCCCCTAATTTTCGAGATTTAAATACAGATTAAAAAGTTAATCATAACGCTTTGGACACCCAAAACCATTACGAAATGATGTCTGATCGACTCGAAACTTGTGCCAATATGTTCGTAACGTCGATTTCATGAAATTACATGTTGACCAATTATTGATATACTGAGGAACGCGCCCCCACAAATTTCCAATACTCTCTGTTAGTGGACCTCACGTGCGGCCATGGTTCATCTTCAACCATGTGCGGGCTAACCCGCGAACCTGCAACTCTAGTCTGACTCGTTTTCATATCCGATTATAATTCCTTCCATTTTCACCCAATCTTCAATTTCAATCAACCTAAACTATTCTATTCAATCCCAGAAACAAGAATTCATTATCAAAATCTTGAATTCTCACCTTATTTTCAAAACCATACTCAATGATTTTCGGCCGAGTTTTGTATCCTTCATACCGAGTCTTCTCGTGTCCAATTTCATCTATTATCAAATTGATTCAGATCACTAAGGGTCAAGGATCATCACAGTCATCTTAATTTCAAGCTTTGAGTTCAAAATCTCAATGCCCAATTGTAGGGAAGCACTTTTTCCGAGTTTTCTCTTGGTTTCTCAACTCCATTCCTTTCGAATTCCTCTTGATTTTCCTCCCATATTTCCTTCTTGAAAACTTAAGTTTTTAGTAAGTTTTTGAACGACAACCATGAATACACATATAAACATACACAAATATACACACTGCCACACATAGTCAGTGCACATAGGAGATTAGGGGGAAAAGGAGATAAGGACACTTGTCACCATCATAGAAAAAAATATCTCATCTTGTCAAATTACCAAAATGTCCCAATAACAAAATTACCAAAATACCCTTGGTCATTTCAGACCCATAATAAGTTTGCCCATTCTCCAATTCCAGTATACCACATGTCCACAGACTCAGGAGTCCAAGACCTAAATAACTGTTTTTACAAAAAGTCAAAAAAACGTATTCTTAGAAAAAAGTCAACTTTTAACCTATGAGGGAAAAATCGTCAATTCTCTTTTTAATTCCAAAAATTATTTTTTCTGAATTTTTCGAGTCGTTACAATCTACGCCCTGAAAGGATTTTGTCCTCGAAATTCAAACGTGTATGTTCAACAACTAGAGTTTCTTTGCCCGCAACAGTATCTCGGGCTCCAACATTAATCCTCATTTGATATTCGTAACAATAACTAATATTTACACCTTCTAGCTCCTCCCGAGCCCTTGTTCTGAATTCCGTCTCCGTCCAGGTCCTAGTACAATCTCCTAACTCCCATCTAGGTCTTAATTCAACATTCGCAATCTATGCCACTCTCGGCATGCCTAGTCATCAAGCCGAAACATCGCTAGGCATGCTAGATCCTACAGATGATCTTTTGTCATCTCAAAATCTCAAATTCTCACTCCAATCGAGGAACTCAATCCTCTATCTTATCCGATGAACTCACTCCTCTATCTTATTCGAGTCTAACTCGACCGTAAATGTTGTAACTCTAACCTCTATGCTTGCTCATTATCCGGATCCACAAAAATCTCTTATATTGGAGTGTAGTATCAAAGTCTTACCCAAATAATCCAGGGTTCATCCACTCCCCAAATCTATCTTGGGATCAAACATACTCCTCATGTATATATCTCATCACTAGGCCGTGCACATGGCTCACGTCTTAGAGGCATGGCATCGGAAAACACAATTCAATATCAACCTTGCTCTAATACCAAGTTGATAGGACACGCTTCTAAATTGCTTTGATAATCGTACCCGAATCCCACTCTTGTCCGACAAACAAACTAAAATATTGAAATTACCCTCAACACTTGTCAAACAAGGGATACTCAAACTGATTCACTACACATGCCTTCGCTTCTCGATTAATTGATATTACTTTTACCGAGCATTAAAGTAAACACAAAGTAACACACAACACTTAATAAAAATATATGCAATTTAAACTCTTTTTTTGTAGATGTTAGTAGGTAAATAGGGATCATTCTTAACTGGAGAAATTTGGGAACATTCATAATGTTTAGTATAAAAGAATAAAAGAATAATATGGGGGAAGTTTTGAACAAAGTGTAAACATAAAAATACATGTAAAACAATTATAAAATTAATTTTACTCATATTCTAACCTTTGTACAATGGACTTTTCTTTAAACACAAATTTTACAAACACATTAACATTTTGCATATATTGAACCAATCATGAAATTTTACCTTCATCATTTCAATTACAAGCATACACTTTTCAATATTATAAATGCACCTAACAACTGTCATAAACATTTACAATACAATTCACCTTACGTTTTTTATTGAATGCACGTCAAACATTAAATCTCTTCAACCTTATTCTAAGTGCATCGAACAACGGTTATAAACACTTAGCGTTCAATTGAAGTTGAAGTACTGAAATGTGTGAAATAACTGAAATTCAGAAAGAAAAACACATGGAGATTGTATTCATAAGTACAAGTGTTAGAAAGGAAATACCAATACATATATTGAATTATAAGTAAAACCAAAAACAATATCAAGAGTTTAAGTAGAGAGAACGAAGTTACACTTTCGGGATCTAAGAACAGCATGAGATGCCTAGGTAGATGGAAACAATGGACTGTTATTCACAAGGTTCCCTGAACAGCAGACAAAACCTTGTGAAGATGGAGGGAAAGACAAGGGGAAAAATGGACTTAAAACTCTTGAATTGCCTTGGATATACTCGGCTAGGGTTTTCCTTTAGGGAGGCTCGAGTTTTTGTCTATCTTGTCATCCTACTAACATGTCCAAACTCTATCTTGCATACGATTCTCCTGATCCACAACAACCCAATCCTGAGCCAGAAGCGATACAATCCCGATCCACTCACTCCTAAGTGGATCTCACTTACTATCTCACTACTTCGCCGTCAATGCCCACAAATGCTCAGACCACCGCATCGGATCAAATTGATCAAGACTACAACACATCTCAAGACTCATCTAGATTGTGGATTCTCTTCAATTACCTCATATCAATCAGTTATAGTCACTCCTATCATTCTTACTTATTCTTTCTCTTTCGTCACCATACCACAGAACTCACAAAGGTCCACTGTGCTTCCGCTGCGCTACTCTGATCAAACTAACGACATCCTGACTGTTCTTACTGAAACATGACCTGCCAATGGTCATCGCATATCCCAGCTCGGTTAGTGGTACCTACCCGACACTGGCACCTCACGACTGGTCACAACCTCAACTCACGATGTGCCCATCCTACCATTCATAAGCATCCCAGCTCGTGGCACATCATCTTCGATCTAGGGCTCACAACACACTAATCCTGAATGTTCTCTCATACCGAGCCAAAACCCTCAATCTACGCTCGGGTCGGGGAAACTGACCTCCCTCGTATTCCACAATTCTAAGAAAATCAACGCTCTACGGTCTTACTAGACTCGACCAGAGTCATCCACCAAGCCATCAACTACCTCGGTTGCGCCCAACAACACCATCTCTAATCCAGCCAAAAGTCGGCCCAAGCCACAACAACTAACTCACCACAACCCCACCTTACGTTTTCCAAACTAAGCACCTATACTGGGGGTTCTCACTAAGGTACTCCCATTTACCAAACCAGTCATCCCAATGGGGTTCCTAAAATCATCATCATCACTCGGGTTCTCAAAACCCACGACATCCACTAGCTCACAACGACCTCACCACTCGGGTCGTCACACCCGGCTAAGAACATCTTTAACGTAACATCTGCACACAAACGTCAACCAGTAACCATCGCTAGGGGAAAATCCTTCAACTCCTAAAAGCAGGTTCCTTTATCCCCGCAACTCGAGGTATCCGGTTACTCGTAGCCGCACAAGTCCAATCTCGAACAATCTGACCAAGTGGTCACAATTTCATACTATCGTCATCCAATCGCCATCCGGAAAAACAGGCCGTTGTCATCTGGCCCAACAGGCCGTTGTCATCCGGCCCCACAAGCCTACCAGCCAACCAGCAATCGTATCTCTCACATCGAACTCACTGGTTACCATCCGGGTTAACCACTCTGGCATACATCCGACCCTAAGGTCCAACTATTGAGCATATCCAGCGCCAAGCACTCTATTTTTTCTGGCCCAAAGCCGGCAGGCATCACACCCCATCGCGTATCAGGCGACCAGCATTCCGTTGCTAGGGATCTAGCCACTAACTAAGCTACTAACTATCGTACTATCACTCGCCTGTCCAGGTTGATGACGGGATGTTCCGCGTCGAGACATCACATCCACAGTAACATCACAACACCCAAGTCGACGAACCAACTACTCTAGAAGCCAAAACCTCGCGCAGAGCACATAAATCTAGCTCTGATACTAATTAACACGGCCCATCCCCAATCCCCCGGGATTTGGGGATAAGTCATACTCATGTCTAACCTGGATTCGACACGAAGGCTAAACACTCGGTCAACCTCCATGGAACATGCAAGCCAGACAAGGGATTCCAGGTCAACGTCATCCGAAAAAAATCAACATCAGTTAACCAGAGTTCGTAGCAACACTGTGGATCGCGTGTGTGATGTCTTCGTCTCTATCTCAACAGTCTATACCACATCATCCTGGAGGGTATCGAAAACATAAAAAATGGTGAGTGAACAAAAATAAATAATTATAGAATAGACATTTATACCCTCCACGTAAAACCAATGCATGCATTCCAAAACCACTTCATTTTCAGCACAAGAAAACCATTGTATTTCCAAGGTAATAAAAACCATTTCATGTCCAAAGTCTCAAACCGTTCAGAAAAACTAGAAATCATTTCTTTACTCAAATAGGTTTCTCAAATCTAGGGCCTCAGCTCAAAATCATAAATCAACATCAAAGTATGGGAACTCAGACCCAAAAAATCCACATATCCAAAACATCTGGGCTACTTCCCAAAACATCTGAAAACCACAAGAAAATCAATAGAAAATCAAGTCAATCAATCTGCTAGATCTCAAGCACCGAGTCTTTAAACTGAAAACACATGTGCATTAGGCCTTCCCGGGATATCAACGAGTCTTTAAACTCAAAAACACATATCAGGCCTTCCAACGAGTCTTTAAACTCAAAACAACATATCAGGCCGTCCCGGGATATCAACGAGTCTTTAAACTCAAAACACAATCAACAAGCCTCATGGGATATTATCAATCAAGGGTCCTCCCCCGTCATTAATCAGCCGGGTCTTTAAACCCAAAACCAGATCCAGCAATAACAACCGGGTCTTTAAATCCAAAACCAATAGCAACGGGTCTTTAAACCCAAAACCAATAGCAACAGGTCTTTAAATCCAAAACCAATAGCAACGGGTCTTTAAACCCAAAACCAATTGAAAACCATAGGAACTCGAGTCCAAAACCAAATACGAAATCATCATTGGAAATCGCGATTCAAATTCTGAAATCACAGTATCGAAACCATCATCAAATCACGGTATAAATTCATATCTCGTAAAACGTGCAATTACGTAAGTATCTCAAAATACTTGCAAAATTGTAAACCACAGATATCATAATCATAATTATATAAATCACATGTAGAAAACATAGAAAACATTTATGCATACATCATAAGTTAGAAAGCAAAGTCCACTCACAGACCATTCGCGTCCCTGCCTCGATACACGTGTAATATGCCGTTCCTAGCTAATCCACTATCACCGGACTTCCCGAACCTGTCCATATCACATACTAAGGTCACTAACTACTTTATAAAGCTTCTACTAATTCCCCGTAATTTTTCCGAATTTTTAACTATTTTTAACCTAGCCTTTAAACCTTCGGACATCCCGAAACAGATCGAAACGATGTCAGATCGACTCGAAACTAGCCCCAAAATGTTTGTTACATCGATACGATAAAAAGTCATGTTAAACACTGGCCTAGGAACAGTGCCACGCGCCCCCACGTACCGCCCAAAGGGGCTGCGCGTGGGCCTCACGTGTCTGCACTGTTCATCTTTTTCCTCGGGTAAACCCGGTTCAGGTCGGTCCAGACTAACCCGGTCTAGCCCGAACCAGTGTGAGCGGTTTTCTTCCATTTTTAGTCCATTTTTAGTCCTTTTAATTCCTATAGATTCGTCCTACTATTCCTAATCTATTCACATAAGCAAAACATGAAATTGAGGTCAGTAGTATCCCTCCCAAACGAACGATCAAAGTCCAATTTTTCCATCGTCCATTCCATGTGATTTCGGCCACCTCCTGCCGTGATTCCAAGCCCAAACATTTCCTTTCAACCTCTAAAACATTACCCAATCATTAATATCGATTAATAATCACCAAAAACCAACTTACCATTTTTGAACTTCAAGCTTACCGTGTCAAATTTTCCAGCCACCATCCACGGCGAGTCACCGTTCCAAGCTTCCTCAACCCCTGGCAACCCCAGAATCATCATCCCGTTCACCAATTTGTTTGTTAACCCCTCAAACCAAACTTCACCATTTCAAACTCCATAGGAAACACACGGGTTTCACAGGATCTTCACCTCACCTCACCTTCGTGGGCACCGCCGTGGCCGTCGTCCTCCTCAGCTCAACCTCCCCTTCCATTCTTGTTCACACCTTAAAAGCAAAAACTGAGGATCAAGAGGGTAATCGGGGTGGGAGTTCATGGTTTACCTTGTTCCTTTGTTTTTTCCTTTCTCAAACCCGTGCTAAACCATTGTTCCATTTGTACAAATGTGTAAGGCGGCGTGCAATGTTCCACAACCATCCAGAGAAAGGACAAGTGTCCCACATCCACTGGGGACATTTCCCCAGACAGCAAGGTGTCACAATTCCGCTGGCACAGATCCCAATGCACAACAAAAAGACCAAATTGCCCTTTTGGGCCAAATTACCAAAATGCCCTTAGCATAGTTAGACCCAAATCCGAGCAATCCAAAATCCGATGACAGCGTGCCGCCTGTCATTGTGCTCAGGGAATCGAGACCTACCTAACGGTCGTCAAACTATGTGAAAAATACATGTCGTATAAAAAGTCAACAGTTTGCCCCTCTCAACCAAATTACCGAATACACCTCGACTTCCAAACGTCATAACTTCTTCCTAGAATGTCAGAATCGGACGTGCCACCTATCTATGAACTCATGACGTCCCGAACTATGTCACAGTCATCGACCCAAGTCCATTTGACCGCCCGAATAAAAATTCAACGTTTCGCTTGATTCTAAGGCCAAAATCGTCATTTCGCACTGTCCGGCCGAACGTACCCAACTAATCACCGATTAATCTCACTAATTCGTCATTAATCACTAATCTAATCCCAGTTTTCGGGATGGGTCGTTACAAGACGCGCGTCCCCAATTCGAGAGGGCATGATCGGTGAGCGCTTGCTAAATAGAAGTTTGGATTATTAGGGTAGACTCAGTAGGGAGCTATCGAATTCCGAGGCTCTTTTTGGTGGCTTCCTTTTTCTTGATCATAACTTCTTCGATAAAACTCCGATTGGGATGAATCTTTCGCTAACATTCTCATAATGACGAGCTCTATCCAATTCTGCACATTTCTCACAAAATATATTATTTTTTCATATTGTTTGGCATTTTTGCATTAAAAGTTAAGCATAAAGGGTATAAAATAATATAAAATAATGCTCAAATAAAGGCTTATCAAATACCCTCACACTTAGACTTTGCTAGTCCCTAGCAATTACTAAAATAAACTACGAATTCAGAAAACTAAGCCCTTAACCCATTTGTCTCAAATTTCATTAATATACACATGGCATTAAAGATTTACACTATAAGAAATTTAAGCATTAGGAATTCAAAAGTTAATAATAAGTAACAAAATGCTTCAACAAGTAAGACAATGAGTCAACTCGGTGAATTAGATCTCAACATGAATAAAACAAGTATTAATCAACTTACAAGGATATGCACTCATAGTTCTCACTCAATATCTAGTTTACACTCAAAATATGTGTGAGAGATAAAATAGTAAGGCACTCAAATAGCTCACATATTTTAGAAATAAAGAACATCGTGCAATTTCAATATAAAGCCTTAAAGGAAGAATCAAACATACTTGCACAAATGAACTAAAACCATAAGCTTACTCAAGTGATAAACTCAACAAATCAAAATTTACCATCTTAAGGATCATAAGGTCTTTATGATGGTTGTAATGGGGTTAAGTTTAGAGGCATTGAATATATAGGATAATTGGTGTTCAAAGTCGTTCTAAGACTCAATAAAAGACTCCCAAAATGAAGCATACCTTCCTACCTTTAGTGCTATGACATCAATAATCCATCCCATAGGCCAAGTTTCATCGTGGTGGGCATCGCCATCATTCTTTGTGTCGGATTTACAAGTATAACTCAAAATTTTACATAATCAAACCTTATTACCTTTTGAGAGACTCATAAACATTGTGTTTTCATTATTTTTCGAACTATTTCTTTTTTTTAAAGGTAATAACATGTGTCAACATTACAACAAAGTTTGAGCAAGTTAATCCATAGAATACATTTAGAAGTCTTCAAAATATCATCAAGTTCTCTTCACACTATTTTTATGTCTTCAACCGAGTCTTTGGAACAAGGGTAAAAGGTGTCTATACTAGGCTCAAGTGTGTAGATATTCATGGTGATGAAAGAAAGGGCTTAATGTGAGCTCAAATGGGTTAAACTAAGGGGGTCACAACTTGGGCTCACAAATAGGGAATATGTATGTTTGAATGTTTGGTATTAACCCTAATGCCTTAATTATGTCCAAAATCAGAGAGTTTATTGAATTCAAAGCTTTGAAAACCACATGGAAGTAAGTTCTAGCACTCTAGAGTTCATTAAAAGCTATCACAAATAGTATTGAGGCATATTAATATCAATTCAAACGAAGAACTTATGAATCACTCATAAAAGATGTATATAAAGTTCTAAAGCTCGCATAAGGTTCAAATGATTCAAACTTGTCTTAACATGCTCGTTTCTGTACCAGTTTATCATGCATCATCTACTATAAGCCATAAACACTCAATCACAAAGTATTAACAAACAAATTCAAGTTGTAATGATCATCTACTTCATTTTTATCATTGACAAGTTAAAGGGCATCCTAAGACTCGTACGAACCACTAAGTAACAACAAAAAGACTCAAGGAATTCAATAAAAACTTTTTTTTTTGGTTTAAAACAAATAAAAGTGTAAACCATTCCCCCACACTTAAACTCTACATTGTCCTCAATGTAAGAAACCATAAAGTAAATGAACATAGAATCTCAGTAAAGAAGAAGGTTGCATGAAAAGAAAGCAAGAAAAACATAAAGTAAATTAATTGAAATATAGTGAAGGGTTTGAGAGGGCAAATCTGCGTGATGACTCCTTCATAACTCGGGAATACATTGGGTTGCTTCCCACAAGCGCTTGAACTTTAACGTCCAGTCTACCTAGACGAGAGGCCTTAATTGCTTCACTAAGTGGCTCTTTCCCTTTCCGACCTTGAATTAAGGTTTGGTGTTGGTTGAGGTGGAAGCACTCTACTCACTTGAAGTTGGCCCATGAAATTTAGTAGCTTATTCATTTGGTCCTTAAGATCTGCAATGTTTTTCTGCTGATTTTACTGATCTGTTACAAGAGCCTGAGACGTATGTTAGGACCCGACTCATCTAGCACCATATTGTCCGCTTTGGGCCTCACCCTCACGGTTTTGTTTTCGGGAGCTCATGGTGCAACTTCCTAGGGGGTCACCCATCATGAAATTACACCAGCCTCAACTCGCTTAACTTTGGGGTTCCAATCCCCCCCAAAGCCACTTGAGCTCCCAAAAGGCCTAGTGCTAGATAGGTGTGTGCCTACACCTTTAAGGCACACCATCATCCTCTCCCAGACCATTCCCCCTCGCAGGAATGTGGGATTGTTCACCGTTCCCTCCAGGACACGGGTCTTACAATCCACCCCCCTTAGGGCCCAGCATCCTCGCTGACACACTAGCACACTTCCCGATCGGGGTCTGGCTCTAATACCAAATTGTCAGGACCCGACCCTCCTCGGTCAGGACCCGACTCATCTAGCACGATATTGTCCGCTTTGGGCCTCCTTGCCCTCACGGTTTTGATTTCGGGAGCTCACGGTGCAACTTCCCAGTAGGTCACCCATCATGGAATTGCATCAGCCTCAACTCGCTTAACTTTGGGGTTCCAATCCCCCCCAAAGCCACTTGAGCTCCCAAAAGGCCTAGTGCTAGATAGGTGTGTGCCTACACCTTTAAGGCACACCACCATCCTCTCCCAAACCATTCCCCCTCGCAGGAATGTGGAATTATTCACCGTTCCCTCTAGGACACGGGTCTTACATCATAGCCATTAGATTTTGCTACCCTTGGGAAAGAGCAGCCAACATTTTATTATAATCAGGGTTAGAAGATGAAGAGATATTATGAGGTGCATGATTATGAGAAAAGTTAGAATATAGAACTGGGGGCCTAGGGTGCCATGTGGATTGTTGCAATTGGTTCTGGTGCGGATTTGGGCTTGTAGACATGTGCTGAGGGTTCAGGACATTGTTTGGATCTCTCCAACTATAACCTTGGTGCTTTGGTCCTTCCTGGAAGCCTCCAATGGTGTGTGCCATCTTTGTTCTGTTGTTTTCCTCTCCTACTAGAAGGCATTGGTCTTCAAGGTGGCCTTGAGAGCATATGGAACATACTGGAGCTACATGCTTCGTCAAATCTAACACATTCGCCATAAGCACAAAGTTTGAGTAAATGTTGTTAAAGTTAGAACAAGGTTATAATAATGTCATCAAAGATGTAAGTTAGTTTGTCAGAAATGCATGTTTTTGAATGATGCAAGTTTTCGTTAAGAAGCCAAGTTTTGTTAAAGATGCAAGTTAAATTAAAAATGCAAGTTGAGTTAAAGATGCAAGGTAAAGATGCCATGACAAGTAAGGTAAGGGAAAGTATAAACAAACGTAACTGAAATATATACAAGTAGGAAATAACTTACATACAAGTAAGAGATGACAAAGTATAAGCAAGTGTAGAATGCATAAAGTAGAGTCATGGCAAAATCAAGCGAATGCACAATTCAAAAAAGTTTAAACTAATGCAAAACATGAAGATCTACATGAAAAATGGTGTGAATGCATAAGAGATACATTGTTAGAACCTGCACAAGACATAAGTTACGTGACAATGCATGAAAAGAATGACTTGTACCTTCGATCTCACTTCCCTAGATTCACTTAGTTTAGGGTGTCAGGACCCGTCCCAAATCCCCCGGGATTAACATGGGACGCGCTTGATCCCGTCTGACACGAAGTGTCAGACCAGGGAAAATTCCGTCTCTAGCCCTCACCGGGCTTCCAGAGCACACCAGGATAGTAGGAGGAGGAGTGTGATGTCTCGTCTCTACTACAGCCCGCCTCCGCGATCAACCTGAAGAGCATTCAAAAAACGAAAACTGTGAGTGGACAAAATAACGTTTTCATTAAAAACATTTTCACTTTAAGACATTTATGCCCTTCAATAAAAGCATATGCATGCATTCAAAAACCATTTATCAAACGTTCATAAAATCATTTGTCAAACATTCTCAAAACCTTTCAAGGGTTCATGCCCGGTTCCCATAAACTGTCATGGCCCATAAAAACCATTCAAGGGTTCATGCTAGTCCCCATAAACCGTCATGAACCATAAATCCATTTGGATCCCCGACCCAAAATCACAAAAACCTGAAAATCCAAACATTGGAACTCAGCCCAAATCAAACACCAGTGGGACTCAGCCCAAAACCATTTTCAGTGAAATACCAAAACATACAAACCACTTTACGAAATATAAAACATGGAACACGAGGTCTCCGCCCCCAAATCACTTTCATAAAACCTCATACATACTCATACGTATAACCCATCCGTGGCACTTCCGAGAAGATGCCAACTCGGGGCACACATCCCCTAGGGAACACATCCCCGATATATGTCACGATATCATCTCTATCCTAGTGTGTACACTACTCGAGGTCTCACTCCGAGTCTTCTCCTAGGAATTCTCCATCTGGGAGGCTCTAACTTTGGACCTAGTCCGATCATCTCTCCGGAATCTGGTCTGGGACCATATCATAACTCGTAACCCCCACTCCTGGAACGGAATCCCTATGGGGACACCCATTCTGGTCTGTGGATTGTGACTCTCCAGGTCGACGTCTGGAGGAGACCATATAAATCATATGGAGGGTTCATATTCATTTTCAAAACACTTTCTTTCTTCCTCAAAACACATTTCAACTGGGTATCATACTCGATTCGTCTCAACAGGATTCCTCGAATCCGATTCAAATCAATTTCACAGGCCTCGACCTAAATCCACAGTTCAACAGGGACTCATGCCTGAATTCTCATTTTATAAACTGAACTGGGACTCAAGCCCGATGTTACAATCAACTGGGCATCCAGCCCGATATCACGATAACTGGGCCCTAAGCCCGAAACCATAACTCAACGGGACCTCAAGTTCGATTTCACAACCAACAGGGCCTCAAGCCCGATACTACAGTCAAATGGGCCTCAAGCCCGAGATTACAACCAAATGGACCTCAAGCCCGAACTCGTAAACCAACGGGGCCCTCGGCCCGATCGTATAACTCAAATGGACCCTCGGTCTAATTCCTCATTAAATCAAATGGACTCCAAGTCTGAGATTTTATAAATCAAATGGGCCTCATGCCTGAGTTCATATTTCCAAATCCAAAAATCATTTATTAAACCCTCGTTGAAAACCTAGCATGTATAAGCATCGTATAAAATTGTAAATCTCGAAATACATGCAAATACGTAAATCCTAGGCTACCACAAACAAATGCACTCATGGCATCACAAAACATATATTAAAACACTTATAAAACATTTATGCATGCATCGAATTCGAAAGATGGGTCCAGTTACAGACCATCCGAAGCAGCACCTCGATACGCATGCCATAAGCGTCTCTCGGACCAATCGTCATCTCTAGGATTCCCGAACCTGTCCAAATTAATTTAGAGGGTTACTAACTACTTATATAACCCCTCACTAAATCCCCGTAATTTTTCGGAATTTCTAACTATTTTTAAACGCGAACCTAAACCTTCGGACGTCCCGAACTATATCGAAATAATATCCGATTGACACGAAACCAGTCCCAAAATGTTCGTTACATTGAATAGATGATTTCACATGTTGGAAGTTTCCCCAAAGGAGTCACCACGCGCCTGTACGCGCTCAAGGAATATCCTGCGCGTGGGCCTCACGCGCCGGACTGTTCTTCTTCAAGCTTGGCCGAATAGGCCGGTCGGGTCCAAGCCTGTGCAGCCGGTCTAACTGGACCGGCGTGACTGGTCCAGGGTTCCCCACTCTTCATTTTTAGTCCAATCTTCTTCTTTTCAATCCTAAACTTCCTAATTCAATCCTAGGAACTAGTTTGTGCAACCAAATCTACCTAAAACCCATAAAAACCCACGGGTTCAATCTTCCTCCACGGTTCAACAAAACCCAGATTCTCCCAGGCTTCACAACCATGAAATCTCATCCAAAACTATCCTATTATTTCTCTAACAACTCAATAAACTCACTCATAACATCCAAAACCGTCCATAACATC
The DNA here is from genome assembly GCA_032719365.1 of Prinsepia uniflora. Lineage (NCBI taxonomy): Eukaryota > Viridiplantae > Streptophyta > Magnoliopsida > Rosales > Rosaceae > Prinsepia > Prinsepia uniflora. The sequence goes on from CM064864.1 coordinate 30,552,383, forward strand.
AAAATCACAATATTGGATTCAAAAATCACAACCGAGCTTCTTACCTCTCTCCACCGTGCACGGCGGCCTAGCTGCCTTCTGCCACCATCTTTAGCTTCAACAGCCTCCTCTCACTCTCTTGGTTCTTTAGAAATGATCACATGGGGTAGGGGTTTGGATTTGGGGTTGGATGGTCGATCGGGTTTGGTTTGGGTTTGGTATGCACGAACAAGCAAGGGAGGATATGCATGAATGCAAAAGGGTTGGCCAGTGGATGGGTGACAGTTGTCACTCATCCATTGGGCAGCACAGAAATATCTGGGGCCCATTTAATTCCAAAAGTCCCTCGTCTCGTAAAACACGCAATAGTACTTTCGAACTTCCATGAACCGTAACTTTTCCGTCAAACGTCCGAATTCGACGTGCCACCTGTCTACGGATTCGTATCATTTTAAACTACGTAATGCTCCTTGGCCCTCTTCCATCGAACCTCCCGGGTCAAAACTCAACTATTAGCCCCTATTCAACCAAATTACCAAAATGCCCTTGGACTTCCGATCGTCATAACTTCTTCCACGAATGTCGGAATCGAGCGTGCCACCTGTCTATGAACTCGTGACGTCCCGAACTACGTCAGAATCATTAGCCAAAGTCCATTTGACCGCCTGAATAAAAAGTCAACGATTTACCCATTCTAGGGGCAAAATCGTCATTTCGCCCTGCTCGTCCGTTAATCCTCGTCTAATCTCCGATTAGTCTCGTTAATCCGTCATTAATCCTTAATTAATCCCGTTAATTCGGGACGGGTCGTCACATAGGGGGCCCAGTGATGAAATCCGAGCACCATGACTCAGGGAGGGTATGCAATCTAATAATGCAATAAGTAAAGCTTTAGAATGTCGTGAATAACTTTCCCCTTCCGTTTCTCATTAGTACTTTCCTGGACGTACGACCTGGGCATACTAATAACCACACTTCCACCATTCAACGTTAATCATGGCCAGTTGGGATAGATGTAACGCGAGAAGTAAGGATAATTTCGAGAACACCCCGAGGCTAGCTTAGCTAAGGAATATACTCCATTGGTGTTCCCTTTCTTAATCCAAAACTTGTCACTAATCATAACCCTCATAGACACCATGACCAATTGATGGAAGTTTTAGTGAATTACCAAATCCAAGTGTTTATGAACTCCGCCCCAACCTCGTGTCCATAGATTCAAGTATACGGTGTGTGGTGATGAAATTCACACATCATGAAGGGTTAAGGAGAAAGCAAACAAAAGGGGCACTACCTGTTCCTAACAGTAAAACTTTGAAGAAAAAATGACCTTGTGTAACGACCCAGAAATTCGAAAAAGGAAAATTTGGAAAATTTGAAGGAAATGACGATTTTGCCCCTGGTTATAAGGGTCGAAAGTTGACTTTTTGATCGAGACCTTGTTTAGACTTTCTAGAAGTACAGTTGGATAAGTCTCGGGACACTGAATCCGTAGACAGGCGACACGCGTCAATCGGAGTTCGAACGACCAAGTTACGGGTCTAGAAGTGTGAAGGGCAATTTGGTCATTTAGTAAAAAAGGGTAAAATGGTAATTTTGGTAACATAAATTTATGATTAATCGTAGGAGACTTAGTTAGTCCTTGGGGTGACACATGTCACCTGTGAATATGGCATTAGTGTCACTGTGGCCATGTGTGTGTGTCGTGTGATGGCTATGGCTTCATGGCTCTAAATTGATTTAGTGTCGATCATAAAATGTATTCAAAACCATGGAGTCGGCAGGGACTTCTCTATGTACCATCTGGCAATTGTGAGAGGAAATTAGTAAGGAAGAACAGGGGAGAGAATAGAAGGGAGCCATAAAAACCCGAAACCTATGCTTGATCAATTAAAAATTCAATTGTTGAGGTTGAGACCAACCCAAGTCGAATTAATGTAAGAGAGAGTTTTCTGGAACCATTTTGCATCGAACCGCCTCTAAATTGGGGAGAATTGATGGAGGGAAGGTCAAGAACTGAAGCTTCAAATCTCTGAAAAATTCGAGATTGAGTTCGAGTTAAAGGAAGCGTTGAATGATGAAATTGAAGTTGTAAGACTATTAAGCATGATGCTACGATGCTTCTTGATGAATCAATTGCAAGAAAACAATAAGAATTGATTGAGATTGAAGGGTGAACAGTAACTGCGACCGTGTGGAAACATGGAGGTTGAGTTCGATGGTATAAAGGTAAGTTGTTGTGTAATTAAGATTACAGGACCTCAATTAGAGTTATAACGATGCTATATGATGAATTAATTGTGGAAATTGAACACGAATTGTGTAAGACCCGTGTCCTGGAGGAAACGGTGAACAATCCCTCATTCCTGCGATGGGGGAATGGTCTGGGAGAGGATGGTGGTGTGCCTTAAAGGTGTAGGCACACACCTATCTAGCACTAGGCCTTTTGGGAGCTCAAGTGGCTTTGGGGGGGATTGGAACCCCAAAGTTAAGCGAGTTGAGGCTGGTGCAATTCCAAGATGGGTGACCCCCTGGGAAGTTGCACCATGAGCTCCCGAAAACAAAACCGTGAGGGCGAGGCCCAAAGAGGACAATATGGTGCTAGATGAGTCGGGTCGTGACTGAGGAGGGTCGGGTCCTGACAATTTGGTATCAGAGCCAGACCCCGACTGGGAAGTGTGCCAGTGAGGACGCTCGGCTCTAAGGGGGGTGGATTGTAAGACCCGTGTCCTAGAGGGAACGGTGAACAATCCCTCATTGCTGCGAGGGGGGAATGGTCTGGGAGAGGATGGTGGTGTGCCTTAAATGTGTAGGCACACACCTATCTAGCACTAGGCCTTTTGGGAGCTCAAGTGGCTTTGGGGGGGATTGGAACCCCAAAGTTAAGCGAGTTGAGGCTGGTGCAATTCCAGGATGGGTGACCCCCTGGGAAGTTGCACCATGAGCTCCCGAAGGGCGAGGCCCAAAGCGGACAATATGGTGTTAGATGAGTCGGGTCGTGACTGAGGAGGGTTGGGTCCTGACACAGACCACAGTACAAGGACTGCAGAGTCAATGTTGTGTGTGTTTTAGAGAGATTAGTGATGAGATGGAGTTATATTTATGAAAGGGTTCAGTGGTATTTATAGTAGCTATAAATGTAGTGGTTGAGCACTATTTGGAGTAGGTTCCAAGTTACAATAGGAGACATTGAAATACCCCAAACAGTGCAACACGTGGATTACTTCTTGGAATACTTGGTGGATAAGCATGCTAACTGGAACTATTTGTGCTGGCTACCGAATAACTTTCCTGGACAACATGTTAATTGGCACTACTAGCATCGCATGCCAACTGGTGGGCCTACAGACTGGAACCATCTGTGCTAGCCGACGAATGACTTTCCTAGATAGCATGTCGACTGACACCACTAGCATTGCCTGCCAACTAGGGTTCCTACCGATGATATGGCGGTGTTGCTCGTACGAAGTCTAATTAGTCGATATGGTATCATCATAAGTCCTTTAAGTCTTTGAGTGAGGTAGATTCCCCCAATCAAGGACTTGTAACCTAAGCAGATACGTGGTGACTATCCAGGGGGATGTACCCCCTAGCCCTCCAAGTGCTAGGCAGCGAAAGTGTACATTGTTCAACCTATGAGTATCAGTCCCCAGTGTTGGGTCGGTTAGGATGGTTCCTGCATGCTGGAAGAGTGAGTATAATATTTAGGCTCATGATCGGTCGTAATGTGCCTTCTTGCCGATCAGGGCCACGAGAACACCTTAGATGATGTTACCGATCGGTCGCAATGTTCCTACTTGTCGATTAAAGCATTGACGTCTGAGGGTACTTCGCAAGTTGCTTCTAATTGGTCCCAATGTGCTTGCTTGTCGATCTAAACATTGACGTATAAGGGAACTACGCAAGTGGCTCCTAATGTAACGACCCGTCCCGAAAATTAGGCTTAAGACAGTGATTAGTGAAGGATTAGTAAGCTGAAGCAGTGCTTAGTTGGGTATTTTTGGACCTTGGGCGTAGAATGGCGATTTTGCCCCTAGTTCGGGCAAAATGTTGACTTTTAGTTCAGGCGGTCAATTGGATTTTGACCGATGACCAGGACTTAGTTTGGGACGTCACGAATCCGTAGACAGGTGGTACGCCCGATTCCGACATCCGAGGAGGAAGTTTTGATGTTCGGAAGGTTGAGGGCATAACCGTAATTTGGCTAAACTAGGGGGAAAAGTTGACTTTCTGGACGATCAGGTTTTGACTTGTTGACCTAGGATCGTTAGATAGATTTCATCGTCCTGAGTTCGATGAGAGGCGGCACGTATTCATCGGACTTAGGATGTGTGAGTTACAGGTCTAGAAATGTAGTGGCACAACGGTAAATTTGACTTAAAAGGAAGGGTATTTTGGTCTTTTGGTCGTTTGGGCAGTGTGCAACCAGGTCAGGACAAGTGTACAATGAGATGGGGATATTTTTGGAAAGGGACCATGGGGTGGTGACACGTGCAGTGTGTGTAGTGGCTTCTAGGCCGTGCACGGTGTGTGTTCAAATGTGTAACCGTGGGTGTGTGTTTGTGTTCGAAGAACGGAAACAGAGGGAGAGAATTGGGAGATTTGGACGGTGTTTTGTGTGTGTTGTGTAAATTGGTGAGGGGGTGAGTGATCAGAGGTTGAGGAAGAGACAGTGAGGGAGTAGGGAGGTGTTGTGCTTGTGTGTGAGAAGTGTGAGAGCCACGGGAAAACCAGGGAGAAAACAGGGAGGAAGTGAGTGATTGTGGTGGTGGTGTGGCCGTGTACGGTGTAATTGGACTCGTGGTGGTGTCGTGAGGGGTGAGAGGAGTCGACCAGCCCCAGCGGAGCCTGCGACGGTGACCGGAGGACAAGTAATTCCTCATCCCCGTTTCTTTGCTCTGCTTTGTTGTCTGGATTCAGGAGCTAAGTTGTAGCTTTAGGGGTAGAATCGAGGAGTCTAGTGAGGTCTAGGGAACTCAGTAGAGTCTTGGGTGTCTTCTGGTTGTGCAGCCGTGACGGGGAAGTGCACGACGGAGGCTAGACGATGAAGAGTACCCTGTGTGCTCTGTTTTTCCGTTTTGCTTCAAACGTAGAGTCGTGGACTTAGGGAGTGAGTCGACGGTTTTAGTGAGTAAGGTGAGGTTCAAGGAGGTTCTAGGAACCGTCTACGGTGGTTACCGTGACGGGGGGTGACCGGGTTAGACGGATTGTGAAACAGGGCAGGTGTTCGGGTTTCTGTTTGAGTTTGAGTCGACGAGTGAAAGGCTGAGTCGAGGAGTTTGAGTGAGAGGGATGGATAGCTTAGGTCTGGACGAAGAAGATGGTGAAGGAAGGAGGTGTTTTGGTGCAGGTACGGCGGAGAACCACTGACGCCGGTTCGATTTGCAGGAACTGTGCTGAACCGGGTTGACGCGAGGAAGGCGATGCACTATAGCAGGTGCGTGAGGGCCACGCGCAGCCACTTTGGCCGGTGCGTGGGGGCGCGTGCGGCGGCGACTGGGGAAGTTGTCAACATGGTTTTTGGTCTAGGGGTTGTGACGAGTCTTTTAGCGTTGGTTTCGGGTTAAGCGGACGTCGAATCGAAGTAGTTTCGCGAGGGTGAAGGTTTAGGGTTCCGGTTCGGTACGTTTAGGACCTGGGGATTTTCGGGGAAAATTAGGAGAGTCTTCGTAGATGTGTTAGTAACGTACTTTGGCGGTTGTTGACAGGATCGGAACTTCCCGAGGAAGCTGAGGAACGTACGAGACGTTCGGGACGCGATTGAGGGCTCGGTACTGTGAGTGGACCCCTTCTCTAAACTCGAGCATGCATAACTATTTTTCTATAATTGTTTTATAGTTTTAATCATGATTCTATGTTTATCGAATATGCTTTGTTGATTTTACATAATTGCACGTTTTTTTCGAGGAAGTTCGATTTTTAGCACGTTTTAAGAGGATATTGTGATTTCTGAATATGGTGCTATGGGTTCGGGATTTCAATGGATAAGTGGTTTAAATGCTTCTAAAGGGATTTTGAAACATGATGTGGTGATTAAAAGGTTTTCAGTTTTAGAATCGGATTTCGGAAAGCGGAATTTGGTTTTAAAAGTGAAAAGTGGATTTCTGCATTTGGATTCGGAATGCCGGAAGGGCATCAGACCAGTGATTTCCGATTCGGGTTTGGATGTGGATTGAGAAAGGGTTTTCAAATGGTTTTGATTGGATTTGCTGGATCTGGTTATTGGGTTTAAAGACCCGGATATTGATTTGACGGGGGACGGGCCCGGATTGGGTTTAAAGACCCGGATTGAGTTTAAAGACTCGGGAGTTTAAAGACTCGGATATATTGATATTTCCCCCGTAGGCCTGTTGAGTTTAAAGACTCGGGAGTTTAAATTATTGAGGCCTGAATTGAGTTTAAAGACTCGGGAGTTTAAAGACTCGGATAGGTCCAGCAGGTTTGATCGGAAAATGATGATTTGATGTTCTTGGTTTATGATACGATTTTATGATGTTTATACCATGATTTCCTTAATGGTGCTTTATAGTGTTTCTGTTCTTATGAGGATCGTTATATGGTTTATACCTGTTTTAATAACTGGGTTATGCATGTGGTTTCAAAACGGGGGGCTAAACCCGGTTTTCTTATAAAATGGTTTTGGAAACTTTTCTTTTATGTATGGTCCACTCACACCTTCTGTTTTAACTGCCCTCCAGGTTGTGGAGCTAGCGCGGGGTGTCGACGTCAAGGCAGTGTCTGAGGCATAGAAGTCACGAGAGGGATCCCGAAGTGTTTTAAATTTTCCGTGTGCGTGTACTCTTTGTATCGGTTTTTTCTTTCTTTTGTATGTAGAACTATGCTCTATACACCTTCATTTCGGGATATGTTGTTTAGTTTCTCCTGCGTCTGACTGAGTACTTTGGTGGTTAGAGTGACTTTACTTTTGTGTGTGTCAGGGTGTCAGACGGGAGCAGGATTTACCTCGGTTTTCGGGGTGAAACCGGGGTGGGTCCTGACACCTAATCAGTCGCAATGTGCCTGCTTGCCGATCAGGGTCGTGAGAGCACCTCGCTTGATGTGTCTGATCGGGTGCAATGTGCCTGCTTGTCGATTGAAACATTCACGTGTGAGGAGACTTCGCCAGTAGCTCTCCTAATGTGTTCGATCGGTCGCAATGGGCATGTTTGCCGATTAGGACATTGACATTTGAGTATATCTACAGAGTGGCTCTTGATCGGTCGCAATGTGTCTACTTGCCGATCATGACCACAAGAGCACCTCACATGATGTTCTTGATTGATCGTAATGTGCCTGCTTGCCGATCAAAATATTGATGCATGAGGGTACTTTGCTAGTACCTTGCCAAATGTGTCTGATCGGTCACAACTTTCCTGTTTGCCGATCGGGACATTGGCGTATAAGGATACTGCAAAATGGCTCCTTATCGGTCACAATGTGCCTGTTTGCCAATCAGGGTCATGAAAGCACCTCATTTGGTGTTTTCGATCAGTTGCAATGTGCTTGCTTGCCAATAGGAACATCAATGTTGGAGGATACTGCGCAAAAAGCGTCTGATTAGTCGCAATGTTCCTACGGGCCGACTGGAGCAAACTTCAAGTGTGATTTCGGTTTTTCAAGAATCAACATTTTTTTGTACTTAGGGCTTACGTATCTGTGTATGTAATCTGTATGTAGGAAAAATGTGGTAGATGCATAGCACCATTCAGATTGTTGGTCTGTAACTTGAGGCGGCATAGGCGCCTATAAAGGGGCAAAAATTCCCCATTTATCTACTTTTGGTAAATAAAACTTCAGAGCATTGAATTGATACCGATTAGAGTTTCCAGCTCTAGATTGGATTGCACTCGACAGTCGACTACCGATCACCCTTGTCTACCGATCAACGAGAACTTGAGTTAAATTGCCTTCCTTTTCCCTTTAATGTTTTGCTGTTCGGTAGGAGTAGTGGTGTGCTTTGTCGTAGTTTCCCTTCTAATTTGGTATTTTTAGAAGTCAGAGTCCAGGTCAACTAGTGGATCTGTGGCGAATCCCCGCAAAACTCTTGGTGGTGAAACACTCCTCATTAAGCAATTGATGGGCTGAGTGATATGAGTGTTTCATCAACTTCTTTTAGGTCCTCGTCGATCGGAAGTAGCTATGCATCATCCTCCTTAATTGATAGCTTAGATGTAGCTTCATGGTTGTTGGATAAGGAATTAAGGAGGCAGAGTGAGGTTATCGATCAGAGTAAAGGCATAGATTAGAGTCAGGGTACCAATCGGCGACCAAACATAGAGGGTAGGCAGGGTGCTGACCAAGAGGCCTCAACGACAAAACCTCGTATGATCCAACTAGAAAGTTATCAAGAGGAGGGTGAGATGGAAGGTGGGTTTGAGACTGAGTATGATGGTGAGCACAGACTGCCAGATGCCATTCTGATCATGAAGTCGAATCATGATGTGGACTATGAAGGGAATACCATTCAAAAGCTGGATTTGGACAGGTTCTGAGAGATGTATAATGTGCTGACAAAGATTAAAATGTCTATTCCGCCGTTGGGCACTAAGCCAAGTTGCCCTCCAGAAGTTTTTCTGTCATTGAACCCTTGGTTGTAAGACACACTAGCACTGGCCAAGATTGTCGTTGGCTAGTTGAATATGAACGGCTGGATCACGCTAATCATCGTTTATACAACCTTGTGATTAGTAGTTTAGCCAGAACCGACCTAGGATCAACTCTTCTACTTATACCAATTTATGAACTAGACGAATGGTCCAGGGTGGGATCAAATGAAGTGTGTGAACAAATCGGCACGTGGTGCCTTCATTATCGACATACCGACTTCCCAGAAGGGTTGGAGGCATCGGTTTTGCTGGGTGTTTGGGCCTTGGGAAGGAGATGTGAGCCAAGTCAGATATCAGATACAAACTCATTTTCAATCGGGAGGTTGTAATGCATGCCGATTGGCCCTTCTTTTTATGCGACAATTTGAAATTGGGCTTGCCTAGTTGGAGGCTGACGTATTTTTCTATGCAAGTTCATTCAAAGGGAGTTGTTGTAACGACCCGTCCCGAATTTTCGGGATTAATTAAGAATTAATCGGGATTAATCAAGGATTAACGAACGATCGGGGTAAAATGACAATTTTGCCCCTAGACGAGGGTAAAAATTGACTTTTAACCCGGGAGATCAATGGCACATGGACCGAGACCCATTACGTATATTGAGAAGATATGAGTTCGTAGACAGGTGGCACGTAGAAATCGGACATTATACGGGAAAGTTACGCGTCTATAACGAATCGGGGTAGGATTGCACGATTTACGAGTGAGGTGAACATTTGTCTCTTGTGGGCCCAAATATTTGTGGTCAGGCCTAATAGATAAGTGACAAATGTCACTCATCCATTGCTCCCCATCTTCATTCATGCATCTCATTCCCTTCCTATTCCATTCATCCCACCTGAAACACAAATCCAACCAACATACCTTCATTCCCTCAGCCTTGCTATTACCTGAGTGAAACAAAGTTAGAGAGTGAGTTGAAACGAAGAGGACGGTGGCAATGGCTTAGAAAACCGTGCACGGTGGCTGGAAATTCGAAAGGTATGTCGTTTAGGTTCAAATTTGAAGTTTGAGTTTTAGGGCTTGTTGGACGGTTTTGATGATCGAAAATAATCCCCAGGGACTAGACGAGCACATTGGGATCAAAAGGAAGGATTTTGGCTGCTAGAACTGGCTGGAAATCGAGGTTAAAGGTTGCCCAAAAATCACTAAGCTTGACAGGTGATTTCTAGACCTTTTTAATCAACTTTGAGTCTATAGATCTATTTCTGGGATCATTGCGAGTAGATAGGAAGAAAAATGTTGGAAAATGGTTGAAGAATGAGTGAGACCGAGTTAGGTCAGGTTCGCGGGTCGTTTGACCTGTTACAGAGAAACGGGTCAACCCGGTTGGAGGTTAACGATGATGAAGTGGCGAAAATTGCAGATTAGCCCCTGAGCGGCTTACGACGCAGGTTTCGGAGCGCGCAGCACAAACGGTGTGTGAGTGGACCTTGATTTATAAATGATGCATGTATGTGTTTTAATGATTTATGAATATGGTTTTAAATGCTTGGTTTATTTATAGTTTTGAATGAGGTATTTGACGATGATTTATATGTTGTTGGATCATGGTTTGAATGATGTTTTAATTCTCATTTTTAAATGATTTCACGGGGATGCGTGAAATCGGTATTTCGGGCTTGAGACCAGTTGATTTAAGGTTTGACTCAGAGTCAAACGAGAAATTGAACAGTGATTTGAATAATAAAATGATTTTCAGATTTGAAAATGAGATCAGGCTTGTGACCCTATTGGAAAGATGATGGACTCCGAGAGTGAGTCCATGTGTATGAAAACCATGTTTTGGGCCAATGGCCGTATTGTGATGATTTCGCGAGGAAATGATATCGGGTTGTAACCCAGTTATGATTTATGAAAGGTATTCCTAGATTTGGTTGATAGGATGCGAGGAATCCTGGATTTACTAAGTGTTTCTAGACATTGATTTTATGAGATTTTATGAGATTTGTGGAAACTAGTTTTGGGCTGAGTTCCTATGTGAAATAACAGTTTTGATTTGAGAAACAACAGTTTTGAAAATATGTTTCCACTGTGAATAAATGTTGTATATATGTTTCCGTGATTATGAGAGGGCCTCCAATTTTGAAAATATATTTCCACTTTGAATAAATACTGTTCATATTATAATTGTTTATGTAAATTTAAATTCTTATCATACTTGTTCATATTTTAATTGTTTATGATTGTAGATATTTGTTCATACTTGTACATAATGTTCATATCATACATGTTCACTTTTTCTTATTTTTATTTTTATTTCTTTTGAATTGTTTTTGTAAAAAAAAATTCAAAAAAAATTCAAAAAAAATTTTCAAAAAAAAAAGAAAATATTTCTTTTTGAATTTAATTTGTATCTTTCTTTATCTATTAAAAAAATTCGAAAAAAATAATAAAGTTTACTTTCCCATTTTCTTTAATCTTAGTTTTATGTTAGTGTTAATTCATATTTGTGAATAAATGTTGTATATATGTTACTTGTTATTCTTCATACTTGTTCATAATTATTATACTTGTTCATAATTTTCAATGGTATACTTTTTCATAATTTTTATTTTTTTATTTTTTATATTTGTTTATGTAAATTCAAACTCTTATTATATTTGTTCATACTTTGTTCATAATTGTACATACTTGTTCATACTTATTTATAATTGTTCTTACTTATTCATGCTTGTTCATAAATTGTTCATAATTTTTATGTTTCATAGTGTTCATTCATACATGTTCATAATTTTTATTTTACTTTTATACTTGTTCATATTTGTACATATTTTTCATACTTATTTGTTTATACTTGTTCATAAGTTGTATATTACTTGTTTACATTTATTTGATTTATGTGTTCATGTATTTATTTAAGGTTGTCTTTTTCTTTATTTAAAAAAAAATCTTATCTTAGCTTTGTGTTAGTGTAAATATATATTTGTAAATAAACCTTGTACATATATTAGTTCGTTAATGTGAAATTATTTTGTAAATATCATTACTTGTGCATAAAACCATCCTTGTGAATAAATTGTCCATACTTGTATAAATTGTTCATATGTAAATTATCATGTTATACTTGTAAATTGTGCATAAAAACATACTTATAAATAATTCTTGCATTCATGCATTAGTCTCGGCTATATGTAGATCACTTGTGCTTCAAAATTTAGATTTTGATCTTTAATGGAATAGGTGAAGTCTCTTTTGTTAACTCTCACCTACGGTGATTATTAACACTTGAGTTATCCTAATTCCTCTGGAGTAAGAAATTTTCGAGTGTGATGTATAGGACAATAGACGGTACTCATAAGGGGTTTTGGGTTTAAGAAAGGGACATCAATGGAGTTTAAGTCTCGGAATTTCTTGAAATTAGCCATGCCGCTTATGTTTATTCTTTCTAACCTGATCACCTTTAAACTTTCCCAAACAGTTGTATTAATCTAATATATTTACTTGGGCCGCACGAATATATAAGTCTCCATCTAAACTTTGAAGCTATGTGAACCATATGTATCCTTGACTTCCCCGACATGTAAATATTGTTTATATTTGTTTACATTTGTTTATATATTAACTTACATTACTTATCATGACAATTTTAACTTACATCTTTAGTTTAACTAATTTTCATCTTTCATTCTAACTTTCATTGCATCCTTAATCTAACTTGCATCTCTAACTCAAATTGCATCCTTAACTCAAATTTGCATATCTAACTTGCATTCTTGACAAACATACATCTCTGACTAACTAACTTGCATTTTTTTCTAGGCTGGATAGATGTTAAACTTCAAGCGCTTGTTGGGAGGCAACCAAAGGTGTTCTCGGGATGTGAAGGAGTCATCAACGCAGATTTGCTATCTTTCTACCCTTCACTCTCCTTTGTTTTGTTTATTCATTGTTTTCTTGCTTTATTTTCGTAAATCATCTTTCTTACTTTGATTATATGTTTATTTACGTCTTATTTTCCTACTTTGGGGACAATGTAGAATTTAAGTGTGGGGGAATGGTTTACAATTTTACTTGTCTAATAAAATTGTTTGATAAAAATTATTAAATTTTTTTTAAAAAATAATAATAATTTGTTTTTATTGCTTTCTTGAGTCTTTTTGTTTTAACTTAGTGTTTTTACGAGTATAAAGTTGCCCTTTAACTTGTCAATGATATAAATGGACGAAAATGAATATGTTATGGCTGTAAAGATTATCACTACAACTTGAATTTGTTTGTTAATACTTTGTGATTAAGTGTTATAACTTGTAGATAATGCATGTAAATTGGTACATAAACGAGCATAAAATAAGTATGAATCATTTGAACCTTATGTGAGCTTTAGAACTTTATATACAACTTTGATGAGTGATTCATAAGTTCTTTGTTTAAATTGATATACATATGCCTCATAACTGTTTGCCATAGTTTTTAATGAACTCTAGAGTACTAAAACTTATTCTATGTGATTTTCAAAACTTTTAAGTCAATAAACTCTCTAATTTTGGAAATGATTAAGGCGTTAGGGTTAACACCACAAATCAACATCCTCGTTCCCTATTTTGTGCGCACAAGTTGCGACCACCCCTTAGTTTTAACTCTTTTGAGCCCACATTAAGCATTTCTTTTATCACCATGATTATCTAACTGTAACGACCCATCCCGAATTAGCAGGATTAATTAAGGATTAATGATGGATTAGCGAGACTAATTGGGGATTAGAGAGACTAATCGGGGATTAGACGAGGATTAACGGACGTTCGAGGTGAAATGACGATTTTGCCCCTGAAACAGGCGAATCGTTGACTTTTCGTTCGGGCGGTCAAATGGACTTTGGCCGATGACTGTGACGTAGTTCGGGAAATCACGAGTTCATAGACAAGTGGCACGTCCGATTCCGACGTTCTAGGAAAAAGTTATGATGATCGGAAGTCCAAGGGCATTTTGGTAATTTGGTTAAAGGGAGGTAAATAGTTGACTTTTGACCTGGGAGGTCCGATGGCCGAGGGCTGAGGACCGTTACGTAGATCAAGATGATATGAATACGTAGACAGGCGGCACGTCGAATTCGCACATTCGACGTAGAAGTTACGGTTCACGAAGTTTGAGGGAACTATAGCATGTTTTACGAGACAAGTGACTTTTGGACTCAAGTGGGGCCCAGATATTTTGGGGCAGGCCCAACGGATGAATGACACTTGTCATCCATCCATTGCCCAGCCCAAATAATTCATGCATCTCACCTTCCCTTCTCATCAATCATTTTTCCCATTTCCAACCCAAAACCGATCAAACCTATCACCCTAAATCCAAACCCTTCAACCCTAGGATCATCTGTGAGACCCAAGCGAGTGAGAGGAGGACTGAGGAAGGTGGTGGACTGAGGAAGGTGGTGGCTGGCCAAGAACAGCGCCACCGTGGACGGTGGAGACAAACAGTGGAAGGTAACTCGGTTTGACCATTTTCCCCTTTTAAATTCGATTTGCACGTTATGGTTGATTTTGGGTGCTGAGGAGATGATTGTTAGGTTGCTAGGACAGTTTTAAGATGATTTTGAAGGTGGTTCATGGCTGAGGAAGCCCTGGGAAAAGTTTGAAAAACTTGAATCGTTAGGACAAAATCAAACTGTGGGATTTAGATGGGTTTTCTTAGGTTTCTTGATTAGAACATATAGAAAATGAGAAAATAGGAATTTTAGGATTAGATTGGAAGAAAACGGACCGAATTTGGGTGAGAATCCAGGCCGGACCGGTTACGCCGGTCCTGGAAAACCAACGAACCGGCCAGACCCGGTTCAGCCGAAGGATAGTGATGATTGAACAGTGGCGTGTGAGCCCACGTGCAGGGCCCTTTGGGCGGCGCGTGGCAGTGTGTGGTGGGGTTTCTGGGGATATGTTCAACACACAAAATCTTCTATTTGATGTAACGAACATTTTGGGACTAGTTTCGTGTCAATCGGGCATCGTTTCGATATAATTCGGGATGTCCGAAGGTTTAGGATCGGGATTAAAAATAGTTAGAAATTCCAGAAAATTACGGGGCTTTAGCGAGGGGTTATATAAGTAGTTAGTAACCCTCTAAATTACTTTGGACAGGTTTGGGAATCCCAGAGGTGACGATTGGCCCGGGAGACGCTTATGGCACGCGTATCGAGGCGCGGCTTCGGACGGTCTGTGAGTGGAATTTTCTTTCGAAATCTATGCATGCATAAATGTTTTATAATTGTTTTAGAACATGTTTTGTGATTCCTTGAGTGCATTTGTTTGTGGTACCTTAGGATCGACATAATTGCACATTTTTCGAGGTTTTCGGCTTTATGTCGTACCTTTGCATACTGTGTTTTCAATGGCGATTTAATAAATTAGTTTCGGATTTGGAAATATGAAATCGGGCATGAGACCCATTGGATTTACAAACTCTAGGACTTGAAGTCCATTTGATTTGACGAGGAATCGAGCCGAGGGTCCATTTGAGTTATACGATCGGACCGAGGGTCCCATTGATTTACGAATCCGGGCTTGAGGCCCATTTGGTTGTAATATCGGGTTGGAGACCCATTTGACTGTAGTATCGGGCTTGAGGCCCTGTTGATTGTGAAATTGAGCTTGAGGCTCCGTTGCTTTATAGTTTCGTGCTTAGGGCCTTGTTCGTTGTGGTATCGGGCTTGAGGCCCTATTGATTGTGATTTCGGGCTTGAGTCCCAGTTCGATTTATGAAATGATTATTTGGGCATGAGACCCTGTTGAACTGTGGATTTTGGCCGAGGCCTGTGAAACTGATTTGAATCGAAATCGAGGAATCCTGTTGAGATGAATCGGGTATGAGACCCAGTTGAGAAATGTAGTTTGAGAAAGAAAATGTTTTGGAAATGTATGAACCCTCCATATGATTATATGGTCTCCTCCAGACGTCGGCTTGGAGAGTCACGATCCATAGACCAAAATGGGTATCCCCATGGGGATCCCGTTCTAGGAGTGGGGGTTACGATTTATGATGTTGTTCCGGAACAGATTCCGGAGAGATGTATGGACTAGATTCGAAGATAGAGCTCGAACTAGATCCAGAGATTGAGCCTCCCAAATGGAGAATTCCAGGGAGAAGACTCGGAGTGAGACCCCGGGTAGTGTGCACACTAGTATAAAGATGATATCGTGACATATATCGGGGATGTGTTCCCTAGGGGCTGTGTGCCCCGAGTTGGCATCTTCTCGGAAGTGCCACGGATGGGTTATACGTATTTTGATACGTATGAGGTTTTATCGAAAGGGATTTGGGGGCGGAGACCCCGTGTTCCGTGTTTTATGTTTTGGAAAGTGGTTTGGGGCAGAGGCCCCATATTCTGTGTTTTAGTATTTCACTGAGAATAGTTTTGGGCTGAGACCCACGTGACATGATTTGGGCTGAGTTCCCATGTATCGATTTACACGTTTTTGTGATTTCGGGTCGGGGACCCAAATGGATTTATGGTTCATGACGATTTGTGGGAACCGACATGAACCCTTGAAAAGTTTTTATGGGTCATGACGGTTTATGGGAACCGGGCATGAACCCTTGAAAGGTTTTGAGAATATGTTTGATAAATGAAATGGTTTTACGAACGTTTTGATAAACGGTTTTTGAATGCTTGCATATGCTTTTAGTGAAGGGCATAAATGTCTTAAAGTGAAAATGTTTTTAATGAAATGTTTATTTTGTCCACTCACAACTTTTGATGTTTAATGCCCTTCAGGTTGATCACGGATGCGGGCTGTAGCAAAGACGAGACATCACACTCCTCCTCATACGATTCTGGCGTGCTCTGGAAGCCCCGGTGAGGGCTAGAGACGAAATTTTCCTTAGTCTGACACTTCGTGTTAGACGGGATCAGGCGCGTCCCACGCTAATCCCGGGGGATTTTGGGACGGGTCATGACAAAGTGGTATCAGAGCAGGTTGGCTCATTTGATACTCATGGTACTCTGATACCAAAGTGGTATCAAAGCGTAGAGTACGCGCAGGTCGAGGATGTGATGTCTCTGAAGTCGTAACAGCCCGTTATCAACCTGATAGTTAGGGTATGAGTAGGAAGCACCACGTGCTAAACGAAATTCGATACAATTGTTTGAGGTTCGTTTGGCATGGAATGCCAGGTGTTTCAAGGTTGGATCTCAAGTAGGATAAGTATTTTTATGAATCCGACGGCTTGGAGCCGTAGCGCTACTGGAAATAGGATCCAGTCGATCGGTAGACACAGTATGGCGACTTGAGAGTCGTGACCGCTCGACGGTAGGGTCGTGTCGGATGGAGGATGTACGGATTAATACCAGTGGTAGTCAGAGGTCAGGGTCGCCCAATTTACGATGACCCTGTACGACTACAATCATGACGGATGAGAATAGGAATGTGTGATTCTATTTGGCATGAGTTGCCATGTTTCGATGTGTCGAATCCCGGTGGGATGTCGACTGGCAGGAGATGCCGGAGTAGTTGTGGTGTGACACGATAGGATACGATTGAGACGTGTAGCACTTGTGCAGTGTTAGGTCCGGAGTACGGCCAGTTCTTGTGAAGGCCAGCGGTTGAGAGTCGAAGAGTTACGAAAGGATGAGATCCTCACAATGTGTTTACTGGTTGTTTGGGCATCAGTAGCGGAGTACGACGACTCTTTGGAGTCGAGAGCGAGGGATCGGTCAGGATGGTAGGCTGCAACGGGCAGCCGAGTTTGTGATAACCCTAGTGGGTGATTGATTGGACAAGTTACCAGGAGTGTGGTACTTGTGATCAGATCCAGAGGTGGACCGATCGGTGGATGTTGTGCGTTGAGAGGTTGGTACCTACGGTGAGTTGATCGCATGGATTTGGAGTCTCGGTAGCAGAGTGTTTCTGAGTTTGGTCTGCACGAGGTTGTGGCAGAGGCTGCTATCGATGGACGTAGTCGAGTCTTATTGAGGTGGATGGACTTAGGTTGCCATGACGATTGTGACGATGGGATTCGTCAGCCATGACGAGGATACAAGGTGCGTGAGTGACGCATAGTATGAGGATAGATTCTGGATTCGACTCGGTTACGACTGAGTGCGATCGCAGAATGAGACACCGATGTTGGGTGTTGGCACACTTGCCACGTTACCTCTGTGAGGTGACCGTGACGAGTAAGATATACCTAGATGAGTGACAGGTGCCGTGGATATCCTTGGATGGATTGCACTAGTGTGAGTACTGGAGTTGATCCCATAAGAGTTGGGACGTGCGAACAGTATGCTGACGAAATAGTAGATGTGCCCGGTGTGGCGAGCATGTAAGTTCGGTGAGCACTGAGCGGAACAGAGAGGATCTTGAGTGGCCCAGTGCGAGGCACCAGGAGTACTTGGTTTGGTGACCAGTTCCCTGATGATACGAGACTTGGGGCGCGAGTGTATGCCCAGGAGGGGTAACGTTAAAGGATGAAATGCCTGGGTGGCATTCGGATGAGAAGATATAAACGGATGATATGAGTGACATCTTATGACGTATGGGTCGGTTGGTCAGATAAGGTAGTACGCAGAGATTTGGCTTCAGATCACGACAGACGTGGCGATCTGTTTAGGCTACCGACCGATGTCAGTGGATTCCGACTAATTTTGTGCGTCGGAGTTGGATCAGGATGATTAAAGGTACGAGATACGAGAGTTGGAGGCTGTCTTGGCACATCCGTAATTAATTTTCAAGGTTTAACCTTAAATCGCGCGAATTCCACTCGGAATGAGTGTACCTACATAAACAGTATTCACGGACGCGTGGATGGTGTCCGGTTGAGCTGAGGACTTGTGAGTCGATTACGGATTGGTCTTGGTTGACTACGGTTGATCATACCTTCTGAGTTAGGAACTTGGAAATCGGTTGCCTATAGGACTCGAGAATGCTCGTCTGATGAGTGAGTTAAGTAATTGGAAAAGAAACATGTTTCCAACGTGATTGGAACTTCGGAATCATGAGAAGTTGTGGTTGAGACGTTGAGAAGAGTGCTTGATTCCACATGAGTGATGGATATTCCGAGGTCACTGAGTGTGACTCTTTGGTAAATAGTGATGGGCGCCGGAGGATGACATCGGATGAATTTTGGTGTCATCATCTTGGATTTTCCTGGATTCGTTCCCTAGGTGGGATAACGAGGAGTGATGTGACAACTAGGAGTTCAAAGAGGGTGTAAGAACCGAACACCTAGGTTGTGGGTTAAATTTGATTGACTTGACGAGTAGATGGTGCTTAGCTTCACAGAATGTGACGAGTGAGTGTCCGAGGTGATGGATTGATGTTCGCCTAGTGACGGACGGTTGGGGTCCAAACCATGGTTGGAGTGAGGACAGTAGTATGTGGTTGGACGTTGCCAGAGTGCAGTCCTTGAGTAGTTCGAGTGGAGCCTTGATGTGTTGTGATGTGGGTGCACCGGTGTGTTGTGCACGTTGGATGATGGGATTGACCACGGTCAATCGATATGTCGGGTTGAGAGTGCCCGAGAGTATGAGTATGTTGTAGATTGGATAGAGTCCTAGATGGACATGAGTGGCGATCGGATTAGATCCGACAGTGACAGTTTGGAGACTCGAGGTAAGTCTAGATGTCAGCGGAGATCGCTGAGTAATGCGAGATACGTTACGAGGACTCGAGAGTGAGTCGAGATCAGAGTAGAGCAGGGAAACGTAGTGGAGCCGGGAGTTGTTGGTTGGTCACGAAGTCGTGACATATCGTAGGTAACAGATTGATCAGTATCCGACGAGTTCAGATTGGTATGGATTGATGGGACTCTCCTTAGAGTCAGTTTTGAGTATGGGAATTTGAGAGAGTTGATACGTGCGAGTAAAGAGAGTCAGTATGGGCATAAGTCTGAGGATGACCTGTGAGATGGGATTCGTGCCATTGTGATGGTAGGATCTATAGAATGTTGCCGGATAGGATGCTGAACAGGATGCCAGCTTGGTTGTGTCAGCCTTAGTGGGAATACATATTTCCGCCTAACAACGGTAGGATGGACCGTGTTAAAATTTAATTGAAAAGCCGTTTAGATGTCAGATTGGTATTGCTAACCTGTCAAGGTGAGTGACAGGCGAGATCGACGAGTGTGGAAATTTTGTCTCGAGTGAGACGTACGAGCTGACGTGTAGTTCTCGAGAGTGAGTTGGAGCTTTGGAGGCTCTAGTGACGGTACGTACCGATGAGTACGGTTACGCGGGTACCCTCGAGTGTGGGTGCAGTGATCCGAGTCGGGGGACATGGTTGGATTCCACAGTGTCGTTGTGGAATCGGGTCGATTTGAATTTCGAGGACTAAATGCTTTAAGGGGGGAAGATTGTGACGACTCGTCCCGAATTAGCGAGATTAATTAAGGATTAAAGACAGATTAGAGACTAATCGGGAATTAGACGAGGATTAACGGACGTTCGAGGCGAAATGATGATTTTGCCCTTAGAATGGGCGAATCGTTGACTTTTTGTTCAGGCGGTCAAATGGACTTTGGCTGATGACTGTGACGTAGTTCGGGACATCACGAGTTCAAAGACAGGTGGCACGCCCGATTCAGATGTTCGAGGAAAAAGTTATGACGATCGGAAGTCCAAGGGCATTTTGGTAATTTGGTTAAAAGGAGGCAAATAGTTGACTTTTGACCGGGGAGGTCCGATGGCCGAGAGACAAAGACCATTACGTAGATCAAGACGATACGAATACGTAGACATGCGGCACGTCGAATTCGCAAGTTCGACGGAGAAGTTACGGTTCACGAAGTTTGAGGGAACTATAGCACGTTTTACAAGACAAGTGACTTTTGGACTCAAGTGGGGCCCAGATATTTTGGGGCAGGCCCAATGGATGAATGACACTTGTCATCCATCCATTACCCAGCCCAAATAATTCATGCATCTCACCTTCCCTTCTCATCTATCATTTTTCCCATTTCCAACCCAAAACTGATCAAACCTATCATCCCAAATCCAAACCCTTTAACCCTAGGATCATCTGTGAGACCCAAGAGAATGAGAGGAGGACTAAGGAAGGTGGTGGCTGGCCAGGAACAGCGCCACCGTGGACGGCGGAGACAAACCGTGGAAGGTAACTCGGTTTGGCCATTTTCCCCTTTTAAATTCGATTTGCACGTTATGGTTGATTTTGGGTGCTTAGGAGATGATTGTTAGGTTGCTAGGATAGTTTTAAGATGATTTTAAAGGTGGTTCACGGATGAGGAAGCCCTGGGAAAAGTTTGAAAAACTTGAAACGTTAGGACAAAATCAAACCATGGGATTTAGATGGTTTTTCTTAGGATTCTTAATTAGAACAGAAGGGAAATGAGAAAATAGGAATTTTGGGATTGGATTGGAAGAAAACATACCGAATTTGGGTGAGAAACCAGGCCGGACCGATCACGCGGGTCCAGGAAAACCACCGAACCGGCCAGACCCGGTTCAGCCGAAGGATAGTGATGATTGAACTGTGGCGCGTGAGCCCACGCGCAGGGCCCTTTGGGCGGCGCATGGCAGTGCGTGATGGGCTTTCTGGGGATGTGTTCAACACACAAAATCTTCTATTCGATGTAACGAATATTTTGGGACTGGTTTCATGTCAATCGGACATCGTTTCGATATAGTTCCGGCTGTTCGAAGGTTTAGGATCGGGATTAAAAATAGTTAGAAATTCCAGAAAATTACGGCGCTTTAGTGAGGGGTTATATAAGTAGTTAGTAACCCTCTAAATTAATTTGGATAGGTCCGGGAATCCCGGAGACGACGATTGGCCCGAGAGACGCTTATGGCACTCGTATCGAGGTGCGGCTTCGGATAATCTGTGAGTGGACCTTTCTTTCGAAATCTATGCATGCATAAATATTTTATAATTGTTTTAGAACATGTTTTTTGATGACTTGAGCGCATTTGTTTGTGGTAGCTTAGGTTCGACATAATTGCACGTTTTTTAAGGTTTTCGGCTTTATGTCGTACCTTTGCGTACTGTGTTTTCAATGGCGATTTAATGAATTGGTTTCGGATTTGGAAATATGAAATCGGGCACGAGACCCATTTGATTTACAAACTCTCGGACTTGAAGTCCATTTGATTTGACGAGGAATCGGGCCGAGGGTTCATTTGAGTTAATCGGACCGAGGGTCCCATTGATTTACGAATCCGGGCTTGAGGCCCATTTGGTTGTAATATCAGGTTGGAGACCCATTTGACTATAGGATCGGGCTTGAGGCCCTGTTTATTGTGAAATCGATCTTTAGGCTCCGTTGCTTTATTGTTTTGGGCTTAGGGCCCAGTTCGCTGTGGTATCGGGCTTGAGGCCCTGTTGATTGTTAAATCGGGCTTGAGTCCCAGTTCGATTTATGAAATGAGAATTCAAGCATGAGACCCTGTTGAACTGTGGATTTAGGCCGAGGCCTGTGAAACTGATTTGAATCGGATTCGAGGAATCCTGTTGAGATGAATCGGGTGTGAGACCCAGTTGAGAAATGTATTTTGAGAAAGAAAGTGTTTTGGAAATGTATGAACCCTCCATATGATTATATGCTCTCCTCCAGACGTCGACTTGGAGAGTCACAATCCACAGACCAGAATGGGTATCCCTATGGGGATCCCGTTCTAGGAGTGGGGGTTAGGATTTATGATGTGGTTTCGGACCAGATTCCGGAGAGATGTATGGACTAGATCCGGAGATAGAGCTCGAACTAGATCCAGAGATTGAGCGTCACTGACAGGACCCATCCCAATCCCCCCGGGATTACCGTGGAATGTGCCCTGCTCCCGTCCAACAAGAGGTGTCA
Source organism: Prinsepia uniflora (assembly GCA_032719365.1). Taxonomy (NCBI): domain Eukaryota; kingdom Viridiplantae; phylum Streptophyta; class Magnoliopsida; order Rosales; family Rosaceae; genus Prinsepia; species Prinsepia uniflora. The sequence goes on from CM064864.1 coordinate 30,574,714, forward strand.
GACAAGGGATAACCAAGAGCCACTGCCCAACGGGGCATCCAGAGTGCGCAAGGATCGATGGAGGAGGTGTGCAATGTCTCAGTCTCTGCTGCAATCGCACCCGTAATCAACCTGAAGGGCATTAAAACCAAAAGCTGTGAGTGGACAAAAACCAATAAGTTCATCAAATACATTTATAAGACATTTATGCCCTCCAATAAAAACGTATGCATGCCACGAAAACCAGTAACCAAAACGTTTGCTCAACCGAGCCATTAGGGCCTTAGCCCAAAAACCGTTAACCAAAAACCAAGTGTGGGAACTCAGCCCAAAACAGTGAAATACCATAACTATACATAAACAACCATGTGGGTCACCACCCAAAACCATAAATGAACATCAATCCATAAATCCAAAACCATTTAGGGTCCCTGACCCGACATACCATTTCATAACCAATAATCCATTTTTACCACATAACACATATCCAACCGAAAAGCCATTTCATAGATCTATTAATCCATATTTTACCATTACCATCACCAGCATCCCAGATACTTAGCGTCCCAGACGCTTGACGTCCCTGACGTCATATCTCACGGTTTCATAAGCTACGCGTGCTGCCCGGGGTCTCTCCGGGTCCATATATCTGACATCCCTGATGTCTGACGTCCCTGACGTCAATCATAGCAATCCTGCTCCTGAGTCATCATACGGTCCGGCTGCTCCGTATAATGACCCCTCGCAGCCAATGCACCGTGACTTCCCCAGTGTCCCAGACATCTGGAGGAGACCATCATATATCCTTGTATCCAGATGGTATATGGAAAAACAGTTTTATTAAATCCTTTTATCACATCATTACCATTGGGCCCTGCCCGAAATTTCCATAAAACCATGTAATTCCATTTAGGGTCCCTGACCCAAAATCACAATTATTAAACATAGGGTCCCTAACCCGAAATCACATTTATAATCCAACTGGGCCTCATGCCCGATTTTATGAACCACTGGGCCCACGGCCCGATTTGTAAACCAACTGGGCCCCTGGCCCGATAACATAACTCAAATGGGTCTCAGCCCGATTTCATACCAACTGGGCCCCTGGCCCGATTTCATTAACCAACTGGGCCCCCCGGCCCGATTTCATTAACCAACTGGGCCCCCGGCCCGATTTTCAAATGGACTCCAAGTCCGAAATTTCCAACATAATTGGGCCTCAAGCCCGAGTTCATATTTCCAATTTCAAAACCATTTCATCATATTATATCCAAGTCATAAATATGGAAAATCCATGTAAAACCGGAAAACCTCGATTTACGTGCAAGCACGTAAATGGCCTCGAAATACTTGAAACCGTACAATTTACCAACAACCAAATCAACATCACACAATCACAAACATAATCCATATAAAACATTTAAGCATGCATAGACTTTATAAAACCAAAGTCCACTCACAGACCGTTTTAACGGTATGCCTCGATACGCGTGCCACCGGCCCTCCCGGGCCTCACCACTATCACCGGGACTCCCAATCCTGTCCAAATCACATTAGAGGGTTACTAACCTCATCATTAACATCCTATCAAAGTCCCGTAATTTTCCCGAATTTTTACTTATTTTTAAACTTAATTTAAAACCTTCGGACATCCCGAACAATGTCGAGACGGTGTCCGATCGACACGAAACCAATTCCAAAATGTCCGTTACATTAAATAGGACAGAAGTCATGTTGACCTCACCTCGAGATTCGTGCCCACGCGCCGTCACGCGCCGCCGTGAGTGGCTGCGCATGAAACCCACGCGCCTGCTACAGTGTCACCAGCCCAACCCGTATCTCTGGTAAACGGGTCCAATTCACCCGCGATACAACCCGGTTCAATGGCCATCAATTCAGCCTTAATTCCTTCAATTGAGCATTCAGTTAGTTTCGTTTTAAGTCTAATTTAAGTTCTGTAAACTCAATTACACGAACACTTACCCAGAATCCATCGATTCCACGATGAACACGAAGAACACTCCAGTCACTGTTCAATCATGGGATTCCTTCAATGGCTGCAGGTTTCTTCCAATTGATGCATCCAGAAGCATCAATGGACCATGAGGAACAATTCCCCCACATCAATTGCATCAAACTAGTGCTCAATCGTCACGACTCAAGCTCGAACACCGTCACTGTTCAACCATGGAGTTCTGTCAACCACAGCCGTTTTCTTTCAATTGATGAACCCAGAAGCATCGTGGGATCATGAGAAGTAGTTTCCCCACCTCAATTCCGTCCATCGAAGCCTCCAACTCCACGACTCAAGGTCGAATTTCCTCCTCTGTCACCAAGTGTGATCAGAGCCAAAACAGCACCAATTCCCTTCGTTCCTTCGACGATTCTGATCGTTGTGATCCCAGGAAGCTGAAGGTAATCTCCAATTCGATCTTCACGGCCTAATTCTTCCATTTCGAATTTTCCCCCCAATTTTCCCGAAATCCAAAATCCAAAATTCAATACTCTCTCAACCCCTCGTGTTTCCCCATTAATTCAATCATCTTAGTCTCTCATTTTTCTCTCAGGAACGGCAGAGGAAGGGAGCCAATTCTCCCAGTTCATCCTCTCCCCAAATTGTGCACGGTTTGAAAGAAAAACAAAGGAAAAGGAAGGAAAATGATGGATAAGGAATGATGATGTTGTAATGATAATGTTGGGAGGGAAACATGGAGCTGGAAACAAGGGATGGGTGACACTTGTCACTCATCCGGAGGGGCACAGTCAACGGTCACTATTCATTATTATATTATTATTTTAATCCGAGCCTCGGTTCGTTAGTTCGTTTCCTTGACCATAACGTCGTCGTCGAATCTCCGATTTCGGCATGCCGCCTGTCATTGGATTCGTATCGACGATACCTACGTAACGGTTCTTGGCCCTCGTCCATCGGACCTCCCGGTCAAAAAGTCAACATTTGGCCCCTATTATGTCAAATTACCAAAATACCCCTCAACTTCCGAACATCAAAACTTTCTCTACGAATGTCGGAATCGAACGTGCCACCTGTCTATGAACTCGTGACGTCCCGAACTACGTCACGGTCATCGGTCAAAGTCCGTTTGACCGCCCGATCAAAAAGTCAACATTTTGCCCACGACCAGGGGCAAAACGGTCATTTTGCACAATTTGTCCGATTCCGCCCTACTAACCACCGTTCAACCTCACTTAATGAGATTAGTCACTAATCTAATCCCGGAATTCGGGACGGGTCGTTACAATCTTCCCTCCTTAATTAATTTCGTCCTCGAAATTCCAACCGCTCTAAACTCAAACGTACTTCCCTCCTTAATAAGTTTCGCTCTCGAAACTCGACTACCCTGATTCCACAAACACCCCGTGGAAAGTGGAATCGACCACGCAACACGTGTACACCCGTACACCAACTACTTAGACAAAACTTGTCTACACCCAAACGTACCACTAGTACTCAAAACGCGACGACTACATTCGACCCCGTCGAATGACTGAAACTACTTGTTTCGAATCTGACACCACTTGTCCAAACTACCCTCTCGTTGACGTAACAACTCGACGGTTCCTTTCCCACTCCTACTAGGAGTCAGCTGACCCCACTCAACAATCTATGCTGACACATCCTGACAATCTGTCACCACACAGTTGTTGTCAGTCGAAAACTGACACTAGACTCACTCGTGGCTACACATGCCACCAACGTACTTGACTTAAATATATCCTTACCAAAATTTTCACACGACCTGTGTGTAATTAAACACATCGGAATTACCATGACCCATTGCATAGTAATGTCCGGTCCACAACCAATCCCATGGTATCGGAACCAATCCGACTACCAACACGTTCACCGACACACCTCGGGTATATCCCGTATACCGTAACTAGACATCACAAGTCTACTAGGTATTGTACCTCGAACCATGTACGAAGTACACACATCTACCTAATGACCAGACTACAACCACCTAGGTCATAGCCGAACGCGTTCCAATAATGGAGTACGTTTGCCCAATCCAGCATGAGACAAATCGATACTCCACCCAACATCTAGTTCCAATTCCGAATCTGATTCCGCAATTTCGTAAGAAATCCCGGATCCAAGCCCAGACATCAAATTTTAATTCATATCCAAATCCGAATCCGAAATCATTATTCCGTAAGCTAGCATTTGGAATAATCATTCTGTACCCAAATCCAGAAATATACTTTCAAGTTCCAAAATCGAATCCTGGATCGTCACCCAGAAATTCGATTCCAAATCCCGAAATCTCGTCACATTTACCATGACACACCCAAAACCGAACCTATCGGTCACCCATTCAATACACTTGATTGACTTCATAGGGAAGCCAATCCAACCTCCACACGTCTAAGGTTGACAAAATTCAACTACCTTGAAAACCTACTCACCCGAGTAGAATACCATACGGGCCCCACTTCGAAAGGAAGTTCAACCCCGTCACTTACGACTCACATACCCAAGTTCGTATCGATCCTTGTCTTTCCACCTAGAAAAACCAAGGATGATCCAAGAATGATGACGTCAAAAATTCATCCTACGTGGATGCAACAAACTCACTGCACTCACCACGCCATGTGACACCACATCGTCTGCCACCAAGCAGAAAATGAGAAATCTCGTTTACCTAGTTTCGAATACGTAGCTCCTCCTAATGACCTCACAACACACATGGGTCCACCAACCAATACACGCTCAACGTACTGGTACGTACTGGTAACTACAGTCAATGTCCGCCAGGGCAGAAAGCAAGAAGTCAACCCCAATGACTTCGGAATACCAATCACCAAAAACGAGCACCACTCTCGTTCCCCAATCACAACTTTCCTCAAAACTAAGGTTCCAACCACCAGACTTCCTACCTCCTCAATTCACTTGGACAACCACGTGTCCACAATCAATCTGTTATTGTTCCGTTCGCACATCCCAACCTTTACAGGTTCAACACTCGGTTTCCCAAGTTCTCAATTATACCTTTTTAATCCACTCCTTACTGGTTATCTCACCACTATTGGGACTTATCCCAACACATCACAATCTTAACTGGATCCCATCCAGTCCATCTCTCAACCACTACCGAATCTCAAAGACAGAACATATGTTCATCAGGACGGAGTCACACCCCAACTTATGGCTCATCGTCAACACCATCACCGACACTAGCACCAGCGCTAGTACCAGCACCAACACACTATCAACAACACTAGTATCAGCACTCATGCATCCATACTAGCATCAGCACAAAAGTACCAACCCGTAAACATTCATACTTGCACACCGTGTGCAAATATGACAACCCTGGATCTCCGTTCATATCGAACGACGATCCCGTACCTCACGACTATGGGTACTACTATTCTGACAATCCACATCAGGAAAATGAACGTTCCCTGAACGTCCCCTGATCCCCAAGTATTATAACCACACTGATTACCCTCGATAGCAGTCATCTCCATATGACTACCGACTAACTGTCATTGCTATCGAGATCCGCATCCACACCTCACACCAATACCCGATCCAACACGGGATTCCATAATTTATCTCAGAACCGTATCCGTAGATCGAATCCCATAGTTCTGCCTAGACTCACCAGAGCCATCCACATGGTCATCCATGACCTCAGCCGCTCGTCGCAGCACAAGTTCTCATCCACTAGCCACAATTAAGGTTTACCTTTTTAATACTAGGGTTCCACAATCACACCCTATGGTTCAACCGAACCCAACCACTTTCCGTAATATAAAATCCACAACCTGACCGACCCCGCGATCTAGACATCGAATAGACGTCAAATCCAATCCTACCATCCCATCAACGTGGGTTCCACCACTAGGTCATCGGCCAACTCCGATGAATCAACATCCCTCACACTAGAAACCACCACAAGGGTTCATATTTTTAAACCATTACTCACATGAGGTTCCCCGAACCTGGCTGCACCTAGCAGCACAACAATCCAATATCACATGACCGAACCGACGGTCCCACAATACTAGTTCATCACAATCAACCCCACTTGGGTCGAATCACATTAACGCACGGCGTATCAGGCCAATCACACTCCATCCACTATCCAAACCCAAAAACTATATATCAGGTTGATAACGAATTGCAGCCCAATGAGACATCACACCCTCGACCTGCGCGCACAAAAGAGCAATCGTGCTCTGATACCAAGTTGACAGGACCCATCCCAATCCCCCCGGGATTACCGTGGAATGTGCCCTGCTCCCGTCCAACAAGAGGTGTCAGACAAGGGATAACCAAGAGCCACTGCCCAACGGGGCATCCAGAGTGCGCAAGGATCGATGGAGGAGATGTGCAATGTCCCAGTCTCTGCTGTAATCGCACCCGTAATCAACCTGAAGGGCATTAAAACCAAAAGCTGTGAGTGGACAAAAACCAATAAGTTCATCAAATACATTTATAAGACATTTATGCCCTCCAATAAAAACGTATGCATGCCACGAAAACCAGTAACCAAAACGTTTGCTCAACCGAGCCATTAGGGCCTTAGCCCAAAAACCGTTAACCAAAAACCAAGTGTGGGAACTCAGCCCAAAACTGTGAAATACCATAACTATACATAAACAACCATGTGGGTCACCACCCAAAACCATAAATGAACATCAATCCATAAATCCAAAACCATTTAGGGTCCCTGACCCGACATACCATTTCATAACCAATAATCCATTTTTACCACATAACACATATCCAACCGAAAAGCCATTTCATAGATCTATTAATCCATATTTTACCATTACCATCACCAGCATCCCAGATGCTTAGCGTCCCTGACGCTTGACGTCCCTGACGTCATATCTCACGGTTTCATAAGCTACGCGTGCTGCCCGGGGTCTCTCCGGGTCCATATATCTGACATCCCTGATGTCTGACGTCCCTGACGTCAATCATAGCAATCCTGCTCCTGAGTCATCATACGGTCCGGCTGCTCCGTATAATGACCCCTCGCAGCCAATGCACCGTGGCTTCCCCAGTGTCCCAGACATCTGGAGGAGACCATCATATATCCTTGTATCCAGATGGTATATGGAAAAACAGTTTTATTAAATCCTTTTATCACATCATTACCATTGGGCCCTGCCCGAAATTTCCATAAAACCATGTAATTCCATTTAGGGTCCCTGACCCAAAATCACAATTATTAAACATAGGGTCCCTGACCCGAAATCACATTTATAATCCAACTGGGCCTCATGCCCGATTTTATGAACCACTGGGCCCACGACCCGATTTGTAAACCAACTGGGCCTCTGGCCCGATAACATAACTCAAATGGGTCTCAGCCCGTTTTCATACCAACTGGGCCCCTGGCCCGATTTCATTAACCAACTGGGCCCCCGGCCCGATTTCATTAACCAACTGGGCCCCCGGCCCGATTTTCAAATGGACTCCAAGTCCGAAATTTCCAACATAATTGGGCCTCAAGCTCGAGTTCATATTTCCAATTTCAAAACCATTTCATCATATTATATCCAAGTCATAAATATGGAAAATCCATGTAAAACCGGAAAATCTCGTTTTACGTGCAAGCACGTAAATCGCCTCGAAATACTTGAAACCGTACAATTTACCAACAACCAAATCAACATCACACAATCACAACCATAATCCATATAAAACATTTAAGCATGCATAGAATTTATAAAACCAAAGTCCACTCACAGACCGTTTTAACGGTATGCCTCGATAAGCGTGCCACCGGCCCTCCCGGGCCTCACCACTATCACCGGGACTCCCAATCCTGTCCAAATCACATTAGATGGTTACTAACCTCATCATTAACATCCTATCAAAGTCCCGTAATTTTCCCGAATTTTACTTATTTTTAAACTTAATTTAAAACCTTCGGACATCCCGAACAATATCGAGACGGTGTCCGATCGACACGAAACCAATTCCAAAATGTCCGTTACATTAAATTGGACAGAAGTCATGTTGAACTCACCTCGAGATTCGTGCCCACACGCCGTCACGCGCCGCCGTGAGTGGCTGCGCGTGAAACCCACGCGCCTGCTACAGTGTCACCAGCCCAACCCGTATCTCTGGTAAACGGGTCCAATTCACCCGCGATACAACCCGGTTAAATGTCCATCAATTCAGCCTTAATTCCTTCAATTGAGCATTCAGTTAGTTTCGTTTTAAGTCTAATTTAAGTTCTGTAAACTCAATTACACGAACACTTACCCAGATTACATCGATTCCACGATGAACACGAAGAACACTCAGGTCACTGTTCAATCATGGGATTCCTTCAATGGCTGTAGGTTTCTTCCAATTGATGCATCCAGAAGAATCAATGGACCATGAGGAACAATTCCCCCACATCAATTGCATCAAACTAGTGCTCAATCGTCACGACTCAAGCTCGAACACCGTCACTGTTCAACCATGGAGTTCTGTCAACCACAGCCGTTTTCTTTCAATTGATGAACCCAGAAGCATCGTGGGATCATGAGAAGTAGTTTCCCCACCTCAATTCCGTCCATCGAAGCCTCCAACTCCACGACTCAAGGTCGAATTTCCTCCTCTGTCACCAAGTGTGATCAGAGCCAAAACAGCACCAATTCCCTTCGTTCCTTCGACGATTCTGATCGTTGTGATCCCAGGAAGCTGAAGGTAATCTCCAATTCTATCTTCACGGCTTAATTCTTCCATTTCGAATTTTCCCCCCAATTTTCCCGAAATCCAAAATCCAAAATTCAATACTCTCTCAACCCCTCGTGTTTCCCCGTTAATTCAATCATCTTAGTCTCTCATTTTTCTCTCAGGAACGGCAGAGGAAGGGAGCCAATTCTCCCAGTTCGTCCTCTCCCCAAATTGTGCACGGTTTGAAAGAAAAACAAAGGAAAATGAAGGAAATGATGGATAAGGAATGATGATGTTGTAATGATAATGTTGGGAGGGAAACATGGAGCTGGAAACAAGGGATGGGTGACACTTGTCACTCATCCGGAGGGGAAACAAGGGATGGGTGACACTTGTCACTCATCCGGAGGGGCACAGTCAATGGTCACTATTCATTATTATATTATTATTTTAATCCGAGCCTCGGTTCGTTAGTTTGTTTCCTTGACCATAACGTCGTCGTCGAATCTCCGATTTCGGCATGCCGCCTGTCATTGGATTCGTATCGACGATACCTACGTAACGGTTCTTGGCCCTCGTCCATCGGACCTCCCGGTCAAAAAGTCAACATTTGGCCCCTATTATGTCAAATTACCAAAATACCCCTCAACTTCCGAACATCAAAACTTTCTCTACGAATGTCGGAATCGAACGTGCCACCTGTCTATGAACTCGTGAAGTCCCGAACTACGTCACGGTCATCGGTCAAAGTTCGTTTGACCACCCGATCAAAAAGTCAACATTTTGCCCACGACCAAGGGCAAAACGGTCATTTTGCACAGTTTGTCCGATTCCGCCCTACTAACCACCGTTCAACCTCACTAAACGAGATTAGTCACTAATCTAATCCCCGAATTCAGGACGGGTCGTTACACTCCCAGATGGAGAATTCCTGGGAGAAGACTCGGAGTGAGACCCTGGGTAGTGTGCACACTAGTATAGAGATGATATCGTGACATATATCGGGACGGGTCGTTACACTCCCAGATGGAAGAAATTATGTACAAAATTCGGTGGAATTATATTAATTAATTTTTAAATTAAGGTGGTAGAAGCAGTGATCATGAAGGATCAGTGATGCAGCTTCTGATGTTTCAGCCAAAAGTTCTCCTGGTTATGTTGGAGGTTATAGTGTTAATAAGAGACAACCGAATACAGGTAAGAGCCACCTAATTAATAACCTATGCAACTTATTTTTTTAATCTTCTTATTAACCTATGCAATTGATTTTTTTAATCTTTTTATTAACCTATGCAACCTATGCAAATACATGTTTTGTTCTTTTGTTGTTGAAAGCTAGGGGCCCTTTTTTTTTCTTTCTTCCAATAGATTATTAGTTGGTTTACCAGATCATAGTGTACTTTCATACCAGATCATGCCAAGTTGGTACTTTACTTACCTTTCATCCTCTAGCCTATTCCATGGCCTTCTTATCAATTGCCTTATTTTAGATGATAAATTTGTTACTATGTAGATGTATCTTTTAACCTTTTATCCTTTATCAAGAGGCTTTAGCAGCCAGGTTTTTATGCTGGCCAGGAAATGTGCAGCTTTGGAGTTGTAGGTTTATTAGGCTTTAAAGTTTACTTAGGCTAAGTTTGGGGGAACTTCAAAGTACCAAGGGATTAAGCTATAGAATAAATGCATTATAAACAATTAAGTAGAGGAATTTTTAAGTATCTACATGAACGTAACAAAACCACTGAACAAAGGAGTTTCAAGTTACTTATAAATACCTCTTTAGTATATTGCATCTAGTCATTTGAAAACGGCCCATCTAATGTTTTGTAGAACATTTTTAATTATTTAGCCTAAATATCTTGGTACTTTGAAGTACCTCATCCAAAATAACGAATGTAGAAACTATAGGACTAAATTTAGAAGGAAAATGCTTTCAATCTTGAGTCATTGTAATTAAATTCTATTGGTGTTGGTGGAAGCAGCTGGCTGGCGACTTTTACAACTTGACTAGATATGATTATTAACCCTTCGGTAGAATAGCTCAGACTAAAATAGTTGGAAATTTTTAATGATAGGTAGAAAGTTCGATACGTAGATGATGTCTTATTGAAGTAAGCTCTTCATGTTCATCTTACATGGTACTTTGACTATTTATTACAGACTTTGTTTTTCCTTTAATTCCGATTTTACAAAATTAGAAGTCAGTTTTGTACCAAAGCTTAGTGCTTCCTAAAAGTATCCAACGATGAAATGCATTGGTCTCTTCGGCTCAATTTTGTGTGCAGCCTTTGCACCTTTGCACCTCGCTGTTTGGGGCTGTCTGGGCTTCTACATCGTCTTTACATTTTTGTGTCTTTATCCTTCTATACCTTTTGCTTTGTATATAAATCTGTTCTCTAACCAAATTTTCTCTGGCGATGTAATTATAGAGTGATAATGGGGGGTTCATTACATGATTTGTAAATCCTTATGGGGTACCTCTTACCCACAACTTAACTGTAATCTTAAGTTTTTGTGTTGTAGGACTATTCCTTTTATGCGGAGCCTTGTAACAGCCGGCTATATTGAACAATCAATATAGCCGGGCTATGCACGTCTCATGCCATGAAAATCTTTGATGTATTCATACGGTGAGAGAGATTTCTGTCCCCGACACACTCTTATCTTTTTATCATTTTCACACATATTTTATAGGTTGTTGTCAGCAGCCTTGGTCTTCTTTTTATTGGGGAACTGCTTGAACTTGTTTGGGGTTCTAAGGAGTTCTTGAAGTTCATCTTTGTAGTTAACTTCTTAACTTCCATATGCACTTTCATCACTTCTATTGCTCTGTACTACATCACAACAAATGAAACTTACTTGTAAGTACTATGAAAGTATTCACAGTTAGAGAAATAACATGTTATTTGGAAGCCAATGGTTCATATCCTTGTTCTTCTTCCTACTTTTTCATTTTTGGTCCTTTAGCATGATGGTTTTTAGTAACAAAGACAGCCTATGGTTTGTTACACTGTCTTCCTCTTTTTTCCTTTCAAGCAGCTTAATTGGAAAGTGAATGAACTTAGGCTTTGTTTGTTTTAGGACATATATGGATTTGGATTTCATAATAAGGCTAAATTTGTTGGTTAGGGTATCAATGGATGTATGTTAGGATTTGAAAAAGAAGAAAAGTGAAGAAAGCAGATGGATCCCAAATGCCATGCAATTAGTGATGGAATTGTGTGAGGGCGGTGAGCTCTTCGATCTTATTGTGGCAAGGGGGTTGCATGTTCTCCTGGTAATTATATCCTATCTGTTTTCTCTCAAAAAGCTTATTCTGTAAAGAGCTTTCCATTTTACCTTGTGTTCTTCTATGCAAAGCCTGAACAAGGGGTTGCACATTTTGTTTCCTATCTAAACCCTTTTCTAAACCCTTTCCCTTAGTTTCCTGTCTCAAAAACATAATGCACATTTTTTTCCATACAAGCAGAAATTGTAGCTGTATGTTCGGTATGTTATACCTAATGTGTGGTGATTTCTCCTTTTGCAGAGCATCCTTGGCTCCAAAATGCTAAGAAAGCTCCGAACATTCCCCTTGGAGATGTTGTTAAGTCAAGGCTTAAGCAGTTTTCAATGATGAATAGATTCAAAAGAAAGGCACTAAGGGTTGGTTGACTACTCTTTGAAACTTTCTTATATGTTTGGTGTATTGTAATATGTTATGGACAAGGGCTTATTACTGGTTATTGCAGATTTCTTTTCCATTGATGATGACAGGACCCGCCCCCAATCCCCCTGGATTAAGGGCTAATTCTTGCTCCCGTCTAACTTACGCATGACACGAAGGCTAAACCGACGTCCAACCTCCATGTGACACGTAAGTCGGACAAGGGATTCTCGATTCTACCGTCCATCAGCATCCGGGCTTCCCAGAGTGCACAAAAACTACTGTGGATCGTACATGTGATGTCTCTGTCTCTCTCGATCAACAACTCGCACCACAACAACCTGGAGGGTATCAAAAACACCAAAAAACTGTGAGTGGACGAAAATAAAGTATAGATAAAAAAAACAGTTATCAGAAAACATAATTGCATTTATAACCTCCACGCAAAACCAATGCATGCATATCAATTCACGTTATAAAACCATTTCACATCAAAAACCATCAACGAAAACAATTATCGAAAACCCGAATCAAATTCATTATTCAAATCCAGGCCTCAGCCTCAAATCACAAATCGATCTCAAAGAGTATAGGAACTCAGTCCCAAAACTCGTCAAATCCAATTCATCCGGGCCACTGCCCAAAACCTCTGAAAACCAGTGAAAAACATCAATCATACAAGTTTACTGGATCTCAAGTGCGCCCGAGTCTTTAAACTCAAACCATGCGCAATAACCAGGCCTTCTCGGGATATCAACGAGTCTTTAAACTCAAAACACAATCACAGGCCTCGAGGGAGGGAGAGGGGGGGGGGGAGGTATCACAATCACCGAGTCTTTAAACTCAAAACCATATCCAGTGGGTTTTTTTTTCTCTTTTTCCGGGTCTTTAAACCCAAACCCATTTTTAAAGCAACAGTGAAAACCATAGAAAATCCTTATCCGAATTCGCAACAATGATTCCGTAAGCTAGCATCCGGAACCATCATCTCGAACCCAAATCCAGATTTCCTTTACAAATCTCAAAACCGAAAGCTCGTTTATCGAAATCTCAGAAATAGGCCTTCAAGCCCGAAATCACTTTTCCGAAATCCATTTCAAATCATTGAAATCAATTCATATTTCAAATGCCGAAATCAAATCATCAAAACCACGGTCTATCTCGAAAATCGTGCAAAATCGTAAACCATCAAGATCAGAAATCAAATCATAGAATCACGTATAGAAAACATATAAAAACATATATGCATGCATCAAGAGTTAGAAAGCAAAGTCCACTCACAGACCATAGCATCGTCACCTCGATATGCGTGCACATACGCCTTTCCCGACCTATCCACTATCACCGGCTTTCCCGAACCTTCCAAGACGATCGAGCAAACCCGTTCCTGCAACCTCTTGCCACCATTGATTATATCCACTTCTAACCTTTGTTTTTAGTCCTTCCTGTCATCGCCGTGCACTAATGTAACTTCAACTGGCTTCCTTTCAACTCTCTGTTCAAGTTTGACGAACAACTGATCAACAAAGGATCACGTCTAGAGGGATTGGATTTTCACGAATTTCCCCATCCTCTGTTCTGTTTCCAGGAAGCCGTGGCCACCGTCCACGACGACTGGTCACAGTGTCGCCACCCACGTCCAAAGTTGCCATTCTCTTCCTTTCAATCACCAGGCAGCCCCAACTTGTTGAGGAAACGAGGTAATGGTTCCACGATTCCTCCTCCTCTGTTACTATTTTCCTCACATCTACACCACTACTCGACTCCTTCTAACCTCAGGCAATAGTCACTGTCATCAGAGTAGCCATCTGCGCTTCACCTCTCTCACAATCTCAGGCCAAACCTCTCACTCACCAGGAAGCAGAGCACAGTTAACCACAACCTTCCTCTGTTTTTTAAGTATCACTTCGAACTTAGTCGATCAAATGGGAGAATAAGGTGGAACTAACCAGAACCTCCCCACGTGTCCCAATCTCCCAATATCTGGTACAAAAATCCACCACAGTAAGGACAGATGTCCTCAGCCCATTGCTCACTCATCTCAACAATGCCAAAAGACCCTTTTGGCCTTTAATGTCCAAATTACCATTTTGCCCCTCACTTATCTATACCCATAACTTAACCATCTGACATCCAATGACGGCGTGCCGCCGTCATCGCACTCAGGACATCGAGACCTATCTAATGGTCCTCGAGTTGCGTGAAAAACGTTTACCACTTTAAAAGTCAACAAATTCTCTCTTTTTAACCTAATTACGAAAATGTCCTCGACCTTCCGAATACCATAACTTTTTCCTCGAATGTCGGAATCGGACGTGCCACCTGTCTACGGACTCATGATGTCCCGAACTACGTCACGATCATCGGTCAAAGTCCATTTGACCGCCCGGATTAAAAGTCAACTTTTTTGCCCATTCTAGGGGCAAAATCGTCATTTTGCACCGTCCGTCATAATACATTCAACCTTAGTTTGGCAAGAGTATCAAATGAGTCTTGTCCTCACCTAATGACTTAAGTTTTTGGGTGAGGTATTCCTTATTTTATAATACATTCAGCCTATACACTTGTAATACTAAGAGCAGTTTTAGTTCCAGGAAACAAACTTCGTCTTGTCCTTTGGTTAAAAACTACGAACAATTCTCTAAAGATGCATTCTTAGGAAAATCACTTAGTCATCCATCACTTCAGTAGAACAAAAACAATCCTTTGTGGATGTTGGTTCTATGTGCATTCTTAGATTTTTCCATTTTAAATAGTATAAGCACTTTTAAATATGCACTTGTATAAAGTGTCCAGAATTCTAAACTCAATGCTTCGTCTTTGGACACCATCATTACATATTTACAGGAAAAGCGAAGTAGTTGATCTATGGAAAGGAACGATGGGTGAAGGTGATTACCAATCATATCTTGTTTCTGTAATGCATGTGGATTTCAGATTTCATGTTTTCATGTTTAATTTGTAAGTGCTTCTGGTTTTGTGTCATTTTGATGTTTAGTGACCATTTTTCCTCAACACATTCACTTTTCCAAAGTACTGACTGAGAACTATAATTTTCGTTAGTAGATCAGTCCCTTCATATTCTAATTTGGTGAGTTTGTTGGTAACATGTTGATATTAATGGGAAGGGGACGTTAGACTATGGCGAATTCATTGCGGTTTCCCTCCACCTCCAAAGAATGGCCAATGATGAGCATCTTCACAAGGCATTTTCCTACTTTGACAAGAATAGCAACGGGTACATTAAGCCAGACGAGCTCCGTGATGCATTGATGGAAGACAGGGTAGATGATTGTATAGATGTAGCAAATGAAATCTTTCAAGAAGTGGACACAGACAAGGTGAGGACCCAAAAGACGAGCTGACTATGACCCCTCTATATTCCCTATCATGATAATATGGGGATAACAAACTGATGTTTGTTTTATGGATGTAGGGCAGGCTTATCAGCTACGATGAATTTGTGGCTATGATGAAAATTGGGACGGATTGGAGAAAGGCATGTCGGTATTACTCAAGAGGAAGATTCAACAGTCTAAGCATAAAGCCGATGAAGGCACATTTTCTAGTATTATAAAATTGTAAGCACATTTTTATTTAATTAATGACATGAATTAGCATTTGCTTTTGCAAAGCAATAATGCATATTTATGTAATTATTGATGTCATTAATTTCAATGATTTAAAGTCGGTGATATGGATGCCTAATACCCAAAAAACTTACAAAAAAAATTATAAAAAAATTGATGTTAATAGTCTATAATGACATCAATTCAAACAAAAAAATGAAGTTTATAGTATGAAATTGCATCAATACTTTATAATATCTGAAGTCTTAAGAAAAATAAACAACAAATTATTATTAAATACTGAAGTTGTAATACTAATACAACATCAGGTTTTAAGTTGAGACTCATGATATTAAGTACAAAAGGCATTGGTTGCAAAGAAGAGACTGATGTCATTCCCCACAGAAGACATCAGAAGTCGACACTTTTAGTTTAGTTGGAAGGTTCATAGACATCAGATATTAGTAAAAACTGATGTTGTAGATGGAATACACTTTGATTAAAAAACCGAAGTCTATTCCTATAGAAACAGTATCAGCTCCCAATACCTCGGTTCTAACCCCCAATAGACTTCGGTTTAACCAAAGTCTATGACCAAATTTGGCGTAGTGATTAATTACTTCTAATAAAACCAATGAGAGGCTAACAAATCAATCTGGAAAAAAAAAATTATCAATGTAAAACCAATTAGAACATGTTTCTAGGTACGTTTTTGTCCATTTGAACATCACAGAGTAATTCCTTAGATTGCATAGATAGAGATGGACTATTAGAAGGTCCAATTATTAACATGACCCATCCCAAAGGCTTGATGTCTCACTAAGGCCCTTATTGCACCCAATTGCTAGCCCAACAAATCAAGGACCATTAGGGGAGCCCAAGTAAGCCGCAAACTAGCTTTGGTTTTTTTTTTAACCAGGTCTCTTGTCCAAGCCCAAAGTGTAGCCCCAATATCCATTAAATTGTCATCACTAGCTTCTACCTTTCTAAGACGAAGACCATTCTCACACACCCTGTTCACCTCGATAAAAAATTGTGAACACCATTCGAAACCACACTTACTTGAAGACTCTGTGCGACCTTCTTAACCACTGCACTGCGGTCATCACGACGAGTGCTAGATTATATGTGAAGCTCCACTGTTGACTCATGCTAGGAAAGGCGAATGAAGTGAGGTGGCGACGACGATCGTGAGTTTCCTAATCTTTTGTGAAAATTCTATCCATTAAAAACACACCCACGGTTGCGCCTCGTCATGTTATTGAGGATTCCACCTTCCCCTTCATCGATAGTCACCCTAACGTGAAAGAATGATGAAGACTCGACTCGGGCCCGTTTTCCGACCTGAAGACATTTGGTGCAGTATAAGGTAAGAACGACCTCTCGAATCCCTTTACCATCTTTAGCTTAGTTAAAAATACTCTCTGAAACGTTTGAATGTAACCTTTGATGCGAAAGACATTGGCAGTGGTGCAACTCGTTTCAAACCTGCAAACATGACCAAAATGGTATGTGCTTAGGCCAAGGTAAAATCAAACCCTTTAACCCTCAATTTACTCGTGAGTTTATGAACAACACCTTGGACTGATTGCATGTTATTTTGGACAAGGTTTGGACCTTGATCGGAAGTTGGGCATCTTTCACAATTTCTGGGTTTAACGAGGACTTTGAGCTCGTTGCGAGCTTCAGTAGGTATAAAACTAAAATCTAGGCTAAATTTTGAGTATGCAGGTACAATCTTGGTCGAAAATGGAGTATTTCTAGTTTGTGGCCATCATGAACGCCGACGACGATAGTGCTCCGGTCGTCGTCTCTAACTAGACTCCAGCGACTGGACCAGTCATTAAGTCTAGTAGTCAACGCTAAATTCTGACGGAATATGCTAATAACGTTAGCATATTCTTTTAGAAACTAACAAAGTGAGACGACAATTAAACAACGAACATTCCCTAGAATATGCCATACGTGTGGCACTGTGTTGCATGTGCAACACGTGTGGCATTTTGGTGCATGTGGAACACTGTAGTAGTCATGCGCAGATCATCCAATGCACGCGTGGGGACATGTGGCATCTCGTGAGCGCGTGTGGCCAGCCCATGAGGCTCCCTACCAGCTCGTGGAGAAGCGTGAGCCACTTTTCCAACCCTTCGCCAATGTGTGGTGGCACGTGTAGACCTTAGACACATTTTTAGGGCATTTTGAGCAGTTTTGAGTGCCTTTTGAGCCCATTCGTATGCTTTAAGCAAAATTTCGGACTACCCCAGTGCAGTTTTCTTAGAGTTGTAAGTAGGGTTTGATTGGTAACCTTTATACTTGACTTTGGTAAGGTTATTTGGGCTTGTAGCTTGTGCTAGCTTTGTACGTCGGGTGATTTTGACTCCCCAACTAGTTAGTGAGTGGACCCCTTTCCCTAAACTTATTTTATAATGCTACTTACTTGCACATTTTATGATGTTTATATCATGGAACTCATCAAGTATGCAAGATTTACTATTTGGGTTATTGTAGAATATGATTGAATGCTTATCTTATGATGCTTGCTTGAACATATTAGTTTTGCCTTGATTGATGGTTATGCATGGTAAATACCTACTTGAGTCACATGTTGCATTTGCGTATTAGTCCCCGGGGCATTGATGAGATAGAGATGTTAGAACCCACTAGGAGTTGATGGTATCTAATACTCGCTTATAGGCCACATACTACTCCTCCACGTGATCGTTCACTTGTGATGCTCGCTATAATAGTTAAAAAGCACCAGTCATGTCCCCGATCTCTAGGGGACTCTTGGTGACGGTGCATTGCACCTAGACCTTCACGTGGTTGTGGTACACCAGCAAGATACCCAGTTCTGATGAGCGACTCAAGAGCAAGTGTTTAGTGGGTTGACATTGTGACATACTTGCGATTTTTCATGGCTAATTGGGATGTGATTTTAAATTAATATTTTGTTCTTATCATTATCTCTTGTATTACGTGCAAGTATGATATAACTGTTTTGGGATTTTCGATAAAACAAGGGGATAAAGCTTATTTTACTATTAATGGTTTTACACTGAAGTAAACTACTAGGTCTACTCACCCTTTGTTTTTGAACCCCTCAGGTGTCTTTGGTGTTACATGCATTTCAAGGAGGCTTAGATAGCTGCTCTAACTATCGCTCCCGCGTTTGGAGTGACGTGGTTGACATACGGGAATTTCAAGTAACTAAGTAATTAATTATGATCATCAAGATCGTGTCCATTCTCTATGTTTCCACTGCTGCGATAAAATGTAATAAGTTTTTCACTGGTTATGTTTCACTCGACTCAATAAACGTAACGTTTTACTTAATTGGCTTTCGTCGTTTGAACATCATTGTTCAGATGTCAACCAGCACGCCTCGATCTACGTGCCCTATGTGGACTTTTTCGGGTTGAGGTGTAACGATTCGTCCTGAATTCCAGGATTAGATTAGTGACTAATATAGGATTAATGTGATTAATCGGGGATTAATCGAGCGAAATAGGATGAACGGTGTAAAATGACCGTTTTGCCCCTGGATTTGGGTTATCAGGAGAAATGAGAGGGAATGAGATTTCTCATTTTCAGCTTGGTAGTAGACGATGTTGGGTTACATGGTGTGGTGAGTGCAGTGAGTTTTTGTTTGCATTCACGTAGGATGAACTTTGATTTAATCGTCTTGAATCATCCTTGATTTTTCCTAAGTGGAATGATAAGGATCGATATGAGGTAACCACAGTCTCGACGTGTCTCGTCGTTGACTGATCTGTTTAGATGTGAGAATGGTTGAGAAGCGATTTGATGGTATACAGATTCAATGAGGGTGTAAGACCCTATGACCTGAAATCTGGTAGTTAGTTGAGTGAGAACATGGATGGACCGTGATGTCGTGCCGTGCTGGCAGACTTCGCCTTACTGATTATGCTAAGCTAGGAGCAGAGGAGAATCCTTTTGTGGAACAGTTGAAGAATCTTTTGGAATAGTTAGTGAGATGACAAGACAGAGGTTGGATATGTACGTGTGTGGTAGGTTGGATACGGGAATGTTGGGTCGACTTCTTTTCAAAGTTAATCCAGTATGAAATGGTAGTTGAGTGATTTGAGTTGTGTACGATTTGTCTCGGATATTTGACTATGGGGATGATGGGACTAACTTCCTTTCGAGGTTAATCCCATATGTTATATGAGTAGAACGAGTGGATGTCTGACGGGGTCAGACTGGTCAGTCTTGGATATGTGAATGATGGGATTGGCTTCCTTTCGAAGTCAATCAAATTGTTATGGTAATCGAATGAGCATGTAACCGATAGGTTCAGAGTTGGTCCGTCTCGGTAGACGTAGGTGAGATTGGATACCTATTTGGCATGAATGGGTACGCCTTGGTGGGCGTGAGTCGAATTGGTAAGTGTTGGTTTACGTGATTAGGAGTAGACGTTATGATGCTGGTCGGGTAACCATGAGACTCGGAATGGATGATGGGTTGGAGTATTTGATTTGTCTAGTACTGGACTGAACAGATGGACTCCAGAATTGAAGTGTGATGGGCTACGAGCTATGTAGTAGGTTGGTTGGTGGACTGGGCTTTGAATACTGTGCGCTGGGCTAGAGTGATTTTGATGGGTTTAGTGATCGTACGAGCAGGTGCTCAAAACCGTGGATGGCTATTAGAATCCAAGAGTGGAGGTATGTTATCATTGCTGGGTAGGTATTTAATGGCGACTGTGGTTGAGTGAGTTGGTGGTTAGTGTAACCACAAGCAAGTATGATGTTAGTTTCAACTGGTGACTGTCAAGTGGTGACAGTTTGGCGGGATGTGTCAGCATGGATCGATGAGTGAGATTTGGTGATTCCTAGTGGGAGCAGATGTCCGGATAAATTGGTGATTGAGAAAGGAACCGTCAAGTTGAATGTGTCAGCGTAATAGCAGAATTGTTGAGTGGTCGGGTATGATCAATTTCACTCGACGTGGTCGGGTGTAGTTGATGCTACGTGAGTATTGGTGGGACGTCTGTGACAGGACCCACCCCAATTATCACCTAGATAACCGGGACGAACCCTGCTCCCGTCTGACAATCACACTTAAAAGACCAAAATAACCTCAATAACTACAAAGCATACATTGTCAGACCAGGGAGAAGTTATAATACAACTAGCCAACAATAGTACAGAGCATAGTAACAGTACAAGATAAAGACAAAATCCTACTGTGAGCTGACTAAATGAGCAACGGGAAAACTCCATGCCTCTGCCTTTGCCTCAACGTTAGCCCTGATGTTTGCACCACGACTTGGAGGGTAATTAAAACCATAAAAGTGTGAGTGGACTAAAAAATAAATAAGAGTTTCAAAAGCAGTTTTTTTATAAACAAACCAGGATTTTACCCTCCGTCTTAAAAACATACATGCATAACTAAGTATCTGGAAACAACCATAAAAAAACCATTTAGCAATCATTATGGAAATATCATCACAAAAACATGAAATGCAAAATCTATCATTTACCAATCGAACCTGCTGGATCTATCCGAGTCTTTAAACTCAATCCAAGCCTCAATATAATCCGAGTCTTTAAACTCCCGAGTCTTTAAACTCAACAGGCCTACGTGGGAAAATCATAATATCCGAGTCTTTAAACTCCCGAGTCTTTAAACTCAATCCGGGTCTTTAAACCCAATCTGGGCCCGTTCCCGTCATAATCATATCCGGGTCTTTAAACCCAATAACCAGATCCAGCAAATACAATCCAAAACCATTTGAAAAACATTTCTAAATCCGTTTCCAAACCCGAATTCAAAATCACTATTCCGAAGCCATGCCTGCGTTCAGAACCATCATTCCGAATCCAAATCTGAAAATCCCTTTTTCAAGCTTTAAAATCAAATCTCGATTTCCGAAATCCGATTCTAAAACTGAAAACCTTGATCATCGAAATCATATTTCAAAAATCATTTTAAATCATTGAAAACCAGTCATATATTTAAATCCCAAAATCATAGCATCGGAATCATGATCAAATCGTATCTCGTAAAACGTGTCGAAATACATATATATCTAAGAAACATCTCGAAAATCGTGCAATCATGTAAAGTAGATAAATCATAGTTCGAAACATGAAACCATATTTAAAAGCATGGAAATAGTAGATAAAAACAACTATGCATGCTCATTTAGAAAAACAAAAGTCTACTCACTAGGTCCGAAGGCGTCAATCGCGTTTCGTATGCTCCTCGGCTGCCTCTGGAATATCCCGACCTGTCAAATACCATAATTTCGGGTCACAAACATTTCATTAAAGCTCACACTAATTTCCCCAATTTTTCGGGATTTTTAAACGTGATTAAATTAACCCCTAAACCTTCAAACACTCAAAACTAACCCGAGATAGTGTTCGATCGACTCGAAACTTGTCCCAAAATGTTCATTACATCGATTAGAGTGAAAACCGTGTTAAACACTTCCCCAAAATAGGCCCCACGCGCCCTCACGCGCCGCCCAAAGGGGCTGCGCGTGGGAGCCATTCGCTGGTACTGTTCATCACCGTCAACCTCCAGCCAACTCGGTTCAGACCAGTCTAGATTGGTCCGGTCCAACCGAGCCGGCGAGGCTGGTTTTCACCCATTTCCAACTATTTTTCAGTCATTTCTACACCCTAAGCTTCATCCTTAAATTTGGGATTGATTCCACTAATTAAAATACGAAAAGGAACCCTGAATCTTACCTCCCACGGTTACACAGAAAAACCAGAGTTCCAATTCTCTGATTCCGGCGACCACGATGCTCTCTAGTCACGGTTACAAGTCCCTGGGTTTGGTAGTGATTTCCTAAGATGTTAAACATCAACACAAATGTTCAATAACACACCAAAACTCTCGATTTTATTTCAAACTGTCTCAGGGAAAACAGAGTAATTTCAGTGACTTACCTGCCCTCTGCTCTCCGCCGTGACCTCCACCGTGGTTCTTAATAACCAAGAGCTACTCCTCAGCTCACTAAACACCACTACAAACCCAACTTCGATGGGTTTGATCGATTGAAATTTCAGGGTCGTGCACGGTTGCCTCTCTGTTCTCTGTATTTAACTCACCTTTCACACACCCTCACTCAATCTTCTCTTAATCACGATCACAACAGGTCACACTCGTCTTTGATCTCTCACACACTGCCTCTGAGCTCACACCCAACTCACTAAAATGAAACAAATGGTCGAGGTTTCAACGTCTCTGTTTCCTCACTCAGTTAATCGATTTAGTCCCAATTTAAAACTTGTAATCGTATAAGACTTGGCTAGAAACCTCTAGGAAATGGCCAGGTGTCCTCCAACCTGTGGTTCAGCTCAAAAATATCCAATCACATTGTCCCAGATGTTCTTACCCGGTTGCTCACAAATCCCATGGTGTCAAAAGACCAATTTGCCCATGAATGCCCAAATTACCATTTTACCCCTCACATACTCAGACCCCGTAACCTAACCGTTCGACATCCGATGACGGCGTGCCTCATGTCGTTGTACTCAGGACATCGAGACCTATCTAATGGTACTCGAATTGCGTGAAGAATACTTGTCGGGGAAAAAGTCAACCAATTCCCCCTTTTTACCCAAATTATAAAAATGCCCTCGACCTTCCGAACAACATAACTTCTTTCTCGATTGTCGGAATTGGACGTGCCACCTGTCTACCGACTCGTGACGTCCCGAACTACGTCACAGTCGTCGACCAACGTCCGTTCGACCTGCCAATCAAAAATTCAACAATTGACCACACTATTCACAAGGGTAAAATCGTCATTTTATACAATTCTTTTCTAAATTTACATTTTTGCCCTTTTTGAAGTTCCGGGTCATTACAGTCTGGGTGCAGACAAGTATTGTGCTGGTTAGTGGGTGTATAAGTGTACACATGATATGGGGCCGAATTTTCTTTTCACGAGGTGGATGTGGAATCAGAATAGTTGGAATTTCGAGGATGAAATTATTTAAGGGGGGAAGGTTGTTACGACCCGTCCCGAATTCCGGGATTATATTAGAGACTAATGGAGGAATAGTGTGATTAATCGGAGATTAATCTAGCGAAATCGGACGGACGGTGTAAAATTACCGATTTGCCCCTAGATTTGGGAAAAATGTTGACTTTTGACTCGGGGAGTCAAACGTATAAGAGCCGATGACTGTGACCTAGATAAGGACGATACGAGTCCGTAGACAGATGGCACGTCGAAATCGAACGTCGAACGGAGAAGTTATGGTTCACGGAAGTTCGGGTAAACTATTTCATGAATTACAAGACGGATTACATTTGTACTCATGTGGGCCCAGATATTTATTTCAGGCCCAATGGATGAGTGACAAGTGTCACTCATCCCATTGGTCCTTAACCTTAAAAAGTGGATCTCACTTCTGATTGGATGGATTTTATTATTTTATATTTTTCCCTCTCATTTCTATTTCTTCTTCCCTGTGCACATATTTTCATCTTCTTCATTCTTTTTCTTCTTCAAACCGTGAACCTCAACCTCTCACACATCCTCAAATCTTCATTAGTAGTGCTTGGTGTGTGAGGGATGATGAGAGTATGATGTGAGACAAGAATGGTGGTGAGGATGTGAAAATGGAGTTCGGTGAGGGTCAACCGAAAGAGTGAAAACAGAGTGCAGTGTGTGATCGTGAAACCCAAGTCCCTTGATCCTCATCTATTGCCTATGATGTGTGAAGGAAATTTGAAGGGGAGGTTGAGCTGAGGCTAATGGTGGCCACGACGGCAATGAGAGGTAAGAACTCGTGAAGCCTCTTTTTGCATTCAAAAATGGCAGATCGTGAATTATGTGCTGTTGATCGATTTGGTTGATCAGGTGAGCTTCTCGAGGTTGCCAGGAAGCTATTAGTCGTGGAACGGAGGCCAACGGTGGTCAGAGATGGGAGCAATCGACGGAGGAGTTTAGCCGGGAGTTCCTCGATCGGGAAGGTAAGTTAGAAGGTTATTTTTTTTCTAATTTTGAAACCATAAATCGACTAGAATTAGGGGGACGAAGCTGTAGGAATTATATTGGACTGAAAAAGAGTAAAAATGGCGTTGAACCGATCATGCCGGTTCTGGTTGGACCGGGTCGGTCTGGACCGATTTGAATTGGTCCACTCGAGGTAGACGATGACACTGTTCATCGCACGTGGGCTTCACGCACAGTCGCTTGCGACGGTGCGTGGGAGCGCATGGGACGAAATTTTGTGATGTTGTCAACATGTAATTATATCTTTTCGATGTAGCAAACATTTTGAGATTGGTTTCGTGTCGATCGAACATCGTTTCGATATAATTCGAGGTGTCTGAAAGTTTAGGATAAAGTTTAAAAATGTTTAAAAATTCGAGAAAATTATGGGGCTTTAATGAAAGGTTAATGAGGTAGTTAGTAACCATCTAGTATGATTTGGACAGGTTTGGGAGTCCCGGTGACAGTGATTAGCCGGGAAGGCTTATGGCACACATATCGAGGCAGCAGCTAGGACGGTTTGTGAGTGGACCTTGATTTCTAAAACTGTGATGCATGCATAAATGTTTATATGTTATATATATATGATTTCTATTATGATGATTATGGTATTGGTGATTTACATGATTACACGTATTTCGAGTCGATTTACGTATTTGCACGTATGTCGAAATTTATGGTTTTACATTGATTATACGTATTTGTGGTTCCGGTGACGGTTTGATGAAATGGTTTTGGATTTGAAAAGGTAAACTCGGGCATGAGACCCATTTGTTTTGGAAACCCTCGGACTTGAAGTCCAACAAAACGATCATTCAATAACAAAAGACAATCACAGGGTAAAGAGGTCGTGTTACACTTTTTCTCTTCGAGAACTGCCCTATGAATGCTAAGTGGTCGACACTCCTTGGTGAGACACTTGGGAACTGCCCTATATGTCGCGGATGAAGGTGTTTATGATGGAATATGGTATGGTTGGATTTTGCTAAGGAAATCTCAAATTGATGAAAAGGGAAATTTGGTTAAATAGAGCTTTGGTACAAAAAAAAAATAGGCGACCCTTTGAAAAATAATCAAAACTAACTATTTATAGGCATAGGACAAGTCCCTAGCTCAATTCCTAATTAAAAGAGAAATATAAATCCTAAACTATAAGGAATCCTTGTTAATCGCAATTTGCATACTTGTGCCGCAAGGAATTGTCTTTGAGAATTACACACAAGACCCTTGCTATTTCCATGCCACTTCCTTTAATTAATACAGTAAACATCTTCTAGAAGCATGAGAATTTGATCTTGAACAGCTGGAAAACGTGTAAGGCTTCAATTCCTAGTAGAACAAGTAATCCTACCCGGGCAGCCTGAATATGCCTCACCAATATAGGAATTCCTGTGGCTGTAGGACTCCAATTTTAGTAATTCGTGAACCATTGGAAACTAGACTTCTAGAGCTTTCCAACCATACCTTACTCACATTCTGATTCTATCTGAGCCGTTCACAATGGTCTGTGGAAGTGTGCTTATTTGCACATGCAGATTTCTACTTTGTAATTTTCAATCCACTTCTTCTTTTGAACTTCTTCAAGAATGAATCTTAACATAATGTTGAACCTTCTTGCACATATGGACATAGTATTGACCCATCTTGATGAATTTTGATCTAACAATTTATAAATCTTGGCCCATTTTTTTATAGCTTATGCAATTTTACTCCAATTTAACCTCTTTACTCCAATTTAACCTCTTTATTCCACATTCTTGAGTTGGTATCTAAAAACATTAAAACAAGTTAGAAATTGTAAGATTAGGTATATAACAAAGTAAAATGAAAAGGAAATTGAGATAAAAATGTGATGAAATATGTGCTTATCATTTCATGCTTGTGGCTACATTTTTATTAGTAGGAAAAAAAATCAATTATTCATTAGAGAATAGTCTAATTAGTTGAAACCCTAATCACGAAAACAAACACCATAGAAAGTTTTTCACATCAAGAGAAAAAAAGGATTCATTAGATTGACCATTTTAATGAGGGAGCATAGAAACGTCCCCAAGCCAAAAAGAAACTACATGAAAATGTCTATGAAAGTATTTGGGATAGAGGTAATAAATAATTAGCATGGATATCTGACACCTCCAAATTTACAAAAGTTGACAATTTAATGAATTTAATAAATGTCAATCCAATTTTAAATATCACTCAACTTTTTTGTAGACCCTGAAAAATTATAATTGAATTCCTCCAATTTTGCATAGAATTTTTAAAACTCAGTAAAAATCTGAATTGAATACCTCTCAACTTTCATAGAGTTTTTGTAAGTTTTAAAAAGTCTTAATTGTGAATACTTGGTGAGTTATACAAACTTTTTAAGGCCTCGTTTGGTACACTGTGTCGTGTTGACTATTTAAGTTGGGTAGACTAATCTATCTATCGGATATATCGACTATTTAGTCCGACGTTTGATACACTATCGGATTACAATACCGACTTTATTATACTGGTCGAATTATATTATAGTAGTTGATAAGAGATACCCATGTCATAAATCTTAATTACGTATATTCTTATTCTTATTTATTTTCATTTTTATTAATTATTGACATATTGTGACTACTATTTATTTAATTATTATGAATTATTAATCTATTATTATTAATTTATTAATATTATTATTCTTATTTATTTTTCATTTTAATTAATTATTGTCAAATTATTATTATTATTATTATTTATTTAATTATTATGAATTATTAATCTATTATTATTAAATTATTATTATTATTATTATTATTATTATTATTATTATTATTATTATTATTATTATTATTATTACACTCTTCAAGCTAGTCTTCGTACTATTTAATACGACAATTTTGAAAATATTATTTTAATAGTTCTAGATTGTATAAATGTATTTAACCTTATTAATTTAGACACTAATTAATTAATACGAGTGATATTAAATACTAATTTATATTATATTATTTTATCTAATTCTTTATATAGCGTATTAATTATAGTCTAAAATTCAAAATTAAATATACCTAAAATTAAAAATTAACTAAAACTTTGTAGTAAGTTTATTAAATTATATATTCAATACATCTCCTTAGTAAATTGAAATACTGCGACGTGATGTTTCAAAGGCACTCAAAATTACTCGAAAGTTAGGCCACAAGCTCTCTCTTATACACGAAAAAACAAGAAAAACGTGTCATTGCTCTCCTCTCCCATCCAAAACTTTCCGGTGTCCACAACTCCCATCCAAAACGTGACATTTCTCAATTCTTTCTTCGTCTCTTCTCTATCAATGGCTTCCATAACTGCTCCGACCCGAAATCCTCACAAGCTCAACTTCCATAACCCCAAACCTTACCCCTACTCCGTTCCTAAAAGACCAGCCTGCCCTTCTTCCCCCTCCTCCCAAGCTCCCCATTCTAGGTTTCCAGATTCGTCCCTCTGCCGATGCCAGAACCCTTCTTCCTCTTCGTCTTCTTCCGGGTCAATTCAATGGAGATGGGCCTCTGCGCTTCAAGACCTCATCAAAACCACCATTAAAGGCTTCGATTCCTATGTCAATTTTAAACCCCAACAAGACGCCCAAAACGCACCCTTCCATACCGATAAGAGGGATGACCCTGATTGGAACTGGGATCGCTGGCGCCAGCATTTCCTAGAGGTTGAAGAACAAGAGCGCCTTCTCTCTCTTCTCAAGGTATCGCCTTCTGCATGTAATTGTATATAAGATATGATGTTGGTTTTTCGCATATATATATATATATATATATAAATATCTGAATTTTCGTTTGAGATTGCAACAGTCACAGTTGGGTCGTGCTGTAAATGTAGAGGACTTTGAGGATGCTGCCAAGCTAAAGGTTGCAATTGCCGCCGCATCTACAAACGATGTCGTTGGCACTGTCATTTGTCATCTCAATGTGTGTTCTTTTTCTCGCCTTTCACTTACTTCGTCCTTTATCGTAAATTAACATATCTATTTGGATAACAGTCTATTTTTTGTTGTTGTGTAAATTTATGTCAGAAAGCTATTCAGGAAGAGCGATACCAGGACGCTGCATTTTTTCGAGATGATGCTGGTGCAGGATTGGTGAGTTAAGAAGTGATCGACTTTCTGATTCAGTTTTGTGCATTTGGATATGGTTCTGTATTACTTTTTTGGCATTGCTGGCTTTTAGAGTTTTGACATTGTGTTGAAAAAAAATACTTTGTTTGGTTTAACTATATTTGGGCTTCCAATTTTGGGTTGTAGGTGGGTTGGTGGGCTGGCCTTTCAGAAGATAAGAAGGATACCCGTGGCTTAATTATACGAGTAACTGCAGAGCATGGAAGATATGTGGCTCGGAGTTACAGTCCACGGTAAGTTGTTTTTCATGATAGTTTAATTTTGGGTGTACCATGTGGACCTTCTCTTTTTTTTAATGGAATGCAAACAATAGAGCTTTGGTTGCACTAGATTCTCAACTGAAAACAAATACGACAACTCCAAACTTAGTTACTTTGTATTTAGGAATCAAGTGACCTGTTTTGTCACTGTAAGACCTAATTGTTGAATCAGAAGAAATTGGAGTAGTACTGCAGGTTGAGAAGTCTTAACATTTGTGCATTTTAGCATAGGAAAATCCCAACTGATGGAAACTGATTAAGTTGTGGTTTCAGCATATTCTTGACCATGATTTATTGTGGTGATCTATGGGCACAGAGATAATCCCTTTTCCCTTTTTCTGTTGTTAGCTTGTATGGCTAGTCTATATTCGAATTACTTTTATCTCCCAACTTGTTAAAGCTCCAGTTTGTCTGAGCTACTTCCATATGTTCTTGCCAAAAAGAATAGGAGAATCAAAAAGGCATGTTACTGCATTAAATACATGGTGTTTTCTTAAACACTCCCCATTCATGCCCCTACTTTTCCATTTAATTGTCGAAAATGAATATTTGTGAAAAATGTGGATGTCATTTGAAAATGAGTACTTTCAATAGTGACGGCATTGAGTAATGAGTATCTTTCTGTGTTAGTATTCTGCCGGATTTTATCTCTGATTAGAATGTAAATAAATTGTCTAAGCTGCTTTGCATCTGTGCTAGTCAAAGAACAAAAAATAGGAGATTAAAAAATGCATGTTACTTATTGAATTTGGTAAGCTAGATATTGTTTAAACTGTTCACCATCTTGTCCCTATTTGTCGGTCCCATGGATTGAGATGGTACTAAAGCAGCTTCCAGTATCAGATACTAGATGTTGTTTATTCATATATGCTATTATCACCTAAGAGCCTTTATGTACCTTGATGGGTCAGAGGTAGTTTTCTGTCAACAGCTTTTGCATGGGAGTTATGGGAAATTTCCAAAATTTACTATTCATAATGTAATCTGTTGCTCATTTACGGAAGAGGAGATCTATTGATTATTAAATGTTTGTTATATTTTTGTTTTCTTCATTGTAATTTGGTCATGTAAAGACTTCTTTATTCTTTATAGATTCTATTGGAAGTTTTATTTTATCTCTGAACTGTTTTCCTTCAAATGGAATTTCCATTCTGCACGCTACTTGTTGTTCCAGATGAAGCTATATTTTTTTTTGAATTTTTCATCTTCTTCAGGCAGCTTGCTACGGCTGCAGCTGGTGTCCCACTTTTTGAGATTTATGTAACGACTAATAAGGTTGGAGAATACAGACAGCAGGTATCTTTGTAATCTCTGACATTTCCGTATACTAATGCATCACTCACAATGTTTCTATAGTTAGGAATTTAAGGTGGATAGTGGTAGATTTGCATTTTCCAGAAAATGATTGGGAGAACTATAGTCCCAATTGGCAATTTCAAATTTTCTTATTGGTTTAAACTGAAATCCTTAAGTTGCGCATTTGCAAAACTCAAACAAAAGAGAACTGGAGCAAGGACCTCATGAGCACCAGCACCTTAGCATTATGACCATGCCGGCTCTGATTCTAAGATAGGAAAATGTGGACACAAGTGAGTGCAGGGATCTCAAACTTGGAAATGGTTCTTGGGGTTTCTGGAGAGAATACAGAATTTCTGGCCATTTGAGGTTTTCTTGATTTCAAGAATATCAAGAACCCGGAAAAAATAGAAGAGAGCTCTTTTTCATGGCTACTAATCTGAAAACCTATTCCTTATAATGTTACTCAGATTTCATATAATGATCACACACACAAGAAAACTGGTATGTTCCTCTAAGTGTGTTTCATCAAAAGTTTGTATTTAGGTTATTTTTCAGAAATGAGAACAACAAAGTTTATAATACAAAATCTTTTAACATATTTTCTTATCAAATTAACAGTGCATGGGATCTTGGATTGCAAAATGTTCTATTGTCTTATAGTTTGGCACCATAAGATGCTTATTTCGCTATACTGCAATTTCGGATAATTGAATTAAGTTGGTTCTTGTCTGAATGCATGGTCCAAATGTACAATCTGATGCTTATGGGGACCAGCACTTGTCATCCAACTGGAAGTGGAATGTGTCAAATGTAGAGGTTTGACCAGGGCTGAAGGTGACGTTGGGCGAAATATTATAATCGTATACACCAATACAGTAATTATAATTTTTTTTTTCTTTTTATCATTGGTAAAATTCAAGTATTAGAAGCCATGTCACCATTCCCACAAGTATCAAATGTATCTAAAAAATAATTGTGCAAAGAGTGGTGAAAAAGTGCTAATGTTTTACTATTGCGTTGTCCAGTACAAAGCTAGCAGAGCAGAACTGCGTCTTGCCAATGTAGCCAAATATTTGTATAGGGGTTGGTTGAACTGACGCTGAACCAGTTTTGGTGGGTTAGTTAAGTAAACAAGTTCAGGGGTGAACTGAACTGCCCATGGTTCTAGTTCCTGGTCAATCCCTACCTGCCTGGCAGCCCAAATCCAGTCTTATAAGTCATGGTATTCTGTGCAAATTGGTACAGGTTTAAGTTCTTTTCCGTGAAATAGGATTTTAAACACAAATGACAAGTTCGAAATGATAGTTCAGTACTTTGCTACAAAAGTTACTGTTACTGTTACTGGAGGTAGAAAGGCTGGTGGATGAATCCTTACACTGTCGTTGAACTGAAACTAGGCAAGAAGACCCTTGCATAGTAAAGCCCTTCCCTCATCCATGTTGAGCTCAATAAACAGAAGCTGGCTGGAAGAGCGTTTCATCAATTTTCATGCTTAGAGTTATGATTAAGAAACTTTGTGGCTGGGAAGAGGACTGTGGTATTATTGAGTCTATTGATTCTAATCAGCATATGCTGGTGGGTGTCATTTTGAAGATATACACTAATCGGAAATATGTAGTTGGTTGTGCACTGGATCGACTGTTATTTTTTGTTAGAGCTTAAAATCCATTTCATGTTTAGACTGAAGCCCTTTCTTTTAAAACATGTATTTTCTACATAATGATCCTTGTTTACTTTTAACACAAGTCTCTGGGGAGTCATCCTCTCATGTAGGGCATATTAAGACCATGTTCAAGACTAGCCTATTTTTTAATAATCTTATATTGAAGATATGCGGGATCTAACGTAGATCATATTCTAATTCTGTAATATCAGGCTGTGTATATAAAGCGTGGAGGAGTGTTTCAGGATTCTCCACAAGCTAGCTCCAAAGCATTGGATTCCGATAGCACCTTCAATCCTCTAGATTCGGCTGGAGAAAAAGGTGATCCATTTGTTGCTAGCAGTGAAGATGGTGAAGATGGTCATGATGGGGATGATGGCTCTGATCTTTCAGAAGGACTATCTAGTTTCCGGAGTATCTTGAGAGATATGATTCCGAACATTAAGGTCAAGGTTTTGAAAGTGACATCACCAGGGAAAGTAGACAGGGATCTAATATCAAAAGTGATTGAACAGATTATTGAGGAAGAGGATGAAGATAAGGATAATGAAATTGAGAGTTTAGAAGCTGGGAATGAAGAAAAACTTGAAGATGTTGGAGAGACAGATGTGATTGAACTGGATGCTGATTCGGAAATTATTCAAAGTGCAGACCGACGTGAAGTTTCAGTTAGAGTTGTAGTCGGAGGTCTTGGGGAGAAAATATCAAGCCTCCCGCATACTAAAAATTTGCTCCGAGTACCTGCTAAATTAGAGAAGAAGGGACGCTTATCATTTTCCTTTAGTGTTGAGAATGATGTTAAACAACCGGATTCCCATGGAAAGGAACCATCTTCAGCAGATAAAAAAGCTAAACTTAGGGGACAACATAGCATTGACAATGTTATGTTTGATCTCGCCAAGTTCATGGGTAAAGAGAAGATACCATTGAAGGTTGGCTGAATTTCGTAGTTCCACTATCTTAGCACTGTCATCCTCTAAAATTCTTGCTATTCGATTTTATGTTTTGACTTTCAGGTACTCAAAGATGTTGACGAGTTAATAAGTCTTGCTATCAGCCATGTCATCAACCATCAAGCACTGTCAGGACAAACCACTTTCAATCACATTGAAATGCCGGCTTCTCCAGATCCTTTGCGGGGTGATTTTTTGGAAAATCTTTTTATTTTCTATCATTTCACCTTTTGTTCTATACAGAGGAGGGAAATGAGTGCAAAAAACTGTTTCCCCAGCCCATCTTACCATCTCCACATCCTGCCACAAAACAAGGAAAAGAAGAAAAAAGATTTTATATTTTGAGAGATTTCTTTCCAAAGAAGGTGACTTCAGCCTTGGATCACGATCTTGGAATTCCAACCATTTTGACATTACCCATGTTTGCTTCCTGAGACAGCATGCCATAAGGAATCCTTTTCCAAAACAATTATCCACTACCATCTCCTAAGTAATGCTTAATTTCTTGCATCAAATTCCCCACCCTAATCCTTTTTCTTTTCTTTTACTCTAGATGCATCCCATCTAATCTGATGATACTTTCCCATCTAAATGATATACATCCCATTAATATGATAGGTTTTCTTCCCCTTGTCTTGTTTTTCAGAAATTTTGTATGCAAGTTTTTCTTGGCTACCGTTCAGCGGTTTATTCCCATTAGTTCTTGTATTGTATTTTTGTTATTAGAAGCACGTTATTTTGCAGATTCTGAATTCAGTGGATAGGGTATCCTTTGCACTTTGAATTTTAGTCATTGAAATCTGTACTGGCGCCCAAAAAAGAATTTTTTTTTTAATGTTTTAAACATTATATTCCTAGAGTTGGTCATCCTAATTATTTTCTTTTCTTGAATCCATAAATGCACCGCTTTATAACGATAGACTCTTCATCCCAGCTTATTTGAATGTAATAAGAATATGTTTTTGTTATCAGGACTATACATTGGTGCACATGGGCACTACACCTCCGAAGTTATTCACATGAGACGTAAATTTGGTCAATGGAAAGAGGATGGTGAGACTGAGGAGCCTTCAGACCTCGAGTTTTATGAATATGTGGAAGCCTTAAAACTTACAGGGGATCCCTTCGTACCAGCTGGCCAGGTAACCTTTAAGATCGGACTGTTATGAAACTTCATACAACTTTATTGAAATAAAATCTCACGGGATATTTGCAATATTTATCCCCTCAGTTCTACTAAGATGGTCCTCTCAACTTTCAAATTGACATTTGGGAGAAAAAAAAAATACTTCTCAATAAATTAATTAATAGTTATTTTATTTTATTTTTTATTTTTTTTACCCCCCAAACCTGAATGGTACCTTATGAATTGATTTCTGCAGGTAGCATTTCGTGCAAAGGTTGGGAAAAGATACCAGCTTCCTCATAAAGGGATCATACCCGAAGAATTTGGAGTGGTACATTTTATTTTGTTAGTTTGAATTTCCTATTTGCCAGTTCGCTTGTTTTCATTTCCTTTTTTGTGTTTGCTTGGCACCTTTTTCTTTTCCGTTCTTTGGAAGAGTTTCTGTTATTGAGATTTTTTTTTTATTTTTTTTTTTTTTTGGGGAAACTCAGGTTGCTAGATATAAAGGACAGGGGAGGCTTGCTGACCCAGGGTTTCGCAATCCGCGATGGGTTGACGGTGAACTTGTTATTCTTGATGGGAAGGTTTTATATTTATCTGCTTTGTCTATTTTTGTCATGTGTTTTAATCGCAAACAGTTCTTTATTCACCATCTCCAGAATAATAATGGCTACATGATATACCTTTGTTAAACTGTTGCAGTATATTAAGGGTGGACCTGTTGTTGGATTTGTTTATTGGGTTCCTGAGTATCATTTCTTGGTGTTCTTCAATCAACTGAGGCTTGAAGAGTAAACTACCAATGTACATATTACCAAGTTTGTTGATATTTTTGTTCAAAATTTTGTAGGGTAAGTTCCTTTTCACGTAGATTATCTTTTTAAATTATCCAAATGATATAAATTTAAAGGTATAATTAATGTCTGGTGAAGTTTGGGAGTTATATTGCATATGGCAGTGTTAAATCTCTGCAATTCCTCATATACATATCTTGTTTAAAGGAGACTTAAGCCTACAAAATATCTTTTTAGTTGGAGTTGAATATGTGACCAACGGAGGTGGGTGACAGGATATGATTGTAAGTGGAGCGGTAGTAGTGAGAAACTTTTAGTAATGAGATTAACTTTAGAGAACAGAAATATTTAGGGTTTCTGTTAGTTAATTAGCAAGTGATATGAATATGATTGCTCTCTGATGATGGCTTTGTTTTCGTTCTCTGTTGTTGTGCAGTTTAGAAGATGTTTATTAAACAGGTATCTAAGGGTTATGTATCCAATGCAACTGCTGAAGCTCTGGAATGCAGTGGCATAGAGATAATCGCCCTTTTGTTGGCACTTTTTCTGGAAAATCCTTTTTCTATCGATGTATGTATTTAACATCTTTGTTACCGTCAGGCTTTTCTCACTTAAATATCATACACTAAATTTAGTGCTTTTCTGTAGTTGGTTTCTTCTAGCCCTTGTTTTGAGTAGTTTGATTCTCTAAAAGCAGTTAGCAGTCACGAAATGTGCAAACTATATATGCGATAATTTGGTACAGGTCAATATTGGGCAGGCTCATTGTAAATAATCACATGCAATAAAATTATCTCAGTTCCTTCCCATTTTAGTACACAAGGCTTACATTTGTAAAATAATTCTGCTTTTTCTTCTTTGTATTGGATGATTTGATATTTGGTTTATCTATGTTGATTGATATTTGGTTTATCTATGTTGATTGATATTTGATTTATATATGTTGAAGCACAAAATGTTCCAACTTAGGGGTACTTTCTGTCCAATCACCATGTGTTACATGTTCTTCTTTGAACCTGTGAATTAGGAAAAGCAGTGGTTGTCCGTTACGGATGGTCACCAGTGTGGTGTTAGTCTAAAAGTATTTCGATGATCAAATTAGCGAGTGGGTCTGTAATAATATGGATTCTCTTATAATTCAGTCGATCACAGGAGATTGACTTAATCTCCTTGATCTGCTGAGATATGTCAAACGGAATCACTTTTGATTCCTTCCTTGTATAACTAGTCAACTGTATGATTCTTTCCTAATCTTCCTAACTGTACATACCTAGTTAGGTATCTCTACAGCCTATATAAAGATAGCTACTGTTGTACTTCATAATGATTCAAATAAACAAATATTCTAAACCTTTATATGGTATCAGAGCTTTAATTGCTCCACCGAGTAAATCCTAAGCTCTATGGCTGCCTAGACCACCGTCCTTGTCGCCCCTACCCCTTCACCACTTGCTGAACCGAACCCTACTCTTCCCACCCTTATCACCATAAACACCGTTGCCCAGCTCCCTGTTAAGCTCATTGCCACAACCTTCTTTTTGTGGCGAGCTCAATTCAATGCCTTTTTTCAAGGGTATGACCTTATGGGCTATGTCGACGGCTCTCGGCGCTGACGCCCCCCCCCCCCCCCCCCCGGAAATTGCTCTTTATGACTTCTGGGTCTGTCAGGACCAACTGTTGCTCCACGCCATCCTGGCGTCTGTGTCCCCCAGGTGACCCAACTGATTGCTACCGCCTCCACTTCCATCGCCGCTTGGGTCCGGCTCACTCATCTCTATGCCAGCAAAGCCAGAGCCTGCGTACTTGGCCTCAAGGAACGCCTAACTCTTCTTCGCCAGCATTCCTGCCCCGTCTCCGAATATCTTCATGAGGTTTGGATCCTTGCTGATGAGCTGGCTTCCATCGACAAACCCTTGTATGATGATGATCTCCTTCTCCATGTCCTTAATGGAGTCGGACATGAGTTCAAGGAAATCGCAGCAGCTGTACGGTCCAGGGATACTGCTGTTCCTTTTGAAAATTTACATGATCTGCTAGTCCAACATGAGGTTGCTTCCAGCCATGCAGCCCACACTGCCCTCCCCTCTCCCGTCACTATCCATTTCACTCAGGCCCCTCGCGGCACCACTTCCAACCGCTCTAGCAGGAGTTCCTCTCGCCAGAGGTACTCCAATTAGTCCCCAGACAGCCACCGAACCCCTGTTAACCGGTCCTATCACTAGTCCAGCGACGTCTCCCGTCGTCAACACTCTCAGTCCACTGGTTACCGTGGCTACTGTCAATGGTGCGGCACCCAGGGCCACTACGCTAAGCGCTGTCCTCACCTCCAGCAGTCAACCCCACCACCACCCGTGGCCAATCCTACAACTCAGGCCCCCTCCCCTAGCTGGCTTCTAGACCTCGGGGCCTCTCATCACGTGGCCGTCAGCTTCCAACATCTCTCCGATGCAACTCACTACAGCGGCCCTGATGAGATACTAATTGGCAACGGTAAAGGTCTTTCCATTACTCATATAGGATCTTCCTTTCTCTCTTCTCCCAACTCCTCTCCCTTCAAACTCAATAATGTTTTATGTGCCCCTTCCATAACCAAAAATTTAATTTCAATCTCCTAGTTTAACAAACAAAACAATACCTCTATTGAATTGTTTCCTGGTTGCTTTCATGTGAAGGATCTCAGCACGGGGGTGGTTCTCCTTCAAGGCCCAAGTAAGGACGATGTGTACGAGTGGATCCCTGCCCTTCTCCACAGACCGCATGCAATGGTGGCCGTGACAGTCTCCCCTAGCCTTTGGCTTACTCTGCTTTCCTTGGCTACGACCCTATACAACCAGCAAAATGCAGCTTCGTTCTCAGCCCTGCATCTTCCTTGGCTACTCCCTTAGCCAAAGTACCTACCTCTGTTTTGATCCCACTGCTAACAAACTCTACACCTCTTGCCATGTTCAGTTTGATGAAACCACCTTTCCCTCCCTCCTCCCCTCCTTCACCGTCTCTGCCGACACCTTCACAACCTGGTTGTCCACTGTTCCCCCAGTCACCACAGTCCCCTTTCCGTCTACTGTCATGCCACCAGCAGCACCTGTGCCGTCCTCTACCATCACCGGGGATTCCCTCGACACAACGTCCTTGCAGGTCATTGCAGTTGACTCGTCCCCCTACTCAGATTCCGCCGCCACCACCCCTGCCCCAGGTGCAGCCTTCCTACTGCCCCTGCCTCTCTTACTTCTCCCCCTGGTGACTCCCAACCTCCATCCCTCCTTACCTACACCCAGCGACACCCTCCACCACCTCCCCCCTCTTCAGGTCCCCCTTCCCAAAATCCCACAAAAACCCACCCTATGCTCACCCGAACTCAAACAGGTACTGTCAAACCCGTACCCAGCTATGCTCTCACTGTCACCAAACACTAACTACCTACCTTGGCCAAGCCCACCGGTGTCTCTCAAGCCAAGAAAGACCCTCAATGGCCTGCTGCCATGTCAAGTGAGCTCAATGCTGTCATCCGGAATGAAACTTGGGAGTTGGTCCCACCTCATCCAAGCCAGAACGTTGTGGGGGAACAAGTGGGTGTTTTGTATCAAACGGACACCCACTAGAGCTGTTGACAGATTTAAGGCCTGTCTTGT
The DNA here is from genome assembly GCA_032719365.1 of Prinsepia uniflora. NCBI lineage: Eukaryota > Viridiplantae > Streptophyta > Magnoliopsida > Rosales > Rosaceae > Prinsepia > Prinsepia uniflora. The sequence goes on from CM064864.1 coordinate 30,613,412, forward strand.
TGCTAAGGGGTACCATCAGCGTCCTGGGGTGGATTTCATGGACACATTCAGTCCCGTAATCAAGCCCACCACCATTCGTGTAGTGCTTCACCTGGCTGTAACCAGTGGCTGGCCCATTCGATAGTTGGATGTCAATAATGCCTTCCTTCAAGGCACTCTTCATGAGGACGTGTACATGGCCTAGCCAGCTGGCTTTGCAGATCCACAGAACCCTTCTTATGTTTGCAAGCTCTGCAAAGCTATCTACGGACTCAAACAAGCCCCCCGGGCCTGGTACAAGGAACTTCAGACCTTCCTACTATCCCACGGCTTTGTCCAAGTCAATTCTGATGCCTCGCTGTTCCTCCTAAGGCAAGGTTCGACTACTCTGTATTTTCTGGTTTACGTTGATGATTTGATTGTGGCAGGGAATACTCCAGCATTTCTCTCCCACTTCATACAAACTCTGGCCGCCCGCTTCTCGGTTAAGGACCTTGGTTCCCTTAGTTACTTCCTTGGAGTGGAGGTCCTTCCAACCGCAGTTGGCCTCTTCCTGTCTCAGCACAAATATATCCATGATTTGCTCACCTTAGCTCACATGGATGGTGCCATGCTTGTGGCCACTCCTCTAGCCGTTTCCCCCATCTACACTTGCATGATGGCTCCCCACCAGCAGATGCCACCAGCTTCCGCCACCTTGTTGGGAGTCTACAGTACCTCAGCTTGACCAGACCCGACGTCTCCTTTACTGTCAATAAACTCTCTCAGTTTATGCATGCTCCAACTGACCTGCACTGGCAGGCCCTCAAGCACCTTCTCTGCTATTTGAAAGACACCCTGTTCTTCGGTCTCCATCTCCATCGCCACACTACCTCCACTTTCCATGCGATCACCCATTCTCTCAATGCGTACTCTGATGCGGATTGGGCTGGGGACCAGGATGATCGAAAATCAACCACCGCCTATATGGTCTACCTTGGCCGTAATCTTATATCCTGGAGTTCCCGCAAGCAGCGTGCGGTTTCCAGGTCGTCCACTGAAGCCGAATACAGAGCCGTGGCTTCCACCACTGTAGAACTGCTCTGGGTACAATCCCTAATCCGTGAGCTCGGCCTTCCTCTTTCAAGCACACCCACCATCTCCTGCGACAACATTGGGACCACTTTCTATTGCTCCAACCTGGTCTTTCACACACGCATGAAACATGTGGACATCGATTATCACTTCGTTCGTGATCATGTCACCAAAGGCCACCTCCAGGTGTCTCATGTCTCCACTGATGATCAGCTGGCTGATGCACTCACCAAACCGCTGCCTCGCCCACAGTTTCTACTCCTTCGTTCCAAGATCGGCGTCGCCGATGGCTCCACCGTCTTGCGGGGGCGTAATATGGATTCTCCTATAATCCAACCGATCACAGGAGATTGACTTAATCTCTTTGATCTGCTGAGATATGTCAAACAGAATCACTTTTGATTCCTTCCTTGTATAGCTAGTCAACTGTATGATTCTTTCCTAATCTTCCTAACTATACATACCTAGTTAGGTCTCTCTACCACCTATATAAAGATAGCTACTGCTGTACTTCATAATGATTCAAATAAACAAATATTTTAAACCTTTATATGTAAGAAGTAATAGTGAGTGATAATTTTGAAAGAGTAACCGTAATAGTAAATAATGAATATTAGTACTCTTTTTGTATGGGTATTTTAGGGGGCCTTGATGAATAGTTTCAATGTAGGATAAATGCATTTCTATTTTGGTGTTGACGCGTGGCATGTAGTTTGACAGTAAGAATGTGTCCATGTGTCATCCCATGTTTGACCCATTACTAGGGTTGTTTGGCTATGTGGGCTTGGGCCCAAGTTGCTTTTCCAATTATGTGATTGTTTTGGACCCAACTCTTCTTAGTGTTTGGACTTTGGGTATGTGACCTAGTGAGTTTGGTCCAATATAGTATCAACAGAAGTTCTCCAAGTTCTTAATTGAGGTGAAATTTCTTAGTTGGGGACTTGTCTTTTTTTCCCAGACTCGGTGAGGGATATACTTGTAGACTTGTAGTCCCTCAAATCCCTCAGTCGAGAGTGGTTGCCAGGTCATCTACATGTGTTGTGTATGGTCGTTAGTGATAGGTGTTTCTTGTCCAGGCCAATCGGCTTGTGACATTCCTAGCTTACAATGTTTCTTGAAGGTGTCGTCGATTTACAACAGTCAGTGTATGCTTGTAAGTCGATTGGCGAAAAGGGTTGTAAGTCTGTTGGTTTACGTAGCGGGGGTGGCATGGTACTCGGCTTTTGAAACAAAGGCCAAGCGGCAAATGTGTTAGGTCGATTGGTTTATTTTCTATGGTTGTCTTGTATTGTACATGTTGATTTATGATTTGAAAGTGGTCGGCTTAGAGTTAGTGGTGCTCTACATGTAGGAAATGTGTTGGCCTGTGAGGGTGTGCTATTGGAGAACCCTCAATGTTTGTGCCATCCTCTATGAATAGTGAAAAATTGATTTTGAGTTTATTAGTTTTTACTTTCAAATTGCTCCATGAAGAGATGTCCATGTGCAAGGCGATTTTTGGTGAAGTGTTTAAGGCGATCTTCACGGTGGTGTTATTTCCGATGAGCTTCTTGGCCGTGAAAAATAGAGGTGTGTGGTCTTTGTTTCGTGTTTTTAATTTGAAACGTAGAAAGATGAACTTGCCATGAACTTCTTCTGGACGAGTGACTTGATCTTTCAGTGTGTAGCTTTATTTATTTATTTATTTATTGGTTTTTAATCCTTTGCATAGTTGTCAGAATCTAGTGGCTTGGTCGAGGTGTGAGGTTACAACCCTTGTTCGAGGAAGTGGTAATTATTAGTTTGCAGGGTCAGTGGATAAGTAAAAGTCTAGCCCTAGTGAGGTTAGTGAAGATAGGATTCAGTCAGATGGGGAGATGGCCGATCGGTCTAACGAGTAAGGAGAGATAATTCTAGTCGTAGAGTTGTCCAATCGGTCAAGGGATGATGGTAACCCAGGAGTCATTGCTGATCAGATGTTGGAAAACCAAATTGTCTTGGTGAAAGCGATGAGAATACCAAGGGCCGTCAACGTGGGTTTGTGAAGGTGCTTGTTGTTGGATTGTCACAGTGGATGAGCTGGTAAATAGTGAGATGGAGGCTCGATTGCGAAAAATCTGAGCAAAGTATGATATTCCTAACTCAGTGGTGGTGTCTTTTAGAAGAAGGTGAGATGTCGAGCAACACGTAGGTCAGTATGACTTTGTTTTACCTCGAGTTGTATGCCCACAGACTTGTGAGATTACACTAGCCCCTACTCGCTTAACTTTGGAGTTTCTTAGGAATCCAAAGCCAGTGAGCTCCCAAAAGGCATCCTGTTGGATAGATGCGCGCCCACACATATAAGGCGCATCCCCCAGATCCCCCCGGGCTATGTGGGATTGCTAACCATGCCTCCAAGGCACGGGTCCTCACAATCCACCCCCTTGGGGCTAAACGTCCTCGCTGACACATTCAATTCCGACTGGGGATGGGCTCTGATACCAAGTTGATAGGTCACATCCCTAATCCCTGAATATTAATGTGGGATGACATGCTCCCGTCTGACACCACGTGTTAGACCAGGGATACTGCCATGACCCACTCGGGGTTTCCAGAGTACGTAGTTTCACGTGATGCCTCAGTCTCTACTATAGCTACGTCCGCGATCAACTTGGAGGGTACAAAAAACATCAAAAGTGTGAGTGGACAAAATAAAACTTTGAAAAACCAATTTCCGAAATCATCATTTAGCCCTCTGTTTTTATAATGCATGCATGCATAATCAATTAAACCATTACTTTCCAATAAAACAGTAACATATGAAAACAAATGCTTTCATCGAAAAACCAATAAATGTGAAAATATATGGACACAAAGCAATAAATCAAAATCATGACCCATCCTCATATCCCACATATGTCTAATACCATCATATCATCATCAGTCACGATATCCAAGCAACGCGTGCAAATAAGCTCTAGGACGGCTCATGTTCGAGCACGCCGTCGTGAACACATCTACGACCGACGTTCAACATACATCATAAGCACTCCTGAGTCGAGCCTCCCACGGTTGCTCGACAAAGGCAGTGCATCATGATCTCTCCGGTGGGTGGGGGGACACATTGCATCCCGAAGGCAAGCAACAACATCATAGGGTCCTCTCCAGGGAAACACATTCACAACTGAAGGCCCTATTTGGGGAAACACATTCCTACCAAAGTCATAGCAATAATCATGGAGAATGGTCATAGTGAAAACAGTGAAAACACATTTTCATAAACTGTTGCATCTCAAATCAAATCAGTTATTTTGCATAGGATCTCCGCCCAAAACATAGTTTATACAAACATAATATAAACAGTGTCCAATCCGAATTTCACAATACTCAAAATCATTTCATCAATCAAATCACTGTTTAATTTCACATTTGTCTATAATCTAAGTCAAAATCATTATCCAACTGGGTCTCAAGCCCAAAATGCCATTCTCACGCAAAACCGTAAAATCTTTCATTTCCAAACCATGATCAAACCAATTAATAAGTCTTTATGCAATTCATCATTCAAAGCAATATGCAAACCTTGCATTTCAAACCATGCTCATAAAACCATTAAAACATATATGCATGCATCATTTATAAATCAAAGTCCACTCACCATATCAATCTCGGATCTAATCTGTCAATCATATGGCTATCATGCTAATCATGATCCAACATTGGAACATGTCTGTCTGATCTTTACCCTGGACAGATCATACTCATCGGGACATTCTCTTCATCAGTATTGATTGCAATTCACTTTTCATTTTTAAAAAATTAAATAAAAATCATCAAACCTATTTAGGCCTAATACTACTAACATTGATTTAGAACACTTAAGCTTCATCTTTATTTACTCCCTTTAAATTTTATTTTTCAATTCAAATTAAAACAAAATTTTCATGCTTTAGGATAGAAGGAAATGACATAACAAGTTCAAATCCATTTTCATAAAGCTTAAGTGTTCTAAGGAAAAGTTAGTAGTATTAGTCTTAAATGGATTCGATGATTTTTTTTATTAAAAATGAAAAGCGAATTTCAATCAATATAATAAAGAGCACGACCTGAGGTGCATGTAGAAGTTTACAATATATTTTTATTATTTTTCATTATTTAGTTATGATTTTTTGAAAAGAAAACTATTAATAATAACAAAGAACATTATAATGACATGTGGCAGCAACTTGGGGGTTATCCTATTTGGAGAGGCTCACAGCTGCTGCCACATGTCATCCTTTTGTATTTTTTTTGGGTTTATAATTAATGAACATCTTTCTAAGAAATCATAATAAATTAAAATAGTATACAAAAATAATTTCAAAAATTGCTCCGAACTCGTAATGTCATTTTCTTCCATCTCAAAACATAATTTTTTTGTTCTAACTTGAATAAATTGATTTTTTTTTTAACTTGAATAAATTGAAAAGTAAAATTTAAAGGGAATAAGTAGAGATAAAGCTTAGGTGTTCTAAGGAAAAGTTTGTAGTATTAGGCCTAAATAGATTTGCTAGTTTTTCTTTTAATTTCTTAATAAAAGAAAAGAGCATTTAAATCAATATTAATAAAGAGAATGTCCCGAGGAGTCCGTAAAATCTTATAGTATATTTTTATTATATTTTTAATTATTTAGTTATGATTTTTTGAAAAGAAAATCATTGATCATAACAAAAGAAGAAAAGGATTAACATCTGGCAGTAGCTAAGGGGTTCCTCCACGTGGGGACCTTTCAGCTGCTGCCACGTTTCATTCTTTTTTTTTTGTTATAACTAATGTATATTTCTCCAAAAAATCATAATGAATTAAGATAGTTTCCAAAAAAAATTACAAAAGCTACTCTGAACTCGTTATATCATTTCCTTCCATCCTAAAGTATAAAATTTATGTTTTATTTTGAATAAATTGAAAAGTAAAATTTAAAGGGAGTAAATAAAGATGAAGATTAAGTGTTCTACGAAAACATTTGACGTATTAGGCCTAAATGAGTTTGTTGATTTTTTTTTTTAAATTCTTAAAAATGAAAAGAGAATTTCAATCAATATTAATGAAGAGAAAGTCCCGAGGCGTCCGTAAAAATTTTCGTAATATTTTATTATTTAGTTATTATTTTTTTTTTGAAGAGAAAATCATTGACTATAACAAAAGGACAAAATGATTGACATGGGGCAACAGTTGAGGGGTTCCCCCTCCCCACGGAGCCTCTCAGCTGCTACCACATTTCACTAAATAAAACGGAACCTTAAGTGTCTTAAGGAAAGAGTTAGGGGCCAGGGTTTGGTACTACGGAGGATGTAGTACTCTGGCCAGTGGGCAAAAAAAAATATTATAGTTCAAAGAAGAAAGAAAAGAAAATTAATTTTAGAGGAGGTTAAAAAAAATAGTTACCATAAGGGTAGAAGTGGTATTTCCACTCTCCTATGAATTAGGAATTAGGGATGGGGATTGTTGCTTAATTGAACCGCACCACAGCGTCTTCTTCCGCAACGGTCTTCGTCTTCTTCTTATTCAACCTTTTTTTGAAGCCTTCAGAGGGCCGCTTCAGAGTCGCGGACCGTGGTGAAGCAACGAATGTGGTCAAGCAACCGACTAGGTGAGGCCAACATCTGGGTAGTGTTCCTGAAGCCGTCGATGTGAAGTTGGAGCCGTCGATGTAGTGAAGGCCTTTGGATGACATTTGGGTATCGTTCTTAGCGAAGAGCGAATTGGGAGTGAGCAAACAACATGCCATGAAGGTAAACATCTCTCTCTTTACTACCAATTTCAATTTCTTACTACCAATTTCAATTTGGTGCTCTGTTTTTGTTTCGACTTGATACATAAAGGAGCGAGCAAACCGCCCAGAATAAATGAAAGCAGAAAGGAAGGGGTAATATGAGCTAATTTTGGTGCACTAAGAAATCAACCAAAGAAGCTGAGCAGAAAATACCAACATCAACACCATCAGACCCAATCGTCAGGGTAATTCTGCTCCACAATTATTTGATTTAATTTTCTGGTTAATCAAATGAAGCCGATTATTCATCTCATCATCTCTGATTTTCCTTTTCCAAAATTTGCCGGGTTATTTTTTCTAAAAATTTATCAGGTGCTTTTGGTTTTTGTATTTTGTGTTTGGGCTGGGTATTATTATTTTTATTTGTGTTGAATTGTATTTAAATGTTGGGTTTCTCTTTGCTGCTCCTGAGCTTTTGTTCTTCCCTGAATTAAGGAAGATACATATATATTCATCAATTTGTTCTTCCCTAGGTTATGAGTGCTCATGCTTTGTGCATTAAGCGATCGGCTTTTTAATCCATTTTTTACTTTGCTACCAAATGACTGTCAAAATTTGAATTGGGATAATCAAATTTCCAGTATTTTCAAGCGGTATTTATTTTTTTTACATCTGGCTTGGTGTCATGGAGTTTTGGTACATTTTGCTTATTTCTTTTGCGTATTTGGGAAAGACCAATCCATAATCCCAATACTCCCCTTGGTTGTTGAATATTGTCATTTCGTATTCTTTGTTTGCATTTAAATTAGAATGATACCATTTTGCACTCCCATTCGAGAGAGAATTAATCATTTTTATTTTTTATTGGTTGTTTGTACTGTTGTTTAACATGTGGTGTATCTTTGAATTGAATTCTGGCTATGCATGAGATCTTGAAAATCAGGGAGAAATATGAAAGTTCGCACTTCCAAGCAGAACAACATAGCAAGCTGTGAGGGGATGAAGACGGTGGACACAGTTGTGTGGCCAAAGCCACTTTGTTTGAGCCTCTTCAATACTCCCCTTAACGACTCCATCAGACCCTTCGGATATTTCAAGTACATTCGTTTTTGTCTATTTATTTTTTGTTAAAAAAGTGTGATTTTAAACTAGAGTCAAAAGGTTATTGGTTTGGAAGTTTGTTTTGGATATCTTGCTTAATCTTTGAAGCTTAATATTCTTCTGGGTTCTTTTTCCTTGTTGTTGCTCACCTTTTGGACACACTATGATAGGAAATTGTGGAATATGTAGCCAAGGTTATTTGATAAACTTGAGATTATTCATCTTTTGATCCAACAATTTGAAACAGAATGCTATTTGTCTTTCTAGTTCCCACACATATGTTTTCTTCAGAGCAGAAATGAGATCAATTTCCTTAATAGTTTGAAATGACTAATGACTAATAGTATGCTTGCATGAAAAGTAGCTATATTTTGGTTCAATGATAATGAATTTGGATTCACTAGGAGATGTTGGTTAATTGGTGAATTAAGTTTTGTTGTGGCAAGCAACTAAAACTATGTTGAAGGTTACAAATGATGTGTTATGTTATTTATTGTCATAAGCAGTTTCACGTTTAGTATTCCCTAGAACCAATGTTGAAGGTTAGAAATGATGAATCACAGACCTTTTTTGTATGCCCAGATGTGGGTAGAGCTGCTGTTATTTATTGTCATAAGCTGCTTTCCCTTTTTTTTTTTTTTTTTTTGTGTCGAAAGGCTTCATATTTTTTTAAGTGAAACAATTGTACACCAATAACATTTTAACTATGCTTTCTTTAATCTACATGGTTGTTTAATCGTTGAATGTTAATACCGCAGGGAAAATATGAGGATGCAATCATTTTCCGTTTTCGGAGGTCTGTTGGTTTGTATTTTAATGCTATATGTATTGCTTCATTTTTGTTCTTACTTTGCAGATATGAAAATAATCTTGGAACTCCACCCTTCTAATGACCAAGCCAAGAATGCCAATCGCCGTTTGGGACCGCTAGCTGAAGAGAAGAAAGAAAAGATGAAAGAGGAAATGATTGGTAAGTTTCATTTTTCATTTTTTGTATTGGTATGATCAATTATTTTCTTGTGCATTTGTAGTCTTTACCGTGTCCTCACTTGTAGTTCTATTCTAGTTTTCATTTCATTGATTAAATTATTCAAAATGCTTATGGAACATGATTAATTCTTTATAAGGAGCAATGCCCACACAAGATGAAATATCGTGGGCATTGCTCACTATTGATCCACTTAAGTTTTGCATATTAATTTATTAGTATCTTGTGAGAAATAGCTTCGTGTTGTGATGGCAAACTTGAGGGCCTTATTGATCCACTGAAGTTTTGCATATTAATTTCGTTCCAAATATGTGTTATTCTGTCCAAACAAATTGAAAATTTGAACTGGTTTTTTGGGTTTGCAAAAGTCACATTTATATTTAATATACGAATGATAAAAACACGCATATAGTTTATTTATTGGAATTGAGTTTTTGTTTGTTGTTTTGTGTGCAGGTGCCTACTGCCTTGAAGACTCAATAGCTTTCTTTAGGAATTTTAGTTTACATTTTCTATTTAACGGTGTGGTCGAATTTGTAATGCATATGATTATTTTTAGAATCCTAGATCAAACCCGACCAAAATCTAAAAATTCAGTAGAAAAGTCGGGTTTGTTTGGGTGTTATATGATCATTCCTAGATTGATTGGGCTTGTTTTACAAATGTGTAGTTAAATTCTTTTTGTTGTTTGGGCCCTATTCCTAGATTTTCCTTAATTGGTTGGTTGACTTGTTAATTTTCGTACAATTCGGTTGTTTGAAAAATGACAATTAAATATTTAATAATCATACAAATTTTTTGTGAATTTATATGGATTTCTTCCGAATTTCTCTTTTCTTCGTTCTAATAAATTGGAAAATGAAATAAATAATAATTCATAACAACCAATTTTACCACATCTACTAATTTATTCTATTATTTTCAACACTTATCAATGTAACAGACTTCTAGAGATTTTTATCATTGTTATAAATTGTAATTAAAATAAATAATAATTCCTTAAACACAATTTTATTCTATAGTGGCCGGACATAATGAATTTGTAGTAATTTTTGGAATGTTGTTCGGATGTTCTATTTATTTATTATGAATTTTAAAGTAAAATTGATTTAAGAAATGAAAGGCACCTGAATTTTAAATTAAAATTGATTGAAAACATACTTGATCGGTATGTATTGTATCATATGGCATAGAACAAGTTGTTGACCATTGTAAAAGTGTACAACAATGGTCAACGCCTATAATATATAAAGTCAATGGTTTCAATCTTGAAAATTGTCTAAATATTATTTGAATCAAAACTTCTAAAAGGGGATTACAATACACTTAAAATATTTAAGTGTTTGATGTATAAGATGATTTAAATGTTTTAAATAATTTTTTACATCAATCTATCGATCTAACCGTTTATATTTAGTTTATAATCCTGAAGATCACTTACACAAAAAATTAGCTAATTTTGAAATCCCGGGACTAAGTAACGGTGTGATACCATTCGACGACTACCAAATGAGTTTTAGCAATTAGACGGCTTTAACTCCCCGTAATCCAGAGATTTTAGACGAGCAAGGTCTAGGTACTAAAAACAATAAAGTGAACGGTTTCGATCTTGAAAATCAGACTGTCTGAATATCGTTTGAACCAAAACTTCAAAAAACGCATCAAAATATACTTGAAATGTTTTAAGTGTTTGATGAATAAGATAATTTAAATGTTTTAAATAATTTTTGACATCAATCTATCGATCTAACCGTCTATATTTACTGTATATTCCTGTAGATCAGTTACACAAAAAATGAGCTAATTTCGAAATCCCGGGATTAAGTAACGGTGCGACACCATTTGACGGCTACCAAATGAGTTTCGACGATCGGACGGCTATAACTCCTCGTAATCTCGAGATTTTTGACGAACAAGGTCTAGGTACTAAAACACATAAAGTGAACGGTTCCGATCTTGAAAATCTAATTGTCTGAATATCGTTTGAATCAAAATTTCGAAAAATATATACTTAAGTGCTTGATGAATAAGATGATTTAAATGTTTTAAATAATTTTTGACATCAATGTATCGATCTAACCGTCTATATTTACTGTATATTCATGAAGCACTTACACAAAAAATTGGCTAATTTCGAGATTCCGGGACTAAGTAACGGAGCGACACCATTCGACGACTACAAAATGAGTTTTGACAATCAGAGGACTCCTCGTAATCCAAGATTTTTGACGGGCAAGGTCTAGGTAATACAAACCATAAAGTGAATGGTTCCGATCCTGAAAATCCGATTATTTGAATATCGTTTTAATCAAAACTTCAAAAAACACATCAAAATATATTTTAAGTGTTTGATGAATAAGATGATTTAAATGTTTTAAATAATTTTTAACATCAATCTATCAATCTAACCGTCTATATTTACTGTATATTCATGAAGATCACTTACACAAAAAATTGGCTAATTTCGAAATTCCGGGACTAAGTAATGGAGCGACACCATTCGACGGCTACAAAATGAGTTTTGACGATCGGACGGCTATAACTTCTCGTAATCCCGAGATTTTTGACGAACAGGGTCTAGGTACTAAATAGAATAAAGTGAACTGTTCCGATCTTGAAAATCTGACGGTCTGAATATCGTTTGAATCAAAACTTCGAAAAAGACTTCAAAATATACTTAAGTGTTTTAAGTGGTTGATGAATAAGATGATTTAAATGTTTTAAATAATTTTTGACATCAATCTATCGATCTAACCGTCTATATTTACTGTATATTGATGAAGATTACTTACACAAAAAATTAGCTAATTTCAAAATTCCGGGACTAAGTAACAGAGCGACACCATTCGACGGCTACAAAATGAGTTTTGACGATCGGAAGGCTATAACTCCTTGTAATCCCGAGATTTTTTACGAGTAAGATCTAGGTACTAAAAATCATAAAGTAAACGGTTCCGATCCTGAAAATCCGACTGTTTGAATATTGATTTTGCAGGGTTTATTGTTTTTAGTACCTTAGACCTTGCTCCCCGTAATCCAGAGAATTTAGACGAGCAAGGTCTAGATACTAAAAACAATAAAGTGAACGGTTTCGATCTTGAAAATCAGACTGTCTGAATATCGTTTGAACCAAAACTTCAAAAGACGCATCAAAATATACTTGAAATGTTTTAAATGTTTTATGAATAAGATGATTTAAATGTTTTAAATAATTTTTGACATCAATCTATCGATCTAACCGTCTATATTTACTGTACATTCATGTAGATCACTAACACAAAAAATGAGCTAATTTCGAAATCCCGGGACTAAGTAACGGTGCAACACCATTTGACGGCAACCAAATGAGTTTTGACGATCGGACGGCTATAACTCCTCGTAATCTCGAGATTTTTGACGAGCAAGGTCTAGGTACTAAAAAACAGAAAGTCAACAGTTCCGATCTTGAAAATCTAACTGTCTGAATACCGTTTGAATCAAAATTTCAAAAAAATATACTTAAGTGCTTGATGAATAAGATGATTTAAATGTTTTAAATAATTTTTGACATCAATCTATCGATCTAACCATCTATATTTACTGTATATTCATGAAGATCACTTACACAAAAAATTGGCTAATTTCGAGATTCCGGGACTAAGTAACGGAGCGACACCATTCGACGACTACAAAATGAGTTTTGACGATCAGAGGGCTATAACTCCTCGTAATCCCAAGATTTTTGACGGGCAAGGTCTAGGTACTAAAAACCATAAAATGAACGGTTTGGATCCTGAAAATCCGACTGTCTGAATATCGTTTGAACCAAAACTTCAAAAAACGCATCAAAATATACTTGAAGTGTTTTAAGTGTTTGATGAATAAGATTATTTAAATATTTTAGACATCAATCAATCGATCTAACCGTCTATATTTACTGTATATTCATGAAGATCACTTACACAAAAAATTGGCTAATTTCGAAATTTCGGGACTAAGTAATGGAGCGACACCATTCGACTGCTACAAAATGAGTTTTGACGATCGGACGGCTATAACTCCTCGTAATCCCTAGATTTTTGACGAGCAGGGTCTAGGTACTAAATAGAATAAAGGGAATGGTTCCGATCTTGAAAATCTGACTGTCTGAATATCGTTTGAATCAAAACTTCGAAAAAGACTTCAAAATATACTTAAGTGTTTTAAGTGGTTGAGGAATAAGATGATTTAAATGTTTAAATAATTTTTGACATCAATCTATCGATCTAACCGTCTATATTTACAGTATATTCATGAAGATCACTTGCACAAAAAATTGGCTAATTTCGAAATTACGGGACTAAATAACGGTGTCTCACCATTCGACGGCTACAACATGAGTTTTGACAATTAGACGGCTTTAACTCCTCGTAATCTAGAGAATTTTGACGGACAAGGTCTAGGTCCTAAAAACCATAAAGTGAACGGTTTCGATCTTTAAAATCTGACGATCTATAAGCGCGTGTAAAAATTGTAGATGTTTATATCAGTTAATTGATATAAAAAATTATCTAAAATATTAAAATCATCTTATTCATAAAAAAAATACATTAATTATATTGTAACATGATTTTCAAAGTTTTGGTTCGGGATAGTTTTTTAAGACATTTTTTTTGGTAATTTTTACCACAAGGTGAAAATTAAAGTAATATTTTTATGATTCTAAATAATTTATTACGGTAGTATTAAGCATAAAATGGTTTGATGTACTTTTTTTTTAACTGTTCTATAATTTCATTTTTTTTTTCAAGTTATAGGAACGCTTGCCTATTTTCCTGATTTTTGTGAGTAAACTTTTTTTGGTTCCAAATGTTTGTTGAGCAGTTCACATCCTCAAAATTATAAAACTTAAAAGTTTTCTATGCCTATCACAAGTTTTAGGCTTAATAATCGAACTTGAGGGTAGTTTCGATTTTACATGTACTTTTTTCTATTGTCATGGGGCTCTCAATTTTTCCTTGTCTCATACAAATTGATTCATTTATTTTTTAACTAAAAAAAATTTTAAGTGTGGGGAAATTTAAAGTATTGAGACTTCAAATGATGAAATTTAAAATTAACTTGAATGACTAACCTATTAAATAAAGGAATCTGATAATGAGATTTCTTATAAAAATGACTTTTTAATACCTTCATCATTTAAAAATTATTAATGGTTCATTCTTATAAATTCAAAAACTATCTATTATTTAAAAAAAATTAGATTTTCAAAAAATATTTTTATTTATTCACAAAATTCATCCTTAACAATTCAAAAATTATTTTTTATTCTTCAAATCATCATTAAACATTCAAAAACTATCCCTTATAACAAAGTATTATCCTAATCAACTCAAAAAATATCCTTAAGATAAACTAAAAAACAAGTGCAAAAAATCCATATTTATCACAACTAAAATAAATTGACTCATAGTAATAATAATTTAATCTTAAAACATTTGAAAAAAAATAAAAACATTTAATCTTAGAATTGTCTCATAGTAATAATTTAATCTTAAAAAATACAAATTATTAGAAATAAAACATGCATACAAAGTTCCAACTCTTCAATTCAACAATATATTAACTTTAAACCAAGAGAACTAGCACATGAATCCTATGTCTCAAATAGGCGGATGATTGAGAAATCTACAACATAACCTGAGTAATCTTTAACCCCTTTGGAAACCATATGGGGTTTTCATAAATTTTGTCGTTCATTAACATTCCTTCTCCATAATCATAATTTCAACAATAGTTCATTCCATGAAAAGAGGATGATAATGAAAGCTGAACTTAGTAAACCTCCTTGTTTGAATTCTGCAACAGGACATAATACATGGGATCTTCCGATCCTTAGTTGAAGGCTTCATGTGTTGTAAAAGAATGTAGGCATATGTAGTGATACTAAAAACAGAAACTAAAAAGGGAAAAAAATCAATAAGAAACTAGTACAAGGTTGAAAATGAACCACATCAAGTGTGAAGTTTCTCTTGCGGACTGTGGCCTGCACACTTCTTCCTTCAGCAAGGGTGTCCTCAGTTTCACCTGAAATCATATAGAGCTCTTCATCCAGGCTTCGTTCTTCATATTGTGCAGAATGAAGCAAACCCAAATAAAAAAAGAGTTACAGACTTTCCAAAACCCTGCAAAATCAAGATCTATCAGATAACATGAGTAACATACCCAATAAACTTGAAAGAACCAAGCAAACCATAAAAATCACTTCCTTTGGGCAGCATCAAAATCATTTCAATTAGCTTCCAACTTCCAAATCCCACAAATACAGAAAATAAAAATACAGCATGAAACAAATATTCAAATACAAAAAACATCGACAAAGAGACAAAGAGACAAGAGAGATGTGCCACTGACCTGGTGATTATAAAGTGTTGATTGTTTCACCATATTCGCACTTGGCGAGGACTAATGCGCGATGCTGGCCAGCTTCTTCCTTGGCGAATGTCTTTCTTCCTTATGGTTCAAAATTAAGATGAAAGCTCATCAAGCTCATCATTTTGATTTAAGATAAAAATGAGAGATTAGTTGACTAAATACTGAAACACAAACGCTTTCTAGGAAAAGGAACATTTTATTATGATAAGAGAAAGGTACGAGCACAAAACTTACAAGTATCAACAGAAAATACAGCTCCACGTAAATTACATGCAGAAAATCCAATTCACCATATCCTCTTAGCAGAAAATGCTCCTATCATACTACTAATGTAATACATGCATAGCATCTCAAGTTCTCAATGGCCTTAGACAACAAAATTGGGATAAATAATGCTTAATGTCACAATGGATTTTTCAAACATATAGGCCCATAAGTCTACTTATTCCTTGTATAATTGAATAAACATCGAAATGATACTAATCAGGAACACTGATGGAGGGAAATGATCCTGACATCTTTCTTGTTTCAGCTGCACTAAACTCTCACCCCCTATGAACAAAAAAGTTATGAATTAGAATGAGAAGATAATGACAACAATGCCTCTAGTTGAGTAAAAGCGATGAGGCTTACCAATAACCTGTCAAACTTCGCAATAACTGGATGTGAATACTCCAATTGCTATAGGTCATTAGTGAACCCATGAACTGAATTACAAAAAGAGTAATTAGAAAGATCATCAAAAGTGTAAGCAACATAAAAGAGAATTTTAAGAACTTTAAGCTTTAAACTCTATGCTCTATGCCCAACTTTGTACTTAATTACCAAGGTTGCAACAACACCTAATATAAAAACTTGTCAAATAAAACACTAAAAAAATTCAAGATAAACGGTAAGTGACAATGAAATCACACTTGTGCTCCTACAAACTGGGATTCAACACCTGAGCCTTCATAGGTCGACTCTTGTAGTCCTAATGCTGCAGAATTATTGTCTCCCTCTCCAACTGACCTTTCCTTCAACAGACTTCCAGAAAAACTAGTTGATACCAGTGGAACAACGACAGCTGCCACATTATCCATACTTCCCTTTTCAAATGCAGTATTCACTATGCAATCAGCTAATGAGTATGAACATGAGCAAGAGGCCCCGGTTCTCCCAGGACCATAACTCCGTACTTTCGACAACAAATCACAAACATCCTGCACACTCTGTTTCTCAAAAACTCTATCAGATGCAGCCACCAGGTATGTATCATTTACGGTCAGGGGTTTCCAGTCAGTCAACTCGGGTACTGATATAACACCATAACTGGTGACAGTCCAATCAAACTTAAATTAGGTTTCCTTTCAATAAAAAAAAAGTAAATTTCCAAACTTAAAACAAAAGCTCTTTCCAAAATACAATAGGATCGAAAAAGGAAAGGGTACAACATTTGCAAGTTTTGCTATAAACTCTTTCTAAATCTCACCTTTTAAAGGAAACATCACCAATAGCTCGGGAAATAGCCAGCTCACCATTTACTCGAGGCACACAACCCCATTCAACAACATAGCCACCAACAGTTTCCACTCGTAATTTTTCATCATCTCCGTCGTCCACTCCACCCAATCTAACGAAACCTCCCAGCCCAATTTACGAATTGAATGACCAACACCCAGCCCAATTGATGAGATGAACCGTCGTCCTACACCGATCTCCCTCCCCGCCCTTAGATCCCAACTCCTCAGCAGGAGATTGAACTTCAGTTTGTAAGGACAGAGAACAAAAAAGAAATGAAATATGGTTACTTATATTGCAAAATATATGGTTACTTGTGGCACAGTGCATTATAGTATCTTCTTATCTTGTAGTTGATTCTTTTCTACTAAAGAAAGCAGCGCACACCTACAAGTTGCTTTGCACATTCGATGAACTTTTCAACACGAACAGTATGTATAACTGATACATCAAGAAACCCAGTCCATTCCAAGTTTGGGTGTAAAACATCTGAAACGACCCATGGATCCATCTCAACAAAATGTACCTGCTCATTTGTATTGTAAAAAGTCAGAACTCAGATGACTACTCCAGATTGTTATATGATTGTTATACATTCAGCAATGATTCTTGAGCTCAAGGAAGAGGCTTCATAATTATATCTGCTGAAAATTGACAGTTTATAGTAGCAAGAGATATGATAGAGGACGTTCAGTGGTACCTCAGAACACCCTCGACTAATAGCTTCAATCCCAACAGACCCAGTACCACTGTACAAGTCTAACCATCGACCAGGCCTTAAGGATGAAGGGGCAGCCCCAGCCAGCTAATATTTGCAACACAATATTAATTCACAAACACAGAACTTTGACTTGAAAAGTACACTTTCCAACCCTCATTAAAAGCAAATACTAAACATAAGAAACTCCGTTCCACAATATGACACTAAGAATCACCTGCAGGATATCAAAGGCTGCACCTTTAACAACCTCCATCATTGGGCGTACATCCATACCCTTTGGAGAGAGCAACTTAATTCTTCGAGCCTTTCCTCCAAGCACCTACAATAACGGAAAGCATTGACTGAAATTCTAGACTCATTGCCCAACAGGTAAAGTATAGACACAAGCTTTAACTAATCAATACAGTACAAACCAAGTGTGTTGTGAATTTGGAATAATAATGATGATGAATCACACAAATTGGAGAATGTGCATACTGTTAGCAACTTATGAGTAATACGCGGAGCTCAGCCCGTTGTTCATAATCTCTGTCTTATCCTCGACGCCCCTCCCAATTGACGAGATGAACACCATCGTCCTTCTCCGATCTCCATCCCTGCGGTCTAATCCCAACTCGTCAGCCCCCTCTATGAATATCTCTGTCTCATCCTCTAAAATCTCATTCCCTCATCATTCGTTCCAATTCTTCGCGGCGGTCACGATGGCGACGAAAACCTATGTCAGGACCCACCCCGGTTTCACCCCGAAACCCGAGGTAAATCCTGCTCCCGTCTGACACCCCGACACAAAACAGTCAGACGCAGGAGAAAGCACTCAATAACACCCAAAGTTAAAGTTTTACAGAGCATGGTACGAATTACAAGGAAATAAAAACCGATGATAATTACACGCACGTGGAAGAAAAACTTAAACACTTTGGGATCCCGCTCGTCACTTCTCTACCTCAGACACTGCCTCGACGTCAAGACCCCGCGTTAGCTCCACAACCTGGAGGGCAATTTAAAACAGAAGATGTGAGTGAACCATAAGAAAAGAAAAGTTCTAAAACCATTTATCAGAAAACCGAGTTTAACCCTCCGTTTTGAAACCACATGCATAACCCAGTTATCAAAACAGTAGGATGCAATACTCAGAAAACATCATAAGAAACAGAAATACTATAAAAAAGTTATAGAAGTCATAGCATAGGAATCATAAAACCGTAGCAGAAACCATGAACTTCAAATCATTATTTTCCGATCAAACCTGCTGGACCTATCCAAGTCTTTAAACTCCTAAGTCTTTAAACTCAACAGGCCTCAATAATATCCGAGTCTTTAAACTCCCGAGTCTTTAAACTCAATAGGCCTACGGGGGAAATATCAATATATCCGAGTCTTTAAACTGCCGAGTCTTTAAACTCAATCCGGGCCCGTCCCCCGTCAATCAATATCCGGGTCTTTAAACCCAATAACCAGATCCAGTAAATCCAATCCAAAACCATTTGAAAACCTTTTCCAAATCCACATCCAAACTCGAATCCGAAATCACTGGTCCGATGCTCTTTCGGCATCCAAAACCGTCATTCCGAACCCAAATCCGGAAATCCACTTTTCAACTTTAAAACCAAAGTCCACTTTCCGAAATCCGATTCTAAAATCGAAAACCTTGATTATCGAAATCATGTTCCAAGATCCCTTTATAATCATTGAAATCATTTATCATTTGAAATCCCGAAACTATAACATTATAATCAGAAATCAACCTTTTATCGTAAAATGTGCCAAATACCGTATTTTCTCGAAAAACGTGCAATTATGTAAAATCACATCATAAATCCAACAATCATGAAATCACATATATAAAACAAGTATAGAAGACAGTTATGCATGTTCGAGTTTAAGGAAAGGGTCCACTCACAGTACCGAGCCCTCAATCGCGTCTCGAACGTCCTGCACGTTCCTCAGCTTCCTCGGGAAATCCCGATCCTGTCAACAACCACCAAAATACATCACTAACACGTCCACGAGTATCCACGTAAATTCCCCCAAAAATCCCCGGTTCCTGAACGTAACGAACCGGAACCCTAAACCTTCACCCTCGCGAAACTAAACTCAAACGACGTCCGATTAACCCGAAACCAATTCCAATGGACTCATCACAACTCCTGGACCAAAAACCATGTTGACCGTTTTCCCCAGAATCGCCGCACGCGCCCCCACGCGCCGCCCAAAGTGGCTGCGCGTGGCCCTCACGCGCCTGCTACAGTGCATCGGCTACCTTGAGCAGACCCGGTTCGCACCAGTAGTCTGCACCCTGAACCGGCGAGAGCGGTTCTTCTCATCCCGTCCACCAAAATGACTCCTCTCTTCTCCAACAGCATCGTCCCATCCTAGGTTACTCATTCCCGTACTTCACTCTCCTCGACTCACCCTAAAACTCGTCGACTGAAACTCGAAACAAAACCCGATCTCTACTCTGTTTTCCTTCCCGGCCACCCAGGTCACCTCCCGTCACGGTGGCAACACCAGACGGTTCCTAGGACCTTTCTAAACCTAACCCAACTCACCTGGAACGTCGACTCTACGCCAATCTTCACGACTTTCGGTTTGAAAGTCACGGCTAAAACAGAGCACGCAGAGCACCTGCCGTCGTGCTAACCGCCGCCGTATACCCCCGTCACGGCAGCACAACCAGGAGATACCCAGGCCTCCCCTGAGTCACCTAGACCACCCTAGACTCAACGATTCTACCTCTAAGGCTACGACTTCCATTTTGAACTTCTACGGCTAAACAGAGCATCGAAATGGGGATGAGGGAATTACCTGCCTTCCGTCACCGTCGTGAGCTCCGCTGGGGCTGGTGGACTCCTCGCACCCCTCACGACACCGCCACGATCTCAGTAGCACCGTACACGGCCGCCACCGCTACGATTTCTCACAAACTCCCTGGTTTCCTTCCTGTTTCCCCCCTGATTTTCCCGCAGCTCTCGACACCCTCACACACAGCCACCACACCGTCAGCCTCTCTCACTGCTTCCCTCTTACTCCCTGCTCACTCTCACACACTCACAACTCACCAGCACCCTCGATCAACCCTCAATTCTTCCTCACAATCTCCCTCTGTTTCACTCTGGTTGAAGAACACGAACACACACACTTGCACGGGTGCACCCCAATTATTTGGGCCGTGCACACATAAGAACTCCGCAGAAGCCACTACACACCTGCCACATGTCACCATCCACTCCAGCCTCTCCCACATGGCTCAATCCCAGCCGTCCATCTGCTTTCTCTCTCTGCACAATTTCCAGAGCACAAAAGACCAAACTGCCCCTCATTTTAACCCAATTTTACACTTTTGCCACTAGCTTCCTAGACCAGTAACTCACTCATCGTAAGTCTGATGAATACGTGCCGCCTATCATCGAACTCAGGACAACGAGATCTACGTAACCATCCTCGGTCAACATACCAAAACCCGATCGTCCAAAAAGTCAACGTTTCCCCTTCTTTTAACCAAATTACGGTTATGCCCTCAACCTTCCGAACATCATAACTTCCTCCTCGGATGTCGGAATCAGGCGTGCCACCTGCCTATGGATTCGTGACATCCTAAACAACGTCCTGCACTGGTCAACACCCATTTGACCACCCGAACTAAAGTCAACATTTTTGCCCAAGTCAGGGGCAAAATCGTCATTCTAAACTTACGGACCTATTAGGACCACCTAACCACCGATAAACCTCACTAATCCCACCTTAATCACTCTCTTAATCCGGGCTCTCGGGACGGGTTGTTACAACCTAGCCCATCCGTTGGCTTCCCACGGGTGGGAACGGTAGAATACCACCCAAATACAATGTTTGATATGTTAACAAAGCAACTCAAACCCAACACAGATCTTTACTAAAATGCCCTCCCACTATTTGGTAAAACAAACTGCCAATAGTGACTGCAGTAACAAATTCAAATAATTTTTGGTGGGCCATCCTTTATTTTTATGACAGGACCCATCCCAATCCCCCCGGAATTAGTGCGGGATGACCCTGCTCCCGTTGACACGAAGTGTCAGACAAGGGATATTTCCGACCTTTGCCCTCCCGGGCTATCAGAGTACGCCAGGATCCGGAGGAGGTATGTGATATCTCGGTCTCTGCTACAGTCCACATCCGATGTCAACCTGAAGGGCAGTCAAAACATTAAAAACTGTGAGTGGACAAAACAAGAGTTTATAAAAACATTTAATAAGGAAGACATTTGTACCCTCCACTAAAAAGCATGCATGCATTCGAAAACCATTTATCCAAAACAAACCATATGTGGGACTAAGCCCAAAGCAGATATAAACTAAGGTCGAAAGGACCACAATGAAAACGACCATACGGGCCACTGCCCAAATCCTGTGCACACCTGTACACACCACATATCATATATCATATATCCATCACATACATATATATAAGTCACACAACCAATCCTGTCACGGTATCCAAAGCCACGCGCATGCTACCCAGGTCTCAATCCGAGTCTTCTCAAAGTCAAGATCAATGTCCGTAGACCACTGACCCTACCCGAGGTAATAGTAATCATAGCCTTCCTGAGAGTAAGGAACCCAACTGGGGGGTGACTCCACTCAGTCGGTGCTCCGTGACTACTCCGGGGTCCACCCAGGCCAACGACCCTCCCCGGAGGAGATAGTAGAACATTTAAAGGAAGGTAGACGAACATATATATACATAACATAAACATTCATGACCGGTTCCCCTGAACCGTCATGATCCATAATATCCATAATTAGGTAACATGCCGGTTCCCGTAAACCGTCATGTACCGTAATAACATAACCAGGGTAACATGCCGGTTCCTATAAACCGTCATGTACCGTAATAACCAACAAGGGTTCATGCCGGTTCCCATAAACCGTCATGAACCTGGGAATCCATTTAAGGTTCCCTGACCTGAAATCAAAACCGTAAAGTGACTGGGTCTCGTACCCGAACATAGGACATCAGTTGGACACCGTGCCCGATATCTGAGGTCATATGCCCGAGACAAAACCAAATGGGTCTCATACCCGAGTTTATCCTTTTGAAATCCAAATCCAATTCATTTAAATCAATAAAGAAATACAGACCCGTATAAGCACCGTATAAGGCCGAAACCTCGAAATACGTGCTTATACGTAACCACATACAAATGCACCCATGGCATCATCAAACACGTAAATAAACATATAATAAACATTTATGCATGCACCAAGTTAGAAAACAAGGTCCACTCACAGACCGTCCGAGCTGCCGCCTCGATTTGCGTGCCATACGGCTCCCCGAGCCGATCACCGTCACCGGGACTCCCAAACCTGTCCAAATCGTAATAGAAGGTTACTAACTACTTAATTAACCTCCTACCAAAGCCCCGTAATTTTCCCGTATTTTTAACTATTTTTAATCCCGAACCTAAACCTTCCGATGCCCCGAAACATCTCGAGACGGTGTCCGATCGACACGAAACCAGTCCCAAAATGTTCGTTACATCGAATAGATGATTTCGTATGTTGGAACCTTCCCCAGATTCCCTGCCACGCGCCCTCACGCGCCGTCTGAAGTGGCTGCGCGTGGGCTTCATGCGCCTGCTACAGTACCTGCTGACGTCATCGCTGACGTCAGCATGACGTCATCGCTGACGTCAGCATGACGTCATCACTGACAACCCCTGACAGTGACACGTGTCACGCTCCCATTGGCCCACTGTCTGACATGTCAGTCTGACATGATGACGTCATCCCTGACATGATGACGTCATCAGGATGACGTCATCAGTCATCCCCTACATCGGTCAGACCGGTCTGAACCGGTCCGGTCCGGTTTTCCTGCAACTTGGACCGGCGTAACCGGTCCAGGCTCATTCCGGCCCAGTTTTTCACCGTTTTCAATCCTAATCAATCCTAACCTTCCTATAATCGTCCTAGGAACCTAACCCAATTAATTAGAACCCCTAAAACCCACGAGAATCCACGGTTCAATTTTGAACCTCACGGTTCAATTTTCCCGATTGCACCCAGGGCTGCTCAGCCCTTCACTGTCGTCCAAAACACCATCTACACCTTCCTACAACCTCAATAAACTCATCCTAATCAACTAATAGCAACCATAATGTCTAAATCGAAAAATAGAAGAAAAATGGGTTTATCGGGCTTACCGGGTACCCGCTCGGGTTCTGGGCTCCAGCCACCGCCCACGGCGGTTCCAGCCGTCCAGCCACCTCCATCCGGTCTTCTTCCCCCTCTCTGCCTCTCAGTCTTGGTCCTAGGGTCATGGGTTTGGATTTGGGTGAGAATGGTGGATCGGTTTTGGTTTAGGGAAAAACGAAGAAAATGATCGATGAAGAGGAAATGGAAGATGCATGAATGAAATTGGTGTCCATTGGATGGGTGACACTTGTCACTCATCCATTGGGCCTCCAGCAAATATCTGGGCCCACTAGAGACAAAACTGCACTTTTTGTCTCGTAAAACGTGCCGTCGTGAATAGTAATCGGGAACTTCCGTGAACCGTAACTTCGCCGTCGAACGTCCGAATTCGACGTGCCGCCTGTCTACGGATTCGTATCGTCCTTATCTATATAACGGTCTTCGGCCCTCGGCCATCGGACCTCCCGGTCAAAAAGTCAACTTTTGACCTCCTATTCACCCAAATTACCAAAATGCCCCTAAACTTCCGAACGTCATAACTTCCTCCTCGAATGTCGGAATTGAACGTGCCACCTGTCTATGAACTCGTGACGTCACGAACTACGTCACGGTCATCAGTCAAAGTCCATTTGACCACCCGATTGAAAAGTCAACGTTTTGCCACCACCAGGGGCAAAACGGTCATTTCGCATCGTTCGTCCGATTTCGCTCTACTAATCACGGATTAGCCTCACTAATCGTGATTAGTCACTAATCTAATCATGAAATTCGGGACGGGCCGTTACAACCTTCCCTCCTTAATTAATTTCGTCCTCGAAATTCCAACCGACTCTAATCCAACCGTTCTTCCCTCCTTTATTAGTTTCGTTCTCGAAACTCCAACTATCCTGATTCCACATCCAGCTCGTGGAAAGTAGAATCAACCTCAAAATACATGTACGCTAGTACACCCACTAACCAGAACAATCCTTACTCGTCTGCAGCCAGACGTACCGCTAACATCCATGTCGTATCGACTACGTTCGACCACGTCGAATGACAGTAGTCATACGTTCTGAATTGACACTACCTGTCAAATCCACCAAGTCACTGACACAAACACTACACCGGAAGTCATCAGACCTCATTGATCGACTCACGCTGACACCTTCGACAAACTGTCACCACTTGACAGTCGTCAGTCGCAAACTGATATGACCCATACTCGTGGTTACACTAACCACAAGCATTTCACTCGACCTGTGTGTAACTAGACCCATTAGAAATACCATGACCCAATGCACAGTATCCAATGCCTAGTTCACGACCTCGACTAATCCAGTGGTATCGGATCCAATCCGACTACCAACACGCTCACCAACGTACTACCGGTATAACCTATATACCGTCACTAGGCACCACAAGTATGCCCAGTATCGTACCTTGAACAACGTACAAGGTATGTACATCTACCCATCAATCCGCCTACAACCACCTATAATGGAGTTCGTATGTCCAATCCAGTATTAGACAATCGATACTCCGACCCAACATCTACTTCCCAATCCGAATCCGAATCCGCAATTTCGTAAGAAATCCCGAATCCAAATCCAGAAGTCGTATCCATATCCATGTTCAAATCCGAATCCGAAATCATTATTCCGTAAGCTAGCATTTGGAATAAGTATTCCGAACCCAAACCCATAAAAATAAAGTCTATAGTCAAGCTCTAGAATCAAATCCTGAATCGTCACCCAGAATCCGATTCCAAAACCCAAATACAGAAATCCTCTTTCAAGTTCCAAAATCAAATCCTAAATCGTCATCTAGAAATCTGATTCCGAAACCTGAAATATCGTTCTCGTCTACCGAGACGCACCATATCCGAACCTATCGGATACCTGTTCGACCGATTACCACAACACAATCGATTGACTTCATAGGGAAGCCAATCACAACATCACACACAACACCAAGTCTGACAAAACCCGACTTCGTCAGACACCTACTCCTCGGACAACTACTCAGGCGAGTAGTAAGCCATATGGGATTTACCTCGAAAAGAAGTTCAGTCCCATCATGCTCTACTCAACCAAGTAAGAGTAATAACTCTCCACCTATCTGGATCATCAAGACCACGATCCAGATCCATAACGATACCCAAAGTCCTAAACCAATTCCCACATCTGAACAGATTAGTCAACGAGGAGACACGCCGAGACTGTGGGTTCTCACTGACTACCTCGTATCGACCCTTGGCATTCCACCTAGAAAAACCAAAGATGATACAAGACTATGACATCACAAATCATCCTATGTGAATACAACCAAGCTCGTTGCATTCACCACGTCACGTAAACCAACATCGTCTGCCACCAGGCAGAAATGAGAAATCTCAGTCACCTAACTTCGATATACTCACTCCACCAGATGACCCAAGACAATCACGAGTCCACCAACCAATACACGATCAGTGTACTAGTGGCAACCAATAACATCAATAACATCTACATCCTCTACCACCATCAATTATGGTAGAACCTGAGAAGTCACCCAAACGACTTCGACATACCTAATACCAATGCGGAAAACCCGCATTCCTCTCGTCACCTCAATCGCAACCTCTCGCGATTTCGAAGTTCCAACAAAATTGGAAACAACATACCCGGACATCAACCACGTGTCCCTGTTAGACTGGTTATGGACACATGCCCATTTACGACCGTATATGTACATCCAAAAGGATGTCAATTCATCCTAATCTGATGTACCACTCGACTGAAAAGTCACAACAGCCCCCTGCTGTGATCTGCAGTCAAATCTCTGCAAACCACCATCTCTAACCAATCCTGACTAATTCTGACCAATTGGTCGCTAAACCCCGCGACAGAACGAGTCTGACCAACCGGTCACTAATCCGTCATGATAATACTCGATCCTCACTCCTCAACTACCGCTGGATCCTATCCAGTCCGTCACTATCCGTGATTCACTCCCGAACCACAGATACCCATCATAAGTCCATCACGCCGGAGTCACATCCCGACTCGTAACTCACCGTCATCACAATCACCGGCACCAGCACCAGCACTAGTACCAGTACACCACCTGTCAGCATCAGCACAAAGTGTGCCAATCAGACAACTCTGGATCTCCGCTCATACAGAACGATGATCCCGTACCTTTGCTCGAATAGGAGAAACTCTGCCTCCTTCGTACCCAACACCTCTGGGTATAGTTACCCTGACAACTCATACGAGAAGAGGAAACGTCCCCCGTACATCCCCGTCTCATTCTGCGATCACACTCAACCTAAACCAAGTCGAATCCAGAATCACTACCCACACATATGCGTTATTCACGCACCTCGTACCATCGTCACGACTGACAATCCCATCGTCACAATCATCACGACAACCTGAGTCTACTCAACCAGATAAAATTCGACTACGTCTATCGATAGTAGCGTCTGCCACAACCTCGTGCAGACCTAACGACTAGACATCCAGACTCCGCATCCAACGGAATCAACTTCCTGTACCAACTACTCTGTATCCCACTCAGGGATTCCATCGACAAGTACCAACCCTGATAACTTGTCCAACCAATCACTAACCAATCGTAACTCGACTCAACCAATGTCGTCTACCAGGTCGCCCAAGACCTTAGTTGTACCAACAATCCATCACAACTATGGTAGCACGACAACCTGCTAGGTCTAACCGATAAGTACAACTCCGACTGCGAAGTGCAGTCCCAACACAAGCTGACATGACTAGATCGACTAACGAATCCAAATCCGAATAGTCGTCCAAGTCAAACCACTCGTCAACTCCCATTTCCGAACCATACACATACGGTAGGGTTCCACGATCACACCTAGAGTCACGCTGAACCCAACTGTGAAAAGCAGTAAAATCCACGCTATGACCGACCCCGCGGTCTTGACATCGCAAGGACATCAATCCAATCCTACCATCAATCCAACTAGGATTCCCCGAATCCAGCTGCCAACTGCCGACTGCAGTAAATCCATTTAACTCAACATAATCTGACCATCTAATGGTCACAACATCGAATCAGTCGTCGGAACCGATCCTACGACATCGTGAAGACGATCCCAACTAACCGTCTCACGATCACACTCCAGAATACGAACACTTTAATCCTTCCGTAGGGTCCCACACTGTCAACCTTGACAGAACTATGGTAACCCCGGCCTCAAATGCCGAACCAAGGCATGCCAATCCTACTAACTATCGTACCGGCACCCCGACAATCAGGTTGACCACGAACTGCAGCCCAATGAGATATCACATCCTCGACCTGCGTACATACTCCAAGAGCTCCGCGGTTGCTCGAATAGAGACAACCCCGCTCTGATACCACGTTGACAGGACCCATCCCAATCCCCCCCGGAATTAGTGCGGGATGACCCTGCTCCCGTCTGACACGAAGTGTCAGACAAGGGATATTTCCGACCTTTGCCCTCCCGGGCTATCAGAGTACGCCAGGATCCGGAGGAGGTATGTGATATTTCGGTCTCTGCTACAGTCCACATCCGATGTCAACCTGAAGGGCAGTCAAAACATTAAAAACTGTGAGTGGACAAAACAAGAGTTTATAAAAACATTTAATAAGGAAGACATTTGTACCCTCCACTAAAAAGCATGCATGCATTCGAAAACCATTTATCCAAAACAAACCATATGTGGGACTAAGCCCAAAGCAGATATAAACTAAGGTCGAAAGGACCACAATGAAAACGACCATACGGGCCACTGCCCAAATCCTGTGCACACCTGTACACACCACATATCATATATCATATATCCATCACATACATATATATAAGTCACACAACCAATCCTGTCACGGTATCCAAAGCCACGCGCATGCTACCCAGGTCTCAATCCGAGTCTTCTCAAAGTCAAGATCAATGTCCGTAGACCACTGACCCTACCCGAGGTAATAGTAATCATAGCCTTCCTGAGAGTAAGGAACCCAACTGGGGGGTGACTCCACTCAGTCGGTGCTCCGTGACTACTCCGGGGTCCACCCAGGCCAACGACCCTCCCCGGAGGAGATAGTAGAACATTTAAAGGAAGGTAGACGAACATATATATACATAACATAAACATTCATGACCGGTTCCCCTGAACCGTCATGATCCATAATATCCATAATTAGGTAACATGCCGGATCCCGTAAACCGTCATGTACCGTAATAACATAACCAGGGTAACATGCCGGTTCCCATAAACCGTCATGCACCGTAATAACCAACAAGGGTTCATGCCGGTTCCCATAAACCGTCATGAACCTGGGAATCCATTTAAGGTTCCCTGACCTGAAATCAAAACCGTAAAGTGACTGGGTCTCGTACCCGAACATAGGACATCAGTTGGACACCGTTCCCGATATCTGAGGTCATATGCCCGAGACAAAACCAAATGGGTCTCATACCCGAGTTTATCCTTTTGAAATCCAAATCCAATTCATTTAAATCAATAAAGAAATACAGACCCGTATAAGCACCGTATAAGGCCGAAACCTCGAAATACGTGCTTATACGTAACCACATACAAATGCACCCATGGCATCATCAAACAAGTAAATAAACATATAATAAACATTTATGCATGCACCAATTTAGAAAACAAGGTCCACTCACAGACCGTCCGAGCTGCCGCCTCGATTTGCGTGCCATACGGCTCCCCGAGCCGATCACCGTCACCGGGACTCCCAAACCTGTCCAAATCGTAATAGAAGGTTACTAACTACTTAATTAACCTCCTACCAAAGCCCCGTAATTTTCCCGTATTTTTAACTATTTTTAATCCCGAACCTAAACCTTCCGATGCCCCGAAACATCTCGAGACGGTGTCCGATCGACACGAAACCAGTCCCAAAATGTTCGTTACATCGAATAGATGATTTCGTATGTTGGAACCTTCCCCAGATTCCCTGCCACGCGCCCTCACGCGCCGCCTGAAGTGGTTGCGCGTGGGCTTCACGCGCCTGCTACAGTACCTGCTGACGTCATCGCTGACGTCAGCATGACGTCATCATTGACAGCCCCTTACAGTGACACGTGTCACGCTCCCATTGGCCCACTGTCTGACATGTCAGTCTGACATTGTCAGATCTGACATTGTCAGATCTGACATGATGACGTCATCCCTGACATGATGGCGTCATCAGGATGACGTCATCAGTCATCCCCTACATCGGTCAGACCGGTCCGAACCGGTCCGGTCCGGTTTTCCTGCAACTTGGACCTGCGTAACCGGTCCAGGCTCATTCCGGCCCAGTTTTTCACCGTTTTCAATCCTAATCAATCCTAACCTTCCTATAATCGTCCTAGGAACCTAACCCAATTAATTAGAACCCCTAAAACCCACGAGAATCCACGGTTCAATTTTGAACCTCACGGTCTAAATCGAAAAATAGAAGAAAAATGGGTTTATCGGGCTTACCGGGTACCCGCTCGGGTTCTGGGCTCCAGCCATCGCCCACGGCGGTTCCAGCCGTCCAGCCACCTCCATCCGGTCTTCTTCCCCCTCTCTGCCTGTCAGTCTTGGTCCTAGGGTCATGGGTTTGGATTTGGGTGAGAATGGTGGATCGGTTTTGGTTTAGGGAAAAACGAAGAAAATGATCGATGAAGAGGAAATGGAAGATGCATGAATGAAATTGGTGTCCATTGGATGGGTGACACTTGTCACTCATCCATTGGGCCTCCAGCAAATATCTGGGCCCACTAGAGACAAAACTGCACTTTTTGTCTCGTAAAACGTGCCATCATGAATAGTAATCGGGAACTTCCGTGAACCGTAACTTCGCCGTCGAACGTCCGAATTCGACGTGCCGCCTGTCTACGGATTCGTATCGTCCTTATCTATATAACTGTCTTCGGCCCTCGGCCATCGGACCTCCCGGTCAAAAAGTCAACTTTTGACCTCCTATTCACCCAAATTACCAAAATGCCCCTAAACTTCCGAACGTCATAACTTCCTCCTCGAATGTCGGAATTGAACGTGCCACCTGTCTATGAACTCGTGACGTCACGAACTACGTCACGGTCATCAGTCAAAGTCCATTTGACCACCCGATTGAAAAGTCAACGTTTTGCCACCACCAGGGGCAAAACGGTCATTTCGCATCGTTCGTCCGATTTCGCTCTACTAATCACGGATTAGCCTCACTAATCGTGATTAGTCACTAATCTAATCATGAAATTCGGGACGGGCCGTTACATTTATCTCTTATTTTTCACAACCCTTGGATCATTTGAGACATTTCCAACCATTAGATGACCAGAGGACTTAGTCCTCCGGAGGACCGAAGCCTAGCCCCGTAGTATTAGTACATAGCGAGTTTGATGTTATTTTATAATTTTTTATGAATGAAAATTATTATTTCATATCATTATTAATGAAGATAGTGTCCTGAAGAGTACGTAGAATTTTACAATGTATTTTGATGAATTTTGATTATTTAGTTATATTTTTTTGAAGAGAAATCTATTAATTATTACAAAAGAACAAAAAAAAATGGCATGTGTCAGTAGCTAAGAGGTTTCCCAACGTGAGGGATCTCTCAGATACTGCCACATGTCATTCTTTTTGTGTTTTTTTGTTATAATTAATGGATTTGTTCATAAAAATAATAATAATAAGAAATTGGAAAGACATACAAAAAATATTCTCAAAATTGCTTCAAATTCGTTATGTCATTTCCTTCTATCTTAAAGCATAATTAAGCTTTATTTATGGACAATGAAAAGTAAAAATTAAAAGGGCTAAATTAAAAGGAACCATAAGTATTTTAAGGAAAAAGTTAGTAGTATTTGGCCAAAATGAGTTTGATGATATTTTATAATTTTGTTTTTGATTGAAAATTTTAATTTCATGTTATTATTAATGAAGAAAGTGTCCTGAAGAGTCCGTAAAATTTTACAATATATTTTGATGAATTTTGATTATTTAGTTATATTTTTTGAAGAGAAATCTATTAATTATTACAAAAGAACAAAAAGAATGGCTGTGTCAGCAGCTGAGAGGTTTGCCCATGTGAGGTACCTCTCAGATACTGCCACATATAATTCCTTTTGTGTTTTTTTTTGGTTATAATTAATGGATTTGTTCATAAAAAAATAATAATAAGAAATTGGAAAGACATACAAAAAAATATTCTCAAAATTGCTTCAAATTCGTTATGTCATTTCCTTCCGTCTTAAAGCATAATTAAGCTTTTATTTATGGACAATGAAAAGTAAAAATTAAAAGGGCTAACTAAAGAAGAACCTTAAGGGTGTGTTTGTTTCGCCGTATTACGCTCCGTATAGGCTAAATAATCTGAAACCTGTGTTTGGCACCAGTCGTATTAATTAGTCACCGTATAAATTAATACGGTTGAATATTTTTATACGGTCCAGACCCGCTAAAATAATACGCTCGAAATTGTCCGTATTAAATAGTCGGATAACTAGTAATTTTGTAAAATATAACAATAATAATAATAATAATAATAATAATAATAATGAATAGTAATATAATAAAAATAAAATATTAATTTAGTAAAAATTAATAATAAAAAGTAATAAATACTAATAATAATAAATTAATAATTAATAATTAATTATATTTTAATAAATAATAATGATAAAATTAAAAATAATTAATTAATAAAAATGTAATAAATAGTAATAATAATTATTATTAAAATAAATAATAATAAAAATAATGACATACATAATTAATATTTAAGATATAAGTATTTCGTCAATTACTATAATATAATCCGGTCAGTATAATATAATCGGCATTCTAATCCGGAAAAGTACCAAACGCCCGACTAAATAATCAGTCTATCCGGTGGACAGATTAGTCTATCCGATTGAAATAGTCAGTACAGTATGGCATACCAAACGAGGCCTAAGAGTTTTAAAGAAAGAGTTACTAGTATTATGCCAAAATGATTTTGATAATGTGTAATTTTTTATGATTAAAAATTCTAATTTGATATTATTAGTAATGAAGAGAATGCTTGACGAGTCCGTAGAATTTTATGGTGCGTTTTTATGATTTTCTATTATTTAGTTATGATTTTTAAAGTGAAATTTGGAAATTTTTGACGGGTAAGGTCTAGGTATGTAAACCCATCAAGAGAACTGTATTAATCTTAAAAAATCAATGGCCTGAATATAAGTGCTACCAAAACGTCAAAAAATCTATTATAATACATTTCAAATGTTTGATGAATAAGATGATTTTATGAATTTAAATGATATTTGAAATTAGTCGACTGATGTAACCATCTACATTTATTGTACATATGCACAGATCGCTTATGGAAAAAATTAGCCAATTTTGAACTTTCGGAATTAAGTAACTATGCAACACAATTCGACATGGGGATCCTCATAGCTACTGCCATATATAATTTATTTTGTGCTTTTTTTTTATAATGAATAAATTTCTCTTAAAAAATCAAAATAAATTGAAATATTATCCAAACATATTCCGAAAATTGCTCCAAACCTCTTGTTCGTTTCTTCAATCTTAAAGCATCAAACTTGTGTTTTAATTTGATGAAATTAAAAAGTACAAATTAAAAGAACTAAATATAGTGGAAGCTTAAATGTTTTAAGAAAAAAGTTGAGTGTATTCAACCAAAATAGGTTTATATAGATAATGAGCTAGATAAAATGAGGAATTTTTTAAAAAGTGTGATCCAAGGCACAAATCATGTCTGTCTTGGGCTTGGGCTAGTATATGTGGCATTCACAAGGTCGCGTCTAGACTGAGTTTGTGCGAACATTGGGTTGAAAAGCTGCCACCGAGCGGTGTGCATGGCTCGGTGGTGAGCGCAACGTTGGTTAGGGGACTATGGTCGTCCTGTTGACTTGGTGAAGTCCGTTGGTTCGAACCGGGTCGGTTGGCAGTAGTTGAGTTAGTGATGCTATATAAAAGTCAGTTGGTAGTCCAGGGGTGGTTGGTCTCCCTTGGTTGGATGTGTGACACGTGTTGATTAGATCTGGATGGTTTGTCAATCTCTATAAATAGGAGGGGTCCTCCACTGATTTTCACACTTGCATTTTGAGATGTTGGGCAAAACTCTGTCAGTTTCAAGAAGCAATTTTTGATCATCTCTCAACAATGGTGGGTACGGTGGTGCGAATTCCGATCTACGAACTCCACCGAAAAAAAAACTCAGTAAGTTGCAATTGATCTGAATTTTTAAATTAAAGTAGGATATTGTGAAGAACTAAGAATGAACTTCATTGATTTTGTGCTCAGATCTTCCAGGATTTCGGCTGGCTTCTGAGTTTTGTTCTCTGTTTTTTTCGTAGATATTCGAGGATAGTAACTTAGCGTTGGTGGGGAAGTGCTACAACTCAGAGGTCGGCGAGTCTTCTGATAGTGAGGACGAGGCTAGCTCAAACAAAGTAGGGGATATAGCTTGGCTGAATAAAGATGGGGCCGAGAGTACATGACGTATAGATGACTCGGCTCCTGAAAGGGAAGTTGCCAATTACATGGGCAGTGGAAATGTGTTGGTTGAAGTCGTGACTATTGTTAAGAAAGGTATATGTAAGGTACTGAAGTTGACCCATGGTCGACATAGGTGGTCGATTCGAATGCCCAAGGTTAAGTCGGCCAGTGATGGATTAGTCCTGGATGTGGTGCCCATAGAGAAGGCCGCCTTTACCGTGGATGAGATGGTAAATAAGGAGACCAAGAAGGGGTTGGTGAAGACGCACATAGAGTTGGGGTGCTTGAGCTACCGAGTAACTCCCCGGCTGGCATGGCTTTGTTTTACACCGAGCTGGCGCACCACCGGGTTCGTTTGCCTTTGCACCCTTGGTTGCGAAGGATGATGAAGAAGATGGGGGTTGCACTCGGTTAGCTCATTCCCAATGTGTGGATTGTGCTCTACTCCCTCTACACGACCTTCTAGTGGGCATGTCAGCCCGAGCCAACCTACTCTTAGCTGATGTAGATGTACAAGTTTGGTTTCCGGCAACAGAGCACCAGGTGGATCTTCATTTGGTGCTGAAAGAAAAACTATAGGGGAAAGTTCATACTCGATATGCCGAGATCTCAGAAGTCCTACAAAACGAAGTTTTTTTTGGTCAGTGGAAACTAGGAGGGCAATACCGAGGGGAATCCTATACTGAGCAAGTTTCAGACCAAAGGTGTTTAATCGTCTCGGGGTTGTAGTGTTAATCATGTGTTTATTTTTTGCATGTGTTTTGTCCTAGTGTTGTGTGAGTTTTGACCAATGTCTCAATGTGCAGGACGGTAGAGAATAAATAACTTGAAAGATAAAGTCGGAGGTGGACGACTTGGAATGCAGCTGAGGCATCTTTCGATTGCCAGGTTTTCATCACTCGAACGGACTGATTGACATTGACGAATGTAACTCTATGTCACTGAGTTGAGGTTATTTTTTGTTGTTGATTTATTTTTCTGAATTTGTGATCGGTGTTTCAGTTCCTCTCCATCTCAGTAAAAAAAAATACAAGGATGCATTGGTAGTCAAGATGAAGGCCGACGAGGATTTGTAGCGAAGGCACCTGTTTCTAAGGTCGCGCAACAGTTAGTCATCATGCTCAACATGAGGAAGAAGATGAAGATGTCGAAGGCCAAGCCGTCCATTACTACCGACTAGATGCCAGACCTAGTTGAGAGGCCAAAGATGAAAATTCCTCCTCGGACTCCTAAAGGGAAGTCAGTTGAGATCGAGGAGGAGACAGTTATCTCGCTTGACTTAAAGCAGTTTAAGGTGAAATTGGAGGCCTAAGCATTGCTGTCGGCCCTAGTTACTATTGATAGGCTAGAGGCATGGCCGATGTCGTCGTCAAGCTATTCGTCGCCCCGTCCCTACCTCGACTGGATATGACGATCTAGGAAATGCTTAAGAGGCGTGGGGAGGACATGAACCTTGGGTTGTTCATCGAGAGTGAGTCGGTCATGGACTTCGACTCGTCAAGCGCCTCGATATCCATCTATTATCCGAGGCATATGATACCCCTAGTAAATGGGCAGTGATATGGGGCATCCATCACCTTGGACGACCTAGCCTTGGTTCCTATGAAGACCACCAACCAGAAATTGGAGAGGGCACTCCTGCTGCTTGGCAATGTAAGGTTCTTCCCATTGTTTTGATGTTTGCTTATGTCGAGGGTGAGTCGGTTTAACCCATTTAATGTTCAGGTCTTTGGTGAGGTCTACCTACTATTTGCTAATGCTCAGAAGAGGGTCGACTCAGCCTTAAGGGAAAAGAGTAAGCTGAAGAAGAAGCAGGTTGAGTTGGCTCCCAAATTTTGTGAGGTCGACAAGGCTATCAAGGTGGCTGGGGACCCAACTCGGTGGCTGGAGACCAAGAAAAGGAAAGTGAAGATGGTTGTGAAGGCCAAGGAAGAGATGAGGAAGGAACTTTTAGCTTAGTAAAAAGAGCTCCATGCCAAGGTGGTGGAAGCAGAGAAAAATGTAGCTCGACACTAGAAGGAGTTCGACCAAGTTGAGACTACTTGGGAGGCTGACTTGGCTTGCACATAGGTGGTGGCAGCGTTTAAAGAGTTTGAGGAACAAGATAAGATCAAGAACGCTGACGGCTACGCCACTGATTGCTAGTGGGAGTTCTTCAAGAACCTCTTCCTGCACAATCTAGAATTGTCAACCTAGACTCCCTAACTCGGTCACAAAAACACCGAGGGTGAAGGTAAAGAGAAGAAGACTGAGTCTAAGCAGATAGAGGGTCAACCTGAGACTGAGCAGCTAGAGGTTCAGCCCAAACAGACAGAGGGTCAGCCCGAGGCCGAGTAGCTGGATACCGAGTAGCTGGATGCTGAGATGGAGGAGCTAGATTAGCGATCGACCTTTCTGCCTTGTATTTCTTTTTGTTTTGTTTTGTAGTATGGCCGAGTGTCTCATTTTGTAATGTCTTGCATACTGAGCATATTGTGTCTTCCTATCAATGAAGTCGAAGTTTATTTAATCACTGAGTTCTTCCAAGCCTTGTTTGGTAGCCGACCTGTAGTAGTAGGCCGAGTAGGCTAGAAATCCTCAAATGTAAGGCCGTGTAAAGTATAGGCCGACCATTTTGTTTAGGTCAACTTGCTAGTTTCGAGTGTACGCCGAGTAGCTAGTGTAGTCCGAGTAGGCTAGCGATCTCAAATGTAAGACCCAAGTGTATGGTATAGGCTGACCATTTTGTTTGTGTCAACTTTCCAGTGTCGAGTGTAGGCAGAGTGTGCATGTACTCCGACTCGATATGTTTGAGTTGAGGCCAAGTGGTAAAGATTTGGCCTACTAGGACCTGTACACCAACTCGATATGTTTGAGTTTTAGGCCCAAGGTTAGAGTTTAGGCTGAGTGTTCCTGTATTCTAACGCGTTGTGTTTGAGTGGAGGCCAAGTGGTAGGGTGTAGGTCGAGTAGAACCTGTACACCGACTCGATATGTTTGAGTCTTAGGCCCAAGGTTCGAGTGTGGGCCGAGTGTGCCTGTACTTCGACTCGATGTGTTTGAGTCGAGGCCGTGGTAGGGTATAGGCCAAGTAAGATCTGTACACCATTTGATATGTTTGAGTTTTAGGTCTAAGGTTCTAGTGTAGGCCTAGTGTGCCGATAGTTCGACTCGATGTGTTTGGGTCGAGCCGTGTAGGGTGTAGGCTGAGTAGGATGTCTCAGACTGACTCCCCTAGCACAATAATGTCTACTTTGGGCCCAACACTCACAGTATTATTTCTAGGAACTCACGTGTAAATTCCCAGTAGGTCACCCATCTTGGGATTACTCTAGCCCAAACTTGCTTAAATTTGGTGTTACAACCAAACCCAAAGCTATTGAGCTCTCAAAGACCTCGCGTTAGGAAGATACGTGTTCACACATATAAGGCACTTTACATTTCCCTCCCTGAGCGATGTGGGATTGTTCAAAATTCTTTCTAAGACACAGGTCTTACAATTAGTTGTCAGGACCCGACCTCGGAAACATGTCAAAAACCATATTCGAGCCTTACTCCCGTCTAACAGGTGACTTCAAACCCAAGTGTACCCTCAAGACCCTATTAGAAAAAGGATACATGCTTAACTGTGCATTCATGCCTCGGCCTCGAGAGCAGACTCAATTCCCGTGCAACGATCCTAGATGTGTTTGAGTCGAAGTTAAGTGATAGGGTGTAGGCCGAGTAGGATCTGTACACCAACTCGATATGTTTGAGTCTGTGTGTAAGGTTTTTTTTATTGTATGTGTATATTTTTTTGTAAGAAAAAAGACTTCATTGATAATGTGAGCCAAATTTGGGGAATTATAACAGGTTATTGGAGAGGAACACAAAAAAGTTGGTAACTGATATTTTGGTCGAGCTGACTAGAGGAAGTATTTCTTCAAGTGGTTGGAGTTCCATGGATGGCTGAGCTGTCTGCCTTCGAAGTCGGCCAATTCGTATGTGCTAGGTCAGTGGATCCTTGTAATCTTATAAGCGCCTTCGTAGTTAGGTCCAAGGGTCCCGGTTGAGCGATCCTTAGTTGTAAGGCTAACCTTCCGTTGGAGCTAATCTCCTTCCCGAAAGCTGAATGGTTTGGCTCTTTCATTGTGTTAGTTGCAGAGACGCTGCTTGCATGCAATGTTCCTAAGGTTACCATGTTCCTGGTGTTCCTCATTGAGATTTAAGATAAGTGCCAACTGCTGGTCATTCAGCTCTAGTTCATAGGTCGACACTCAGTAGGAAGGCTCATTTGTTTCTATCGGGATGAATGCCTTAGTTCCAAAAGTCATTGAGGAAAGTGTTTCGTTCGTTCATGTCTGGTAAGAGGTCCTGTATGTCAGGACCCGTCCCTATCCCTCCGGGATTAACGAGGGATGCTCCTAATCCCGTCTGACACAGAGTGTCAGACTAGGGAAAATTTGAACCTTTAGCCTGACCGGCTTCCAGAGTACGCCAGGATCGGAGGAGGTATGTGATGTCTCGGTCTCTGCTACAGTCCGCACCGTATTCAACCTGAAGGGCATTGAAAACAGAAAGACTGTGAGTGGACGAAAAGTAATAAGTTTAGTAAAACATATTTATAAAAGACCTTTATGCCCTTCACTAAAAAGCATGCATGCATAGTAAACTCATTTAGTAAACCACATATGTTTTAATAACCAATCCATACGGCCCCTGCTCAAAACCATTTGCAG
The DNA here is from genome assembly GCA_032719365.1 of Prinsepia uniflora. Taxonomy (NCBI): domain Eukaryota; kingdom Viridiplantae; phylum Streptophyta; class Magnoliopsida; order Rosales; family Rosaceae; genus Prinsepia; species Prinsepia uniflora. The sequence continues at coordinate 30,652,225 of CM064864.1, forward strand.
AAAACCATAACATAGTAAACATATGTAGGATCTCAGCCCAAATCCATTTATCATCATAAAACACAATTTCGCAAAATCAACAAATCATGTTATCAATATATATATATATATATATCATATAACCAATCCTGTCATGGTATCTAGAGCTACGCGCGTGCTACCCGGGGTCTCAAAGCCCAAGTCTCCCCAGGACAATGTACGTAGATCAATGACCCTCCCTGGGAGTTATAATCCATAGCCTTTCTGAGAGTAAGGAACCCAACGGGGGCGAATCCACTCAGTCAGTGCTCCGCGACTACTCCGGGGTCCATCTAGGCCAACGACCCATCCCCAGAGGAGACAATTCATATATAAAGGATGGTATACGAAAAACCTTTTGAAAACATTCTCAAAACCTTTCAAGGGTTCATGCCCGGTCCCCATAAACCGTCATAAACCATAAAAACCTTTCACGGGTTCATACCGGTCCCCATAAACCGTTATGAACCATAAATTGATTTATGGGTCCCCGACCTGAAATCATAATCTTAAAACATAACTGAGCCCCAAGCCCGAATCCACAGACAAACTGGGCCTTCGACCCGAATCGTAAACCAACTGGGCCTCGTGCCCGATTTCGTAAACTAAATGGGCCTCATGCTCGATTTTGTAAACCAAATGGGCCTCGTTCTCGATACGTAAGTCAACTGGGCCTCAAGCCCGATACCCAAACCAATTGGGCCTCGAGCCCGATAAATAAACCAAATGGGCCTCCGGCTTGATGCCTTATTAAATCAAATGGACTCCAGGTCCAAGAGTTCGTAAATCAAATGGGTCTCGTGCCCGGTCCATATTTCTCAGTCCAAAATCGATCCATGAACCAATTGGGCCTCTGGACGGAGAACGTAACTAAATGGACTTCGAGTCCGAGGGTTTCCAAAATAAAGGAGTCTCAAACCCAATTTTACCTTTTCAAATCCAAAACCATTTCATGAAATCATTTCCAAAACTATAAGTACGAATAACCAATGTAAAATTGAAAACCTCGATTTACGTGCAAGCACGTAAATTGCCTCGAAATATGTGAAATCATATAAATCACAACCATCCAAATCATCATCATAGAATCACATCTATAAAGCATATAAAAAATTTATGCATGCATCACAGTTTAGAAATCAAAGTCCACTCACAGACCGTCCTAAGCTGTCGACTCGGTTTGCGTGCTGTAAGCCTCACTGGGCTAATTGTCGTCACCGGGACTCCCAAACCTGTCCAAATCAATCTAGAGGGTTACTAACTACCTTATTAATATATCATTGAAGCTCCGTAATTTTTTTCGAATTTTTAACTATTTTTAAACTCGATCCTAAACCTTCGGATGTCCCGAATAATATCGAGACGGTGTTCGATCGACACGAAACCAGTCCCAAAATGTTCGTTACATCGAATAGATTAAAAGTCATGTTGAAGTCATCCCCAAAAGATGCTTCACGCGCTCCCACGCACCGCCCAAATGAGCTGCCCTTGAGCCCACGAGCTAGTCACTATTCACTGTCTTCAACCTTCAGCGAACCTAGTTCGCATGGTTCGAACCGGACCGGACCGGTCTGGACCGGAGCGACCGGTTCACTGTCCAATCTCACCTATTTTCGTTCCATTTCATCCCATTTTCATTCTAATCTCTTCCTCATCTAATTTCCTATCTTTCTACCATTTAAAATCATGAAAAATGATTAAGAATCTCACCTTCCCGATTTGATCTTCACGGCTTAAACACCCGTCGCCGTCCTGGGCATCTGCACCGTCCTCGACCGTCATTTCCAATCCAAACCTTCCCCTTAAGCTACCAAAAAGCCAACCCAATCAATGAAAACAACTAAAAACCCTTAAAACTAAAGTCCAAAATTCAAAATGTTTACCTCACGGTTTCCGGTTCCCTCCGCCGTGGCCCGTCGACCAAACCTACTGGTCCTTCACTCTCTCTCAGTCCTCACAGTTTCTCACACACAAGAAGGATGATGGTGGTGGGGTGGTGTGTCATGTGTTTTGGAGAGTGAGGTACAATGGTGATCGGGTTTGTGAATGGGAACAGGGGAGATGATAGTCGTTGATCAGGTAAGGGAGAGAAAGGAATGGACGGTGAGGATGAGAGTGTGAGGTAGAGATGGAGGGTCAGGATGACAAGTGGGTAGGAAAATATATATGAGAAGTGAGAAGGGGAGATGACACTTGTCACTCATCCATGGGTCTTTGTCAAGACCCGTCCCAAATCCCCCAAGATTAACGTGGGACGGGCCTGATCCCGTATGACACGAAGTGTCAGACCAGGGAAAATTCTGTCTCTAACCCTCACCGGGGGTTCCAGAGTACGTCAGGATCGTAGGAGGAGGAGTGTGATGTCTCGTCTTTGCTACAGCCCGTATCTGCGATCAACCTGAAGGGCATTAAAACATCAAAAGTCATGAGTGGACAAAATAATCATTTCATTAAAAACATTTTCACAAGAAGACATTTATGCCCTTCACTAAAAGCATATGCAGGCATTCGAAAACCATTTATCAACACGTACATAAAACCATTTGAAAACATTATAAAAACCTTTCAAGGGTTCATGTCCGGTCCCCATAAACCGTCATGACCCATAAAAACCTTTCAAGGGTTCATGCTGGTCCCCATAAACCGTCATGAACAATAAATCCATTTATGGGTCCCCGACCCGAAATCACAAAAACCTGTAAATTCATACATGTGGGAACTCAGCCCAAATCATGTCACGTGGGTCTCAGCCCAAAATCATTCTCAGTGAAATACCAAAACATAGAATACGGGGTCTCCGCCCCAAACAATTTCCAAAGTATCAAATACGGGGTCTCTGCCCCAAATCACTTTCTAAAACATGGAACACGGGTTCTCCGCCCCCAAATCACTTTCCGTAAAACCTCATACGTATCCACATACGTATAACCCATCCGCGACACTTTCGAGAAGATGCCAACTCGGGGCACACAGCCCCTAGGGAACACATCCCCGATATATGTCACGATTCATCATATCTATACTAGTGTTCACACTACTCGGGGTCTCACTCCGAGTCTTCCCCCAGGAATTCTCCATCTGGAAGGCTCTATCTCTGGATCTAGTCCGAGCTCTATCTCTGGATCTAGTCCGATCATCCCTCCAGAATCTGGTCCGAGACCACATCATAACACGTAACTCCCACTCCTGGAACGGGATCCCTATGGGGATACCCATTCTGGTATGTGGACCGCGACTCTCCAGGTCGACGTCTGGAGGAGACTATATAATCATATGGAGGGTTTGTTCATTTCAAATACTTTCTTTCTTTCTCAAAACATTTTTCAACTGGGTCTCATGTCAGGACCAGACCCTCTTCGGTCAGGATCCGACTCATCTAGTACCATATTGTCCGCTTTAGGCCTCGCCCTCACGGTTTTGTTTTCGGGAGCTCATGGTGCAACTTCCCAGGGGGTCACCCATCATGGAATTGCACCAGCCTCAACTCGCTTAACTTTGGGGTTCCAATCCCCCCCAAAGCCACTTGAGCTCCCAAAAGGCCTAGTGTAGATAGGTGTGTGCCTACACCTTTAAGGCACACCACCATCCTCTCCCAGACCATTCCCCCTCGCAGGAATGTGGGATTGTTCACCATTCCCTCTAGGACACGGGTTTTACAATCCACCCCCCTTAGGGCCCAGCGTCCTCACTGGCACACTTCCCGGTCGGGGTCTGGCTCTCATACCAAATTGTCAGGATCCAACCCTCTTCGGTCAGCATCCACTCATCTAGCACCATATTGTCTGCTTTGGGCCTCGCCCTCACAGTTTTGTTTTCGGGAGCTCATGGTGCAACTTCCCAGGGGGTTACCCATCATGGAATTGCACCAGCCTCAACTCGCCTAACTTTGGGTTTCCAATCCCCCCCAAAGCGACTTGACCTCCCAAAAGGCCTAGTGCTAGATAGGTGTGTGCCTACACCTTTAAGGCATATCACCATCCTCTCCCAGACCATTCCTCCTCGTAGGAATGTGGGATTGTTCACAGTTCCCTCTAGGACACGGGTCTTACATCTCATACCTGATTCATCTCAATAGGATTCCTCGAATCCGATTAAAATCCATTTCACAGGCCTCCTCCTAAATCCACAATTCAACAGGTTCTCATACCCGAATTCTCATTTCATGAATCTAACTAGGACTCAAGCCCTATTTCACAATCAACTGTGCCTCTAGCCCGATATCACGACTAACTGAGCCTCAAGCCCGAAACCATAAAGCAACGGGGCCTCAAGCCCGATTTCACAACTAATAGGACCTCAAGCTTGATACTACAGTCAACTGGGCCTCCAGTCCGATATTACAACCAAATGGGCCTCAAGCCCTGATTCATAAACAAACGGGAGCCTCGACCCGATCGTATAACCAAATGGACCCTCGATCCGATTCCTCGTCAAATTAAGTGGACTCCAAGTCCGAGAGTTCGTAAATTAAATGGGCCTCGTGCCCAATCTCATATTTCCAAATCCAAAACAATTCATTAAATCCTCATTGAAAACCTAGCACGTAAAGCATCGTATAAAATTGGAAATCTCGAAATACGTGTAAATACGTAAATCCTAGGCTACCACAAACAAATGCACTCATGGCATTATTAAGCATTTATGCATGCATCGAATTCATAAAACAAGTCCACTCACATACCGTCCGAAGCCGCTCCTCGATACGCGTGCCATAAACCTTTTCCTGGCCAATTGTCATCTCCGGGATTCCCGAACCTGTCCAAATTGTAATAGAAGGTTATTAACTACTTAAATAACCCCTCACTAATGTCCCGTAATTTTCCAGAATTTATAACTATGTTTAAACGCGAACCTAAACCTTCGGACAACCAGAACTATATCGAAACGATGTCCGATTGACAAGAAACCAGTCCCAAAATGTTCATTACATCGAATAGATAATTTGACATGTTGGACACTTCCCCAGATTCCCTGCCACGAGCCGTCATACGCCTAAGGACTGCCCTGCGCGTAGGCCTCACGTGTTGGGCTACAGTTCTTCATCTTCAACCTCCAGACCGGTTTAGACCGGCCGGTTCGGTTTAGGCTTGTAACTGGACTGGCGTGACCGGTCCAGGGCTTTACACTCCTTATTTTTCGTCCAATCTTCTCCTTTTCGATCCCAATCTTCCTAGTTTCTCATTCCCTATCAATTCCAATCAAGAAACCTAAAAGAAAACAACTTAAGCCCACAGTTTGATTTTTGTCCTAACGGTTCAAGCTTTCCCGATTGCACCCAGGACTTCTCAGCCCAAAACCACCATCCAAAAACTTATCTAATCCTTCCTAACAACCGAATTAACATCCTCTAATCATCCAAAACTAACCATAACGTATAAATTGAAATAAAACAAGATTTGGGTCTAACTGGGTACCTTGCTCAGGTTTGGTCTCAGCCGTTCACGGCGGCGCCAACCTGGCCAACCACCACCATCTTCTTGTCCTCTCTTCCTTCCCTTGGTCTCAATCATGGTCATAAGGGAGATTGGGTTTGGATGGGGATGAAGGTAATCGGGTTTGGTGGATGGAAAATGATCGATGAAGAGGAATGGGATATGCATTAATGAAAAGGGGTGGCCAGTGGATGGGTGACACTTTTCACTCATCCATTGGGCCTTGGGACAAATATCTGGGCCCACATTATTCCAAAAGGCAACCGTTTCATAATTCGTGCAATAGTTCCTTAGAACTTCCGTGAACAGTAACTTCTCCATCGAAGGTCCGAATTCGACGTGCCGCCTGTCTATAGATTCGTATTGCCTTGATCTACGTAACGGTCCTCGACCCTCAGTCATCGGACCACCCGGGTCAAAAGTCAACTATTTGCCTCCTTTTAACCAAATTACCAAAATGCCCCGGAACTTCCAAAAATCATAACTTCTTCCTCGAATGTCGGAATCGAACGTGCCACCTGTCTATGAACTCATGACGTCCCGAAATACGTCACAGTCATTGGCCAAAGTCCATTTGACCACCTGAACGAAAAGTCAACGGTTCACCCATTTCAGGGGTAAAATCGTCATTTCGCCCCGAACGTCCGTTAATCCTCGTCCAATCCCTGATTAGCAAGGCTAATTCGTCATTAAGTCTTAATTAATCCTGATAATTCGAGACGAGTCGTTACACCCACTTAAAAAGTCAACCAATCAGATAATGCCACCTAATCATTGCCTCGTAATGCGTGCATATTGCAATCGAACTTCAGTGACCCATAAATTTCCCGTTCGATGTCCGATTTCGACGTGCCGCCTGTCTATGGATTCGTATCGACCCAATCTACGTAACTGTCCTCGATCCTCGACCCTCGGCCATCGGACCTCCCGGGTCAAAAGTCAACATTTTGCCCACGACTAGGGTCAAAATGGTCATTTTGCGTCGTTCGTCCGATTTCGCTCCACTAATCACAGATTAACCTTAACAATCCTTGATTAGTCACTAATCTAATATCAGAATTCGGGACGGGTCGTTACAACGTTCCCTCCTTAATTAATTTCATCCTCGAAATTCCAACTATCCTAATTCTATATCCACCTCGTGGAAAGCAATTTCGACCTCACATCTTGTGTACACTCGTACACCAACTAACCAGCACGATACTTGACGATGTACACTTGTGTACACTCGTACACTCGTACACCAGCAATTTCGACCTCACATCTTGTGTACACTCGTGGAAAGCAATTTCGACCTCACATTTCATGACACACCGACTACACTGGACCACGTCGAGTGAAATTAATCACACGTTCCGAAATGATACCATCCGACACTTTCTACTATTCCGCTTACTCAAAAAACTTGACGGTTCCTTTTTTCAATCACCAAACTATCCTGACATCTGCTCCCACTGGGAGTCACTAGACCTCACACAATGATCCATGCTGACACATCCGACAAACTATCACCACTTGACAGTCACCAGTCAAAAACTAACATTATATTTACTTGTGGTTACTCTAGCCACCAACTCACTCATCCTAAGTATACGTATACCAACAAAGCATTCGACCTGTGTGTAACTGGACCCATCAGAACTACCATGACCTAGTGCACGATATCCAATGTCCAGTTCACGTCCTTAACTAATCCAATGGTATCGGGACTAAGCCAACTACCAACACATTCACCAACGTACCCCTGATATATCCTATATACCACCACTAGGCACCACAAGCCTGCCCAGTATCGTTCCGCGAACAACGTACATGGTACGTACATCCATCCATCAACAAGTCCACAACAACCTAGGTCGTAGCCAATAACGTTTCAATTCTGGAGTCCATCTTTCCAATCCAGTATTAGACATATCAAAAACTCCAACCCATCGTCCATTTCAAGTCCCACGGTCACCCTACCAGTATCACCACAACTACTCCTAATCATGTAATCCAATACGTACCAATCCGACTCACGCCCACCAAGGCGTATCCTCTCAGAATGAGCAGATGGAGGCCATTTGACTGAGAATGAGCCCGAGAGGAGAAACAGAGGTGGATGTTATGTCTTCCGTAGAATGAACAGAAACACACATTGTCGAATTGCTTCCCGTTTTCGGTGACTATGGTATGCAGAAGACTGAAGCAGCATATGAGGGTTTTGAAGATAAATGTTTTAATCTAGGTAGTGGTGATGGAGGCCAGAGCATTAGCTTCTACCTATTTCGTGTAGTAGCCGACTGCCTCTAATGTATACTCTGTCTTTCCTTTTCCAGCCGACATTTTTCCAATCAAATCGAGTCCGCATTGTGAAAGTGTCCATAGGCTGAGCATGGGCGTGTGGTTTTTTGGTGGTAGGTGGAGGAAAGGAGTAAACCGCTAGCACGTGTCACATCGTCGGGTGAGGTCTGCTGCATCCGTATGCATGTTTGGTCAATAGAAACCTTGGCAAAAGGCCGTGTGTGCTAACGAGCATGGTCTAAAGTGGTTACCGCAGATGCTAGCATGTATCTCTTTGAAGATGGCTCTTCATGTGCTTGAGATGAGGCATTTCAAGTGAGGGAGTGTAAATCATCGCTTGTATAGTTGGACATTGTTGAGAGTATATCGAGCCGCCTATCGCCGGATCTTCTTGGCTTCGAGTTTATCAGAGGAGAGAGTCCCATCGGCAAGGAAGCCAATTAGAGGGGTCATCCACATTGGGTCGATGTTGATCACACATATAGAAAAGTGCCGAGTGCTAGGTTGATCAAAGTTTTCCGAAAGGAAGTTCTGGCTTATTTTCTCATCAAGGGAATATGCAAGTCGAACAAGAGCATCGATGTGACTATTTTTCGATCTCGGGATCCTTATGATAATGTGGCCTTCAAAACCATCCATAAGGGACTTCCCCATTGTTTTGTACAGTGCCATGGAAGAGTCTTTTGCTTTGAATTTTTTGTTGATCTGGCATACGATGAGCTACGAGTCGCTGCAGATCTGAATTAGTTAGGCCTTCATGGTTTGGCTAGGTGAAGTCTAGCGAGCCAAGCTTTATACTCGACAACATTATTGGAGGCTTTAAACATGAAGAAATGAGCGTATACCATTTTTACCTTGTCTAGAGTAGTGAAGACGAGTCCCGTACCTAAGCCGATGTGGCCTCAATTCCTCGCAGACTGATCATGAAGCCTAGAAACATCCTAGAGCCAGCCCCAAAGACACGCTTGGCCTAGTTTAGCCTCATTCTATACTTCTTGAGCACATTAAACTTCCGTGAGAAGTTAAGGATATGTTGGTTAGTCGATTTACTGTTGACAACATCTACGTAGACCTCCATTTTCTTCCCTATCTTGTTTGCAAACATGAATTTTACGAGGCGTTGATAGGTGGCTCCCGTATTATTGAGTCTAAATGGCATGACGTTGTAGCAATAGAGTCCCTGGTTTGTCAGGAATGATTTTTGGATTTTGTCCGCTGGGTGCATGAAGATTTGATTGTATCATGAGTAGGAATCCATGAAACTCAAGAGCACGTGCCTAGCCATTGCGTCGACTAGTTGATCTATCTTGGGCAGAGGGAAGCTGTCTCTAAGCCATGCCTTATTCAAGTCTGTAAAGTCAATGTAAATTCGCCATGCTCTAGAGGGCTTTTTGACTAGGACAACAATGGCCACTCATGCAATATAAACTTCTTTCCGGACGTAATGGATCGTGCTAAGCTTGATGATCTTGTCCTTCATAGCTTCTGTTCTTTATGCATCATAGAGGCGACGCTTTTTCTCGATAGGTTTTTAGATAGGGTTGATGCTCAGTCGATGGCAGATGATATCCGTGGATATGGCAGGCATGTTCCCATAAGACCACACGAAGACCTCAGAGTTGTCTTGCTAAAACATGATTAGTTGTGACTGCATATAAGTGGAAAGAGTGGTTCCGATCTTTACCTTTCGGTCTGCAAAGTCATGGGAGAGCACAACCTCCTCGACTTCTTCAATTGCCTATAGATGTGTTGTCATCGAATCATCCCTAGGTCTTCAATCGGCCCATCCTGAAGGTGTCGTGCCTCTCGGGAGTCAATTGGGTCGGCCTCGAAAGTTGACTATGTCACGGTCATTATCTCTTTTGGTGGTATGACTGGAATTGCCGAGCTGCATGTCTTTGCTGCCATCTGATCCCTGCGGACTTGGCCAATACCCATGTGGGTAGGGAACTTAACCAAGAGTAGGTGAATAGACACCACTGCCTTGAGCTAATTGATTATTCTTCTCCCGAGGATGACGTTGTAAGGAGCGGAGTAGTCCCTAATATAGCAAAAGAGTGGTATGGGGGAACGCTTCAAGCTAGATTCTGATATGCCCAGCTATTTGAATGACCCCACAAAGAGAATATTAACAAAGCTTCTAGTGTTCATCATAACTCGTGTGACGTCAATGTTAGATATTTCAACCATGATGACGATTGGGTTGTCGTGGTGGTAGACGACTCCCCGTTCTTCCTCCTCTGAGAAAGTGATAGGTGCCCATCTAAGCCTACTGGTCTTCTTGGCTCACCCATGATCGATGATGAAGATTTGGTGATTCTGCTTAGCAATTCGCGGGAAATTCTTTTTTGCTCGGTTGGAGGTCAATGAGGAGGAGATAGATTGCCCTTTGGTGATCGTGTTGATCTGTGGATTGCGAGGTGGAGGTGGTGCATGTTGGGAGAACTGATTAATCTTTCCATCTCTAGCCAGATCTTCGAATAGGTCCCTGAATATCATGCATTGGTCGATACTATGACCGTTGTACATGTGATACTAGTAGTAGGTTCCCGTGTTCTTACTGAGTTTTCCCTTAGTTCGTGCCCAGGTGGACTTTGGAATCTTGTGCTCGACCTTGAGCAACAAATTTTCTTAGAGGGTGTTGAGTAAGGTGTAGGTTTCATACTTCGACCCAGGAACACGCTTTTCCCTATTGTTTGGTCGATTTTGCTGATGATTTTACCCCTATTATCTATCTTGGTGGTTCGAATTCTTACCTTTCTTCCCTGGGTTGTACATGTTGTTATTATAGGATTAGTCCTTACATTTCCCTCCATCGTTTTGTTGTCCCTTGTTGTGAGGATGCTGATATGAGATCTACTGCTGGCCCTGACTACTCGGTTGGTAAGTTTTAACCGAGTCAATCTGAGGCGGCTGGTATTTGTTAGCTGCGGGCGTGTCTACTTTCTGGATCAACATCTCGGCCTTGACATTTATTTTCGCCTATTTCATTATCTCATTATACATTGTCCAACCCTAGGTATGGGTTGCGTACCTGAAATGAGATTCCTAGAGGCCACCGTTGAAGGCCGTGAACGCTGCTCTATCGTCCGTTTCGACGCATTGAGAGTATTCATGGCTGAACCTAGCTATGCACCTTTGCGGTGGTTAGTTTTCCCCTTGCTTTAGATGAAAATTTTCCTCTTCACAGAATTGACGGTCAGTTTGGATCATGAACTTGTTTACAAAAGTGTTCGTGCGTTGTTTGAATGAGTCTATGGTTCCAGCCTATAGTTTGTAGAACCAATTATTGGTTGCCTTGGTTATCGTGGAGCTGAAAATTAGGCATTGTTCTTCGTCCGAGAGGTTCTTGAGTGCCACGAAGGAATGATATTTTTTATATAGGTACATGGGTCGCCTTTCCCAATGTAGAGTGGGATTTTCAAAGGCTTGATCTCGTGGTCAGTGCTGAATTGGTTGATCTTGTCAGTGAAGGGTTTCTGGCTCATTTTTGACCAGGTCGGCCTTGTTGCCTATTTTGTCTCGACCTCCAATGATTTCACTTAGTCTAGTAGGCGTTGGATGAGGGAGTCAACTTTCGATGGTTATGATGCTCCTCGGTCGAAGCGATCAGCCCTCTCGATATGGCTTGAGGTCACCAATCGGAGGTGACTACTCAGTGTCCCTCCTAGGAGACAAGTCACGATGCCCTTGGTGATTTCTGCCAACCTGCCTTGACTGCCGAGTGTTCCTCTTGTGGGACAAATTCTGGGAGCCCCCGTGGTGTCCACTAACCTGTCTTGACCGCTAAGTGTCCCTTATGGGGGAAAATTCTAGGGGCCTCCTCGATGTCTACCGACCCAGCGAGATCGCTCGGTATCCCCTCGTGATGATTGCGATGGGGGTCCCTGATGTTGTTGGTCGTCCATACATCTGGCCTACCGAGTCGTTTGGACAGTGCTCTAGATCTCGTATGAGGAGGCGACACCCTCAGATTCCATGATAGGGATTGGGACAAGATCCTCCAAAGGAAACCCTTGGCTTATGTCTCGAAGATTCCACCGACCGGTGCAGTTCTCTCGGTGCCGAGCTGGCTTCCTTCCTGTGGGCTGAGAGTGTTGTCCACGGTCATGGTGGCCGAGAGGTGATTGATTTCTACGGGAGCCATCCCTTAGGTCATCACGTATATCCTGGTTTCACCCTGTTTATTTCCTAGGATGATGAGCATCTGATTTGGATTTTTGGTTGGTTCGGCGGGTGGGTGAAGTTTCTCTTTTCCTACCACTCAACGGTTTCTTTCAGCCTGCTCAACCACCACTCGCTCAGGCTCCTCCGCACCAACCTGAGCTTGGTGGGCATTGAGTTCAGCCTGTGCGACTAAGAGTTGTTCAGCTACCTCAGTGTATAGACCATCAATTTCCTGCGCCTCGACTCGGTCTGTGTACCCATAGACTTTACCTTGGCCATGTCGCTTTGCAGCTTCTCAATGATTTGCAAAAATTTGGGAGAGTCGTCTCCCAGTGCCCTGAATCCTTATCCAAGTGTAATTTCGTCGAGATCGTGGTTGCCTGACATGTTTTTCGTTTCGGACGAGTGTGTGCTTGACTCGGTGGAAAGTAGGCAAACTTAGTCAATTTCCCACAGACGGCACCAAACTGTTGAAACAAGAAATGTTCCAGCGGTCGATTACTCGTCGTCCAATCACCAAGTGACGCGTGTACTTCCTCGTAACCTGTCAACTAAGAAGGGTCGTGGGTCTTCCGTTCGTACGGGCACCAGTGTGGTGACAACTTAAGGTTTTCCGGTGGTCAAGTTAGTAACTTTGCTCGTAAGAGAAAACAGTAAATGGTAAGTTTGACAGAGTAATAATGAATAGTCCATATTAATTAGCTTTATTGGGAAATGTGTATCCCGAATATATAGGTGAGTAGAGTGTTCGTTTTTTATAGTTTTGATATAGGAAAAATGCTCATCGATTTGCGTGCTGACACGTATTACGCAGATCAAAAAATGGAGATGCTTCTATGTGTCATCTCGTCTTGAGCCCATTGTTAGATATATGTAAATGGTGTGGGCCTAACCCATGTTCGGTGTTTGTGCTTTAGATATACGGTGCATTGAGTCTAATTCGGTGAGTATGGTGTCGACAATATGTTTTAGTGCATCTAATGGTTTTTTGTGAGATTTTTTTGGTGAAACTTATTAATAATAATAATAATAACATATAATATAATATAATATAATAATAATAATAATAATATAACAACAACATTAATAAAAATGATTATAATAAGAAGATAATAACCGACCAACTCTCAATTTCTAGTTGCTTTACAATTTGGATTTGGCATCTGACTAATCCATACTGACAAGCCCGTTCACAATAAATCTTTGTTTCTACAAAAGACCCATACTTCCTTCTCCTGCGCAACCTCTGCAAGTGGTAGTTGATGCTTCCCATTGACTTCCAATTCTTTCCCTAGCTTCCTTAAGTATGGATGCAGTATCTTTCACCAACTTACCAATATGTGCCCGTGCCTTATGCATGCGACAAAAGAAAACGAATGCAATTCCAAGTTAGCCAGTTTACCACCATTGTTTAGGAAGAAGAAAATAAGCTATGATAATCCCACAATGAGTGCACTAATTAGCAATAAACAGGAAACTACTACATCCTAATGAATGCAATTCGAAGTTAGCCAGTTTACCACCATTCTCTCGCAACCTTTATGCATTTACCTGTTCTTACCACTCCTAATGACTCCAATCCTTAAAGTGTACATTAATCACTGACCTTGCATTATAATTAAGAGTGGCTAGATTAATCCCTAGTCAATTTGCACAGATCCTATTCAAAGAAAAACATTGCAAATGTCAGCTAACATCATGACACATACATTCAGCTACGCTCAACACAACAGATCAGATCCTCTAAAAGGAAAACAAAGGACAAATAATTTTGACAAGAAACAATTGGACGCCAAATCAAAGTCTAGGGAAGTTGAAGGCCTGGAAATTTATAGTCACGAAGGCAAAGAGCCACATATAGCAGGGCTAGTGAAGCTAAAGTCATACTTGCTAAGCATATGTATTGGAAACCTTCACAAGTGCATTATGTAAGGAACAAAGATCAGATTCTCAACAAAAACACATTTACATAAATTGGAGAAAGCAACCAAGATATTAGATCACGTATCACAAATAGAGGCAATAATATATATCCATGCTGTAACAGAAAGGAAACTCCCTCAATGCTCATGCCTCAACCTTCTACAAATATATTCCTTTTTCACACTAACTCATTGTTTCCAAAGAACAGTTTCATCTTTCGATATAATTTAAGAACAAAAGTGTCACCACGATACCAACAACCCTATATGAAAAATACCCCGTTTCAAAACAACTTGGCCTAAAAATTTATCACATCTGATGGTAGGGGATTGGGGGATCTAGGTTAATGGTCCCGTCAATGGATCACATGGGATTGGATTAGGACTTGCAAGATGAGAATTGATATCTGGAATCTACATTTCATCTTCTGGGTTGGTTTGAGATGTTAGAGGAAGAAAATTAATGACCAAAATGATCAAAACCCTCTGCAACATAACTATCCTAACCGCGTTAGTAACGGTGTGAATGAAATGGTGAAATGTTTTCAAACGGTATTACTGTTCAAAATGCAATGAAAGGAAAATTGAAGTTCATGGTGCATGTTAAGAATGAGTAGCATATATGAAGTACATTAAAAGTAATAAGTATATATTTTTTTTAATGTTTTGTTCTAGATACACAAATCTAAAATATTATGTTAAAATTTCACTTAATTTATTTTCTGTTGTAAATAGTTTTATTGATTATGTCTATTTATGTAATAGGTGCTAGGGGTAGTTTTGTCCTTTTGTATTCACTAATTATTCCCCCATATATAAGAGATGATTAATGCTTGTAAACCCTAATTCTAATCTCATAATAATCGGATGTTTTATTTTCTTCTCCCTGCTTCTCCATATTCTCTCTGCATTCATCTACCGGATTTCCTTCACAACACGTTATCAGCACGATCGACTCTGAATCGGAGATTGCCCAAGTGAAGGATCAATTCAATCAAGCTAGCCGTGGTAACCGTGGGCTCGGTCCACGTGGTGGATATCACGCTCATCCTGGTCCGCATGCTCAAAACGAGAGAAACCCTGGCCCGGCCCGTCGCCACCAGAATCAAAACCCACCGGACCTATGCTATAAATGTGGAGGTCGTGATCACTGGTCACACACCTGTCGTGCATCAGCTCAAACTATTGCCCAGTACCATGCTAGACGTGATACTCGAGAGGCTAATTTTGCAGCAGGACCATTCCCCGCTGATACCACCCTTTCCATTGCCGATTTCCAGACTGCAGCTGGACATAATGATGATTGAGTTATTTACATACCCATGGATATGATCGCATCTGTGCCATTTTTTTTATGCATAATATTTTTTTTAAATTTATTTCTTCCATTACTATTTCTGGACATTGTTTGGTAATTCATTTTATTTTGGACTTATTTTGTTATTTGCTCGAATATTATTCAATCTATTTATTCATTTTTTTTAATACATGTGATTGTTGATTACTTTAGTTATATTGATGGTTAGGCATGTCAAATGGTGAAGTTTGTTGTCTAGCCGACAGTGCTACTACGTACACCATCCTCCGTGATAGGATATTTTTCACAAACTTAATGCCTAACCACACCCCGGTCTTAACTATTTCTGGCAAATCAAACTTGATTGAAGGCTCCGGAAGAGCCCAATTTATGTTATCACATGGTACCGTATTTACCATTGATGAAGCCTTATACTCCCCACGTTCCAGCAGAACGTTATTGAGTTTTAAGGATATTCGAGCTAATAATTATCATGTTGAAACCACAAAAGAAAAGAATGTGGAATATCTTTGCATAACATCCAACTTGTATGGCCGGAAGCGTACATTGGAGAAATTAAAATGCCTCAGGAGTGGACTCTACATGACCACTATTAGGACCATTGAGGCAAATCACATAGCTAGCCGGAAGCTACCTAACCCCAGCAACTACTTATTATGGCATGACCGATTGGGACACCCCGGTCAAGGTATGATGCGCCGTATCCTCAATACATCACACGGGCACCCCCTTACAAGTAAGCACCTAGTGTTTAGTGACACACTATGCCAAGCTTGCTCAATGGGAAAATTGAACACTAGACCATCATATGCAAAGATCGATAAAGACTCTGTCCCTTTCCTGTACAGAATACAAGGGGATATTTGTGGACCCATCCAACCACCATGTGGACCATTTAAATATTTCATGGTTTTGGTTGATGCATCGACGAGGTGGTCACACGTGACCCTATTGTCCACACGCAATGCTGCGTTCGCTAAACTCCTTGCCCAAATCATTAAATTAAGGGCCCACCATTCGGATTATCCCATAAAGTCCATTAGACTTGATAATGCCGGGGAGTTTACATCGAAATCTTTCGATGATTATTGCATGTCCCTTGGGATTTCTATTGAACATCCAGTTGCACATGTTCACACCCAGAATGGTCTCGCAGAAGCATTCATTAAACGATTACAAATGATTGCACGGACTTTGGTTATGCGCACCAAGCTACCAATTTCTGCGTGGGGCTATGCAATTTTGCATGCAGCTATGTTGGTCCGGTTGAGGCCCACTACCACCCAACCCTATTCCGCGTTACAGCTGGTAACTGGGTACGAACCTGATGTTTCGCACTTACGCGTGTTTGGGTGCGCCGTTTACGTGCCAATTGCGCCGCCACAACGTACAAAAATGGGATCTCAACGCCGGAGGGGCATCTATGTCGGCTATGAATCCCCCTCCATTATACGTTATTTAAAACCCTTGACAGGCGATCTCTTTACCGCTCGTTTTGCGGATTGTCACTTCGATGAGACAGTCTTCCCGCCGTTAGGGGGAGATAAGAACGCTAACGTTCCTGAAGAACGACGTGAATTGACGTGGACTGTCTCCACTATGTCTCATCTTGATCCCCGAACCGCACAAAGTGAGAATGAAGTGCGGAGAATTCTAGATTTACAGAGTGTAGCTAATAATATGCCAGACGCTTTCTCTGATCTAGCTAAAGTGATGAGATCACATATACCTGCTGCAAACGTGCCTGTAAGGATAGACGTCCCCGTAGGACGCGCCGTCCCAGATGGACGGGTCGTCCCAGATGGACAAAGTACGGCCATGGCGGCTAACCAGTCATATGTCCCTGCCCAGAAGCGAGGTAGACCAATAGGTTCGAAGGATTCTTATCCCCGGAAGAGGACAAATTTGGCACAATTGAATCCCTTAGATATCACTATACCATCCGATCCATCTCATGAGATAATTCCGGATTATGGGTCTGTCTTAGAAGAGACGACGTTGGGGGACGCCTCAACGTCTGAACCCATTCCCGAGAATAGAGAGATCTCGGTAAACTATGCATGCTTAAATGAGATATGGAATCGGAATGATATTATCATCGATGATATATTTGTATTCGTAGTAGCTACTGAAATAATAACTAGTGATGATATCGAACCTCGCTCCGTTGATGAATGCCAACGTAGAGAAGACTGGCCAAAATGGAAAGAAGCAATCCAGGTCGAACTTGATTCCTTGACAAAAAGAAAGGTGTTTGGACCTGTAGCTCCCACACCTCCCCCCATGTTAAACCTGTAGGCTTTAAATGGGTATTTGTAAGGAAGCATAATGAGAAAAACGAGATTGTGAGATACAAAGCTCGTCTAGTGGCGCAAGGATTTTCTCAACGCCCTGGGATTGATTACGAGGAGACATACTCTCCCGTAATGGACATTATAACGTTCCGCTACCTTATCAGTTTGGTAGTTTCCGAAAAACTGAGTATGCAGCTTTTGGATGTGGTCACAGCTTATCTCTATGGGGATCTAGATACAGAGATATATATGAAAGTTCCTGAAGGACTTAAGCTATCTGATTCAAATAGTTCCAGACCACGGAACACGCTCTCCATTCGTTAGAGGCGTTCACTCTACGGATTGAAACAATCCGGACGGATGTGGTATAACCGTCTAAGTGAATATTTGATTAGATTGGGATATGTGAATAATGAATTATGCCCATGCGTGTTAATTAAGAAGACAAGTTCCGGGTTCGCTATAGTGGCAGTTTATGTCGATGACATGAATCTGATTGGTACTCCTGAAGAGATCCAAGAAACCGCTAAGCACCTGAAGTTAGAATTTGAAATGAAGGATCTTGGGAGAACACACTTCTATCTCGGCCTGGAGCTCGAGCACCGTGCAGATGGAATTTTGGTCCATCAATCGAATTACATCCAGAAGATGTTGAGACGCTTTAATGAGGATAAAGCAAAACCTTCAAGCACGCCCATGATCGTCCGGAGTCTAGATCCTAAAAAGGACCCGTTTCGTCCAACAGATGACAACGAAGAGATATTAACACCAGAAGTGCCATATCTAAGTGCAATAGGCGCACTGTTGTACTTGGCTCAATGCACTAGACCAGACATCTCATTCGCTGTGAACTTGCTAGCTAGATTTAGCTCTGCGCCAACACGCCGCCACTGGAATGGCATAAAAGATATCTTCCGATACCTTAGAGGTACAGCGGATATGGGCTTATTCTATCCCTATGCATCGAGGAATGAATCAACCCCCCTTGGACCTCGAAATGATGCACGCCTCGTTGGGTATGCTGATGCAGGTTACCTATCAGACCCACATAAGGCACGTTCCCAATCCGGTTATGTCTTTACCATTGGGAACACAGCGATATCTTGGAGGTCTACAAAACAGACCCTTGTTGCTACGTCTTCGAATCATGCCGAGATTTTGGCCCTGCACGAAGCAGTTCGTGAATGCATATGGCTAAGAGCTATTACTGGGCATATTCGAAGTACATGTGGACTGAATTCCACCCATAATGAACCGACTGTTATCTACGAAGATAATGCTGCCTGCATAGAGCAGATGAAGACCGGTTTCATTAAGGGAGACAACACCAAGCATATTGCACCGAAGTTCTTCTTTAACCAGCAACAGCAAGAACATCAGAAGATTGAGATCAAGCCAATACGATCCCAAGATAACCATGCAGACTTGTTCACCAAGTCATTACCAAAGGCCACATTCCAGCAGCATGTGCGAAGTATTGGTTTACGTAGATCGGTTGATCTACCTAATCTATAGTTTTCAGGGGGAGTCAATATCAGGGGGAGTATCCTGAAGTATACCAAGTATCCCGAAGTATATTCACATGATCATCGTGTACTCTTTTGTCCTACGACCAGGGTTATTTTTGTCCCATAGGGTTTTTGTTACCTGGCAAGGTTTTAACGAGGCAACATATATGTGCGTAGCCAAGCTGTACCATTACATGAAATATCCAAGGGGGAGTGTTGTTAATAGTTTTATTGACTATGTCTATTTATGTAATAGGTGCTAGGGGTAGTTTTGTCCTTTTGTATTCATTAATTATTCCCCCATATATAAGGGATAATTAATGCTTGTAAACCCTAATTCTAATCTCATAATAATCAGACGTTTTATTTTCTTCTCCTTGTTTCTCCATATTCTCTCTACATTCATCTACCAGATTTCCTTCACAACATTTTCTGATAAATTAAGGACATATTTAGTACTTGTATAGCTAAGCAGCCTCAATTTTATTTTTTGTTAAATTAAAATTATTAAAAGGGGACAAGGCCACAAGCAAAGAGTAACAACTCAGAGAACAAGCTTACAGTGGCAGAGGGAGGGGCTACAAATCAAAGTTCCATATCGCAGTCACAAGAGAATTAGCCAAGCAAGCTTTTTTTTTAATTGAATGCTAAATTTCATTGATAATGGGAAAGAGTATAAGAACTCAAGGGCAACAAAATTAAGGAAAATGCCCATTGTATCCCAATGGCTAGAAGCATGACTTGTCGGCGCCAACTAGAGGATGAACCTCGCACAGGGGATAGCTCCAAGAAATTAGACGAGACGCACCCATGGGCATTGCGCCCAGCATCCCTTATCTTGTTCTACAACGAGGCAGAAGAATATATCTCAATATTAGATATTGTCCAAAAAAATTATCTGAAGAAGCAATAAGCAGCAAACTAGCATGGCTCACCCCTTGAATTAATCTAAGATGCCATCACTTTACTAATCCTAACTCCTATAAAAGGCTTAACTAGCGCTCTAATCCTCAAAAACTACCTCCAATTCTAAGAGAGTTTGGAGTTTTAACAACCCAGAAACCCCATCTTTTATGCAATATTCTCTCATCCATTTTACCCACAAATTACTAATATACGGAGCAAACATATACCAGATGAACCTAGATGTAAGAGCCGCATTCCAAAAAGCTAACCTCTTAGCTACTCCTAAACCTCCCTCACTCTTAGGGACATAAACACTCTTCCACGCAACCTTGGCATGGTAAGAACCCAGAACCTGACTTAACCAAATGAAGCGACTTAAGATCTTCTCGATATCCTTGGTGATATCCTGAGGAATAAGAAGGTGAGAAGCGAGACAATTATACTCTAATGACCCGAAAGTTTAAAAAAGTGAAATGACGTTTTTTTTTGGGGTCTAAAAGAGTAGGAGTAATTTAGTAATTTTAGTCCAAAGGGTAATTTGGTAATTTGGCACAAGAGATAAGGTGATGTTGAAACTTTTCTAGAATCCTCTTGATTCTTCTTCGATGCACCGACTTACTATGTGGGTATTATATATATACTTACATACATGCATGGGAGGTGGAAGGAAGTTTGAGAGCAAACAATTCATGGAAAAACCGTGAACCAAGAGAAGAGGGAGAGAGAGAGAGAAAAGGAGAGCTAAGTAGTTAGGAAGAAAAGTTAAGAGTGGAAGAAAAGGAAAACAAATAAGAAGAGGGCCTGGTTAGCTCAAACTCGAGGGCTAAAAGAGAACCCAAGAAGGAGAAAATTTGAGTTTGGTTCCACCATAAAGTTTTTGGGCATGGGAACTTGAACTGAGCTTACTAAGCTTCTTTACTAGGCCCTACGATCTTAATAGACTGTTGGTTCGAAGTTTAGACGTTGAAACCACCCAGAAACCGAAGAACAAGTATTGGAAAAATTTCGAGAGCTTGAGTGAAGAAATAAGCTAAGTTTTTCATACTTTTGAAGCTATAGATATTTTCCGGAGGTAAATTAGAAGATATTGGTCGTGAAAACGAAGAAAATGGGTGAAAATGAGGGGAATATGACTAGGTCAGGGTCGCCGGGTCTGGTGACCCGAAACCAATGAAACGGGTAAAGGAGACGATGAACAGTAATTGCACGTGGCCACCACGCGCTGAGACTTGTGGTGGCACATGCGGCGATGCCTCGAGTTGCTGTCAACATGAAAGTTGTTCTTCTTACAATTCTGAGTTCATTGGTCCAATGTTTGATTTAATTGGACAACGTTTGAATATATTTCCGAATTTCCAAAATCTTATGTTTATATTTTTAATTAACAATTAATATAAGAGAATTAAGCGTAAATTAAGGTTAATTTGATCATTGAGAAGCCCTTAAAAGCAAATTATTTTCATGAATGGAATTTACAAGGAATTATTACGTGATTTGTTATGTAATTTGTAAGAAATCATGACTATTATGGGATTTGTTTTAAATGCTTTATTTTATGAATTGCATGATGATGATTTGATTATTGTTTCTACATGATTTTGGCGAGTTTTTAGAAATTAAAAGATGAATATTTGGGAGATAATTAAATGGTATATATGACTATATTATAGTGCTTAATCATGAAGTTAAAAATTTAAATATGGTTATATTTGAATATTAACAAATTTATCATGATAAAAGTAAATTTTTACAAAAATAATGAAAGAAGGTTTGGTTATGTGTACGGTGTTTACTAAGTGAATATGCTAATAACCCTATTTGTTGTAATCATTTCATGATTATTATTAAATATAGGGAATAATTTTAATGGAAAGGTTATGATAAATAAACTTTTCTAAGTTGTTATATATAATTGAATATAATTATTTAGTGAAATAAGATTCATAAGAAGTCAAATGGTGGTTTTCACTACTTGATGGGGTTAGTGGGCTGGACATGGGCGGTAATCGCTTAAGAATGAATTTAATTTGGTTAATCTAATAAGATATAGACATGGGTAAATGTCTAACAAGAGTTGTCGGACGGGCGCAGGACCAGCTTAGTTTTCAAAGTAAATTTAGGGACATATCCTGTAACACACTACTTAAGAAAAAATTAATCAGCAATATGCAACCACCAAAAGAGAGCAATCTATGCATGCAACCTCGAATACAACACTCGATACGATCAATAAGAGGAGCATAATCCCCAAAACTCAATTGAGACGTGATGAAAGGCACCTCAAGGTTTCTCAAGGCCAACGAACCTACTACACACCAAGGCACTACCTAAGCAAGTAAACACGATGCAGACTCATCACAGAAACATAAATACAACTCTTATTCAAATTAGGATTCACAACTAAAGCCTCAACAAACCCCATTGGGGTCTGCTTCAAGATAATCATAGAGTTCGCATCCCCATGGGAAAATAATAAAAAATCATCATCGAATGCAAGATGAGAGAGATTTACCTTATCAAAATGCCAATGATAACGGAAGGAGTGAGACATAATAATAGATCTTTGCACCATACAAGAGAAAACCTCGATAATGATCACAAAGAGGCAGGGGAACGTAGGATTGCTTTTCCTAAGGCCTCTATAGCCTGAAAAGAACCTCGCCAACTCTCCAATTACCACAACAGAAAACCACGCCATAAAAATGCAAGCTTTAATCAAAAGAATAATATGCACTTGAAAGTGAAACACAACCAAGGCCTCAAGAAGAAACTCCCATGAAACGAAGTCATAAGCTTTGAGGATGTCCACCTAAAAAAGGGTTCCTAGAGTTAAGGTGGTAACCACGGGGAAGCTTTTGAACCAACATAATGTTATCACCTATGCATTGCCCACTCACAAAGGATAATTGGTTGTGGCTAATTATGGAAGGTAAAAGCAGCTTAACTCGATTCACAATGATCTTGATAATGATTTTGTAGGTGGTATTACAAAAAGAAATTAACTAAACTTTCTGCATATGTGTCAGATTAGCCACCCTAGGAATCAAGGCTAGAATAGTAAAATTGGTTTCCCCCAATTTCTTGGAAGACCTAAAAAAACTTTTTAACCACCCAAGAGGCATATGGTTCCATAATGGACCATGCCAGTTGAAAAATCAGGGCATTAAACCCATCCGGCCCATGAGCCTTTTTCGTCTTTAAACTAAAACTCACTCGCTGAATCCTAACATCAGTAACTGGTACTATCGACCCATTATAATAGTTAGCGAATAACACATCATGTAAGACCCGAGGGAACAATGAACGATCTCATATTCCTACGAGGGGAATGGTCTGGAAAGGGAATGATGGTGTGCCTGAAATGTGTAGGTACACACCTATCTAGTACGAAGCCTTTTGGGAGTTCAGTGGCTTTGGGTTCGGTTGGAACTCCAAAGTTAAGCGAGTTGAGATTGGTGTAATTTCATGATGGGTGACCCCCATGGGAAGTTGCACCGTGAACTCCCGAAAACAAAATCGTGAGGGCGAGGAGGCCCAAAGCGGACAATTTCATGCTAGAGTTGGGTCTTGACCGAGGAGGGACGGGTCCTAACAGAATGGTATCAGAGCTAGACCCCGACTGAGAAGTGTACGAGCTAGGACGCTGGGCCCTAAGGGAGGTGGATTGTAAGACCCGTGTCTTGGAGGGAACGATGAACGATCCCACATTCCAATGAGGGGAATGGTCTGGGAGAGGAATGATGGTGTGCCTTAAATGTGTAGGCACACACCTATCTAGTATGAGGCCTTTTGGGAGCTCAGCGGCTTTGGGTTCCGTCGGAACTCCAAAGTTAAGCGAGTTGAGGTTGGTGCAATTCCATGATGGGTAACCTCCTGGGAAGTTGCACCGTGAGCTCCCGAAAACAAAACCGTGAGGGCGAGGAGGCCCAAAGCGGACAATTTTGTACTAGAGTCGGGTCCTGGCCGAGGAGGGTCGAGTCCTAACACTTCAGGTTATAAGCCATCAATGACAAGACCTTCCTGAATTTCACTTTGAAATTCATGAAAGGCTTTACTCTCGTCTAATAATCATTGACACTTCAAGCTATTACCAAAAATACCCATACTATTGGTGACACTCGACGAAAATTATATCATAAACCAGACCGAACATCCTTAGCTGATCGTTAGTCAACTATTAGACGATACTGAAACTATCCTCAATTACTACCTCAGAATTCAAACCTCAGTAACCTCGCCTCTCAAGATAAAGCCATAACTTCTTAATCCTGGTCGCTGTCCACACCACCCACTAACCATGGTAACAAGCACCCACTCATAGATGCTTCCCTTACGACTATATCTTCTTGTTATTCGTGGTCAATTGCCATAGCCAATATCATCCCTAGCACTCCAGTCCTTACACTATATATTGTGAGCCGAAACAATCTTTCAACTAGCATATCATAATATCTTATGCATCTGTTAATCTTGTCAAGTGTTTGTTTCCCTAAACTTACCTAGAAGTCCATACGTGCCCCGTGTGCTTTGCTACAGTCGCGGTGAAATTTCCAGTCATCGTAATAGAATATTTTATCAATCATATTGAAATATCCTAATGGAATTAGAATATCCTGTCCAATCCAATAGAGTTAAGGTTCCATTATAATGCAATTACTATTTGACGAAACATGCCAACGTTGTCGGCATATTTCGTCAAACCCTGATGACGTTTTCTAACTAACTATTGAAACCAATTGGTTGAGGTCATCAGGAACGACGATCAGACTAGCGCCGATGCTACGGTCGGTCAATAGTGGCTAGAATATGGAACTATTTCCAAAATCCTCCACTAATAACTGAAAGATCAAGATTTCCATATTCTTTCAAACTCCATTATTCTTCACTATCTAACATTTTAGATTCATTTACTCCATCCTAGGATTATAAATTTGAGCTCACCATGGAGAAATTTACCTCGTGTAGTTGAAAACCACCAAGAAGATTCGAATCCACCGCTGACCTTCGATTCGCCACATACGGTGGTTTGCTTGCATCGAACTGACATCATCCAACTCATAATGATAAGAGGAAAGAATCACTGGCCTTGGATTCAAATGAATCAAACCCAAAGAGGGTTGATAGTAAGGATAGGAATGTTAATCGCATGGTAAAGAGAGAGACAGAGATATATATATATAACTCACTCGTACATATTCTGTTTTTCCCGTGCCACTAGTCTACAAATTCATGAGTTTGAGATCCACGCAACGGACAAAGAAAAATAATTAAAAGTTTCTCCTTGCTTCCGTCTGACAAGTAACCTAATGTGCCAACATTACCTATGAACTTGTCAGACAAGGGATACATGTAAGCCACACTAGTTCATGCATCCGGCTCTCGAGCCTCAATTCCCGTGAAACGCCCCTGGAGGATGATAAAACGAAGAAAACGTGTGAGTGGACAAAAATAAATAATTTTAAAAACGTAGCTCGGAACATAACATTTTACCCTCCGTTTTTCAAAACCATGCATGCATATGAAAACCATTTCACTTCAATTAACACAAAATACTGTTTAAAATCTCGAAACCCATAAAAAGAGTTCTCAAATCAAAAGTAATATTAAACCGTCCAAGACCTCAGTAAGACGATGTAACGATCACACAAAATCACAACCATCAACTCAAGGTCGGCACATCAATCACATACAATCAACCCATATCCAACATCACCATAGAACTCACATATAGTCAACTCATCATCAATGCACAAATACCACATCAATCATCATATCACAAGTGCACTACCGGTAGGCCATCACATACTCACTGGAGAATCGGAGCCCTACTCGACGTCTGAGTCATCATAACACAATCTCATAAACTGGAGCCCCGCTTGACGTTTGAGACTACTCATCACAATGCTAGAGACATATCCGCATGAAACCACATCAGGAACCATAATCATATTCATACACAATACTAGTATTAGGATTCGTAGCCCTTGGCTCAACGTCTGAGACTAAACAACCAGCAAGCATCATCATATATAATCGACCCAAGTCCAATTCATAGTCAACATCACAGTTCACATCATTAATACTGAAATACACATACTCATATCACATCTCAATACCACATATTAAATCCACAATCAGAACCTCGGGCCTAAGCCCAAAACACCATTTAGACGCTAGTCTCATAAAACATTTTATTAATGTAATTTCCATAAAACAGACCAGAAACTACATCAATATCATAAATATTCCAAGATCACACTATTTAATAGCACAAACCTTGTTCACCCCAAATCTATAATCATAATGGAAATTCGAAAAAGATAACCTTGAAAAATGTGAAATAACAAGATTTTGGTAAATATCCTAAAAAATCATATAAAATTTAAAAGCACCCAATCATCATCAAAATCATATAGAAAACCATTCAAATCACATAAGTATGCATGCATAATAGTTTAGGGAAAAGAAAGTACACTCACACACCGTCCATATAACCAAAACCCGCTTTA
Source organism: Prinsepia uniflora (assembly GCA_032719365.1). Lineage (NCBI taxonomy): Eukaryota > Viridiplantae > Streptophyta > Magnoliopsida > Rosales > Rosaceae > Prinsepia > Prinsepia uniflora. Next base: position 30,678,582 of record CM064864.1, read on the forward strand.
AACGTATTTCTGTCATTTTTGGGGAACCTTAGGATATGTCAAAAATCACATATAAAGGTCATTAACCATCCCAAATATCCTCTACTTTAATCTCATAATTTTCAAGATTTTTAAACGGATTTAAAATAACCCCTACACCTTCGGACACCCAAAACTACTCCGAAATGGTGCCCAATTTGACTCGAAACCTACTCCAAAATGTTTGTAAAATCAAAAGGATGAGAAAACATGTTGTACGCATTCCCAGAATCCCTAGAATGCGCCCCAATGAGCCGCCTGAAGTGGCTGCGCATGAAGCTAACGCACATGCTACAGTAATCGCTATAGTCATGTTCCTCGCTCAAATGGCTAGTTTTCTGAGTCACTAGGCCTGGCAGCCCGACCCCGTTCTAAATCCTCAGTTCTTCACTCTTTTTCAATTCTTCTTCAACCAAACATCTTTAAATCATCCTAGCCAATGATCTATGGATTTAAAATTTAAGAACTTACCAAGAAAATTACTCACTATTTCCAAAATTTTGGCCAACTAACACCTTCTTTGTCTGGGATATTTCCAGCATCCAAACCTCGACTTAGCACCCTGCTCAGGTCTTAGAAACTCTAAGATATTAACAACAGCCTCGTTTCCAAACTTCCCATCTAAAAACCTGGTTGTATGACTCAGACCCTCAAACTCAAACTTCCCATCTCAAACTCCCCTCTGTCTCACTCTCCTCTTCTCTTCTAAGGACCTGACTATCTTCTCTTCTTCCTCAGTTTTCCTTCTTTTCTCTTCTATCTCTTTCACATGTTCGAGATCATCCATATAGAATAACACAACACAAATACATCAGCACACACAAACATAATCGGTGGCACAGTTTGACAGGGCCCAACCCGATTCCCCTGGGAATTATAGGGGAAGCTGCCTTGCTCCCGTTTGACAATCATACTCAAATACCTAACATGCAGAGTATACTACCACATTGTAAGATAAGGGATTAGGATCTATCATACATGATCGAGCATATACATATGTCAGTACAACACAAGTACTAAAAGCTACCCCGTAGGGTGTTAGGTATGCATCAGTACTATCTATGTCTCAGCCTCGGTATCCGCCCCTATCTCTATATCACGGTCTGGAGGGTCAATAAAAACAGTCAAAATGTGAGTAGACCAAAAATCAATAAGTTATAAACTCATTTTGAAAACATATATAGTTTAACCCTCCGTTTTATAAATATACATGCATTTAAGATAAATCGTATGAAAACAGGTGAAATTATACACATACATATACGTACCTATGCATCTGGACACACTGCCCCAATAAAACACACACAATATAACCAATCCTCAGGCATCTGTGATGCCTCGACATCCGCGATGTCTATATCAAAACCAATCATGATTTCCAATGCTACACGTGCAACTCAGGGTCTCATCTCCGAGTACTTCCCTAGGACCGACTCAACGTCGTCTGGGGTGATATCAACATGGGGTGCCTGCCTGGATCTATCGTGTCCGAGACAATATCATAATCAAGCACTCCTGATCTTGAGCCTTTCCTCGGAGTCACTCATCTCAGGTAGTGCTCCATGACTACTGTAGGATCCTTGACGTCTAGAGGAGACTAACCAACTCAACCAAGATTGTATATGTGGATCCATAACCAAATCCAGTGAAAATCATTTTAAAATCATTTATGTCTAAAATCAGATTAAATACTGTTCAATTGGGCCTACGCCCGAGACAAAATTCTCACAAATCCGTTCCACAAAAGCCATCCGCAAACCGTGTCCAGAATTTGTTTATGAAAGCCAATTTATCATTATTCAAATCCAGTTGAAATGCATTCTTTCCTTTTCAATTTCCCATTGACTCTAAATTTGAGTCAAATCATTGTTTCATCGGGTCTCAAGCCCAAACCTCGTTTTCACGAAAATCCGTAAAACGTTTCATAAACCGATGATTACAATCCACATCATCATTCAATAACTGTATCGAAACATTTCAACTTAAATCATTTAATAAAGCATTCAAAACAGTTATGCATGCATTCAGTTCTAAAGCAAACAGTCCACTCACACTCGGTCCATGCTGCGTGCTAAACCTCAACGTTATTTCTATCACCGAGCTAGTCTAAAGTATCTGTCGTCTCTCAGCCTCACTTTAACTCTCACTCTCTCAAGCAAACACATAAAATGATGGACTGATAGTTGGGTTGGGTTTGGTGTTTGTGTTTGTTTGTGTTTCGGGTAGGCAAAGAACAAAGAGAATGAAGATGAAATAATGGACCCAAAATTTAGGGGTTGGGCCAATTAGATGAGTGACACATGTCACTCATCAATTGGTCCAAGTCATATATTTGAAACAATTAAATCCTACCAACTGTACCCGTCCTTGGTATACGTGAATACTGCCAATTTTCTTCTGTAACCCATAACTTTCCTGTCGAACTTCCAATTTCGACGTGCCTTCTGTCTACGGATTCGTGATGTCTCGATCTATGTAACGGGCCTCGGTCAAAGTCCAAATAGTGTCCTGAGTCAAAAGTTAATATTTTTCCCTAACCTGGGGAAAAATGGTCATTTCACATTAATTTCCCAATTTTATAATTTCTCGAGTCCAAACAGTGCCTCAAATGGTGCCATCCCGATACTCGCCTGATAACTGTTGTTGTAGGAAAACTCCATCAATGTTAGGAGTGTCTCCCAAGTATCCTGGAACTGTAGCACGCAGGCTTTCACCATATCCTGTAAATTCTGAATGGTCCTCTCAGGTTGTCCATCTATCTGAGGATGAAAAGCAGTTCTAAAATGCAACCCCGTACCAAGGGCCCTCTACAGACTCTACCAAAATCTCGATGTAAACCGCGGATCCCGATTCGGCATAATCGATTATGGCATACCATGTAGTCTAATAATCTCATCAACATATAGTTGAGCTAACTGATTCGGCTTGAAGGTTTCTCGCACTAGCAATAAATGTGCCGACTTCGTAAGTCTGCCCATTATCACCCAAACCCAATCAAAACCGCTCCGTGTCCTAGGAAACTTAAACACGAAGTCCATGGTGATATGATCCCATTTTCACTCAAGGATCGGAAGTGGCTGCATAGCTCCATATGGTCTGTCTCTCAGCTTTGACCTGCTGACAAGTCAGACATCTGCCACCAATAATACTCTCTAAGTGTACGATACATCTTTTTTCCTCCTTGATGCATCGTATATGCTAAACTGTGGGCTTCCTCCAGTATCTCAGTCCCCAATGCTACATCAGTTGGCACACACAGTCGACCCTGTTTTAGTAATGCGCCGTCATCTCTGGCGGTAAAATCGTGCGGGTCACTTACGTCAACTTCCATCCATACAATGCACAGGGTAGGATCTTGAAGTTGAGCCTCTATAGTCCGGTCGATCAGAATGGGTCTTATATGGAAACCAGCGAGCTTGTGTTCGTGTAATCCTCGCCTGAATACTTGTAAAACGGGTCTTTTAGGTCGCGTATTGACCCGATCCAATCTCTGCTGATTTCAACTTAAATTCCTCAATTGATCCATCATGTAGCATCACAATCAACTTAATTAAGGGTCTGTAATATTAATTTCAATTGTCACGGCCTCAAACCAAGTCAATTGAATTCAAGTTCTAATGACTTGATGGATTTTTGGGTTATATTCTGTACTTGGATTTTGATTCATGATTTTGGGCTGAGGCCCCGTATTTATGGTTTCGGGCTAAGGCCCGAGGTTTGAGAAAAGGAAAATGATTTTGATTTTCATACACGATTTTCTTATATTGGAAATAAAATGGATTACAAAATGATTTTCGAATGCATGCATTGGTTTTACGTGGAGGGTAGAAATGTCTTTTCTGTAACATGTTTTATAACTGATTTATTTTTTCCACTCACACCTTTTATGTTTTTATTGACCCTTCAGGTCGTGGCGCGACTATCGAGGCTGATCGAGAGGTGGAGGCATGAGTGGGTACGTGTGCGGCTATCCCTTGTTTGGCAAGTGCTGAGGGTAATATGGGAACTTCAGTTGACTTGTCAGACGGGAGTAGGACCCGGCACATTTATCAATGTTCCTCAGGGGACGGTCCTGTCAACCCAGTAGGGTGTCAAGTACGCAGTAGTACTATCTATGTCTTAGCCTCGGTATCCGCCCTTATCTCTGTATCACGGTGTGGAGGGTCAATAAAGCAGTAAAAATGTGAGTGGACCAAAAAACAATAAGTTATAAACTCATTTTGAAAACATATATAGTTTAACCCTCCGTTTTATAAACATGCATGCATTTAAGATAAATCGTATGAAAACAGGTCAAACCATACACATACATATACATACATATGCATTTGGACACACCGCATCAGTAAAACACACAAATATAACCAATTCTTAGGCATCTGTGATGCCTCGACATCCACGATGTCTATATAAAAAACAGTCACGATTTCTAATGCTACACATGCAACTCAAGGTCTCATATCAAACTACTTCCCTACGACCCGACTCACGTCGTCCGGGGTGATATCAACATGGGGTGCCTGCCCGGATCTACCGTGTCTGGGACGATATCATAATCAAGCACTCCTAATCTTGAGCATCTCCTCGGAGTCACTCATCTCAGGTAATGCACCGTGACTACTTCAGGATCCTCAATGTCTGGAGGTCACCAACCAACTCACCTAGGATGGTATGTATGGAACTGTAAGCAAATCCAGTAAAAATCATATTAAAATCATTTATGTCTCAAATCAGATTAAATATTGTTCAATTGGGCCTACGCCCGAAACAAAATTCTCACAAATCCGTTCCACAAAAGCCATCTGAAAATCGTGTCCAGAATTTATTTATAAAACCCGATTTATCGTTATTCAAATTGAGTTGAAATGCATTCTTTCCTTTTTAATTTCCCGTTGACTCTAAATCTGAGTCAAATCATCGTTCCATTGGGTCTAAAGCCCAAAACCTCGTTTTCACGAAAATCCATAAATGTTTGATAAAACGATGATTAAAATCCACATCCTCATTCAATAGGAATATCAAAACATTTCAACTTAAATCATTTAATAAAGCATTCAAAACAGTTATGCATGCATTCAGTTCTAAAACAAACAGTCCACTCACACTCGGTCCACGCTACGTGCTACACCTCAGCGTTATTTCTATCACCGAGCTAGTCCAAAGTCTTTGTCGTCTCTCAACCTCCCTTTCACTTTCACTCTCTCAAGCAAACACAGAAAATGATGGACTAATGGTTGGGCTGGGTTTGGTGTTTGTGTGTGTTTGTGTTTCGGGCAGGCAAAGAACAAAGAGGATGAAGATGAAATAATGGACCCAAAATTTCGGGGCTTGGGCCAATTAGATGAGTGAAACATGTCACTCATCAATTGGTCCAATTCAGATATTTGAACCAATTAAATCCTACCAACTGTACTCGTCCTCGGTGCAATCATTGTGGCCAAGGTATAAGTTGGAGTCCACACTCTCTCTCCTTACGCGATTGGCTAGACATTTTACCCATCTTTCTCTTTATCTCTCTCCTTTGTGCAATCATTGTGGTCTCCACCTTAGTCTACCCATGTTGGCCAAATCACACCAAACAATGGTTTGGAATGGGATCCCCATGACTTCATGACCTGATTGGTGCTGGATTTGAGGTGGAAGAATGGTAGCAAGAGTCAGATTGACAAGGAGAAGTTGGCCAAAACTTAATGACCAATTTTCGGCCAAACCAAGTACATTCTCTCAAATATGAGCTTAGATTTGGATTTCTTACCAAGAGTAGATGAATCTACATTTTTAGATTGTTGAAAACGGTTGGAAAATTATAAAGTTGGGAAGGTTTGAAGTTTAGGCCAAAACTTTATTTTTCGTCAAGTCTCATATGAACCAGACGGCGGCGAACTATGGCACTAGTCATCTTCTCTGATGTAAATTAGGGAGAAAGAATATTACTCTAATGAAGGAATATTTTGTTAAGGTTGGCGGAATATTCCATGATGAAATATCCCGTTAGGTGGGAATATTCTTCTAGTTCTTGGGGGACCAGGTCTGTAGGGAAGGCTGTCGGCCTTCCACCAAATTGTGGCAACACGTGGGGGGGGGGGGGGGGAATATTGGTGCACAGTAGCGCGTGTTTGACAGTTCTGAATCCAATGGCACTAGTTTCAGGTCAATTAGACATCCTCTGTGTTATTTTTAGGCATCTAGAGTGGCTATGTCTTTATTTATGGTTGATAAGCCTTGAATTAAGCATAACTTTATAACCTTTATGCTTATCTTTTAATGTTTAAATACCAAAAAATTCTAGAAAATATTATATTTTGTGAGAAATGTTTAGAATTGGATAGAGCACGAAATTATGAGAATTTAAGCGAAAGAATCACTTCAATCGGAGTTGTAACGAAGAAGTTATGATCGAACGAAGGAAAGCTACCAAAAACAACATAGGATTTTGGTAACTGGCCACCGAACCAGAGGAAGAAGTCCATCTCCTATTTTGGATGCCGCCTGCTGAACTGCAGTGGACCCCTTCGGCGTGCGTGTACCGAAGACGGATGTTCCATCCTCGGCGCGCTTCTCCTGCAATCCCTGTAGTCAGTTCGGCAAGCGCCTACTGATCACCCTCCAGCCTCCTAGCGCGTGGATCACACGTTGACCACCAAACCTTCTCCTACTCAACTATAGCACCTATTTTCCTTCTTCCTTGTGGAAAATTGTCTAATTCAAGCTTCGATTTGTTATACCTTTTTAATTAAGATTTTTATTACCTTTATCCTTCACGACTTTAATTTAATTAGTTTAATCATTTTTCTTTTAGGATTTAAATTGTGAACTCCTACTTATTTGAGGATTAATTTTCTCCTATAAATAGAGAGGCTTAGGTTATTTGTAAGGGTCGCCCATTTTTTTTGTACCAAAGCTCTGCTGAACCAAATTTCCCTTTTCATCAATTGAAGATTTCCTTAGAAAAATCCAACCACACCATATTCCATCATAAAAACTTTCATCCACGACATATAGGGCAGTTCCCGAGTGTCTCACCAGGGAGTGTCGCCCACTTAGCATGCATAGGGCAGTTCCTGAAGAGAAAAAGTGTAACACGACCTCTTTACCATGTGATTATCATTTTATTTACTTTAATCCTTAGTTTTTGCGTATCAATTTTTGGCGTTGTTGTTGGAGATTGAAAAATCTCTTGTATGATTTTGTTTGTGTAAATATGTTCATAATGTAAATATCATATTCGTACATAATTTTCATACTTATATATTAATTGTAATACTTGTTGTTAAAAATGTTTTCTTAATTTTTTTGAAAAGTAAAAAAAATAAAAAAAAATAATTTCAAATAAAAAAAAAGTTTCCGAAAATAAAAAAAAAATAAAAAAAATTGTTTCCTATTAAATGTTTTAGAGTTGCATGAATTTCAAAACATTTTTCTTCAAAATCCTACTTTCGGGAACAAGTAGCGCCCCTTTTGGTTACTTTCTCCTCAACTCTTCATGATGTATGGATTTCATCACCACACACTGTAGACTCGAATTTATGGACATGAGGTTGGGGCGGGTAAACACTCAGGTTTGGTAAACCTTTATTTTGAAAACTTTTATCAGTTGGTTATGGTGTCTAGGAGGGTTATGATTGGTGACAAGTGGGGCATTAAGAAAGAGGACTCCAATGGAGTACATACCCTGGCCAGGTTAGCCTCAGGGTGTTCTCGAAATTAGTTCTCGCATCTCGCGTTACATTTATCCTAACTAGCCATGATTAACGTTGAATGGTGGAGAGGATTAAAATATGTTTCTCAATACGCACAAGCCGTAAGCCTAGGAAAGTACTATGAGAAGCGAAGTGGCAAAGTTATTCACGTCATTCTAACACTCTATCTATTGCAATGGTAGATTGCAGACCCTCCATGCGGTTTTATGATGTTCGGATTTCATCATCGGGTCCCCTATGACTAAGTGAATCTAGGGAAGTGAGGTCAAACGTGCAGGCCATTCTTATGTCTTATGCAGGTTCTAACGATTTATCTCTTATGCATTCACACCATTCTTCATGTAGACTTTTATGTGTTGCATTAATTTGGACTTATTTGAACTTGTGCCTTTGCATGTCATTTTCTTGACTCTACCTTACATACTGTTAAACTGTTTATACTTCCTTGCTTCTCACTTGTATATAACCCGTTCTTTGTACATACAATTCTATTTTGTGTATATTCCTTTTATATATCGTCTTCTTTTTATGTACATATTCTCACCTAACTCTCTTGAAGGAAAACGCATTATGCAATTCACTTAATCTAAGGTCCATGAACTAGACCTGGGGACGCCCTTGTCAAAGAGTTGGCAAATGAACTTGAACCTCAGATTCAAGATGGCTTAGCACCTTACCTAGAGGCAATTGGTGAGTTTTATGTGGAGTTCGAAAGAGTGCATAGACCTCACATCGTATGAGTTGATTGAAGCACTTCGTCTAGGCTAAAGACGTTAAATTCCAGCGCTTCTTGGGAGGCAACCCAATGACGGAGAAGTGGATGAGCCATCAAATGGAGATTTGTTTTCTTAAGCCCTTCACTCTCTTTACTATTAGTTACTTTTTTTATTATTTTCATAAATCAATTCTCCTTACTTAGATTCTATGCTTTCACTTTCATACATTGCGGATAATGTCAGATTAAAGTGTGGGGGAGGGGTTTACAACTTTATTGAGTCTTATTGGAAAAATAAAAATAAACGAAGAAAAAAAAAATTCCAAAAACAACAAAAACCAAAAAATATTTTATGTGTTTTAGTCTTTAGTTTTGAGTCTTTTTGTTTAACTTAGTGTTTTAACGAGTCTTATGATTCCCTTTAACCTGTCGATGATAAGAATGACATATAAATGAAGAAAACATGGCTAAAAGATTATCACTACAACTTGAACTCATTTGTTAATGCTTTATGATTGAGTGTTTATGCCTTGTAGTGGATGATGCATGATAAACTGGTACATAACGAGCATGTTAAGATTTGTATGAATCATATGAACCCTATGTGAGCTTTATAGCCTTATATACTTCTTTGTTGAGTGATTCATAGGAGTTCTTTGTTTAAATTGATATGCATATGCCTCATAACTGCTTGCCATAGATTTTAATGGACTCTAGAGTACTAGACCTTATTCTATGTGATTTTCAAAGCTTTTAAATTAATAAACTCTCTTATTTTAGACATGATTAAGGCAATAGGGTTAACACCAGTTATCCAAATATCCACGACCCTACTTGATCACACAAGGATGATCTCCCTTGTTTACTCACTTTGAGCCTACATTAAGCCTTTCTTTCATCACGTTAAACAACTATTCATGTAAGCCTAGTATAAGACATCCTTTATCTTTGTTCCTTGGACTTGGTTGAAGATTTGAAAGATGGCGTGAGATACAAGTAAGTGATTTGATGAATGAAGACTTATATGTAAGTGTAGGGAATGACTTGCTCAAACTATGTTTGTATTCAACGCATTACCTCTCAAAAGAAAAAAAAAACGAAAAAAAAAAATTGATGAAAAAAAATTATAATACAATCAAGAACAAAGTTCTATGAGGTACTAAAATTGAGTTTTGAGTGAAGTCTCGTATGCTTGTGATTTGGAAAAATGAAGTTTGGAGGCCTACATGAAGATTTTTGGCCCTTTGCCTTAATTACAAGTTCAAAAGATGTTGATATTGATGATCGAGGGTCAACAAGTTGATAGTTGTCCTATGATGATGGGAAAACACTTATGCCTATGTGATGGAGCCTTTGGTGAGTCCTAGAACAAACTTTAACACCACTATCTTAAAATGCCTTGCCTCTACACCTAGCCCCATTACAACCTTCAAATAAAGGCCTTATGATCCTTGAGATGAGTAAATTTTGATTAGTTGAGTCTATCACTTGAGTAAGCTTATGATTTTGGTTCATTTGTCCAAGTATGTTCACTATCTTATGGTTTATGTTTGAAATTTTTATGACGTAACTTACTTTCTATTATGTGCGCATCTTTCTCACATACCTTGAGTACAAACACAAACCCTATACACATTGAGTGGAAATCTTGAGTGCATATCTCTGTTAGTTGATTCATACTTGTTTTATTCATGTTGAGATTCATTTCACCAAGTTTACTCATGTCTTACTTATCAAGGAATTTTGTTATAATGTATTAACTTTTGAATTCCATATGCTATATAACTTCTTTGTGTAAATCTTTGGTGTCATACTTATGTTAATACAATTTAAGACAAATGGTTAAGGGCATAGTAGATTTTGTTAAAAAAAAAAAGAAAAATAAACAATTTTGAGTTTTCAAAGCCTTTGTTTGTTTTGGTATTTTCTAGGGACTAGCAAAGTCTAAGTGTGGGGGTATTTGATAAGCCTTGAATCAAGCATCGTTTTGTACCCTTTATGCTTATCTTTTAATGTTTAAATAGCAAAAAATTGTAAAAAATAATATATTTTGTGAGAAATGTGCAGAATTGGATAGAACATGGAATTACAATAATTTAGACGAAAGAATCACCTTAATCGGAGTTGTAATGAAGAAGATATGATCGAATGAAGAAAAGCCACCAAAAGCAACATAGGATTCCAGTAATTGGCCACCGAACTAGAGGAAGAAGTCCATCTCCTTTTTCGGCCACCGCCTGCTGAACTGCAGTGGACCTCTTCGGCGCCAGTGTACCAAAGACAGCTGCTCCTTCCTCGATGCGCTTCTCCTGCAATCCCTGAAGTCAGTTCGGCGTGCGCCTACAGATTGCTCTCCAGCCTCCTAGCGCGTTGACCACCAATTTCCAGCCCCAATTTCGGTGGGCTTCCAATATGACAACCCGTCCCTAATTTTTAGGATTAATTAAGACTAATTACAAATTAGTGAGGCTAATCGGGGATTAACCGAGGATTAACGGACGTTCAGGACGAAATTACGATTTTTCCCCTAAACGAGGGCGAATAGTTGACTTTTGACCTTGGAGGTCCGATGACCGTGACGTAGATCGGGATGTCACGAGTCCGTAGACAGGCGGCACGTCAAATTCGAATGTTCGACGGGGAAGTTACGGTTCACGGAAGTTCGGTGGAACTATTTATGGTGGCACGTTTTATGAGGTAAAAGTGGACTTTTGTCCTCAAGTGGGCCAAAGATATTTGAATCAGGCCAAAAGGATGAGTGACAAGTGTCACCCATTCCTTGGCCACCCAACACAGATACATGCACCAACCTCCCCTTCTCTGTTTCATTCACCTTCTTCGTGCTTCTGGACCAAGACACAAACACACCACCACAATCCACCCCAACCCATATAAACCTTCATCCTTTGCTGATGGTACGAACAGAGAAGTGAGAGAGGATGCTGAGACATGACGAATGGTGGCCACGGTGGTGCAGGCACGGCGGTGGAACGGTCGTGTGGGGAATTCGGTGGCAACCGGACGAAATCTTCATTTGGCAAGGTAAGCCCAGACCTATGCCCTAAATCTCTTTCTTAGGATCCTAGGAGTTTAATGGACCCTTTAGGATTGAGTTTTAGCCTGTGGAAGTACCGAAACCAAGGGATGTACATTTAGGTTCAAAATGGGTTTCTAAACCAAGGGGTTTTATGATTGTTTTCTTGATTTTGATTGCATAAAATGATTCCTAGGATAGATTAGGGAAGATTGGTGGAAAGAAGGAAGAAAAAAGGATGAAAAAATAGGAAGGAGTGGCCCTGGACTGGTCACGCCGGTCTAGTTGGACCGGTTTTACAAGTGGGCCGGTTCGGGCCAGCCTGGCCGAAGGAGAAAGAAAACGGTGCAGGGCACATGGCCCACTTTTTTGGGAAGGTTCCGACATGTGAAATCATCTATTTGATGTAACGAACATTTTGGGACTGGTTTCGAGTCAATCGGACACCGTTTCGATATAGTTCGGGACGTCCGCAGGTTTAGGATCGACGTTAAAAAGAGTTATAAATCCCAAAAAATTAGGGGGCTTTTATGAGGTGTAATGAGGTAGTTAGTAACCCTCTAAAATGATTTGGACAGGTTCGGGAGCCCCGGAGACGACGATTGGCCCGGGAAAGGCGTATGACACGCGTATCGAGGCACGACTTCGAACGGTCTGTGAGTGGACCTTGTTTTCTAAATTTATGCATGCATAACTGTTTTATATTCTTAAATGAACATGTTTTGTGATTCCATGAGTGCATTTGTTTGTGCTGTATTAGTATTTACGTATCTGCACGTATTTTGAGGTTTTCAGTTTTATACGGTGCTTATACGTGTTAGTATTTGAATGTGGATTTAACGGAAAGATTTTGGATTTAGAAACATGGAATCGGGTATGAGACCCATGTAGTTGGAAACTATCGAACTTGGAGTCTATTTGAATTGATGAGAAATCAGACTGGGGGCCCATTTGAGTTATATGATCGGGCTGGGGGCCCCGTTGGTTTACGAATTCAGGTTGAGGCCCTGTTGGTTATGATATCGGGCATGAGGCCTAGTTATTATTTATAAATAAGATTTTGGGTCGGGGACCCAAATAGAAATGGATTTACGATGGTTTATGGAAAACCCGGGCATGGCCCTTTAAACGGTTTTGAAATGAATTATGAAACGGTTTTCCGTATATCATCCTCACGAACGGTTGCCCTCCAGACGTCCCGTAGCATCCTGGAGTGGCGGGTTGTCTCCTCTAGACGTCTCGTAGTATTCTGGAATAGTCATGAGGCATTTCCTATGAGGTGTCATTGCACGGAGCGACCAGTCCGTATAGTGACTCAGAAGCAGGATTGCAAGAGGTTAAAACCTCCCCCCCAGGGAGGGCCATTGATCTGCAGGTCATTGACCTGGGTGGACCCTGGGGAGACTTGGGATTTGAGACCCCGGGTAGCAAGCGTAGCTTGTAACCGTGGCAGGTGTGATTGTGACATCTCAGATGTCAGACATGAGGGATGCCGAGGATTGGTTTTGGGTTGAGTCCCACTGGTAATGGTTTTGGGCTGAGACCCACATGTATTTTAGTTGGGCTGATTTCCTAGATAGTTTGATTGACGTTTTGGGCCAAGGCCCTAACAGTTTCATTTTGATAACTGGTTTTCGAATGCATGCATGCTTTTTAGTGAAGGGCATAAATATTTTCTTTTTATGAAATGTTTTCTAAATTATTGATTTTTGTCCACTCATAGCTTTTCGTGGTTTTAATGCACTTCAGGTTGATCGCGGATGCGGGCTGTAGCGGAGACCGAGATATTACACTCCTGTTCCGGATCCTGGTGTACTCTGTAAGCCCGGTGGGGCTAAAGTCAGAATTTTCTCTTGTTTGACACTTCGTGCCAGACGGGATCATGCGCGTCCCGCGTTAATCCCGGAGGGATTTGGGACGAGTCCTGACATCCACCGAACCGACTGCTCCTCAATTTCAGCACCTATTTTCCTTTTTTCGTGTGGAAAATTGTCCAATTCAAGCTTGGATTGGTTTTTTTTTTTAATCTAGGAAACCTTTTTAATTAGGATTTTTATTACCTTTATCCTTTAGGACATTAATTTAATTAGTTTAATCATTTCTATTTTAGGATTTAAATTGTTAACTCCAATTTATTTGAAGATTAATTTGCTCCTATAAATATAGAGACGTGGGTTATTTGTAGGGGTCGTAAATTTTTTGTACCAAAGCTCTGCTTAACCAAATTTCCCTTTTCATTAATTCGAGATTTCCTTAGAAAAATCCAACCACACCATATTCCATCATAAACACCTTCATCGGCGACATATAGGGCAGTTTTCGAAGAGAAAAAGTGTAACACGACCTCTTTACCTTGTGATTGTCATTTGTTATTGAATGATCGTTTTGTTGGATTGATTTTTAATATAATTATGGTTTTATATCTTTCATGAATTTCAATAATCTTCCATGTGTTTCAATATCTTAGTTTTTGTTATACTAGTATGTTGTACTTAATGCTTGATTAGATATAGGGCAGTTCTTGAGCACGTACTTGAGATAATATGCTTGTATTTCATAGAACTAAGGTTATGGAATTTTGTAGGTTTTGGAATTGGCATATTTTATGAATGTGTTAGGTTTAAAGATGAGTTGACCTTGTGTACATAGTAGATTAGATTAGGTTAGTTTAGGTTTAGTTTAATTACTTAGAACTTTGAAATCAATCTTTACCCCTAATTAACCAATCAAACGACAATCATGCTTAGGTACCCTCAATATTCGGTCCAGAACGATCCCTATTTACCAATGCTATAATATACAAAAAGGCTTTTTAATTGCATACGCTTTCTTAAGTGTTGGGTGTGACTTTGTGTTTACTTTAATACTTAGTTTATGCTTATCAAGGCTGTGTAAAGGCCTCTTTCGATCTCTAGCGGATTTTGTTTTTGATGTTTTTGAATTCCAGATTCAGTGGCAGAGGTTTGGAGTCCATCAAATTTTGTTTCATGTTAGTTTTGGGCGTCCTAAGTTTCTTTAATTGATGTTAAGGAAGTTAAGTTTTCAAGAGCTAGGGTTTTGATTATATTGATTTGACTTATCATGTATTAATACTAATTACTTGTTTGTGAGGCATCATGCCCTAAACTTATAATTATGGAATTAAATGAATTGATTATGTGATGTTTATAAGGTGAATCAAATGCCTTGATTATGATGCTTGAGAATATTTGGTTGGATGTTTGTGTTAAGAAGATGTTAGAGTCCTAAATGAAGCTACATGCTAGATTTAGAGCCTAGATATGTTTGATATTAGGAATTAGTATATTAAGCCCTAAGGAAGATAAGAACTCCAAAATGCATATATACTAGTATAATAGTGATAGATATTGAGGTTAGGTTTTGAGATGTAACATGGTATTGGTGAATGAGTACTACTTCGGAATGAGTATAAACTACCCTTTGGTTCAGAAGTCTCGATGGTAGATTTTCAGGTATGTGATATAGACGAGTTGGATACCAAATTGGGACTGTAGACATGTCGAAACAATGAATTGGACTCTAGATCATTGGGGACACCAAATTGGGATTCTAGATGAATCAAGTTATTGGTTAGGGACTCAGGAGGAGTCAAGGAGCCGATGGGTTACCAGCTAGCTCATGATTGAGAGCAATTGGAGTACTCGCTAATTCATGGTCGATATCCGAGGCAGTGGTTGGCTTATCTGAGAAAATAATTTTTCCATGAATTATGATTGAGGTGGGAGTGATTGAGCTAGCTTTATTACCTCTAGGGTCAGTGCGTTGGTGTCGGTAGTGACCCCTGGAGAATGAAACTTGTTTGGTTTTACATGCCTTGTATGATAGGTTCTCGTACTAGGAATTAAGGTCCTATGCATACTTTTTGAACTTTGGATTAGTTTTCAGATAAAAGTAAAACCTGGCACAGTTATCAAAGTGATATTGGGGCAAGTCCAATCTTGGAATTAGAGAAAACCAGGAAATGATGTTGATGGAATCCCAATTGAAGGTACATCTGGATATGATACTTTCCCTGATGTGAGTAAATCCTGATGAGATTCAGTCTCAAGGAAAACATGATATTCTATTGTTCCAGATGTGAGTAAATCTGAAGGAGACTCGCTCCCGGAAAAGATATTACATGTGCCCAGACGTTGAGTAGTTCCAGGGAATACCTCCCAGAAGTTGACTTGTTCCCTGGGGGTATGACTCGGATGATACTAGAGTTGTAGTTCTCGAGACTGTTTTGTAGGTTGATGATGGGCTATATTTGATTACTCATTTTTGTATCCAGGTTTTGTCGATGACTTTATAAATGGTGATTTTAGGGACATGTAGGCCCCCAGAACTTTGGAACACCCCGACTAAGAATGTTCATTTATAGCACGAAGGTCGATGCGTTCTAGCCGACATATGAATAATGAAGTCAAGATGACGAAGCCATTTAAGTTAAAGGTGATGCGTTTGGAAGAGTCGGGTGAAATCTAACCAGTGAAAATCGATTAGATTTCACCCAACAGCGTAAGGTTAGAGCATGGACGAATTAAATTTATGATCATCCACAGAAAAATTTACCTACTAATACCCGATTGTTCCATCCGTTTCACTCCACGCCTTGGAGCGAGTGTCAGAGTAGCATAGGAAATTCTTGAAGAACGTGCGCGTCGCCGAAACCTGAGGGATTTAAAACACAAGGATAAGTAGACCTAGTTGTTATATCAGTGTAAAACCATAGTTTAATAAAACATACTTTTACCCCTCTATCTGATCTAGGTCGTAATCCGACCTCACCAAGTTCAAAATCCAACAATGGGCTACTGTTGGGCCCGAAAAAGGTTAAAGGCCGAAAATACGGCTAGAAGCTCAAAGTAGAAAATTCGGCTAAATGTTTTAATAGTAAATAATTACAGCTACATGTCATCAAAGATTTAACTAAAGAAAATAATGTGTGAAGACTTTCTACGTAAGGAAACAATCGTAAATAAGTTCAAACACCAATTATGCCCATATCCCTGTATGGAAGAAAAAATCATTTCAAACATGAGATAATGTGGTAAAGATTAACATGGAAAGGAGATCAAATCATGTCTCAAATCAAGAGTGTAACCAACAATTATGGAATTAAAGCTAACTTTGGCTAGAATCGTGTTGATTGAAGAATCAAAGATAGTCAACATCAATCATCTCTAAATAAGAAAGTAATCTTGCTAATTGAATTACATGCCGAGTTGGGATGCATTCGAGCCCTATAAATATCAAGCTTTGAAGAAAAGAAGGGAAATCTCGAACACACCACACAACTTGTCTTTCTACCTTCTCTTAAATCCTATCCTAGGAGTAGCATAATGTAATTTCTAGCATAGTTTTTATTTTTCTCATTCTAGTTTCTTTGTCTTTTCATTCTTACATTTATGCACTTTAATTTCCGTACTTGCGTTTCAATTATTTATTTCATTCAAAATTTAATTCACGCACTCGTAATTAATTAATTTATTTTTATACAATTTACATGTCACACTTACCTTTATATTTTTTATTTTAAAAACATTAATTTATATCGCTATTTTGATTGCACTTAAATTACAGTTCTTTCAATTTATTTATATTTTATCGTATTTACTTCATATTCTTTTTACCTTATCCATTAATCTTTGTTTTCACAAACTTCATACAAATTGATTGTTCATTTAAAGCCTTGACTCGAGGTAGTGAAAGAACCTAGGCCAAGAGGAGGTTCCTTGCTTGGTATAACTTGGATAGAAGTCAAGTTTATGGACGCACAACACACTTTCACCCGTTCACATTTCCATTCAAGGGAATTTGTGGCTTTCCGGTGGCACACCTGCACACTTAACAGAAGAAAGACCAAAATCTCTTTGCTGACGGTCATTCGGCCGAAAAAGGGGAAACACCCTCGTTTTTGTGTATAAAAAAAATTCAAAACAGTTATAACATACTTGCACGTAATATGAGAAATACAACATTAATCATTTAGCAAAAATTTAAATTACATGATCAGATGAGCCATGCATAAACCATAACTATGTCACAATGTCAACCCACATCAAATTGCTCTTAAGTCACCTTGAGTCTCATACTCGAAACATAAATTGGGTATCTTGCTCGCGTACCACAACCACATGAAGGACTCGATGCTATGCACCTTCACCACAAGTCTCCTAGAGCCCCGGGACAGGACTGACACTTTTTAACTAGTATAGCGAGTAGTGCAGGTGAACGATGACGCGGAGGACTGATTTGTGTCCTACAAAAGGGTACTAGATGCTCGCGACCTATAAGCGGGTTCATTCACTATCTAAATCTCATTGATGCCCTAGGGACTCATATGGAATGCAATATGTGACATGATAAATACACCTATGCATACTCACCATAACATATTACAGTATATCAGCCTTAACTAGATAAGCATAATAACTATTCACTGCAATCATATACCACAATTGTCCCATAATAAGTCATGCAAGCTCAACAGTTATCAAATGTGTAACATCGTAAAACGTGCGCATAAGAAATAATATAAAGCCAGTTTTAGGGAAGGCGATCCACTCACTCTAGTTGGGGAGTTGAATCACCCGAAAAATCAAGCAACCTGAAAGCTCCAAACCTAGTCCATCCCTAAGGAGACCATACACAAGGGTTAAAATCACCCTAAAACTTATTCTATAGGGTAAACCCCTTAAGGGTAGTCCAAAATGGTTCTTGGAAATACTTAGCAAAGACCTATACATGTTTAAGGGTGCCCGGGACCCTGGAAAACAGCGACCATAAGCTACTGGGAACGAAAAATTGGCTATACATGATTTTTTAGGACTGGAAAACCATCCAAAATGGCCCAAAATAGTCTAGAAGAGTGCCCACGCATTGCCGTGGGCCAGAAAATGGCTCCACAAGCTACCACACGCCAACCTGGGCTCAAGAAATGGCTCACGTGTCGCCACGCGCCAACAGAAGTCCACATGTACCATCGACACTAGGCCAAGTGCGGCCACACACCCACACGTGCAGTTGCAACTCGCGTCACTGTTCCACGTGTACGGCTCATACATGCTAAATATTCCCTAGAATATTCCATTAGTCTGGCATTAGTTGACCGTTAAAACTAACAGTTGACTAACGAGGTTGACCACTGACCGATGTTGATTACCGTCACTAGAGCTTCACCGGAGTTAGTTTCGCTATGCACGTAATATGAGAAGTACAATATTAATCATTTAATAATTTAAATAATATGATCAGATGAGCCATGCATAAATAATAACTATGTCACAATGTCAACCGACATCAAATTGCTCTTACGTCGCCTCGAGTCTCATACTTGAAACATAAACTAGGTATCTTGCTCGCGTACCACGTGAAGGACTCAGTGCTATGCACCTTCACCATGAGTCTCCTAGAGCTCCTGGACATGACTGGCACTTTTTAACTAGTATAGCGAGTAGTGCGGGTGAACGATGACGTGGAGGACTTATTTGTGTCCTACAGAAGGGTACTAGTTACCAATGACTCTTAAGCGGGTTCTATCGCTATCTCAATCTCATCGATGCCTCTGGGGACTCATATGCAATTCAATATGTGACATGATAAATACAAATATGCATACTCACCACAACATATTACAGTATATCAGGCTAATCGAATAAGCATAGTAACCATTCACCACAATCATATACCATAAGTCATGCAGACTTAACAATTATCAAATGTGCAAGATCATAAAATGTGTGAGTAATAAATAATATAAAACCAATTTTAGGGAAGGGGGTCCACTCACTCTAGTCGGGGAGTCGAATTCCCAAAAAAACAAGAAACCCGCAAGCTTCAAACACGGTCAATCCCTAAGAAGACCATACACAAGGGTTAACCCTTTAAGGGTAGTCCAAAATGGTTCTTAGAAATACTTCGCTGGTCGAAAGAAGCTCCACGCGCAGACCTATGCTCAAGAAAATGGCTCAGTGTCGGCAGGAGTCCACATGCGCCAACCACACTCGCCACTGTTCCATGCGTGCGGCTCACACGTGCTGGAATATGCCTAGAATATTCTAGAGAATATTATATTAGTCTGCCGTTAGTTGATCATTAAAACTAATGGTTGACTAACGATGTTGACCATTGACCGACGTTGACCACCGTCGATAGTGGCCGGATTTTGGAAAATCCAGTTTTTTCGAAGTGGCTCAAATCCCTCAAATCTCTTCCATTTTTTACATGAAAAGTACCTAATCTACTCTATTCAATGAGACAAACCTGAATAACTAATTTACAAACTAAAATTCTACCTACACAAGTCGAAACCCATATCAGAAGCTCTCAATGTCGTGATGGGTCTCTGTTTTCTCCAGCTCCCAATAAGCCTGCACAAAATAGCCACAACTGGATTAGAATAACACCCTAAAAACCCAATATCCCGATTAACTCTTCTAAAGAGGTCATCCTTACCTCTACAATTGATTGAGTGGATGAGTTGAAAGCGGGTCGGGTTGGATCCTGAAACGAGTATGTTCATAGTCGAGAGGTTAGGGATGCACTAATCATCAATCAACCGTACTCGAATACAACAGGAAATGTAAGGACCCGTCCTGAATTTACAGATTAATGAAGGATTATCGAGAAGTAATTAAGGACTAATCAAGATTAGTCGAGGATTATCAGACGATTGGGTAAAATGACGTTTTTCCCCCTAGGAAGGGTGAAAAACTTGAATTTTAATTTGGGAGGTCGAATGCATGTGAACCGAGGATCATCAGGTAGATCGAGACGGTACGAGTCCGTAGACAGGCGGCACGTCGAAATCGGACATCGATTTCATTTCCAGTTGCATGGTTTTCAAAAGGGTTTGTCTTTAGTCGGCCCCAAAATATCAGGTTTGGACCATAAGATGAGTGACACTTGTCACCCACCCTATAGCCCATTTAATTGATACATGTATCATCATTTTCATCCTTCATCTCTTTTGTTTCATTCCAAAATTGTACCCACCCCAAACCCAAACTATTGCTTCATCTTTTGGACCAGGGAGAGAGAGACAGAGTGAGGGAGTGAGATGGAGAGGATGAAAGACGGAAAGGACGGTAGAGGACACGATGGTGGTGGCCAAAATCGCGAAAAACAAGGTAACCCGATGGTTCTTTGATTTTGGGTCTTTGATTTTGATGTTTTGGAACAATTCTAAGGCCATGGTTGTGTTCTTGGAGCTCATATGAGACTGTAGGTACAAAAAGGGAAGGTTTTGGATGACAGGAGTGGCTGGAACAAAAGTTTAAAGTTTGGCCAAAATTTTGGGAGGCCATATCTTCAAAACCAGTTTCTCTCAATTCAGGGTTCAGATTTGGATTCCTTGGCTCGAGTAGATAGATTTCCGTATATAGAATGCAGGATTTTATTGAGAAATGAGAGAGTTATGAAGGTTTCAAAACGTGGGTAAAAATTGAAGTTTTCCAGCCACTAGCGGCCGAACCAGACGGCGGCCCACGACAGAGCCATTCGTTGATCATTGATGATGACATCATCAATGATGTCATTGTTAACTTTGAACATTAACTCAATGAGATCAGTGTTGACTTTGATCGTTACCTTTGATGATATCAACGTTGACTTTGTTGACGCCAGTGTTGACTTTGATGATGTTAGCATTGACTTTGACCTTTGACAGCTAACGTTAGCGTTGGCAGTTGACCGGAAGTCTGACCGGCGTATATGTGCTCGAGGGCACAAGTTTTGAGGTCAACCCAATCTTGTTTGAAAGGTTTCGATATTCTGAATCCAATGGTGGTGGTTTAGGTCGATTAGAGATCGTTGGTAGGTCATTTGGAGGTTTTTAGCCTCGGGACACGTTGACCATTCTAGGAGTTTTGAGGGTTTATGATTAGGACTTGTATAGGTTGGTAGTAATCTTTGAGTATGATTTGGACAGGTGCGGACATCTCGGAGAGGTATGGATTAGCCTCGGATTGGCTTACGACGCGGATTTCGGAGCGCGCAGCATGGACGGTCTGTGAGTGGACGTTTCATTTATAAATATGTTGCATGCATAACTATTTTATATGTTTTGTGAACATGATTTGAGATGCCTTGAGAGCATATGATTTACACATAGTCTATAATGTTGATTTGACATTTTCGGAGAAAATGCAATATTGCACGTAGTTTGAAATTTATGTTTTATATGATACGTGGGCATAGTCTGAGTGTTCTACGTGTATGTGTTTATGTGATTTTGAATGATTTCATGGAGATGCATGAAATCGGTATTTCGGGTATGTGACCTAGTTGATTTAGAATTTGACACGGATAATAGTCAAAGGTAATTTTGAACAATGACATGGATTTCAAATTTGGAAAGAATATTTGGGCTTGTGTCCTCGTTGATTTATGGTTTGACTTTGAGTATAATCAAATGGGAAACTGAACGACGTTTTGTTTTGGAAATGAGATTTCGGGCTTGTGACCCTGTTATGGATTTATGAAATGGGAATCGGGCTTGAGACCTTTTTGGAAAGATTTTGGACTCCAGGAGTGAGTCTATAACGGCCCGGAAATTCGAAAAAGGAAAATTTGGAAAATTTGAAGGAAATGATGATTTTGCCCCTGGAATTGGGCGAACAGTTGACTTTTGGTTCGAGCGGTTAAACGGACTTTGACCAATGACTGTGGCGTAGTTCGGGATGTCACAAGTTCATAGACAGGTGGCACGTCCGATTTCGACATTCAAGGAGAAAGTTATGACGTTCGGAAGTTCAAGGGTAATTTGGTAATTTGATTAAAAAGGGGCAATTTGTTAACTTTTCAAATGGCATGGACTTTTCACGTAATTCGAAGACCATTGGATAGGTCTCTAGACGCTGAATCCGCGGACAGGTGGCACGTCGAAAATGGAGCTTGGATGGAAAAGTTACGGGTCTATGAAGTTAAGGGGCAAAATGGTAATTTGTCACGTGAGGGGCAAAATGGTCAAATAAAAAAATTTAGCTGAGTCACCAAAGTGATAACCCTTACCGTTGATTAGGGACAACTGGCGACCTAAGGAGAGGCTGGGTGTCTTTGTACACCACCCATTTCACCGTTTGAAACAAACGTCTATACAAAACAGAGGACATGAGCTCCTTCGATCCAGCTAGAGACTAGCCAGAGACCATTTGATATGTCTGAGAAACCTAGGGGAAATTGAGAGGTTAAGATAGATAGAAAACTCGAGGGCCAGAGAGAAAGCGAGAAACCCGAATATTTGAAAAACAAAGTAAAATTTGAATTGAAAGTTGTAAGCCTCAAGGATCAAATTTGAGATTGGATTCGACCTTCTGAGATCATTTCGAATCACTCTCATGATGCTTCCTGTGTAAATTAATTTGAAAAACTGGGACGAATTGAGTGAACCCGATAATGAAACCCGTTTGAAAGTTCATCGTTGGATATGAGGATTAAGGTCGTGATTGAAGCAATTAAGTTTACAGAACCTAAATTAAGATGGTTTAGATGGAATCAGATGAAAGAATGGAAGAAATCAAGGTCGAATTGAGGGAGATTGTACCGGGTGTGATCGCGGGTTCACGACCTGTTTAATAGAGAATCAGGCTGAAGGGATGACACTGTAGCATCACTGTTCACGCGCATGGCTTTCATGCGCAACCACTTGCGGTGGTGCGTGATGCTGCGTGGCTGGGTTTCTGAGGATGGGTCCAACATACTTTTTAACGTTCTCGATGATACGAACCTATTGGTGTTGGTTTCGGGTCAATCGGATATGGATTCGGAGTAGTTTCGAGGACCCGAAACGTATAGTTTACGTTTAAATAATATTAATAAATTCCAACGATTAGGGAATTTGTATGTGGGGTTATGTGATAACCTAGTAACCTTAAATTACTTTGTATGACAGGCCGGAATATTCCCGGCATGTCGGAAGAGAACGAACAGCTCGAGACTGAACAATCTGGATGGTGTGTGTGTGGACTTTTGTTTTCTACCCTGAATGCATGCATATATGTTTTAAATGCTTTATTATATGAATTGAAATCATTTGGCATGATTGATGTTTCGAAATGATGATTTCCGGATTTTGGGTATATTATATTGTTTTATATTGAGTTTGGGCACGATTTTCGAGAAAACTATGAAATTACAATTTTGGACGAAGACCCGGGATTTGAGATTGGTTTTGACTCGGATTATGAGTCGAGAAATGATTTGATGGATTTGTAATGCTTTCTGGATATATCTTATGGATTTATGTGAAAATAGCAATTGTGGTTGCGGTTGTGCGGATTTGCGTGAAAATGATATTTGGGCTTGAGACCCAAATGTAAATGTGATTTGCTTGGATTGGTATTTCCATGTGATTACTTGATGATATTGCTGGTTTTTGGATTTATGAAATAATCGGGACTCTAGCTTTATGGATTTTGAGGAAACTATGTTTTGGGCTGAGACCTTGTGTTGAAAATGGTTTTGATTTCAAATGCAACTGTTTTCACTGGTTTTCATGGTGATGATATGTTACGGATATATAGGGCTTTCGGGGTGGAATATGTTTCCCCCGGAGTGCACCCTGGATATTAGGGCTTCCGGTTGGGAATGTGTTTCCCTGGAATGAACCCTGCAGATAACGCTCGCCTCCGGGATGGATGTGTTTACCCCGGAGAGGTCACGTAGCAAGGTCTGTTGTCGTGCAGCCGAGGGAGGCACGACTCAGATCAGATGTGCTGGATTATATGGAGATCGGTCGGTGATGTGTTCACGACGATCTGGATTGTCGGCTGGTGATGTGTTCACAGCGACGGATGCTCGGATTTTGAGCGGTCCTTGAGCCTATTGATTTGCACGCGTTGCAGGGATAACGTGACTATGGGATGTGTTTGAGGGCCTCCTCTTGAGATTATATTACTATTTTCATTGAGACCATCCTATGTGATTTTATGGTTGAGGGCTTTCGGTAGGAATGTGTTTCCCTAGAGAAGTCCTGTGATAATGCTCGCTTCCAGGATGGGATGTGTTTGACTGGAGAGGTCACGAAGCACTACCTGGTGTCGAACATTCGATGGAAGATCGACCCAGAAGTGCTGGCATTATATGATGATCAATCGGTGATGTGTTCACGACGATTTGGAACATCGACCAGTGATGTGTTCACGGCGATGTGCTCGGATTGGAGCAGTCCTAAAGCTATTGGGCAAACGTTGCTAGGATATCATGACTGATATTGGATACGAGGATTGGTTATGTTTGTTTTTTGGGTGTTGTGTGCAAAAAGGTTTTCACTGATTTTGATGTGCTGAGATCCCAATGGTTTATATTTGGGCTGAGACCCTAAGTGATTTGATTTGGGTTGAGACCCTTTGTGACTTGGTTTTAGGCTAAAACCCTACCGAAGAAATGACGTTGATTGAGAAGCATTGTTCACTGTGTTCTGATTTGAAAAGCAATATGATTTGATTTAGAGAAAAGTATTTGAAATACTTGTTTTCTGATGCATGCATGCTTTTACGAGAAGGGTATAAATGTCTTTTTGGGAAATTATTTTTATAACTGATTATTTTAGTCCGCTCACATCTTTTAATGTTTTTGATACCCTTCAGGTTGATCGCAGATGCGGGCTGTAGCAGAGACCGAGATATGACATGTCGTTGCATAACCCCACAAATCCTTGCGTACTCTGGATAACTCCCAATAGGTTATGATTTTATCCCTTGTCTGGCACTACGTGCCAGACGGGAGTAGGCACATCCTAGGATAATCCAGGGGATTGGGATGGTTCCTATCATGAAATCCTAAGGTTAGCTTCGTCGTGACGAGAGCGGTATCTCAGTGTATTTACCAAGCTCAAGGCTCCTTACGCCGCCATGGAGAACCCAAATTTTGGTGTCGAGATGATTTCCGGTCATTGTCGAACCTATACGAAACCGACATGCAATCAGCCCAGGATGAGGTTCTCATCACGAGGACCACGATGGTCTCAGTAGGGTGATTCGAAATTACTTGAAACATCCACGATACGTGTTAGGTCAAAATTGGGTCGAACTCGAGTCAGCCTCTTCGTTCAATCCTTGCAAACTTTGTGCAATGGTGGAAAATAAGCGCACAAATGTGCTTCTGGGCCTTGCAAAGTTTGTGGAGATGTGCGACTCTATGGGTCGGTGCTAGGCTTTGGTGGACACGCTGGCAACTTGGTGCTGAGCGAATCGATAGTTGCGAGTTGGGCCTCACGCAGGAGACGTGCTGGAGTTTGCTGGCGAGATGGGCTGGCGAGAATTTGGATTGTAGGTAGCACCTAGGCTTTGCAAAGATGGACAGCTGGGCGTGGGATATGGGGTTTGGATGCTAGGCTGCAGGACGCGTTGGCATTTGGTAAGGGCTTGGCGAATGAATGTAGACCTAGCGCACTTGAACTAGGCTAGGTGCAAATCGAACTTGGACTTTGGATATTTGGGCTGCATTCTGTGGACATGCTGTCATGTGCATATGGGACACGCTACAATGGGATTTTATGGGCCTCGTGACAAGGTAAAGTGGCATGCAAATTAAGTAATTTTTATCTTAGTATTAAATCATTTAATTAGTACCAAATTATCAATTCCTCTAATTAGTACTTGTAAATTGTAAAATGAGTAAGAATTAATATAATTAAGGTTCCAAAAAAATAAAATATAAAGGAATTTGATATAAAAAGATGATTAATGAAGTGCTTATCACACCCCACAGCCCAAAAGCACACGCAAAGGTAAAATAGTAAATTCACGTCTTTTGGTCCCTAAATTTCGATGTGGGATGTATCACATTTTATATGCATTGTATGGTTTTTCATGGGTCTCATGGCATATGATTTTATTTTTACTAGAAATTCCGTTGTTTATGATTTGATAAGGATATTTATGTTTGCATGCATTGTTTTATTAAATGGTTTTGTTTGCTCATATCGTACCTCTAAGTTTTTTGAAATAGGAATCGAGCAATGTACGCAAGATATAAAAATTTTATTTTAAGGAGTCCAGGTTTTACCGAAGCTCGTTTACTAGCGTCACTAGGAAATACTTTCTTCTGGACTGATTTTGGCCTATGTGGCAAGGGATTTACTGAGGACTGGTTGTGATGTCAACTAGGTTCATGCAATTGATACTTAGAATTTTTCGTTTCAGGTGGCAGATATACTAGTTGCATGTTAATTTTTGGATGGTATTCTAGAGGATTTACCAGAATTACCACCTTACCAAGAGATTGGTTTATCGTCGAACTATTCTCGGACTTACAAGTAATACCCCAAACACCATACATGATGGTGTGCACTTAGAATCATGTCAGTAGTGACGCTGGAGCACTTGAAGGGTTGCAAATGGTACACTTTTGACCTACATATGTAAATTTCGATGATGAAATTTCTTAAAGGGGAAAGATTGTAATGATCCAGACTAGTTCGGTAATTTATTTGGAAAAAAATGTGATTTTATCCTCGATTTCAAAAGGGTTCGTTAGTCTAATTTTTCTTGGAAGTGCTTTTGGACATTTTTCTTTGATTATTGTGTAGGTCTCGAATTCATGAGTTCGTAGACTGGCATCATGAGGAAATGGAGTTTGAGGAAACCGGTAATTTTGAAAAAGTCCAAAGTATAAATAGGAGACCACACTTTCTGTCATCAAGGGATTAGCCAGATCAACAAGGAGAAGCTGTCTGAAAATTCACAGCCAGTTTCGAGACAAGTTAGGTAAGTTCTCTCAAATCAGAGTTTAGATTTGGATTCCTCGTGAAGAGTAGCTGCATTTGCATGGGTAAGTTGGGAAAAAGGTTGAGAAATAAGAAAGTTAGGCAAGTGTGAAGTTTAGGCCAAAAACACAGTTCTCTAGCGAAACACCAGTGAACTAGATGGTGGCGCACAACTATGCCAGCGCTGGTCGTCAAGTCCAGTGGAAATTTTGGCAATAGAATATTAATCTAATGATGAAATATTCATTCCTAGTTGATGGAATATTACTTGAAGGTGTATTCCATCATGAGAAAATATTCCTTTTGTGCATAGGGGCGTCTGGGGAAGGCTGCTTGCTTTCAACTGGCGCGTGGGGATTTTCTTGGCGCATGACAATGTGCGTCTAATTCTCGACGTTCTGGATCCAATGGCAATCTTAACTCAATCAGACCTTGTTTGGGGGTATTTCTAGGTGTTCATAGTGACAATGTCAATCTTTTGGGCGCCCAAAAGACCCTTATAGTCTTCGACGAGTTAGGTTTTTTATTTTTTTGACGTTCTGGACCCCATGGAAAGGGTTTGGAGTCCATTGGAATTTGTTTGATGTTAGTTTCAGACATTCTAAGTTGCTTGAATTGATGATACGAAACTTAAGGTTTCTAGAGCTAAGGTTTTGATTATATCAATTTGACTTATCATATATAACGACCCGTCCTAGAATCATAAGACATTTTTGAAAAATCATTTAGGAAAGGATGAATTTAGCTCTTTCTTTGTTAAAGACCCGTACCTGGAGAGGCTTGATATGATATCTCAGGGGTGAGTTTAAAGACTCGTGTCTAAAGAGATCTGATATGATATCCCAAAGGTAAGTTTAAAGGCGTGCTCATGGAAGCTTGATATGATATCTTGTTGTTCTTGATGTGAGTGAGGCTGAGGATGTCAGGACCGGACCCTCCTCTGTCAGGTCCCGACTCATCTAGCACGATATTGTCCTCTTTGGGCCACAACAATACTCAACGGCAAGCCTGCGCCCTCAAGGTTTTGTTTTCGGGAGCTCATGGTGCAACTTCCCAGGGGGTCACCCATCATGAAATTGCACCAGCCTCAACTCGCTTAACTTTGGAGTTCCAATCCCCCCCAAATCCACTGAGCTCCCAAAAGGTCTCATGCTAGATAGGTGTGTGCCTACACCTTTAAGGCACACCACCATTCCTTTCCCAGACCATTCCCCCCTCGCAGGAATGTGGGATTGTTCACCGTTCGCTCCAGGACACGGATATTACAGAGGAAACAATCCGAATGTGTATGATACCGAAAATATGATGTCTATTCCCACAAGGCTAATGTTCGGGGTCATCGAGGAATTGCAAGAAATTGATTCCTAACCTGTACGAGAAAATTTCCAGGAAGAAATTTATGTAAGGAGGGAGGATTGTAAGGACCCGACCGAAACAATTAAGGAATCTTTGGAAAATAAATTAAAAAAGTATGGATTTACCCCTGTCCTTGTTAATGGCCCAAAATTCAATTTTAATTTGGAAGGCTTTTTGGAAGTTCTGATCAGCCCGTTGCGTAAGCCTCAAATTCACTAGTTCGTACATACGCAGCATGTAAAAAAGGAGACTGTATGAACAAGTTACATGTATGGACGTCTGAGGGTATTTTGGTAATTTGGGCAATGAAGGCATTTTACTAATTTGATCGAATGATGACTCACCAGCTCTTAACTCAACCAATTCCTCGAGTGACAAATTTCAGCTGCTAGGAGTAGATGGGAAGATTTTGCACCTCCCTCCCTTGCATATATCTTCAGAATCGAGAAAGGAGAAAGGTAGAAGAACTCTCCTTTATGGACCGTGTTCTGCTAGGAGGTGATAGAGGTTTTAACAAGCATAATAGATGTACTAAGCAAAACCTCTTAGTGTATTACAAGGCAAGTGCACAAATCACGTGAATGACTATAGTAGCACAACAAAAGCCGATCTCGCAGGGACTTGTTCAACGTACGTCCACTAGTTTAGGTCCAATTAACTTAGGTGTGAAAATAAATACAATAAGGGGGGGGGGGGGGGGGGGTTGTTTTCTTGATTGACTGATTGAATGTTAAAAATAAACTAAGGATGCTAGATTAATTAATTAACTAGACCCTCTTAACTACTTCTCCTTAGTGACATGAATGAGGTGCCCGTGCCTAAGGTAGGGCATATGCTCAATAGGCACATTTTATCCTTTCTTACTTTTTATACTTAAGGAAGGGCATATACTGAATAGACACATTTTATCCTCTCTTACTTTGTATACTCAAGGCAAGCTATATGCTCTCAAGTGTCTAGCACAACGTTTTGGTGATGCTTTGCACACAAAGAGGATTTAATGACACCACACTAACCTAAGGGTATAAACACAACCCTAAGCTTCATGAGTTTAATAAAAAAAACTAGGAGTCCACTGCTTAGCCTCTATGCTTACATTTTCTAAGTTGATATGACAGTTACACCTAGCACATGTCATCTACAATTTAAATACAAATAAGGGAGCAAGGCTTACAAGAATCATTTGAGTTCATTAAGCATGGTAGATCAAACTTATTCAATTCACAAGTTAAAGTAATCAAGCACAAGGTCTAAATCCAATCACGCCTGGTTAGGGTTTCAAGTAGCCCTAATCCTTAATTTAACCACTCACACATTGTATACTTGAAAAAAGACATAATATGAAATTGTGCTAAGTTAACTAAGTAAATAAAGTTAAGATACAAAAGTAAATGAAGGAAGAAAGAAGAATTCCCTAAATCTAGGCGTCTAAAGTCCAAAGGGAGATGCTAGAAGATAAGAACAGAAACTAAGTAACTTGGAAAAAAAAAGGGAACACGAGTCCAAACCCTAAATGACAGGACTCGTCCCCGAAGGACGTAGATAATCGTGGCCGGTCCTGCTCCCGTCTGACAAGTCAACTGAAGTTCCGAAATTAGCCTCAGCACTTGTCAAACAAGGGATAACTGGACCTGTGCCCACTCAAGCCTCCACCTCTCGAATAGCCTCGATCATCGCGCCATGACCTGGAGGGTCAATAAAACAAAAAAGGTGTGAGTGGATAAAACAAACTTTTAGAAATACATTTATCAAAATACATTCTTACCCTCCAGTTTCACGAACATGCATGCATATCATCAATCATGAGTAAAATATATCTGGGCACAAATGTTTATAAATCACAAATCTCAATAAAACTATGGGACTCATTTCCATATCCAATCTCATATAGTCACGTATCCCTGCAACGCGTGCAAATCAATAGGCTCAAGGACCGCACAAAATCCGAGCATCCGTCGCTGTGAACACATCACCAGCCGACAATCCAGATCGTCGTGAACACATCCCCGACCGATCTCCATATAATCCAGCACATCTGATCTGATTCGAGCCTCCATCGGCTGCACGACAACAGACTGTGCTACGTGACCACTCCAGGTGAACACATCCCATCCTGGAGGTGAGCGTTATCTCCAGGGTTCATTCCGGGGAAACACATTCCCAATCGGAAGCCCTAATATACAGGGTGCACTCCAGGGGAAACATATTCCACCTCGAAAGCCCTATATATCCGCAACATATCATCGCCATGAAAACTAGTGAAAAACAGTTGCATTTGAAATATAAACCATTTTCAACACAGGGTCTCGCCCCAAAACATAGTTTCCTCAAAATCCGTAAAACTAGAGTCCCGATTATTTCATAAATCCGAAAACCATGAATATCATCATGTAATCACATGGAAATACCAATCCAATCAAAATCACATTTTCATTGGGTCTCACGCCCAAAATATCATTTTCACGAACATCCGTGCAGCCACAACCTCAGTTGCCATTTTCACGTAAATCCATAAAATATAGCCAAAAATCATTACAAATCCATCAAATCAATCCTTGACTCATAATCCGAGTCAAAATCAATCTCAATAGTTTTCTCGAAAATCGTGCCCAAAATCATATAAAACAATATAATATTCCCAAAATCTGGAAATCATCATATCGAAACATTAACCATGCCAAATAATTTCAATTCATATCATAAAGCATTTAAAACATATATGCATGCATTCTGGGTAGAAAACAAAAGTCCCCTCTCACACCGTCCATATCGCTCGCTTTCCGAGCTGCACGTTTTTCCGTAAATTCCAGAAGTCACCATTCATGTCCAAAATCATTATTGAGGGTGAATAACACATTAATATACCTCATATAATTTTCCCCAATTTTTCTGGGATGTAAATACGTATTTTAAACGTATATTAAAACTTCGGATACACAGAACACTATCGAAACGATATCCGATTTCCTCGAAACCAGTGCCAAAATGTTCGTTACATTAAATGGGACAAAAGTCATGTTGACCTCACCTCATAATTCGTGCCCACGCGCCGCTATGAGTGTCTGTGCATGGGTGCCACGCGCTTGGGAACAGTGATGCTACAGTCGTCGTCCCAACCCGGTTATCTATTAAACGGGTCTTGCAACCCGCGCAATGACCATACTCAATTCCTGCCAATTCCCAGTCGATTTCTTCAATTGATTAAGCCAGTAGCATCATTATGAATCTAAATATGCTTATGTTACCTCAATTACATTATAACTTACCTCAATCCGTCAATTCGAACTCGATTGTTAGAAGAACATAATCGCACTGTTCATCCTTCAATTCATCCGAATTCGACCCGTTTCTCCAAATTGATGCATTCAGAAGCTTCGCAGGGTTCATCCAAACACGCTTCCAGTTTCAATTAGAACTTTAATTCCCTCCAACCATTTGAACACAATTCGAGTTTCCTTAAACAATTACAAAGTTCGTCTGGGCTTGTTTCTTCACCATTCTCCTTCATTTTGATTCCATTCGACTTGTTTAGGTCTCCCTAAACTCATCCTCACTTCTGTTTTCATCAATTTATAACACAAATCCGAATTCAAATTGAAGCTTTCAATCAAGGACGTCTAGTGGGGGTTTTGGGTTTCCTGTACAGTTCCAGGTAAGCACTTCCTCTAATTCCTTGTTTTTCCCTCTCTAAATTTCATTTAGTTTCTCACAATCCCAGCTTAAGGGTTCGATCATCACCTGAGATCAATTATGGTTTTGTTCATGCTCTATTTTTGTTGAGGGAAGCACACACACACCCACGATTTTTGTTCAATTTAAACACGTGAGATCAATTATCAGATAGTGCCCAGACCACTAATCTCTCTTACCAAGTGACAGATGTCACTAAGTAACATATCCTCATCCAAATCAATAGAGAACAGGTGTCCCTCATCAGGCTAATATTAGCTGAATCAGCCATTATAGCCAAATTACCATTTTACCCCTACAATAACAAATTACCAAAATGCCCTTCATGTATCTAGACCCGTAACTTTGACATCTGAACTCTGATTGACGCATGCCGCCTGTCTACAGATTCCGCGTCTCGAGACCTATCCAACGGTCCCTTCGGAAAGTCCACAATGTGTTCCGATCAAAAAGTCGAATTTCGGCCCTTATAACCAGGGGCAAAATCGTCATTTCCTTCAAATTTTCCAAAATTTCTTTTTTCGAGTTTCCGGGTCGTTACACTAAAAAATAACTAGGAAGGGAGAAGAACCCCTTGCCGTGGGTCAAGTATCTGATTAAATAGGAGAGCATTCCTTGTTCCTTCCCGAAACCGCTTAAGAGTCGTTGTGGAACAAGGAAAAGGACACCGGCCACAAATCCCTAAAATGTAGGGAACCGATAAGGCAAGAAGTTCTGATTTCTTGGGTCTCAGTGAAAGGATAGGAACCCTTCTTTTAATGGATCTCTTACTGACTTTCCTAGATGGATTTCAGGGCTAAATTTTCTTGAAATAATCTACTTAATCTGGGTGTGCAAAGCTGGCAAGACTGATCCACAAAGTCCACACATAAACCTTGTAGGATTAGGAGTACCTCTCCACCAAGAAAGGTAAGGACCAATTTCTTAGCTGATCTTGATTGACTTAACACATGCCACTACATCCTTGGGATACCTGGAGATGATCTGGGTGGCTTGATTTCGTCCAAAAAATGGGAATTCACAAGAACAAGGCCAAGGCCCCTTAAATTGGCCCAATTTGGCCGTCAAAATCCTTAATTACAAATGTCCATAAAATTTGGCCATGGAATCACCATTAGATAAAGCAGTGAAAGTAGATCAATTACTATAAAAATCGTATCCAGAGCTAACCATTTATCCATTGGTACAAAGTAGCCAAAATCAGGAACTACAGGCACAAGTGCCTGAAAAATAGGCACACGGGCTGGCACAACCCTAGCACAACCACTGGTGACATGTCACTGGAGCATGGAACATCAACTGGCCCAGGGATTAGCACAAAGGTGGACAGAATGACCTCCTGGCTGGCTTAGCTGCTGGAACACGAGCAAGTACAAGGAACTTCTGGTAGGCACACTAGGAGGTACATGAACTAGGGATAGGGACCAACGTAGAAATAGGGACTTGCACAGGAACATGGACCAGGGACAGGGACCAGCATAGGAACAGGGACCAAGGACATGGACCAAAACAGGAACAGGGGTCATGGACTAGGGACAGAGACCTACTAGCTAGTACAAGACAGGCATAAGGCTTGGCACAGGGACTGGCCCTCAGACTTCTTTGTACCTCAACGACAAGCTCTTGGGACAGCTCTGGGCCTAGCACACGACTTGGTGCTTAGGACCTGATTAGGAACACTGGGACTCACCTAAGGTCTTGGGACCTCAATAGGGACTAGGACTTAGGATTTAGTCCTCTTTCTTCATTTTAGCTTAGGATTGACCCAACATTAATAATCTGCACATGGCTCAAAAGATGGGTTATTTTCTCTTATTTAATCACATAATTAATAACAAAAGATAAGTAAGGGGATAAAGAAACTCATCTAAGTAATGCTCAGTAATCTAACTATCAAATACCCCCAAACCTAACCTTTGCTAGTCCTTAGCAGAACAAGACAAAAATAAAAGACTCGATATAGTTAAGATAGACATTTGAACCCCATAAGTTGTCCTAGTAGGATGAGTTGTGTCTTCTGAAGGTTTAAAAAAAATGATACCTACAAACATTTTACTTAGACACTAAGAATGCTATATTTCACACATCACACATTTAATATCAACCAAAAACAGAAAAATAGCCATCACAAAACCACATGATGTATCAAAACCATGAGTTCCAAGTGTTAAGTATATGTGCCATGCTTTAGAGATCATGTTTAGAAACAGGACATTCAAGCATCCTAGAACAATTTCGCCTTGACTCTAGTCCTCACAAGATATCACTCAATGCACAAGAGTGCTAGGGCTTTACTCATATAAGCACATGTGAAGAAGTTATGCATAGGAATCAAGATAATCGCATATGAGTTCATTATGAATAAAGGAAATTTTTGAATTTAAGATCTCAAGAAGGAATTGATGCTTAGGAACAAAGATACTTACCTTAACCTTCAACAAACATATCCACAAGATCACTTAGGTCTTCTTAAAAGGTTTCAATAGGGCTAGGTTAATGAGGTTTGAAAGAAGGGATAGAGTTCAAAGAACCTAAGGTGTATCAAGGCATGAGAGGTCATGACTTGAGCTAGCATCAAGAACCCTAATCAAAACTTGTAGTTCACGACATTGTGTCTATGAGGTCTATGGATTTCTTGGTTCAAGTCATTTTCTTTGACTTTTTGTCTTTTTCTTTTCTTTTGTATCTTTTTCTTTTAACTTGAACCAAATCCATTAACATTGCCTCACCCTTACATTGCATACAAATACTTCAATTTTGAACAGATACACAATATCACACATTCTTTACGCTATCTCTCATCCAGACTATCATTTGAGGCAACCTCACACAAGCTTAGCTTTAGGGTATGGCCAATATGTGGAGCTAATAATTTGGAAAGGTTGGATTATGGGTGATGAAAGAATAGGCTAGTCTTTGGTTGCAAAAGGGGCTAAGGGAGCATGCAATAGAGGAGGAATAGGCCTTTAGAAGTTAAGCACACATAGCCTAGATCATATCAAACGAACATACAAGCATTCGATCAAGAGTATCTTTAGAGATTAAGTTCATAAACACCAGGGAAAAGAGATGATGAGATCCAACAATGAAGAACAAAAGTGATGAAGTATGAGAGTAGAAACAATGAAATCACTCAAATGGAGGCATAAAGGCTCAAGATCTCACATAGGTAGTCTCCACTAATTTTCTAAGAATGCTCAAGTTCAATTGCTTTGTCAACTTAACCACTATAAGCAAGGCATTGTGAAGTGTATAATGGGAACTCAAGAATCAAAACACATCTCGTAGCCAAGCACAAGCAATTCATTGTTTTAGATGTACTTATTAACAAAATAATCCATCAAACTAGCAACCAAAAGTAATAAAAAAAAAATAAAAACAATGAAGTCCCTGGATTGGTACCCCCAAACCTGAATGTTTCCAACATGAATGTACAAACCACACCCCTAATTCTAAACGACACATTGTCCTCAATGTGTGAACAAAAAGCACAGCAAGCACATGAAGGTTTTAAGGATGTCAAAAAATATAAAAAGAAACAAGGTTAGGGATGCAAACCAAGATATGATGTCTTAGGATTGCTTGTTGTCCAAGGAAGCACTTGGGAAGTCCCATGATGAATCACTATTTGTGAAGTCCTTGTTGCATTAGAGACATAGGAAGGAATCCACTTTTGAGATCTTAATTTATCATGGAATAGATAGAGAAGGGATTTAAAAGTTAGCAAAAAGTGTCCACTCCCAAATGTCCCATGAGGACAACTTCCATGGTGGAAAGGTTTGTGTCTTGTACTCTCTAGGTCGTGGCCTTTGGCCATTTTTGTAGCCTTGCTATTTGAACTTGCATACAACCACCTTGAGGGATCCCATGTCTTTCCTTGAGTAAGTAGTGTCAAATCTACACAAAAGATTAGGCAATGAATTAGAGCTCACACCAAAGCACACAATCTGATTATTAAACTTCAATTGTGAGGATATGGATATACAGGGCTGTGAATGCTAAGTCCATGCCCATGCCCATGGGTTGTGGCATGGTGTTTATGGGCTTGCACTCGTGGGTGCGTTCTTGATTGGAACAAGGGCCAAAGATTGGGTCACCGTGGGCATGGGGAGGGTACTTTGTATTAGGAGGGTTGAAATTATGGGGGAATCAAGGATGAGGGCCATGAGGCTGTCCTTTTCCTTCTCATTTGTCCTCATCTAATATTTGTGTTGGGTGCTCATGTAGCAAGGTAGGCACGGCCATGGGTAGCAGCTCAAATGAAAAATTGAGGCTCATGATGAGGTTGGGCTATAAGCACATTGCAAGGATGACTAGGGGCCACTTCAAGGCTGTTGGCCAGCTCTTTTAGCATGTGAGTTGGATGAGCTTAGCCGCCCATGGCACCATAGTCCTCCTTGTCATATATCTCCCCCTTGGGTGCCAAAACAAGTCGCACTCGAATGGCAGCCATTTAAACATCTTGGTCTGCACTTGCTCAAGTGTCCTTGGGGTTGGATCTGTGCCATTTTCAAGGGTTATGGCATCACTTGATGAGGAACATGCCTAGTCCTTTGTGAGGTGCTTCCAATTTATCATGTTGTGTTCAATCCTTTCTGCTAGGTCAAACTAGGGCTCACTATCTACCTTAACCACTTTTCATTGATAAAGATTTTACCAAGCACAAAAGATGTACTAGGCAAAACCTCTACGTGTAATAAACTTTGCAAGTGCACAAGACGTGTAGATAGTATAGATGCAAGCAAAGGTCAATCCCACAAAGACTTGCTCAATGATATCCAATTCTGTTTAACTCAATTAACTTAAGTGGAGGAATTAAAATGCAAATATGGGGGGTTGTCATGTTGAATTAATGTAAGTAAATTAACTAAGATTAACTAACTAAGGCGAACTATGGTTTCTATCCACCTTTACCAATTATAGTTCTCCTCCGATTTCCTTGATTAGATTACTATGCATGTTTTCTAAATTAAGTGCCCGTGCAGGGGTCCGACTACGGATCCCCCTACACATATTATCTTCTCTTAGATTGCATGTTTAAGTGTGATGTGCCTGCCCCTAAACAACTATGACAGGACCGCCCCCGAAAGGGGCATCGATTACCCTGCCCGGTCCTGCTCCCGTCTGGCAAGAGGATTGAAAATCCCAAGTTACCCTCAGTACTTGCCAAACCAGGGATAGCCACACGTACTTACTCATGCCTCCGCTCCTCGTACAACCGCGAACAACGCGCCACGATCTGAAGGGTCAATAAAAACCAAAAGGTGTGAGTGGACAAAAATAAATCAGTTTAGCAAAACAGTTACAACAAACGTTTTTACCCTCCGCGTAAAAACGAATGCATGCATACAAAAATCATTTCGCAATCGGTTAAGATTTTTCCCATAAGAAAAACTGTGTATCAAATTTCAACATAAGGAGAAACTCGTATGAACCTCAAAATCATTTTTCCTTTCTCAACCATCAGGTCTTAGCCCGCAACCATCAACACCGGGCCTCAGCCCAAAACCACGAATCAAAACCAAATGCACAACATGATCCAAAACCATCAACCATATACCGGGCCACTACCCAACTCAACCGAAACGTCAGAAATCATCAATAAACCACAAGTCAATCATTTTGCTGGATATCAAGTGCGCCCGAGTCTTTAAACTCAAAACCATGCGCATAAACAGGCCTTCCCGGGATATCAACGAGTCTTTAAACTCAGAACATAATCAATAGGCCTCGGGGGTATCACAGTAACCGAGTCTTTAAACTCACGATTCTTTAAACTCATTAAGGGCCCTCCCCCGTCATCAATTAACCGACTCTTTAAACTCAAAACGTGCTCCAGCAATAGCACCCGGGTCTTTAAACCCAAAACAGTTTTCAACGGGTCTTTAAACCCCAAAACGTTTATCAATCACAACAACGCGGGATCCATCCCGAAATCACATTTTTCACAACAGGACCCATGGTCCGAATTTCCACATTCATTTTCCCAAATCATACTTTACAAACATAATCAAATTATCATGAAACACGGGGCATGCAAAATCAGACCAAATGACTTTATTAAATCCTTTTTCATTCCCGAATTCGAATTCGCAACAATGATTCCGTAAGCCGGCATCCGGAAGCATCATTCCGAACCCAAACCAAGAATCCGCTTTATTATTTCCGAAAACCGAAATCTCGTAAATCAAGTTACTTTTGTGCCCCGAGCATCAAGCCCGAAATCACCTTTTTCAAATCCATTTTAATTCTTAGAAATCACTTCTTTCTCAAATATTATTTTCAACACACCAAAACCACAATCATAATCACCAAAATCACGATCCAATCAAAACATACTCAATACCCATTTTTAAAATCCTCAAAATTACAAGTCTCATTTCAATTCCCAGATTCAAACATCAACAGTGATCAAATCACAATAACTCAAAATCTCGTAAAACGTGCAAATCCGGAACGTTCTCGAAAAACGTGTCAAAATCGTAAGTCACACTCGCAAATCATAAACAACCTTCTTAAATCATTTTACACCCATTTCATATAACTTCTTTCATTAAACCATCATTAAGCACACGAGTGACCATAGTCTCGAAATACGTGTAATCTCACATGTATAGTAAAAATACATATAAATACGGGAATCGAATACGTATAAATACGGAAATCAAAATCAATCACAACTTATAATCATAATCATAAAATCATAGAAATAATTTATGCATGCATTAAATTTTGAAAGCAACGTCCACTCACACACCGTCCAATAGGGCTCGGTTTCACGCCGCACGCGGTTTCGTATTTTCCGATATTTTCCAGAAATTCCAAATCCTGTTCGAAAACATACTTTAGTGTCACTAAGGGCTTACATAACAGCATACTAATTTCCCATAATTTTTCGGGAATTACTCATTAATTACAAACGTAACATAAATCTTCGGACCCTCGGAATAACATCGAAACGGTGTCCGATAAATTCGATATCAACGTTAAAATGTTCGTTACAATGTGTATGACAAAAGTCATTTTGAACTCACCTTGAAAATCGGACCCACGCGCCGTCATGCGCCGTCGCAAGCGGCTGCGCGTGACACCCACACGCCTGCTACAGTGACGGTGAACAGTTCACCTTCTTCGCCCGTTTCCTCTGCAAACGGGTCCTGCAACCCGCGTGACAACCCGGTTAGATAGCTATCAATTCTCAATCAATTTCTTTCCTTTTTGATCCTAACCTCTTCTATAGCCATTTAATTCCAGTTCTATGTCATCTATTAGCCTCGACACTGACTAAATTGATCCATCCAAACACGGACCTCAAATCGGCTCGACATTCCAAACTCACTCAACTCAAATCCATTTCCAAATTAACCGAAACAGGAGCTTAAGGGGACCTAATAGAACACTCTAACACGACCAATTGAACACGAACTCACCTGGAAGTCGTTGTCCGCAACATTGCGATTTTCCAGAAACTGGAGCTTGAGTTCCTGGACAAACCGTGATCAACCTCCCTCAATTTTTGTACGGTTGGGTTCGTAATGAACCCAGAAAACTAATCCCAATCACTGTTTGGCTTAACACTCCTCACAAATTGAAAAACCAATTTTCCCTCCAATTTCTGATTTTTCCTTCCCGACCCAGTTCTCTCAACTCTCAGCTCTCTCTGTGATTCCAAAATGAAAACTAACACTTCTAACACTTTGTTAATCGATCAAAATGGACGGCAACTCGTGGGAATCCCTCTGATTCCACTGAGACTTTGTCCCCGCAACGGCTCCCAAAACCCAGAATTTTAAATTGTCCCCGTGGCCTGATCAAGGCACCAAACCATGCTCCATTGTCCCAATTTGCTTAATTAAATCCCTACTAACCAGCCCACTAATGCCTTAAACAATAGCCCGATCAGAGCACCACCCAGCACGGCGTGCAGGCTCTGTTTTCACGGTTGCGCTACAGTAACCCGTGCAAATGACCAAAATGCCCTCAGGGCAATAATTACCAAAATGCCCTCCAACTTCCGTGACCCGTAACTCGGTCATCCGATGTTCGTTTCACGCGTGCCGCCTGTCATTGTACTCGGGGCATCAAGACCTTCCTAACGGTCCTTGGCCCTCGGCCATCGGACCTCCCGATTAAAAAGTCAACATTTTCCTTTATTTCGTCCAAATTACGGAAATGCCCCAGGACTTCCGAACGTCATAACTTTCACCACGAATGTCGGAATCAAACGTGCCACCTGTCTATGAACTCGTGACGTCGCAAACTACGTCACGGTCATCGGGCAAGGTCCATTTGACCGCCCGAATAAAAAGTCAACGTTTCACCCACGACTAGGGGCAAAACGGTCATTTTGCCACGTTCGTCCGATTCCACCCAACTAATCACCGATTATCCCCCATTAATCATGGTTAGTTACCAATCTAATCCCGAATTCCGGGATGGGTAGTTACAATCTTCCCCCCTTAAAGAATTTCATCCCCGAAATTCCAACCGATCAAAACGCAACCGTTCCTCCCTCCTAAAACCAGTTTCGTTCTCGAAATTTCTAATCATCCTCATTTCACATCCACCTTGTGGTAAACATTTCGTCCTCGCAACACGTGTACACCCGTACACCAGCTACTTATCTGTACTCAAACGTCCCATTACCGTCTCATGTCATACCGACCACCCTCGACCACCTCGAGTGAAAATGATCACTTGACGTCTGCTCCCACTGGGAGTCACCAACACTCACTCGTCAGTCCGTGCTGACGCTACCAGCCAAACGGTCACCACTAAACCTCACCAGTAAAGCAATAATCGATAGCCAATTGGTGTCACATAAAGTTGCGTAAAATCAATAACACGATCTCATCTCGCAGGGCAAGCCCAACCCCGCGGCATATATCGAGCTCAAATTCCAGTTCACAACAACACCAAGTGTGTCGGAATTAAGCCGAATGCCAACACGTACAACCACACCACTGGTACCTCCCACGTACCGTCACTAGATACCACTCGGCCTGTCCGGTACGAATCCTCGTACACCGTACAGGGTACGTACACCCATCTCCAACAAGTCCACTACAAGGTCCACAGTCAATCACAACCTGACACTCGGGTTTCTTGTCCAATCTCATACTAGACAAATCGATCATTCCAACTCATCATCCATTCTAGATCCCATGGTCACCCGACCAGTAGCACAAAATCAACTCCCAAACACGTCATCCGAGATGTACCAATCCAAGCACGCTCGCCAAGGCGTGTACAGTCATGCCGAAAGGGCATCTAATTTTCCTCACAATTACCGAGGCGCACCAACCCCGAATCTATACTCGCTCAACGGTTACCACGTCACTTTCGATTGACTTCGAAAGGAAGCCAATCCCAATCGCCCATCTCTATGACTAACCAATTAGACCCTGTTGGATATCCGCTCATCCACAGGCCAAGCCTCGAGTCCAAAACATAAACGTTCCCACTCGCTCGAGTACGGATTAACTTCGAAAAGAAGTTCGGTCCAACTATTCCCATATCCAAACATTTATGACAGAGCGATAAGCTCTTCACCTAGCCTGATCACTCGACTGGTAACGCCATGATCCTAGGTCGGTCCCACGTCCAAGGCCCACAACCTCATCAACCAGATCCACCTAGGATCCGCACATGCTCACAGCTGGCAATCCACCCGGAACCCGATAATAGGGTCTTACACCGACTAGATTCCCTGTCAACCACCCAACATTCCTCAATTTTTTTCTCCTCCAATCGATCACCCAACAACGTAACACATCCACTCTGTGGATCCCCTCCATTTACCTCATATCGATCCCTGCCACTCCACCTAGGAGAGACCAAGGATGATCCAATACGATGTCATCGACATCCATCCCCTGTGAGTGCAACATAACTCACTGCACCCACCGTACTGAATATCCAACATCGTCTGCCACCAAGCAGAAAATAGGAATCCCGTTTACCCCAACCTCGAGAAATCCAACTCCACCCGATGTCCCCAAAACACACATGGGTCTACCACCCAATACACGCTCATCGTACTGGTATCCGCGATCATCGTCTACCAGGGCAGAAGGTAAGAAGTCAACCCCGATGACTTCAGAATACCAATCACCAATGCGGAAACGAGCACTCCTCTTTTCCCCAACACAACGCTCCTGGAAACTAAAACTCCACCCATGTTGGGATCAGACACA
The DNA here is from genome assembly GCA_032719365.1 of Prinsepia uniflora. Classification (NCBI taxonomy): domain Eukaryota; kingdom Viridiplantae; phylum Streptophyta; class Magnoliopsida; order Rosales; family Rosaceae; genus Prinsepia; species Prinsepia uniflora. Next base: position 30,721,003 of record CM064864.1, read on the forward strand.
CTCCCCGAGAGACGTCAAGTCCAACCACCAGAGTCCTTACATCCATAACTCACTTGGACAACCATGTGTCCGCAATCAATCCAATACTCAGACCTCATGTATATTAATGACTATTTATGCACATACACCAATTCCGATTGGGAATTACTCAACTCTGGTCACCTCGTCACTGTTGGGACTTACCCCAATACCTCATAATCTCCGCTGGATCCTATCCAGTCCATGAGTCAACCACTACTGAATCTCAAATACCAACGCACTCTCATCATGACAGAGTCTCACCCCAACTCGTGGCTCAACACAATCTCACTTACTGACACTAGCACCAGCACTAGTACCAGCACCAACGTACAATCATCCACACTAGCACACCGTGTGCAAAGTGGGTAGCCCTGGATCTTCGCTCATACCGAGCGACGATCCCGCATCACTACTCGTACCCCACAACCACGGGTACCACCATCCCGACAATCCACATCAGAAACAATGAACGTTCCCTGAACGCTCCCTGATCCTCAACCACTACCACTACACCAAGCACCCACGACAATTAGCTATCTCCACGAAACCACCGTTCCACAAAACCAAGCCATAATTTCCTAACTCATCCAATACCTGACCATAAACTGGTCCTCATTCAGCCTTTCTAGCTCTTCTCGAGTCTTGACACCTTATCATGACTCATCTCACGTTCCTAACCCCAAATCCTGACTCATCGTAAGTCCCACATCCACCTCTCGACTCTTCTTGAGTCCAATCTCAATCTAAACCAATCATGTCATCACTGACATACCCAATCCCCGAGCAATATCCAATGCTCAACCACTTCTATTCGACCAATAGGGCCTAAGAGAAGGTACAGTTTTCCCAAAAATGCGGCCTTCCAGCCACCGGTCTCGTTCGTCCTTGCGACCCACACAATTCTACGTCTAACAAATTGCAGTTCACAGCGTCCACTACCCGACATCTGACCTTCAAACCAGGGTCAATCTCACCCGAGATCTAACACGAGCTCCCAAACACCCTCGCCTACTCGTCTCACTACCAGGTCGCGCACGAGGCTTACGCTTTGGAGGCATGATGTGGCAACAGAATCAGCAACCTGGCTCTGTTACCAAATTGATAGGACTGTCCCCGAAAGGGGCATCGATTACCCTGCCCGGTCCTGCTCCCGTTTGGCAAGAGGACTGAAAATCCCAAGTTACCCTTAGTACTTGCCAAACCAGGGATAGCCACACGTACTTACTCATGCCTCCGCTCCTCGTACAGCCTCGAACAACGCGCCACGATCTGGAGGGTCAATAAAAACCAAAAGGTGTGAGTGGACAAAAATAAATCAGTTTAGCAAAACAGTTACAACAAACGTTTTTACCCTCCGCGTAAAAACGAATGCATTCATACAAAAATCATTTCGCAATCGGTTAAGATTTTTCCCATAAGAAAAACTGTGTATCAAATTTCAACATAAGGAGAAACTCGTATGAACCTCAAAATCATTTTTGCTTTCTCAACCATCGGGTCTTAGCCTCAATCATCAACACCGGGCCTCAGCCCAAAACCACGAATCAAAACCAAATGCACAACATGATCCAAAACCATCAACCATATACCGGGCCACTGCCCAACTCAACCGAAACGTCAGAAATCATCAATAAACCACAAGTCAATCATTTTGCTGGATATCAAGTGCGCCCGAGTCTTTAAACTCAAAACCATGCGCATAAACAGGCCTTCCCGGGATATCAACGAGTCTTTAAACTCAGAACATAATCAATAGGCCTCGGGGGTATCACAGTAACCGAGTCTTTAAACTCACGAGTCTTTAAACTCATTAAGGGCCCTCCCCCGTCATCAATTAACCGAATCTTTAAACTCAAAACGTGCTCCAGCAATAGCACCCGGGTCTTTAAACCCAAAACAGTTTTCAACGGGTCTTTAAACTCCAAAACGTTTATCAATCACAACAACGCGGGATCCATCCCGAAATCACATTTTTCACAACAGGACCCATGGTCCGAATTTCCACATTCATTTTCCCAAATCATACTTTACAAACATAATCAAATTATCATGAAACACGGGGAATGCAAAATCAGACCAAATGACTTTATTAAATCCTTTTTCATTCCCGAATTCGAATTCGCAACAATGATTCCGTAAGCCGGCATCCGGAAGCATCATTCCGAACCCAAACCAAGAATCCGCTTTATTATTTCCGAAAACCGAAATCTCGTAAATCAAGTTACTTTTGTGCCCTGAGCATCAAGCCCAAAATCACTTTTTTCAAATCCATTTTAATTCTTAGAAATCACTTCTTTCTCAAATCTTATTTTCAACACACCAAAACCACAATTATAATCACCAAAATCACGATCCAATCAAAACATACTCAATACCCATTTTTAAAATCCTCAAAATTACAAGTCTCATTTCAATTCCCAGATTCAAACATCAACAGTGATCAAATCACAATAACTCGAAATCTCGTAAAACGTGCAAATCTGGAACGTTCTCGAAAAACGTGTCAAAATCGTAAGTCACACTCGCAAATCATAAACAACCTTCTTAAATCATTTTACGCCCATTTCATATAACTTCTTTCATTAAACTATCATTAAGCACACGAGTGACCATAGTCTCGAAATACGTGTAATCTCACATTTATAGTAAAAATACATATAAATACGGGAATCGAATACGTATAAATACGGAAATCAAAATCAATCACAACTTATAATCATAATCATAAAATCATAGAAATAATTTATGCATGCATTAAATTTTGAAAGCAACGTCCACTCACACATCGTCCAATAGGGCTCGGTTTCACGCCGCACGCGGTTCCGTAATTTCCGATATTTTCCAGAAATTCCAAATCCTGTTCGAAAACATACTTTAGTGTCACTAAGGGCTTACATAACAGCATACTAATTTCCCATAATTTTTCGGGAATTACTCATTAATTACAAACGTAACATAAATCTTCGGACCCTCGGAATAACATCGAAACGGTGTCCGATAAATTCGATATCAACGTTAAAATGTTCGTTGCAATGTGTAGGACAAAAGTCATTTTGAACTCACCTTGAAAATCGGACAAACGCGCCGTCACGCACCGCCGCAAGCGGCTGCGCGTGACACCCACACGCCTGCTACAGTGACAGTGAACAGTTCGCCTTCTTCGCCCGTTTCCTCTGCAAACGGGTCCTGCAACCCGCGTGACAACCCGGTTAGATAGCTATCAATTCTCAATCAATTTCTTTCCTTTTTGATCCTAACCTCTTCTATAGCCATTTAATTCCAGTTCTATGTCATCTATTAGCCTCGACACTGACTAAATCGATCCATCCAAACTCGGACCTCAAATCGGCTCGACATTCCAAACTCACTCAACTCAATTCCATTTCCAAATTAACCCAAACAGGAGCTTAAGGGGACCTAATAGAACACTCTAACACGACCAATTGAACACGAACTCACCTGGAAGTCGTTGTCCGCAACACTGCGATTTTCCAGAAACTGGAGCTTGAGTTCCTGGACAAACTGTGATCAACCTCCCTCAATTTTTGTACGGTTGGGTTCGTAATGAACCCAGAAAACTAATCCCAATCACTGTTTGGCTTAACACTCCTCACAAATTGAAAAACCAATTTTCCCTCCAATTTCTGATTTTTCCTTCCCGACCCAGTTCTCTCAACTCTCAGCTCTCTCTGTGATTCCAAAATGAAAACTAACACTTCCAACACTTTGTTAATCGATCAAAATGGACGGCAACTCGTGGGAATCCCTCTGATTCCACTGAGACTTTGTCCCCGCAACGGCTCCCAAAACCCAGAATTTTAAATTGTCCCCGTGGCCTGATCAAGGCACCAAACCATGCTCCATTGTCCCAATTTGCTTAATTAAATCCCCACTAACCAGCCCACTAATGCCTTAAACAATAGCCCGATCAGAGCACCACCCAGCACGGCGTGCAGGCTCTATTTTCACGGTTGAGCTACAGTAACCCGTGCAAATGACCAAAATGCCCTCAGGGCAATAATTACAAAAATGCCCTCCAACTTCTGTGACCTGTAACTCGGTCATCCGATGTTCGTTTCACGCGTGCCGCCTGTCATTGTACTCGGGACATCAAGACCTTCCTAACGGTCCTTGGCCCTCGGCCATCGGACCTCCCGATTAAAAAGTCAACATTTTCCCTTATTTCGTCCAAATTACGGAAATGCCCCAGGACTTCCGAACGTCATAACTTTCACCACGAATGTCGGAATCGAACGTACCACCTGTCTATGAACTCGTGACGTCCCAAAATACGTCACGGTCATCGAGCAAGGTCCATTTGACCGCCCGAATAAAAAGTCAACGTTTCACCCACGATTAGGGCCAAAACGGTCATTTTGCCACGTTCGTCCGATTTCACCCAACTAATCACCGATTAACCCCCATTAATCATGGTTAGTTACCAATCTAATCCCGAATTCCGGGATGGATCGTTACAAACTATTACCGATGGTGCGTGATAATGCATGGAACATAAAGAAGATTTGATGACACTACACTATCCCTAGAAAAGTGATGTGCAATCCTAGAGTAGTCATGGTGCACTGCTTGGGAGGGGCCGCTCTACGGAGAGGCTCAGGACCAAGAGTGTAAGCATTGCCTGAGAGGGGTCGCTCCTTGCTCCGACGAGGAGAGGCTCAGGATCAGGATTGCTAGATATACCCCTGGGATGTCAAGCATTCGGGATGCCAAGGATTTGTTAAAATGTATTTTATTGATTTGGGCAGAGACCCCACATCTTTTGGTTTTAGGCTAAGACCCCACTCTATTTCACTGTGTATTGATTTGAAAATCCATATGATTTGATTTAAATCAATGGTTGTGGTAACTGGTTTTATATGCATGCATGTTTTTAACGAAGGGTATAAATGTCTTTTCGGAAAAGTGTTTTATAAAACTGTTTATTTTCGTCCACTCACAGCTTTTGATGTTTTTAATACCCTTCATATTGATTGCGGATACGGGCTGTAGCAGAGACCGAGACATCACATGCCTCCACAGATTCTGGCGCACTCTAGCTATACCAAGAGGGTTTTGGTTTATCCCTGGTTTGACATGAGGTGTGAGATGGGAGAATGGCACATCTCGCGTTAATCCAGGGAGGATTGGGATGGGTCATGTCAACTAGGGCTAGGGATATTACCCATATGTGTCTGATGACACGACCCATCCCAATCCCCCCGGGATTAAGGTCGGATGTACAATACTCCTGTTTGACACGAAGTGTCAGACAAGGGATAATTCATACCTCGGCCTATATGGGGCTCCCAGAGCACGCCAAGATCGGTGGAGGGGTTCGATGTCTCGGTCTCCGCTACAGCCCGCATCTGTGATCAACCTGAAGGGCATTAAAACAATTTAGAAACTGTGAGTGGACGAAAATCAATAAGTTCATAAAACACATTTCATACAGATATTTATGTCCTACACTAAAAACTCTAACATCCCAGATGTCTGACGTCCCAGATGTCTAATCATAGCAATCCTGCTCCTGTGTCACTGTACGGTCCGGTCGCTCCGTATAATGACCCCTCGCAGGCAATGCACCGTGACTTCCCCAATGTCCCAGACACTTGGAGGAGACCATCCAGAGATCCTCGTATCAAGATGGTAAATGGAAAATAGTTTTATAAAGTCATTTCAAAACATATCAAAGGACCCTACCCAGAATTTCCATAAAACATCACAAATCCATTTAGAGTCCCCAACCCGAAATCATGTTTATGAAACATAGGGTCCTAGACTCGAAATCACATTTATAAAACTCAACTGGGCTTTATGCCCAATTTCGTTAACCAACTGGGCCCCCGGCCCGATCACAGGTCTCATGCCCGAGTTCATCTTTCCAAAAACAAACTATACCATTGAATCATTATTAAAACCATAATCATGTATAACCACAGTATAAGATCATAACATCGAAATACGTGCAAGTACGAGATTACCTCGAAATACGTGCAACCATGCAATTCACCAATGCCACAATCAACACTATAGAAATCACATATATAAAACATATAAAACAGTTATGCATGCATCACAGTTTAGAAAAAATTGTCCGCTCACAGACCGTTTTATGCTGCCACCTCGATACGCTTGCCATACGCCTTTCCGAGCCACATCACTATCACCGGGACATCCAAACCTATTCAAACCATACTAGAGGGTTACTAACTACCTCATTAACCTCTTATTTAAACCCCGTAACTTTCCCAAATTTTTAAACATTTTAAAACTCGATCCTAAACCTTCGGACATCCCGAACTATATCGAAACGATGTCCGGTCGTCTCGATACTAGTGCCAAAATGTTCGTTACATCGAATTAATGAAATTAAAAGTTGAACACTTCCTCAGATTCCTCCCCACGCGCTGCCACGTGCCGCCCAAATGCCCTGCACGTGGGCTTCACGCGCTGGTGAACAGTTATCTTCAACCTTCGCAGACCGGCCGGTTCAGACCGGTTCTGCAACTCCTGCCAACTTGACCGGCGTAATCGGTTCTCCACCATTCCTTCTCCGTTTTCAACCATTCTAACTCCTATAGTTTCGTCTCAATATTTCCTATCCATCTACGTGATCAAAACATGAATTTAGGGACTAGGAATTACCTTCTCGATCGAGCATAAGTCTTCATTTTTCCTCCGTCGTGTTCACACGATCCCGGCCATCGTTGTCCTCCATTCCAAATCCAATAGACTCCTTTCAACCTCCAAAACAGGTTTCAATTAAGCAATTCGATCAATAACTGCTAAATCATGATCTGCCATGTTCGAACTCAAGTAAGGCGTCACAGGTTTCTTACCTCAAATCATCGTCGTAGGGCACCGCCGTGTCCACCACTAGCCTCAGCTTAGCCTCCCTTTCAACTTTCCTTCACACATCATAGGCAATAGATGATGATCAAGGGACTTGAGTTTCACGATCACACACTTCACTCTGTTTTTCACTCTCTCGGTTGACCCTCACTGAATACCAGAATCACACACTCACCACTAGCATCGTCTCACCTCACTCCCACATTCATTTTCATTCAAGGCTCAAATGTTATTGATGAAGATTATAGGGTTTAGTTTGTGGGGGTTGGGTGTTTAGGTTTGAAGAAGAAAATGAAGAAGACGATGAAGATATCGTGGGAAGAAGAGAGAGAAAATGAGAGGGAAATTAATAAGGTAATATTAATATATATATATATATATTTAATTCAAGTAGCCCAATCACAAACCAGATCCACGTTTTAGGGTTGATGGCCAATGGGATGAGTGACACTTGTCACTCATCCAAAGGCCCCACATAAAATATCAGCCAATTGGATTTAATTAATATTTAATTCGGATTCCGAGACGTAAGTTCCCGATTTCGATTCGGTGATCATAGCTTCTCCATTCGACGTGTCTCCTGTCTACGGACTAGTGACGTCCCAATCTACGTCACGGTCATCGGTCCTCATACGTTTGACTCCCCGAGTCAAAAATAAACATTTTTCCCAAGATCATAGGCAAAACGGTCATTTTACACTGTCTATTTGATTTCGCTCAGCTAATCCCCGATTAGTCATTCTAAATCCATAATTAATTAATATTTAATCTCGATATTCATGACGGGTCGTTACAACCTTCCCCCTTTAAATAATTTCGTTCTCGAAATTCCAACTATTCTGATTCCACATCCATCTCGTGGAAAACAAATTTGACCTCACACTTAGGCTTCGCATTTAGTATATCTTCGTATACCCCCCGCGTATATAAGTGCAAGTCCACAAATTGACCACAAATTAACCCCTCGGAAGCGATGCATGATCACAAATTGACCACACCTTCCAAGATGATACCCCTTGACATTTCTACCATTACACTGACACATTTGGCTAACACATTCAGCTTGACGGTTCTTCTCAATCACCAGTACACCTTGACATCTGCTCCCACACCGAAAGTTATCAAGTCTCACAGTTCCTCTGCGTTTCCTGAATTTTGCCATGTCAACATCACACGTCCCATAATGTTGCACTCAGCCGACACTCATGGCTCCATGGTTACAATTCGAGTCACCAACACAACTCTGACTCACTCAAGAGTCGCACTAAGGTACCTCGTGACAGGACCCACCCCGATTACCACCACGATAATCGGGAAGAATCCTGCTCGCGTCTGACAACCAAACACAAATGACCAAAATAACCTTAATAATTACATCACATACATTGTCAGACCAGGGAGAACGTATGATACAACATACTGTACAACAAGTAAACAGTATCACAGAACATAGTTAACAGTAGAAGATAAGGATAAAATCCTACTCTGTGAGCTAACTACACATGAAATGGGAAAACTTTATGCCTTTGCCTCTGCCTCCGCATTAGCCCCAAAACTCGCACCACGACCTGGAGGGTATTAAAACATAAAAGTGTGAGTGGACTAAAACTAATAGTTATAGAAAAAAGTTTTAATGGAACCAGGGCTCACCCTCCATTTTTCAAAACACGCATGCATAACTAAGTATCTGAAAACAATTACATGAACCGTATGGAAACCGTTACAGAAAACAATTATAAAATCATGTAAAGCCGAATGTAACATCAACGAATCAAACCTGCTGGATCTATCTGCGTCTTTAAACTCAAGTAACATATATCAGGCATTCCCGGGATATCAACGAGTCATTAAACTCAAAATACAATCAATAGGCCTCGGGGGATATCACAGTAACCGAGTCTTTAAACTCAACATATCTCAATCAAGGGCCATCCCCTGTCACAACAATCAACCGGGTCTTTAAAGCTAAATCCAGATCCAGCAATAGTACCGAGTCTTTAAACCCAAAACCATGTGTAATTTATAGTAAATCTAGAATTCATTGTAATCCAAATTCCAAAAACAAATCCGAAATCATATTTAATAGAAATGGGACTCATGTCCGAATTTCACGTTCAAATCCCAAATCATACTCACAAATCATAATCAAAACAGCATCAAAACATGATACGCACAAATCATATAAAATCATCCATCAAACCATCATCAAAGCATAGGAGAAACCATAGTCTCGAAATACATAAAATGCGATAAATCACATCGAAAAGTGTGCAATGTAAAGCAGGAATATCATAATCATAAGCATAAAATCATATATGGAAACATGAAACGAGTAAGTAAAAACAATTATGCATGCTCGGTTAGAAAACAAAAGTCCACTCACTAAGTCTGAACGCGTCAATCGTGTCCTGCACGCTCCTCGGACTCCTCAAAAATGTTATGGCCTGTCAAAGATCATAATTTCGGGTCACAAATACTTTCATTAAGCTTATATTAATTTCCCCAATTTTTTGGGATTTTTCAACGTAATTAAATTAAAACCCTAAACCTTCGGACAATCAAAACTATCCCGAAATGGTGTCCGATCGACTCGAAACTTGTCTCAAAATGTTTGTTACATTGAAAGGATAAAATCATAGGTTCACCATGACTGGAGATACTGCCTCACGCGCCCTCACGCATCGCCCAAAGAGGCTGCGCGTGAAAGTCACGCGCCCTGTACAGTACTGCTACAGTGTCGCCTGGTTCACCCGTTTCTCTGCTAAACGGGTTACGAACCCGCAACATGACCCGGTTCGTTTCCCTTCAATTCGACCTTAATTCTTTCAATTCTTCCACAGAATTCCATCTATTCTATCTCAATTTCGGTTCCCCGTCATTAATTACACAAATCAAACCCTTAATCCATCATTTCCCCAATGAATGTTCAAACGATTTTCAACTTCTAATCTTACTGAATTCGTCTTAGTTTTCTAATAAATTAATACAGAAGCATTGTGAGGTTGTAATGAACATTCTGACATAATCAATTACACAATTTCTTACCTCTAGGTACTCGTACTCAACCTCGATTTTTCAAGAAATTAGAACTCCAATTCTCGGTCGAAACATGGTCATGCTCCTTCGATTTTTGTGTGGTTGTAGTCAAAATAATCTCAGAAAGCTGTTTTTAATCTCAATTTGGATCCTCTCAGCTTAAAAATTGAAGTTTGAATTTTCACTCTAATTTTCTAATTTTCACGATTCTAGGTCTCTCTCTCTCTCTGTTCTTGGTTCTTCTTTCTATTTCAGTCTCTCAAGTCTCTCCTGTGTCGCTGTTTTTCCCAGTCCCTCACAGTAATTTGATTTAATTAATTCAATCAGAGATTTACAATTGTAAATGGTGCTCTGTTTCAAACGTCCACACCTGTGCACACACTCATCCACGGCCGAGCCACTCTCCTGCTTTTCCTAGTGACATGTGTCACTCAAATAATTAAACAGCTAAAGTTAAACATCTCACTTTAGCTGATTAAGGTTCCACCGTCCATTTTACCATTTTACCCTTCCTTCACACAATTACCAAAATGCCCTTCCTCGTTCTAGAGTCATAACTCATTCATCCGAAGTCCGAATTCCACGTGCCGCCTTTCTACGGATTCAGGGAATCGAGACCTACCTAATGGTTCTTGAATTACATGAAAAACACATGTCATGTAAAAAGTTAACTTTGACCACACTATTTACAAGGGTAAAAACGTCATTTGACATATTATTTTATAAATTTACATTATTTGGGTTTCTGGGGCGTTACATCTCGTACCAAATTTCCTCATAACTCCGTGCTGCCATAAGTAAGAGTCACAGAGTAGTCGCTCCCCGCAAAGCAATCCGTGGTTACACTAACCGACAACTCACCGAACCTGAGTATATGTATACTAACATCTCACTACACCTGTGTGTAACTGGACCCATCGAATACTTGCCCAATAGTGATACACATCTCAACTCTAGGGTTCCACTAGTCATCCACAGCTCTACGCACCTGCTCAAATAATCACTGAACCTATCAGAATCAATCTGGCCCAGCGCACAATATTCAATGTCCAGTTCACGTCCTCAACCATTCCAATGATATCGGAACCAAGCCGACTACCAACACGTTCATCCACACACCATTGGTACATCCTGCATACCGTAACCAAACACTACTCAGGCATGTCCAGCATCGGTCCTCGCTCAACGTACCCAGTACGTACATCCATCCACCAACCAGCCTACTGCACATCTCACAACCAATCACGCTTCAATTCTAGAGTCCATCTGTCCAATCCAGTACTAGACAGATCAAATACCCCAACTCATCATCCATCACGAGTCCTATGGTCAACGGACTAGCATCACAACATCTACTCCTAATCACGTAATCCAACACTTACCAATCCGACTCACGCCTACAAGGCGTACCCATTCATGCAAAAAAAAAAAGCATCCAATCTCACCCACGGTAAACCGAACCCGAAAAACCCTCACGGATTTCCTCTTTTTCACTCAGACTCAAACCCTCTCTTTCTTTCCTCTAGACTTATCCCTCTTCTCATCTGTCTTTTCTCTCTTTCTTCTTTTCTTTCTCTCCCACTCATTTACTTCTTCTTCCTTGTTTCCTCTCTCGGCCGATGATTCCCCAAAAACACACACTCACATATACTCAGCACACACAAGGCGATGGCGCACTCCCATATCAAATAAAGGATACTTGTCCAGGTCCAAATCGACCACGAGAAAATTTTCATAAGAAAATTACCAAAATCTCCCTCAAAGAAAATTACCAAAATGCCCCTACGTAATCTAGACCCGATTCAAAACTGTTTGAATTTCGTTTCAAGCATGCCGCATCTTAGCGTACTCGGGAGAACCATACCATTGTAAATCTCCTCTCGAATCATTAAAAAGTGGTTCTGATAAAAAAAAAGTCAACACTTTGACTTTAAAGAACAAAAGTCAACTCTTTTACTTAGGGACAAAATGGTCAATTTCGTTCGGCCTTTTCCCAATTTTGGTGTGCTGTATGTCTACAAACACAGGATCTCGAGACCATCGTAATGGTCTTTCCAAAACCCTCAAACGATGTCCCAAACAAAAAGTCAAGCCTTTGACTTTTCCAAGGGCTAAATCGTCATTTTTCTCCTTAAATTTTTCAATCTCGCGCTTCCTCGAGATCCAAGTCAATACATTTCACCTTAAACATTTATTCAAATTCATCAAATCCGCCCTCATGCGCCACCTTTTTTCTCTGCGCGTGGTGGCTATGCGCCACCACTGTTCGTCTTCTACCTTGTGTTTGACCCAGTTTTCTGCAACCGGGTCGCATGCGACCCACGAAACGACCCGATTAGATTTCCCTCATTTCACATCTATTTTTTGTGCTTTAACCCTCTAAACACACCTATTCAATCCCACAATTCGTTTTATAACCTTAAAACCAGAAAAACTTACCTTGAGCTCACATCCCAATTTCCAGTTTTGGGTATGGGGTCCAGGAGTGCTTCTACAGCTCCTCCATGTTCGAAAGCATTCCTTTTTACCTCGGAAGGGTCGTGTGAACATCAAGAATGCTCTAAGTTATCTAGTTCCATGCTTCCTTGCCCAGTAACTGGATTTGGAAATGGAACTACACGGGTTCCTTCGAATCCTTCACTGTTTCATTTCCTTCTTTTCCCAAATTTCACCAACTTCTCCCTCTTTCCTTCTATTCTTCATTTATTTCTTCATTTTTCTCCCTCACAGTGGTTGGTTCTTCACATTTATCTCTTATTTAGCCTCCCTCCACCAAACTACTCTTCCACATATCCTTATCTAGATTTAAAGATATAGTAGGTCGGTGGAGGTTTTGGGAGGAAATATCATGAGAGCGTAGAACATTCCAAGTCTTTCTCACAAAATGACTGTATTACCCTTTATATGCAGAATTGCTAAAACACCCTTACTTATTTTCTAACCTATAACAAATTTATTCGGCCTCCGATTTTGGCGTGTCGCCTGTCAATGTATTCAAGAAGTTGATACTTTTGTAACCGCCTTCTCGGAATTTCAAAAAGTTATCCCACTCAAAAAAGTCAACATTTTGACTTTTCCCAAGAGAAAATCGTCATTTGCCTCATTTTTACTTTTTCTCGTGGTCTGGGCTGTTAAGTATATAATCTAACAAAACTCCGTAAAAAGAAACTCACCTCTCGAACCTTATACATTGGAGCAAACACAGCCACTGACACAACCCATCCCAATCCCCCCGGGATTAACGCGGGATGTGCCATGCTCCCGTCTGACACGAAGTTTCAAACAAGGGATAATGCATACCTCAGCTCATACGGGGCTCCCAGAGCACGCCACGATCGGTGGAGGAGTGCGATGTCTCGGTCTCTGCTACATCACATCCGTGATCAACCTGAAGGGCATTAAAACCATTATAAACTGTGAGTGGACGAAAATCAATAAGTTCATAAAACACATTTGATAAAAATATTTATACCCTTCACTAAAAAGTATGCATGCAATCGAAAATCCATAATCAAACCATTTACTTAAATAAACCATTGGGGCCTTAGCCCAAAAATCGTAAATCCAATCATATGTGGGAACTCAGCCCAAAATCATAGAATACCAAAATCCGTAAATCCAGAACCAAGTGGGCCACTACCCAAATCCATAAACACAAATCCGTAACAACAGAAATATCATTTCATAAATCTAATAATCCATATTTACCACATAACCATCCTCTGCATCCCAGATGCCAAGCATCCCAGACGTCATATCTCACAGTAAAAGCAACGTGAACTGCCCGGGGTCTCTCCGGGTCCATATCTATGACATTCCAGTTGTCTGGCGTCCCAGACGTCTAATCATAGCAATCCTGATCCTGAGTCACTATACGATCCGGTCACTCCGTATAGTGACCCCTCGCATGCAATGTACCGTGACTTCCCCAGTGTCCCAGACACCTGGTGGAGACTATCCACATATCCTCATATCAAGATGGTATATGGAAAACAATTTTATAAAGCCATTTCAAAACATCACAAAAGGCGCTGCTCGAAATTTCCATAAAACCATCACAAATCCACAAATCCGATTTCTCAATTCCAGAACCATTTATCCAAATCCATTTATGGGTCCCCGACCCGATATCACATTCATAAAACACAACTGGGCCCCTAGCCCGATGCTACATTCAATCAAATGGACTCCAAGTCCGATAGTTCATAAACCAAATTGGTCTCAAGCCCGATTCCATATTTCCAAATCCTAAACCATACCATTGAACCATTATTAAAACCACAATCACGTATAACCACATTATAAAATCGTAACATCGAAATATGTGCAAATACGTAAATTACCAAAACACCACAAACATATGCACTCAAGGCATCTCAAATCATGTATTTAAAACATATAAAACAGTTATGCATACATCACAGTTTAGAAAACTTTGTCCACTCACAGACCGTCCTACGCTGCCGCCTCCATATGCGTGTTATACGCCTTCCCGAGCCACAACACTATCACCGAGACTTCCAAACCTATCCAAACCATACTAGAGGGTTACTAACTACCTCATTAACCTCTCATTAAATCCTTGTAATTTACCAAAATTTTTAAACGTATTTAATCTCAATCTTAAACCTTCTGACCTTCCGAACTATATCGAAACGATGTCCGATCGATACGAAACTAGTCCTACAATCTTCGTTACATCAAACAGATGATTTCACATGTTAAAAACTTCCCCAAAAAGTCCCTCATGTGCCACCGTGCGCCGCCCAAAGGCGCTACGTGTGGGCCTCACGCGCCTGCACTATTCATCATCCTTATCCCCTATTAAACCGATCCAGTCCGGTTCGACTGTGCAGCCAGTCCAACTGGACCGGCGTGACCGGTTCACCTCCATATCTCTTGTTTTCGGTCCGTTTTCATCTATTTTCATTCCTAAACTTCCCTCTAATCATTTCTAATCTATTTATGTTTTCAAACATGAAAACCAAATCAAGATCTTACCTCCTTATTTGATTGCTTGAACCAGCCAACATCCCCCCGTCGGTTTTCCAGGGTTTTGGCCACTATTGGCCTCCGTTCCAAGTCCATTAACATCCTAGCAACCTCCATAACACATTCCAAACATCAAAACCATCCCAAAAAACACCAAAACTCAACTTCCAATTTGAAAACCAAAACTTACCTTTCATGGTTTCTCCGGCCACCGTCCACGACGGCTCGAATCATCGCCACCATCTTCATCGTCTCACCTCACTCTCTCTCTTTCATTCTCATCACACACAGATAATGGGGATTGAAGGGCTGCAAGGATTGGGGTTCACGGTTTTGCACTTTCACGGGTTTTGGGAGAGAAAAGCAAAGATGATCGATCGAAGAAAATGAAATATCCCACCATGTGGGGAAATGGGCCAATCAGATAAGGGACATGTGTCACTTACTGATTGGTCCACCCAGATTTCCAATCCAATCCAAACTTGCCACTTGGCAGTTTCTCGGTTTGCGTGTATAGTGCCGTATAACGTTCTAGACCCGTAACTTCTCCGTCGAACTTCCGATTTCGACGTGCCACCCGTCTACGTACTCATGATGTCCCAATGTACGTCACGGTCATCGGTCCTCGTACGTTTGACCCCCTGAGTCAAAAGTCAACATTTGCCCAATTCTATGGGGAAAATAGTCATTTTGCACCGTCTGTCCGAATTCACTCAACTAATCCTTGATTTGTCATTCTAATTCCATTGTTAATTAACATCTAATCCCGATATTCAGGACGAATCGTTACAGCTATGGGTGGCAATGGGTCGTGTCGTGTCGGGTTCGTGTCGTGTCGTGTTATGAATTTTGTTTTACCCATTTATGCCCAACCCGAATCCGACCCGTTTAATAATCATGTCAAGAATGTACAACCCGAAACAGACCTGTTAATGACCAGTGTAACCCGTTTAACCCGTTCAATAAACATGTCATACTCAAAACCCAATTAACATATGACCCGTTTAATAAGTAGGTCATACTCAAAACCCAATTAACATATGACTCGTTTAACCTATTTAAATTATAAGATTTAGTAGATATTTAGGTGGGTAAATGGGTAGATATATGAGTTAGTAATGACACGTTTAATAAATGGGTCAATATATAAGCCAATATACGGGTTAACCTGTTAACCCGAAATCTACCAATTTATTAAACGGGTTAACAGGTTGACCCGAAACCCACCCGTTTAATAAACGGGTTATAAAGGGTTGACCCGAAAATGACCCGAAATTTTAATCGTGCGGGTTGACCCGGATAAATTTCGTGCGAATTTCGAGTCGTGTATCGAGTTGTATCTAAAATTGCCACCCTTAGTTACAGCCACCAACAAAGTCGAGCTGCATGCTGTCGGAGGGTATCTTGCATATACTACTGTTTAGGATTTTAGACTATTTTATTAGGGTTATTGTAATTTAAATAAAATTGAATAACATAGGAATTAAAAAATTGAGCAAACAATAGATTTATGTTTGACAAATGGTGTTAAAACTAACCGAACTTTTGTTTACCTTTTTTTTATATTAATTTGTTGCCATATAGATAATTTTGTTAGATTTTAAATACTTTTTTTATTTATATTTATTAACATATTTGCTAGGTGTCATAATAGCATTGATTGGGATCACCACTCAACAATGCAATGCGGTGATCTTGGGCTAAATAAATTGAAGTTGAAAAAAAAAACTTGCCTAAAGGTCTGTTTACTAATTTGGAAAAATCCTATATTTGGTAACGTTTTCCGAAATAGCTTTTACCAAGCAAATTAATCACAACACGTGTCATGTCAAGGATCAAGCTTTAAACCAAGCTAAAGACGCAAGACCAAGCTACAATACTCCAGCCCATATCATTGAAGCCCGTGTAATTCAAGTCCAAAAGCATTGGACGCAAGTAAAGATTCGATAATTAAACAGCAAAGCAAGCCCAAACAACCCGCTAATCTTATTCAATTTTAATTCTTAAGATCAATAACCAAGCTCATACCAAGCAATTTCCCTTTGCGCCAAATTATTCAAATAGGGGTTGTAACGACCCGGAAATTCGAAAAAGGAATTTTTGGAAAATTTGAAGGAAATGACGATTTTGCCCCTGGAATTGGGCGAACGGTTGACTTTTGTTTTAAGCGATCAAACGGACTTTGACCGAGGACTGTGAGTTAGTTCGGGACGTCACGAGTTCATAGACAGGTGGCACGCCCAATTCCGACATTCGGAGAAAGTTATGATGTTCGGAAGTTTAAGGGTAATTTGGTAAATTGGTTAAAAAGGGGCCATTTGTTGACTTTTTTATGAGGGCCGTGTTTGAACTTTCTGTAAGTACCGTTGGGTAGGTCTCGAGACGCTGAATCCGTAGACAGGCGGCATGCATCAGTCGGGGTTCGGATGAAAAAGCTATGGGCTTGAGAAAGTGAAGGGCAATTTGGTAATTTGTCAAAAGGGGGTAAAATGGTAATTTGACTGGGTTTTGATGAGTCGGTACGGTTGTGATGGCTGATTCACTTATGTGAAGATTGGTTTAATTAAACAATGGACATCTGTGATTATTGAATTGGCTGTGGAATTGCCACAAGGTGACATCTGTCACCTTGTAAATGCGGATTAGTGGCCTGAATTATTATGTGATATTTGGATATTTATGTGTTGAGTTAACAAAGATCGTGGGTGTGTGTGACAGGGCCCACCCCCAATCCCCCGAGATTAAGGGCTAAGTTCTGTTCCCGTCTGACTTACACATGACACGAAGGCTAAACCGACGTCCAACCTCCATGTGACACGGAAGTCGGACAAGGGATCCTCGATCCGACCGTCCAAAAGCTTCCGGACTTCCCAGAGTGTGCAGCCTCTACTGTGGATCGCGTGCGTGATGTCTCCGTCTCTCTCGACCAACAGCCCGCACCGCAACAACCTGGAGGGTATCGAAACACAAAAGACTGTGAGTGGACAAAAATAAAGTATAGGTTTTAAAATAGTTCATTAAACAAGTACATTTATGCCCTCCAATTAAAAACCAATGCATGCATATCAAAGTCATGTAAGAAAAACTGAACACAGTTTCCTTTTCTCAAATCCCGGGCCTCAGCCAAAACTAGCGAAAAACCATATCATCCGGGCAGAGCCCAAAACATCAAAAAACTTTTAGTCAAGACCATCATCATCAAAACTCAGTGAAATCCGAACACATTTGAAACCACATATCCATCCATCGAACCTTCTGGATCTATCTGAGTCTTTAAACTCTCGAGTCTTTAAACTCAATCTAGACCTCAATATAATCTGAGTCTTTAAACTCTCGAGTCTTTAAACTCAACAGGCCTACCCGTCATAATCATATCCGGGTCTTTAAACCCAATAACCAGATCCATCAAATCCAATCCATAACCACTTGAAAACCATTTTCCATTTCCGAATCTGAATCCGCAATCTCATCAGGATCCCGAATCCAAACCCATAACTCATATCCATCACCATTTCCAAATTCGAATCCAAAACCATCATTCCGTAAGTCGGCATCCGGAATAACCATTCCGAACCCAAACCCGGAAATCCACTTTCAAGTCCCAAATCGAATTCCTAATCGTCATCCTGGAATCCGATTCTAAAATCCGAAATCACGTTTTTCAAAACAACTTTTGAACTGGGCCTCTAAGCCCGAAGTCATTTTTCCGAAATCTATTTTTAAATCATTGATATTTAATCATATTTCAAATCCCGACAACAAATCATTAAAACCAGGTTCAAATCACAATATCCATCGAAATCTCGTAAAACGTGAAATTCTATAATTTCCTCGAAAAACGTGCAAAACCGCAAAACATCAAGATCACAAATCAAATCATAGAATCACGTATAGAAAACATATAAAAACATATATGCATGCATCAAGAGTTAGAAAGCAAAGTCCACTCACAAACTATAGCACTGTCACCTCGATACGCGCGCACTAATGCTTTCCCGGCTAATCCGCTATCACCGGCTTCCCCGAACCTGTCCAAATTCCATAATAAGGTCACTAACTATTTCATTAAGCTTTTACTAAAGCCCCGTAATTTTCCCGAATTTGTAACTATTTTTAACTGAGCCTTAAAACCTTCGGACAGTCCGAAACATATCGAGACGATGTCTGATTGATTCGAAACCAGCGCCAAAATGTTCGTTACATCGAATACTTTAAAAGTCATGTTGGAACCATCCTAAAAAATCGTGTCACGCGCCCTCATGCGCCACCTGAAGTGGCTGCGCGTGGGAGCCACGCGCTCAGTACTGTTCATCTTCAACCTCTACCAAACCGCGTCCAGACCGGTTCGGTTCAGGCCGGTCTAATCGAACCGGCGAGCACAGTTTTCACTCATTTTTCATCCAATTCCCTTCTTCTCGATCCGCTTACCTTCGTCTTTCTCTTTCAAGTCAATCAAGACCTTAAACATATGAAATTGGGGTCTGAAAACTACCTGTCCGATCAGCCTTAAATCTTCAGTTTTTCCCTCCTCGAACTGCACCGGTTCTAGCTGCCCCTTTACCTTAATTTTTATCTTACACACTTTCTGGAGTCCCTAGAAATCACGTTCCATGAGAAAACCGTCACAAAAACCATCATATCACAATTCACCATTAGAAGCCACTTACTAGGGTTGTCGGGTTTCGCGGCCACCGTTCACGGCAGACCTTGAAACCAGACTCAGGCACCTCGTAGATACTCTCACACCTCTCTAGGGTCATCCAGAGTGATCAACCACCTCCCTAGATCGACCCTCTATCTTTTGAGACCAATTAGGTCCCCTGCCTTCGAAACCAGCCATCAGCTACCACCGTCCATGACGGCTCTACTTCTTGCCACCAACCTACTCCTCTCACCTCCCTGCATCATTTTCCTTTAGCTAGTATAGGCAACAGATGAAGGGTTGAAGAGTTGTCTAAGTGAATTCCTCACGGGTACACATCTACTCTGTTATCTGCTTCCCACAATCGTGCACCCATTTAAACTTAGCTAAAATATGTGTGAGGCGGTGGGAAGGGTTCCACTGCCTTCCAGAGTGGGACAAATGTCCCAAAATCAGTGGACATCAATTCCCAGGGCAGCCACTTGTCCATTAGTCACTCGGCACAGAACCCAATGCAGGAAAATGACCAATTTACCCTTAACTACACAATTACCATTTTACCCTTCGAGTTTCATGACCCGTAACTTTGTCGTTTGACGTCCGATGACGGCGTGCCGCCTATCGTTGAACTCAGGGCATCGAGACCTATCTAAGGGTCCTCAAAATATATGTAAAGTCCATGTCTATCAAAAAAGTCAACAAATTGCCCCTATTCAACAAAATTACCAAAGTATCCTCGAACTTCCGAACATCATAACTTTTTCCTCGGATGTCAGAATCTGACGTGCCACCTGTCTATGAACTCGTGACGTCCCGAACTATGACAAGGTCATCGGTCAAAGTCTATTTGTGACAGGACCCACCCCGATTATCACCCCGATAACCGAGGTGAACCCTGCTCCCGTCTGACAAATACAAGTAAAAGGCCGAAAGAACCTTACAAAAACCCACAATTTACACTGCCAGACCAGGGAGAAAAGTTATATCGTGTACAGAGCATAGTAACAGTACGAAACAAAACAAGCCCTACTGTAAGCTAAGCGCGAAACGGATGACTTTATGCCTCGACTTCTGCCTCAACGGTAGCCCCAACGCTCGCACCACGACCTGGAGGGTGACAAAAACATTAAAAATTTGAGTAGACTAAAAATAAATAAGAATTATAAAAGCAGTTCTATAAAGGAACCAGGGTTACACCCTCCGTTTTAAAAACATGCATGCATAACCAAATAACTTAAAACAACAGTAGTACGAAAGGAAACGACGTGCAAAAATCAAAACCAAAGTTTAGGCCCTCGGCCCTAAATCCATAAAGATAAGGAATTCGTGTCACAGCCCAAACATTTGCAAAACTAGTGAAAAGCCAGTGAAAAACATCGATTATACAAGTTTACTGGATCTCAAGTGCGCCCGAGTCTTTAAACTCAAAACACAATGCGCAAATAGCCAGGCCTTCCCGGGATATCCGAGTCTTTAAACTCAAAACACAATCACAGGTCTCGGGGGGTATCATTATCACTGAGTCTTTAAACTCAAAGCCATACCGAGTCTTTAAACTCAAAACACATCTATCCAGGGCCCTCCCCCCATAAATCAATCCGAGTCTTTAAACTCAAAACCAGATCCAGTGGGTTTTCCGAGTCTTTAAACTCAAAACCATTTTCCATATATAAGAAAATCCATCAAAATCCAAAAAACAAAGCCAAATCGGAAATCTTCGAAAACCGACACTTCGTTTGATATAAAGGGAACTTCCTCCCGAATCTCATTTCCAATCTCAAATTAAGTCCACGAATCATAACAAAACAGATTGCATAGAAACATATTCATTCATCTGAACCAAGCCGATCACTCGTATTGAAAAGCGTGAAATCAAGTAAAGTAAGCATATAAAGCATAGGCATAAATCCATATATCGAAATGGTAAAAGCATAATCGAAAAATAAATAATATAAGTAAAAACAGTTATGCATGCTCGGTTAGAAAACAAACAGTCCACTCACAACTTTCGCGCGCGTCAATCACGTCCCATGCGATCCTCGGCCTTCTCAGGCAATGCTCGACCTGTCCAGAGTCACAAAAACGGGTTACAAGCTCTTCAACTTAGCTTACCCTAATTTCCCTAATTTTCCTAAACTTTAAACGTATTTTAAACGGAATCCTAAACTTTCGAACTCTTAAAACTAACCCGAGACGATGTCCGATCATCCCAAAACTTGTCCCAATAGGTTCGTTACAACGATCAGACTAAAAACCATGTTGGACACTTCCACGGATTCTGCCCCACGGGCCCTCACGCGCCGCCCAAAGGGGCTGCGTTTGGGCTTCTCGCGCCTGCAACAGTGGCACTGTTCATCGTCTTCCTCATGTGTTCGACCGGTCTAAACCGGCGAGGGCGGTTCTTCGCCATTTTCCAACCATTTTCCGTCCAAACAATCCTAATAGCTTCGTCCTAGTCTGGGTAATTGATTCCACTACTGAATTCATGAAATAAAGAACCAAATCCCATCGTCCAAAACTCGAAGAAAACTCAGAAAATCTGAGTTTCTGTCTCCGGCCGCCCACGGCCACCGTGAAGCTCCAGTTCAATCCCTAAGGTCACTCTCACCCTCTTAGAGCTAATAGGATCCTTAGAAACCTTCGACAACCCTCCAAACCTCACGACTTTCACTTTGAATAAAACTGGAAAAATAGGGGACATAGAACACTTACCCTTGCTCCGGTCTCCGCCGTGCTCGCGGTCGTGCTGTACTGAGTCCACACGACTCTTCTCAGGTCACTGAACACCTCCACCCGTCCAATTTGATGGTTTGCTCAACTGGGGTGCACAACCGTGCACGGTGTCCCTGCTCTGTCTCCCGGTTTCTGGTCACGACACACAAACACAGCCACCGTCCAACCCTCTCTGAAACACAATCAATCACTCACCAACCCGTCCTGATCAACAACTCAAGCCCCAAGACTTCACACACTGAAAATCGATCAGAAATCTCGCAGTCTCAACTCCATGTTTTCTGCTATGTGAACGATTGCACAGTTCAAAATCGTGAAATTTGTAGCCGTGCACACAATAAACCTCCTAGTAACCTCTAGGTGTCCCCCACGTGTCCATCATCCTGTGGAATGAAATGAAAATATCCACTCACACTTCCCCAAATGGCCTTATCTGATTGGCCCAAATGCAAAAAGACTAAAATGCCCCTAGAAGTCCAATTTACCATTTTACCCTTCAACTTCCTAGAACCACAACTTTACCGTCTGACGTTCGATGACAGGGTGCCACTTGTCGTTGCACTCAGGACGTCGAGACCTATCTAACGATCCTCGGTCTACGTGAAAACAAGAGTCCAGTAAAAAGTCATCATTTTCCCTCTAATTAACCAAATTACGGTAATGTCCATAACCTTCCGATCACCATAACTTTTTCTCTGATTGTCCAAATCGGACGTGCCACCTATCTTCGGACTCGTGACGTCCCAAACTACGTCACTGTCATCAGTCAATGCCCAATTGGCCGCCCGAACTAAAAGTCAACATTTTGCCCATTCTATGGGCAAAATCGTCATTCTGCGCTAACGGTCCAACAGTAACCCATTAACCACCGATTAATCTAACTAATCCATTACTAATCTCTTCGCTAATCCAGACTTCCGGGACACGTTGTTACAATCTACTCTCCTTAAAAATAATTTCATCCCGAAATTCCACATCTCGTTCCCCACACTTGGGTCTCCTACCCGGTGGTCATCTCTTACCCAAACAACTACTCCTGACAGTTCCCAACCTGTCAACTAACTCACATGAGGTCAATCCTAAATACGCCACAACACCCCCTACTACCAGTTTCGACACTTCTGACCCATTGATCATCCGCGCTCCTTAGGTTATCTTTGCCCAGTACTATAAATGTAAGTACCTAAGTACGATCTGTAATTGTCGTTGCACGTGTGGTCAATGGGTCATCCATAATTGGCGAACATACCTTTGCCCAGTACTACCAACTTAGAACTTCATGGTGTACACAAGGGAAACTCTACGAACTGAAAGAAACAAAGGTATTATAGAATACCTCATTTTAGAGTACCCAAACAGAGTTCATATAGTATATCCTCACGTACATCCACCTACACCTTCCGGAACCCAACACAAGGTCCTTCCCCAGACTCCCGGTCTCTTGGTGTGTAGGAAAACCTAAGGTAACTCAACTATGAAACCAAAATAAACCTCCCAAACCAGTTCTAGGTCCAACAACAAATACCCAACTCGAAAGCTAACCAGAAGCGATCCAGTCCTGCTTAACTCACCCAAAAGGGATTCCTATCTACCGACTCACTACTTCACCTTCATGTCCCTCAACTACTCCGACCACCCTGTCGGAATAAATCAAAAAAGTTCTAAAGGCACTTCCTAGATTGTGGGTTATCTTCAATAACCTTATATCGATCAGTTATAGTCACTCCTTTTTCCAATTCTTTCCGTCATCCTTCAACGGAACTCACTGTAGTCTTCAACCTCATCACTCCAAGTCACCTAGAGGAAAATCCTAAACTCTACCCTAGGATCCAACAATAAAATATGTACAATTTGACTAAAGATAATAAATGTACCTGTCACCGTGTCAGGTGCTGACTAAACCTCATGTTGAGTCATTGTAAAAACTCGGGCCTGGGATCCTGAAGTTCGGCCACGTCCCCTCGAACCACTAGTGGCACCACCACCTCCTCTGGTGCCTGCTGTCCCCGATACTGAGGCCGTGCTCCGTCCTGGCTCCGCTCTACCTCGGCCTACACCTCCCCCCAGTAGTAAGGGCGAACACTCCCTTCGGTAATGGCCTCGCTCTCCAGAGTAGAAATAGATGACACTAGAAACATCCCGAATGGGTCATCCACTCGGTCTCAATGTGGACGCAACAGATGTCACACTGGCTTGTAGAGTTGGCTGTGGTCGGTGCTCACGGAACCCTGAACTCTGGAAACTACCAGGTCTGCCAAAACAGTCATCGCCCGCGGATGACGCTCTACCATAATTGGCCCTCTTCGGGGTCCTCTGGCTCGAAGTTCCGGGGAAAGGACGCTCTCGGCGTCGTACCAGAAAACTAGCTTCCACCCTGACTGCAGCATCCGACAATACTCGGAGGGTTGCAAAAGATCCAGCCATCACTATGGATCGAATCTCACCTCGTAGGCCCAACTCAAACCTACGGCACTTCTCGGCTTCCGTAGCCACAAACGCAGGAGCAAAACGGGACAACATCTGAAACTTCTGCTCGTACTCAACCACAGTCATGTTCCCTGTTGAAGCTGCAGAAAATCAGCCTCCTTAGCATCACGGAAGGAGCGGGGGTAGTACTGATCCAGAAACCACTCCCTAAACGTCTCCAAGGTTACTGTGTGGGCGTCCCAGCCTGACAACTCGAGGGTGTACCACCACTCGTACGCCGCACCGTCTAGTAAAAAGGTAGCGAGTAACACCTGATCCTCCTGTGGGCATCTCATCACTGCGAAAATCCGCTCGAGTCTCGTAATCCACCTGTGGGCTTCCTCAGGGTCTGCCCCACCACTAAACGTCGTAGCCCCGAGCTGCTGGGCTCGCTCAATCATAGCACTCTCTGTCCCTCTCGACGCGTCGTCTTCAGGTCATGGAGGGGGCTCACGTCTCGGAGACATGGTCGATCGTACCCTGAAAGAGGCATAGAGTTAGTAAAATGACCTAAGCACAACCTCGCAAAAGACACAAACCGTAAACCTATGCTCTGATACCAATTGATAGGACCCACCCCGATTATCACCCCGATAACCGAGGTGAACCCTGCTCCCGTCTGACAAACACGAGTAAAAGACCGAAAGAACCTTACAAAAACCCACAATTTACACTGCCAGACCAGGGAGAAAAGTTATATCGTTTACAGAGCATAGTAACAGTACAAACAAAACAAGCCCTACTGTAAGCTAGCGCGTAACAGATGACTTTATGCCTCGACTTCTGCCTCAACGGTAGCCCCAACGCTCGCACCACGACCTGGAGGGTGTCAAAAACATTAAAAATGTGAGTGGACTAAAAATAAATAAGAGTTATAAAAGAAGTTCTATAAAGGAACCAGGGTTACACCCGGACTAAACTAACTAAGAGTTATAAAAGCAGTTCTATAAAGGAACCAGGGTTACACCCTCCGTTTTGAAAACATGCATGCATAACCAAATAACTTAAAACAACAGTAGTACGAAAGGAAACGACGTGCAGAAATCAAAACCAAAGTTTAGGCCCCGGCCCTAAATCCATAAAGATAAGGAATTCGCGTCACAGCCCAAAACATTTGCAAAACCAGTGAAAAGCTAGTGAAAAACATCGATCATACAAGTTTGCTGGATCTCAAGTGCGCCCGAGTCTTTAAACTCAAAACACAATGCACAAATAGCCAAGCCTTCCCGGGATATCCGTGTCTTTAAACTCAAAACACAATCACAGGCCTCGGGGGGTATCATTATCACCGAGTCTTTAAACTCAAAGCCATACCGAGTCTTTAAACTCAAAACACATCAAATCAGGGCCCTCCCCCCGTAAATCAATCCTAGTCTTTAAACTCAAAACCAGATCCAGTGGGTTTTCTGAGTCTTTAAACTCAAAAACATTTTCCATATATAAAAAAATCCATCAAAATCCGAAAAAAAATCCAAATCGGAAATCTTCGAAAACCGACACTTCGTTCGATAAAAAGGGAACTTCCTCCCGAATTTCATTTCCAATCTCAAATTAAGTCCACGAATCGTAACAAAACAGATTGCATAGAAACATATTCATTCATCCGAACCAAGCCGATCACTCGTATTGAAAAGCGTGAAATCAAGTAAAGCAAGCATATAAAGCATAGGCATAAATCCATATATCGAAAGCGTAAAAGCATAATCGAAACATAAATAATATAAGTACAAACAGTTATGCATGCTCAGTTAGAAAACAAACAGTCCACTCACAACTTTCGTGCGCGTCAATCACGTCCCATGCGATCCTCGGTCGTCTCAGGAAATGCTCGACCTGTCCAGAGTCACCAAAACGGGTCACAAGCTCTTCAACTTGGCTTACCCTAATTTTCCTGAACTTTAAACGTATTTTAAACGGAACCTTAAACCTTCGAACTCTTAAGACTAACCCGAGACGATGTCCGATCATCCCAAAACTTGTCCCAACAGGTTCGTTACAACGATTAGACTAAAAACCATGTGGGCTTCACGCGCTTGCAACAGTGGCACTGTTCATCGTCTTCCTTAGCCGTTTGACCGGTCTGAACCGGCGAGGGCGGTTCTTCGCCATTTTCCAACCATTTTCCGTCCAAAAAATCCTAATAGCTTCGTCCTAGTCTGGGTAATTGATTCCACTACTGAATTCATGAAATAAAGAACCAAATCCCATCGTCCAAAACTCGAAGAAAACTCAGAAAATCTGAGTTTCTGTCTCCGGCCACCCACGGCCACCGTGAAGCTCCAGTTCAATCCCTAGGGTCACTATCACCCTCCTAGAGCTAATAGGATCCTTAGAAACCTTCGACAACCCTCCAAACCTCACGACTTTCACTTTGAATTAAACTGGAAAAAACAGGGGACAGAGAACATTTACCCTTGCTCCGATCTCCGCCGTGCTCTACTGAGTCCACACGACTCTTATCAGGTCACTGAACACCTCCACCCGTCCAATTTGATGGTTTTCTCAACTGGGGTGCACAACCGTGCACGGTGTCCCTGCTCTGTCTCCTGGTTTTTGGTCACGACACACACACACACAGCCACCGTCCAACCCTCTCTGAAACACAATCACTCACTCACCAACCCGTCCTGGTCAACCACTCAAGCCCCAAGCCTTCACACACTGAAAATCGATCAGAAATCTCACAGTCTCAACTCCCTGTTTTCTGCTCTGTGAACGATTGCACGGTTCAAAATCGTGCAATTTGTAACCGTGCACACAATAAACCTCCCTGAAACCTCTAGGTGCCCCCTACGTGTCCATCATCCTGTAGACTGAAATGAAAATATCCACTCACACTTCCCCAAATGGCCTTATCTGATTGGCCCAAATGCAAAAAGATTAATTGCCCCTAGAAATCCAATTTACCATTTTACCCTCCAACTTCCTAGAAACACAACTTTACCGTCCGACGTCCGATGATAGCGTGCTTCCTGTCGTTGCACTCAGGACATCGAGACCTATCTAACAGTCCTCGATCTACATGAAAATAAGAGTCCAGCAAAAAGTCAACATTTTCCCTCTAATTAACCAAATTACGGTAATGCCCTTAACCTTCCGATCACCATAACTTTTTCCTTGATTGTCCAAATCGGACGTGCCACCTGTCTATGGACTCGTGACGTCCCAAACTACGTCACAGTCATCGGTCAATGCCCAATTGACCGCCCGAACTAAAAGTCAACATTTTGCCCATTCTAGGGGCAAAATCGTCATTCTGCCCTACGGTCCAACAGTAACCTTCTAACCACCGATTAATCTAACTAATCTATTACTAATCTCTTCGGTAATCCGGACATCCGGGACGGGTCGTTACAATTTGACCCCCCCCCCCCCCGAACTAAAAGTCAACATTTTAACCGTTCTAATGGCAAAATGGTCCCTCTGGACGGTTCGTCCGTACGCATCCAACTAATCATCGATTAACTTCACTAATCCGTCATTATCAACTACTCTAATCCCGATTTCTGGGACGGGTCGTTAAAGTGTGCTTCCCTTAAACAAACAAAAACAGAGCATCATTATGCTCTCAACTAGCAAACCTCAGAATTTGAGAAGAAGAACAGAGAAGGGGAGAGGGATAAGATTCTGAAACTATATAAACAAACCCAAAAACTCAAAACAGTTAGAATTCAAATTCTTCCATAAAAATCGAATTTGAATTTGTAGGTCCTGAAACATCAAATTGAGCTTGATTTGAGCTTTCTGGGATTGCCTCGATCAGGACCACCTCAAGAATGAAGAGAATTGATGCTGTTTTGGTTCTGAACGGACCTAGTAATAGAGAAGAAAATCGAAGTTTGAGTCGTAAATTTGGAGGGGTTGAAGGGAGAAATTGACATGAGAAACAAGTTTATACGAACCCTATAAAGCTTCTGAGTGAATCAATTTCAAGAAAACAATCGAAATTGGTCGAGATTGGAGGATGAACAGTGACACCTGTTCTTCAAATTTTCGACTTCGAATTCGTTTGGATTAAGGTGAGTTATTACAGAATTGAGGTCACAGAGCCCTAATTTGAGACATGGCGATCCTACTGGTTGAATTAACTGACGAAATTAAGTTGAAATTGACAGGAACTCAGCCGGGTCAAGTCGCAGGCCAACCGGACCCGTTTTACAGGAATTTGGGCGAGGACGACGACTATAGCACTTTACTGTGCAGGCGCGTGGCTCCCACGAGAAGCCACTCAAGGCGGCGTATGGCAGCGTGTTGGCTTGAATCCCGAGGTGAGGTCAACATGAAACTTGTACTATTTTATTTAACGAATATTTTTGCACTAGTTTCGAGGAAATCGGTTATCATTTCGATAGTGTTCTTGGTATCCGAAGGTTTATGTTACGTTTAAAATACGTATTTAAATCCCAAAAAAAGGGGGAAAATTATAGGAGGTATATTGAGATGTTAGTGACCCTTGATAATGATTTTGGACAAGAATGGTGACTTCCAGAATTTACGGAAAAATGTGCAGCTCGGAAAGAGAGCGATATGGACGGTGTGTGAGTGGACTTTCGTTTTCTACCCAAAATGCATGCATATATGTTTTAAACGCTTTATGATATGATCTGAAATGATTTGGCATGATTGATGTTTCGATATGATGATTTTTGGATTTTCGGAATATTGTATTGTTTTATATGATTTTGGGCACGATTTTTGAAAAAACCATGAAACTGTTGTTTTGGGCGAAGGCCCGGGATTTGAGATTGATTTTGACTCGTATTATGAGTCAGGAATTGATTTGATGAAATTGTAATGCTTTTTGGATATTCTTTATGGATTTATGTGAAATTGGAAACTGAGGTTGCAATTGCACGGATTTGCGTGAAAATGATATTTTGGGCTTAAGGCCCAATTGGATAGTGATTTTGACTCAGATTTGGAGTCACATGTGAATATGATTAAAGGGATGATTTTGATTTATAAATTGAATTTTGGACACTAATTTTATGATGGATTTGTGGAACTTGCTTTGTGAAAGCTATGTTTCGGGCAGAGGCCCTGTTGAAACGTTTTTGACTTGATCTGAGATTTGAATGGTTTTAAAATGAGATTACTGGAATTGTTGACTGTTCCACATATACCATCCTCTGTGATTTGATTGTCTCTTCCATACGTTGTAGATCCTGTAGTAGTCACGATCCACTGCCTGAAGATGAGTAGCTCCGAGGGAGGCTCAGTCTCAGGAGTGGGAGATTATGATGATATCCTCCAGACGTCGTAGAGCCTGGAGATGATATCACCCTAGACGTCGTAGATCCTGGGTAGGTACTCGAACTTGAGACACCCGAGTTTGCACGCTTTGTATTGATATCATGACGGGTTACTTGGATATTGAGGATTGTTGGTATTATGATTTATTGATATTTGTGTCCAGATACTTTATATCGTGCACTGATTTGATGAACATGAGTTTTATGGACCATGGGAAAACATGTTTCGATTTTATTGGTCCACTGTTCATACTTGATTTATTTCACACTATGACTCATGTTTTATGATATGCATGTATGTTCGTGAAACTGGAGGGTAAGAATGTATTTTGATAAATGTATTTGTAAAACTTTGTTTTGTCCACTCACAACTTTTCTGTTTTATTAACCCTTCAGGTCGTGGCACGATAATCGAGGCTATTCGAGAGGTGGATGCATAAGTAGGCACAGGTACAGTTATAGTTATCCCTTGTTTGGCAAGTGCTGATGGTAATTTCGAAACTTTAGTTGACTTTTCAGACAGGAGCAGGACCGAGCACGGTTATCTATGTCCTTCGGAGACGTGTCCTATCAAATTGGTATCAAAGCACTAGGTTGCTGATTCTGTTGCCACGTCATGCCTCTGAAACGTAAGCCTCATGCGCGACCTGGTAGTGAGACGGGTAGACGAGGGTGTATGAGACCTCGTGATAGATCTCGGATGAGATTGACCCTGGTTTGAGGGTTAAATGTTAATCAGTGTACACCGTGAACTACTGTCTGTTAGGCATAGAATTGTGTAGGTCCCAGGGACAGATGAGTCCAGTGTCTAGAAAGGTTGCACCTTTGGGCAAGTTACACTTGTGATGAGATTATTATCAGTGGAATGTGTGTCTAAAGAATCTAGAATGTGATGGGATATCCCTTAGGCCTTATAGGTCGTATAAGATGCGATTAACCATCGGTATTTGCTCGGTGACTGGGTATGTCAGTGATGGTATGACTGATTGTTATGAGATTGGACTCAAGAGGAGTCGAGATATGGATACGGGACTCAAAATGAGTCAGGATATTGTTTTAGGACATGAGATGAATCATGTAATGTATCTGGGCTCGGGAGGAGCCGGAAGAGTTGAATATAATTATGGTTGCTGATACGGCAGACCCTTGATCAAGGAATATTTGGCACCTGGGATGCCCAGGACTAGTATAAGCTCAGATACGGATGAGTTATGAATTTATGGATTGGTTTGGTTTAACTTTGTTTACTAGACTTATGGGTCGCAATAGTTTCATTTAGCGATTGAGGTTCGGGCGGAGACCCGAGTGATAAAGGTTACAGTAATAGTTATGATTGTGACTCGTCTGGTCACATCATAAAGAAATGGTTATATAGATTGATTGATATTGTAACGACCCGTCCCAAATTCCATGATTAGATTAGTGACTAATCACAATTAGTGAGGTTAATCGGTGATTAGTTAGGCTAAATCGGACGAACGATGCGGAATGACCGTTTTGCCCCTAGTGGTGACAAAACGTTGACTTTTCAATCGGGCTGTCAAATGGACTTTGACCAATGACCGTGACGTAGTTCGTGACGTCACGAGTTCATAGACAGGTGGCACGTTCAATTCCGACGTTCGAGGAGGAAGATATGACGTTTGGGGAGGAAGATATGACGTTTGGAAGTTTAGGGGCATTTTGGTAATTTTGGATAAAAGGGGTCAAATGTTGACTTTTTGACCGGGAGGTCCGATGGCCGAGGGCCAAAGACCGTTACGTAGATAAGGACGATACGAATCCGTAGACAAGCGGCACGTCGAATTTGGACGTTCGACGGCGAAGTTACGGTTCACGAAAGTTTCGGGATACTATTCCCGGCGACACGTTCTACGAGACAAAAAGTAAGTTTTGTCTTTTGTGGGCCTAGTTACTTTTCAGCAACCAATGGATGAGTGACACTTGTCACCCATCCACTGGCCAACCTCACCCATTCATGCACCAAAACCCATCCCCGTGCATCGTCCATTTTCTTTATTCCCAAACACAAACCCGATCCCATTTCTCACCCAAAAATCCAAACCCTTGACCTGTGAGCATAACTGAGAGGGCAGAGAGATGGAGAGGACCGGCTGGACGTGGTGGCTGGCCAGGCAGAACCGCCGTGGGCGGCGGAGGAGAAAACCCGAACGAGGTAATCGGTTTTGCCCGTTTAATCCATTTTCGATTTCTAGTTGTTATGGGTCGATTTGGACGATTGGTCTGAGTTAAATAGGTTGCTAGGGAGTTGTTAGAGAGGTTTTGGTGGTGGTTGGACGTCGGGGAAGCCCTGGGAGGTTTCAGGAAAATTGAACCGTGAGGTTCAAAATTGAACCGTGGATTTTCGTGGGTTTTATGGGTTCTAGTTAATTGGGTTAGGTTCCTAGGACGATTATAGGAAGGTTAGGATTGATTAGGATTGAAAACGGTGAAAAACTGGGCCGGAATGATCCTGGACCGGTTACGCCGGTCCAGTTGCAGGGGTTGGACCGGACCGGCCGGCCCGGACCGGCTGTGCGAGGTGGAAGGTGATGACGTGGCATGATGACGTGACACGTGTCAGATTGTCAGGTGACGTGGACCACTCATCAGGCAACACGTGTCACATGTCAGTGCACAGTCAGCACTGACATGTCAGTGACGTGGCCCAATCAGGGGCTGACGCGTGGCACAGACGTGGACTAGTGCCGTGATGACACGTGGCACATGTCAGATTGCCATGTGGCACTGACAGCACAGTGACATGGACCAATGGGAGCATGACACGTGGCACCTGTCAGAGTCTGACATGTCAGACCTGACAGCTGTCAGATGACGTCATGCTGATGCCAGCGATGACGTCAGCAGGTACTGTAGCGGCGCGTGAAGCCCACGCGCAGCCACTTCAAGTGGCGCGTGAGGGCGCATGACAGGGAATCTGGGGAAGGTTCCA
Source organism: Prinsepia uniflora (assembly GCA_032719365.1). Classification (NCBI taxonomy): domain Eukaryota; kingdom Viridiplantae; phylum Streptophyta; class Magnoliopsida; order Rosales; family Rosaceae; genus Prinsepia; species Prinsepia uniflora. The sequence goes on from CM064864.1 coordinate 30,753,953, forward strand.
ACATACGAAATCTTTTATTCGATGTAACGAACATTTTGGGACTGGTTTCGTGTCGATCGGACACCGTCTCGATATGTTTCGGGGCATAGGAAGGTTTAGGTTCGGGATTAAAAATAGTTAAAAATACGGGAAAATTACGGGGCTTTGGTAGGAGGTTAATTAAGTAGTTAGTAACCTTCTATTACAATTTGGACAGGTTTGGGAGTCCCGGTGATGGTGATCGGCTCGGGGAGCCGTATAGCACGCAAATCGAAGCGGCAGCTCGGACGGCCTGTGAGTGGACCTTGTTTTCTAAATTGGTGCATGCATAAATGTTTATTATATGTTTTATTACTTGTTTGATGATTCCATGGGTGCATTTGTATGTGGTTACGTATAAGCACGTATTTCGAGGTTTCGGCCTTATACGGTGCTTATACGGGTCTGTATTTCTTTATTGGTTTTAATGAAATGGTTTTGGATTTCTAAAAGGATAAACTCGGGTATGAGACCCATTTGGTTTTGTCTCGGGAATATGACGCTGGTTACGACCTTCGGGTTTAAATCGTGGTCGCGGCGGGTGCTATGTGCACGGCGATCGACGATACGACACTCGCCTCCGGATTGGGATGTGTTCCTTCCGGAGAGGTCACGATGCACGATTCGTGGTCGGGAAGCCTGGGGAGGCTCGACTTCGGAGTGCTGACGGTTCAAGATAGCGATCGGTGATGAGTGCACCATGATCTTGTGGTGGTCGCGTCGGTTGATTTGTTCACGGCGACATACCAGGATTGAGGGCGGTCTTGGATGGATGGTTGCACGCATCACTATGATCGGAGTCGTGACTGACCCTTCGATATCGGGCACTGTGCCCAGTTGATGTCATATGTTCGGGCACGAGACCTAGTTGTTTTACACTGATGATTTCGGGTCAGGGACCCTACATGGATTTCCAAGTTCATGATGGTTTATGGGAACCGGCATGAACTCTGCAAAGGTCATTGTGGTTCATGACGGTTTATGGGAACCAGCATGAACCTTTGTCAGGTCATTCTGGTTCATGACGGTTTATGGGAACCGGCATGAACCCTTGTTATGGATTTTATGGATCATGACGGTTCAAGGGAACCGGGCATGAATGTTTATGTTATGTATATATATGTATTCATATACCTTCCTTTACTTCTATTATCTCCTCCGGGGAGGGTCGTTGGCCTGGGTGGACCCCGGAGTAGTCACGGAGCACCGACTGAGTGGAGTCACCCCCCAGTTGGGTTCCTTACTCTCAGGAAGGCTATGATTACTATTACCTCGGGTAGGGTTGGTGGTCTGCGGACCCGGGTAGCACGCGCGTAGCTTTGGAAACCGTGACAGGATTGGTTGTGTGAATTATATGTATATGTGATGTATGCTACATATGATATATGATGTGTGTTTACACAGGTTTTGGGCAGTGGCCCGTATGGTTAGTTTCTTATGAATTGGGCTGAGTCTTTTATGGATTTGGGCAGTGGCCGCGTATTTGATTTCATTATGGTTTTTTTCTGGATAAATGGTTTTCGAATGCATGCATGCTTTTTAGTGGAGGGTACAAATGTCTTCTTATTAAATGTTTTATAAACTCTTTATTTTTGTCCACTCACAGTTTTTAATGTTTTGACTGCCCTTCAGGTTGACATCGGATGTGGACTGTAGCAGAGACCGAGATATCACATGCCTCCTCCGGATCCTGGCGTACTCTGATAGCCCGGGAGGGCAAAGGTCGGAAATATCCCTTGTCTGACACCCCGTGTCAGACGGGAGTAGGGTCATCCCGCACTAATCCCGGGGGGATTGGGATGGGTCCTGTCAGATATAGTGAGATGGCACATTTGGGGTGCAATGGAGCAAGGATTGGCTCCTACATTGATGGTTGATGTGACAGGCAAGGGAAGAGTTAGTGGGGCTCGTGATGGACCATAGGGGTGTGGTCAATTGGGACCACATGCCCGGGGATTTACAGTTCCTTTGTAGGAAATCTTGTGTAGCCCTAGAGTACTAACCTAGATATATATTACTTGTGGTCAAGAACATGTATTTGGTAGGTCCTGGGCTATCCACTCTTCCATATCTTGAGATTGTACATTGGACAGATATGGAGATGTTTGTGATTGGTTATGGTAATGAAGTTGGTGAACCGACTGGAGTTACATGTATGATAAATATGATAATATTAATGTGGTAACCTTGGTAATTATATATGGTGGAAATTGGTAAGACATAAGGGGGTAGACCTACCGATGTGAGGCTACCCAGGATGACAGGTGTTATTCACCTAGTGGCTGACTTACACTTGGATGATTTGGACATAATCCTTGGGATGGATTGATTAATGACTCATGATACCTCGATCACGTATGTCGATTAGAGAGTGACATGTGGAATCCATGATTTCTAGAGGTTGTATTTCAGGGAAACTCGAGGATGTTACCCTCTAGAATGATTTTGATCCTCACAACTGATGGACTGTTAGTAAGAGGTAATTAAAGTTTGTTAGTCATATGTGTGGCATATGTGTTTAGTGTATGAGATGCCTAATGAGGGCTGAGGATGCATAGATTTTTCAACATATTTCCTGAGGTCTTGCCAGGATGAGAGATTGAGTTTATGATGGTTTGAGCGTATATGTTGATTATGGACAACTTAATAAGGTAACGGGATGGAATAAGTATCCTGTATCACGAGCTAATGATTTATGGTTCTATTAGGTTGTGATTATTGAGCCTATCGGGAGAGGCCAACATGGTGATGACTATTGGTTATGAGTAAAAGAGAAAAAGATAATGTCCGAATTTGATATGGCTAAGGATAGTCAATAGTGATGCCCTTGGAAGGGCAAATGAACCGGTTACAACTGTGAGATGATGAGTCAGGTATTCTGACCACATTTGGATGGTGTATGGTACCATGATTGATGATTGGTTGGTGTACTCACATTTCCGGATGGACATGTGATATACTGGGCAGATGTAGTGAATACCTCAGGGAGAAAAATATGTGGTTGAATAAGTGTTAGGTCGACCAGGGTAGGATTGTGAAACAGATACTAATAACGATCTGGATTAGTGTAAACCTCAGGAGAAACAGATGTATTGGTCAATGGAAAATAATTAAAAGCTGTAACGGGGAATATGAGTTGTTTTGAGATTGGTTGGATGTCAGGGAGGATTGTGATGGTCGACCCGAAGGGAGGTCAGAGTTATTGGAAATGAGAATCGAGACAGACTGGTTATAAATTGGAGCTCTTATGTTTGATGTGACCCTTTCTGTGTGTATAATGAGATGTCACTATCAGATTCAGGATTTAGTGAAGTGTGTATCGATACTAGTTGAACCCTCAGAAGCTTTACTTTTCTTGCATGAATCGGGATCAACCCAAGTGGTCGAGTATGCAGAGGTCATATACCTTTGGGAAGAAACGTACGAGCATTGTATCGACCGTCAAGATTGGTAATGATTGATAAAAAGAAAGGCTTAATGTGTGATAAGGTGATGGTAGGGATACATTGAGATTACGACCACATTATCGGATCGGGTATTATTTGGGGAGAGAATTGTCATGTTTGATAACTTAAGAATAGGTGAAATCCTGTTGTTGATGGAACTCCATGGGATTGGGGTAAAATTTGATTTTTGATTATTTGGAAAATTGGAATCGAACTACAGGACCATACTTGGTATACGATGGAGTCAAGATTTAGGAAGGGATATGATTTCAATATGGTATGAAAGATGATACTGAGTGCTTATTGACAGGAGGTAGATATCAGTGAAACCTGTGATGATAAACACAACAGAAGGAAAAGTTAAATTTGTTATACATAGTGACCCAGGGAAAGGGGTATGATGTGATTGACCTAGCGAGGGGGAATGAGTTCCCGATTTATTGGACCTTATGAGGTTGATGGCCTGGTGGTCTGGTGGCATATGGTGATTTAAGCCATTGGACCATGTCATGAGTGGATGACATGTGATTGGGATGGTAGTACTGGTACTTGTGATTTTTGGATTGTGTATAGTCGGGACGTTGAGCGAGGCTCCGTATCCTGAGTAAGTTTAGATATGACCGCCAATGGGTCAGAGGTTTACAGAGAGATATGTCTCAATGTTAACCCGGCGACGGGGACTGGGTTGTCGAGTTTCCATAAGTTTGATGTGAACTAGAAGGGTATGCGGTTGATTATGTTTCTGGTTCACATACGTATTTCTCGGGAGAACCAACATGGTACCTAATCATTGGAATTTCGAGGATGAAATTATTTAAGGGGGGGAGGTTGTAACGACCCGGAAATTCGAAAAAGGAATATCTGGAAAATTTGAAGGAAATCACGATTTTGCCCCTAGAATTGGGCGAACGGTTGACTTTTGGTTCAAATGGTCAAACAGACTTTAACCGATGACTGTGACGTAGTTCGGGATGTCACGAGTTCATAGACAGGTGGCATGCCCGATCCAGACATTCGAGGAGAAAGTTATGATGTTCGGAAGTTTAAGGGTAATTTGGTAAATTGGTTAAAAGGGGCCATTTGTAGACTTTTTGATCGGGATTGTGTTTGGACTTTTCGTAAGTACCGTTGGGTAGGTCTCGAGACGCTGAATCCGTAGATAGGCGGCATGCATCAATTGAGGTTCGGATGAAAAAGTTATGGGCTTGAGAAAGTGAAGGGCAATTTGGTAATTTGTCAAAGACGGGTAAAATGGTAATTTGACTGGGTTTTGATGAGTCAGTACGGCTGTGATGGCTGATTCACTTATGTGAAGATTGGTTTAATTAAATAATGGACATCTGTGATTATTGAATTGGCCGTGGGATTGCCACAAGGTGACAACTGTCACCTTGTAAATGCGAATTAGTGGCCTGAATTATTATGTGATATTTGGATATTTATGTGTTGAGTTAACAAAGATCGTGGGTGTGTGCTTCCCTTAAACAAACAAAAACAGAGCATCAGTATGCTCTCAATTAGCAGACCTCAAGCTCTTTGTCTAATTGATCTGTGAGAGGAATAAGAGAGAATTTGAGAAGAAGAACAAAGAAGGAGAGAGGGATAAGATTCTGAAACTGTATAAACATACCCGTAAGCTCAAAACAGTCAGAATTCAATTTCTTCCATAAAAATCGAATTTGAGTTTGTAGGTCCTAAAACTTCAAATTGAGCTTGATTTGAGCTTTCTGGGATTGCCTCGATCAGGAGCACCTCAAGAATGAAGAGAATTGATGCTGTTTTGGCTCTAAACGGACCTGGTAACAGAGAAGAAAATCGAAGTTTGAGTCGTGAATTTGGAGGGGTTGAAGGGAGAAATTGACATGAGAAATAAGTTTATACGAACCCTATGAAGCTTCTGAGTGAATCAATTTCAAGAAAACAATCGAAATTGGTCGAGATTGGAGGATGAACAGTGACACATGTTCTTCGAATTTTCGACTTCGAATTCGTTTGGATTAAGGTGAGTTATTACAGAATTGAGGTCACAGAGCCCTAATTAGATACATGGCGATCCTACTAGTTGAATTAATTGACGAAATTAAGTTGAAATTGAGAGGAACTTAGCCGGGTCAAGTCGTAGGCCAACCGGACTCGTTTTATAGGAATCCGGGCGAGGACGATGACTGTAGCACTTTACTGTGCAGGCGCGTGGCTCCCACGCTCAGCCACTCACGGCGGCACATGGTGGCGCGTGGGCAGAAATCCCGAGGTGAGGTCAACATGAAACTTGTCCTATTTAATGTAACGATCATTTTGGCACTAGTTTCGAGGAAATCGGTTATCATTTCAATAGTATTCTGGGTATCCGAAGGTTTATGTTACGTTTGAAATACGTATTTAAATCTTGGAAAAATTGGGAAAAATTATAGGAGGTATATTGAGATGTTAGTGACCCTTGATAATGATTTTGGACAGGATTGGTGACTTCCGGAGTTGACGGAAAAACGTGCAGCTCGGAAAGCGAGCGATATGGACGGTGTGTGAGTGGACTTTTGTTTTCTACCCAAAATGCATGCATATATGTTTTAAATGCTTTCTGATATGATTTGAAATGATTTGGCATGATTGATGTTTTGATATGATGATTTCTGGATTTTGGGAATATTATATTGTTTTATATGATTTGGGCACGATTTTTGAGAAAACCGTGAAACTGTTGTTTTGGGCGAAGGCCCAAGATTTGAAATTGGTTTTGACTCGGATTATGAGTCAGGAATTGATTTGATGAAATTGTAATGCTGTTTGGATATACTTTATGGATTTATGTGAAATTGGAAACTAAGGTTGCGATTACACAAATTTGCGTGAAAATGATATTTTGGGTTTCAGACCCAATTAGATAGTGATTTTGACTCGGATTTGGAGTCACATGTGAATATGATTAAAGGGAAGATTATGATTTATAAAGTGAATTCTGGACACTGTTTTTATGATGGATTTGTGGAACTTGCTTTGTGAAAGCTATGTTTCGGGCAGAGGCCTTGTTGAAACATTTTTAACTTGATCTGAGATTTGAATTGTTTTAAAATGAGATTACTCAATTTGGTGAATGTTCCACATATACCATCCTCTGTGATTTGATAGTCTCCTCCATACGTCGTAGATCCTAGAGTAGTCACGATCCACTGCTTGGAGATGAGTAGCTCCGAGGGTGGCTCAGTCTCATGAGTGTAAGATTATGATGATATCCTCCAGACGTCGTAGATCCTGGAGATGATATCACCTCATACGTCGTAGATCCTGGGAGGTACTCGGACGTGAGACACCCGAGTTTGCACACGTTGCATTGATATCGTGACGTGTTACTTGGATATTGAAGATTGGTGGTATTATGATTTATTGATATTTGTGTCCAGATACTTTATATCGTGCACTGATTTGATGAACAAGAGTTTTATGGACCATGGGAAAACTTGTTTTGATTTTATTGGTCCACTATTCATACTTGATTTATTTCACACTATGACTCATGTTTTATGATATGCATGCATGTTTGTGAAACTAGAAGGTAAGAATGTATTTTGATAAATGTATTTCTAAAACTTTGTTTTGTCCACTCACACCTTTTCTGTTTTAATGACCCTTCAGGTCGTGGCGCGATGATCGAGGCTATTCGAGGGGTGGAGGCATGAGTAGGCACAGGTACGATTATCCCTTGTTTGGCAAGTGCTGAGGGTAATTTTGGAACTTCAGTTGACTTGTCAGACGGGAGCAGGACTGGGTAAGGTTATCTGTGTCCTTTGGGGACGGGTCCTGTCAGGGGTGGACACAAATCCATTAAAATTGTTAACTGTTCCGTTTCAAACCGTTATTTATCCAATGATTTAGGCTTTACCGGATAGTTAAACGATTTAAAAATCCAAACCGTTTCGTTAGTAACGATTTGGATTTGGACTTTTATTTTAAAAATCTTTTAAATTCAAACTTGACTGCTAAGAAATATAATAATTTTGATTAATTTTAAAACCTATTATTTGTGATCAATAATATGGCACTTAAAGATGCAAATCCAACAACAATATGGCTCTTTGCACCTGCTAATGATCACAAACAAGTCCCTAGCCTTCTGCTCATATTTTTTTCATTTACCAAATTGTAATGGCAATTGGAAGATTTTATAAACCATTACTTCAAAGAAGAAAATAGTCTCTTTAGTCTCAAGTTAAAGTTTCGACCCATACATTGGATATTGAGTCGGTTAGTTAGTGTTCCTCAAAGCAATGCTAGACTTTAGATTTGTGCTTTATAATTCCTTCAAGGTGAGAGGGCAGACAAACTTCCTTGCACTCTCCTTGCATTTCCTAAACCACTTTTCAATTGTTTCACGCTCGAAAGTTTACCCATTTTCTAAGGTAACTGGGTCCCCCATAACTTGTTTCACGCTTGAAAGTTTGCCCATTTTCTAAGTTTGCATATATATATATATATATATATATATATATATTATATCTAAACGGTTTCAAATTTCTATCGATACAAACCAAACCGTTTGTAATCGTTTGGATTGAAACGGTTTAATTTCTATTTTTAGAAAATTCAAACCGTATTGAATCGTTAAGATTTTAACGGCTTGAATTTGGATATTACCAATATCCGTATCAGACCATTTGATTAAAAGAAAGGTTATTCGGCCACAAATGGAACTCCTGCAAACTGTCTAGTGGCAACCACTACTAGTGGCAACCTCTACTAGCGGCATGCATGCTTTAAAGGTAGTTAAAAGCCTGCTTTTTAGTCAACTCATTCCGGGCAGAATCGTGGCATCAAGACTCCTAAGCCCACAAATTTCAATCCATCCACACAAGCCAATACACTATTCATTCACAAAGAGAAACCCCAAGTGAGTCTACTCTTTCGAATGTAAGGCTACCCTCAGTTTCTAACTGAGAGGTGACCCTGAACTCAACACAACACTTCTTGGGAAGAACACAATATGCGCCCATATTCCTTCTAGCTTTCTTGTAACCATAATAGTCACCTTGCTAATTATCCTTACAAAAGAACCTACAAACTATCCACATTAGGTAGCCATCGACATTGGGCAGGATCGGGCAAGCCCGACTCGAGTTTTTTGGGCTTGGTCCGGGCTTATTAAATAATTTTAAAAGTTTCGAACCTGAGCCACACGGGCTTAATTACATATATAAAAGCCCAAATCCTTTGTCAGACCGGATTTTTATCAGGCTCTTTGGGTCGTGCCTAATAAGCCCACTCGAGGCGGGCTCAAGTGAGCTTTTAGAAATAACTTTTTTTCTTTTCAAATTTTAAAGTTCCAAGAAAAATGAATAAGAAAGTAAAATAATAATAATGAAAAAAAAAATACTTTAGGGTGCAAAAACGTGACATCGTTAAAACCTTACCTTAAAACACCTTTTAAGGGAAAAATCAAGTAAGGAAAAAGAGTATCACATGCACCCTTTGAGATCGAGATTATGCTTCATATTAGTTTAATGTCCATATTGCAAATTTCATGGGTAAAAATAAAAACTTTATCATGAAAGTGACTCACTTTCACTCTCAACCACCTCAACATCATTATCAGTAGCATCCATCCAATCAAGTCTTGATGCTTTGACATTCATTAATTCTTCAGCTAATTTCTTTTGTGAAAGATCATCTTGCATTCTTGAACTCGCTGGCTTCCAATCCTTCAAGTAAATTAATACTTCTATTGTACTTGGACTCAAAATTGTAAATTATTAATGCAGAAAGGAGAACAATGAAAATGTACCTAATAAGCAATATATGTTACTTCACCACAAAATTAAATATTAGTCATTCTGCCATTCAATTTCTGTTGCTTTTCTTAAATGACGCTACTACACTAGTATTAATTTAGGCATAGGTCTCTCAAGTAAAGTTCCTTAATGATATTTTTATCCAAATCAGAAGGAAGAAAATCGAAAAAATTCACCGAATCATTACCATTACACTAATCAAAATCAAAATAAGGGTGAAACATTTCCCAACCAACCAAAATTAACAAAAAAAAAAAAACACTTCACAGATCCAGGGATACCCTCAACCAGCAGATCAGTACCACTTCCAATTTCTACTCGCATCATCAAAATAAGAAATAAAAGCCTACAAATATAATCATCACCAGGAACTAAAACACAACGATTAAACTCGGTCCCCATTTAACTCAACCGCCATCAACATCTAAAACACAGAATTAAAATGCCTACAACATCTAAAACGCTAAATTGCATAATTAGAGCACCATCAACATCTAAAATGTAAAATCAAAGCCCAGATCAAGGAAGCAACAAAATTCAAACACCCATGTTATCTATAACAAATCAGATGTAGTTGTCGAGGAAGGGAGAGGGAGAAGAATAATTATGACCTAGAACTGTTAGTGAGGAAAGTAGGGACGGCGGCGTGAGGGAAGAACTAATCTCTCGGAGATGACTCAGACGACAGAGATGGACGTGTACGCCTCAGACGAGAGTGCAAAATGATCGTGCTTGAGACGGCGGAGAGAACGTGCAGAAGCTGAGAGTGGTAGAGATAAAACCAGAGAGGCTAGAACTAGTGTACGAACCCAGAAAAGTGGCTAAGCGAACACAGAGAGGTTGGAGCACTAGTGGGTTTATGTTTGTGTGACTGTGTGTTGAGAGAGAAGATATTTGAGAGTTGAGCTACAGAGAGTAAGTTAAAATGGAGAGGAAGTTGGAGTCGTGCATTATTAGTTCCTGCATCATGAGCTTTCAAGCTTACTCATTTTATCCTAAGGGCATATCAGCTACAACTCTTCGAAGCCAATCTACCATTAATTTCCATAAGAGATATCCTCTTTTGAAAAGTTGTGGGACCTAATCTCGCTTACTTAACTCAAGAAGGCATTAAAATAAGGCTGCAAGCCCATTAGGAGCTCTAGTGAGCTTTCTAGCATCTTATAAAATCGCATCACAAAGTACCCAACACATATCACCTTGGTGGTACCGTTTATAACCATCATTAGATGCTCTAGTGAGTTTTTCCAGCATCTCATTAAATCCCATCACAAGAGTACCCTAACACATCCCACAATGGTGGTAACTCCTGGATTATCCTTTCGATTAATTGATTTGCCCTTATATATCATAATTGAAATTGTTCAATATTTAAATTGTCACGACCCATCCGAATCCCCTCGGGATTAACACGGGATGTGTCATGATCTCGTCTGACACGAAAAAGGATAATTTAAAACCTTCAGCCCGATCGGCTTCTAGAGTGTGCTGGGATCCGATGAAGGAATGTGATGTCTCGGTCCCTGCTACAGTCCGCATCCGTGATCAACCTGAATGGAATTAAAATCAGAAAAGACTGTGAGTGGACGAAAATCAATAAGTTCATAAAAACACATTTCATAAAGATATTTATGCCCTTCACTAAAAAACATGCACAAATATGAAAACCATTTATTCAAATAACCAATATTAGGGTCTCAGCCCCAAGTTCCGTAATTTCAAGTCATACAGGCCCCTACCCAAAACCATTTACACAAATCCATAATTCAATTCAACCATATGTGGGAACTCAGCCCAAAACCGTAAATCCGAATATATGGGTCATTGCCCAAATCCATTTACTATTCATATCTACCAGGAACTCAGCCCACTTTCCCCCTATCTACCAGGAGGTATGGTCAACCAAAACCAATCCGCAATGGACTCTCAAGTCCTCAGCTCAACCAGACACCATCCACGCGTCCGTGACTACTGTACTTGCAGGTACACTCATTCCGAGTGGAATTCACGCGATTTAACCTTGAGTCGCGTACTACCAAAACCGACAAACCGACCCATATGTCATAAGACGTCACTTGCGCCATCCATTCGCACCTGTATCTCACGTCTCACCTCAATAGTTATAACTTCTGGGCACACCCTCGCGACTCAATCTCATAGCACTGGGGGAACTAGTCTCCATTACTGGGGAAATTGATCTCCGTCACAGGGGGAAAGTGGTCTCCATCACTGAGGAAACTGGTCTCCATCACTGGGAAACCGGTCTCCATCACTGAGGAAACTGATCTCCATCACTAGGGAAACTGGTCTCCACACCAAGTACTCCCGTACCTCGCACTGAGCCACTCGAGATCCTCTCTGTCCCACTCTTAATAACCACCTTCACAAGGGCAGCGTAGCAAGTATGTCAGCACCCAACATCAACATCTCATTCTGCGATCGGACTCAGCAGTCACCGAGTCAAACCCAGAATCAATGCTTGTACTATGCGTCACTCACGCACCTCGTATCATCGTAACAACTGACGAATCCCATCGTCACAATTGTCACGGCAACCTGAGTCAATCCAACTAGATAAGACTCATCTACGTCTATCGATAGCAGTGTCTGTCACAACCTCGTGCAGACCAAACTCAGAAACACTCTGCTACCGAAACTACCAATCCATGCGGTAGTCTCACCGCCAGTACCAATCGCTCCACAAGCAATATCCACCGATCGATCCACCTCTGGATCCGATCACAAGTACCACACTCCTGGTAACTTGTCCAATCAATCACCTACTAGGGTTATCACAAACCTGGCTGCCCACTGCAGCTCAACCATCCTGACTGATCCCTCGATCTCGACTCCGAAGAGTTGTCATACTCTAATACTGGTACCAAATCAGCCAATAACTACACTCTGAGGATCTCGTCCTCTAGTAACTCTACAGCTCTCAGCCACTGGCCTCCACAAGAACTGGCCATACTTTGGGTCCTATAATGCACAAGCGCTACGTGCGCAATCGCATCCTATCGTGTCACACCACATATACTCCGGGCATCCACTGTCAGTCGACATCTTGTACCAGTCGGCATCCTGTCGTGTGGCACGACAACCACTCTGGAATCTCATACCAATCGACATCCTTACAGGATTTTACACACTAAAACAAGGCATCACTACGCCAACCAGAGTTACACATTCCTATTCCAAACCGTCGTAAGTGTAGTCGTACAGGATCATCATAAATTGGGCGACCCTGACCTCTGACCACACTGGTATTAATCTGGACATCCTCTATCCGACACGACAGTAGGGTCACGACCCTCAAGTCGTCATACTGTGTCTAACGATCCACTGGATCCTACTCACCAGTAATGCTACGGTTCTAAGCCATTAGATTCCCACGAATACCAATCCTGCTCGGGATCCACTTCCCTCGAAACATGTGGCGTCCATTGCCAATTGAACCTCAAATGATCGTACCACATGCCAAACAACATCTAACTAAGGTTTGATTCTACTGAATCCTCGTACTAATGCCCTAACTACCAGGTTGATGCCGGGCTGTTACGACCTTAGAGACATCACATCCTCGACCTGCGCATACTCCACGCTCTGATACCAACTTGTCAGGACCGGTCCCAAATCCCCCGGGATTAACATGGGACACGTCTGATACCGTCTGACACGAAGTGTCAGACCAGGGAAAATTCCATCTCTAGCCCTCGTCGGGGCTATCAGAGTGTGTCAGGACCATAGGAGGAGGGAAGTGATGTCTCGTCTCTGCTACAGCGCGCATCCACGATCAACCTGAAGGGCATTAAAACACGAAAACTGTGAGTGGACAAAATAAACTTTTCATTTAAAAACCTTTTTTGCATAAAGACCTTTATACCCTTCACTAAAAGCATATGCATGCATTCAAAAACCGTTTAGTAAAACATTCATAAAAACCATTTGAAAGCCTTTTCAATACCTTTCAAGGGTTCATGCCCATCCCCATAAACCGTCATGACCGTAAATTCATTTGGGTCCCTGACCCGAAATCACACCTCAAAACCACAAATCATTTCATGTGGGAATTCAGCCCAAAACCTTTCTCAGTGCAATACCAAAACACCCAATACGGGGTCTCCGCCCCAAAACCATTTTCAAAACATCAAACATGGAACACGGGGTTTTTGCCCCCAAATCACTTTCTAAATCATAAAACACAGGGCCACCACCCTAAAATCACTTTCCTATAAATCTCATATGTATTCGTACGTATAATCCATCCTAGGCACTTCCGGAGAAGATGCCAACTCGGGGCATACAGCCCCTAGGGATCACATCCCCTATATAGTCACGATATCGAATCTCTAAACTAGTGTGCACACTACTCGGGGTCTCACTCCGAGTCTTCTCCCAGGAATCTCCATCTGGGAGGCTCAATCTCTGGATCTAGTCCGAACTCTCTCTCTGGATCTAGTCCACACATATCTCCGGAATCTGGTCCGAGACCACATCATAATAAGTAACCACCACTCCTAGAACGAGATCCCTATGGGGATACCCACTCTGGTATGTGGATCGGGACTCTCCAGGTCGACTTCTGGAGGAGACCATATAACATATGGAGGGTTCAATTCATTTTCAAGCTCTTTCTTTCTCAAATCACTTTTCAACTGGGTCTCATACCTGATTCATTTCAACAGGATTCCTCGAATCCGATTCAAATTCCTTTCACAGGCCTCGTGACAGGACTCGTCCCAATCCCACTGGGACCACCCGGGGACGTGCCCCGCTCCCGTCTGACAATGACTCTAAACATACCAAAATTACCCTTAAATAAAAACCGAAGACTTAAATAGATAGATAACGTACAACCACAGTGTTTAAAGTGATACTATCAGACAAGGGAAAGTAAAATACAACATGTGAGCACAATAGTCAGAGTACATTTATTCGGTGCTCAACCTACCCACAAGTGGGTGTACAGGTGCACAGCTAAGCAAACTAAACCTCTGCCTCCTCCTCCGGGTCCTCCTCCTCTATTTCCGTGTCAGGGTCTGGAGGGGTCAGTAAAACAAGGGTGAGTGGGCCAAAAATAACAGTTTAGAAATCAATTTAATAATAAAATAATCATAAGGTTTTACCCCTCCGTTTTCCAAATCTTGCATGCAGTGAAAACATAATATTATAACCATAAAACTACAATAATAATCGAAAGGAGAAACTAACATATCAGTGCACTGTAAAACCCAACCCAAATGATGTTACGGTTCTAAGGCTACGCGTTGCCACTCAGGGTCTCACACCCGAGACTCTCTAGGTACATCAGCTCCCGGTATCCCGGTCATTGCCCGAGGTATATAAACATGCCTTCCTGAGAGTAAGCAGCCCAACGGGGGTCAACTCCACTCAATCAGGGCCCCGTGACTACTCCAGGGTCCACCCAGGCCAACGACCCTCCCTGGAGGAGACAATATACACAGGTAGGAAAGTACAGTACAATAACAGTATAGTTTGCCCTATGTCCCCCGGACATCCCAAACAAAATCAACATATAATCCAGACGGGTCTCATGCCCAAAACATTGTAATAGCATATATAAACAGTTCATAAGACTCATCGAAATCATAAGTGGAAATAGTAAAACAGTTTATGCATGCAAGCCTTTTATAAATCAAACAGCCCACTCACACTCGGTCCTTGCTGCTCAACGATCTCTAAAACCTGTATTTTTATACCTGAGGGTTACTTAAGGACCCTATAACATCAATACCAAGACCCTAGAACAGATCCGCCTCAAAATCGCATCCCGGGCATTATTCTCGAAGCTTCAAACCCCATTTTTACTAATATAACGATCTCTGATCGACACGAAACCACCTCCATTGGATCCGTATCGTCGAAACCTTGAAAATGGTACCGGCCCCACCAAAATCACTGTTCACACGCGCCCCCATGCGCCTGGTCAACGCGTGGGTCAACGCTGCTACAGTACTGCTGACGTCAGCATGACGTCATCACTGACACTTGTCAGGTGACACGTGGCATGTTATGATTGGTCCCTGGTCTGACAACATCTGGCAGGATGACGTCATCATGACGTCAGAAGTGACGTCAGCATGATGACGTCATCATGCTACAGTACCGGGTCAGACCCGTTTGACTGGAACCGGGTCGCCGTTTGACTGGAACCGGGTCGCCGTCGACCCACGGCTTGACCCGATTCCACCATACGATTCCGGCCACCATTTTTGACGGGGTTCATCCCTATAGGGTCGTCTAGGTCTGTTCTATGGTTCTACAACCTCAAAATAAAAAGAAAACGGGAAGAAACTCACCAGTCCGTCACTGAAACTCATGGCCAAAGTCCGATCGTCGTCTTCGTCGATCCACGCCGTCTCCGTCGTCCAAACTGGTTCCAATCAACTCGTATCTAACCCTAGGACATGTCTATAACTAATTAATCGATTTCCTAGCATTAAAACACGTTGGTTCGAAACAGGGAAGAAAAACGGGGCTTTTGGGTTTTCGGTCTTACCGCCGCCGTGTCGTCGCCGCAGGCTTCGCCGTCGTCCAGTTACGCTCCTGGGGTCCTCGCGGTGCAGACTGGAGCTTCCCCTGCGTCGAGGTGGTGTGGCTGTCACGGTTTTCTTCTTGGACCTGATTCCTCTGTGTTTCGGGTCTGAGTTTGCACGAGGTTTTCGGATAGGGAAAACGGGCCGGTGGTCGCCGGTGATGTACGGTGATGATGAGTAGATGATGGTGGTGCTGCTGGTGGTCACCTGGTGCGATGAGGGTGGCTGGTTTGATCGCCTGGTTTGAGAGAAAATGGAAGGAGATGCACGGGTTAGGGGGGGCTGAATGTGTTTGTGTGTGTTTGAGAGAAAACAGGGAGGTGAGATCGTGCATGAAGCAGAAAAAGTAGAGGAAATGGAAGGCTAGGATGCATTTGGGCAGAAGATCCAACGGCGGGGATCAAATGGAGGGAAAATTAAATGAATATAAAATGAAGGAATAGTGTAATGTTGCTTTATTGGAATAGTATGGGCTTGGATGGGTGACACTTGTCACCAATCCACTGGTTTGATTTAAACATTAGTTGGCACAGATTCCCATAATAAATTATTATTTTATTCCGTTGTTCTCGGTTCGTAAATTCCGCTAAAACGCTTCCTTGACCATAACTTCTTCATACGAACTCCGATTTCGGCGTGCCGCCTGTCTACGGATTCGTGACGTCCCGACCTACGTCATAGTCATGGGTCAAAGTCCAAATTGTTTCCCGGGTCAAAAGTCAAAGTTCCCCCCCCCTTTAGGGGCAAAATAGTCTTTTTACATAAAATTTTATTATTCTCGGTTCGGGTCGTTACAACCTACCCACCTTACAGAAATTTCCTCCTCGAAATTTACTCAAACAAGTGTGGGTATTGCCCTCTCATCAATTCCTCGGGTTCCCATGTCGCTTCCTCCACCTCGTGGTTCCGCCATAGCACCTTAACCAAAGAAATCGTCTTGTTCCTTAAGACCTTTTCCTTCCTATCCAGAATCTGCACTGGCCGTTCCTCGAAGCTTAAATCTGTCATTAGTTCCAGTGGTTGTTCTGGCAGTGCATGAGAGTCATCCCTAAGATACTTCCGTAGCATAGATACATGGAATACGTCATGTACTCGGGAAAGCTCCGAAGGTAGTGCTAAACGGTAAGCCACTGGACCAATCCTCTCGACAATCTCATATGGCCCGATATAACGAGGACTCAATCTCCCACGTCGTCCAAATCGGAGAATCCCTTTCCACGGCGATAACTTTAAAAAGACAAAGTCACCAACCTCGAACTCCAAATCTCGGATCCGCCGATCCGCATAGCTTTTCTGACGATCCTGGGCCACCTTCAGTCTCTCCCGAATAACCCGAACTGTCTCTTGGGTCATATCCATCAGATCCGGCCCCACTGCGGTTCTTTCTCCGATCTCCATCCAGCATACCGGTGTCCTGCACTGTCGACCATACAGTGCCTCATAGGGTGCCATCCCTATACTCGCATGGTAGCTATTATTGTAGGCAAACTCCATCAATGGCAATCGATCAGCCCACGAATCCTGGAATTGCAACACACAGGCTCTCATCATGTCCTCGAGAGTTTGTATTGTCCTTTCAGACTGTCCGTCGGTCTGTGGGTGGAATGCCGTACTGAAGTGCAATTTCGTACCCAAAGTAGTCTGTAGACTCCTCCAAAACCTGGATGTGAAACGCGGATCCCGATCCGACACGATCGACTCTGGGGTACCGTGTAGTCGGATGATCTCATTAATGAATAGCTGGGCCAAACGGTTGAGCTTGTACGTCTCACGTACAGGCAGAAAATGCGCTGCTTTAGTCAACCGGTCCACTATTACCCAGACCCCATCAACTCCACTCCTTGTCTTCGGTAACTTGAAGACAAAGTCCATTGTAATATGATCCCACTTCCATTGCGGAATTGGAAGTGGCTGCATAGCCCCGTACGGACGCTGCCACTCTGCCTTGACCTGCTGACAGATCAAACATTTACTGACAAACTCAGCTATCTCCCTCTTCATCCCTGGCCACCAATAATAGTCCCGGAGAGTACGGTACATCTTTGTCCCTCCTAGATGCATAGCATAGGCCGAACTGTGGGCCTCGTCTAAAATCTCTCTCCTCAACTCTGGTACCGCAGGTACACACAATCTCCCAAGCTTTACTAATGCTCCATCGCCTCTGACGGAGAAATCTTGTCTCTGTCCGGATTCAACCTCATCCCTGTAGTCACAGAGTATCTGGTCCTGTAGTTGAGCCTCGATGATCCTGTCGACCAGAACGGGTCGTACATGAAAACTAGCCAACAAGGCTCCCTGATCGTCCATCCCTAACATCACTCCGCTCTTCCGGAGTTCCACTAGCAAAGGAAGGTATACCAATCTCAAATGCGCAACTGATCCCGCCGACTTCCTACTAAGTGCATCGGCTACGACATTTTCCTTGCCAGGATGGTACTCGATGGTACAATCATAATCCTTCAACAATTCCAACCATCTCCGCTGTCTCATGTTGAGTTCCTTCTGAGTGAACAGATGTTTAAGACTCTGGTGATCGGTGAATATTCGGCATGTCACACCGAACAAATGATGTCTCCAGATCTTTAGGGCATGAACCACCGCTGCCAATTCCAAATCATGAGTAGGGTAGTTCAACTCGTGCGCCTTTAGCTGCCGGGATGCGTAAGCAATCACTTTTCCATTCTGCATCAATACACAACCCAAGCCCTGCAGCGATGCATCACTATATACCACGAACTCTCCACTGCTGTCTGGTAATGTAAGGACAGGTGCAGTGGTAAATCTGAACTTTAATTCCTGGAAACTCTGTTCACACTGATCGTCCCACACAAACTTCACCTCTTTCCGGGTTAACCGAGTCAATGGTGCGGCCATCTGGGAGAAACCCTCCACGAATCTCCGATAGTAGCCTGCTAACCCAACAAAACTTCGCACTTCCGTCACCGTGGTCGGTCTTGGCCAATTTGTCACAGCCTCCGTTTTCTGAGGATCCACACTTATCCCCTCGGGTGATATAATGTGACCCAAGAATCCAATACTATTTAGCCAGAATTGACACTTGCTTAACTTAGCATACAGCTGCTCCTGTCGTAGTTTACCCAATACCATTCGTAAGTGCTCCTCATGAGCCCTGACACTCTTGGAATACACCAAGATGTCGTCGATAAACACGATCACAAATTTATCCAAGTATGCTCGAAAAACCCGATTCATCAAGTCCATGAATGTAGCTGGTGCATTCGTCAGTCCGAAGGGCATAACCAAGAACTCATAATGCCCATACCTCGTTCGAAAAGCTGTTTTCTGAACATCCCCTTCGGCTATTCTCAGTTGATGGTACCCCGACCTCAGATCTATCTTAGAGAAATATAGCGCCCCTCGTAACTGATCGAACAAATCATCGATCCTGGGTAGGGGATACTTATTCCTTACCGTAGCCTTGTTCAACTCCGATAATCCACACACAACCGCCAACTACCCTCCTTATTTTTCACAAATAAGACCGGCGCTCCCCATGGTGATGTACTGGGTCGGATAAACGCTAGATCCACCAGTTCCTGTAATTGGATTTTCAATTCCCGTAGCTCTGCCGGTGCCATACGATACGGTGCTTGTGAAATCGGTCGAGTCCCGGGGAGTAACTCGATCGTAAAGTCGATCTCCCTGGGTGGTGGTAATCCAGGTAAATCCCCTGGAAAGACATCAGGAAATTCCCGCACAATCGGAATATCCTCAATTCTCAAAGATTCATCCGTAGACTCTACCACATAAGCAAGATAACCCTGACACCCCTTCTGTAAAAGTTTTGTAGCTGTGAGTGCAGATATTACCTTGGGTGATGCGTCTCCACACTCCCTCTGAAATATCACTTCCGGTAATCCCGAACCTCTCAAAGTCAACCGCATGTTACTACAGTCGATGAGCGAATTGTACTCCGACAACCAATCAACTCCAAGTATCACATCGAAGTCGTGCACATTCATCAGAATTAAATCTGCCGGAAATTCGACTCCCTCAATCTCCACAGGACAAGCTCGTATCTCCTGGTTCACTTGGTAGGTCACACCCATCGGTGTCCCCACTCCCATCTCGTGCTCAAGTGCGGTCACCTCACGGCCCAACAGACTCGCACAACGCGGTGAAATAAAAGAATGAGTTGCCCCCGAATCCATCAATGCACGAACAACCATGCCATAAATATGTACAGTACCTGTCAACACTCCCGGAATGGATCTGGCCTGCTGCTGGGTAACAGCATAGACACGAGCCATAGACTCTGCAGGTCGTCCCCGTCCTCTAGCTCCTCGATCACGGCCACGCACAACACCGCGTGTCCGGCTGCTGTCAGTCTGAGATGCTAAGCTCTGTGCTGGCGTAGTACTGCCCCGAATCAGTGGACAATCAGAAGCATAGTGCCCCGGCTCACCACAAGCGAAGCATGTGACCTCCCTAGGTCGACCCGAGTATCCTCCCGGTGAGATGCTCATCGGTGAGTACGGCTGCTACCAAGCTCCAGAACGCTGTCCAGACCGCTGAGGACACCTGAACTGACCAGAACGTCCTCGGCTGCCAGAAGACGAAGATCCACCAGAATGTCCTCCCTTCGAGCCCCGACGGCCCGAGAATCCCAAATGCGGGCGATCACGTCGCCGTGTCTCCCCCTCAGCTCGCTGACGTGCCAGGATACAGTTCCCAACCCTGGTCGCTGCATCAGTCAGATCCCTCATGGAAGCAAAGGGCGTTGCAGTCACCATTGCCTGAATCTCAGGTCGCAGGCCCCACTCAAATCTGCGACATCGATCCTCCTCGGTGATCACGAAGTTCTCAGCAAAACGAGACAACATCAAGAAGGTCTCCTCGTACTCTGCTACAGTCTGATCTCCCTGCCGGAGTTGCAGAAACTCCGCCTCACGGGCGTTGCGGAACGACCGTGGATAGAACTAGTTGAGAAACCGCTCTCGGAAGGTCTCCCATGGAATGGTGTGAACGGTCCAGCCGGCCAGGACAAGGTTATGCCACCATTGATAAGCGCTCCCATCCAGTAGGACGGTCGCCAGTACGACACGCTCCTCCGGTGGACAGTGCATGACCTCGAAAATCCTCTCCCAGCGGTCAATCCACTGGTGTGCTTCCTCGGGGTCGGTCCCCCCACTAAAATGCGTAGCACCCAGGCGCTGGGCCCGCTTAATGCTCGCAGTGTCTCCATTCCCTCCATTGCCCTCGTCAACACGTACACGGGGTTCACGTCGGGGAGGCATATCCAACTGTTAAGAGGCAAACAGGTTAAAAGACATCGAAAACGACCATGTACAAAGTACAAACCGCTAACCTAGTGCTCTGACTACTAATCCTAATGCTCTGATACCAAGCTGACAGGACCCGTCCCAATCCCACTGGGACCACCCGGGGACGTGCCCCGCTCCCGTCTGACAATGACTCTAAACATACCAAAATTACCCTTAAATAAAAACCGAAGACTTAAATAGATAGATAACGTACAACCACAGTGTTCAAAGTGATACTGTCAGACAAGGGAAAGTAAAATACAACATGTGAGCACAATAGTCAGAGTACATTTATTCGGTGCTCAACCTACCCACAAGTGGGTGTACAGGTGCACAGCTAAGCAAACTAAACCTCTGCCTCCTCCTCCGGGTCCTCCTCCTCTATTTCCGTGTCAGGGTCTGGAAGGGTCAGTAAAACAAGGGTGAGTGGGCCAAAAATAACAGTTTAGAAATCAATTTAATAATAAAATAATCATAAGGTTTTACCCCTCCGTTTTCCAAATCTTGCATGCAGTGAAAACATAATATTATAACCATAAAACTACAATAATAATCGAAAGGAGAAACTAACATATCAGTGCACTGTAAAACCCAACCCAAATGATGTCACGGTTCTAAGGCTACGCGTTGCCACTCAGGGTCTCACACCCGAGACTCTCTAGGTACATCAGCTCCCGGTATCCCGGTCACTGCCCGAGGTATATAAACATGCCTTCCTGAGAGTAAGAAGCCCAACGGGGGTCAACTCCACTCATTCAGGGCCCCGTGACTACTCCAGTGTCCACCCAGGCCAACGACCCTCCCTAGAGGAGACAATATACACAGGTACGAAAGTACAGTACAATAACAGTATAGTTTGCCCTATGTCCCCCTTGACATCCCAAACAAAATCCACATATAATCCAGACGGGTCTCATGCCCAAAACATTGTAATAGCATATATAAACAGTTCATAAGACTCATCGAAATCATAAGTGGAAATAGTAAAACAGTTTATGCATGCAAGCCTTTTATAAATCAAACAGCCCACTCACACTCGGTCCTTGCTGCTCAACGATCTCTAAAACCTGTATTTTTATACCTGAGGGTTACTTAAGGACCCTATAACATCAATACCAAGACCCTAGAACAGATCCGCCTCAAAATCGCATCCCGGGCACTATTCCCGGTGCTTCAAAACCCATTTTGACTAATATAACGATCTCCGATCGACAAGAAACCACCTCCATTGGATTCGTATCGTCGAAACCTTGAAAATGGTACCGGTACCACCAAAATCACTGTTCACACGCCCCCCCACGCGCCTGGTCAACGCGTGGGTCAACGCTGCTACAGTACTACTGACGTCAGCAGTGACGTCAGCATGACGTCATCACTGGCACTTGTCAGGTGACACGTGGCATGTTCTGATTGGTCCCTGGTCTGACAACATCTGGCAAGATGACGTCATCATGACGTCAGAAGTGACGTCAGCATGAGGACGTCATCATGCTACAGTACCGGGTCAGACCCGTTTGACTAGAACCGGGTCGCCGTCGACCCACGGCTTGACCCGATTCCACCGTACGATTCCGGCCACCATTTTCGACGGGGTTCATCCCTATAGGGTCGTCTAGGTCTGTTCTATGGTTCTACAACCTCAAAATAGAAAGAAAATGGGAAGAAACTCACCAGTCCGTCACTGAAACTCACGGCCAAAGTCCGATCGTCGTCTCCGTCGATCCACGCCGTCTCCGTCGTCCAAACTGGTTCCAATCAACTCGTATCTAACCCTAGGACATGTCTATAACTAATTAATCGATTTCCTAGCATTAAAAAACGTTGGTTCGAAACAGGGAAGAAAAACGGGGCTTCGGGTTTTGGGTCTTACCGCCTCCGTGTCGCCGCCGCAGGCTTCGCCGTCGTCCAGTTACGCTCCCGGGGTCCTCACGGTGCAGACTGGAGCTTCCCCTGCGTCGAGGTGGTGTGGATGTCACGGTTTGCTTCTTGGACCCGTTACCTCTGTGTTTCGGGTCTGAGTTTGCACGGGGTTTTCGGAAGGGGAAAACGGGCCGGTGGTCGCCGGTGATGCACGGAGATGATGAGTAGATGATGGTGGTGCTGCTGGTGGTCACCTGGTGCGATGAGGGTGGCTGGTTTGATCGCCTGGTTTGAGAGAAAATGGAAGGAGATGCACGGGTTAGGGGGGGCTGAATGTGTTTGTGTGTGTTTGAGAGAAAACAGGGAGGTGAGATCGTGCTTGAAGCAGAAAAAGCAGAGGAAATGGAAGGCTAGGATGCATTTGGGCAGAAGATCCAACGGCTGGGATCAAATGGAGGGAAAATTAAATGAATATAAAATGAAGGAATAGTGTAATGTTGCTTTATTGGAATAGTATGGGCTTGGATGGGTGACACTTGTCACCAATCCACTGGTTTGATTTAAACATTAGTTGGCACGGATTCCCATAATAAATTATTATTTTATTCCGTTGTTCTCGGTTCGTAAATTCCGCTAAAACGCTTCCTTGACCATAACTTCTTCATACGAACTCCGATTTCGGCGTGCCGCCTGTCTACGGATTCGTGACGTCCCGACCTACGTCATAGTCATGGGTCAAAGTCCAAATTGTTTCCCGGGTCAAAAGTCAAAGTTTCTCCCCCTTTAGGGGCAAAATAGTCTTTTGACATAAAATATTATTATTCTCGGTTCTGGTCGTTACACCTCGGCCTAAATCCACAGTTCAACAGGGTCTCATGCCCGAATTCTCATTTCATAAATCGAACTGGGACTCAAGCCTGATTTCACAATCAACAGGGCCCTAAGCCCGAAATGACAGGACCCACCCCGATTATCGCCTCGATAATTGGGAAGCATCCTGCTCCCGTCTGACAATCGAAAACCAAAAGACCGGAAAACCAAATAATATTACATCATACCCATTGTCAGACCAGGGAGATTAAACAAAATACATCCGACTGGACATCAAGTCCATAGTTTCACAGAGCATAATATTACAAAACAGATTAAAGAACAAATCCTACTCTGTGAACTAACTACTCCGCAACGGAAAACTTTATGCCTCTGCCTCTGCCTCGGCGCTCGCCCCCGAACTTGTACCACGACCTGGAGGGTAGTTAAAACAACAAAGTGTGAGTGGACCGAAACAAAGGTTTACCGAAAACAGTTTAAGGAAATCGGGGTTCGCCCTCCAGTTTTACAACACGCATGCATAATCAACATTCGAAAACACTTTTTCCGAAACACATGGAAAACATTGCAGAAAACCGTCATAATTCATGCAAAATAATATGAAGTTACCAGATTCCAGAAACCATCATTTTGAAACATCAATTGCACAAATCAAGTAAAAAGTGAGTCAATAATCACAGTTAAGCCGTTGGATCCATCTGAGTCTTTAAACTCAATATCAGGCCTTCCCGGGATATCAACGAGTCTTTAAACTCAAAACGTGATCAATAGGCCTCGGGGGTATCATAATAACCGAGTCTTTAAACTCACGAGCCTTTAAACTCAATCCGGGTCTTTAAACCCAATTTTCGGGCCCGCCCCCGTCATCAATAAACCGGGTCTTTAAACCCAAAACCAGATCCAACAATCAACCGGGTCTTTAAACCCAAAACCATTTAATAACATAATAAACCAGGTTTCATCAAAATCCGTTTTCCCCAAAATCATTCCGAAATCAGATATTATCATAACAGGACTCATGTCCGATCTCGCATGCAAAATCCCCAAAACATGCAACTTCCGAAATAACTTCACAATTATAATCAAACATCATAAATCCGCAACATGCATAATCATGTCCAGATACTTCATCAAAACATCATTTATGCATAAGCAAAACCGTAACCTCGAAATGCGTGAAATACGATGAATATCTCGAAAAGCGTGAAAACACGTAAAACCGAAATATCATATCATCATCATAAAATCATATGTGAAAGCTCAAAATAAATAGGTAAAAATAGCCATGCATGCATAGTTTCGAAATCAAAGGTCCACTCACGGTTTTAGGACGCGTCAATCGCACCCCGTGCGCTCCTCGGTAGCTTCGGAAATGTCCGGGCCTGTAAAAACGTATAATGAGGGTTACAAACATCCCAAAATAACTCGCAGGATTTTTTCCTAACTTTTCCGGATTTTTCGACGAAATTAAACTTAGAGACTTAACCTTCCGGACTCCCGAAATTATCCCGAATGACTCCCGATCGACTCGAACTCTAAAGATAAAATGTTAATTAGACTAAAAGGATTAATTCTCATGTTGACCGTGACCGGAGTTAACATCACACGCGCCGTCACGTGCCACCCAAAGTGGTTGCGCGTGAAGGCCACGCGCCAAGCTACAGTACCTTCGTCCTTACCCGAATAGACTGATAAACGGGTATGATACCCGCGGCTCAACCCGATCATTTCACCCTCAATTCTCAATCAATTCTTCCCGTTTTCAATCCTATTATCTTCTCTAATCCATTAATTTTAGGTCTGCATAAACGGTTAACCTCGACTAACACCAAATCGACCCAACTCAAGCTCGAACAGTCGAACAAGTCGACTTCTGGAACTCACCCAAACTAACTCCATTCTCAAATTAATTTCACCAGTAGCTTAAGGGGACTTAGACGAACACAATGGTACAATCAATTGGACTCGTCGTTACCTGGAAGTCGTCGACCTCAACACTGGTTTTCCTCTGAAACTGAGACTCAGGTTCCTGGCCAACCAGTCCTCCTCCTCCTTCGATTCTTGCACGGTTGTGCTCGTAGTGACTCCAGAAGTCCAACACGGCCCTCGGTTTCGATCAACAAGCCCCAGAAATTAAATGTGATTTTTCCCTCCAACTGGTTCTTCCTTGAACAGCAACCCAGGTTCTTGGGCCAACCGTGATCATTCTCCCTCAGTTCTTGCACCGTCGTGATTCTGCTACTCCTAGAAGTCCCTCAGTGTGTTTAGATTGATCCCAAAACCCGTAGGAATTGAACTCTGAGATTTCCCCCCAAAAACCCGAAAATGGTTCTTCACTGTTTCTCTCAATCTCAGCCTTCACACTGATGCACAAATGACCCCAAACGAATCCTTACTTCGTTCCCATACACGGTTAGTCGATCAGTGTGGCCAGCAGCCCGTGGGAGACCAACTGAAGTCTCTGAAAACGGTTTCCCGCAAACACAGAAACCATGGCCAATTATTGCTCTCCCGTGCCCTGAACTCTGTCCAACCGTGCACTAGTGCCACTCAATCCTGCTTCCACTACCTCAATCGACTTAAACAAACCATCGGATCAGTCCACTAGGCCATAAACAATTGCACGCACAAACTACACGGCCGC
Source organism: Prinsepia uniflora (assembly GCA_032719365.1). Taxonomy (NCBI): domain Eukaryota; kingdom Viridiplantae; phylum Streptophyta; class Magnoliopsida; order Rosales; family Rosaceae; genus Prinsepia; species Prinsepia uniflora. The sequence goes on from CM064864.1 coordinate 30,780,374, forward strand.
ACTCTGTTTTCCAAGGTGGTGAATAGTACCCCGTGTGAAAAGACCAAAATTCCCTCAGGGCAAAATTACCAAAATGCCCTCCAACTTCCGTGACCCATAACTCGGTCATCCGACATCCGTTTCACGCGTGCCGCCTATCGTTGCACTCGGGACCTCGAGACGGACCTAACGGTCTTCGAGTCATGTGAACACCGATTGTCAAACAAAAAGTCAACTTTTTCCCTTATAACGTCCAAATTACGATAATGCCCTTGAACTTCCGAACCTCATAACTTTCACCTCGAGCGTCCGAATCGGACGTGCCGCCTGTCTATGAACTCGTGACGTCCCGAACTACGTCATGGTCATCGTTCAATGTCCGTTCGACCTCCAAATCAAAAGGTCAACAAATTGACCACACGAATCACAGGGGTAAAAACGTCATTTTATTCAATATTTTATAATATTACATTTTCAGAATGTCCGGGGCGTTACACAAAACCATAAACCAATAGGACCTCACGTCCGATTTCACAACCAACGGGGCCTGAAGCCTGAAATTTGAAAAAAATGGGTCTCAGACTCGATATCATAAATCAACAGGGCATAAAGCCCGATAGTAACACTAATTGGGTCTCAAACCCGAATCGTAAACTAACTGGACCCTCGGTCCGATCGTATAGCTCAAATGGACCCTAGGTCCGATTCCTCGTCAAATCAAATGGACAACAAGTCTGAGAGTTTGCAAATCAAATGGGTCTCATGCCCGATTTCATATTTCTAAATTCAAAATCCGTTTATTAAACCTTATCGAAAACACGGTACGCGAAGGTACGACATAAAGCCAAAAACCTCGAAAAACATGCAATTATGTCGATCCTAAGCTACCACAATCAAATGCACTCATGGCATCACAAAACATATAATAAAACACTTATAAAAAATTTATGCATGCATCAAGTTCAAAGGAAGGGTCCACTCACAGACCGTCCAAAGCTGTGCATCGATACGCGTGCCATAATCGTCTCCCGGGTCAACCGTCACCTCCGGGATTCCCGAACCTGTCCAAATTCATTTAGAGGGTTACTAACTACTTATATAACCCCTCACTAAAGTCCCATAATTTTTACGAATTTCTAACTATTTTTAAACGCGAACCTAAACCTTCGGACGTCCCGAACTATATCGAAACGATGTCTGATTGACACGAAACCAGTCCCAAAATGTTCGTTACATCGAATAGATGATTTGACATGTTGGACACTTCCCCAAAAGAGGGAGCACGCACCCTCACGTGTCCCAAGAACGTCCTGCGTGTGGGCTTCACGCGTCAGGACACTGTTCATCTTCTCCAAGCAGTCGAATCGGTCCGGCTGGTTCACTCTGTATAGCCGGTCTAGTTAGACCGGCGTGACCGGTCCAGCCCTCTAAACCCTTCATTTTGGTCCGTTTTCAATCCAATTCAATCCTAAAATTCCTATTTTCAAGTTTCCTATCCATTCCAATCCACAAACCTAAGTTAAAACCATTAAAATCCATGGTTTGATTTTGAACCAAACAGTTCAGTTTTTACAAAATTCCCCCATGGCTTCCCAGCCGTCCAAAACTTCCCAAACCTTCTTAGAAACCTCTTAGAAACCTAATAACCATTTCCTATTCATCCAATACAGCCAATAATAATAAAATCGAAAATAAAAGGGTTTTGGGTCTAACCGGGTATGTTCTCTGGTTCAAGGTCGTCGTCCACGGCGGCGTGGCTTCCAGCCGGCCACCACCATCCACCCTTCTTCCTCTCAGCCTCTGGGCCTCACCAGGATGATCAAGTAGGGTTCAGGTTTCGATTTGGGGAGGGAGAATGGATCGGTTTTGGTTGTTTGGGTGGAAAGAAAATGAATGATCGATGAAGGTGGAAGATGCATGAATGAATGATGTTGGCCAGTGGATGGGTGACACTTGTCACTCATCCATTGGTCCACTGAAAATTAACTGGGCCCACAAAAGTCCACTCACAGACCGTTTACGTCGCTGCCTCGATACGCGTGCACTTATACATTCCCGGCTAATCCACTATCACCGGCTTTCCCGAATCTGTCCAAATCCCATAATAAGGTCACTAACTACTCCACAAAGGTTATACTAAAGTCTCGTAATTTTTCCGAATTTTTAACTATTTTTAAACGAGCCCTAAAACCTTCGGACATCCCTAAACCTATCGAGACGATGTCCGATCGACTCGAAATCAGTCCAAAAATGTTCGTTACATGGACTACTTTAAAATTCATGTTGGAACCTTCCTCAAAATCCTTGCCACGCGCCCACTCGCTCCGCCCAAAGGGGCTGCGCGTAGGCCTCATGTGCCAGCACTGTTCATCTTCAACCTTGGGTGAACCGGGTTTGAACCGGTTCGATTTAGGTCGGTCCAGCCGAACCAGCGGTCACGGTTCTCCCTTGTTTTTCCATCTTTTTCAATCCTATTTGTTCAAGTAGCTTCGTCCTAACCTCACCAAATGATCTAGCTAATGAAAACACGAATTGAGTACTTGAATATTACCTTCCCGATTCAAAAATAAGGCCATACTCTGCAACCATGCCCATCTACGATTTTGACCTCCTACAGCCTTGATTTTAGTCCTAGTTGACTTATATGACCTCCATAAGCATGTTCCAATCATTAGAATCCATTATTCTATACGCAAAACCATTATCTAAAGTTTGAACCATAAACTTACCGTGTCGGGTTTGCCGGCTACCGTCCACGGGGGCCCTCTACGGTGGCACTAATAGACTTATCTCATCACCCCTTCCATCTTTCCTTCATACCCTACTATCAAGTGTTGAGATGTGAGGGTTGTCTGGCTTCGAGAACATAATTTTCCTCTGTTTTCTTACGGTTTGTTTCACAGTCAGGGTCACCCTCCACTGCAATCCCCGTGATCAAGCCACCCCATCCATCCACTGCCCTCAGCCTCTCCTTTTCTTAGTCACTCTTCACTAGTCGGGGTTTGGGTTTGAGGGAACTGGGTTCATAGTCACACACACACTAACTAGTCCTCAGTTTCTTTGTTTTCCCATAATCGTGCAACCAATGTTTAAAACCTTAGACATTGTGAGGCGTTGAGAGGGTTCTATGTGCAAGCCAATTCAAGCAATCCCAATTCAAGCCAATTGACCAAAATGCCCTTGAGGCTAAATTACCAAAATTCCCCTCGCACGTTTAGACCATTAACTAATCCATCTGAAGTGCAATGACAACGTGCCGCATGTCGTTGTACCTAGGGAATCGAGGCCTACCTAACGGTCCTTGATATGCGTGAAAATAACTTGTCGTATAAAAAGTTAACCATTTGCCCATTTTTAACCAAATTACCGAAGTACCCTCAAACTTCCCAACATCATAACTTTTTCCTCTAATATCGGAATCGGACGTGCCACCTGTCTATGAACTCGTGACGTCCTGAACTACGTCTCAGTCATCCATCAAAGTCCATTTGACCGTCCAAAAGAAAAGTCAACCGTTCGCCCATTCCAAGGGGCAAAACCTTCATTTCACACCGTCTGTCCGAAATCACCCATCTAATCACTGATTAATCATACTAATTCGTCATTATCCACTAAACTAATCCCGATTTCTGGGACGGGTCGTTACATATATACCGCCACCTGACACCACAAACCTGCCAAGTATCGTTCCTCGAATAACGTACAGGGTACGTACATCCATCCATCAACTAGCCTACAACCTAGATCGTAGCCAAACACGTTTCAATTCTGGAGTCCATCTGTCCAATCCAGTACTAGACAGAATAAAAACTCCAACACATTATCCATTTCGCGTCCCACGGTCACCCGACCAGCATCAATACATCTACTCCTAATCACGTTATCCAACACGTACCAATCCGACTCACGTCTACCAAGGCGTACCCATTCATGCCAAAAGAGCATCCAATCTTACCCATGTCTATCGAGATGCATCAACTCCGAACCTATCGGTAACCCGCTTAATCGATTACCAACTCATATTCGATTGACTTCGAAAGGAAGCCATTCCCATCATTCACACATCTAGGGCTGACCCAAATCCGACCCCGTCGAACACCTACTCGTTCGATTAATACACCATACGGGATTAACCTCGAAAACAAGTTCAGTCCTAACATTCCCATATCCAAATATCTAAGACAGGGCAATAAACTCTCCACCTAACCTGATCATCAAGATCACGATTAAGATCCACTTAGGATATGCACATGCTCACTCAGTTAACAATCCACCTGAAATCTACTCATAGGGTCTTACACCCTCTTGAATTCTTTGTTAGTCACATCACTCCTCAACCATTTCCCACATCTAAACAGCTCAGTCAACGACGAGACACGTCGAGACTGTGAGTCCTCTCTAATTACCTCATATCGATCCTTGTCATCCTACCTAGGGAAAATCAAGGATGATCCAAGATAATGACATCAACATTCGTCCTACGTGAATGCAAACAAAAACTCATTGCATTCACCACACCATGTAGCCTGACATCGTCTGCTACCAAGCAGAAAATGAAAAATCTCATTCACCTTACTTCGAAATACCCAGCTCCTCATGATGACCCAACACAACTCGCAGGTCCACCCACCAATACACGATCAACGTACTGGTGATAACAACCATTGTCTGCCATTGCAGAACATGAAATGTCTCCCCAAATGACTTCAAAATACCTAATACCTATGTAGAATCAAGCATTATCCTTGTCGCCTTAAACACAACCTCTCTAGATTCCAAAGTTCCATCCATGTCGGAATCAACACACTTGGACATCAACCACGTGTCCATAACCAGTCTAACCCACTACCAAGTTCACCTATCAGTTTATACTGTTTATGTACATCCAAAAGGATGTGGTCCATTACTACTCAATCCTCGCGCCTCAATCCTTGCTGGATCTCATCCAGTCCATCACTATCTGAGATCCACCGCTGGATCCCAAGTACCAAACCTATGCCCAGCATGACGGTGTCACATCCTGACTCGTGGCTCATCGTCATCACAATCACCGGCACCAGCACCAGCACTAGTACCAGTACCATCACCAGCACCAGCACACAGTATGCACAATCAGAAAACCCTGGATCCTTGCTCATATAGAGCGACGACCCCGTACCTCTACTCAAGTTGGAGTAATTTTGCCTCCCTCGTACCCAACGACTCCGAGTACAATCACCTTGACAACTCAAATAAGAAAAGGAAACGTTCCCTGAACGGCCCCCGACTCTCAACAACCATAACTACAACGACTCTCGATAGTAGGGCCTGCCATAACTCGTACAGACCCAACCACCACACATCGCTATAGACACTATACATCCGACAGAATCAATCGTCCGTACTAACTACTCCGTATCCCCACTCCGGGATTGCATCGACAAGTACCAACCCTGGTAACCTATCCAACCAATCTCTAACTAATCTTAACTATACTCAACCAATGTCGTCTACCAAGTCGTCCATGACCTTAGCTGCCCCAACTAACCATCACAACTAGAGTAGTATGACAACCAACTAGGTCTAACCGATTAACACAACTTCGACTACAGAGTGCAGTCCCATCACCAAAACTGACATGACATGACCGACCAACGGTCCTGACATCGCGTGGACGTCAATCCAATCCTACCCTCAACTCAACTGGGGTTCCTCGAATCTAGCTGCTCCTCGCAACATAATTCACAACTCATAATGACCTGACTATCTAATGGTCACAACTCCATACTATCGTCATAACCGATCCTACAACATCGTGAGAGACGATCCCGACATAACCGTCCCACGGTCAAAACCTAAAGTACTATTACGTTCATCCATCAGTAGGGTCCCACACTTCCAAACCACGACAGTACTATGACATACCTAAGTATCAAATGCCAAACCAACAATCCAGGATTCAATCCTACTAACTATCATACAGGCATCCTAACTATCAGGTTGATAGCGAACTGTAGCCCATAGAGACATCATATCCTCGACCTACGTGCACCACAAGAGAAAACCTGCTCTGATACCACTTGTCTAGACCCATCCGAATCCCCCCAGGATTAACACGGGATGTGTCACGATTCCGTCTGACACGAAATGTCAGACAAGGGATAATTTAAAACCTTCAGCCCGACCACCTTCGAGAGCACGCTAGGATCTGGTGGAGGAGTGTGATGTCTCGGTCTCTGCTACAATCTGCATCAGTGATCAACATGAAGGGCATTAAAACCAGAAAAGACTATGAGTGGATGAAAATCAATAAGTTCATAAAAACACATTTCATAAAGATATTTATGCCCTTCACTAAAAAGCATGCATGCATACGAAAACCATTTATTCAAATAACCAATATTAGGGTCTCAGCCCCAAGTTCCGTAATTTCAAGTCATACAGGCCTCTTCCCAAAACCATTTACACAATTCCATAATTCAATTCAACCATATGTGGGAACTCAGCGCAAAACCGTAAATCCGAGTATGTGGGTCATTGCCCAAATCCATTTACTATTCACAAAACACAATTTCACAAATCCAAGAAATTATGTTTACCATATATATATATCATAAAACCAATTTGTCACGGTTTCCAAGGCTAAGTACGAGCTACCCGGGGTCTCAAATCCCAAGTCTCCCTAGGGTCCACCCAGGTCAATGTCTGCATATCAATGACCCTCCCTGAGGGTTATAATCCATAAGCCTTCCTGAGAGTAAGGTACCCAACGGGAGCGACTCTACTCAGGTAGTGCTGCGTGACTACTCCGGGATCCACCCAGGCCAACGACCCTCCACGGAGGAGACAATCCATAAATAAAGGACGTTATATGAAAAACCATTTCATAATCAATCTTAAAACCTTGCAAACCTTTCAAAGGGTTCATGCCCAGTCCCCATAAACCGTTATGAAATCGTAAATCCATTTATGGGTCGCCGACCCGAAATAAAACGTAAACCATAACTGGGCCTCAAGCCCGATTCGTAAACCAATTGGGCCTCAAGCCCGATTTAGTAAACCAACTGGGCTTCAGGCCTGATTAGTAAATCAATTGGGCCTCTGGCCCGATGCCTTATTAAATCAAATGGACTCGAAGTCCAATAGTTCGTAAATCAAATGGTTCTCATGCCCGATTTCATATTGTCGGACCCAAAATCAATTCACGAACCAATTGGGTCTCTGGCCAGATAATGTAACTAAATGGACTTCAAATCCAGGGGTTTCCAAAACAAATGGGTCTCGTGCCCGAGCTTACCTTTTCAAATCCAAAACCATTTCATTAAACCATTACTGAAACCATAAGCACGTATAATCAGTGCAAAACCACAAACCTCGATATACGTACAAATACGTAAATCACCTCAAAATACGTGTAATCATGTAAATCATTAATCCAAAATCATCATGATAGAAATCCTATCTAGAAAACATATAAAACATTTATCCATGCATCATAGTTTAGAAATCAAGGTCCACTCACAGACCATCCTAGCTGCCGCCTCAATTTGCGTGTCGTAAGCTTTCTCGGGCTAATCACCGTCACCGGGACTCCCAAACCTGTCCAAATCACACTAAGGGGTTACTAACTATTTTAATAACCTCTCATTGAAGCCAAGTAATTTTTCCAATTTTTTAACTATTTTTAAACTCACTCCTAAACCTTCAGACATCCAGAACTATTGCCACCATTTTTAACTATTTGGTTCTCCGGCCACCGTCCACGACGCCCTTCGCTGTTGCCACCATTCGAATCGTCCTCTCTCTCTCTCTCTCTCACTTTCATTTACCTCCCAGAAACAATGGATGAGGTTTTGGATGGGTTCTAGGTGGGTTGGGATTCGGGTTTGCAGAAGAAAACGAAGAAGATGGTCGCGGGAAGGAGAGAGAATGAGTGAAAAAAAATTAATTAATTTAAAATGGACCAATCAGATCCAAGATCCCTTTTTTAGGGAAAAAGTCACCAATTGGATGAGTGACACTAGTCACTCATCCAAGGGCCCCACAAATAACTAATTCCCAATCAGATTTTATTATTATTTTATTCGGATCCCGAGAGGTAAATCCCCTATTTCGATCCCATGACCATAACTTCTCCGTTCGACGACCGATTTTGACGTGCCGCCTTTCTACGGACTTGTGACGTCCCGATCTACGTCACGATCATCGGTACTCATACGTTTGAATCCCTGAGTCAAAAGTCAATATTTTGCCCAAGACCAGGGATAAAACGGTTATTTTACACCATTCGGCCGATTTCGCTCAACTAATCACCCATTAATCTCACTAATTCTTCATTAGTCACTAATTTAATCCCAGAATTCGGGACAGGTCATTACATAAATAATCGTTTAAGGATCGACTCCTCAAAAAATCAACAAGATTGAAGGTCATTTAGTCATTCATACGTATTAACCAAATCAACTTTATTGTTTAAAAAATAAGATCTTAATGGGGAATAGTCCATTTGGTTGATATATATTAATGACTAGAAGAACTCCAAATTTGCTGATTTTTTTGAACATATGATCTTGAAAAACTGGTTTATGTATTAGATAGTTTCGATTATGATGCAAGTGTAAGGAAAAATAGATAAATCGACAACGTGAGATGCAAGTAATATCCTTCTCAAAATACTTTCTTGTAAAACAAATAAAGCAAACATGTTTTGTTTTTCATTTTTAATATTCAAGAATGCATTTGGTAACGTACTCCAAAACACATGTGATATAAATGTATGAACTTTGAAATTTGAGCTGGTGCAATCAATTTCACAGTTGTCTTAACCACCTGCTATTGTTGTTGTGGATCGTTGGGCACATCTTATTCATTGGTTGGTGAAGCTTAATGGAGATGAGGCATGGAGGTCTACCACGAACATGGTTGGGTTTGGATGGATTATTTGTTGCGGGTCTGGGTTCTTTATAGCCACTAGGTACCACGAGCATGGGTGGGTTTGGATGGATTATTCGTTGCGGGTCTGGGCTCTTTATAACTATTGGCAGTGGAGGCACATTTTTTGTGTAATGGCGATCCAAGTAGAGGCGTTGGCAATGAGGGCTCGACTAGAGGTGTGCTTAGACTGTGGCTTCGACTCTCTGGAGGCGGAATCAGACTCGCTTGGATTGGTCCCGTTGATGGAAGGGCACATAATGAATGCTTAGATTGAGACTATAGTTGAAGATATTATTCAACTTAGAAGTACATTTCTCAATTTTGTTGTTAGATTTTCTCTAGAAATTGTAACAAAGTGGCCCATGAGATCGCTGCTTATGTGGTAAGAGGAGAAGGTAGCCATTCCTGGTTAGACTGGGAACTAAATGGTTGTTTAAAATCCTAACTATGGATGTTGGTATTTATGTTCATTTATAATAAAACCCTTTGATTTATTAAAAAAAGTACTAAATAATTATTTGGCTATAGATATGTTCCTGTCCAAAATATTTTGCTCGTTTTAGGAGTTGAGACACCCTGAAGAAACCCTGGTTGGACCTTCGCATGGAACCTTTTTTTCTTTTACGGAGCAAGGGAGGCAGATCGTTCGTGGGATCTCTTTTGCTTTAATGTGATATGAAGATGTTGGATGGGCTGCACGTGAAGGGCCTTAAACCACGGTCAATCCTTAGATGGACGAACTAGTAAGCAAATAGGCCATTTAACACAAGTGCAAGTGCGCCACCAGTAGAGAAACTACCAATGGACAATATAATTGGGTTCCATTTTTTGCCTAAAAACTTTCCTTCTGATCAATGCGAATGTGAGGCAAGCATACAAAAAATCTCTACGCTGTTCTTTTCTATGCCCTTTTCAAGGACTTCAAATATTTTCTTTCCAGCGATGCCCAAATCAGAAATTATTCCGCCACGATATTCAAACTTGGCGACGTTGTTATTTTAGCTGTTAAATGGGAGGAGATGGACCCAAATTTCCTCGAGTCAGGATAAAAGTAATTGGACTAATGCACAAAGATGGTGTCCCGACTTTGTGAGTTGTGAACCACATTTGGATGGTGTATTCCAAGTGTCAATTGCTACTTAAGAAAATTTAATTGTATTGAAATGAAAATGTGGAATTACAAGTACAGGAATGTAAAAGTACTGGAATTAAATAACAACTGAAATTAAAAATGGAGAAAGAGAAAAGTATTCCCTTAAAATTTCAAGCAACTAACGAGCAGGAAATTCGGGAAATCTTCAACTGAGATGAATATAAGTTGGAAATTAGCACTCAAATGAACTGGTCAGTCAGGAAACAGGCGATCATACCTTCTGCCCATGTCTTTGCACCACATGTATCTTTGTCAATTTTAACTGAAGTTTTCCATAACTCTTTCATTATTCTTGCAAACTCATGGGTTCTCTCTAGTTCTGGAAAAAATTACTTCCAAATTAACTCCGTAAAGAAAATATAAGGACGACTCTCTCGACTCCCCTATCTCGTCACCTACTGTTGCAACTCCATGCTCTGGTTTGGGATTTGAACCCCATTCAAGAGCTTCTTGTGACATCTTATGGTCCTTGGAGGATGATGGTGAGGTTCTTCAAGGTCCCTGTCTCATGATTGAATCAGGTTGTCGTCTAGCACTTGGCCCGTAATGGAAAGTCTTTCCTTCGAACACGGCGATCACTTTCAGTCTTCACCTAAAAGTCTTTCAAGCTTTTTCCATATATCAGTGGAGAACGTTTCCATGGGCGAAACTAGGGAAACATCTCTTCCCGTGTCTAAGTCATGCGGGCTTTGTGCGTCCTTGGGACAGTGGACTCAGAGGATGCAGTAAATGTATCTGGAGGAACTATGGAGTAACGACATATATCATTTAGTGAGCCTTTATACTATGTCCATCACCCATGATACTGGCCTCCTATGCTCGGCTCTATGCTTCTATAACTAGAATACAAACACTTTTGATTTCTGAGTCAGATCCATGATGCCGACCATCTTGGATATGGTCGTTCTGTTTGGACTGTCCCCATCAGGAGATGTGATACGACCCACCCCTAATCCCCCAGGGATTAAAGGCTAAGTCATGCTCCCATCTAACTCACGTGCGACACAAAGGCTAAACACCCGTTCAACCCTCGTGGAACACGCAGGCCAGAAAAGGGATACCAAGGTCAACGTACCAAAAACCAACTTGAGTTAACTTGAGTTCGCAGCCTTACTGTGGATCGCATGTGTGATGTCTCTATTTCTCTCACAACAGCCCACACCGCAACAACCTGGAGGGTATCGAAAAACACAAAATATTGTGAGTGGACAAAAATAAAGGATAAGTTTAGAAAATAGTTTATAAGAAAAGACATTTATACCCTCTATTTAAAAACCAATGGATGCATATAAAACCCATGTCATAAAACCATTTCATACTCAAGCTAACATAACCATTTATGAAAACAAAAGCTAGAAATCATTTCCTTTTCCCAATCCCGGGCCTCAGCTCAAATTATCTGGAACCTATTTGAAAACCTTTATTATTGAAAACCATCCAGTTATCACAGAAATCCAAACATATTTGAAAACACTATTGAAACCCATTTCATCAATCGAACTTGCTGGATCTATCCGAGTCTTTAAACTCAATATCAATCTGAGTCTTTAAACTCAATCCAGGCCTCAATATAATCCAATTATTTAAACTCTCGAGTCCTTAAACTCCCGAGTCTTTAAACTCAATAGGCCTACGGGGGAAATCACAATATCCGAGTCTTTAAACTCTGAATTCTTTAAACTCAATCCGGGTCTTTAAACCCAATCACATATCCAAGCCCACCCTCGTCACATATCATATTCGGGTCTTTAAACCCAATAACCAGATCCAGCAAATCCAATACTAAACCATTTTAAAACCATTTCCAAATCCATGTCCAAATCTGAATTCGAAATCACCATTTCGAATCCCAAGCCAAATGGGAAATCATCATTCCGAATTCAAATCCAGAATTCCACTTTTCAAGTTCCAAAACCTAATCCCGAATCATATTTCCGAAATCCTACTCCAAAACCCAAAATATTGTTTATCAAAATAACTTTCCAAATCCATGTATAAACCATTGAAATCAAATCATAATTCAAATCCCAAATCATATCAAAACCATTATCAAATCACCACATAAAAGCATATCTCGTAAAACGGGCAATTACGTAAATATCTTGAAATACATGCAAAATCGTAAATCATAAAGATCATAATCATAAACATAGAAATATAAAAAACATATAAAACATTTATGCATGCATCATAATTTAGAAAGCAAAGTCCACTCACATACCATTCGCGTCGCTGCCTTGATACCCGTGCAATATGTCGTTTACGGCCAATCCACTATCACCGGCTTTCCCAAACCTGTCCAAATCCCATAATAAGGTCACTAACTACTTCATAATGCTTCTATTAAAGCCCCGTAATTTTCCCGAATTTTTATATTTTTAACCTAACCTTTAAACCTTCGGACATTCCGAAACATATCGAGACGATGTCTAATCGACTCAAAACCAGTCCCAAAATGTTCGTTAAATCGATAAGATAAAAAGTCGTGTTGAAAACTTCCCCAAAAAAAGCCCCACGCGTCTTCACGCGCAGCCCAAAGGGGCTGTGCGTGGGAGCCACGCGCGGTTACTGTTCATCATCGTCAACCTCCAGGTAGACCAGTCTAGACCAGCCAGGTCCAACTAAACCGTCGAGGGCGTTTTTCGTCCATTTCTCAACCATTTTCACTCCTATTTCCACCCTTAGGTTCATCTCTATGTTTAGGATTGATTTAACTAACCAAAACAAGAAATAAAGCTTTTTTTCTTACCTCCCAAATTCGAAGAAGAAAACCAGAAACTGCCCTTCTCTGTTTCTGGCCACTGCGAGCTCCTTCGGCCACGGGTTCGTGTTTCTAGGCTCAGTAGAAACCGTCAGAAGCTAGAATAAGCATCACAGACACTCATTATCTCACCAAAACTTACATCTTCGATAATGAACAAAACCAAGAAAATAGGGCTGTGCACGACTTACCTGCCCTCCGTCCTCCACCGTGGCCTCTGCCATCATCAGCTCAACACTTTCCCTATCTCCTCTTCACGGCTTAACCCCCCTCAGGTGCAGGTTATGGTGTTGTGTATGGGTTGGGTTCACGGTTCCTCCTCCCCTGTCTCTATTTTTCTCACTCTCACACAAAACCCACTCGACTCACTCTAGCTCAGCCAACAGATACACGACTCACTTGTGTTTAATCTCTCATAGAATCACACCCTGATCTTCTCACTCACCTAGACACAGAGCACATACAACAAATAGCCTTCCCATGTTTTATCGATCACAGCCTTATTTAATCGATCAAACGTGAGAAGAAAGTGGAACCAACCAGAAGGTATCCAGGTGTCCCCATCTAAGTAACTCGGGTGAAAAATATCCAACAATGTAGGGACATGTGTCCCCATCCAATTGCTCACACATTTCAAAAGTAGCCAAAAGATCATTTTGCCCTTAATGCCCAAATTACCATTTTTTCCATCACATATTTAGACTCATAACTGAACTGTCTGAAGTACGATGACCGCGTGCCACCTGTCATTGTACTTAGGGAAACGAGACCTACCTAATGGTCCTCTAAATGCGTGAAAAATCCATGTCGTATGAAAAGTCAACAATTTGCCTATTTTCAACCAAATTACTAAAATACCCCTGAACTTCCGAACATCATAACTTCGTCCTCGAATGTCGGAATCAGATGTGCCAACTGTCTATGGACTTGTGACGTCCCGAACTATGTCAAAGTCCTCGTTCAAAGTCCATTTGACCGCTTGAAATAAAAGTCAACATTTTGCCCATTTTAGGGGCAAAATGTGACTTCGCACCGTCCATCCAAAATCAACAAATTAATCACCGGTTAATCTCACTAATTCGTCATTAACCATTAATCTAATCCTGGTTTCCAGGATGAGTCATTATAAGATGTGGCTGACTTTACCTTTTCCTTTTTGTCTAACTCTAATGCAGGTCATGGTCCTCTAATCGTCAGGTTGCCCTTGGATGTTCCTCCAATGCTTCTTCTTTCCTAATTCCAGTCTTATTTCTACTCATTTGACGTGAACGGACAGCTCAAGACTGAAATTAGTTTGAGAGGTCCTTACCTTGGCTCTATCTATGAGAAAATCCAATTCTACCGCTTATGGCTAGACTGATTTGTGTTTCCTATCACCATGAGGAGTCCCACGCTTGAGTGGGTTCCACTAGCCGAAGCGTTGGCATCTCATTGGAACATAGCCCTAAGGCCCCTTATTCTAGCCCACACGTACAGTGTTCTACGTTCCATAGTTCTTTATTGCACGAAGGCAGTTCCTCTAAATGGACCCATTTGGATGATCCAAGTATGGTTGAACTGGGAGTTCCCTCAGTTTCAGAACTATACCATCGAATATCCTAATGATGTGGTCTCAACTCAATTGCTGATGCCTTTGCCTCCTTTCTCCTTCTCTAGTAGAAATTACATGTCCTTCTTTAGTATGTTATTTTCTCATCCCCGAGAACATTGGGTGGCTAGTGCGGATAGGGGATTTCCATGGTTTCAAGAAAAGGTTTCCTTTGTTTGTCAGGGAACCCATCTCATGGGAGAGTTCAAGCTCGTGACTTCATGAGTTGCATCCTTGTCCGAGATCTTCTGAAAGGTGTCACTAAGACTAATAGATTGTCCCCTGACTTAAAAGTGTGCCAGACGAATTATTGTGCTCATCAGCTTCGATTCTACTAGGCTATCCCGATGCCACACGTGCGGGGTGTGAATGTTGGGGCATCGTTTCGTTTGGGGACCCTTGATCCGCAAATGGCCAACACCACTCGGGACTTTCTGTCCAATGTCCCAGTGGTCTCCTCAACTGCCATGGTTGCCTTCTATGGGTGTACAACTACTTTCAATTCGTGGTGGACTTCCTACTTTAAGAAAAAAATTTAGCTTCACCCCTAATGAGGTATGGACGTGCCAATTCTTGATGTTAGAGCGGGCCACAAGCATTGACACGGCTGTCTTTGTTCTAGTCAAACGAAGGAAGTTGGATGATAACCACATCCTTCCAGGTTTTATTCTTCATGGCTCTTGTGCTCCATTCTTTGTTACCTTATGTCCTCTAATCTGCGTATTTGTGCAGATATTCTGAGCGGGGAATGGTTATCAACAGCCCCAGTTAGTTGTTTTCTAGACAACTAAATGGGGGCCATACAATCCCCCCATTCTTGACCGTGTGGTGGTCGTAAAAGTCAGAGTTCTCTAGACACCCACCCCATCCTTGGCTGCATCAACATCAACAATTGTGCTCCCAGTTCCCTCTGGATCCCTGACTCTTTTATCCCGAGGCGGTGATGCTTCATTCATGCTCTTGGTACGTCTCTATTCTTGATTTCTTGCTTCATGACGCATTCCCGTTCTGACGTCCCGAATTGACTCCTCTATTTGCAGGCTAGCCCCTCCACGAAACTTGAGTGTCTGGATTCAGATGCCGCTTTCTTCCCTTCACTTGCCTCTCGTGTCACACACTCTTCAAGTTCAGGAATAGCTAAGCTCAATGCGGCTAGAAATGTGGTAGGCACTTTCGTGGTCGGAGATGAATGCTCCAATGTGGGAAAGTTGATCCCAGCAGTAGAAACTCTCTTCCAGGCCATGTGGCCCTATCTGATAGGACCCGTCCAAAATTTCCACAAAACCCGGATAGATCTTGCTCCCGTATGATGACCCTCTTCAGAAAAAGGGATTCATTTACTTTATTTCCTTACCATTGTCTTCCTTTCCCTTCCTTTCCTACTTTCCCACCTCATTTCTTTCCTTTTTTCTTGGTTTCTATCACATTCATAATCTTTGTCATTTTTTTCTTCATTTTGGTGCCTTTCCACCAATGGCCTTCCAACACATAACTTGACATATATATAGGTACACTAAGTTGGTGGAGGATTTGGGAGGGAAAACTCATGGGAAGCCTAGAACATTCTAGGTCCTTCTTAAAAAATGACCAAAATGCCCCTATGATTCAAAATTGCCAAACTACCCCTTTGATCATTTTGTTGGTCGATATCAATCTCATAAAATCCCTATTTTTGGTGCGCTGTCTATCTATGTATTCAAAAGCTTGAGACCTTCATAACGGTCTTCTCGAATTACCTAAAAGACCTCCTGAACAAAAAAGTAAATATTTTAACTTTTGGGTCAAAAGTCAACTCTTTGACTTTTCAGGGCCGAAATAGGTCAATTTTAATTTTCTTGAATATTCCTAGTGTTACAATCTTAGAACTAAACCAAACTCATTTTGACATATATCCTTATTTACGTATGACAAGTCATAATCACAACCAATCATATCACACATATATAGAGAATCATGTAATCATATCATCCTTCATTTCCAAAACCAAATTCAGAATCTAAATCCAAATCTCAAAGCCTGGGCCTAAGCCCATATCATCAGCAAGCCAAATCATCGTAAAACGAGCCATCAAGATATTATGTAAAATCATATAAAATTTCAATTCATCAATTATCATCAAAATTATATAAGCATGACACAATGAGTATAACACCGTTGCCCAAACTCAATAATGAATAAGAATATAATGTACCCAATTTCCTTGCAAAATGCGTTATTAAAATATTTCTTCAATAATCACTAGTTACCAAAAGCCATAAGAGGTCTCAACCGATCAAATATCATTAAAACATGTGGAAAACCAATTAAAATACATGGGTATGCATGCATAAAATTTAGCGAAAGAAAAGTCTACTCACAAACCCAATCACAACATTTCGTATATCACAAATATCGAGAAACAGTTACTCACCTTGGGAATTACATGAAGCAATGTTCGAGTCATACCAAACCATTTCTTACATCAGCAATGAATACTTACTCACTAACACGTACAAGCCTCTTATCTATGCTTCAACCAATCTTCCAAATTATGCACACTTTCGGGATCCCAAGTAACCTTAACTTCCATAAGAAATCGCACACTGGGTGCATCACATATCACTTATCTAATTACCATTCACATCACTTATCACTCAACGGCACTACCGGTAGACCAACCATGATCGATATCTTGTATCAAATATCATCCAAACAAACATTTCCCTCGAGGGGTATTTCTGCACATCACTTGGGAACCGGAGTCCCAAGCTCGACATCCGAGTACAACCTCATCTACTCACTCAGGAACCGGAGCCCTGCTCGACGTCTGAGTGAGGACTGGTCCAAGAATCGGAGCCCTTCTCAACGTCTAACTTAGCATCCCATACTACCTCAAGAACTGGAGCCCCTACGTCTGAGTTAGCATCCTCATACCAGTCTTAGGAACTGAAGCCCCTAGCTCGACGTCTAAGTGGGTACTTACATCACATAGCTCATAACATCATATCATCTCACATCAATACATCATGGCATCATATCATCAGTTTATCTAATATCTCATCATATCATCTAGTATCATGTCATCATACAATCGTACCGTCATATCGTTATCAAGACATCATTTCATCATCATTGTTATGTCGTTATCATCATTTGACCACGTATCATCAACATATCGTTATCATACATTATGTCATCACATTACAATTAAATAATCATCCTCATTTCACAAAACACCTCGTATTTATCATCATATTTTGTTATTGTTACATTACCATACGAATATCATATTATCCAAAAATTATTAGATAATCTTTTGCCAACTATTCTCACACCATTTCAATCTATTCCATCATATAGAAATTCTTAAAATTAATTTACCATCTCATAACTTGTGTACTTAAACAATATGCATAGAATCATAGGCCATCATATTTCAATCAATCTTACGTTAAACAGTTTCTAATTTCCAAAAGTTTATCTAAGACTTATTCAAAATCGTTTCACCACATCTTCATTCCTTAAAAGTCACATAAATAAATACTCTGGATTTATTTGTCATCCTTAAAAATCTTCAAAATTCTTTAAAAACCAATTTGAAATCATTACCAAACTCCAAAGCGAATTTAGTCAAATCACTATCTATAGAAAATTTGTATGTTTCAATGAACCACCAAAGCCATAAAAAATCATTCAATCGTAATAAAATCTTTATCGGATCGATCAAGTAAGAAAACTAATTATAGTTTGAGACTTATATTTCAAAAACAAATTATGCAATAGATAGCTCGATTGCCAAGTTGACGGGACCCATCCAAAATTTCCACAAAACCCGGACAGATCCTGCTCCCGTCTAACGACCTTCGTCAGAAAAAGGATTCTCTTACTTTATTTCCTTACCATTTTCTTCCTTTCCCTTCCTTTTATACTTTCCCTCCTCCTCTCATTCCTTTTTTTCTTGTTTTCCATCACGTTCATCATCTTTGTCACTTTTTTCTTCATTTCAATGCTATTCCACTGATGGCCTTTTAACACACAACATCACATATATATATATATGTATAAATATGTACACTAAGTCGGTGGAGGATTTGGGAGGGAAAACTCATGAGAAGCCTAGAACAATCTAGGTCCTTCTTATAAAATGACCAAAATGCCTCTATGAACCAAAATACCACTTGCATAATGTTCTTCTTGAATAACTTAAAAGACCTCATGAACAAAAAGTCAACTCTTTGAATTTTGGGTTAAAAGTCAACTCTTTGATTTTTGGGTTAAAAGTCAACTCTTTGACTTTTAAGGGCAAAGGTTAATTTTCATTTTCTTAAATATCTATGGTGTTACATTGTCTGCCTCTCGCTTGTTGGTGCCGTTTCTTGAAATTTTTTGAAGGGTCGTTGCTTCTGTTTGTTCGGATCAGCGTCCTCTCCCAACAGATATTCGCACTCGGGTCGAACTAGATGGCCTTCGTTAGAGCTACCCCATTGCTCATGATTAATTTGTTCTAATTAGAGGCAGGTATCGTGACATGCTTCAAGAGGTTGAAGCTCATCCTTGCGAGGCTGCCAAGCATAGAAGGGAAATTGCCCTGGAAAGTTTTCAAGGAGGGGGAGAAATGGGCCCATGAAGCCTCTATTGAAGAAGCGGCCCTTTCTTTTAGTATCATATTACATAGAGTGGGCGTCTAGGCCATGTTTGGTGGGTTGCTAGAGTCGTGATTTTGGGCCTTTCCACTGCGAGCCTCCTCACTTTTGTTTAGCTTAGTTAAGAGTTGCATGTTTTAGTTTAGGTGACATAACCCTATTTGAAAAATCGCCCTCGAAATATGTAGAAGCCGTGACTATTTTGATTTCTCTTTTAATCCTTATAACTCCTTGCGTATCTTGAGATTAACTCTTAACCAAACCGTTTGGATATAATTATCGGTTATAATCGCCCATCTTCCACACCTCTTCCTTGAGAGTATCGCGAAAACTTAGAGAGAAAAAATGTCTCTAATGTCCAATACGTAGTCCGACGAGCCTGAAACTGCCTCCAAAGGTCAAGATTCGATCTCCATTTTAAG
Organism: Prinsepia uniflora; assembly: GCA_032719365.1. Classification (NCBI taxonomy): domain Eukaryota; kingdom Viridiplantae; phylum Streptophyta; class Magnoliopsida; order Rosales; family Rosaceae; genus Prinsepia; species Prinsepia uniflora. Next base: position 30,799,812 of record CM064864.1, read on the forward strand.
GGAGGAGGTTGATCCGGTCCGTTCCGTAAGGAGTTCCTCATATCTCAGCTAAAGACCATCCGCGACGTCCAGCTCCGATGTTCTTCCGAGATCGCCCGTTAGGGTGACGAGAATGCTGACGGTGGGGCTAGCCGAATGAGGAGGAGGAAGAGAGAACTTCAAAACAAGATTGCAGGCCTTCAATAGCAGAAAAAAGGAGGCCGCCCGGGAGCGTGATGAGGTCGTGCACCGAGAGTTCATGGAGGGATTTCGTCGCGTGGCCCGACCTTGTTCTTTCTTTTCTTTTTCTTTTCTTCCTTCTTATTTTTTTGTACGAAATCTCACCATATAATAAAATTTATCTATTTTGGCAAGTGTCGTTATCCTTTTTGTCTGTACTTTTTACCGCCATATTGTGATGTAAACAAACGGTTATAAATTGGCACTTCGCACACAAAACTTCCTTCCCTTCAAAATGTCTCTCCTAGAGCATATCCCTAGCAGCGTTCCGCTCTCTCACTATCATTAGCTTGTCGAGCGTCTTCATGTTCAATCTCAGGAATAGCTGTAGGCCATCATTGACTTGAGGTGAGAACTTCATGCTTATCGTGCCTCGGAAGAGGTGGAACTGACTCTCCATCACGAGAAACAGTCACTCATCAAACTCGAGATCATATTCTTCTACGAGAAAGTCAGCACGGTTAGAGATACCCTGTTACGGCTACAAGGTGAGGTTGCCACTATGAAAGATGAAGAGGAATAGCTCAGGGCTAAAGTTACTTTCTGAGACACCCAGGGTCAACAGTTAAGGGAGGTCGCCTATCATGATTGGTTCGATCAAAGGTTCATTGATCATTCAGCTAAGAAGCTCCATCTAATGGTCCAAATTTAGCGATTCCCATTTTTAGATTCTGAAGCGTTAGATTTACAATGCAATCTTATCTTCTTCTTATAATAATAATATCTTTCTTTTCACCACTTTGCTTTTCACATAGACCCTGATTCTTGCTGCTTTTACTGTTTAACAGAGCCCATGTATCTTCTTGTGGCGATTTGGATTTTCATGTAGTAATAATTCAAGGCTAACGTAAGCCACGCTATATGGCTTATAAAACCCATAATAACTCTCATGCAAACTCAACGTTCCAATTTTCAAACTTTGAACATGGCTACCAATCCTACAGACATTTAACCTAGTTCATCGGCTCCCAATGCTGCCCAAAATCACTTACTATTCTTTGAGAACCAAACCATTAACCTTCATCGTCTGGTAGAGATCCAGTCGGCATAAATCCAGTACCTTCAAGAATTGGTGCATGCTCATCAGCTGGATAAACAAAACAATATCCATTTCTCGTCGTATCCCTATTGTCCTTTAGCAACAAGTCCAGTCTCTAGAAGGTTATTACTAGAAGAGATGCTTGGAGCTTCAACAAGCTCAAGGGGGGCATGCACTACTCAAATCCCAAATTTTTGAACTTCTGGAGATGGTAAAGACCTAAAATCGCCACATCAAAACCATATTGCAGGTTGCTTTTAATAACTGCTACGTCAATGGGTACATAGCCCATGCTACTAGTCATCCCCACCTCGATGGCTGGTCCGAGGAAAAATTGATTACTGGAATAGTAAAATGGGCTCGTTTCAACATGACCGTAGGTCCATCCATCTCCTGCTAGAGAGTGTGTTCAGGATTTCATCCATTTTTCAATGGCCCCTAAAGTGGCCATTGTAATATAACCTTCAAGGGTGGGCTTTTGCCAGTTGTTTGTAACTTTTCTTTGAAATGAACATGCTCTAGAAGTAGACGTACTTTGTATTTTGTGATGTTTCAACTAATAACCCTGCTCTTAGGATCCTCGAGCGCAGGGTAATATTTTTTCATGTGAAGGGCGTTGGTAGAATTCTTATCCACCACACCCCCATCATCTCTCAAATAGTAGGAGCCTTTCTCATTCACCTTGTGAATGATAAACAATCCTTTCCAAGTCGGACTCCGTCTTCCTCTTCCGAGAATTGGTGTTCCTAATTGTAATACCGTTTTTCGTACGAGATCACCTTCTTGGAAAGATTTCCCTTTCACTTTCTGTTCAAAGCGTCTATTCTTTTCTGGTCCAATTCTTCTAACTCATAACATATGGTCTGAGTATACTCCTTGGAATCTATACCATATTGATGTCGTGGCGGAAATGAATTGATGTTCATCTCAACTTGGAGCATCAAATCCCAGTCATAAACGAGGTTGGCAGGAGACATTCCAATTGACCCGCGTTTCATTGTCATATATGACCATAATGTGTAGATCAATTGCTTGAGCCAATACGTGGGATAATCCCCAACCATCTTCTTTAGGATATTGAGAATGCTCTTATTACTAACCTCTACCTGGTCATTAGCTTGAGGATAATAAGGACTGGATTGAACAAATTTGATTGAGAATTGAGCCCGAAATTCTTGTAGCTCCGGAGACATGAAAGATGTCCCATGATCAATGACGATGGTCTTGGGTATCCCAAACCTTCTTAGGACATTATCTTTAAAGAACTTTACTAACTCGCGAGTGGTGATTTGTTTAAGAACCTTAGCTTCCACCCACTTGGTGAAGTATCCATGGCTACCACGATGTAACATTGCTTTGCGGAGGATTCCAGGAATATCTTTCTGATGAAATCGATCGTCCATCCTCAGAATGGCCAAGGCTTGACCACGAGATTAAGGGAAACAACATGTGCATGCTAGAACGGAGCTTGTCTTTGGTCCTACATCGTACCCTTTAGCTTTTGCATAGCAATCCGATTGGATGTCTGGCAAAAAATAGGCATTTCGTCGTATTAGCCATTTCATCTTTGGTCCTTCCCGATGTGCTCCACAAACTCCTTTGTGTTCCTCCCCCATTACTACCATTGCTTCTTTGGGTCCGATACACATCAATAGGGTCCCATTATAATTCTTCCTCACAAGATCAGGTCCCCACATGGTGTAGTGGCATGCTTTATTTCTAAAACCCCTGTCTTTGTTGGAAGGATACTTTAGATACTTGATAAATGGGGCCCTCCAATCGACGGGCTCCACCTCAACATCCATGACCTCTAACTTGGAATCCCTCTCCAATATGGAGGGCATAGATCTTTTTTCTACCCTGATTCTTTTCTTAGATTTCCCTTCTTAGAAAAAAAAACTCTGAATCTGACTTGGGCCATTTCATTGGCCGCCAAGTTTTCTTCCCGAGGTATGTGTTTGATAGTCAGATCAACGAACTTTGAAACGAGCAACGACACGATAGAGTAGTAATTAGCCAGACATAAGTTCCCACATGTGTAGGTTCTTGTTATCGGATTGACTACTAACTCCAAATATCCAATGATTTTGACTTCTCGCGCTCCTATTTCGATTAGTATCTCCATTTCGATGATCAACACCTCGTATTCTGCTTGATTGTTAGTTATGTTTTACTAATCCAATTGAAATGAGAACTAGTGGGAGATCCATTTCGAGTCGATCAAGCACACTCCATCCCCAACCAAATCTTTGGTCTTAGCCCCGTTGAAATACAATTTCCAAGGTAGTATGACTAACATGCTGACCCGTGAGCCAATCTCATTCCTGATGTCAATGCCTAGGTATTCTTCTATGAAGTTGGCAATGGCTTGGCCCTTCACTGTCTTATGTGACACATATTGAAAATTAAACTTTGATAATGCCAACGTCCACTTGCTTGTCTACCTCTCAGGATAGGTCGTTACAGCATGTATTTCACCAAATCCGTTTGGGCAATGATCTGGACGGTGAAAGGTAGCATGTAATGTCTCAACTTGATGGTTGTGAAATATAGTGTGAGGCATAGTTTCTCCACTCCAGTACATCTTTCTTCCACTTCAGCCAAGGTCCTGCTCAAGTAGTATATTGCGGTCCTGCTTAACTAGTATATTGGTTGTTCTTTCTCTTCCTCATTGTCTTGAGCCATCAAATTTTGATAGTGCTTTGCAATGCCCATATGTATAGCTTCAAAGGTATCCCTACCTTGGGCGGCATTAGAATATGAGGTTTGGCTAGATACTCTTTTATCGTTTTGAACATGACTTGGTTCTTTTCTTCCCACTTGACTTCATTTGCCTCTTTGATCTTTACTATAGAAGAAAATACCGGGACCTTTTCCGACAGGTTGGCTATGAATCTCTTAAGGAAGTTCACCTTCCCAAGCAAGGTCTGCAGTCATTTCTTATTTTTGGGTGGAGGTGAATCCATGATTTCCTTAGCTTTGTTTTTTTCCTCCTCAATTCCCATTTGATAGACCATGAAACCTAGGAAGTTCCCTACTTAGACTCCGAACGCATATTTTTTAGGGTTCATCTTTAGCCTATGTTGTCTCATCTTTAAAAAAAGGTTGTTGGAGGTCATCGATATGCTTGTTCCCGCCCTGGGATTTCACTACGACATCATCAATGTATACTTACAACTATATCGCCCGTTGGGAAGTAGCCTATGCGTTCTTTAATCTGAAGGGAATGATGACGTACTCGAATGCCCCCAAGTGTCCCAGATACCTGAATGCAGTCTTGTGAATTTCATCTTCGGCTAGAAGAATCTGGCTGTATCCCGCGTTGCCATCCATAACGGACAAGAACTGGTTTTGTGATGCACCGTCAATTAACATGTCGGCCATGGGCATAAGGTATTCATCTTTTAGAGTTGGCTAGTTCAAGTTGCGGTAATCAACGCATATCCTGACTTCCTTGGTTTTCGCTTTGATTACAGATATAAATTAGACACCCATTCCACATACATTGCGGTGCGTATGAATCCTGCTTTGAAAAGTATGTCGATCTCTTCCTTGACTTTAAGCTCGGTTTCTACTGCCATTCTCCTCTTGGGCTGGCAGAATGGTTTGTATCCTTCCTTGATAGGAAACTAGTGTTCAACCAGTTCTTTATTGAGACATGGCATCTCCATGTAATGTCATGTCATGCAAAGCAGTCCTGAAAATCTTTGAGAAGTGCGATCATCTTCGCCTTCATTATTTCTTTTAGTATCTCACTGATATAAGTAGGTTGAGGATATTCATCATTCCTTAGGTTGATCACTTCCATAGGATCTTGAGTCTTAGGTGGAGGCTTGTCCTCTTTCGAGGACCAAAATTTTTCACTTCTAGCGGAATATCATCTTCTTCCTCTTCTTCTCGGTTATCTCAGATGAATTCTGCCATTTGGATGGCTGAACTTTCTGCTTGCCATTCGTCAGCGCTTCCAGGCTAATCTTTATGGAAAGATACCTTGTGGGATGTAGCATGAACATTTCTCTGCTCATCCCAATACACCTACAATCTTTCTTTTATATACTGGATTGCCTCTTGTCGGTCTTCTTCTTTTCTGAGCTCACTATCCATTCTGAAATCCCCATTTTGGGGAGGGTACATTTCTCATGTCTGGGGCTAGGAACCCATTACCAATTGTGGGCCGTCATCCAGTTAGGTCGGCCGTTCTTGCATTCTGGGTTTCCGAACGCAACTTTCCTCTTATTCGGATGAGGATATTCTGAGATGGTACAGGGCTGTCAATTCTTCTCTCGATCCTTCTCCTCATCCTTATCTGTTCTAAGGGAACTGGTAAGCTTCTCTTTGGTAGCCGGAGGGGCTGTTGGTTTTTTAAAAGGCCTTGCCCCCAAGCCCTGCTTGGCGCAAAGGTATGCCATGTACTGTCTCTGGATTCTTCTCTTAGCAGGGTATCCCTCGTACTATCTCTGGATTCTTCTCTTAGCAGTTCTTCCAAATCACTTGCCTAGTTTTCCATCTCTACCTACCATATACCAATTCCCCTTCTAGATTGTGGCTTGCAATAGTTTGGCCACATTGGTGGCCTTGTTAGAAGGAACTGGTTGTTTCGATGGTTATTCTTAGTCATGTTGTCCTCTATTCTGCTGAATAGCCTTTCGTTCTTGCCCTTCTCTAGTGTTTCCTGACTCCTAAAGTTTGGAGTCTGGTAGGGCCTTATTGTGGGGACCATGCTGACCATGTTTGTACTTAGGTATGTCCAAAGGAGTGTCCTCCCGACCTTTCCCTACGCATTCCGACTCCATCTTAACGGTTGTGGCTGAGTGTTAAAGGTTGATTTTTTGGTCAAAGTCAAAGGGTTTACTTTAATTAAGGTCAAACTGTTGACTTTTGATCGAGACGGTTTTTGGCAATTCGAAAAACACCATTTTGAAGGTCTCGAAATCCTGAGTTCGTGGATAGGCAGCATGCCAAAATAAAAGATCGTTTGAGGTTGTTTTGGGTCAAGGACCCTTACGGGTATTTTGGTAATTTTTCCACCAAGGGCATTTTGGTCATTTTGGAATATGGACCAATTGTAAGCTGCCAAGCGTCCAGTTCTAAGGTGTTCTGATATTTTCTCATTCCCACCGACTCATTCCATTATATGTTTGTATGTGGGCCATTTGTTAGTGGGGTGAGCTTACACCGAAGGAAGAAAGAAAAAAGGAAAAGGAAATCATGAGGAAGAACCAAGGAAGGATGAGACCAAAGACCAGGGGAAGGAAGGGAGGAAGAGAGGAGTGAAATAAGAAGAAAAATGGAAAGAAAAAGAGTGGAAACAAGGGAGGAGGTCGATGGAAGAGTGATGACCCGTGAAGCTAGGTTTCGAGCCATGAATTGAATTGATGGCTGGAGATGTTATAGCTTGTAACCAGGGACGAAAACGTATTTAGCGATCCCCTAATATTATTTTGAGACCGAGAGGATGTAGGTTTCGAATGAAGAGGCAGCCGGGGAGCTACTGTAAAAATGGGTTGAGAAGTCGAGATCGATCACCACGATTTCGAGATACGTTTTTCTTGTGTCGAAGTCATGGATCCCTTCCTAGCATAATGAGTAGATAGGTCGAAATATGGATAAAAACGAGCTGGAAATGAGTGAAATATAGCCAGGTTGGGTGACCCGAACACTAGAGTAGCTGGGTGAGAGTGATGATGAATAGTGTTTTACATCGAATCACTGTAGCGATTGTGGCTCCCACGTGCAGCCACTTAGGGGGCACATAGGGGTGCGTGAGGGTGAATTCCGAGATGGTTCCAACACGATTTTTAATGTGTTTGATATTATGAATCCAACGATACAATTTTCTAAGTGAGCAGACATCGTCTCGGGATAGTTTTGACTGTCTGAATGTTTAGGGCCCGTTTTAATTCGTGTGAAAATTTCAAAAAACTTGTGGATGTGAGTCAATTGGGGTGATTAGTGACCCTTAGAAGTGATTTTTGGTAGGAATTGATGTTCTTGGAATTTACAAAAAAACGTATAGTTCGGTTCGGTCGCGTAAAAGGTACATGTGAGTGGAACTTTGTTTTCATAAACCCTATGCATGCCTTTTTATATGGTTTTTATATGATTTACTACGAGGATTGTTCGATGATTATTTACATACAATTTATATGAATTTTGGGAATTTTTATAATATCTAAGGAAAATGTTATTAAAATGTTTTGCGAGGAAATTGGGTTTATAAACTTCGGATCCTTAACGAGTTGTGGGAAACGGTTTCATACTTATTATGACATTCTTTTATATCATTTTGATGATGATTGATGGACTTGGATTTTTATATAATTTTATTGAATATTTAATGGCTCGTTTTTCTCGAGGCTTGGTTGAGTTGTGATTTTAGGCTTAGGCCCGGGATATTGGTGTGTGGTTTGAATGTTGATAGGGGTATGTGATTCCTCGGTATTTGTGTCCATTGTGATGCTTATGATGATGTGTGATGATTATGATGATGTGAGATGTGATGTGATTGATAACCCTCATCGAGATGTCGATTGTGATTGATCATCTCAGACGTCGAGTTGAGCTCCGTCTTTCCCAAGACTTGTCTCAGACATTGAGCTTGGGGCTCCATTAGTTCTTGAGACTATGACTGTGACTAAGATTTCGAGTCAAGGGACTACGTTAGTTCCTTAGTTGGTCCACACTCAGACATTGAGTATGGGACTCTGTCTTTCCCGAGTGATATTAGCCTACAGGTAGTGCACATTTGATATGATGATTCAATAGCATACATCGAGGTTGGGGTCGGTTGATATGACTAGTTGCTTCGGTATGTTGGTATGGCTAGTTCTATGTGATGAGTATGCTTATGCACTAGTGTGGTCATGTCTGTGTTGATATAGTGACAGGGCTGTCTTTCTATATTGTTGAGTCTGTGCTTTGATCTAGTCGTATATGCAGTGATGTTGATATGATTTCATGTTGGTAAGGTTAATAACGCTACTAATTTTCTTGTTATGGCACATATTTCGAATTTGATGTTTTATTTATAAATACGACGCATGCATAGTTTTAGTAAACGGAGGATAAATGATGTGTTTTGAATGGTATAATTTTATAAACCGTTATTTTTGTCCAGTCAATCATTTTCCTTGGTTTTGAATCCCTCCAGGGCTATTGCACGAGAGTCGAGGCTTTAGATGGAGCAGAGGCATAAGCTCACGAGTTGGTAAGTATCACTTGTCTAATAGGATTTTGAGGGTATTTTAGGCATTTCGGATTTCTTGTCAGACAGGAGCAGGACCTAGGTGTGTTGTACATGGTTTTCTGAGTTGGGTCCTATCACTGAGGCTGTCGGGACACAATTCCTTGTGCATCTGAAACTGAATTTCTTCACGTTCCCACTGGTGGTAGACGTTGGCTTGAGCTGGTTATCATACGGTTACTCTTTTTTGGGCCCTTCCGGAGACTAGTGGAGATTAACCATGTTGATCGACGGTGTTGGAAATGGGTTAGTATCTACCTCCATGGTGGCCTTAGATATAGACGCCTACATGATATGTGCTTGTTTGATCAACCTTTTGACGATATCTCTAAACTGAACACAGCTAGTGGTGTCGTGGTGTAATAACACATGCTATTTGCAGAACTGTTTGCGCTTGAGGTCTTCCTATTTGAGCCACTCCTGCGTGGGGACTGGTTTGATTACTTTTTCCCTTACTAGCTCATCATAGATCTCTCTAGCCTTGGTAAGATCAAATGTGTACGAGCCAAACACTAGGGTTTTGTTTGTGAATAGGCTCCCAATTGGCATGATTGGTTTCTGCTCCTAGATAGGCATGACTAGTGACTTGAAGGTCAAGTGTTTGTTCCCTGGAGGCTGGATCTTGGCTGTGGCTACCTCCAAATCTTGATCTTCCTGATGCTCCAGTTGGTGCTCATAGACCCTGTTCTTGTAAAACGGTGGAACTTTCGAATTGTGCCTCTGTCTTTGTTGTTCTTCAAGCAGCCTTTCGAATTTGGTGGCCAATACTATTATCTCTTGGAGATCGGAAAAGGTAATATCATTGAACTTTTTCCTAAGGGAAAACCCCAGTGCTCGTTGTGCGAAAGCTACCATCTAAGCGTTGTTGTTGGGAAACATGCACCTTATCTTCATCTTTTTTGAACCTACCGATGAAGTCTTCCATGTTCTCATACTCACCTTGTCTGAGAGCAGTTAAGTCACTAGTAGTAACTTTAGGCTCGATTCTGTAGAATTCCAAGTGGAACTTTGCCTCCATTTGCCCCCAAGTGTGGATGGAAGCTTCTAACAACAAAGTGTACCAAGAGAAACCATCCCTAAATAGGGAGCTACTGAAAAGTCGTAACTTGAGGTAAAGATTGTCTTTAAAAGCCACGCATTGAGACGAGAACCTCCCAATGTGTTCTAAGGACGATGTGTTGCGATCTCCGTTAAAAAGTGTAATTACTGGTGGTTTGAAATTCCTAGGGAACGGTGTAATGACCCGGAAATTCGAAAAAGGAAAATTGGAAAAAATTGGAAAGAAATGACGATTTTGCCCCTAGTTATATGGGCCGAAAGTTGACTTTTTGTTCGGGATGCCTTTTGGACTTTTGGAAATGACCGTTGGATAGGTCTCAAGACGCTGAATCCGTAGACAGGTGGCATGCTTCAATCGGAGTTCGGACGTGAAAGTTAAGGGTCTAGAAGTGTGAAGGGCATTTTGGTAAATTGTCAAGCAGGCGTAAAATGGTAATTTGATCAGTGTTGGCTGATTCAGCCATGTAATAAACGGAGATAAAGCCACCTGTGCCTGCTAATTGGATGAGGATCTGTTATTTAGTGACATCCGTCACTTGCCTAGGCTAATTAGTGGCCCAAAATAGTAGGAGGTGGAATGAACCGTGTGTGCGTTTGTGTTCTTTGAACAAAAACAGGGGATGTATATAAGTGATGCAAGGCAATCCTGAAGTCTAAAAACGGAAACTGTGTGGCTCCACCCATTCAAATTGGGAGTGTGCCGTCGTGAAGAAACTGAAAGGAGAAGGGAAGTAAAAACCCAGAAAACCCGAAACCCACCCGATAACCTTAATTAATAACTTAGAATCGAATTTTGAATTGGACGGTTAATTGATGGAAAAAGAGATGAGGATGAGCTTCTATAAGTCTAAACGAGTCGAATGGGATTGAATGTGAAGAAATGAGCCCAGACGACACTTGAGTTCAGTTTTGGAAATCCCAGTTGAGTTGGAATGGTTAGAGGGATTGGAGCTTGAAATTGAGATTGGAAACATAGTTGAAGGAACCCTGTGAAGCTTCTGAGTGAGTCAATTTGAAGGAATCGCTGAGAATTGACAGGATCAAACGATGAACAGTGTTCGGTGTTCTTCGAATGGTCGAGTTTGATTCGATTGGATTGAGGTAAGTGTTTATGCAATTGGGTTTACAGAACCTTAATTAGATGAATAACTATCTTAATGGACGGTTTAATTGTCGAAATGGATGCACAATTGATGGCGATTGAATTGGGTTAGCACACGGGTCGCAGGATCCGTTTATCAGTTAAACGGGTGAGGAAGGATACTGTGCAGGTTACCGTAGCACGTGCGTGAGTTTCACGCGCAGCCGCTCACGGCGGCGCGTGAGTTTCACGCGCAGCCACTCACGGTGGCGCGTGAGGGCGTGTGGGCCTGATTCCTAGGTGAGTTCAACATGACTTTTGTTCTATGCAATGTAACAAACATTTTGGCGTTAGTTTCGAGTTAATCGGACACCATTTCGATATTGTTTCAAGGGTCTGAAAGTTTATATTACGTTTTTAATTAATATTTAATTCCCAGAAAATTATGGGGAATTAATATGATGTTAATAAAGCCATTAGTGACCGTGAGTAATGATTTTGGACAGGATTCGAGATTCCTGGAAAATGTCGGAAATTACATAAATGCGTGCAGCTCGGAAAGCGAGCGGTTTGGAAGGTGTGTGAGTGGACGTTTTTTTTATAAACTTATATGCATACATAGTTAAATGTTTTACATGATTTATGGCATGATTTGATTTGAAATGGTTGCTTGATGATTTGATACGATTATTTCTGGATTTAATGATTATTTTAATTAGTGTTTTGGGCACATTTTTCGAGAAATTGTGAAATTGCTGTTTTGGTCGAAGGCTCGAGATTTGAGATTGGTTTTGATTTGGATTATGAGTCGGGAAATTGATTTGATAGATTTGTAATGTTTTTCGGATATTTTACGGATTTATGTGAAAATGGCAACTTTGGTTGCGGTTGTACGGATTCGCGTGAAACTGAGATTTGGGCATGAGACCCCATGATAAATGGTTTTGACATGGTTTTAATGATGATTTTGAAATAAAGATTTTGATTGTGTATTGATGTTCAGTGCCCCCAGATGTGTAATTCCTAGGTAGACTTCGGATGTGTAATTCCTGAAGGGACTTCGGATGTGTAATTCCCGAAGGGACTCCGAATGTGTAATTCCCAGAGGGACCGGATATGTAATTACTGGTGAGGCTAGATGTGCAATTCCCAGCAGGGCTGGATGTGTAATTCCTAGCAGGATGATAACTCTGGATGTGTAATTCCCAGAGGACCCTCGTATGTGTAATTCCCGAGTTATATGCTTTATTGTATGATAAAATGGTTTTATAAAATGTTTCAAATGGCATTTGGGCTTGAGAGCCGGGATTTGATGTTTTCATGTGATTTGGTTGGAAAAGCCGGTGATTCATATGTTTGATTATATGCATGCATGGTTTAATAAACTGGAGGGTAAATGATGTATTTTGAAATGTGTTTTAAATGATATTATTTTTGTCCACTCACTCCTTTCCTATTTTGATGACCCTCCAGGCCGTGGCACGACGTTCGGGGCTGATCGAGAGGCGGAGGCATGAACGAAAATCAGTCCAGTTATCGCTTGTCTGACAGGTGCTGAATGGTAGTTTTGGGACTTCAGTTGACTTGTCAGACGGGAGCAGGACAGGGCACGGTTATCAAAGTCCAGTTGGGACGGGTCCTGTCAAACGGGTTGTCCTAATCTATATAAACCGGGTAAGGCTTTCTATAAGTCGGGACGCTAATTCTCTGAGGAGGTGCTGGTTGACTAGTTATTAGGTGCCTTAGCTTGTCCATCTCGTTCATAAAGGCCTAGTGCATTGTAGCTCGAGACGGTCTTCTATCATGGAGGAACTCTTCATCTGATCTGGTTCGTCGGGGTCAGATCTCCTCTAGTTGTTAAATATGTTTCTAGTCTTTGGTGGAAAAATGGGTCTGATTACTCCTTGGCTATTAGGTGGCTGGTTCTATGCGAGGTTTATCTCTCCCCGACCATTAGGTGGCTGGTCCCTAGAAATCAAACCATGATCAAAGAACGGAAACTCCTGTCGAAGTCTACTTAACTCCCGGATCTCGATGCCTGTTTTCTCTAGGAATGTTTGGATCTGAAACAAAGGTCGAAAAACTAATGCTCTTGACTCTAACTAGCTCTTCCCTTTGTCAGGTCTTGGGTGTAATGACCCGTCCCGAGTGTCGGGATTGAATATTGATTAATTATAGTATGGAATGTCTAATCTGGGATTAGTGGAGTGAAATCGGACGAAATGTACAAAATGACCGTTTTGCCCCTAGGCGTAGGGGCAAAATGTTGACTTTTAGTTCGGACGGTCAAACGGACTTTGACCTATGACTGTGACCTATGACTGTGAAAAAGTTGTGACGTTCGGAAGTTCGAGGGAATTTTCGTAATTTGGACAAAAAGGGGGGAAAATGTTGACTTTTTGTTCGGCAACTAATATACACACGATTCGAGGACCGTTAGGTAGGTCTCGATGCCCTGAGAACAACGACAGGCGACACGTCGAAAACGGAGTTCGGGTGACCAAGTTACGGGTCAAGGAAGTTTAGGGGCAAAATGGCAATTTGACGAACAAAGGGCAAAATGGTCTTTTAACCATGACCAGACAGTGACATCTGTCACTTTATCTTCTTCTTGCCCCAGATAACATGGAAACCGGTTTTGTGGCTAATGATATTCACTTTAGACGATTATCCCTTAATTATGGTTAATTGTAATGATTGTGTCCAAATTGATAAGTGATTAACCGTTGTTTCAGCTTCATTGTATACTTGTGAGATTGAGGAATTCGAATTAAGGGAAAAACTCGAGAGACAGAGAGCCCACTGGGACAATTCAGAATCGAAAATTTAGGAAAATTAGAGGGAAATTCGAATTGATAATTGTGAGCGGTGAGGATCGAAATTGAGGCTTGAATTAGACTTCTGGGATCCAAGCGAAACTCTCTGCAACAAAAACGAAGGGAATTGCTGTCGAATTGGGGAAGAACAGAAGCTTCCATGGCTGCTTCAATTCGAGCTTGAGTTCAACTAGTTAGAGGAAAGTTGTTATGAAATTGATCTTGGAAAAACGTTCCTTACACTCTCACGATACTAACCGTATGAATTAATTTGAAAATCAGGGACGAAATCGATAAACCCGAATAGAAAACCCGTCGAGGATCGATCGTGAGTTGTGAGGATTTAGACCATAATTCGAGTAATTAAATTGACAGAACGTAAATGGAGATGGAATAGAAGGGATCAGTTGAAAGAATGGGTTGATTTGAGGACGAATTGAGTAAGTTTGAATAGGGTTCTATCGGGTTTTTCAACCCGTTTATCAGACATACGGGTGAAGAAGGAGCATTGTAGCAACACTGTGCTACGCGCGTGGCTTTCATGTGCAGCCGCTTGCGGCGGCGCGTGGGGGCGCATGAGTGAGAATCCCGAGGTACGTTCAACATGACTTTTGTCCCATTTAGTGTATCGAACATTTTGACACTGGTTTCAAGGAAATTGGATATGGTTTCATTAATGTTCCATGTATCCGAAGTTTTGTTTTACGTTTAAAATATGTATTTAAATTCCGGAAAAATTGGGGAAAATTATATGAAGTATTTTGAGATGTTAGTAACCCTCTACAATGATTTTGGACAGGAGTTGTGATTTCCCGAATTTACGGAAAAACGTGCAGCTCGGAAACGGACCGTTTTGGACGGTGTGTGTGAGTGGACTTTGCTTTCTAACCGTGATGCATGCATATATGATTTAAATGCTTTATTATATGATTTTATATGCTTTGGCATGGTTTATGTTTCAATCCGGTGATTTCTCGGTTTTATGATTATTATATTATATTTTGGCACGATTTTTGAGAAATGATGAAATTGATGTTTTTGGGCTAGGCCCGGGATTGAAAATGATGTTTTGACTCGGGTTATGAGTCAGTGATTGATTTTATGGATTTACGTGATCGTGGCAACTCGGGTTTACGGTTGCACGGATTTGCGTGAAAATGATATTTTGGGCTTGAGACCCAATGAAATTCTAATTTTGGTTGGATTTGTATTTCCATGTGATTACATGATGATATTGATGATTTTCGGATTTATAAAGTAAATTGGGACTTGGGGCTGAGACCCTGTATTGAAAATGATTTTGATTTCAAGCGCAATTGTTTTCACTGGTTTTTGTGATGATGATATATTGCGGATATTTAGGGTTTTCGGGTGGAAATATGTTTTTCCCTGGAGTGCACCCTGGAGATAACGCTCGCCTTCGGGATGGAAGTGTTTACCCCGAAGAGGTCACGTAGCACGGTCTTTGTTGTGCAGCCGAGGGAGGCTCGACTCAGACCAGAGTGCTGGATTATATATGGATCGGTAAGTGATGTGTTCACGAGATCCGGATTGCCGGCTGGTGATGTGTTCACAGCGGCGGATGCTCGGATTTTGAGCGGTCCTTGAGCCTATTGATTTGCACGCGTTGTAGGGATAAATGTGACTCTAAGCAACAGGATATGGAAATAAGTCCCGTGGTTTTATGGAAAATGATTTTGAGGAAACCGTGGTTTTAAATATAAAATGATTTAAGGAAAGTGTGAGTTTATTGAGATTTAAATTGATTTGATGAAAATGAGTTTCAAGGAAAATGTGGACATGGAATTTAGATACATGTTGTTTGTGATTACGTACCAGTTTTGAGTACGGGTTTTTTGTCTTTGTGGCCAGGTAATGGTGTTCACATGTTTTGGCCTGAGAGCCGAAATTTGATGTTTTATAACTTGAACTAATTTGGTGAACATGAGTTTTACGGACCATGGGAAAACATGTTTAGATTTTATCGGTCCACTGTTCATACTTGAATGATTTCATACTATTGCTCATGTTTTACGATATGCATGCAAGTTTGTGAAAACTGAAGGGTAAGAATGTATTTTGGCAAATGTATTTATAAGAAGTCATTTTGTCCACTCACACCTTTTCTGTTTTATTGACCCTTCAGGTCGTGGCTTGATGGTCGAGGCTAATCGAGAGGTGGAGGTATGAGTGGGCACAGGCGCAAATATCCCTTGTCTGGCAGGTACTGAAGGGTAGTTTCAGATTTTCAGTTGACTTGTCAGACGGGAGCAGGACCGGGCACGGTTATCTATGTCCTTCGGGGACAGGGTCCTGTCAAATTGGTATCAGAGCACTAGGTTGCTGATGCTGTTGCCACGCCATACCTCCGAAACGTGAGCCTCGTGCGCGACCTGGTAGTGAGATGGGTATATTAGGGTATTTGAGGCCTTGGGATAGATCTCGGAATTTAATTGACCTTGGTTTGAGGGTCAGATGTAATTAGTGTAATTGCGACTTACTAATTGTCGAATCAGTATTTTTATGGGTCCCAGGATTGAACGAACCCTGAGGCTAGAAGGGTAGCACAATTGGGTAGGTTGGACCCATGATGAGATTATTCTCAGTAAATTCCTTGAGCGGAATGTGAGTTCCAACGTCTAGAGTGTGATGGGGTATTCCTTAGGCTTTGTAAGTGGTATAAGATCTGGCTCACCGGCGGTAATTTGCTAGGTGACCGAGTATGCCAGGGATGGCCTGAATGATTGAATCAAGATTTCGGTTAGGACTCGAGATGAGTCATGGTAATATCTTAGGACTCAGGAGCAGTCGCGTTTTGAGGAACCCTAGGTAGTGATCGTGGAGCCCTAAGGTAGGGTGTTTGGTTCAGAAAAGTGTGTTAGCGAGTGGTTTGACTTTTAATGACTTTTTGAAGTCGAGACCGACTGCTGGTTGTGTCAGGTCTAGTCATGTCAGGTTTAGTTGAGTCAAGATATCGGTTAGGACTCGAGATGAGTCATGGTAATATCTTAGGACTCAGGAGTAGTCGGGTTTTGAGGAACCCTATGTAACGACCCGAACTTTCGTAATTATTATTTTATTGTAAATTGACCGTTTTGCCCCTGAGGGGGGGAAAAGTTGACTTTTACCTCGGGAAGTATTTAGGACTTTGACACGTGACCGTGACGTAGTTTAGGACGTCACGAGTTCATAGGCAGGTGGCACGTTCGATTCCGACGTTCGAGGAAGAAGTTGTGACGTTCGGAAGTCGAGGGGCATTTTGGTAATTTGGCCATTTGGGGGCCAAATGTTGACTTTTGACCCGGGAAGTCCAACGGACGAGGGCCAATGACCGTTACGTAGGTCTCGTCGATACGAATCCGTAGACAGGCGGCACGCTGAAATCGGACTTACGACGAAAAAGTTATGGTCAAGAACGTAACCGAACTAACCGAGACTCGGAACTTAAATTAATAATAAAATATTATAATCTGTTTTACTTTAACCCACTCAATCTGGACCCTTGATGAGTGACACATGTCACTCATCTACCCCATCCACATCATCCCCAACATTCTGGATCTTGGTCTGCCATAGGATTAATTAATTAATTTCTTTTCCTTAAATCCTCACCCTTCACTCTTCACTCAGGATGAATCACAGCCATCCATTCTATTTCTCCTTCTGTTCTTAAGCCATCAGAGACTCATTTCCTCATTTTCATTCCTTCCTTCAAACCGTGTAACCTCCCACCCTTCAAACAATCACACCAGCAGCTAACCACCCAACCTTCTTCATCAGGCAGCACCAGACCGTGCACCACCACCACCAGACACCGGCCAACGCCACCACGGCCACCCTGCACGGCCGGAAAACCCACAAACCCGTGAGGACCCGTGCAGCCCAAAATCATCAGACCATCCAAACCACGACGTCTGGGCTCGAACCAACCTAGGGCTAGGACCATTGTGACCTCTGGACGGCGTAGGACTGGACTGGGCAGCCCACGGCGGCGACACGGCGGCGGTAAGCCTGCAAACCCGTAATGGCCGATTTTCCTTCCCTGCCTCAAACCGTCCGTTTTTAACGTTGCATTTGCTTGGTTGTTTTTGAGACTTAAACTAGGGGACTAGACGAACGTTTTGGACCTGAGTTGGTGGCTGGAAACGTGACGGCTCGCCGGAGAAGACGGACCAAAACCGGCAGCCATTTCCCCGTCGTTTTTCAGGTGATTCCTTGATCTTAAAATCCAGTTTTGATCACACAGAGCCATAGAACATGTTCAGACGAGTCCATAGGAACAAACCCCATCGATTTTGGTGGTCGGAATCACGATCTGTGATCGGGTCGAACCGTGGGTCTGCGGTGACCCGATTCGCAGACCCGATACTGTAGCTGATGACGTCATCATGCTGACGTCAGCAGTGACGTCATGATGACGTCATCATGTCAGAATATTGTCAGACCAGGGACCAATGGACTGTTGACACGTGTCCTCTGACACTGTCAGTGATGACGTCATGCTGACGTCAGCAGTGACGTCATGCTGACGTCAGCATCACTGTAGCACTGTTGACCAGAGGGTTGACCGGCGCGTGGGGGGCGCGTGTGAACAGTGTTTTGTGTGGGACCAGTGCCATTTTCAAGGTTTCGACGATACGGATCCAATGGCGGTGGTTTCGTGTCGATCGGAGATCGTTAAGTTGGTCAAATTAGGGTTTGATGCCTTGGGAAGCGTGTTCGGACGGCTTTCCCGGGCCGGTTTCAGTCTAGGGTTTCGTAGTTGTTTAGTAGGGACTTAAAGTGACCTTTACGTATGTTTTGGGCGTGACAGGAATTGTACTTTAAACCTTGGACGGGGCTTTACGCTCGGGAGTGCAGCGGGATTGTACTGTGAGTGGGCCTTTGATTTCACTAAACTTCGGCATGCATAACTGTTTTACTTTCTCCTATATCTATATGTGATTTGAGTAAAAGTATCTGTTCAGCTTGTGTATGATTTATGGCACGTATTACGATGTTTGGGCATGAGACCCGTCTGGTTGTTTATAAATGGTTTGGAGTCATATATATGTATAATGGAACTCGATATCATCTGTGGTACTGCACTGTATAGATCTACCCTAGGATTCTATCTCCTCCGGATGTAGGTACACCGGAGCGGTCACGGCGCATTGCCTGTGAGGAGTCATTCTACGGAGGGACCGGACCGTAGAGTGACTCAGGAGCAGGATTGCTACTATTGGACGTCTGGGACGTCAGGCATCTAGAATGCCATGCTCGGACTAGGTTCGGGATTTGGACTCGGGATTGAGACCCCGGGTGGCACGCGTAGCCTTGAGACTGTGACCTTATTGGGCGTCTGGGACGTCAGGCATCTGGGATGTCAGGGTTGGGATGTATAGTGCAGTGACTAAGATTATATTATGTTGATATTATTCTGCTTATGACTATATGGTTTTGTGGTTTTGATACTATGCATGTCTTTTCGGAAAACGGAGGGGAAAAGCTATATGTTTTCGAAATGGTAAACTACTTTGTAAACCTTGAGTTTCGGCCCACTCACCTTTGTTGTTTTACTACCCCTCCAGGTAGTGCTATCGAGGAGGAGGATCCCGAGGAGGAGGAGGAGGATCCCGAGGAGGAAGAGGCATAGGTTTACGTTGCGTACCTGAACCCTACTGCTGGGTAGGTTGGCACGTAGTGTGTCTAGAGTCGTGCTCAATAAACTGTATTCGGGAACCATCCCTTGTCTGACACTATTTGTATTTGAGTATTTGTGTGGTGTGCTATGTATGACTTAACTATGGATTTTCTTTATGCATTTTATATTCAATAAGGGTATTTTTGGTATTTTAACGTTGGGTGTCAGACGGGAGCAGGGCACGTCCCGGGTGGTCCCAGGGGGATCGGGGCGGGTCCTGTCAACTTGGTATCAGAGCACTAGGTTGTGGTCAGCATGCTAGACTAGTGGTCAGTACTTAGTTTAAACGATGTCAGTATCTAATCTATGCCTCTTAACAGCGGGTTATGCCTCCAAGGAGAATTCCTCAAATACGAACTGACGAGGAAATCGCGAGAGAGATGGAATGTGCTAGCATCGAGCGGGCTCAAAGGTTGGGAGCCACACCGTTCAGCGGGGGATCAAACCCCGAGGATGCCCATGAGTGGATTGCGAAATGGGAAAGAATCTTCACCGTGATGCATTGCCCACCCGGCGAGCGGGTGGCATTGGCGGCCTTCTTACTGGAAGGCGGGGCTTATCAATGGTGGCATGGTCTTGAGATGTCCGGGTGGACCGTTCACACCACCACATGGGAGGTCTTTCGTGCCCGATTCTTAGATCAGTATTACCCGCGTTCATTTCGCATGGCACGAGAGGCAGAGTTCCTGCGGCTGGAACAGGGAGATATGTCCGTGGCAGATTACGAGCAGACCTTCGGGAAGCTTTCCCGTTTTGCCGCAGCTTTTGTGAGTACTGAGGAGGAAAAATGTCAAAGATTTGAGTTGGGACTCCGAGGGGAGTTGCGGGCAAGTGTGACGGCTACTAGTTACGCGACTCTGAGGGACATGGTCGACGCTGCAGTTCGTGTCGAGGCCAGTCTGGCGGCACACCAGGCGCGACAATCATCAGGCGAGGGACAGCGCCGGGATCGTCCACATCCTGGACCAACCGGCCCAAAGATCTCTAAGGGGGGAAATTACCGAGGAGCACCCTCATCTCTACGTGGTCGTGGCTGGTCAGGTCGACATGGGAACTCTCAGAGGGGTGGATCGAGATTCAGTTCTGGACAGCATCAGGCTTGGAGTGGTACATCAGGAGGGTCTTGGGATGGACCGAGGACAGTTAATTGCTTTGCTTGTGGAGGAGCGGGCCACTATGCCCGAGATTGCCATTTGTTGTCAAGGAACAACGAGACTAAAGGTGTTAGTGTGACACAGAGTTCGGCTTCTCACCCTTCCAGAGGCCGAGGACAGAGTGCTGAGCGTGGCGCACGTGGGCGCGGACAGACTGCGGGACCCCGAGCTCGTGTTTTTGCAGTGACTCAGCAGCAGGCGAGGTCAGCCCCTGGTGTGGTTACAGGTACTCTTCATATCTCAAATATTGTTGTACGGGTATTAATGGATGCTGGGGCTACTCATTCTTTTATTTCGAAAAGTTGTGCGGGTATGTTAGATCGTGAGGTGTTAGCCTTGGATAGTGAAATGGGTGTTGGTACACCGATGGGCGTTGTGTACATCGTGAATCAGGTGATCCGGAGATGCCCAGTAAGGGTGGAGGATGTAGATCTGCTAGCTGATCTAATCCTGATGGATATCCATGACTTTGATGTTATCTTGGGAATGGATTGGTTGACTGAGCACGGTTCGCTCATCGACTGTTGTAGTAGGCGGGTGATTCTGCGAAGTCCGGGTTTGCCGGAGGTTACTTTTCAGGGAGAGCGCGACGGTTCGCTACCTGAAGTAATTTCTTCACTTGCCGCTACGAAGCTTCTACAGAAGGGATGCCAGGGTTATCTGGCGCATGTTGTGACGACGAATAGTGATACTTCGGGTGCCGATGATATACCTGTGGTGCGGGAATTTCCGGATGTGTTCCCGGAAGATTTGCCTGGTTTACCACCACATCGGGAGATTGAGTTCACGATTGAACTACTTCCCGGCACACGACCTATATCGCAGGCACCATATCGGATGGCACCAGCGGAGTTACGGGAACTGAAGATCCAATTGCAGGAGTTGGTGGACTTGGGATTCATCCGACCGAGTACATCACCGTGGGGAGCACCAGTATTATTTGTGAAGAAGAAGGAGGGGAGCCTCCGTTTGTGTGTGGATTATCGACAGCTCAACAAGGTCACGGTAAGGAACCAGTACCCCTTACCCAGGATTGATGATCTCTTTGATCAACTGCGGGGAGCACAGTACTTCTCGAAGATAGATTTACGATCTGGTTATCACCAGTTGAAGATTGCTGAAGGAGATGTCCCGAAGACAGCGTTTCGGACCAGATATGGGCATTATGAATTCCTTGTGATGCCTTTCGGCTTGACGAATGCTCCAGCAGCATTCATGGATCTAATGAATAGGGTCTTCCGATCTTATTTGGATAAGTTCGTGATCGTGTTCATTGATGACATCCTTGTGTACTCGAGGAGTGCTCAAGCTCATGAGGAACACTTACGTTCGGTGTTAGGGAAGCTGAGGCAGAACCAGTTATACGCCAAGCTGAGTAAGTGTCAGTTTTGGCTAACCAGCATTGGTTTTCTGGGACATGTAGTGTCAGCAGACGGGATTAGCGTGGATCCCCAGAAGACCGAAGCGGTGACAAATTGGGCTAGACCGACAACCGTGACAGAGGTACGGAGTTTCGTTGGTTTGGCAGGATACTACCGGAGATTTGTTGAGGGCTTCTCTAGTATTGCTGCACCGTTGACTCGTTTAACCAGGAAGGGAGTAAAGTTTGTTTGGGATGAACGGTGTGAGCAGAGTTATCAAGAATTGAAACGTCGGTTAACTACCGCACCTGTTCTTGCCTTGCCGGATAACAGTGGAGAGTTCGAAGTCTACAGTGACGCATCGTTGCAAGGTTTGGGTTGCGTGCTGATGCAGAATGGCAGAGTTATCGCTTATGCATCGAGACAACTAAAGACACATGAGCTGAACTACCCTACGCATGATCTGGAGTTGGCGGCGGTGGTTCACGCTTTAAAGATCTGGCGACATTATCTGTACGGGGTGACTTGCAGGATCTTCACCGATCATCAGAGTTTGAAGCATTTGTTCACTCAGAAGGAGCTGAACGTAAGGCAGCGACGGTGGTTGGAACTGATCAAGGATTACGATTGTACGATTGAATATCATCCAGGGAAGGCGAACGTTGTGGCAGACGCACTCAGTAGGAAGTCAGCAGGATCAATTGCACACCTGAGGCTGGTGTACCTTCCTTTGCTAGTGGAACTCCGAAGAGCTGGAGTTATGCTGGGGATGGATGAGCAGGGAGCTTTGTTGGCCAGTTTTCATGTACGACCTGTGCTCGTCGATCGGATTATCGAGGCACAATTGGAGGATCCGACACTTTGTATCTACAGGATCGAGGTCGAAGCAGACGAGAGGCATGACTTTACTATTCGACCAGATGGAGCTCTGGTGAAACTGGGCCGTTTGTGTGTTCCTGCAGTGGCAGAGTTACGGGAAGAAATTCTCGAGGAAGCCCACAGTTCGGCTTATGCCATGCATCCGGGAGGTACAAAGATGTACCGTACCCTCCGGGACCACTATTGGTGGGCAGGAATGAAGAAGGATATTGCAGTGTTTGTGAGCAGATGTTTGACCTGTCAGCAGGTCAAGGCCGAGCGGCAGAGACCGTATGGAGCAATGCAACCGCTTCCGATTCCCGAGTGGAAGTGGGATCACATTACCATGGACTTTGTCTTCAAGTTGCCAAGGACTCAGAGGGGATGCGATGGAGTTTGGGTGATTGTCGACCGATTGACCAAGTCAGCTCATTTCTTACCAGTACAGGAGACATTTAAGCCAAACCGACTAGCTCAGCTGTTTGTGAAGGAGATCATTCGACTTCATGGTACGCCGGAGTCGATAGTGTCTGATCGAGATCCGCGTTTCACATCTAGGTTCTGGCGAAGTTTGCAGAACGCCTTGGGTACAAACTTACATTTCAGCACAGCGTTCCACCCACAGACCGATGGGCAGTCAGAGAGGACTATCCAGACACTAGAGGACATGATGAGGTCTTGTGTACTGCAGTTTCAGGATTCGTGGGATACCCATTTGCCTTTGATGGAGTTCGCATACAACAACAGTTATCAGGCAAGTATCGGGATGGCACCCTACGAGGCACTGTATGGCCGACAGTGCAGGACACCTATCTGTTGGATGGAGGTAGGAGAGCGAGCAGCTTTAGGACCGGATTTGATGGACATGACCCAGGAAACAGTTCGAATTATCAAGGAAAGATTGAAGGCAGCACAGGATCGCCAAAAGAGCTATGCGGATCGACGAATTCGAGACTTGGAATTCGAGGTTGGAGATTTTGTGTTCCTTAAGTTATCTCCATGGAAAGGAATTATCCGTTTTGGCCGACGCGGGAAGTTGAGTCCACGTTACTTTGGACCGTTCGAGATCATTGAGAGGATTGGACTAGTGGCATACCGGTTGGCATTACCTCCAGAACTTGCCAGAGTGCACGATGTTTTCCATGTGTCCATGTTACGGAAATACCTACGGGACGATTCACATGCCTTGCCGGAACAACCAGTAGAACTGATGACTGATCTGAGCTTTGAAGAGAAACCAGTGCAGATTCTGGATCAGAAGAACAAGGTTCTGAGAAATAAGACGATTCGGTTGGTGAAAGTGCTATGGAGGAACCATGACGTCGAGGAGGCGACGTGGGAACCCGAAGACTTGATGAGGGAGCAGTACCCGTTTTTATTCGAGTAAATTTCGAGGACGAAATTTCTGTAAGGTGGGTAGATTGTAACGACCCGAACTTTCGTAATTATTATTTTATTGTAAATTGACCGTTTTGCCCCTGAGGGGGGGAAAAGTTGACTTTTACCTCGGGAAGTATTTAGGACTTTGACACGTGACCGTGACGTAGTTTAGGACGTCACGAGTTCATAGGCAGGTGGCACGTTCGATTCCGACGTTCGAGGAAGAAGTTGTGACGTTCGGAAGTCGAGGGGCATTTTGGTAATTTGGCCATTTGGGGGCCAAATGTTGACTTTTGACCCGGGAAGTCCAACGGACGAGGGCCAATGACCGTTACGTAGGTCTCGTCGATACGAATCCGTAGACAGGCGGCACGCTGAAATCGGACTTACGACGAAAAAGTTATGGTCAAGAACGTAACCGAACTAACCGAGACTCGGAACTTAAATTAATAATAAAATATTATAATCTGTTTTACTTTAACCCACTCAATCTGGACCCTTGATGAGTGACACATGTCACTCATCTACCCCATCCACATCATCCCCAACATTCTGGATCTTGGTCTGCCATAGGATTAATTAATTAATTTCTTTTCCTTAAATCCTCACCCTTCACTCTTCACTCAGGATGAATCACAGCCATCCATTCTATTTCTCCTTCTGTTCTTAAGCCATCAGAGACTCATTTCCTCATTTTCATTCCTTCCTTCAAACCGTGTAACCTCCCACCCTTCAAACAATCACACCAGCAGCTAACCACCCAACCTTCTTCATCAGGCAGCACCAGACCGTGCACCACCACCACCAGACACCGGCCAACGCCACCACGGCCACCCTGCACGGCCGGAAAACCCACAAACCCGTGAGGACCCGTGCAGCCCAAAATCATCAGACCATCCAAACCACGACGTCTGGGCTCGAACCAACCTAGGGCTAGGACCATTGTGACCTCTGGATGTGACCTCTGGACGGCGTAGGACTGGACTGGGCAGCCCACGGCGGCGACACGGCGGCGGTAAGCCTGCAAACCCGTAATGGCCGATTTTCCTTCCCTGCCTCAAACCGTCCGTTTTTAACGTTGCATTTGCTTGGTTGTTTTTGAGACTTAAACTAGGGGACTAGACGAACGTTTTGGACCTGAGTTGGTGGCTGGAAACGTGACGGCTCGCCGGAGAAGACGGACCAAAACCGGCAGCCATTTCCCCGTCGTTTTTCAGGTGATTCCTTGATCTTAAAATCCAGTTTTGATCACACAGAGCCATAGAACATGTTCAGACGAGTCCATAGGAACAAACCCCATCGATTTTGGTGGTCGGAATCACGATCTGTGATCGGGTCGAACCGTGGGTCTGCGGTGACCCGATTCGCAGACCCGATACTGTAGCTGATGACGTCATCATGCTGACGTCAGCAGTGACGTCATGATGACGTCATCATGTCAGAATATTGTCAGACCAGGGACCAATGGACTGTTGACACGTGTCCTCTGACACTGTCAGTGATGACGTCATGCTGACGTCAGCAGTGACGTCATGCTGACGTCAGCATCACTGTAGCACTGTTGACCAGAGGGTTGACCGGCGCGTGGGGGGCGCGTGTGAACAGTGTTTTGTGTGGGACCAGTGCCATTTTCAAGGTTTCGACGATACGGATCCAATGGCGGTGGTTTCGTGTCGATCGGAGATCGTTAAGTTGGTCAAATTAGGGTTTGATGCCTTGGGAAGCGTGTTCGGACGGCTTTCCCGGGCCGGTTTCAGTCTAGGGTTTCGTAGTTGTTTAGTAGGGACTTAAAGTGACCTTTACGTATGTTTTGGGCGTGACAGGAATTGTACTTTAAACCTTGGACGGGGCTTTACGCTCGGGAGTGCAGCGGGATTGTACTGTGAGTGGGCCTTTGATTTCACTAAACTTCGGCATGCATAACTGTTTTACTTTCTCCTATATCTATATGTGATTTGAGTAAAAGTATCTGTTCAGCTTGTGTATGATTTATGGCACGTATTACGATGTTTGGGCATGAGACCCGTCTGGTTGTTTATAAATGGTTTGGAGTCATATATATGTATAATGGAACTCGATATCATCTGTGGTACTGCACTGTATAGATCTACCCTAGGATTCTATCTCCTCCGGATGTAGGTACACCGGAGCGGTCACGGCGCATTGCCTGTGAGGAGTCATTCTACGGAGGGACCGGACCGTAGAGTGACTCAGGAGCAGGATTGCTACTATTGGACGTCTGGGACGTCAGGCATCTAGAATGCCATGCTCGGACTAGGTTCGGGATTTGGACTCGGGATTGAGACCCCGGGTGGCACGCGTAGCCTTGAGACTGTGACCTTATTGGGCGTCTGGGACGTCAGGCATCTGGGATGTCAGGGTTGGGATGTATAGTGCAGTGACTAAGATTATATTATGTTGATATTATTCTGCTTATGACTATATGGTTTTGTGGTTTTGATACTATGCATGTCTTTTCGGAAAACGGAGGGGAAAAGCTATATGTTTTCGAAATGGTAAACTACTTTGTAAACCTTGAGTTTCGGCCCACTCACCTTTGTTGTTTTACTACCCCTCCAGGTAGTGCTATCGAGGAGGAGGATCCCGAGGAGGAGGAGGAGGATCCCGAGGAGGAAGAGGCATAGGTTTACGTTGCGTACCTGAACCCTACTGCTGGGTAGGTTGGCACGTAGTGTGTCTAGAGTCGTGCTCAATAAACTGTATTCGGGAACCATCCCTTGTCTGACACTATTTGTATTTGAGTATTTGTGTGGTGTGCTATGTATGACTTAACTATGGATTTTCTTTATGCATTTTATATTCAATAAGGGTATTTTTGGTATTTTAACGTTGGGTGTCAGACGGGAGCAGGGCACGTCCCGGGTGGTCCCAGGGGGATCGGGGCGGGTCCTGTCACCCTAGGTAGTGATCGTGGAGCCCTAAGGTAGGGTGTTTGGTTCGGAAAAGTGTGTTGGCGAGTGGTTTGACTTTTAATGACTTTTCGAAGTCGAGACCGACTAACGGTTGTGTCAGGTCTAGTCATGTCAGCTTTAGTGGTGGAACTGCAATCCACAGTCGGGGTTGTACTTATCGGTGAGACCTAGTTGGTTGTCGTGCTACTTAGTTGTGACAGATTATTGGTGCAACTATGGTCATGGGCGACCTAGTAGACGACATTGGTTGAGTAGAGTTACGATTGGTTGGAGATGTGTTGGACAGGTTACCAGGGGTTGGTACTTGTCGATGGAATCCCAGAGTGGGAATACAGAGTAGTTGTACGGGTACTTGATTCCATTAGATGCGAGTCTCGATAGCGGTGTCTGGTGGTTAGGTCTGCACAAGTCTGTGGCAGGCACTACTACCGAGAGTGGTTGTTGAGAATTGGGGGACGTTCATGGGACGTTTCCTTTTCTCATATGAATTGTCAGGGTGACTGTACCCAGAGTTATTGGGTACGAGGGAGGCAAAGTTTCTCCTATTCGAGCAGAGGTACGGGGTCGTCGCTTGTTATGAGCGGAGATCCAGGGTTTTCAGTTTTGCAAACGGTGTGCTCATACTGATGCAGTTGTTGTGTGCTGATGTTGAAGTTAGTGTTAGTGCTCTGGTACTAGTACTGGTGTTGGTGCCGGTGTCTGTGCTGACGATGAGTCACGAGTCGAGTTGTGACTTCGTCGAGTTGGGTATGTGTCAGTAACCAGTCTAAAGGGGACATGTGGTTGGTGTCCGAGTACGTTGGTTCCAACATGGTTGGAACTACGGAATCAAGAGAGGTTGTGTTTGAGGTGATGAGAGGATTGCGGGTTTTCCGCATTGGGGTTAGGTATTCTGAAGTCATCGGGGGTGACTTCTTATTTTCTGCCCCTGGCAGATGATGATTATTGTCACCAGTACGTTGAGCGTGTATTGGTGGGTGGACCCATGATTGACTTTGGGTCAGTCATTGGACGCAAGAAGTTGTGTTTAATTCTGGGTTACGTGGTGTGGTGCGTACAACGAGTTTTGGTTTGCTTTTACGCGGGATGGATTTTGTTGTCATTGTGTTTGATCATCCTTGCTTTTCCTCAATGGAATGACAGGGATCGATACGAGGTAAGTGGAGAAAACCCACAGTCTCGGCGTGTCTCTTCGTTGACTGATCTGTTTGGATGTGGGATTGGTTGACTTGGTGAGCATGTGTGGATCCTAGATGGATCGGTATTGTGATGTGGTGGACTTTGGGCATTGTGACGATCTAGGATCGTGATGTTCATGGTCGGCTGACGTAGTGATGGATCTGGACTGTGATCCTGATGATCCAGATGGGTAGAGAGTTTATCACTCTTATTTGACTATTTGAGTTAAGGATTATGGGACTGAACTTCTTTTCGAGGTAAATCCCGTATGGTGTATTACTCGAGCGAGTAGGTTTCCGACGGGGTCGAATTTGGTCAGCCTTAGAGTTGTGACTGATGGGATTGGCTTTCTTATGAAGTCAATCGAATGTAATGTATTAATCGTTTGAACTGGTAACCGAGAGGTTCGGTTTTGGTGTGTCTTGGTAGACGTGAACGAGATTTCGGGTTTTGGAATCGAATTTCTAGGTGACGATTCAGGATTTGATTTTGGAACTTGAAAGTGGATTTTTGGATTTTGGGTGCGGAATGATTATTCCAAATGCTAGCTTACGGAATAATGATTTCGGATTCGGATTTGGAAATGGATTAAAACATGTGATGTCTGGGTTTAAATTCGGGATTTCTTGCGAAATTGCGGATTTGGATTTGGATTTGGAACTGGATGATGGGTGGAGTTTCGATTTGTCTACTGCTGGTTTGGGCAAATGGACTCCATTATTGGAACGTGTTTGGCTATGACCTAGGTGGTTGTAGTCTGGTCAATGGATAGATGTATGTACCTTGTACATGGTTTGAGGTACGATACTTTGTAGACTTGTGGTGCCTAGTCACGGTATACGAGTTATACCAGTAGTACGTTGGTGAGCGTGTTGGTAGTCGGCTTAGTTCTGATACCATTGGATTGGTTGTGAACGTGAACTGGACATTCAACACGATGCACTGGGCAGAGTGATTCTGATGCATTCAGTAATTGTTTAAGCAGGTGCTCTTAGCCATGTTGGCTAGTGTAACTCTAGTGTTGAGTTGTGTGATCACTGCTAGGCTGGTGTTCAACGTGTTCCAGTTACACCGTCTGATTGAGAGGGATGACGGTATGTGTATACTCAGGATGAGTGAGTTGGTGGTTAGTGCGACCACGAGTTGCTTTGCGAGATGTTACCATGCCGTGACCTTACCAGCATCTTGGATCGCTGAGGGGGTGACAGTTGTGGGTACTGAGGTTGGTATTTGTCGCAGGGTTGAGCTTGCCCTACGAGGTGAGATCATGTTGTTGATCTTACGCTACTTTGACGGAGTTGTAGTACGATGTGTTGTCACTGATGGGTAATGATTGGAGCTTTACTAGGGTGGTAAAGCTTAGTGCTGACAGTTTGGCTAGTAGTGTCAGCTTGGACTGACAAGTGAGATTTGGTGACTCTCGATGAGAGCGGAGGTCAGGGCATATTAGTGATTGTGTGGAATCGTCAAGCTGAAGGAGTCAGCTTGATGATGACACTGTCAATTTCAGGTGATCAATTTCACTCGAGGTGGTCGAGTATAGTCAGTACGACGTGAGTTTGTGATGAGACGTCTGGGTGCATATGAGTTCTGCATTGGTTAGTGGGTGTACGGGTGTACACATATTGTGAAACCATTTGCTTTCCACGAGGTGGATGCGGAATAACGATAGTTGGAATTTCGGGGACGAAATTCTTTAAAGGGGGAAGGTTGTAATGACCCGTCCCGAGTGTCGGGATTGAATATTGATTAATTATAGTATGGAATGACTAATCGGGGATTAGTGGAGTGAAATCGGACGAAATGTGCAAAATGACCGTTTTGCCCCTACGCGTGGGCAAAATGTTGACTTTTAGTTCGGTCGGTTAAACGGACTTTTACCGATGACTGTGACGTAGTTCGGGCCGTCACGAGTTTATAGGCAGGTGGCACGTTCGATTCCGACATTCGAGGAAAAAGTTATGACGTTTGGAAGTTCGAGGGCATTTTCGTAATTTGGACAAAAAGGGGGGAAAATGTTGACTTTTTGTTTGGAAACTAATTTTCACACGATTAGAGGACCGTTAGGTAGGTCTCGATGCCCTGAGAACAACGACAGGCGGCACGTCGAAAACGGAGTTCGGGTGACCAAGTTACGGGTCACGGAAGTTTAGGGGCAAAATGGTAATTTAACGAACGAAGGGCAAAATGGTCTTTTAACCATGACCAGACAGTGACATATGTCGCATTGTCTTCTTCTTGCCCCAGATAACATGGAAACCAGTTTTGTGGCTAATGATATTCACTTTAGACAATTATCCCTTAATTATGGTTAATTGTAATGATTGTGTCCAAATTGATCAGTGATTAACCGTTGTTTCAGCTTCATTGTATACTTGTGAGATTGAGGAATTCGAATTAAGGGAAAAACTCGAGAGACAGAGAGCCCACTGGGACAATTCAGAATCGAAAATTTAGGAAAATTAGAGGGAAATTCGAATTGATAATTGTGAGCGGTGAGGATCGAAATTGAGGCTTGAATTAGACTTCTGGGATCCAAACGAAACTCTCTGCAACAAAAACGAAGGGAATTGCTTACGAATTGGGGAAGAACAGAAGCTTCCATGGCTGCTTCAATTCGAGCTTGAGTTCAACTAGTTAGAGGTAAGATGTTATGAAATTGATCTTGGAAAAACGTTCCTTACACTCTCACGATACTAACCGTATGAATTAATTTGAAAATCAGGGACGAAATCGATAAACCCGAATAGAAAACCCGTCGAGGATCGATCGTGAGTCGTGAGGATTTAGACCATAATTCGAGTAATTAAATTGACAGAACGTAAATGGAGATGGAATAGAAGGGATCAGTTGAAAGAATGGGTTGATTTGAGGTCGAATTGAGTAAGTTTGAATAGGGTTCTATCGGGTTTTTCAACCCGTTTATCAGACATACGGGTGAAGAAGGAGCATTGTAGCAACACTGTGCTACGCGCGTGGCTTTCACGTGCAGCCGCTTGCGGCGGCTCGTGGGGGCGCATGAGTGAGAATCCCGAGGTACGTTCAACATGACTTTTGTCCCATTTAGTGTAACGAACATTTTGACACTGGTTTCGAGGAAATCGGATATCGTTTCGTTAATATTCCGCGTATCCGAATTTTTGTTTTACGTTTAAAATACGTATTTAAATTCCGGAAAAATTGTGGAAAATTATATGAAGTATTTTGAGATGTTCGTAACCCTCTATAATGATTTTGGACAGGAGTTGTGATTTCCCGAATTTACGGAAAAACGTGCAGCTCGGAAACGGACCGTTTTGGACGGTGTGTGTGAGTGGACTTTGTTTTCTAACCGTGATGCATGCATATATGATTTAAATGCTTTATGATATGATTTTATATGCTTTTGCATGATTTATGTTTCAATCCGGTGATTTCTCGGTTTTATGATTATTATATTATATTTTGGCACGATTTTTGAGAAATGATGAAATTGATGTTTTTGGGATAGGCCCGGGATTGAAAATGATGTTTTGACTTGGGTTATGAGTCAGGGAATTGAAAATGATATTTGGACTCGGATTATGAGTCAGTGATTGATTTTTATGGATTTACATGATCGTGGCAACTCGGGTTTACGGTTGCACGGATTTACGTGAAAATGATATTTTGGGCTTGAGACCCAATGAAATTCTGATTTTGGTTGGATTTGTATTTCCATGTGATTACATGATGATATTGATGATTTTCGGATTTATAAAGTAAATCGGGACTTGGGGCTGAGACCATGTATTGAAAATGATTTTGATTTCGAGCGCAACTGTTTTCACTGGTTTTTGTGATGGTGATATATTGCGGATATTTAGGGCTTTCGGGTGGAAATATGTTTTTCCCCGGAGTGCACCCTGGAGATAACGCTCACCTTCGGGATGGAAGTGTTTACCCCGAAGAGGTCACGTAGCACGGTCTTTGTCGTGCAGCCGAGGGAGGCTCGACTCAGACCAGAGTGCTGGATTAAATATGGATCGGTAAGTGATGTGTTCACGAGATCCGGATTGCCGGCTGGTGATGTGTTCACAGCGGCGGATGCTCGGATTTTGAACGGTCCTTGTGCCTATTGATTTGCACGCGTTGCAGGGATAAATGTAACTCTAAGCAACAGGATATGGAAATAAGTCCCGTGGTTTTATGGAAAATGATTTTGAGGAAACCGTGGTTTTAAATATAAAATGATTTAAGGAAAGTGTGAGTTTATTGAGATTTAAATTGATTTGATGAAAATGAGTTTCAAGGAAAATGTGGACATGGAATTTAGAAACATATTTTTTGTGATTACGTACCGATTTTGAGTACGGGTTTTTGGTCTTTGTGGCCAGGTAATGGTGTTCATATGTTTTGGACTGAGAGCCGGAATTTGATGTTTTATAACTTGAACTAATTTGGTGAACATGAGTTTTACGGATCATGGGAAAACATGTTTAGATTTTATCGGTCCACTGTTCATACTTGAATGATTTCATACTATTGCTCATGTTTTACGATATGCATGCAAGTTTGTGAAAACTGGAGGGTAAGAATTTATTTTGGCAAATGTATTTATAAGAAGTCATTTTTGTCCACTCACAGCTTTTCTGTTTTATTGACCGTTCAGGTCGAGGCGCGATGGTCGAGGCTATTTGAGAGGTGGAGGTATGAGTGGGCACATGCACAAATATCCCTTGTCTGGCAGGTGCTGAAGGGTAGTTTCGGATTTTCAGTTGACTTGTCATACGAGAGCAGGACCGGGCACGGTTATCTATGTCCTTCGGGGACGGGTCCTGTCATTGGGGGTCTCGAAAATGGGTTAAACATTAGTGTTCCTTGAAGCCGTGTCGCGGCTAGAAAACTCCTGAATCTAGCGATTCAAGGCTTTGATCTGCGAACTGATATGAGCAAGAATATCTTTGAAGAGCTGGGCAAGTTTCCCTTTATCCATTTATTGGTAAGGACAACTTCATCTGTCCCTTCAAGTCTGGGCTTCATTCCAGTCTGTACGACCATTACTTTAGGTACCGTCACTTGAGAAGAATTCTTTACAAACCTTCATTTAGCATCATGGTGTCGCTGAGTAGACCTGTGTTTGTGCATGCATTACAAAGAGTCCCACTTGGCATGCCAGATTATGTTCCTGCCTGAAATCTTTTGCTCGTTTTAGGAGCCAAGACGCTCCGAGGCAACTCTAGCGAGACCTCTACATGGAACCTTTTTTTCCGTTGCGAAATGAGGGAGGCGGACCGTTTGTGGGATCTCTTTTGCATCAATGCGATTTAGAGATGCTGGATGGGCTGAGCGTGAAGAGCCTTAAGTGACGGTCAATCCCTAGATGGGTGCACTAGGAAGCAAATGGGCTTTTTAAATCAGATGCAAGCGTGCCACCAGTAGAGAAACTGTTAATGAAAAGTATAATTAGGTTATGTTTTCAGCCCAAAAACTTTCATTCTGATCAATATGATTATGAGGCAGGCGGAAAAGAAATCCTCGTGCTGTTCTTTTCAATTTATTTTTCAAGGACTTAAAATATTTTCTTTCTAGCGATGCCCAGATCAGAAATTATTCCGCCATGATATTCAAACGTGGCAACATTGTTATTTCAGCAGTTAAGTGAGAGATGAAACTAGGTTTCCTCAAGTCAAGATCAAAGTACTCATACCAATGCACAGAGATGATGTCTCGACTTGGTGAGTCATGAACCACACTTGGATG
The DNA here is from genome assembly GCA_032719365.1 of Prinsepia uniflora. NCBI lineage: Eukaryota > Viridiplantae > Streptophyta > Magnoliopsida > Rosales > Rosaceae > Prinsepia > Prinsepia uniflora. The sequence goes on from CM064864.1 coordinate 30,833,538, forward strand.
CTATATTTCGAGTGCCAATCACTCCTTAAAAAAATTTGGTTGTATTTTAATGAAAAACTGGAAGTACAAATACAAGAATATAAAAGTATTGGAATTGAATAACAACTGAAATTACAAGTGCAGAAACTAAAAATGATTTCCTTAACATTTGAAGCCCGTAAGGAGCAGGAAATTCGGGAAATCTTCAACTGAGATGAATATCAGTTGGAAATCATGTCATGAGATGACAGAGCACTCAAATGCGACGGTGAGACGTAAAGGGCGGTTTCAGTTCCTAGGTGACCTTCTTTATGTTGGTAGTTGGGATGGTTATCATAACACGGTAGCCGGAGACTATCCATGAACCGGTAGTCGGGGTGACTGTTTATATGTCAGTAGTCGAGATGACCTTTTGTATGTCAGTAGTCGGGATGGTTATCCGTGTAATCAGTGACCAGAGACTGTTGTGAGACAGTAGTCGGAATGACTTTCTGTGAGCCGGTAGTCGATAATATCAACCCTAATGACACTGAGTGGTTAGAAAGAAGGTTTATCTTCCGCGAGCCTCAGCTGAAAGTCCAAGAATTGGTCAGTCGGGATGAGGGCGACCCTTATGACACTTGAGCGGTAAGAAAGAAGATTTATGCAGAGATGAGAAACCCACAATTATGACATTGTTTGGTTAGAAAGATGGTTAGGCAAGTGCATAAATGCCTCGAAGGGAGTGAGAAGAGAAGCTGCATCTTGGCTTCCTAGTTCGAAGGAGTAGTTTTTGCCATAAGGACGAGCTATTTTTAAATCATGAAACTTTGGTTAAAGGTGTTTGTAAGTTCAGAAATTTATGGAGATTAATTTGCTGAAGTTGATTGGCTGCCCATTGAGAAGCTCGGTTGCTCTCTATTTATAGGCGGTAAAGGCGCTTGCCACTTGCAGATTAGGGTTTCCCAGTGGGTCCCGCTTTGCCATTTATCATGTTGGAACGCTCCCTCTTACCTCATTTTCTTTGTTTTCTCTGTCAACACCGCCCAAACTTAATTTCTCTCCACGTTCGAGCTCGCTGAGCTAGACTTGTGTGTCTTTGGGCCTTTAATTCCGTGAGCCGATGTTTTGAGTCCCAAAGGGTATTTTTTTTAGTGTAAATAAGATAATATTTCATCACAACGTAGTGGTGCCTCCTTATGCCATCATTTTGACTTATCGAAAAGTTATTATACATATAACATATTTGGAGCGATTCAATTCCTAAATTATCAGTGTAAGGTCGTGTGTTTAAAATATTCAATTAAATTGGACATTATTTAAACATTTATATATATATATATATAAATTACCTGTTTGACATGAGAATATTAATTATTATTAATATCGTTGATTTGTTTACTACATATAAATGGCTAAACGACTTGTAAAGTTATCGAATTTTTATGAAGATGATCTTATAATAATGATTTTGAAATTAAACGACATCATTTGTAATATATGTATAATTTTTTATTAATATTATTAATTTATTTGTTATTTATTTGATATATATAAATTACTACTAAAATTATGAAATTAATCGATTCGTATATGCGTATAAGAATTTTATGTTGTCTTCGCATGAAGTGATCAAACAATTGATGGGTCGGTGGTCACCCGGCTCATTATCCCATCTTCTGAGTTCTGAGGTCGCTTCACCTTCACATTGTGTTTCTTCGAAAGTTTATTCTTTTTTCCAAACCCGCTACAGCACTTCTCAAAGGAGCCATTGCCCAAGTGAAACCATGAACGTGGAAGAAGAGATCGAGCGCCTCAAAGAGGAAATCAAAAGGCTTGGCGAGGTCCAAGCCGAGGGTTCTTACAAGGTAAACACCCACAAAACCCCCAATCACAATCTCTCCACATCTCTGATTAAATCTTTCGTGTTCCTTATCATTTTTTTTACCTAGATCTAAATTAGTTGGACAATGTCAATGGCGGATCTGAAATATTTTTTCTTGACTTTTGGCTTTCTTCCTGTTGATGGCGATCTATCCACTTGTTCAATCGCTCTCTTTCCTATTTATCTTTTACAATTTTTGATTTTGTTCTTGACCTTTTTTTTGTATAGTTTTGATCAGATTACCTTGCATTACCCATTACCGGTAGGGATTCTTTAGTTTCATCTCAATATGTTTGGTTCTTGTGATTGGAGTTGGTAGATGTAGATGATCATTTTCAGTTGAAGGTGGCAGTTTTTTCCTATTTCAAGACTAATGCCATAGCAGTTAATTTTGCCATTTTTTTTCTTTTCGTGGGGCTTCTCTTCTTTGTGAAGGCGTCATACTAGGACAAAGTCATTTTCACTGAAGTGATCCTTTTTCTCTGGGATAAAAATGTTGGAAATTCCTTTAGGGGTAGAAAAAAGGGTGACAGATGAGTACATATTAAGTTATAGAATTTATGAATCACGTAACATCAGACTGTAAGAGACTGTTATCTTTGTACTGCATCCTCCATTTGAATATTCTTCGCCGGGTAGAAGAGGCAATACTTAAACACAGGTTTGGGCAAGCAGATTGCAGATATGTTGTAAAATCTTTGTGCGATCTACTCTCCTGTTTGGGTTATGTTTGTCCAATTTCCAGTCTACCAATGTGACTATTGTATATGTTGGTCTGGATGCGTTCAAATTTGGTTCCCCCGAATCAGAGAAGCTATTTTTTGCCAAGTGTCAATTGCAAAATCCTTTTTCCTTTTTCCTGTCAATTGAGATCTATATGTTTAATATCCTCATGAAGTATAAAACATCGATGAGATTTGTTGGTTAAAAAGGTTCATTTTTGTAATGCACACTCCAAGTGTACTCTATGCACAAACACATAGCAACGGCACATTAAGAAAGTTGGAGTATACATTTTGGAATAGCCTTAGAACGGCACATTAAGCTCCGTGTGCGAAATTTCCTTACCTGATGACGTTATCTAAGTATTGTTTTTTCCCTATGCATTTATCTCCATTTTTAAAGATTTTGATATTTGAATCTTCAACATTTCTGTATCGTATCTTTGTTTTGTCCACTAATCAAACTTGGTTTATTTTCTGTAGGTCACATTTGGTGTGCTGTTTAATGATGATAGATGTGCAAACATATTCGAAGCATTGGTTGGGACACTCAGAGCAGCAAAGAGGCGGAAACTTCTGACATACGATGGTGAGCTACTACTGCAAGGTGTCCACGACAATGTGGAAATCATACTGAAACCAACCCTACAAGCAGTGGTTGAGGCAACTGATGCAGCTGGGAAGAGTTAGAGGTTTTAATATTATGCATTTGTTTCAATTGCATGTCCTGTTATATTCATATATGGTATACTGTTTGTGAAACAGACTGTAAAATACTTTTGAAACCCTTGAAGCCATCAGCCATCCTTGCCGGTTGCCCCCTATTTGCTTACATGTTTTAAACAACTTAATATGGAAATGTTAATAACAATTATCCTAGTGCCACTAGTTAATTTGTACTTAATTTTACGTTTGGTCTTCCCATTCTACTAGACTGCACTTCCTACACGCATGATGCACTTGTGTCATTTTCTTAAAGCACTCCCTTTCAACTTGTGTCATTTTTTCAACAACATGCATTGCGCTTGTGACATTTTTTTAAACACCTGTGCTAAGGACGGCATTTTTAATTCCTTTTATGTCGTGTCTAAAGAAAATTGTTTTATATTTCTAATGTTTGTATTTTCATTTTAAAAATATTCGATAAAGTATTGGGATGAAAAGGAATAACGTGGGAGTGAACCAGAATGTGGGATATTTTTCCCTTTTTGGTAACATTGGAGGGATTCGAATCATGTACCTATTCCCTTTTTTTTTCCCTGCTTTCAATTTTGCATTTGTTACATGCTGCAAGTAAACACCTTGGGAATTTGTTAAATATATATCTAGTGAGAATTGTGATTTTTTTTGTTTCAAAGTCTATTTTTGTCCAATAAATTGAAAGTCAATCAGACAATGAGAAAAGGAGGGGTGTGGCGCTCAATGTTACAAAGGATGCTGTGAAGTTCCTAGGCAAGTGGGCACTAATGTTCTAGATATATTTTAGGGCAAACATCATTTTCACCTTAAAATTTTGGGGTGACTGAGATTTTAATTTCATTATTTTACTTTGTGATTCTAGGATCATATCAATTTATTCTATGAGTCACTTTCACTGTTAAATCCACTAGTTAAATAATTATGTGGCATGATTGAAGTCCATTTCCACGAAGGGCATTTTTGGTATTAAAGAAAAATAAAAATATTCCCACCAACGGAGGTATAACTTAAAGATCTAAAATTAATTACAATTTGAAGAATTTGCTTACTTGCATGCACTACTAGCTTATTTAAACATGGGCTTTTTGGTGCGATTGGCTATCAATTTGGCATGGAAGTACTCTTGAAAATTGCTCGTGGAAGGAGGGACCCCTGGTAGTTCTGGTTCCTGCCCTTCTTTCCCGAGCCATAGGAGGGAGTGTAATCCTTCCTCTTGCCGCTCGCGGAGTTCTGGTGCTGGGTCTGTCCTGATGCGGCCTGCTGGGGGGCCAACTGCTGCTGGGTGTGACTCGGTCGGTATGTGTCGACCGAGTTCTCAGTGCTAGGCCGGTATGTGCCGACCGTTGTTGCACCGCTCTTGCCGGGTAACAGCTCGGCCTTGGCGTGGATGGCTGTTTGTTTCATCAGTTCATTATAAGTAGTCCAACCGTGAGTATGTGCAGCGTACCTGAATTGAGACTCGCGCAGACCACCCTTGAACGCCGTGAAAGCTATCCGATCGTCGGACTCGGTGCACCGGGAGTACTTCAGACTGAACCGAGCGGCGTATGCACGCAGCGTCTCTGTTTCTCCCTGCTTCAAGAGGAATAGATCCTCGGCGGAGAAGAGCCTGCCAGTCTGGATCATGAACTGATTCAGAAAAACCATAGTGAGCTGTGCGAAGGAGTCCACAGCGCCGGGCTCCAGTCGGTAGAACCAGTTGATCGCTGCATCGGTGAGGGTGGAGCTGAAAACTAAGGAGTGGGCCTCGTCGGTCAGGCTCGAGAAGGAAACGGCCGACCGGAAGTTGTTAAGATGGTTGATCGGGTCGGTCTGACCGGTATAGAGGGGGATCTTCAGCGGCTTGATTGTGTTGACGTGCTGGAAAAAGTTGATCCGATCTGTGAAAGGCCCCAGACTAGGTTCGCCCCAAGCATGTGTCGGGGGTGTCCCTTTCTCGGCCTCGAGGCACCGCACGCGATCGAGGAGTTGTTTTACCATGGGTTCGGCACTGGGAGGCCTACTTGGGCAGGGGTGGTCGGTCATCTGCTGAGGGAATGGCACGTTCCGCCGTGACGAGTTTCCTCGATCTCGCCGGGACCTTGCACTGCGCGGAGGGCGCTCGGACCTTCGGGCGCTCAGGATTTCCTGGGAAGAATCTGCCCCCTCGGTCACCGAGATCGTGGGGTCCGCACCCCTGGATTGCTGGCGGGGGCCCGCCTCGGGTCTAGTCCGACCGGACTGCTCGGTTTCCCGTTGGTCTTTGTCCGTAGTGAACTCGAGGCGGATCGGGCTGATCTGACGACGCTCCAGCCGGAAGGTGCCACTCAGGGCTTCGCGAGCATCGCAGTAGATCCTCGTGGCCTGTGTGCCTTTTCTGGGAATGTCCAAGATTTTCTGGCCTTTCTAGGTTGGTGCGGCCGTAGTTGCCGCCTTTCCCTTGTATGCTGCCCGTCAGATCCTTTCTGCGCGTTCTGCGCATTCGGCAACCACGCGGTCGGCATGACGGATCTCGTCCTGCGCGCGCCGGGCGTTTAGCTCGACCTGAGCGGCCTGCAGTTGGGGCACGACCTCGGTGCACTGCCCGCTGAACTCGGTATAGCGCGCCTCTGCCTGGGTGCCATTGGCGCGGATCTCGGCCATATCGCACTGTAGCTTCTCCAACGCCTGGAGTACTTCGGGGGAGGTGTCCCTTCGCCCCCGGCCGGGCGCGAGTGTGACTTCGCCGTCGACGTTGTCCTGCATGCTGGAATATGGGGAGGGCAACGGTGTTTTAGGCTCGGTAGAGTAAAGGGCAAACTTAGTCAGTTTCCCACAGACGGCACCAAACTGTTGATGCACAAAATGTGCCAACTTAGGGAGCGAATGATGCTCTGCCACGTGCCCTGTGTGAACCTGAAAAGGAAGGAAACTGGCCGGTCGGTCAGAGTGTAGGCACCGGTGTGGTACCGGCCCAAAGGTACCCCGTCGCCCAAGTCAGTTATCGGTCTAAGGTTTAGAGGGTAGCGGAGAGTATACTGTAAAAGTAGTAGTAAACAGTAAATTGTTTAGTTACCTTTGTACGACAAGTGGACCCCTTTTGTATGGGTGCGGCGAATATAATATTTGTATTTTCCCGATAGCGCTGTGGGATTGACATGTGGAGGTGTCATCCAGACCCGACCAGGACTTGTTCGCGTGAGTGGGCCTGGACCCCTTGGGCTTGTGCTAGGCGGTGGTACTGGGCCAACCGGTCGGTCTGGGTCGAAGCACCGACCGACAGGAGCTGGTCCTCTGGAGTCGGCCGGTGGCATGGTGTTGGGAGAGGGATGGGCCTCTAGGTCGGTCTGGGCCGATGTACCGAGCGAGGTGGAGGGCTGGGCCTCCGAGATTGGGCCGGATTGGTGTTGTCTCAGTAATGGACTGGGCCTTCAGTCAGTATGGGCTTCATGTGCGGGCTGGGCCGATATGGTATGAACAAATTTGGCATGGAAGTACTCTTGAAAATTGCTCGTGGAAGGTGAATTTCTTATCATGAAGATATAATATGCTATGAGAAATTAGGTTTCTTCTAGTGAGACTAGGGTCATAATTTTTATTTTTGTATGTTACTTTTTTTAATCTCGAGTTTTTGTTAGGTGGATCCTAATGTGTTCTAGGGACTTAGAGGACATAGTAGGGATCGATTTCGAGGGAAGTGGTGGCCGAAGTCGACGGGAAACTGAAGTGGAAGTTCACGGATCGGAAGACACTAGGATGAATTTGGACTATAAATGGTGAAATGGGAGCTAGGTTAAGTCGCAGGTCTACGCGACCCGAAATGGTAAAACGGATCAGACCCGCGGAAGGTTGAAGGCGATTACATTAGTACCTTTCAAATGTTAGGCCACGTGTCCCAGTCAGAAGTCAACACTTGTCACTATTAGTGCCCAGCCAACATTGATATGTCAGTGACGTGGGCGAATCAGATGGTGCCACGTGTCACTGACATGTCAGTGATGTGGACCTACAGGATGTTGACACGTGGCACATGTCAGGATGACGTCACTGCTGACGTTAGCATGAAATCAGCGTTGACTGACCGTTGACCTAATCATTGGCTTTTTAACTAGCGTTGACTTTGACTTTGACCAGTGTGTGGGGTCGGGTGGGACTAGTACCAATTTAAAAGTTTTGGCGAAACGAATCCAATGGCGGTGGTGTCGAGTCAATCAGAGATCGTTAGGTTGGTTAAATTAAGATTTTTAGCTTAGGGAAGCGTGTCTGGGACACGTTGTCTTTTCTGGGAGTTTTGGGGGTTTATGATTAGGACTATGGTTAGTGATCTTTAAATGTGATTTGGACAGGTTCGGATGACTCGGAGAGATTGGATTAGCTCGAAGAGGCTTACGACACATATTTCGAGGCATAGTAAGGACGGTCTGTGAATGGATACTTATTTTCTAAATATGATGCATGCATAACTGTTTTATATATTGTATATCTATGATTTGAAATGCCCTTACTGTATACGATTGTGGTATTTGGTATTTACGTATTTGCACGTATTTCGAGGCTTATGATTTTATATTGGGTTTATACGTGCTTATGTTTTCAATAGTTTGATTAATGGAATGATTTTGGATTTGGAAATCTGAACGATCGGACTTGAAGTTCATTTGATTTAATGAGGTATCGGGTTAGAGGCCCATTGCGGGCTTAAGACCCAGTTGGTTTATGATATCGGCTTTGAGTCCCAGTTGTGGTTTACGTATATGATATGTGGAAATGGTTTATGAAAGTTATACTTCGGGCATGAGACCCAGTTGTGGATTTACAATGGTTTTATGGAAAGAGAATGAATGAAACTATATTACAGGCGTATGCATCTTTGAAAGGTTTTGAGTTTAATTGTGAAATGTTTTCCATATACAATCTTTATCTGTGGATTTTCTCCTCCAGACGATTTGGTTCCCTGGAGTAGTCATGGAGCATTTCCTTAGAGGGGCCGCCCTACAGAGAGACAACATAGAGAGTTACGTAGAGAGGCTCAAGATCGGGATTTCATGAGGGTAAAACCTCCCCCCAAGGAGGGTCATTGACCTGGGTGGACCATGGGGAGACTCAGAATTGAGACCTCCGAGTAGCACGCGTAGCTTAGGACCTTGACATTATGACATCTGGGATGCCGAAAATTGGTTAAACTGTATTTTAATGGACTGGTTTTTAATATTGATGAATTTGGGCTGAGTTCCCATATGGATTTATGATTTTAGCTAAGGCACTAATAATTTGAGGAAGGAAATGGCGTTGATTGATAAATCCTTTTTACTGCATTTTGATTTAAATAAAAGGTTGAGTAATTGGTTTTCGAATGCATGCATACTATTTAGTGAAGGGTATAAATGTCTTTTCTGAAATTTGTTTTATTAAACTATTTATTTTCGTCCATTCATAGCTTTTCATGGTTTTTAATACCCTATAAGTTGAACACGAATGTGGGATGTAGTAGAGACCGAGCTATCACATGCCTCCACAGATCATGGCGCCCTCTGGAAGCCCCAAGAGGGTCATGGTTTGGGTTATCCCTTGTCTGGCACATGGTGTCAGACGGGAGCATGGCACATCTCGCGTTAATCTCTGGGGGATTGGGATGTTTTGTGTCAGCTTGGTATTAGAGCAGTGGTGCACATGTGCAGGATGTGATGTCTCTAGGCTGTCTACTCCCCGTCCTCAACCTGAGAGTTAGGATAAGAGTAGAAGAGTTAGTGGAAATGAATCGTGGGTAGGATGTGTTTGGCATCTTATGTCGTAGTTATTTCGTGGTTGGGCAGTGCTAAACCTCGTGGGGGGCTGGATTTGACGACTTCTCAAAGTCGATACCGTTGAACAATCAGGTTGGGTGTTGTGCTGTAGAGAGCAGCTAAGTCGTGGACGACTTTAGTTGAGACTATATAGACTTAGGTGAAGTTCGAGGAACGTTCTTTTCTTGTGTGGTTTGTCAAAAATTTTGAGTTTAAAGGGAGGCCGCGTTCCTCCGACATGAGTAAGGGATTGATTGTGTGCTCATCATCTAGCATGCAAGCTCGACTAGTGAAGGATTGGACGGTGGGAATTGTCTCGAGATGACCGATATGATTGAGATGACTACGTGGTGATTGGGAGGAATCCCAATGGAGGATGAGTTGTTTTGGATGACATGGAAATGTCATGGAAACTAATGGATTTAGGGAGCTAACGATAATTCTCTGAGACTTGAGTGGCAGTTGGACGAGTCTAGTAGTGGTTGAGCGGGACAGAGAGGATCCCGAATGGCTTAGTGAGTTAGATTTTGCTTGGTTTACCTAAGGTAGGGGATACCTGGTTTGGTGACAGGTTCCCTAGTGGTGGTGAGACAAATGTTTTATCTTGCCTTGATCCCATAAGAGTCGGACATGAGGATCTGGTAGCTCAATTACTATCCATTTGGATGTGCATAAACGGTATAATGGAAGACAGGTGAGGTTGACCTTGCACTGGATTTTTTTTTCGGGACGTATGGGACACGTGTGATGTCCCTAGTTCCATCGAAAATGGCGAAGCAAAGGACGGAACTTCGGGAGTCGTGGAGGTGTAAGTTTGTAAAGGTTGAGTTGAAGTGAGTAATGACTTCCTCGTGGGATAATTACGATAGTAGTTATCACCATATATTATTGGTGGATGCTTGGTGGCACCAGTACGTTGATCGTGTATTGGTTAGCTGGACTCGTGTTGGTTTTAGGTCATTGGCCAAAAACATTAGTGTGGATCCTAGGTGGATCGGGTGGTGTTGTGATGATCGAGGAGATCGAGATGTTGTGGGCGAGTTATCGGTCTAGTTAGTTGGAGCTCAAGTAGTTGAGGACAAAGAGAGAGTGGGGATTAGCAGTGGCCAATCAGTACGATAGGGTTTGGAGTTATAGTTAAAACACTCATCCGTTTTGACTATCATGAAGAAGTATTCTCATGGTACGTGAGACGATACCTGACGTATCAATCAAGAAAGGATGAATAGTTGATGCCTCAGGTAGGATGTTGGCAGGTAACCGACAAGTCGGGGATTGGTACGTCTTGGAGGACGTGATTAGGATTAGACACTTTTCAGGTTGTTGTAGGTGACTAGGAAATACAAGATGGACGCTGAGTTGGAGTGTATGATCTCTCTAGAATAGGATTGGATAGACAGGCTCCAGAGTTGAATCATGATTGGTTGGGAATCATGTAGTGGATGGTTTAGATACGAGGGTCTTGTGATTTCTTAGGGTATGCACCAACCATGTTGTGGGCTGGTTTGAGGGTGTTTGTAGGTACTACGTACGTTGTGTGAGGAAAATTATTGAACAGGCCTGAGTGGTGCCTGGTGGTGGTGTATGGTATGCACCAGTTGAGCCATGTAGTGGACGGACTGGATCTACCACTACATCTGAGGTTGTTGTGGTGAGTGGGCTTGATAAGAGGGTGTTGTGATTTCTTAGGGTATACACCAGCTATGTTGTGGATTGGTTTGAGGGTGTTTGCACATACTACGTATGTTGTGTGAGGACAATTATTGAACATGCTGAGTGATGCCTGGTGGTGGTGTATGGTATGCACCAGTTGAGCCATGTAGTGGATGGACTGGATCTACCACTACATCCGAGGTTTTTGTGGTGCTTGGACTTGATCTGAGGCTGTTGAGGTGCCTTGTGGGTGTGTGTCGTGTGCACTTGTGCCCTACTCACAGTGGACAACCATGTAATGGACAGATTGGATTCGAGGATGTTGCAATTGCGTGGGGTATGCACCAGTGGTATTTTGTTGGATGTGATGGTAATCGGATAGGTTCCGATATTGTCGAATTTGTTGAGAACGTGGACTGGACATTGAATATTGTGAACTAGACCAGAGTGATCTTGTGAGGGTTCAATGAGTATATGAGCTAGGCCTCAGAGCCGTGGATGGCCAGTGAAACCTTAGAGTGAGTGGTGTTATCATTGTTGGAGCAAGTATTCGATGGGGTCCAGGTTCTATAACCTGAGTGTATCCACCGGTTAAGTGAGAGGTCGGTTTGTGTATTCGCATGTTGAGTGAGTTGGTGGTTAGTGTAACCACAGACTGAGTAAGATGTCATCATGGATCGCTGAGGGAGATCAGATATTGTGATGGGACTCTAGTGAGAGTCAGCTTGAGTGCGGAACACGAGTCAGAATCACAGTGTTGGACGCTGAGAAAGATGAGATTTGATAAAAGGTACCCTAGTAGGACTCTAGAGTGAGTCAAGATTTGTATTGGTGACTCGAATAATGATGGTGGAGCAGTGAGCATTTGTCAGGACCTGACCCTCTTCTGTCATGACAGGACCCATCCCAATCCCCCGGGGATTAGTGCGAGATGACCCTGCTCCCGTCTGACACGGAGTGTCAGACAAGGGATATTTCCGACCTTTGCCCTCCCGGGCTATCAGAGTACGCCAGGATCCGGAGGAGGCATGTGATATCTCGATCTCTGCTACAGCCCACATCCGATGTCAACCTGAAGGGCAGTCAAAACATTAAAAACTGTGAGTGGACAAAACAAAGAGTTTATAAAAACATTTAATAAGGAAGACATTTGTACCCTCCACTAAAAAGCATGCATGCATTCGAAAACCATTTATCCAAAACAACCATATGTGGGACTAAGCCCAAAGCAGATATAAACTAAGGTCGAAAGGACCACAATAAAAACGACCATACGGGCCACTGCCCAAATCCTGTGCACACCTGTACACACCACATATCATATATCATATATCCATCACATACATATATATAAGTCACACAACCAATCCTGTCACGGTATCCAAAGCTACGCGCGCGCTACCCGGGTCTCAATCCGAGTCATCTCAAAGCCAAGGTCAATGTCCGTAGACCACTGACCCTACCCGAGGTAATAGTAATCATAGCCTTCCTGAGAGTAAGGAACCCAACTGGGGGGTGACTACACTCAGTCGGTGCTCCGTGACTACTCCGGGGTCCACCCAGGCCAACGACCCTCCCCGGAGGAGATAGTAGAACATGTAAAGTAAGGTAGACGAACATATATATATACATAACATAAACATTCATGACCGGTTCCCCTGAACCGTCATGAATCCCTAATATCCATAATCAGGTAACATGCCGGTTCCCATAAACCGTCATGTACCGTAATAACATAACCGAGGTAACATGCCGGTTCCCATAAACCGTCATGAACCTGGGAATCCATTTAAGGTTCCCTGACCTGAAATCAAAACCGAAAAGTGATTGGGTCTCGTACCCGAACATAGGACATCAGTTGGGCACCGTGCCCGATATCTGAGGTCATATGCCCGAGACAAAACCAAATGGGTCTCATACCCGAGTTTATCCTTTTGAAATCCAAATTCAGTTCATTTAAATCAATAAAGAAATACAGACCCGTATAAGCACCGTATAAGGCCGAAACCTCAAAATACGTGCTTATACGTAACCACATACAAATGCACCCATGGCATCATCAAACAAGTAATAAAACATATAGTAAACATTTATGCATGCACCAATTTAGAAAACAAGGTCCACTCACAGACCGTCCGAGCTGCCGCCTCGATTTGCGTGCCATACGGCTCCCCGAGCCGATCACCATAACCGGGACTCCCAAACCTGTCCAAATCGTAATAGAATGTTACTAACTACTTAATTAACCTCCCACTAAAGCCCCGTAATTTTCCCGTATTTTTAACTATTTTTAATCCCGAACCTAAACCTTCCGATGCCCCGAAACATAGCGAGACGGTGTCCGATTGACACGAAACCAGTCCCAAAATGTTCGTTACATCGAATAGAAGATTTCCCGGGTTGAACACTTCCCCAAATTATGGACCACGTGCCCTCACGGGCCCCTAGAAGACCCTGGTTACTGTTCATCACCAGCATCCTCAGGAAAACCGGTTTTTCCTGGTTTTCCGGTCCAGGCACTGTGTTGAACCGGCGGAACCGGTTCAGCGTTCCTACTCCCTCAAATCTCATCCGTTTTCTTCCCAATCAATTCTAAACTTCCTAATATGATCCTAGGAACATGTTTGGATGATCAAAACAAGGAAAAACCCATAGAACCCGAGGTTTGATTTTTGAACCTCACGGTTCAGTTTTTCCATTTTCCTCCCACGGCTTCTCAGCCGTCAACCACCACCAAAACCGCCTTAAAACTGTCCTAGAAACCTAACTAACTCATCCTAATCGTCAAAAATCAACCATAACGTCAAAATCAATTAAAATGGAAATTTGGGCCTTACCGTGCACCCGCACGGGTTTGTGGCTCCGCCGCCCACGACGGCGTCTTCCTGGGCCGGCCACCGCGTCCTACATCCTCCCTCACTCTCTGGTCTCAGTCCTGGTCGAGATGGGGTTGGGTTGGTTGGGTTTGGGTTGCACAAAGAGGGAGAGAAATGGTGAGATCGGGTATGGGTTTTGGGCTGTTTGAAATGAAGGAATGATCGATGCACGTATGTGGGAAGGTGGGCAATGGATGGGTGACACTTGTCACTCATCCCTTGGCCTGCCAAAATATCTGGGTCCACACTAAAGACAAACTGTCCTCGTAAAACGTGTCGTCGTGAATAGTAACCAAGAACTTCTGTGAACCGTAACTTCGCCGTCGAACGTCCGAATTCGACGTGCCGCCTGTCTACGGATTCGTATCGTCCTCATCTACGTAACGGTCTGCGGCCCTCTGCCATCGGACCTCCCGGTCAAAAAGTCAACTTTTGACCTCCTATTCACCCAAATTACCAAAATGCCCCTACACTTCCGAACGTCATAACTTCCTCCCCGAACGTCGGAATTGAACGTGCCACCTGTCTATGAACTCGTGACGTCACGAACTACGTCACGGTCATCGGTCAAAGTCCATTTGACCACCCGATTAAAAAGTCAACGTCTTGCCACCATCAGGGGCAAAACGGTCATTTCGCATCGTTCGTCCGATTTCGCTCTACTAATCACGGATTAGCCTCACTAATCGTGATTAGTCACTAATCTAATCTAGGTATTTGGGACGGGTCGTTACATGTCAGGTCCCGATTCATCTAGCACGATATTGTCCGCTTTGGGCCTCCTTGCCCTTGCCCTCACGGTTTTGTTTTCGAGAGCTGACGGTGCAACTTCCTAGGGGGTCACCCATCTGGAATTGCACCAGCCTCAACTCGCTTAACTTTGGGGTTCCAATCCCCCCCAAAGCCACTGAGCTCCCAAAAGGCCTCATGCTAAGATAGGTGTGTGCCTACACCTTTAAGGCACACCACCATTCCCTTCCCAGACCATTCCCCCTCGCAGGAATGTGGGATTGTTCACCGTTCCCTCAAGGACACGGGTCTTACAATCCACCCCCCTTAGGGCCCAGCGTCCTCGCTGGCACACTTCCAGGTCGGGGTCTGACTCTGATACCAAATTGTCAGGACCCGATCCTCTTCTGTCAGGTCCCGATTCATCTAGCACGATATTGTCCGCTTTGGGCCTCCTTGCCCTTGCCCTCACGGTTTTGTTTTCGGGAGCTCACGGTGCAACTTCCCAGGGGGTCACCCATCTGGAATTGCACCAGCCTCAACTCGCTTAACTTTGGGGTTCCAATCCCCCCAAAGCCACTGAGCTCCCAAAAGGCCTCATGCTAGATAGGTGTGTGCCTACACCTTTAAGGCACACCACCATTCCCTTCCCAGACCATTCCCCCTCGCAGGAATGTGGGATTGTTCACCGTTCCCTCAAGGACACGGGTCTTACAGTATTGGCCTATTACGACGGTCTCCAACTATAAACTGTCGGGAATGATGTTGCATTGATATCTGAGAAAGGTCGTCAGGCTGAAAGCTGAAAGATGTTAGTTTGGTATGTCAACTGGGTTTAGCACGGTAAGTTGTCCTATCATCTTGGAAGGTGTCAGCGTAATAGCAGAATTGTCAACGTGGTACCTGTGTAGGGGACTAGTATGTCGAACCTACCGATGAGTTGGATTGTGGTAGACGTGACGTTTAGGTAAGGACGAGCACTATGGCGAGATGTTTGACGTGGTTCAGTACATATGAGTATTGTGGATATTGATAAGCCTTGAATTAAGCATCAATTTCTACCCTTTATACTTATCTTTTAATACTTAAATACCAAATAATTGTAGAAAATAATATATTTTGTGAGAATTGTGCAGAATTGGATAGATCTCAAAATTACGAGAATTTAGACAAAAGAATCACCTCAATTGGAGTTATATTGAAGAAATTATGATTGAAACAAAGGAGGCCACCAAAAAGGGCTAGGAGTTTCGATAGGCTACATAATCCCCATAAATAGCCCAACAAGGCATTCGGCTAGGTACAACTGACCAGATGAAGCAGGGTTCGGCGCATGTACCGACAAAGTCACATTTTTCTCTGCGCTCCTTTCCTGACTTCGTTTGCCCCTCTTCGGGAGGGGCCTATCGATTTCTCTATCTAGCTTCCTTTCGCGCATTGACCATGCGTTGACCGCCAAAATTGAGGCCTAATTCTGGCCAGCGCCTACCGAATTTCCCTCCAAGTTCCAGCAGCTTCCCACCATGACAATTCATGTTCAATTCAAGCAGTTTTTTTCTTCCTTTTTGAGGAAAATTGTCCATTTCAAGCTTGGATTTGTTTCCTTTTTATTTAGGAAACCTTTTTAATTAAGACTTTTATTACCTTTTTCTTTTAGGACTTTAATTTAATTAGTTTAATCATTTTCCTTTTAGAATTTAAATTGTAAAATCCTATTTATTTGAGGATTAATTTTCTCCTATAAATAGAAAGGTTTAGGCTTTTTGTAAGGAGGTCGCCCATTTTTTGTACCAAAGCTCTGCTTAACCAAATTTCCCTTCTCATCAATTCCAGATTTCCTTAGCAAAATCCAATCACACCATATTCCATCATAAACACCTTCACCCATGACATATAGAGCAATTTCCGAGTGTCTTACCAAGGAGTGTCGAGACACTTAGCATCCGTAGGGAAATTTCCAAGGAGAAAAAGTGTAACATGTCAGGACCCACCCCGGTTTCACCCCGAAAACCGAGGTAAATCCTGCTCCCGTTTGACACCCCGACACTAAACCGAAAGCACCTAAACACAGAGTCAGATGCAGGAGAAACTTTAAACATCCCGAAGTTAAGTTTTACAAAGCATAGTACCAAATACAAAGGAAAGAAACCGATAAACAAAAGACACGCACAACGGAAAAGTTTAAGCACTCCGGGGTCACTCTCGAGTATTCTATGCCTCCGACGCTGCCTCGACGTCACAACCCCGCGCTATCTCCACGACCTGGAGGGCAATTTAAAACTGAAGGTGTGAGTGGACCATAAATAAGAAAAGAATTTCTGAAAAACCATTTCATAATAAAACCAGGGTTTTAGCCCTCTGTTTTGAAATCACATGCATAACTCAGTTACTTAAAACAATTATAAATCACGTAAAGATCATCATAAAAACATTTACTGAATCATTATAAAAAAATTTATAGAAATCATCTCATAAGCATCATAAAACCATCTCAGAAAACATAAGTACCAAGCCATCATTATCCGATCAAACCTGCTGGACCTATCCGAGTCTTTAAACTCCCGAGTCTTTAAACTCAATCCAGGCCTCAATAATATCTGAGTCTTTAAACTCCCGAGTCTTTAAAATCAACAGGCCTACGGGAGAAATATCAATATATCCGAGTCTTTAAACTCAATCCGGGTCTTTAAACCTAATTTGAGCCCGTCCCCCGTCAATCAATATCCGGGTCTTTAAACCCAATAACCAGATCCAAAAAATCCAATTCAAAACCGTTTGAAAACCATTTCTAAATCCACATCCAAACTCGAATTCGAAATCACCGGTCTGATGCCCTTCCGGCATCCAAAACCGTCATTCCGAACCCAAATCCGGAAATCCATTTTTCAACTTTAAAACCAAATCTCGTTTCCCAAAATCCGATTTCAAAACAGAAAGCCTTGATCATCAAAATCATGTTCCAAAACTCCTTTATAATCATTGAAAACCATTTATCATTTGAAATCCCAAATCATAACATCGAAATCAGAATTTCGAAATTCCTCGTAAAACGTGCCAAATACGTACTTTCTCGAAAAACGTGCAATTGTGTAAAACCAACATAGCATATTCAACAATCATGAAATCACATGTAAAACCATAAAACAAGTAATTAAAAACAGTTACGCATGCTCGAGTTTAGAGAAGGGGTCCACTCATAGTACCGAATCCTCAGTCGCGTCCCGAACGTCCCGTACGTTCCTCGGCTTCCTCGGGAAATGCCGATCCTGTCAACAACCACCCAAGAACGTTACTAACACAACTACAAAGACTCTCCTACTTTTCCCCAAAAATCCCCCGGTCCTAAACATGTCGAACCGGAACCCTAAATCTTCAACCTCGCGGAACTAACCTCAAACGACATCCAAACAACCCAAAACCAATTCCAATGGATTCCTTATGACATGTAGAACAAGAACTCAGTTGACCGTTTCCCCAAACACCGCCGCACATGCCCCCACGCGCCGCCCAAAGTGGCTACCCGTGGCCTCACGCGCCTGCACACAGGGTACTGTTCACCGTCGTCTACCTCGCGTGAACCGGTCTGAACCGGCGTTCCCGGTTCACCGCCGTCCGTCCACCAATTTGACTCCTCTCTTCACCATCCTCACCGTCTAGTCCTAAAAAATCCATTCCCCTTACTCTAACACCTCGACACAGTCCCTAGATCATCGTCCCAAACTCGAACTAAAACCCGATCGGTCCCCTGTTCTTCCTCCCGACCAACTAGCCACTCCCCCTTCACGACAACCACACTAAACAACTCCTAGGAACCTAATGAAACTCACTCAACTCACCAAATCTCTCGACTCACACTCAAAACCCACGACTTCCCGTTTGAAATTCACGGAAAAACAGAGTAATCTAACGGGGTGAGAAATTACCTGCTGTCGATCGTCGCCGTGCTCGCCACCGTACTCCCTGAAGTCCTCAGGGCTGTCCTTGCCTCCTCTCGTGTCCAATTGAACCAACACACGGCCACACCACCACCCAACTCTTCTCTGTTCTCTATGTTTTCTATAACTCACACCTCCCACACACCGATTCCCTCACAACTTCTCACTCACCTCCACTCAGCAGCTCTCACTTACACTCTCACACACTCAACAAGTCACACAAACACCCCACACCGCCTTCACCTGTTCGATTCCCTCTCAGCGTCACTCTATCTCTGTTTCTCTCAAAGGCATGGTTAACATCCCCCAATTATTTGGACCCGTGAGAGATCCTAGAGGCCACTGGACCCTTAGCACGTGTCACCATCCCAAAGCCCCTCTCACAAAAATCTCCTCTCTGCCTGGACACTTGTCCAAATCTGGCTGCAACAATCCCAAAGTACAAAAGACCAAATTGCCCTTCTTTTGAACCAAAATTACGATTGTGCCACTACCTTTCTAGACCCGTAACGCACACATCCTAACTCAGATGAATACGTGTCGCTGTCATCTAACTCAGGACGACGAGATCTACCTAACGGTCCTAGGTCAACGTGTCAAAATCCGATCGTACGAAAAGTCAACTATTCCCCCTATTTTAACCAAATTACGGTAATGCCCCCAACCTTCCGAACATCATAACTTCCGCCTCGGATGTCGGAATCGGGCGTGCCACCTGTCTACGGATTCGTGACGTCCCGAACTACGTCACAGTCATCGGCCAAAGTCCATTTGACCGTCCGAACTGAAAGTCAACATTTTGCCCAACCTAGGGGCAAAATCGTCATTCTACGCTAACGGACCTATCGTAACTGACTAACCACCAACTAAGCTCACTAATCTCGTCTTAAACACAGTCTTAATCCTACTGTCCGGGACGGGTCATTACAAACACGAACTCTTTACCATGTGATTTCCTTTTGTTATTGAATGATCATTTTGTTGGATTAATCTTTAATATAATTATGGTTATATATCTTATATGAGTTTCAATAATCTTTCTTGTGTTCCAATATCTTAGTTTTTGTTATGCATATATATTGTGCCTAATTGTTGATTAGATGTAGGACAAGTTCCAAGTCTAGATCATTGAAGGTGTGTAGGGCAATTTCCAAGCACGTACTTGAGATAATATGCATGTATTCCATATAACTAAGATGAGGGAATTTCATAGATTTTGGAATTGACATAATTTATGAATGAGCTAGGTTAAAGATAAGTTGACCATGTAAATAGTAGATTAGGTTAGTTTAGATTAGTTAATCATGTAGGATCCTATTTAATTAATCAAACGATAATCATGCTTAGGTACCCTCAATGCTCGGTTAAGAACGATCCCTACTTATTAATGCTACAATCTACAAAAAAAAGGGTTTTAATTTGCATATGTTTTTATTGAGTATTGAGTGCGACTTTGTGTTTACTTCAATGCTTAGTTTAGCGTATTAGATATTTGTGGGATGTTGGGTAAATGCAAGTGCTATGGTTGGTTAGTGGACGTGTACGTGTACACGAGAGTACCCTAAACATGAGGCAGGTTTGGATTCCCAAAAATTAGATGTGGAATTGGGTTAGTCTGAATTTCAGGAACAAAATTCTATAAGGGGGGAAGATTGTAACAAACCGTCCCAAATTTACGGGATTAATTAAGATTAATTAAGGATTCGTGACTAATCGGGAAATAGTCAAGGAATTTCGGACAATCGATGTAAAATGATGATTTTGCCCTTATGAATGGGAAAAACATTGACTTTTGATCTGAGTGGTCAAATACACGAGGACTGAGGACCGTTACGTAGATTGGGATGTTACGAGTCCGTAGAAAGGCGACACGTCAAAATCGGACGTCGTACAAAAAAGTTATGGTAACAGATGCGAAATTGGACTACTCACCTATTGAGATTTAAATTAAATGGCTGAGTTTGATTGGTCTAAAATATCTGGTTTTGGACCATAGGATGAGTGACACATGTCACCCACCCTATGGCCCATTTAACATACACATGTATCCTCCCCATCATTCATCATCTTTCATCTTCATTCACCATTTTCCTTCTTCAAACCCAAACACCCACCCGCCATCATTCCATCTTCACTCCATCATCATGTGAGACCATTGAGGGATAGAGGGAGTGAGGGAGAGACGGGATGACAGCCAGGGACGGCTGAGCACGCGCGGGGACCATTGCGGGGGAGGGTAACCCGAAACCGAATACCCGTTTTGACCCAATTTTGGAAAATCGTATTTTGATGTGTGTTGATGGATTGGGTGGATCCTAATGAGTTCTAGGGACTTGGACAACTCAGTAGGGATCGATTTCGAGGGATCACATCCCCGATATAAGGTAAATTTCCAGTTAGTTTTCCATGATTTTTATTCGATAGATTTGTTTTTGGGGATTAGACGAGTATATAGGAAGACACTTGTAACGACCCGTCCCGGATTAACGGGATTAATTAAGGATTAATGACGGATTAGCGAGACCAATCGGGGATTAGACGAGGATTAGCGGAAGTTCAAGGTAAAATGACGATTTTGCCCCTAGAATGGGCAAAACGTTGACTTTTCGTTCGGAAGGTCAAATGGGCTTTGACCGATGACCGGTCCATAGTTTGGGACGTCACGAGTTCATATACAGGTGGCACGTTCGATTCTGACATTCGAGGAGGAAGTTATGACGTTCCGAAGATCGGGGGCATTTTGGTAATTTTGGCGAAAAGGAGCCAACGGTTGAGTTTTGACCCGAGAGGTTCGATGGCTGAGGACAAAGTACCGTTGCGTAGGTCAGGACGAGATGTTCGACGGCGAAGGTACGGTTCACGGAACTTCGAACGTACTATTGCACATTTTTCGAGACGGGAACATATTTGCAATTTAGTGGGCCTAGATATTATTGGATAGGCCAATGGATGAGTGACAAGTGTCACCCATCCATTGGCCATCCAAACCAAACCCATACATCTCCATACCCATTACATCGACCATTTTCCCATTTTTTCCCAAAACCCAAAACCGATCCACCATTTTCATCCAATCCAAACCCTTCCACCCTAAACCCATTTGTGAGAGGACAGAGAGGGAGAAGGAGAGCTGAGGAAAGTGGTGGCTGGCCCAGGAAGCACCGCCGTGGACGGCGGAGGAGGAACCGATCGAGGTAATCGGTTTTACCCGATTTTGTTCATTTTCCATTTTAATTGTTATGGGTTGATTTGGATGGTTTCACTGAAGTAAATAGGTTGCTAAGAGTGTGTTAGGAAGGTTTTGAGAGGTTTTGGACGTCGGGGAAGCCCTGGGGAGGAGATTGGATATTTGAACCGTGAGGGGTTTATTGGGCCGGTCGGGTTTTGTGGGTTTTAAGAGTTCTAGGTTATTGGTTTAGGTTCCTAGGACAAAAATAGGAAGGATAGGATCGATTAGGATAGAAAACGGTGAAAATTGGACCGGTTATGGACTTGAACCGGTCACGCCGGTCCAAGTTGCAGAAAAAAGAAACAGAACCGGACCGGTCTGACTGAGGTTAGGGGTGACACTGTAGCTGGGCGCGTGAGGCCCACACACAGCCACTTCAGGCGGCGCATGCGGGCGCGTGGGGGAGAATCTGGGGAAGGTTCCAACATGTCAAATCATCTATTCGATGTAACGAACATTTTGGGACTGGTTTCGAGTCGATCGGACATCGTCTCGATATAGTTCAGGTTGTCCAAAGGTTTTGGTACGCGTTTAAAAATAGTTAAAATGTAATGACCCGTCCCGAATATCGGGATTGAATATTAATTAATTACGAATTAGAATGACTAATCGGGGATTCGTTGAGTGAAATCGGACGAAACGTGCAAAATGACCGTTTTGCCCCTGGCGTGGGCAAAATGTTGACTTTTAGTTCGGGCGGTCAAATGGACTTTGGCCGATGACTGTGACGTAGTTCGGGACGTTACGAGTTCATAGATAGGTGGCACGTTCAATTCCGACATCCGTAGAGAAAGATATGATGTTCGGAAGTTGAGGGGTATATTGGTAATTTAGCTTAGTAGGGGCCAAATGTTGACTTTTTGGCCGGGAAGTCCAACGGACGAGGGCCAAGGACCGTTACGTAGGTCTCGTCGATGCGAATCCAACGACAGGCGGCATGCCGAAATCGGAGATTCGACGACGAAGTTATGGTCACGGAATCGGGCTCGATTAACCGAACGAACCGGGATTAAAATAATATTTTAATGTGAACAGTACCCGGTGACTGTGCACATCCGGATGAGTGACAAGTGTCACCCATCCCTTGTTTCCAGCTCCATGTTTCCCTCCAAACACCATCATCACCCCTAATCATCATGTTCTCCACCATTTTCCTTTATTTTCTTTGAAAATTCTTCAAACCGTGCACATTTTGGGGGGGGATTGAACTGGGAGAATTGGCTCCCTTTCTCTGCCGTTTTTGTGAGAAAAATGAGAGTTGGAATGACTGGACTAACAAGGGAAACACGAGGGGTTGTGAGTGTGAGGAATTCTGGGTTTCGAAATTTAGAAATTTTGGGGGGAAAATTCAATTGTTGCGAATTGAGCCGTGAGGAGTGGAATTGAAGCTCGAGTTAGCTTCCTGAGATCAGTACGAGTCGATCCACATCGAAAACACGAAGAATTGGCAACGTTTTGGCTCTGAACACACTTGGTGACAGAGGAGGAAATTCGAGATTGTGTCGAGGAATTGGAGGCTTCGATGGATGAAATTGAGCTGGGGATTACGTTCCTGAGGATCCCACGATGCTTCTGGAAGGATCAATTGAAAGAAAACGGTTGTGTTTGGCTGAACTCCATGGTTGCACAGTGCACGGATGTTCGAGTTTGAGTCGTGAAGATTGAGCAACGGATTGATGCAATTGAGTTGGGGGAAAGGTTTACCTGAGATCAATGAAGCTTCTTGATGAATCAATTTGGGGAAATCTTGTGGAATTGAGGTAATTCGACAAATGAACAGTGGCCGGAGGCCCTTCGATTGTTCATCCTTGATCGTGATGATTGAGGTAATGTTTCAAGTAATTAATGTTACAGAACCCTAATTGAACTTATAACGAAACTAACTGGATGCTCAATTGATGAAAACAGTGTGGAATTGACTGAAAACCAGCCGGGTCTGATCGCGGGTTGAACGACCCGTTTACCAGACAAACGGGCTTGAACGACGACACTGTAGCTGGCGCGTGGGTTTCACGCGCAGCCACTCACGGCGGCGCGTGAGGGCGCGTCCGGCCTAGTCTCAAGGTGAGGTCAACATGACTTTTGATCCTCTCAGTGTAACGAACATTTTGACGTTGATTTCGGTGAAATCGGATATTGTTTCGATAATGTTCCGCGTATCCGAAGTTTTGTTTTACGAGTTAAATACGTATTTAAATTCCGGAAAAATTGGGGAAAATTATATGATGTATTTTGAGATGTTAGTAACCCTCTATAATGATTTTGGGCAGGAGTTGTGATTTCCAGATTTTACGGAAAAACGTGCAGCTCGGAAACGAACCGTTTTGAACGGTGTGTGTGAGTGGACTTTTGGTTTTCTAACTGTGATGCATGCATATATGATTTAAAATGCTTTATTATATGATTTGATATGCTTTGGCATGATTGGTATTTCAATTTGGTGATTTCTCGGTTTTGTGATTATTATATTATTATATTCTGGCACGCTTTTCGAGAAATCATGAAATTGGTTAAAAATGATATTGTGGGCGTGAGAACCCAGGTAAATAATGATTTTGACTCGGATTTGGAGTTACATGTGAATTTGATGATTTTTGGTATCCTCGTGATTTTGTGATTATTTTAATCAGTCTTTCGGGCACGTATTACGAGGAACGTGCAAATGATGTTTTGGGCTAAGCCCGGATTGAAAATGATGTTTTGACTCGGGTTATGAGTCAGGAAGTTGAAAATGATATTTGGACTCGGATTATGAGTCAGTGATTGATTTCATGGATTTACGTGATCGTGGCAACTCGGGTTTACGGTTGCACGGATTTACGTAATATTGATATTTTGGGCTTGAGACCCAATGGAATTGTGATTTTGGTTGGAATTGTATTTCCATGTGATGACATGATGATATTGATGATTTTCGGATTTATAAAGTAAATCGGGACTTGGGGCTGAGACCCTGTGTTGATATATGATTTGGTTTTTAATGCAACTGTTTTTCACTGGTTTTTGTGATGGTGATATGTTGCGGATATTTAGGGCTTTCGGGAGAAAATATGTTTTTCCCCGGAGTGCACCCTGGAGATAACGCTCGCCTTCGGGATGGAAGTGTTTACCCCGAAGAGGTCACGTAGCACGATCTTTGTCTTGCAGCCCAGGGGAGGCTTGACTCAGATCAGATGTGCTGGATTATATGGATCGGTAAGTGATGTGTTCACTAGATCTGGATTGCCGGCTAGTGATGTGTTCACAGCGGCGGATGCTCGGATTTTGAGCGGTCCTTGAGCCTATTGATATGCACGCGTTGCAGGGATAAACGTGACTCTAAGCAACAGGATATGGAAATAAGTCCCGTGGTTTATGGAAAATGATTTTGAGGAAACCGTGGTTTAGCGGTTAAAATGATTTAAAGAAATTGTGAACTTTTTGAGATGTTAAACTGATTTGGTGAACATGAGTTTTTGTGGACCATGGGAAAATATGTTTTGATTTTATCGGTCCACTGTTCATACTTGAATGATTTCATACTATTACTCATGTTTTACGATATGCATGCAAGTTTGTGAAAACTGGAGGGTAAGAATGTATTTTGATAAATGTTTTTATAAGAAGTCATTTTTGTCCACTCACACCTTTTCTGTTTTGTTAACCCTTCAGGTCGTGGCGCGTTGATCGAGGCTATTCTAGAGGTGGAGGTATGTGCGGGCACAGGCGCAAAAATTCCCTTGTCTGGCAGGTATTGAAGGGTAGTTTCGGACTTTCAGTTGACTTGTCAGACGGGAGCAGGACCGTGTACGGTTTTTAACGTCCAGTTGGGACGGGTCCTGTCAAATTGGTATCAGAGCACTAGGTTGCTGATGCTGTTGCCATGCCATACCTCCGGAATGTGAGCCTCGTGCGCGACCTGGTAGTGAGATGGGTATAGTAGGGTATTTGAGACCTTGTGATGAATCTCGGAATGTAATTGACCTTGGTTTGTGGGTCAGATATTAATTTGTGTAGCTACGGCTTACTAATTGTCGAATCGGTATTCTTGTGGGTCCTAGGATTTGCTGGATCCAGAGGCTTGGAAGGTAGCACAATTGGGTAGGTTGGACCCAGGATGAGATTATTCTCAGTAATTCCTTGTGCGAAATGTGAGTTCCCAACGTCTAGAGTGTGTTGGGGGTATTCCTAGGTTGGGAATGTGGTATTGATGTGGTTCACCGGCGGTAATTTGCTGGGTGACCGGGTATGCCAGGGATGGCGTGGATGATTGAGTCAAGAATTCGGTTAGGACTCGAGATGAGTCATGGTAATATCTTAAGTCTCAGGAGCTGTCGGGTTTTGAGGGACCCTAGATAGTAATCGCGGAACCTAAGGTGGAATGTTTGGTTCGGAAATGTGTACTGGCGGGTGGTTTGACTCTTAATGACTTTTCGAAGTCAAGACCGAGTGACGATTGTGTCAGGTCTAGTCATGTCAGCTTTAGTGGTGGAACTGCAATCCACAGTCGGGGTTGGTACTTGTCGAAGGAATCCCAGAGTGGGGATACAGGGTAGTCGTACGAGTACTTGATTCCATTGGATGTGGAGTCTCGATAGTGATGTCTGATGGTTGGGTCTGCATAAGTCTGTGGCAGGCACTCATACCGAGGGTGGTTGTTGAGAATCGGGGGGGACGTCAGGGGACGTTTCTTTTTCTCACATGAGTTGTCAGGGTGACTGTACCCAGAGATGTTAGGTGCGAAGGAGGCAGAGTTTCTCCTATTCGAGCAGAGGTACGGGGTCGTCGCTTGTTATGAGCGGAGATCCAGGGTTGTCAGTTTTGCACACGGTGTGCTCATACTGATACTGTTGTCTGTGTACTGGTGTGGGTGCCGGTGTGGTGCTGACGATGGGTCACGAGTCGGGTTGTGACTTCGTCGAGTTGGGTATGTGTCAGTAACCAGTCCAAAGGGGACACGTGGTTGGTGTCCGAGTCCGATGGTTCCAACGTGGTTGGACCTACGGAATCATGAGAAGTTGTGTTTGAAGAGGATTGCGGGTTTTCCGCATGGGGATTAGGTATTCTGAAGTCATCAGGGGTGATTTCTTATTTTCTGCTGGGTGGCAGACAATGTTGGGTTACATGGCATGGGGAGTGCAATGAGTTTTGTTTGCATCCACGTAGGATGAATATTGGTGTCATTGTTTTGGATCATCCTTGGTTTTCCCTAGGTGGGATGGCAAGGATAGATACGAGGTAATCAGTAAGGGTGTAAGACCCTGTGGTTCCTAGTTGTTGACTGTGTGGATCCTAGGTGGATCGGGTTTGTGATGTCGTGGACGTTGGGCATTGTGACGATCTAGGATCGTGATGTTCACGGTCGGCTGACGTCGTAATGGATCTGGGTCGTGATTTCGATGGTCCAGATTGGGTGAGAGTTTATCACTCTTACGTCGGTATGTGAGTCATAAATGACGGGACTGAACTTCTTTTCGAAGTGGAGCCCCTTATGGTATGTTACTCGAGCGAGTAGGGTTCAGACGGGGTTGAATTTGTTCAGCCTTAGAGTTGTGACGGATGGGATTGGCTTCCTTATGAAGTCCATCAGATGTAATGTGATACTCTCTTGAACTGGTAACCGATAGGTTCGGTTTTGGTGTGTCCGAGTGGACGTGAACCAGATTTCGGGTTTTGGAATCGAATTTCTGGGTGACGATTCAGGATTCGATTCAGGAACTTGAAAGTGGAATACTGGATTTGGGTGCGGAATGATTATTCCAAACGCTAGCTTACGGAATAATGATTTCGGATTCGGATTTGGATATGAATTAAAAACTGTAATGTATGGATTTGGATTCGGGATTCCTTACGAAATTGCGGATTCGGATTTGGTATTGAAACTAGCTGATTGGTGGAGTTTCGATTTGTCTCTTGCTGGTTTGGGCAAATGGACTCCGTTATTGGAACGTGTTTGGCTATGACCTAGGTGGTTGTAGTCTGGTCAAGGGATAGATGTACGTACCTTATACGTGGTTTGGGGTACGATATTTTGCAGACTTGTGGTGGCCGGGGTTGATGTGAATCCCGGGAGAACTAGGCGTTCTTCCCTGTGGACACGTTGATGTGTCATTCTGAGTGTTGTCATTTGGCGAGGTGTTTTTGGGTAGCATAGGACAAGGATTGTCGATGCTAGCTAAACCCTCAGGATTTTTACTTTTCCCTTACTTGGTTTGGGATCGACCATATAGGTCTATGGGTCGAGTACTGGGGTCCAGCTGTAGGATCATGCTTGGTGTACGAGGTACGGTATCGTATGGACGAGGGTACTTGATACCTAGTGACGGTACATGGGATGTACCAGTGTTGTGTCGATAAACGTGTTGGTGTTTGGCTTAGTCCCAATACCATTGGTTTTGGTTGTGAACGTGAACTGGACATTGAACACGATGCACTGGGCAGAGTGATTCTGACGATTACAGTGATTGTTTGAGCAGGTGCTCTTAGCCAAGGTTGGCAAGTATAACTCTAGTGTTGAGTTGTGTGATTACTGATAGGCTTGTGTTCAACGTGTTCCAGATGCACCGTCTGATTGAGTGTGATGACGGTATGCGTATACTCAGGATGAGTGAGTTGGTGGTTGGTGTGACCGCAAGTTGCTTTGCGGCGAGATGTTACCTTGTCGTGACCTTACCAGCATCTGGGATCGCTGAGGGGGTGACAGTTGTGGTAACTGCTGTAGGTATTTGTCGCAGGATTGAGTTTGCCCTGCGAGGGGAGATCATGTTGATGATCTTAAGCTACCTTGACGGACGTTGCAGTATGGTGTGTTGTCACCGATTTGTTACTGGTTGGCGCTTTGCTAGAGTGGTAAGGCTTAATTGTGACAATTTGGCTTGTGGTGTCGGCTTGGACTGACTAGTGAGTTTTGGTGACTCTCTATGAGAGCGAAGATCAGGGTACATTAGTGAGTATGTGGGGCTGTCAAGCTGAAAGAGTCAGCTTAACGGTGACATTGCCAATTTCTGGTAATCAATTTCATTCGAGGTAGTCGAGTGTAGTCAGTACGACGTGCATCTGTGATGTGACGTCTGAGTACAGATGAGTTCTGTGTTGGCTAGTGGGTGTACAGGTGTATACGTGTTGTGTGGCCATTTGTTCTCCACGAGGTAGTTGTGGAATACGAATAGTTGGAATTTCGGGGACGAAATTCTTTAAGGAGGGAAGGTTGTAATGACCCGTCCCGAATATCGGGATTGAATATTAATTAATTACGAATTAGAATGACTAATCGGGGATTCGTTGAGTGAAATCGGACGAAACGTGCAAAATGACCGTTTTGCCCCTGGCGTGGGCAAAATGTTGACTTTTAGTTCGGGCGGTCAAATGGACTTTGGCCGATGACTGTGACGTAGTTCGGGACGTTACGAGTTCATAGATAGGTGGCACGTTCAATTCCGACATCCGTAGAGAAAGATATGATGTTCGGAAGTTGAGGGGTATATTGGTAATTTAGCTTAGTAGGGGCCAAATGTTGACTTTTTGGCCGGGAAGTCCAACGGACGAGGGCCAAGGACCGTTACGTAGGTCTCGTCGATGCGAATCCAACGACAGGCGGCATGCCGAAATCGGAGATTCGACGACGAAGTTATGGTCACGGAATCGGGCTCGATTAACCGAACGAACCGGGATTAAAATAATATTTTAATGTGAACAGTACCCGGTGACTGTGCACATCCGGATGAGTGACAAGTGTCACCCATCCCTTGTTTCCAGCTCCATGTTTCCCTCCAAACACCATCATCACCCCTAATCATCATGTTCTCCACCATTTTCCTTTATTTTCTTTGAAAATTCTTCAAACCGTGCACATTTTGGGGGGGGATTGAACTGGGAGAATTGGCTCCCTTTCTCTGCCGTTTTTGTGAGAAAAATGAGAGTTGGAATGACTGGACTAACAAGGGAAACACGAGGGGTTGTGAGTGTGAGGAATTCTGGGTTTCGAAATTTAGAAATTTTGGGGGGAAAATTCAATTGTTGCGAATTGAGCCGTGAGGAGTGGAATTGAAGCTCGAGTTAGCTTCCTGAGATCAGTACGAGTCGATCCACATCGAAAACACGAAGAATTGGCAACGTTTTGGCTCTGAACACACTTGGTGACAGAGGAGGAAATTCGAGATTGTGTCGAGGAATTGGAGGCTTCGATGGATGAAATTGAGCTGGGGATTACGTTCCTGAGGATCCCACGATGCTTCTGGAAGGATCAATTGAAAGAAAACGGTTGTGTTTGGCTGAACTCCATGGTTGCACAGTGCACGGATGTTCGAGTTTGAGTCGTGAAGATTGAGCAACGGATTGATGCAATTGAGTTGGGGGAAAGGTTTACCTGAGATCAATGAAGCTTCTTGATGAATCAATTTGGGGAAATCTTGTGGAATTGAGGTAATTCGACAAATGAACAGTGGCCGGAGGCCCTTCGATTGTTCATCCTTGATCGTGATGATTGAGGTAATGTTTCAAGTAATTAATGTTACAGAACCCTAATTGAACTTATAACGAAACTAACTGGATGCTCAATTGATGAAAACAGTGTGGAATTGACTGAAAACCAGCCGGGTCTGATCGCGGGTTGAACGACCCGTTTACCAGACAAACGGGCTTGAACGACGACACTGTAGCTGGCGCGTGGGTTTCACGCGCAGCCACTCACGGCGGCGCGTGAGGGCGCGTCCGGCCTAGTCTCAAGGTGAGGTCAACATGACTTTTGATCCTCTCAGTGTAACGAACATTTTGACGTTGATTTCGGTGAAATCGGATATTGTTTCGATAATGTTCCGCGTATCCGAAGTTTTGTTTTACGAGTTAAATACGTATTTAAATTCCGGAAAAATTGGGGAAAATTATATGATGTATTTTGAGATGTTAGTAACCCTCTATAATGATTTTGGGCAGGAGTTGTGATTTCCAGATTTTACGGAAAAACGTGCAGCTCGGAAACGAACCGTTTTGAACGGTGTGTGTGAGTGGACTTTTGGTTTTCTAACTGTGATGCATGCATATATGATTTAAAATGCTTTATTATATGATTTGATATGCTTTGGCATGATTGGTATTTCAATTTGGTGATTTCTCGGTTTTGTGATTATTATATTATTATATTCTGGCACGCTTTTCGAGAAATCATGAAATTGGTTAAAAATGATATTGTGGGCGTGAGAACCCAGGTAAATAATGATTTTGACTCGGATTTGGAGTTACATGTGAATTTGATGATTTTTGGTATCCTCGTGATTTTGTGATTATTTTAATCAGTCTTTCGGGCACGTATTACGAGGAACGTGCAAATGATGTTTTGGGCTAAGCCCGGATTGAAAATGATGTTTTGACTCGGGTTATGAGTCAGGAAGTTGAAAATGATATTTGGACTCGGATTATGAGTCAGTGATTGATTTCATGGATTTACGTGATCGTGGCAACTCGGGTTTACGGTTGCACGGATTTACGTAATATTGATATTTTGGGCTTGAGACCCAATGGAATTGTGATTTTGGTTGGAATTGTATTTCCATGTGATGACATGATGATATTGATGATTTTCGGATTTATAAAATAAATCGGGACTTGGGGCTGAGACCCTGTGTTGATATATGATTTGGTTTTTAATGCAACTGTTTTTCACTGGTTTTTGTGATGGTGATATGTTGCGGATATTTAGGGCTTTCGGGAGAAAATATGTTTTTCCCCGGAGTGCACCCTGGAGATAACGCTCGCCTTCGGGATGGAAGTGTTTACCCCGAAGAGGTCACGTAGCACGATCTTTGTCTTGCAGCCCAGGGGAGGCTTGACTCAGATCAGATGTGCTGGATTATATGGATCGGTAAGTGATGTGTTCACTAGATCTGGATTGCCGGCTAGTGATGTGTTCACAGCGGCGGATGCTCGGATTTTGAGCGGTCCTTGAGCCTATTGATATGCACGCGTTGCAGGGATAAACGTGACTCTAAGCAACAGGATATGGAAATAAGTCCCGTGGTTTATGGAAAATGATTTTGAGGAAACCGTGGTTTAGCGGTTAAAATGATTTAAAGAAATTGTGAACTTTTTGAGATGTTAAACTGATTTGGTGAACATGAGTTTTTGTGGACCATGGGAAAATATGTTTTGATTTTATCGGTCCACTGTTCATACTTGAATGATTTCATACTATTACTCATGTTTTACGATATGCATGCAAGTTTGTGAAAACTGGAGGGTAAGAATGTATTTTGATAAATGTTTTTATAAGAAGTCATTTTTGTCCACTCACACCTTTTCTGTTTTGTTAACCCTTCAGGTCGTGGCGCGTTGATCGAGGCTATTCTAGAGGTGGAGGTATGTGCGGGCACAGGCGCAAAAATTCCCTTGTCTGGCAGGTATTGAAGGGTAGTTTCGGACTTTCAGTTGACTTGTCAGACGGGAGCAGGACCGTGTACGGTTTTTAACGTCCAGTTGGGACGGGTCCTGTCATAAAAATCCCGAAAAATTAGGGGGCTTTAGTGAGGGGTTAATTAACTAGTTAGTAACCCTCTAAAGTGATTTGGACAGGTTTGGGTACCCCGAAGGCGACGGTTGACCCTGGAAGGCGTACGGTGCGCATATCAAGGCAGCAGCGCGGACGGTCTGTGAGTGGACTTGTTTCTTAAATCGATGCATGCATAAATGTTTTATATATGTTTTAATATGTGTTTTGGTGTGTGTTTATGTATGGGCACGTACTGCGAGGTTTTCTGGTTTTATACGTGCTTATTGATGACCTACGGGTCAGAGTCGTGGTCGCGACGGGTTCTATGTGCACGGCGACGGAGGACGTGACGCTCGCCTCCGGATTGGGATACGTTCCTTCCAGAGAGGTCACGATGCACGTTTCGTTGTTGAGCAGCCACTGGAGGCTCGACTTCGGAGTGCTGACGGTTTAGAGGATCGATCGGCGACGTGTGCACCATGGTCCCGAGATGGTCGCGGCAGTGATGTGTTCACGACGACATACCAGGATTGAGAGCGGTCCTGGATTGATGGTTGCACGCATTGCTACAATCGGGATCGTGACTGACCTTGAGATATCGGGCTCGATGCCTAGTTTATTTGAGTTCGGGCTCGAGGCCCAATTATTGTGAAATCGGCCGAAAGGCCCTGTTGAGTCGTATGTTCAAGCTGGAGGCCCAGTTGCTTTATGTTATCGGGCGTGAGTCCCATTTTTATGGTTTTGTATACGAGTATGTATATACCCGCCTTACGAGATTATTGTTTGGTCTCCTCCAGACGTCGACCTGGAGAGTCACGATCCACAGACCAGAGTGGGTATCCCCATAGGGATCCCGTTCCAGGAGTGGAGGTTACTTATGATGTTGTGGTCCCGGACCAGATTCGGAAGAGATGTGGACTAGATCCAGAGAGAGAGCTCGGACTAGATCCAGAGATTGAGCCTCCCAAATGGAGATACCTGGGAGAAGACTCGGAGTGAGACGCCGAGTAGTGTGCATACTAGTATAGAGATGACATCGTGACTATATCGGGGATGTGATCCCTAGGGGCTGTGTGCCCCGAGTTGGCATCTTCTCCGGAAGTGCCTAGGATGGGTCATATATGTATATATGTATATGTGGACAGGTTTTCACTGAGATGGCGTTGAGCTGAGACCCACGCGTATTAGTTATGGGCTGAGACCCTCGCGTATTGGTTTTGGGACGAGTTCCCACGTGTTTTGGTTTGGGCGGAGGTCCCAGGTATTTGATTGACGGATTTCGGGCTAAGGCCCAAATGGTTTGAGGGTTCATGACGGTTTGTGGGAACCGGGCATGAACCTTAGAAATGGTTTTCGAATGCATGCATATGTTTTTAATGAAGGGCATAAAGGTCTTTTATGAAATGTTTTAATAAAATATTTGTTTTGTCCACTCACAGCTTTTATGTTTTAAATGCCCTTCAGGTTGATCGCGGATGTGGCTGTAGCAGAGACGAGACATCGTATTCCTCCTTCGGATCCTGGCGTACACTGATAGCCCCGGTTGGGCAAAAGACGAAATTATCCCTGGTCTGACACTTCGTGTCAGATGGGAGCAGGTACGTCCCACGCTAATCCCGAGGGATTTGGGGCGGGTCTTGTCAACACTAGTATGAATTTGAAATAGAATGGTGAAAAGGGAGTCGGGTCAAGTCGCCAGTCAGCGCGACCCAAAATAGTAAAATAGGTCAGACCCGCTGAAGGTTGAAGACGATGACATAAACACCTGTCAGATGTCAGGCCACGTGGCCCTGTCAAAAGTCAACACGTGTCACTGTTAGTGTCCAATCAGCACTAACATGTCAGTGACGTGAACCAAACAGATGGTGCCACATGTCACTAATATGTCAATGATGTGGACCATCCGGATGCTGGCACATGGTACATGTAAGGTCTGACACGTGTCAGACCTAACAGTTATCAGGATGACGTCATTGCTGACGTCATTGTTGACTAACCGTTGACCTAACCATTGCCGTTTTTACCAGCGTTGACTTTGACTCTGACAAGCCCATAATGGAACATGGTTTGGACAACACGAATCCAATGGCGGTGGTTTCGAGTCGATTGGAGATCGTTAGGATGGTCAAATTGGGGTTTTTAGCCTACCGAAGCATGTCTGGGACACGTTGACTTTTTCGGCAGTTTTGGGAGTTTATGATTAAGACTTGTATGGATGTTTTGACAAGACCCATCTGAATCCCTCCGGGATTAACTTGGGATGCGTCATGCTCCCGCCTAACACGAAGTCTCAGACAAGGGATAATATGTACCTCGGCCCATACGGGGTTCGCAGAGCGTGACAGGATCGGTGGAGGAGTACGATGTCTCGGTCTCTACTACAACCCCCATCCGTGATCAACCTGAAGGGCATTAAAACCATTAAGATTTGTGAGTGGATAAAAATAAATAAGTTTATAAAAACACATTTCATAAAGATATTTATGCCCTTCACTAAAAGTATGCATGCATCGCAAAATCAGTAATCAAAACATTTACTCAAATGAACCATTAGGGCCTTAGCCCAAAAACCGTAACTCAAAACCGAGTGTGGGAACTCAGCCCAAAACTGAAGAATACCAAAATCCGTAAATCCAAAACCAAGTGGTCCATTGCCCAAATCCATATCCACAATCCACAAATACCTAAATACCATTTCATGAATCCAATAATCCATATTTACCATATAACCATCCTCGACATCCCATATGCCTAGCTTCCCAAACGCTTGACGTCCTAAACGTCATATCTCACGGTAATAAGAAATGTGTGCTACCTGAGGTCTCTCCGGGTCAATATCTTTGACATCCCAGATGTTTGACGTCACATACGTCTAAACATAACATTCCTGCTCCTGAGTCACTTTACGGTCTGGTAGCTCCGTATAATGACTCCTCGCAAGCAATGCACTGTGACTTCCCTAGTGTCCTAACAACCTGGAGGAGACCATCACATATCCTTGTATCAAGATGGTATATGGAAAACAGTTTTACAAATCCATTTCAAAACATCTCAAAGGGCCCTGCCCGAAATTTCCATAAAACATCACAATTCCATTTAGGGTCCCCGACCCGAAATCACGTTTATGAAACATAGGGTCCCAGACCCGAAATCAAATATATAAAACTCATTTGGGCCTCATGCCCGATTTTGTAAACCACTGGGCCCCCCGGCCCGATCACATAACTCAAAAGGGTCTTAGCCCGATTTCGTAAACCAACTGGGCCCCTGGCCCGATCACATAATTCAAATGGGTCTCATGCCTGAGTTCATCTTTCCAAAACCAAAACCATGCCATAGAACCATTATTAAACTCACAATCACATAGCAATAGCATAAACTCGTAAACCTCGAAATACGTGTAAATACGGAATTACCTCAAATACGTGCCATCATGTAAACCACCAGTACCAAAATCATCATCATAGAAATCAGGTATGTAAGACATGTAAAATAGTTATGCATGCATCACAGTTTAGAAATCGAAGTCCACTCACAGACCGTACTATGTTGCCGCCTCAATACGCGTGACATAAGCCCTCCCGGGCCACACCACTATCACCGGAACTTCCAAACCTGTCCAAATCATACTAGAAGGTTACTAATCTCTTCATTAACCTCCCAATAAAGCCCCGTAATATTTTCGAATTTTTAACTATTTTTAAACTCGATCCTAAACCTTCGGACACCCCGAAACAGATCAAAACGATGTCCGATCGACACAAAACCAGTCCCAAAATGTTCGTTACATCGAATAGATGATTTCACATGTAGAAAGTTTTCCCAAAAGGACCCTCACGAGCCCCCACGAGCGGCCTGAATCTCCTGCGCGTGAAAGCCACGCGCGGTACTGTTCATGATCTTCTTCATTGAACAAACCGGTCTAGTCCGGTTCAGTTGGTCCGGCCAGTCCAACTAGACCGGCGTGGCCGATTCGGGCCAATTTCGACCCCTTTCTCAATCTGTTTTCATCCCAAATTTCTCCTAATCCATCCTCTAAACATTCCTAATCTATTTGTGAATTCAAAACTCGAAAACCAAAACTAAAAACCATACCTTTCGAATTAAAATCTTGAACTGATCAACCTCCCCGTCAATTCCCCAATATTCAACCCACAAATGGCCTCCACTCCAAGTTCATTAGTCTCCTGGCAACCTCCAAAAAACTT
This sequence comes from Prinsepia uniflora, assembly GCA_032719365.1. Classification (NCBI taxonomy): domain Eukaryota; kingdom Viridiplantae; phylum Streptophyta; class Magnoliopsida; order Rosales; family Rosaceae; genus Prinsepia; species Prinsepia uniflora. The sequence goes on from CM064864.1 coordinate 30,869,632, forward strand.
CTCCACTAACAAAACCATTTACCAACCACTCAAAACTAGATTTCCAATTTTGAACACAAAACTCACCTTCCGTGGATTCTCCGGCTACCGTCCACAACGGCGCAAGCCGTGGCCACCATTCTCCTCGTCTCACCTCCGTGACTCACTTTCATTCATATCCCAGGCCCAGAAAATGAATATTAAAGGGGCTATGGACATGGGTTTGCACGGGTTTGGTTGAGGGAGAAAAGAAAATGATCGATCGTGGTGGTGGAAGGAAAATATCCATCATGTGGGGGAATGGGCCAATCAGATGGGTGACACTTGTCACTCATCTGGTGGTTCCTTCCAGAAGGTTCCCAATCAACACCTGCCACATGTCCCCGATTCTCAATTTTCGTGCAATAGTGTCATTTTTCATTTTAGACCCATAACTTCTCCGTCGAACCTCCGATTTCGATGTGCCGCATGTCTACAGACTAGTGACGTCCCGACCTACGTCACGGTCATCGGTCCTCGTACGTTTAACTCCCCGAGTCAAAAGTAACATTTTGCCAAATTCAGGGGCAAAACGGTCATTTCACATCATCCGTCCAATTTCTCTCGATTAATCTTCGATTAGTCATCCTAAATGTAAAGACCCGTCCTAAATTCCAAGATTAGATAAGTGACTTATTGAGGATTAGTGAGTTTAAACGATAATTAGTTGGGAGAAATCGGACGGACGACGTAAAATGACTATTTTGCCCCTAGTCGTGGGCAAAATGTTGACTTTTGACCTGGGAGGTTCGATGGCCGAGGGCCGAGGACCGTTATGTAGATCGGATCGATACGAATCCGTAGACAGGCAGCATACCGAAATCAAATATCCAATAAAAAACTTATGGTCACGGGAAGTTCAATTGAACTATGCAAGCATTACGAGGCAAGGATTATGTGGCAATATCTAATTGGGCAGATATTTAAGTGGGACCCATGGATGAGTGACAAGTGTCACTCATTCCATTGGTGACCTCCCTAGAAAGTGGATCTAACTAATTAAAATAGTATTATCCTAATTATTTTATAATTAATCCCACCCACCTCTTATCCTAACCATTCAACTCTATCTCATTCTCCCATCCTGACCGTTCATATCATCATCAGCCATCACCCTTCATCTGTGATATTTCCTTCCCACTCGAGCACCATTTTCATTCCCTCTAAAACAAACAACACATAACCTCACCATTATACGCATGTGTTTGTGTGAGACACCATGAGTGTGACTGAGAGAGTGTGAGGCTAGTGGAACCATGAAGACTTGACGGTGACGGCCGAGCCAAGGCGGTGGCCACAGCGGAGGAGACAAAAAAATAGAGAAAATGGCTTGGGTGCTTTTTAGTCGATTCTATTAATGAAAATGGATTTCTGGTGATCTAAGGGGAAGGTTTGGATTGGAAATGGGGGTTAAGGACGGTGCAGACGCCCTAGACGGCGAACGGTTTTTGGGCTGTGAAGATCGAATCGTGAAGGTACGATTTTGTTCAGTTTTTCGTTGTTTTAATCACGTGGATAAGTTCCTAAGATTGAGACGAGTCTATAGGGATTAGAATGGTTGAAAAATAAGTTGGAAATGAGTGAGAAATAGAGTTAAACCATGACCGCCGGTTTGGTTGGACTGAACCAATCTAAATCGGTCTGAACCCTATCTGTCGCAAGGTTAGGGACGATGAATAGTGCTGGCGCGTGGGCTTCACGCGCAGTCCCTTTGAATGATGCGTGAGGGCGCGTGGGGGTCTTTTGGGGATGACATCAACATGGCTTTTAATCTATTCGATGTAATGGATATTTTGGGATTGGTTTCGTGACGATCGAACACCATCTCAATATTGTTCGAGACATATGAAGGTTTATGATCGAGTTTAAAAATAGTTAAAAATTTGAAAAAATTACGGGCTTCAATGAGGGGTTAATAAGGTAGTTAGTAACCCTTTAGTGTGATTTGGACAGGTTTGTGAGTCCCGGTGACAGTGATTAGCCCGAGGAGGCTTACAACACGCAAATCGAGGCGGCAACTTAAGACGATCTGTGAGTGGACCTAGTTTTCTAAATTGTGATGCATGCATAAATGTTTATATGGTTTATAGATGTGATTATATGATGATGATTTGGATGTTAGTGATTTATATGATTTCATGCATTTCGAGGCAATTTACGTGCTTGCACGTAAATCGAGGTTTACGGTTTTGCACTAATTATACGTGATTATGGTTTCAGAAATGGTTTAATGAAATGGTTTTGGATTTGAAAAGGTAAACTCGGGCATGTGACCCATTTTTTTTGAAAACCCTCAGACTCAAAGTCCATTTTAGTCACGTTATCGGGCCAAGTGCCCAATTGGTTCGTGAAATGTGTTTAGATTTGGAAATATGGAATTGGGCATGAGGCCTATTTGATTTATGAACTCATGGTTTGATTTAACAAGGCATCGGACCGGAAGCCCAGTTGGTTTAGGTATCGGGCTCGAGGCCCAGTTGAATTACCTATCGGGCTCGGGGCCCATTTGATTTACAAATCGGGCATGAGGCCTATTTAGTTTATGAAATCGGGCACAAGGCCCATTTAGTTTACCGAATTGGGTGTAAGGCGCAGTTGGTTTATGAATTCGTGCTTGAGGCTCAGTTATGCTTTACTGTTATGATTTCGGGTCGGGGACCCATAAATGGATTTCAGGTTCATGACGGTTTATGGGGATCGGGCATGAACCCTTGAAAGGTTTTGAGAATGATTTCAAAATGGTTTTTCATATACCATCCTTTATATATTGGATTGTCTCCTCCGAGGAGGGTCGTTGGCCTGGGTGGACCCCGAAGTAGTCACGGAGCACTAACTAAGTGGAGTCGCCCCCGTTGGGTTCCTTACTCTCAGGAAGGCTATTAGGGATTATAACCATCAGGGAGGGTCATTAATCTACGGGCATTGACTTGGGTGGACCCTGGGGAAACTTGGGATTTGAGACCCCGGGTAGCAGGCGCGTAGCTTTAGATACCGTGACAGGATTGGTTATATGATATTGATAAACATGATTTCTTGGTTTTGCGAAATTGTGTTTTATGAATGATAAATGCATTTGGGCTGAGATCCCATATATATTTACTTGTTATGGATTTGTGTAATGGTTTTGGGCAGGGGCCCGTGTGACTTGAATTTACGGAACTTGGGGCTGAGACCTTAAATATGGTTGTTTAAACATATGTGGTTTGATAAATGGTTTTCCTACACATGCATGCTTTTTAGTGAAGGGCATAAAGGTCTTTTATGAAATATGTTTTTATGAACTTTTTTATTTTAGTCCACTCACAGTCTTTTCTATTTTTCAATGCCCTTCAGGTTGATTTCAGATGTGGACTGTAGTAGAGACTGAGACATCACACTCCTCCACCGAATCCTGGCGTGCTCTGGAAGCCGGTCGGGCTGAAGATTTTAGTTTTCCCTGGTCTAACACTTCGTGTCAGACGAGATCAGGACACATCCCGTATTAATCCTGGGGGGATTGGGATGGGTCGTGTTACTAAACCATTATTAATTAATATTTAATCCCGATATTCGGGACGGGTCGTTACAACCTTCCCCCCTTAAATAATTTCGTCCTCGAAATTCAAACTATTTTGATTCCACATCGACCTCATGGAAAAACAATTCGATCTCACAACATGTGTACACTTGTACACCCACTAACCAGAACAAAACTTATTTGCACCTAGACGTTCAACTAATACTCAATTCGTATCGTCCACACTCGACCACTTCGAGTGAAATTGATCACATGTTCCGAATTGATAACACTTGACAATTCTACCATTACGCTGGCCCATTTAGTTGACACACTCAGCTTGACAGTTCTTCTCAATCACCAATCCACCTTGACATCTACTCTCAGTAAGAGTCACCAAATCTCACTCATCAATCCACGCTGACACATCCAACCAAACTGTCATCACTTGCCAGTCGCAAATCAATCCGACATCTCTCCCACAATGAGAGTTACCAAATCTCACAATTTCTCTGCATTTCCTAAATTTTACCATGTCAACATTACACGTTCCATCACGTCGCGCTCAGTCATCACTCACGGCTCCATGGTCACAATTCGAATCACTGACACACCCTGACTCACTTTAGAATCTCACCAAGGCAACTCGTACCAAAGTTTTCTCATAATCCATGTTGCCATTAGTGAGAGTGTAACGACTTGTCCCAGAAATCAGGATTAGATTAGTGCTTAATCACAGATTAGTGACGGAAGTTGGTGATTAGTTGGGTGATTTCGAACGGACGACGTGAAATGACGGTTTTGCCTCTAGATCGGGCAAAACGTCGATTTTTCGTCCGGGCGGTCAAATGGACATTGACCAAAGACTGTGACGTAGTTCAGGATGTCACGAGTTCATAGACAAGTGACATGTCTAATTCCCACATTCGATGAAGAAGTTATGATGTTCGGATGTTTGAAGGTATTATGGTAAATTGGTTAAAAGGGATAAACGGTTGATTTTTCATACGACATGGATTTTTACATAATTCGAGGACCGTTAGGTAGGTCTCGATCCTCTGAGTACAACGACAGGCGGCATGTTATCATTGGACTTCAGACGATTTAGTTATTGGTCAAAACCTATGAGGGGAAAAATGGTAATTTGTGCACCAAGGGCAAAATAGTCTTTTGGCTGATTTTGAAAATGGTTCAATAGGATGGGGACATCTGTCCCTGTGTGGTTGGATATTTTCACCTGGGAGAAATGAGATGTGGCCACCTGTCCACTCTCTGGTTGGTTCCAACCCCTTCTCACCACTTGATCGATTAAAACAGGGGAGGTGTAATCGTGCTGGTTTATATGGTTTACTGTGAGAAGAGATTAGTATGTTGTGTGTGACTGAGTAAGAAACCAGAGGTGAATGTTGGTGTGTGTGTGTGAGGGAGACAGGGAGAAATAGGCACAAGAAAGGAGAAGCAGAGTGAGAGAAGGGAAGCTTGAAACTGTGAACACCCATAGCCGTAGAACTCAAATTTGCAAACCTCTGTGAACTTCGTCTGTTGGCCGTGATTAGTGAGCAAAAGGGACCTAGGATGATGTAAAGATTATGGTTGAGGGCACGACGGAGGGCCAGAGGGAAGGTAAGTCATTTATGGTCAACTCTGTTTCCTCTGTCTCTGTTTAAACCTGGTAATATGAGACTTGATGGTTATTGATCGGTTTGATGGATCAGTGGTGATTTTGGAAACTAAGGCGAGTCCAAAGGACGTGAACTTGCGGCTGGAGAAGGCCTGTAGTGGCCGGGAACAGAGGAGGAAGTCTGCTCGTTTTTTTTTCCGATTTTGGAAGGTGAGAAATTGTACACTTCTTAGAGTTTTGAGTAGGTAAATTGATTTACAATGCCGGGACAAAACTATTAGTGAAAAAAGGATCGAAATCATGTTTGAAATGGCTGAAAACCGTGAGCGCCGGTTAGGTCGGATCGGGCCTGTTCGAACCGGCCTGAACCGGGTCGGCGAGAAGAAGAGGATAGTGAACAGTGTCGCGCGTAAGGCCCACACGTAGCCCCTTTGGGTGGAGCGTGAGGGTGCGTGGTGCCTCTGATGGGGAAGTGTTCAACATGTGAAATGATTTAATCGATGTAACGAACATTTTGGCACATGTTTCAAGTCAATCGGACATCGTTTCGATAGGTTTCGGGATGTCCGAAGGTTTTAGGGCTCGTTTAAAAATACTTAAAAATTCAGAAAAATTACGGGGCTTTAGTAGAAGCTTAATGAAGTAGTTAGTGACCTTCTTATGGGATTTGACAGGTTCAAAAAAGCCGGTGATAGCAGATTAGCCGGGAATGGCATAAGTGCGCGCGTATCGAGGCAGCAACATAAACGGTCTGTGTGTGGACTTTGCTTTCGAACTTATGATGCATGCATAAATGTTTTATATGTTTTCTATACGTGATTTCTATGTTTATGGTTATGATCTTGATGATTTACGATTTTGCATGTATTTCGAGATATTTATGTATTTGCACGTTTTATGAGTTTACGATTTATGTTGCGATTTGATCATGGTTTTGGAGATTTGATTTTGGGATTTGAATTATGGAGTATGATTTGATTTCAATGATTTATAATGAATTTTTGGAAAAGTGATTTCGGGCTTGAAGCTCTGTTCATAAAAGTGATTTCGATAAATGTGATTTCGGGTTTTGGAATCAGATTTCGGAAATATGATTCCTGATTTGGTTTTGGAACTTCAAAGTGAATTTCTGGATTTCGGTTCGGAATGATGATTCCGGTTGCTAGCTTACGGAATAATGATTGCGAATTCGGAAATGGATTTTCTATGATTTTCACTTGGTTTTAGGTTTAAAGACCCGTTGAAACTTGGTTTTGGGTTTAAAGACCCGGATATGGCTGGATCTGATTTTGAGTTTAAAGACTCGGTTAATTGATAATAGGGGAGGGCCCTGGATTGATATGTTTTGAGTTTAAAGACTCGGTTATTGTGATATCCGCCGAGGCCTGTTGATTGTGTTTTGAGTTTAAAGACTCGTTGATATCCGGGGAAGGCCTGATTATGTGCATGTGTTTTGAGTTAAAAAACTCGGCGCGCTTGAGATCCAGCAACTTGATTGATTGATGTTTTACTTTGGTTTTTCACTGGTTTTCAGATGTTCTGGGTTGTGGCCCGGATGATTTGATTTAATGAGTTTTGGGGCTGAGTTCCCGTACTTTGATGAGGAATTATGATTTTTGGCTGAGGAGCTGGATTTGAGTTACGGATTTGAGAAAAGGATTTGACTTCCGGTTTTCATTGATGGTTTTCATCTTGGATATGAAATGGTTTTATTGAATGGTTTTCATATGCATGCATTGGTTTTTGCGCGGAGGGTATAAATGTACTTTTCTATAACCTGTTTTCAGAACGTATTATTTATTTTTGTTCACTCACAGTCTTTTATGTTTTTGATACCCTTTAGGTTTGTTTGGGTACGAGTTGTTGTTAGAGAGACGGAGACATCACACACGTGATCAACAGTAGATTCTGCGCGCTCTGGGAAGTCCGGAAATTTATGGACAGTTTGCTTGGGAATCCCTTGTCCGACTTACGTGTTACGTGGAGATTGGACGTCGGTTTAGCCTTCATTTCCTACGTAAGTTAGACGGGAGCATGGCTTAGCCCTTAATCCTGGGGGATTGGGGGTAGGTCGTGTCAGAGAGTCACAAAGCAGCCAATCCACGCAAAACAACCTGTGGTTCGATTAACACACCATACGGGATTAACCTCAAACAGAAGTTCATTCCCAACATCGCTAAATTCAACCTCTGATCTGTCATCTCACAACTATCCCACAAGGTTCTTTAACTCTCTCACAAAACGATTCTCCTCTGCTCCTAGCTTAGCATAATCAGCAAGGCGTAGTCTGCCAACACAGCACGACATCACGATCCACGTCATCCCGATTCACCACCTAACCTGATCATCCAGCTCACGATCTAGATCCATCACCACGTCACCCTACCATTAACATCACGATCCTAGATTGTCACAATGCCTAATGTCCACAACATCACAAACCCGATCCACCTAGGATCCACTCATGCTCACTCAGCTAACAATCCACCTAAAATCTGTTCATAGGTTCTTACACCATTTTGAATCATTCGTCAATCACGATAGTCCTCAACCAATTCCCACATCTAAAAAGGTCAGTCAACGACGAGATACGTCGAGATTTTCGGTCCTCTCCAATTACCTCATATCGATCCTTGTCATCCTACCTAGGAAAAAAAATCAAAGATGATCCAAGACGATGAAATAAACATTCATCCTACATGAGTGAAAACACAAACTCACTGCACCCACCACACCAACTAACCCAACATCGTCTGCCACCAAGCAGAAAATGAGAAATCTCATTCACCTAACCTCAAAATACCCCCAACTCCTCTTGATGACCCCAAAGCACAACACGGGGCCACCAACCAATACACACTCAACGTACTGGTGACAACAACCATCATCTGCCATGGTATAAAATAAAAGCTTATCCCAATGACTTCAGAATACCCATCACCTATGCTGAAACAAACACTCCTCTCGTCTCCTCAATCACAACTTCTCTCGAGTTTGAAGTTCCAACCATGTTGGAAATAGATATACTTCCAACAAGATGTCAAGTCCAACCACTGGACTTCCCAAATCCTCAACTCACTTGGAAAGCCACGTGTCCGCAACCAATCTATTACTCAGACCTCCTGTCCATTCATAACTGTTTATGTACATCCGAAAGGATGTAATTCGTTACTATCTCATTCTCACATCTCAACCTTTACAGGCTCAACTCTCGGGTATCCATGTCATTCACAATCACAAAATCTCACATCTACACCACCATTGATTCTCTTCGGTTTCTTCCAATTTCAATAATTTCCTTGTACTTCCTCGGAATATTAGAAACACACAACCACGCAAGTTTCGGAGTAGACAACAACTCCCCGAATCCACTAATTTCCATGACGTCCCCTGCGTCATACAAAATTTATCATGTCTCAATCATACACTTCATCTGTCAGGACCCACCCCGGTTTCACCCCGAAACCAGAGGTAAATCCCGCTCCCGTCTGACTCCCCGACACAACACCCAAGTAAAACTCACTCAAACCCAGTCAGACGCAGGAGTAATTAAACAAAAGATCCCGAAGTGATCGTTTACATAGCATAGTACGAAAATACAAGGAACTAAAAACCGATAAATTACACGCACACGGAAGACTTTAAACTATTCCGGGATCCCTCACGTCACTTCTATGCCTCGAACACTGCCTCGACATCAAAGACCCCGCACTAGCTCCACAACCTGGAGGGCAAGTTAAAAACCAGAAACGTGTGAGTGGACCATAATAAAAGAAAAGTTCTAAAACCATTTATCAAAAACCGAGTTTAACCCTCCGTTTTGAAAACCACATTCATAACCAACAGTTATTAATACAGTTATAAATCAATTCTCATAAACCTCATAAGAAACAGAAACACTATAAAACAGTTAGAAAAACCATAGCATGATTATCAGAAACCGTATCATAAACTACAAAGTTCAAATCATCATTTCCCGATCAAACCTGCTGGACCTATCCGAGTCTTTAAACTCCCGAGTCTTTAAACTCAATCCAGGCCTTAATCATATTCGAGTCTTTAAACTCCCGAGTCTTTAAACTCAAGGCCTACGGGGGAAATATCAATATATCCGAGTCTTTAAACTCCCGAGTCTTTAATCTCAATCCGGGTCTTTAAACCCAATCCGGCCGGTCCCCCGTCACATATATCCGGGTCTTTAAACCCAATATCCAGATCCAGCAAATCCAATCCCAAAATCATTTGAAAACCATTTACCAATCCACATCCAAACCCGAATCCGAAATCACTGGTCCGCTGCCCTTCCGGCATCCAGAACCGTCATTCCGAACCCAAATCCGGAATCCACTTTCCAACTTTAAAATCAAATTCCGCTTTCCGAAATCATTAAATCACCAAATCATGTTTCAAAATCCCTTGTAAGCATTCAAACTAGTTATCCTTTAAAAACCCCAAAACCCTGGCATTTTACTCAGAAATCGACATTCTCGTAAAACGTGCCCAAAAACCGTATGTTCTCGAAAAACGTTCAACAAGGTAAAACCAACTAAACATATTCGATAAACATAGAATCATAATCAAAACCATAAAACAATTATAGAAAACAGTTATGCATGCTTGAGTTTAGAGAAGGGGTCCACTCACAGTACTGAGCCCTACTCGCGTCCCGAACGTCCAGCACGTTCCTCGGCTTCCTCGGGAAATCCCGATCCTGTTCACAACCATCAAATTACGTCACTAACACGTCCACGAGTATCCATCTAAAGTCCCTCAAAAATCCTCGGGTCCTAAACGTAACGAACCAGAACCCTAAACTTTCACCCTCGTGGAACTAACCTCAAACGACTTCCGAACAACCCGAAACCAATTCCATTGAACTCACCATAACTCCTAGACCAAAAACCATGTTGACCACTTTTCCCATCGCCGCTGTACGCGCCCCCACGCGCCGCCCAAAGTGGCTGCGCGTGGCCCTCACGCGCTGCTACAGTGCACCGTCTTCCTCAGACGAACCCGGTTCGGCACAGTAGCCTGTAACTCAGACCGGCGTCAGCGGTTCACCGCCGTGCCTGCACTATTTCCTTCCCTTTCTTCACCAATCTCATCGTCTAGTCCTAACCTATTGATTCCCGAACTCCGTTCACCTCGACACTGTCCCTAGCCCGTCGACTGAACTCGAAACCAGACGGCCAAACTCCCCCTGTTTCACGATCCAGCCACTCCGGTCACTTCCCGTCACGGTGACTGTCCCAGACCCTTCCTAGGACCTTACTGAACCTAAACCAACACCCTTAGACCTTCGACTCAGCCCCAACCTCGACGACTTTGGGTTCGAACATCACGGCAAAACAGAGCACCAGAGTGCCTGCCGTCGTCTGAGCTCCGCCGTGTACACCCCTGTCACGGCGACCATCCCAGTCGACGCCTAGGACCCTCTTGAACCTCACCCTGACCTCCATTCCTCTCGACTCTAAGCCCAACCTCACGACTTAGCTTCTAAACCCAAACGACAAAACAGAGCAAAGAAACGGGGGTGAGGATTTACCTGTCCTCCTGCCGCCGTCGTGAGCTCCTCCGGGGCTGGTCGACTCCACACAGCCCTCACGACACCACCGCGATCTCAGTTGCACCGTACACGGACACCGCACCACCACAAGCCCTCAGTTTTCTCTGTTTCCTCTGGTTATCCCCGTGAGCTCTCAACTCACACACACCACGATTCCTCACCTCCCAACCTTCTCACTAGCTCCCTCTCACTCTCCGATCACCCTCACACACTCACAACTCATCAGCACACACCATCACCCTCGATCACCCCTCAATTTCCCTCACAATCTCCCTCTGTTTTCTGAACCATCACGAACACACACACGGGTGCACCCCAAATAATTGAGCCGTGAATGCACAGGATTGCACCAGAAGCCTCTAGCCCCCCCAACACGTGTCATCATCCACTCCAATCCTTTCCCACCTGGTTCAATCTCAGCCTTCCATTCCTTCTCTCTCTGCACAAATCCCAATGTGCCACAAAGACCAAAATACCCTCCAATTTAACTCCCTTTTACGGTTTTGCCACAACTTCCTAGACCCATAACTCACAACTCGTAAGTCCGATGAATACGTGCCGCCTGTCATCGAACTCAGGACGACAAGAACTATCTAACCATCCTAGGTCAATGTACCAAAACCCGATTCTACAAAAAGTCAACTATTCTCCCTAATTTACCCAAATTACGGTTAGGCCCTCAACCTTCCGAACATCACAACTTCCTCCTCGGATGTCGGAATCGGGCGTGCCACCTGCCTATGGATTCGTGACGTCCTAAACTATGTCCTGGTCACCGGTCAAAGTTCATCGGACCACCCAAACTAAAAGTCAACATTTTTGTTCGAACCAGGGGTAAAAATCGTCCTTCTACACTTACGGACCTATCGGGACCACCTAACCGCCGCTTAACCTCACTAATCCCACCTTAATCAGTCTACTAGTCCCGGCTCCCGGGACGGGTTGTTACAATCTACCCCCCTAAAAAGAATTTCGTCCCCGAAATTCCACAGATAGTTCCCGACACCTAGGGTCTCCTATCCGGTAATCCACACTCGGTCAATAACAACCTCTCCTGGGTTTCCTGTCTATCATCTCCACCTTGGGTATTTCACGCTATCCCCAACCACTGTTACCACGGCCAACCCTCGCTATGTAACAGCTGCATGGTGTACGCAAGGGAAACTCTATGAACAGAAAACAAAGGTATTATAAAAGACCTTATTTCAGAGTACCCGACAGAAATCATAGAGTACATCCTCGTATACAACCACCCTACCTTCCCGAACCAACTCGACTACTAACCCAGACAATCGAACACCTATCTCCCTCGGCTGCTACCTCGGCCACTATCGGAATAAATCTACAAAGTCCTAAAGGCAAACTCTAGCTTGTGGGTTCTCTCCTTCAATAACCTCATATCGCTCAGTTATAGTCACTCCTTTCATGTACCTTCCGTCATCCTCCTTCTACGGAACTCACTGTACCACTCCAAGTCCTCTAGGAAACCTTCTAGACTCTACCCTGGGATCCAACAACCAAATTAAGTACGGCACAATCAAAAGTAATATAAGTACCTGTCTCTGCATCTGGTGTCGACTGAACCTCCTGCTGAGTCATCGTAAATACTCGGGCCTGAGATCCCGACGCTCTACCACATCCCCTCGAACTACTAGTGGCAGTGCCACCACCTCTTCTCGGGCTTGCTGTCCCTGACGCTGTACTCTGTCCGGGCTCCGCTACTCCTCGACCTACACCACCTTCCTGTGGCAACAGTGGACACTCACGTCGGAAATGACCTCGCTCCCCACAGTAGAAACACACATTCCAACCTGGTCCACTGCCCGATCTCCCTGTAGACGCTACAGATGTCACGCTCGCTTGCGGAGTCGGCTGTGCTCGGTACCCCTGAAATGCTGAACTCTGGAAACTCCCAGGTCTACCGACACGCTCAGCGCCCGACAACGACGCTCCACCGAAGTTACCTCTTTTCGGTGTCCGCTGGCTCGAAGCTCCAGAAATAGATGGTTCCCGGCGGCGCACTGGCAAACTAGCCTCCACCCTTACCGCAACATCCGACAAGTCTCGGAGGGTAGCAAAAGATCCGGCCGTCACTATGGCTCGAATCTCACCTCGCAGGCCCTACTCAAACCTTCGGCATTTCTCGGCTTCTGTGGCTACAAACGCAGGAGCAAACCGAGACAACATCTGGAACTTCCGTTCATTCTCAGCCACTGTCATATTCCCTTGATGGAGATGCAATAACTCCGCCCCCTTGGCATCTCGGAAAGAACGAGGATAGTACTGCTCCAGGAACCGTTCCCTAAACGTCTCCCAGGTCACACTATGGGCATCCCAACCGGACAACTCGAGGGTATACCACCACTCGTACGCCGCACCATCTAATAAAAATGTAGCCAACAACACTAGCTCCTCCGGCGGACAATGCATCACCGCAAAAATCCGCTCAAGTCTGGTAATCCACCTCTGAGCTTCCTCAGGATCAGCCCCACCACTAAACGTAGTCGCCCCGAGCCGCTGGGCTCGCTCAATAGTAGCACTCTCCGTCTCTCTTGCTACTTCTTCAGGTTGTGGAGAGGGTCTACGTCTCGGAGGCATCGTCAACCGCACGCTGAAAGAGGCATAGAAGTAGTCAAACAACTAAAACACAACCTCACAAACTCGACAAACCTATGCTCTGATACCAATTGTCAGGACCCACCCCGGTTTCACCCCGAAACCTGAGGTAAATCCCGTTCCCGTCTGACTCCCCGACACAACACCCAAGTAAAACTCACTCAAACCCAGTCAGACGCAGGAGTAATTAAACAAAAGATCCCGAAGTGATCGTTTACAGAGCATAGTACGAAAATACAAGGAACTAAAAACCGATAAATTACACGCACACGGAAGACTTTAAACTATTCCGGGATCCCTCACGTCACTTCTATGCCTCGAACACTGCCTCGACGTCAAAGACCCCGCACTAGCTCCACAACCTGGAGGGCAAGTTAAAAACCAGAAACGTGTGAGTGGACCATAATAAAAGAAAAGTTCTAAAACCATTTACCAAAAACCGAGTTTAACCCTCCGTTTTGAAACCACATGCATAACCAACAGTTATTAATACAGTTATAAATCAATTCTCATAAACCTCATAAGAAACAGAAACACTATAAAACAGTTAGAAAAACCATAGCATGATTATCAGAAACCGTATCATAAACTACAAAGTTCAAATCATCATTTCCCGATCAAACCTGCTGGACCTATCCGAGTCTTTAAACTCCCGAGTCTTTAAACTCAATCCAGGCCTTAATCATATCCGAGTCTTTAAACTCCCGAGTCTTTAAACTCAAGGCCTACGGGGGAAATATCAATATATCCGAGTCTTTAAACTCCCAAGTCTTTAAACTCAATCCGGGTCTTTAAACCCAATCCGGCCGGTCCCCCGTCACATATATCCGGGTCTTTAAACCCAATATCCAGATCCAGCAAATCCAATCCCAAAATCATTTGAAAACCATTTACCAATCCACATCCAAACCCGAATCCGAAATCACTGGTCCGATGCCCTTCCGGCATCCAGAACCGTCATTCCGAACCCAAATCCGGAATCCACTTTCCAACTTTAAAATCAAATTCCGCTTTCCGAAATCATTAAATCACCAAATCATGTTTCAAAATCCCTTGTAAGCATTCAAACTAGTTATCCTTTAAAAACCCCAAAACCCTGGCATTTTACTCAGAAATCGACATTCTCGTAAAACGTGCCCAAAAACCGTATGTTCTCCAAAAACGTTCAACAAGGTAAAACCAACTAAACATATTCGATAAACATAGAATCATAATCAAAACCATAAAACAATTATAGAAAACAGTTATGCATGCTTGAGTTTAGAGAAGGGGTCCACTCACAGTACTGAGCCCTACTCGCGTCCCGAACGTCCAGCACGTTCCTCGGCTTCCTCGGGAAATCCCGATCCTGTTCACAACCATCAAATTACGTCACTAACACGTCCACGAGTATCCATCTAAAGTCCCTCAAAAATCCCCGGGTCCTAAACGTAACGAACCAGAACCCTAAACTTTCACCCTCGTGGAACTAACCTCAAACGACTTCCGAACAACCCGAAACCAATTCCATTGAACTCACCATAACTCCTAGACCAAAAACCATGTTGACCACTTTTCCCATCGCCGCCGCACGCGCCCCTACGCGCCGCCCAAAGTGGCTGCGCGTGGCCCTCACGCGCTGCTACAGTGCACCGTCTTCCTCAGACGAACCCGGTTCGGCACAGTAGCCTGTAACTCAGGCCGGCGTCAGCGGTTCACCGCCGTGCCTGCACTATTTCCTTCCCTTTCTTCCCCAATCTCATCGTCTAGTCCTAACCTATTGATTCCCCAACTCCGTTCACCTCGACACTGTCCCTAGCCCGTCGACTGAACTCGAAACCAGACGGCCAAACTCCCCCTGTTTCACGATCCAGCCACTCCGGTCACTTCCCGTCACGGTGACTGTCCCAGACCCTTCCTAGGACCTTACTGAACCTAAACCAACACCCTTAGACCTTCGACTCAGCCCCAACCTCGACGACTTTGGGTTCGAACATCACGGCAAAACAGAGCACCAGAGTGCCTGCCGTCGTCTGAGCTCCGCCGTGTACACCCCCGTCACGGCGACCATCCCAGTCGACGCCTAGGACCCTCCTGAACCTCACCCTGACCTCCATTCCTCTCGACTCTAAGCCCAACCTCACGACTTAGCTTCTAAACCCAAACGACAAAACAGAGCAAAGAAACGGGGGTGAGGATTTACCTGTCCTCCTGCCGCCGTCGTGAGCTCCTCCGGGGCTGGTCGACTCCACACAGCCCTCACGACACCACCGCGATCTCAATTGCACCGTACACGGACACCGCACCACCACAAGCCCTCAGTCTTCTCTGTTTCCTCTGGTTATCCCCGTGAGCTCTCAACTCACACACACCACGATTCCTCACCTCCCAACCTTCTCACTAGCTCCCTCTCACTCTCCGATCACCCTCACACACTCACAACTCATCAGCACACACCATCACCCTCGATCACCCCTCAATTTCCCTCACAATCTCCCTCTGTTTTCTGAACCATCACGAACACACACACACGGGTGCACCCCAAATAATTGAGCCGTGAATGCACAGGATTGCACCAGAAGCCTCTAGCCCCCCAACACGTGTCATCATCCATTCCAATCCTTTCCCACCTGGTTCAATCTCAGCCTTCCATTCCTTCTCTCTCTGCACAAATCCCAATGTGCCACAAAGACCAAAATACCCTCCAATTTAACTCCTTTTTACGGTTTTGCCACAACTTCCTAGACCGATAACTCACAACTCGTAAGTCCGATGAATACGTGCCGCCTGTCATCGAACTCAGGACGACAAGAACTATCTAACCATCCTAGGTCAATGTACCAAAACCCGATTCTACAAAAAGTCATCTACTCTCCCTAATTTACCCAAATTACGGTTAGGCCCTCAACCTTCCGAACATCACAACTTCCTCCTCGGATGTCGGAATCGGGCGTGCCACCTGCCTATGGATTCGTGACGTCCTAAACTACGTCCTGGTCACTGGTCAAAGTTCATCGGACCACCCAAACTAAAAGTCAACGTTTTTGATCGAACCAGGGGCAAAAATCGTCCTTCTACACTTACGAAACTATCGGGACCACCTAACCGCCGCTTAACCTCACTAATCCCACCTTAATCAGTCTACTAGTCCCGGCTCCCGGGACGGGTTGTTACATCATCCATTCACCACTTAGTCATCTCAGAACTGTTGGGACTTATGCCAACATATCACAATCCCTGCTGGTTCCGATCTAGTCCATCACTCAACCACTACCGAATCTCAGATACCGAACATATGCCCATCACGATGAAGTCACATCCAAACTCGTGGCTCATCGCCATCACAACCACTAGCACACAGTGTACGAATCAAACGACCCTGAGTCGTTACTCATACCGAGCAACAACCCCGTACTTCCTCTTAGGTTAAAGGAACTCTGCCTCTCTCGTACCCCACAACTATGGGAACCACCATTCTGACAATCCACAACAAGATAATGAATGTTCCCTGAACATCCCCCAATCCTCAACTACCACCACTACATCAATCGCCCTCGATAACCAGCCATCTCCACACGACTGTCGACCAACAGTCCTAGTCAACGAGATCTGCATCCACACATCACACTATTATCCGTTCTAACCGGGGATTTCATATCTTATCTCAAAACCGTATTCGTGGATCGAATCCCAATATTTCACTTCATGTCGGGCCAACCAATCTCTATAGTTTCGACTAGACTCACTAGAGTCATCCACATGGTCATCCACGACCTCAACTGCTCTTTGCAGCGCAAGTTCCAATCCAACAATCACAATCTGGGGTTCGACCTGACAGACCACCCCGACTTCGGAAAGTAGTCCAATCCTCAACAACTACGGACTCACAATTCCAAATCATCAATCACAACTAAGGTTTACATTTCCAGTCCATCCATCATAAATTAGGGTTCCACAATCACACTCTAGGGTTCCTCTGAACCCAACTGCCCAATGCACTATAATCCACAATCTGGCTGACCCTGCGGTATTTACATCGTATGGACGTCAAATCCAATCCTACCATTAACGCAACTGGGGTTCCACCACTAAGGTCATCAGCTAAATCCGATGTACTAACATTCCCCACACCAGTAATCACCACTGGGGTTCACATTCTCAGACCATCACTCAACTGGGGTTCCCCGAACCCAACTGCTCCCAGTAGCACCTCAATCTAATATCACATGACCGAACCAACTGTCCCACATTACCAGTCTGTCACATACAACCCCACTTGGGTCGAATCACAGTAACGCACAGCGTATCACCCAATCACACTCTATCCAATATTCAATCTCAAAAACTACCAAACCAACATCCTACTATCAAGTTGATGACGAGCTGACCATGTAGAGATATCACATCCTCGACCTGCGCGTACCACAAGAACTACTGAATAGCAACAACCTCGCTCTGATACCACTTGACACGACCCATCCCAATCCCCCTGGGATTAACGTGGGATGTGTCATGCTCCCATCTAACATGAAGTGTCAAACAAGGGATAATACATACCTCAGCCCATACGGGGCTCCCAGAGCGCCCCAGGATAGGTGGAGGAGTGCGATGTCTCGGTCTCTACTACAGCCCACATCCGTGATCAACCCGAAGGGCATTAAAACCATTAAGATTTGTGAGTGGACAAAAATAAATAAGTTTATAAAAACACATTTCATAAAGATATTTATGCCCTTCACTAAAAAGTATGCATGCATCCCAAAATCAGTAATCAAAACATTTACTCAAATGAACCATTAGGGCCTTAGCCCAAAAACCGTAACTCAAAACCAAGTGTGGGAACTCAGCTCAAAACTGTAGAATACCAAAATCCGTAAATGCAAAACCAAGTAGGCCACTACCCAAATCCATAACCACAATCCACAAATACCGAAATACCATTTCATTAATCCAATAATCCATATTTACCATATAACCATCATCGGCATCCCAGATGCCTAGCGTCCCAGATGCCTAGCGTCCCAGACGCTTGACGTCCTAGACATCATATCTAACGGTAATAAGCAACGCGTGCTACCCAAGGTCTCTCCAGGTCAATATCTTTGACATCCCAGATGTCTGACGTCACAGACGTCTAAACATAGCATTCCTGCTCCTAAGTCACTATACGGTCTGGTAGCTCCGTCTAATGACTCCTCGCAGGTAATGCACCGTGACTTCCCTAATGTCCCAGACACCTAGAAGAGACCATCACATATCCTTGTATCAAGATGGTATATAGAAAACAGTTTTACAAAGCCTTTTCAAAACATTTCAAAGGGCCCTGTCCGAAATTTCCATAAAACATCACAATTCCATTTAGGGTCCCCGACTCGAAATCGCGTTTATGAAACATAGGGTCCCAGACCCGAAATCAAATTTATAAAACTCAACTGGGCCTCATGATCGATTTTCTAAACCACTGGGCCCCCAGCCCGATTACATAACTCAAAAGGATCTCAGCCCGATTTCGTAAACCAACTGGGCCCCTGGCCCGAGCACATAATTCAAATGGGTCTCATGCCTGAGTTCATCTTTCCAAAACAAAAACTATGCCATAGAACCATTATTAATCTCAAATCACATAGCAATAGCATAAACTCGTAAACCTCGAAATACGTGTAAATACGAAATTACCTCGAAATACGTGCCATCATGTAAACCACCAGTACCACAATCATCATCATAGAAATCGCATATGTAAAACATATAAAATATTTATGCATACATCACAGTTAAACTAATGAAGTCCACTCACAGACCGTACTACGCTGCCACCTCGATACACGTGTCATAAGCCCTCCCGGGCCACACCATTATCACCGGGACTTCCAAACCTGTCCAAATCATACTAGAGGGTTACTAACCTCTTCATTAACCTCCCAATAAAGCCCCGTAATTTTTCCAAATTTTTAACTATTTTTAAACTCGATCCTAAACCATTGGACACCCCGAAACATATGGAAATGATGTCCGATCAACACGAAACCAGTCGAAAAATGTTCGTTACATCGAATAGATGATTTCACATGTTGAAAGCTTGACCAAAAGGCCCCTCACGTGCCCCCACGCACTGCCTGAACCTCATGCGCGTGAAAGCAACGCTCGGCACTGTTCATCATCTTCTTCACTGAGCAAACCGGTTTGGTCCGGCCGGTTCAAGCCAATTTCGACCCCTTCCTCAATCCGTTTTCATCTCATATTTCTCCTAATCTATCCTCTAAACATTCCTAATAAATTTGTGAGTTCAAAATTTGAAAACCAAAACTAAAAACCATACCTCATTAAAATCTTGAACCGATTAACCTCTCCGTCGGTTCCCCAAGATTCCGGCCACCAATGGACTCCACTCCAAGTTCATTAGTCTCATGGAAACCTCCAAAACACTTCTCCATTGACAAAACCATTCAACAGCCACTCAAAACTAGATTTCCAATTTTGAACACAAAACTCACCTTCTATGGATTCTCCGGCAGCCGTCCACGACAGCGCAAGCCATGGCCACCATTCTCCTCGTCTCACCTCCCTCACTTACTTTCATTCATATCCCAGGCCCAGAAAATGAATATTGAAGGGGCTATGGACATGGGTTTGCACGAGTTTGGTTTAGGGAGAAAGAAAATGATCGATCGTGATGGTGGAAGGAAAATATCCATCATATGGGGGAATGGGCCAATCAGATGGGTGACACTTGTCACTCATCTGGTGGTTCCTTCCAGAAGGTTCCCAATCAACACTTGCCACATGTCCCTGATTCTCGATTTTCGTACAATAGTGTCGTTTTCCATTTTAGACCCATAACTTCTCCGTCGAACCTCCGATTTTGACGTGTCGCCTGTCTAAGGACTCATGACGTTCCGATCTTCGTCATGGTCATCGGTCCTCGTACGTTTGACTCCCTGAGTCAAAAGTCAATATTTTGCCCATTTTAGGGATAAAACGATCATTTCACATCGTTCGTCCGATTTCTCTCGATTATTCCTCGATTAGTCATCCTAAATTATTATTAATTAATATTTAATCCCGATATTCAGGACGGGTCATTACATGGTTAGTGATTTTTTAGTGTGATTTTGGACAGGTATGGATGACCCGAAGAGGCTAGATTAGCTCGGAGAGGCTTACAACGTGGATTTCAAGATGCAGCAAGGACGGTCTGTGAGTGGGCACTTGTTTTCTAAATATGGTGCATGCATAACTGTTTTATATGTTTTATATCTATGATTTGAAATACCTTGAGTGCATATGACTGTGGTATGAGGTATTTGCGTATTTGCACGTATTTTGAGGTTTATGGTTTTATATTTGGTTTATACGTGCTTGTGTTTTCAATAGTTTGATTAATGGAATGATTTTAGATTTAGAAATATGAACTATCGGACTTGAAGTCCATTTGATTTAATAAGGTATCGGGCTGGAGGCCCATTTGGTTTATACTATTGGGCGTAAGGCCCAGTTGGTTTATGATATCGGGCTTTAGTCCCAGTTGTGGTTTACGTATATGATATGTGGAAATGGTTTATAAAAGTTATACTTCGAGAATGAGACCCAACTGTAGATTTACGATGGTTTTATGGAAAGAGAATGAATGAAACTATATTACAGGCGTGGGCATCTTTGAAAGGTTTTGAGTTTAATTGTGAAATATTTTCCATATACCATCTTTATCTGCGGATTCTCTCCTCCAGATGATTTGTTACCCTGGAGTAGTCACGGAGCATTGCCTGAGAGGCGCCGCCCTACGGAGTGACCGCATAAAGGCTCACGTAGAAAGGCTCAGGATCAGGATTGCATGAGGGTAAAACCTCCCCCCAAGGAGGGTCATTGACCTAGGTGGACCTTGGGGAGACTCGGAATTGAGACCTCTGAGTTGTACGCGTAGCTTAGGACCGTGACATTATGACATTTGGGATGCCGCAGATTGGTTAAACTATATTTCAATGGATTGGTTAATTAATATTGATGGATTTGGGCTGAGTTCCCACATGGATTTGTGGTTTTGGGCTAAGGTCCTAATGTTTTGAGGAAGGAAATGGCTTTGACTTTGATTGATAAATACTTTTTACTGCATTTTGATTTAAGTAAAAGGTTGAGTAATTGGTTTTCGAATGCATGCATGCTTTTTAGTGAAGGGTATAAATGTCTTTTCTGAAATGTGTTTTATTAAACTAATTATTTTTGTCCACTCACAGTTTTTCATGGTTTTTAATACCTTTCAGGTTGATCGCGGATGCGGGCTGTAGTAGAGACCGAGACATCACATGCCTCAACAGATCCTGGTGCGCTCTTGAAGCCCTGAGAGGGTCATGGTTTGGGTTATCCTTTGTCTGGCACATGGTGTCAGACGGGAGTATGGTACATCTCGCGTTAATCCTGGGTGGATTGGGATGAGTCGTTTCAATTACTTAACGAATTCCGTTCAAATATTTGGCGGAGAGACAAAATTAATTGCTATGGTAAAGTTTATAGATGAAAAAAAACTAATATTGAAGTTTCTGGATGATTGCTACCCTAGTGGTAAAGTTCAAGAAATATTGCCCCAAGTTTTCATTTTTATCAAACTTTAAAAAAAAAATTAACATGAATGGACAATTTTTCTTGTAATTTTTAACCGATTCCATTCGAATTTTTTATGGAGAAACTAAATCAACCATAATGTTGAAGTTCAGGGACAAAAAGAAACTAATATTGAATTTCAAGAACTATTGCTCACAATTTTCCTCCAAAAAAAAAAGGAAGACGCTCTCCTTGAAAAACCCACAACGATCCAATCAACAACTACGAAACATTGCTTGAGCAATGTCTTTTTTTGGTAAATACCATGAGATTCCTTTTTTTCGGTAAATACCATGAGATGTCTCTACACCTGAATGATGGATCTAATCCCTGCTCAGGTATGACTTTTCGCAAAGCACTCTCAACGAGTTTTGAATTCCCAGCAGTTAGGCACCATGAAATTTACAATGTGGAAATAGAAGTTTGACAATAGTATCGCATAGATCGATGACCCATACGTACATAAAGAAATCCTGTAATGAACTTGGATTGAGATTTATAATCTAGTAATGATTCTATTTAGATCGATGACCCATACGTACATAAAGAAATCTAGATTATAAATCTCAATCCAAGTTCATCAACTTATGATACTTGATGAACCTAAAGAGCGACTTTAATAAAAAAAAAATTATTGGAATGAAATCAAAATATGATTCTAAAAATATTCTGCAGTTTTCTAAAATCAATCATCCCAATAATCAAAATAGAAAACGCTTTTGAAGAAGATCAAATAAATTGTTTTTAAGTGAAAACCAAACTAAAAACAAGAGCACCATTGCTCAAAGAGTATCCAAAAACCCAGAACATTGCCTCACACTATCTCACCCTTAGATGTCCAAATTGTTTTGGTAAAAAACCCAGCACATGTCCAACAATCCAAAGCCACATGTCCTAGTCTAAGATAAAAGGAATAACAACCTCAAAATCAATGGCCTCGAAAGAGATAATTGGATAGAGAACAAATGATGAAAAAATGCTGACTTAAAGAAAATCACATGCATGGCACAGTTGGCATAATTTGGGAAAGCTAGATATATAACTAGTTATCCACTGTTTCTTGAAAGAAGTTCTAACTGACGTAGATAAAGCAGCATCACGATGTAGAGATACTAATTTTCTAGATTGTGCGAAGTTATATAGTTTGAAAGTTTACAATGATAAAGAAAGCCATTTACAATGACATCCCTAATATAAAAGAACTAATAGCTTTCGCCAAAGCAACACCACCATGTTCCACAAACCGACTTGACACAACACCATCACACCACGGCTTAAATGTCTCGATGTTAGAGTCTGGGTGGGGTTGAAATGGCATTATTTTAAAGTTGCTAGAGCTATAGGGAAACTGACTAGGCCCTACTCTCGAGCTATATACTACTTTCCAAAAAGAGCACATCGCATTGTTCAAATGGCTGAACTGGGGGTGCTTGAAAAATACCGAATTGGCGAGACGCAAAGTTCGGAACAGGGTCGTCTCTGAGGGTAGCCGGATAAGGCGGCCGCTTAAGGCCCCCACTTCAGAGAGTCCCCGAATTTTTTTAAATAGTTGTGGAGTAACTTTCATATATTATTACATCGTTGCAGTAAAAGTTATGTATGCTATCTAGACGAGCTGGTTGAGGAGAACACCTCTTAAACTGAGGTCCCTTATTTGAGACTATTGGGGGGCTGATTGTATTTTTTTTCCTCTCAAAACAATGTGATATTTAAGTAAAATTTCCTTATATTTTTTAAGTATTATATGTTTTTTTTTTGAGAAATTATTAATTAAGAAACTTAAATACTTATTTGATTATATTGTTTGGTAATTCTTTCATGTCCTAATTTTAATTTTGTGAATTATGATATAGAAGATAATTTTTAAAAGTGTTTGTATATATATATATATATATATATATACAAACAATTTAAGGGTTGACGAATGTATCAAGTGGGTCTAGTTTAGTTGGTTCTATTACTGACTTGTAGACAATTGGTCTCAAATTTTAACCCTGATGACATTGTACGGATAATTTCCAAAAATTTCCCTCTCTCTTGTAATAATAATAAAAAAGGTTGAAGAATATGGGGGACCCAATTTGAAAGCTCGCCTTGGGCCCCCAATATCTCTGGGCTAGCCCTGGTTCAGAAGCTAGACTTCAAAATCGAGTTCGTCTTTAGAAGAAAGATTATGAAGATCTCAGCTAACCTCAGCTCCATGTTTCATGATCATGGGGAACAACATTGTCATCCTAGTGTTGGTTCACTAAAGGGGCTAAGAAAGGCGGATAAGTTTTGTTAAGAGAAATGGGGGAAGAGAAGACAAGTTGTAGAAAGAAGAAAAGAAAAATAAGGGTGAGGATGAAGAGGAATCAAGGCGAAAGTGCGGCCAAGTATTTCATCCGAGATGGTAGGCTCTTGGGTTTTGAGGAAAGGAAAATAGGCCCACTCAGGAACTGCACTCACGCAACATCTGAGTCATATTCGGGAACTACACTCACGCAACATTCAAACCATGTTCGGGAACTGCACACGCACATCTAGACGTATATCTACTTGGGAACTGCACCATTGCAACATCCGAGGCACGTCCAGGAACTGTACTCACATCATCCGGACACGTACCAATGTCAACAATCATAGCACAACACATACCATCACATCATCAAATACAACACATGTTATCATACCATCAAGTACAATACATATCATCACCTCATCAAGTACAACACACGTTTAACTCCAATCCCAAGCCAAATATCATCATCAAATCGGGCCTACGCCCAAATCATTAGCTTAGACCAAACTTTGAATTAAAACCAAGTCAAAACAACTTTTAAACCTTGGGCTTATGCCCAAAACATCATATTATCCGTTCTCGTAAAACATGCCCGAAAACCGATTAAATAATCCATAAAATCAACAAACCAATATATTGAATCATCATGCAATCATTGCAACTCAAATCATACAATCAATCATGTAAAACATTTAACTATGCATGCATATCAGTTTATAAAACAAACGTCCACTCACACACCGTCCAAACTGCCCTGATTCCGAGCTGTACGCTTTTCCGTAATTTATAGGAATCACCAATCCTGTTAAAAAACATAAATAAGGGACACCAACACCTTAAGTAACATCCCATTAAAATCCCATAATTCTTCAGGATTAAAATACGTATTTAAAATTAAACATAACATTTTGGACCCTCAAAATTATATCGAAACGGTGTCTGATTGACTTGAAACTTGTGTCAAAATGTTCGTTACATTGATTAGAGTCAAATTCATGTTGACCGTACCTCGAGAATAGGTCCCACGCGCCCTAACGCGCCTCCAAAAACGGATGCGCGTAAAGTCCACGTGCTTGGTAAGGTTTAGCACTATTCATCGTCTTCTTCGGGTGCCAGACCCGAATTCCTACAAAAGGGTCACGCGACCCGGTTCCATGACCCGGTTTGAAATCCCACTTCCCTTCATCAATTTTCACAATTAAAACCTCAAATCGATCTTAATTACACCCAGAAGTGGATCCATGGTTTCAATTTCATAAAAACTCACCCAAAGATGAGAATCATAGTTTCCTGTTTCAGCCTAAATTGCAGTTCATCATTTCAAGCTTTCCCAAGCCTAAACCGTTACGTTGATACCTTCATTCAACTCGTTAGGGACCAAAGATCATAATTTCGACTTCAATTTTCCAAATTAAACGCCCAAAATCAAACTTCAATTTCAAGGGTTCATGGAAATTTTTGGGTTTCTGGGTTCAAGCTTCGTCTCGAGTTTACTTCTTCTATTTTCCTTTTTCTTCAATCATTTTCTCTCTGCATTCCCCGTGGTTCTTAGATGAAGAAATGGGTTTTTAATTTACAATTTTTGAATGCCCAGTATGCAAGCATACACAACATGTTACGACCCGTCTCGAAAATCGAGATTAGATGAGTGTTTAATGAAGGATTTGTGAGGTTAATCGGTGATTAGTTGAGTGATTGCGGACGGACGGTACGAAATGACCGTTTTGCTCCAAGAATGGGTAAACGGATGACTTTTAGTTCGGGTCGTGTCAAATTGGTATCAGATCGCGGTTAGTGCGCTCTACATAAGGTTATGGCTTCCAGAGTAGTTAGTTCGTCGACTTGTTTGTTGTGATGTTACTGTGGATGTGATGTCTCGACGCGAAACAGCCCGTCATCAACCTGGATGCTAGAGCGATAGTACGTTAGTTAGTGGCTAAGTTAGTGGCGAGATCACTAGTGCATGGGTGATAGTCGCTTGATACGCGGTGTGGGTATGATGTATGTCGGCTTAGAACCGAAGAGGATAGCGTGTTCGGCGCTAGATATGAACGATCGTTGGTTGGACCTTAGGGTCGGATGTGTGCCAGAGTGGTTAACCAGGATGGTAACCAGTTGAGTTAGATACGATCGATGGTTGGCTAGTTGGCCTATTGGGCCGGGCGGCGATCAGATGACAATAGTATGGAATTGTGACCACTTGGTCAGCGTGGTTGAGATTGAACTTGTGCGGCTACGAGCAGCCGGATGCCTCGAGTTGCAGGTATAAATGAACCTAATATCATCTGAGTTGAGGAATCCTCCGTAGCGACGATTGTCGACGATTGTTGATTTGACGAGCGTGACGATTGTGTATACATTGAGTTAGTGGATGTTCTTAGTCGGGTGGGATGACCCGAGTAGTGAGGTCGTTGTTAGCTAGTGGATGCCGTGGGTTTTGATAACTCTCGTGATGAGGATGATTTGAGGAACCTCGTTATGATTGTTGAATTGGTAAGTGTGAGTTCACCTGAGCTAGTTGATGGCCTTAGTGAGAAACCCTAGTTCGAGTGCTCAGTCTGGGAAACGTGAGTTGGCGTTTGTGGTTAGTTAGTTGGGCCGACGATTTGGCCAGAAGTGAGACTATGTTGTTGGGTGCAGCTGAGGTTTTGGATGATCTGGTGGATGACCGTGATCGGATCAGTGTGAGTATGATGCTTGGTTGAGCATGAGCTGCCCAGAGTTGTAGAGTATGAGGGACGTAAGTTTCCCCGATCCATGCGTAGATTTAGGGTTTTGGCTCGGTATGAGCGGAGAATCGTACTTAGTGTGCGGTGAGTACTAGATAGAAGATGATGTGCCACGAGCTGGGATGCTTGTGAATGGTAGGATGGGCATATCGTGGATTAAGGTTGTAATCAGTCGTGAGGTGCTAGTGTGTGGTCCATACCATTAACTGAGCTGGGATAGCCGATGACCATTGGCAGGTCATGTTTAGGTATGATTGGTTAGGATGGTGTTGGTTTGATCAGAGTTGCGCAGTTGACCTATGCTTCATTTTGGATTGGGCTAGGTTGGTATGGTCGGGTTTGATCATTAGTGAGATTGGTTTTCATGGACACATCAGGATGAGTAAGCAGATTTTGGATGTGTCGGAGTGTGTCAGATGTATCGACATATGCCGAGGGTAGTAATGGGTGATGTCGAGGCTAGTACTTGGTGATTCTAAGGCCAGTCATTGATGACTGATGACTGAGGATCCCGGGAGTTGGAAATTGGTAGTTTAGTGGTGCTCGAGAGTTGAACCTTGGAAAGGTTGGAAGAAAGAATTGGAATGAATTTCCTTACATAAACGGTAGTAACAGACAGGTGAGTTGGTCAGTGAGTTGGATTGTTTATGGACGAGAAGGTTGTCCGGGTGAGTTGTGGATTTTCCTAA
This sequence comes from Prinsepia uniflora, assembly GCA_032719365.1. Classification (NCBI taxonomy): domain Eukaryota; kingdom Viridiplantae; phylum Streptophyta; class Magnoliopsida; order Rosales; family Rosaceae; genus Prinsepia; species Prinsepia uniflora. The sequence continues at coordinate 30,897,222 of CM064864.1, forward strand.
GTCGCGTAGAGGAGTTGACGTTTGAACGATTAGTCCGGTGGTGGCATACTTGTTGAGGATTGAGTCCCACGGTTGGAAAAGGTGGATACACTTCCAATATGGTTGGAATCTAGAAATCAGGAGATGTTGTAATTGACATGATGAGGAGTTGTGTTTGCTTCCAAGTTGGTGTTAGATGTTGAGTATTGAGCGATGGATACTCTGGAGTCGGTAGGGGAGACTCATTGTGATGTATGATAGAACTTCAAGAGTTGTGAACCCCCCTTGATTGTGGATACATGTGGATGCGTTAAGGAGCAGGGAGAGTACTTGGTGACGCCACGTTGGTATGTGTGGCGGGATTGTGTTTACTTTGGATAAATAAAGGGCGAATGGTGATGTCATGGTTATGGAGCATCTTGAATTCCGTGGTAGGATAAAGGAAGGAAGATGATAAGGAAGAATGGTAAGGAGTAACTATAACTGATCGATATAAAGTAATTGAAGAGAACTCACAGTCTAGACGTGTCTCTAGACGTGTAGACTTCTTGAGCGATCTGATCAGATGTGGTGGTCTGATCATTTGTGGGAATTGCATGAGAAGTGATGTGATTGTAATGGGTTCGAAGAGGGTCTTACACCTACGGACGAGAAGTAGGATCCACTTAGGAGTGAGTGGATCAGGATCGAGTGGTTATGCTCCTAGATCAGGATAAGGTAGTTGTAATCAGGAGAATTTTATCGTAAGACATAAACTGACTATGATAGTGGATGAGCTGGACGCTTAGGTTGGTCATTACAGGATGCAGTGAGGATGTTTCAGCTGGATGCTCAGAGCCATGATTGGCTGGTGGGACACTGACGCTGAGATGTTTGATCAGAAGTGTGATCACGGTGAGACATGTATTCGATGTACGAACATTTTGGGACTGGTTTCGAGTCGATCGGACATCGTTTCGATATGATTCGGGATGTCCGAAGGTTTAGGATCGAGTTTAAAAATAGTTAGAACTTCAAGAAAAATACGGGGATTTAGTGGAAGCATATTGGAGTGGTTAGTGACCCTAGAATGTGATTTGGATAGGCTCGGGAAGTCCGGTGATAGTGGATTAGCTGGGAAAGCGTAATTGCACGCGTATAGAGGCAATAGCGGAAATAGTCTGTGAGTGGACTTTACTTTCTAAATTATGATGCATGCATAAATTTTTTATATTTTTTCTATATTTGATTTCTATGATTATGATTGTGATATCTATGATTTATGATTTGCACGTATTTTGAGATATTTTACGTATTTACACGTTTTACAAGATTATGGTTTTGTGCTATGGTTTGATAATGGTTTCGGTACTATGATTTTGGTATTTGAATTATGATTTGATTTCAATGGTTTATAAATGGATTTGGAAAAGTGATTTCGATAAACGTGATTTCTGGATTTGTATTCGGAATGATGATTTCAGATTCGGATTGGGATTCAGAATGGTGATTTCGGATTCGGATTTGGACATGGATTTATGGATTTGGATTTGAAATAGGAAATGATTTTAAAATGGTTTTGGATTGGATTTTCTGGATCTGGTATTGGGTTTAAAGACCCGGATATGATATGTGACGGGGGCAAGCCCAGATATGTGATTTGGGTTTAAAGACCCGATGAGTTTAAAGACTCGGGAGTTTAAAGACTCGGATATTGTGATTTCCCCCGTAGGCCTATTGAGTTTAAAGACTCAGGAGTTTAAAGACTCAGATTGATATTGAGGCCTGTTGAGTTTAAAGACTCAGATATATATTGAGTTTAAAGACTCAGATATATATTGAGTTTAAAGACTCAGATAGATCCAACAGGTTCAATGGATTGAAATTTGTTTTATATGGTTTTCGGATTTCTGTGAAACAATAATGGTTTTCATATGGTTTCCAAATGATTTGGGTTGAGGCCCGGTATTTGAGAAAAGAAGTGTTTTCGATTTTATTAACGGTTTTATTATCATGGAAATGAAATGGTTTTCGAATGTATGCATTGGTTTTTCGTGGAGGGTATAAACATCTTTTCTTATAAAATGTTTTCTAAACTTATTCTTTTTTTTTGTCCACTCACAGTCTTTTCTGTTTTCGAGACCCTCCAAGTTGTTGATGCGGTGCGGCTTGTTGTTAGTGAGACGGAGACATCACACACGCGATCCACAGTGGTTCTGCGAACTCTGGGAAACCGGAAGGTGTTTTGGACCGTTGATTAGGAAATCCCTTGTTTGGCTTGCGTGTTCCATGGGGGTTAAACGGGTGTTTAGCCTTTGTGTTGCCCGCAGGTTAGGCGGGAGCATGGCTTATCCCCTAATCTAGGGGGATTGGGGATGGGTCGTGTCAAATTGGTACATTTGACACGACCCGAACTAAAAGTCAACAGTTTTCCCATTCCAGGGGCAAAACGGTCATTTCGCACCGTTCGTCCGCAATCACTCAACTAATCACCAATTAACCTCGTAAAGCCTTCATTAAACACTCATCTAATCCCGATTTTCGGGACGGGTCGTTACACAACACACACGTACACTACCGTAAGTACACAAATGCCACTACTCTCTCAATCTAAGTGCCAGGTGTCACACACCTGCAAATTCGTTGACTCAGCACGAATTCAACCGAAATTACCATTTTTACTTTCTCGCAAAATGACCAAAATACCCCTATCCGTTTTTAACCTGTAACATTTCCCTACGAACTCCGATTTTGGCGTGTCGCTTGTCTACGGTCTCAGGACTTGGAGGCCTACACAATGAGCCATACGGAAGGTCCAAAATGTGTCACGAGCAAAAAGTTAACTTTTGACCCCATTAACTAAGGGTAGAATCGTCATTTCCCTTTCAAATTCACAAATTTACCTTTTTGGAATTTCCGGGTCGTCACAACTTGCATTCCAAAACATAAAACAGAAGACATATTTGGCAAGGAAGGGTATTTTGGTAATTTTCTTTATGGGATTTTTGTTATGGCTGAATAGGGGAAGGACAATTGTCTTTAGGGACTTGTGCCATCGCCTTTGTGCTTGTGTGCGTGCTGAGTTATATATGAGTTTGTGTGTTGTGTGTGTTGTGAGGGTACACGACCGAGAGGAAATGACATGACCCATCTCGATCCCTCTGGGACCACTCGGGGATGTGCCCTACTCCCATCTAACAACCCTAGAGAAAACCGAAAATACCCTTAACGGGTTTTTAATTCAAATAAAGTTAAACACGACCAAATTAGGGTTCTACATTGTCACACCAGGGATAATGCACTACAAAATGTAAGCACAAATGTCAGATTACAAAAAGTGCTCAACCTACCCAGAACGGGTTTTCAGGTGCGCAACGATAACAAACTATGCCTCGGCCTCTGGATCAGTCTCTACCTCGGTGTCATGGCCTGGAGGGGTCAAGAAAAAAATGAAAGTGTGAGTGTGCCGAAAATAAACAACACTTCAAAACCATTTATAAGACAGTAAATAATGTTTTACCCCTCCGTTTTCAAACATGCATGCATTTGAGTCAAAACATAGGTAATCATAATTGAATCGTAAAATCATATAATCACATATATTAGAATATATATATGTATATATAACCATCGTAATAGTGCACCGTATATCCCGACCCTAACATCTCAGATGTCTGACGTCCCAGACGTCTAATAAAGTCACGGTGATAAGGCTAGGCGTGCCGCTCGAGGTCTCAATCTGAGCCCTTCCTCGAACCTAGTCCGGGGTATGACATCCCAGATGTCTAAAGCAATCCTGATCCTGAGCCTCTCTATGGTTTCTCATGTAGAGCGGCCCCTCTCAAGCAATGCGTCGTGACCAATCTAGGGTACCAAGTCATCTGGAGGAGAAAACAACCCAAAAGGTCGGTATGTATAGTGTAACAGTATAAACCAATGAAATCCCTATTTTACTCCAAAACCAATCACTATAATATCCAGACGAGTCTCATGCCCAAACAACGTAATACGTATAAATCATCCATGAATAATATCTAGAGTAATCCAAATCCAATCATATAGTAATATAGTGAAAACAATTATGCATGCAATCCATTTAGAAATCAAAAGCCCACTCACACACGGTCCTCGTTAAGCAATCGAACTGCCTAAACCACTTCTAAAGCTAAGTCACAGTTACCGGCCTATCCAAAACATATCCAAAGGTCACTAACGGACTCTATAAGTTCATACATAAAACCCATGAACAGTCCGAGCCATGAAATGCCTCCGAGGCTTTAAACCTCAATTTGACCATTCAAATGTTCTCCGATCGACTCAAATCCACCACCATTGGATCCGGATCGTCGAAACCTTTGGAATGGTAGTGGTCCCACCTCAAGATTCACACCCCCACGAGCGAGTCAACGCTATCTGATCAAAAGTCAACGCTAACGTCAGTTCAACGGTCAAAGTCAATGCTGACGTCAACATAACATCGTCCTAACATAAGCCACGTGTCAACTTCCAGTTGGTCCACATCACTGACATGTCAGTGACACGTAGCACCCTCTCATTGGTCCACGTCACTGACATTTCAATGCTGACTGGGCACTGACATGTGACATGTGTCATCCTCCTATTGGGCCATGTATCTGACAATCTAATAGGGTGATGACATCAGTTGATAACGTCATCACCCCTAACCACTCGCTAGATCCCTGTAAATGGGTTGCCCAGACCCGCGACCCGACCCGGTCCTAAAATCCTTATTTCTCAACCATTTTTGTCCTTGTTTCTTCCTATGAACCCGTCTCAACCTCAGTAATCGATCTACCTAATCAAAAACATGAAAAACTGACTAAAATTATACCTTGGATCGATGAAAAGTATACGGGAATTTCAAACTGGCTTTCCGGTCAATTCCAGCCACCTTCTTCCTCGAATCAAGCCCTCTGAGATCGCCTAAGTCCCTAGAACATGCTAGGGTTCATCAACTCGATCAACAAACGTTGAAAACGCAATTCCTATTTTGGATATTGTTAACATTCCCCCCCCCCCCCCCACCAGGGGTAAAATGGTCATTTTACATTATTTATTCGAAATTACAAATTAGATAAGGTTCGAGTTGTTACAATCTACCCACCTTATAAAAATTTCAACCTCGAAATTCACTCAAATAAATGTGGATATTGTTCCCTCATCTGAGCCTCTGGCTCCGACGTGGCTTCTTCCACGTCATGGTTTCTCCACAATACATTCACCAAAGGAATCATCTTGTTCCTCAAAACTTTGTCCTTCCGATCCAGAATCTGTACTGGTTGCTCCTTGAAACTCAAATCGGTCCTAAGCTCCAATGTTTGTTCTAGTAAGGCATGCGATTCTTCAGGCACGTACTTCCAAAGCATCGATACATGGAACACATCATGCACTCTGGCAAGCCAACTGGTACGCTATCGAAATAATCCTCTCAGTAATCTCATATGGTCTAATGTAACGGGGACTCAGTTTCCCACGTCGACCAAATCCAACAATTCCCTTCCATGGAGATAGTTTCAAAAAAACCCAATCTCCAACCGCGAACTCTAGATCCGTGATCCGTCGATTGGTGTAACTCTTATAGCGATCATGTGTTGCCTTCAACCTTCCCTTGATGATCCAAACCTTCTCTTGCATCATATCCATAAGATCTGTCATCAAAGTTGCCCTCTCGCCTACCTCAGTCCAACAAACAGGCGTCCTGCACTGCCGACCATATAGTACCTAATAAGGTTCCATTCTAATACTCGCCTGATAATTATTGTTGTAGGAAAACTCCATTAAAGGCAAGAGCGTATCCCATGAATCCTGAAAGTGCAGCATAGAACCTCTCATCTTGTCATCCAATGTCTGAATAGTCCTCTCAGACTGACCGTCCTTCTGTGGATGAAAAGTCGTGCTAAACTGTAAGTTCGTACCAAGAGCTTTTTGTAGATTCCGCCAAAATCTCCAAGTAAACCACGGATCCCAATCCGATACTATAAACTCTGGCATACCAAGTAGCCTGATAATCTCATTTTCGAACAAATGTGCTAGTCGGTTAGGTTTAAACGTCTCACGTACAAGTAGAAAATGTGGTGACTTCGTCAATCTGTTTACAATCACCCAAACTCCATCATAACCACTCCGTGTCCTTGGAAGTTTGAATACGAAGTCTATAGTGATGTGATCCCACTTCCACTCGGGAATCAGAATTGGCTGCATAGCTCCATACAGTCTATACCGTTTCGCCTTAACCTGCTGACAGGCCAAACACTTGCTAAAAAACTCAGTGATATATTTCTTCATTCCGCCCACCAATAATCATCCCTAAGGGTACGGTACATCTTTGTCCCTCCTGAATGCATAACATAGGCTCTCCGCTTTCAACTCTGCCACTGTAGGAACACACATACGACCTTGCTTCAGTAAGGCTCCATTGTCTCTGATGGTGAAATCTTGTCGACCACCTGCTTCAACTTCAATCTGATATACACATAGAGTAGGATCCTGAAAATTGAGCCTCAATGATCCGGTCTAACAAGATCAACCTCACGTGAAAACTATCCAATAGAGCTCATTCACTGTCCATCCTAAGTATAACTTCAGCCTTCTGGAGTTCCACTAACAAAGGAAGATACACCATCCTAAAGTGTGCTACCGAACCCGCTGATTTCTTACTCAGAGCATCCTCTACTACATTCGCTTTTCCCGAATGATACTCGAACGTGCAGTCGTAGTCCTTAATCAATTCCAACCACCGTATCTGTCTCAGGTTCAGTTCCTTTTGCGTAAACAAGTGTTTCAAACACTGGTGCTCAGTGAAGTTCCTACAAGTCTCCCCATACAGATATTGCCTCCAAATCTTTAAGGCATGTACCACTGCCGCCAACTCCAAATCATTAGTGGGATAGTTCAACTCATGTGGCTTTAGCTACCGTGAGCCGTAAGAAATAACTCTCCAGTGCTGCATCAGTACACAACCAAAACACTGTAGTGATGCATCGTTGTACACCTCAAACTCCCCACCATTATCCAGAAGTGCAAGAACTAGCGCAGTAGTCAACCGTTTCTTCAACTCTTGGAAACTCTGCTCACATCGTTCATCCCAATTAAACTTAACCCCTTTCCGAGTCAATCGAGTCAAAGGAGCTGGGATGGTAGAGAAACCCTCTACAAATCACTAGTAGTATCCTACCAAACCCACGAAGCTCCAAACCTCAGTAACAATCTTCGGTTTCTCCTAGTTAGTTACAACTTTCGTCTTCTGGGGGTCTACACTAATCCCCTCAGCTGAGATAATATGACCTAGAAGACCAATACTATTCAACCAGAACTGACACTTGCTCAACTTAGCAAATAATTAGTTCTTCGTCAACTTGCTCAACACCAATCTCAGATGTTTCTCGTGCGCTCTGGCACTCCTCGAATAGACTAAGATGTCGTCGATGAATATGATTGCTCCTTGCAACTGACAAAACAAATCATCAATCCTAAGTAAGGGATACTTGTTCCTTACTGTTACCTTGTTAAGTTGCCGATAGTCCACACACAACCGTAAAACTTCCCTCCTTCTTCTTGACAAACAACACCGGTGCTCCCCACGGTGAAGTACTAGGTTGAATGAATCCCAAATCCATAAACTTCTGCCGTTGAACCTTCAGTTCCCGTAACTCAGCCGGTGTCATACGATATGACGCCTGAGATATCGGTCGTGTCCCGGGGAGTAGTTCAATCGTGAACTCAATCTCCTGATGTGGTGGTAATCCAAGTAAGTCATCCGGAAATACATCTGGAAACTCTTATACCACCGGTATGTCCTCAGTTCTCAACAGAACCTCACACGTCTCTACGGCATAAGCCAAATAACCCTGACAACCATTCCGTAGTAACTTGGTAGCTGTAAGGGCAGAAATTATCATAGGTGGTGAGACTTCCCGCTTTCCCTGGAAAGTCACCTCTAGTAAACCTTTTCTCCGCAAGGTCACTCGCTTACTGTAACAGTCCACTATAGAGTAGTGCTCCAACAGCCAGTCCATACCAAGTATGATGTCAAAGTCATGTAAATCCATGATAATCAGATCAGCATTCAATTCCACATCTCCTACTTTCACTAGAAAATCCTTCATCACTTGGTTCACTACGTTCACTATGTAGACAACTCCCATAAGTGTACCGACACCCATCTCACTCTCTAGTGACGACACCTCACGATCCAACATACCCGCACAACTCCGCAAAATTAATGATGCGTAGTTGCAGGGCCCATCAAAACACGAACAGCAATATCGAAAATTTTGAGTGTACCAGTAACAATACCTGCAACCACCTTGGCCTGCTGCTGGTAATTGCAAAAACTATAACCATTGATTCTGTCTGCCGACCACGTCCTCATCCTCTAACCTGTGGCATTTGAAGTAGTAGCTGTGTTCCGCCCTGGTCCTATTGATCTCTAACCAGCCCCACTGATACCAACCAATAGCAATGGGCACGCCCTAGCAAAATGTCCAGACTGCCCACAAGAGAAGGAAGACAACTCTCTCGACCCAAAAGAGCCTACTGAAGTACCACTCGTTGTAGTTTGTTGTGGCCTGTAACTCGATCTCGATCCTGATCTCTGAGGACTCCCATATCTTTCAAACTGTCCTCGACCTGGAGAGGATGATCTCCCCCCATAGTGTCCTCCCTTCGAACCCCTATGGCTCGAAGGTCTAAGATAAGGACGATCTCTGCGTCATCCCTCACTGAAAGTCTGGTGCTGTACCGATAAATTGGCTTCCACTCGCGCTGTCGAGTTAGTCAAATCTCTCTGGTGGTGTAAGTCCCAGTAGTAACTATAGCACGGATATCCCCCTTGAGTAGCTACTTGAAGCTGCGACACTTATCTGTTTCGGTCCTCATATAAGTAGAAGGAAATCGGGCTAGCATTATGAAACACTGCTCATACTCAGTCATTGTTGGGCTCCCCTGTTGGAGCTGTAGAAACCTAGTCTCACGAGCATCCTTGATTGATCGTGGATAATACTGGCCTATGAACCTCTCCCTTAAAACCTCCCAGGTTGTGGTACTGGCACTCCAGCCCGTTATCTTTAATGCGTACCACCACTGGTAAGCACCGCCATCAAGTAAAAATGTAGCCAACAGTACACGCTATTCAGGAGGACAAAGCATCACAGAAAATATCCATTCCCATCTAGTAATCCATTGATGCACCTCCTCGGGGTCTGCTCCCCTACTAGAAATCGTAGCATCCAATCATTAGGCTCGTTTAATACTCGAACTCTCCATTTCTCTCACTAACGCTTCCTCAGTCTGTACACAAGGATCGAGTCCCGGAGGCATGAACATAAGAGGAATCGATTAGTTATGACATTTAAAGTGTCATACAATACTCTATCCTAGTGCTATGCTCTGATACCAAGCTGATAGGACCCATCTCAATCCCCTTGAGACCACCCGGGGATGTGCCATGCTCTCGTCTAACAATAACCCTAGGGAAAGCCGAAAATGCCCTTAACGGGTTTTTAATTCAAATAAAGTTAAACATAACCAAATTTGGGTTGTACATTGTCAGAGCAGGGATAATGCACTACAAAATGTGAGTACAAATGTCAGATTACAAAAATAGTGCTCAACCTGCCCATAACGGGATTTAAGGTGCATAACGATAAAAAACTTTGTCTCGGCCTCCGAATCAGCCTCTACCTCGGTGTCACGGCCTAAGGGGTCAAGAAAACAACGAAATTGTGAGTGGATCGAAAATAAACAACATTTCAAAACCATTTATAAGACAGTAAATAATGTTTTACCCATCCGTTTTCAAATATGCATGCATTTGAGTCAAAACATAGGTAATCATAACTGAATCGTAAAATCATAGAATCACATATACTAGAATATATATATAACCTTCATAATAGGGCACCGTATATCCCGACCCTGACATCCCAGATGTCTGACGTCCCAGACATCCAATAAAGTCAAAGTCCTAAGGCTACGCGTGCCGCTCGGTGTCTCAATCCGAGCCCTTCCCCGAACCCAATCTTGGGTTGTCTAAAGCAATCCTGATCATAAGAGGCATCGATTAGTTATGACATTTAAAGTGTCATACAATACGCTATCCTAGTGCTCTGCTCTGATACCAAGCTGACAAGACCCATCTCAATCCCCTTGGGACCACCCGGGGATGTGCCATGCTCTCGTCTAACAATAACCCTAGGGAAAGCCGAAAATACCCTTAACGGGTTTTTAATTCAAATAAAGTTAAACATAACCAAATTTGGGTTCTACATTGTCAGAGCAGGGATAATGCACTACAAAATGTGAGTACAATTGTCAGATTACAAAAATAGTGCTCAACCTGCCCAGAACGGGTTTTCAGGTGCACAACGATAAAAAACTTTGTCTCGGCCTCCGGATCAGCCTCTACCTCGGTGTCACGGCCTGGAGGGGTCAAGAAAACAATGAAAGTGTGAGTGGATCGAAAATAAACAACATTTCAAAACCATTTATAAGACAGTAAATAATGGTTTACCCGTCCGTTTTCAAATATGCATGCATTTGAGTCAAAACATAGGTAATCATAACTGAATCGTAAAATCATAGAATCACATATACTAGAATATATATATATATATATAACCTTCATAATAGTGAACCGTATATCTGTAACGACCCATCCCAGAATTCGGGACTAGGTTAGTAACTAATCATGATTAATGAGGGTTAATCGGTGGTTAGTTGGGTGGAAGCGGACGAACGATGCCAAATGACCGTTTTGCCCCTGGTCGTGGGTAAAACGTTGACTTTTAATTCGGGCGGTCAAATGTACTTTGACCCACGACCGTGACGTAGTTTGGGACGTCACGAGTTCATAGACAGGTGGCACGTTCGATTCCGACATCCGTGGTGAAAGTTATGACGTTCGGAAGCCCAGGGGCATTTCCGTAATTTAAACGAAATGGGGGGAAATGTTGACTTTTCGATCGGGAGGTCCGATGGCCGAGGACCGAGAACCGTTAGGAAGGTCTCGATGCCCTGAGTCCGTGGGCAGGCGGCACGCGTCGATCGGAGTTCGAATGATCAAGTTGCGGGTCTAGATTTGCTTGGGGGCATTTTGGTAATTTGTCTTTGGAGGGTAAAATTGTAATTTTGGCTGCTGTTTGTGCGACAACCGTGCGCGGCGTGGTTTCCCCTCCCAGAAACAGAGCATGGGCTGAGGGAGTTTTTTTGCCTGCCCAATGAATTGATTATTAACGGGTAGTGGCATTGGGAGAAGGATGTTTCGCACTACAGATTTTGTGCTAGGCGTGCTGGGTTGTTTGTACAGTGGGGGTTTTGGGCAGTGCACGGGTGACTTCGATTCCGGAGGGGTTCTGTTTACGGGAAGCAATTCCCAGTGGGTCTGAGAATGTGCCCACGGGTTGTCGTCCTCAGGGGGGGTGATTAGCTGAGTTGTGAGCGGAGTGGAGTCACTTTGGGGTAAGGTTTGAGTGAGTGAAGTGGAGGGATGGTTGCCTGCGTCTGAACTGAAAAACAGAGAGATGGGAACCGTGAGCAATTGATCGTCCCTGTGAGTATGTGAGTTCTGTGAAGTTCTGTGATCAAAGGTGAGTGATCGGATAGACTGGTGAGTGATTCTAGCTGAGAATCGTGTGAGGGCAAGCCTCTGTGCGTGAGTGAGCTCTCAGGGAAAACAGAGACCAGACCACCTTGAGCGATCGACCTTCCCCAATCAAGTGAGAGGCATTGCGTACTGGAAGTGATTTCTGAGGGAGGATTTCGAGTAGGTGAAAAGGGAGAAGCGGGAAGGAGGCCCCAGGAACACTGAACCCGCCCGAAATCCTCAGTTGCAGGCGTGAAATCAAACTTCGAAATGGGGCGGCCCATCGTTGGATTCAGGGGTGAGGATGAGCTTCCAGACATCCAAACGCGTCGATTGGAATTGGAAGCGAAGCAAATGGTGCAGAGAGGAGCCCAGGCGACTTCGGGGTTCTGTTCTGGAAACCTCAGTTGAGTTAGTGGGGGTGGTGGAGCTGGAGCTTGCAATTGTGATCGAATAACAGTTTCTGGTGATCCTGCGAAGCTCCGGAGTAAGTCAATTTAAGGGAATCGCTGTGGAACGGCGGAATCGAGCGTGGAACGGTAGTCGGTGTTCTTAGATGTCCATCGTTGAGTCGTGAGGTACAAGGTAAGTCCTTACAAATCTGATGTTACAGAACCGTAATTGGACTTGAACCGATGATTATTGAATGCTCAATTGAAGGGCTAGAGGTTGTTTTGGCAGGAATTGGGACGGGTTATCGCGCGGGTTGCCGGACCCGTCTTACAGTGGAAACGGGTGAGAGAGGTGAACAGTGCATGTCACTGTAGCAGCGCGTGAGTGTCACGCGCAACCACTTGCGGCGGCGCGTGACGGCGCGTGGGATTGATTTTCGAGGTAGGTCCAACATGACTTTTGTCCTATACGTTGTAACGAACATGTTAGCGTTGGTTTCGAAATTATCGGACACCGTTTCGATGTTGTTTCGAGGGTCCGAAGATTTCTATTACGTTTGTAATTAATGATTAATTCCCGGAAAATTATGGGAAATTGGTATGTGGTTATTTGAGACCTTAATGACCCTGGGATGTAATTTCGGACAGGATTCGGGTCTTCTGGAAAATGCCGGAAATTACGAAACCGCGGGCGGCGCGAAACCGAGCCTTAAGAACGGTGTGTGAGTGGACGTTGCTTTCAAATTTAATGCATGCATAAATTATTTCTATGATTTTATGATCATGATTATAAGTTGTGGTTGGTTTTGATTTCCGTATTTATACGTATTCGATTCCCGTATTTATATGCATTTTTACTATACCTGTGAAATTCCACGTATTTCGAGACTAAGGTCACTCGTATGCTTAATGATGGTTTAATGGAAGAAGTTATATGAAATGGGTGTAAAATGATTTAAGAAGGTTGTTTATGACTTGCGAGTGTGACTTACGATTTTGACACGTTTTTCGAGGAAGTTTCAGATTGGCACGTTTTACGAGATTTTGAGTTATTGTGGATTGATCACTGTTGATGTTTGAATTGGGGAATTAAAATGAGACTTATGATTTTGAGGATTTTAAATGTGGGTTTTAAGTATGTTTTTCTTGGATTGTGATTTTGGCAATTATGATTGTGGTCTTGATGTTTTGATAATGAGAATTGAGAAGTGAAGTGATTTCAAGGAATTAAAATGGATTTGAAAAAGGTGATTTCGGGCTTGACGCTCGGGGCATAAAAGAAATTCTAGCGGACGAGGTTTCGGTTTTTAGAAATAATAAAGTAAATTCTTGGTTCGGGTTCGGGATGATGCTTCCGGATGCCGGCTTACGGAAACATTATTGCGAATTCGAATTCGGGAATGAAAAAGGATTTAATTAAGTGATTTGGTCTGATTTTGCATGCCCCGTGTTTCATGATGATTTGATTATGTTGGGAAGTATGATTTGGGAAAATGAATGTGGAAATTCGGACCATGCATCCTGTTGTGAAAAATGTGATTTTGGGTTGAATCCCACGTTGTCGTGATTGATAAACCGTTTTGGGTTTAAAGACCCGTTGAAAATTGCTTGGGGTTTAAAGACCCGTTGTTGTGTTTGAAAACTATTTTGGGTTCAAAAAACCCGGTGCTATTGCTGGGGCACGTTTTGAGTTTAAAGACTCGGTTAATTGATGACGGGGGAGGGCCCTTAATGAGTTTAAAGACTCGTGAGTTTAAAGACTCGGTTACTGAGATACCCCCAAGGCCTATTGATTATGTTTTGAGTTTAAAGACTCGTTGATATCCCGGGAAGGCCTGTTCATGCGCATGGTTTTGAGTTTAAAGACTCGGACGCACTTGATATCCAGCAAAATGATTGACTTGCGATTTATTGATGATTTCTGATGTTTCAGTTGAGTTGGGCAGTGGCCCGATATATGGTTGTTGGTTTTGGATCATGTTGTGCATTTGGGTTGATTCGTGGTTTTGGGCTGCGGCCCGGTGATTATGATTGCGGGCTAAGACCCGATGGTTGAGAAAGGAAAATGATTTCGATTGTCATATACTGACTTCTTATGTGGAAATTGTAACGGTTTGCAAAATGATTTTTGTATGCATGCATTGGTTTTTACTTGGAGGGTAAAAACGTTTTTCCGTAACTATTTTATTAACTGAATTCCTTTTGTCCACTCACACCTTTTTGGTTTTTATTGACCCTCCAGGTCGTGGCGCGTTGTTCGAGGCTGTACGAGGGGCAGAGGCATGAGTAAGTACGTGTGGCTATCCCTGGTTTGGCAAGCACTGAGGGCAACTTGGGGTTTTCAGTCATCTTGTCAGACGGGAGCAGAACCGGGCACGGTTACCGATGCCCCTTACGGGGGCGGTCCTGTCAATATCCCGACCCTGACATCCCAGATGTCTGACATCCCAGACATCCAATAAAGTCAAAGTCCTAAGGCTACGCGTGCGGCTCGGGGTCTCAATCCGAGCCCTTCCACGAACCCAATCCCGGGTTGTCTAAAGTAATCCTGATCCTAAGCCTCTATATGGTTTCTCACGTAGAGCGACCCCTCTCAGACAATGCGCCTCATGCCCAAACAACATAATACGTATAAACCATCCATGAATAATATCCAGAGTAGTCCAAATCCAATCATATAGTAATATAGTAAAAACAGTTAGACATGCAATCCATTTAGAAATCAAAAGCCCACCCACACACGGACCTCATTAAGCAATCAGATAGCCAAAACTGTTTCGAAGATAAGTCACAGTCTCCGGCCTATCCAAAACATAACCAAAGGTCACTAACGGACTTTATAAGTTCATACTTAAAACCCATGAACAGTCCCAGCCCGGGAACGCATCACTAACACACTTCTAGAGGCTTTAACCCCAATTTGACCTATCAAACGATCTACGATCGACTCGAAACCACCACCATTGGATTCGGATCGTCAAAACCTTTTGAATGGTACCAGTTCCACCTCCAGATTTTCATCCACGCGCCCCCACATGCAAGTCAATAGTTTCTGGTCAAAAGTCAACGCTGACGTCAGTAAAGTCAACGCTGACTTTCAGGCAATGGTCAAAGTCAACGCTGATGTCACTGCGAACGTCAGCATGAAATCATCCTGACAAGTACCACGTGTCAACAATCGGTTGTTCCACGTCACTAACATGTCAGTGACACATGGCACCCTCTGATTGGTCCATTTCACTAACATGTTAGTGCTGACTAGGCACTGATATGTGACATGTGTCATCCTCCTATTGAGCCACATATCTGACAATCTGACAGGGTTGATGATGTCAGCTGATGACGTCATCACTCATACCCTCTCGCTAGATCCCTATAAACGGGTTGCCCAGACCAGCGACCTTACCCGATCCTAAAATCCTTATTTCTCAACCATTTTTGTCCTTGTTTCTTCCTATGAACTCGTCTCAACCTCAGTAATCGATCTACCTAATCAAAAACATGAAAAAAGGACTAAAATTATACCTCGGATCAATGAACAGTAGACGAGAATTCCAAACTGGTTTTTCGGTCAACTCCAGCCACCTTCTTCCTTGAAATCAAGTCCTCTGAGATCGCCTAAGTCGCTAGAACACGTTAGGGTCCATCAACTTGATCAACAAACGTCAAAAATGCAATTCCTATTTTGGGTTCGAATACAGTTTCGGGTTTCTCACCTCAGCCGTGTCTGCCGTCGTGCTAGCTCTTCTCTCAGCCGTCTTCCTAGTCTTCTCACTCTCACTCTCACTCAGTCTCCTTGATGAACACAAGAGATGATGAAGAAATAGTATGGTGAGGTGGTATGGTGTTCTTGAGTTTTGAGTGTGTTTAGTTGTTTAGGATTAATGAAGATAATGAAAACGATAAAATGGTGAAGGATTATGCATTGAACCCTACTTAGATCCAAAACTATGGGGTCCGACTAGGATATTTTATTCAATGCAAATCAGCCAAGTGTTTAAAATCTCAGGAATTATGAATAGTGCCATTTTCTCTTCCGTGACCATAACTTTTTCGTCTGACATCCGATTTCGACATGCTGCTTGTCTAAGGACTCGTGACGTCCCGATCTACGTCACGGTCATTGGTCAAAGTCCAAAAAGGTAACTCAAGTCAAAAGTCACCCCCACTAGGGGTAAAATGGTTATTTTACATTAATTATCCTGAATTACAAATTCGATAAGGTTCGGGTTGTGACACGAAAATAGGGAAATAAGAAGAAAAACAAGGAAGAAGCCTAGAGAAGAGTGAAACACTGAAAGGAGGGGAGAGGAAAGAGAAGGGTGGTAATGAACTGGATGTTGAGGGTGAGGTGTGGTGGTGAACCCGTGAGGGGTACCCATGAAGGGTTTTCGGTTCTAAGGTGGGCAGGACTAGTTTTCAAGCAGGGAACTTGGAATCAAGGTTAGGATCACCTTCTTGGAGTTCCTACAATCGTGACACATCGTACATCCATGAGTTTGGACGGTGGGATCGTCCAGGCAGCTCGGGTGCACTTTGATCGTGGGTTATTCGACTGGTCGAGCAGGTTTCGTGGTGAGTTTTTATGTTTGAATCACATAGATCTTCTCTTAAATCAGATTTGGATGTTTTGGTCGAAACATAGGTGAAAAGGGGGAAAATGAGTGAGCTATGGCTGGGTCGAGTCATCGGGTTGGGAGACCCGAAAACCAGGAAATCAGGTGAAGGAGATGATGAACAGTGATTTCATTGTAGCAGGAGCGTGAATCCCACACGCAGCCAATCCTGGAGGCGCGTGAGGCGCGTGGTAGGGAGTTTGGCATTACGTTCAACACCAAAGTTCATCTTTTTGATGTTACAAGTTTAACAGTACAATTTTCAAGGCGATCAGTCACCGTCTCAGGGTAGTTTTGACTGTCCAAAAACTTAGGATTCGTTTTAAATTTATTTAAACATCCCAACAAATTATGGGATTAAAATGGAAGATATTTGGGATGGTTAATGACCTTTAGATGTGATATTTGATAGGTTTTAAGATTTCTGGGAATTACGGAAATACGTGTAAAGCAAAGGTTATACGAGCGGTGTGTGAGTGGAATTTCATTCCCTAAACTATTATGCATGCATACTAAAATGATTTAAATGTGTTTCTATGTGATTTTGATGACATTAGAGTGATTGGAAGTTTATATGAACTTCGGTGTCAGGACCGGTCCCAAATCCCCCGAGATTAACGTAGGACACGCCTGATCCCATCTGACACGAAGTGTCAGACTAGGGAAAATTCCATCTCTAGCCCTCGCCGGGGCTATCAGAGTGCGTCAAGATCGTAGAAGGAGGAGTGTGATGTCTCATCTCTGCTACAACCCGCATCCGCGATCAACCTGAAGGGCATTAAAACATTAAAAATCGTGAGTGGACAAAATAATATTTTAATAAAAACATTTTCATACAAAGACATTTATGCCCTTCATAAATACATACGCATGCATTCGAAAACATTTATCAAACATTCTTGAAAACCTTTCAAGGGTTCATGCCTTGCCCCATGAACCGTCATGACCCATAAATCCAATTGGGTCCCCGACCCGAAATCACAACTCAAAAACCATAAACCATTATATGTGGGAACTCAGCCCAAATCCGTTCTCAGTGAAATACCAAAACATAGAATACGGGGTCTCCGCCCCAAACCATTTCTAAAACATGAAACACAGGGCCTCCGCCTCCAAATCACTTTTGTACCACATACGTACGTATACGTATAACCCATCCTAGGCACTTCCGGAGAAGATGCCAACTCGGGGCACACAGCCCCTAGGTAACACATCCCCGATAAATGTCACGATATCATATCTATCTAGTGTGCACACTACTCGGGGTCTCACTCCGAGTCTTCTCCCAGGAATCTCCATCTGGGAGGCTCAATCTCTGGATCTAGTCCACATATCTCTCCGGAATCTGGTCTGGGATCACAACATAATACGTAACCCCCACTCCTGGAACGGGATCCCTATGGAGATACCCACTCTGGTTTGTGGATCGTGACTCTCTAGGTCGACGTCTGGAGGAGACCATATAATTAAATGGAGGGTTCGTAATCATTTTCAATACTCTTTCTTTCTTTCTCAAAATATTTCTCAACTGGGTCTCATACCCGATTCATTTCAACAGGATTCCTCGAATCCGATTCAAATCCATTTCACAGGCCTTGGCCTAAATCTACAGTTCAATAGGGACTTTCCTGAATTCTCATTTCATAAACCGAACTGGGACTTAAGCCCGATTTCACGAAGAACTGGGCCCTAAGCCCGAAACCATAAATCAATGGGACCTCACGTCCGATTTTGCAACCAACGGGGCCTTAAGCCTGATATCTGAACTAAAGGGGTCTCATGACAGGACCCACCCCGATTATCACCCCGATAACCGAGGTGAACCCTGCTCCCGTCTAGCATCCCAAACACAAAGGCCCAAAAGAACCTTACAAAAACCCCAAATTACATTGCCAGACAAGGGATAACTTAAAATCCAATAAAGTAACAGTCATACAAAGCATAGTACAAACAAAGTAAAGCAAAAACGACACGCACGACGGAAATTTGAAAACACTCCGAGACAAACTCCGGGATCACTCGAGGATAACTCTAAGCCTCCGCCTCTGCCTCAACGTCAACCCTTCGCTAGCTCCACGACCTGGAGGGCAATTAAAAACCAGAAAAGTGTGAGTGGACCAAAAAGAATAAAAGTTTCAAAAATCATTTCATAAACAAACCAGGGTTTGGCCCTCCGTTTTGAAAACATGCATGCATAACCCAATATCTGAAAACATTTATAAATCACGAAGTAATCATCATAAAAACAGTATTATAAAACATAAAATACCAATATCATTATCCGATCAAACCTGCTGGACCTATCCGAGTCTTTAAACTCAATCCAGGCCTCAATATAATCCGAGTCTTTAAACCCAATAATCAGATCCAGCAAATCCAATCTAAAACCATTTGAAAACCATTTCTAAATCCATATTCAAATTCGAATCCAAAATCACTGGTCCGAAGCCATTCCGACATCCAGAACCGTCATTCTGAACCCAAATCCGGAAATCCACTTTTCAACTTTAAAACCAAATTCCGCTTTTCCGAAATTCGATTCTAAAACCGAAAACCTTGATCACCAAATCATGTCTCAAGCCATTTATAATCATTGAAAACCATTTATCGTTTGAAATCCTAAAATCATGGCATCATAATCAGAAATCAAGCCTTTCTCGTTAAACGTGTCAAATACGTAATTTCTTGAAAACGTGCAATTATATAAAACAGTTATAGCATATGCAATATTCATGAAATCACATATAAAACCGTAAATCAAGTAATTAAAAGCAGTTATGCACGCTCAGTTATAAGGAAGAAGTCCACTCACAGTTACCGGCATGTCACTCGCGTCTCGTGCGTCCTGTACGTTCCTCGACCTCCTCGGGAATTCCCGGTCCTATCACAAGTCACTAAAACCAGTCACTAACACGTCCACGAAGGTTCTCCTAATTTCCCTCAATTTTTCGAATCCTAAACATAAGTAAACGGAACCCTAATCCTTCGATCTCGTAGAACTAACCCGAAACAACGTCTGATCATCCCGAAACTAGTCCCAATAGATTCGTTACAACGATTAGACCAAAAACTATGTTGGAATTTTCCCCAGAAAAGCCACCACGCGCACCCGCTCGCCGCCCAATGTGGTTGCGCGTGGGCCTCACGCGCCTACACTGTTCATCGTCTTCAACCTCCGTCCAGCCGGTCCAGACCAGCTCAGTCAAACCGAACCGGCGTGACCGGTTCTCCGCCGTCCCTCAACCAATTTCATCCCTTTTTCCACCAAGAGCTTCGTTCCCTTCCTAGCAGTCTATTCCCCTACTCCAAACACGACAACACAACCTACATCTCGACGTATTAAGCTCGAACTAAAAACCGTTCAAAACCCTGTCCTATGGACCTACTGAACTCACTAGAACTCACCAGACACCTCGACTCGTCCCCAAACTCCACGACTTACTGTTTGAATCAAAACTGGAAAACAGAGCATATAGACGGATTGAAGAAATTGCTAGTGCTCAGGCCACCACCGTGAGCTCCGTCGTGCCTACTCAACTCCCCTCAGGTCTCCCAATGCCGCCACCCATTCAATTGATGGTTTGGTCACTGGAAGTGCACATCCGTGCACGGTGGTCCTCTGTCCTATTCTTCCTGGTTTTTCCTCGCAGTCCCTAAGTCCCTCACAACCTTACCACCTCCCTAAAACACTCACCAACCTCTCACTCAGTCTCTACTTACTCACCCAATCACCAGAACATAAACACACACTGCAACCCGATCAATTCCTCTCTCAATCTCAAACTCTGTTTTCCCTTTTCGAACAAACACGATGCACACACATATAATTGCACCGTGCACCCTAGAATCCACTACACACACCCCACGTGTCCATAATCCCATGGTTCCATCTCAAAATATCCAATCACACACTGCACACTTGTCCTCATCTCCTTTGCACAAATCACAAGGCACCAAAAGACCAAAATGCCCCTGTGAGTCAAAATTACCATTTTGCCTTTCGTCGTTCTAGACCCGTAACTCACTCGTCCTACGTCCAATGAAAGCATGCCGCCTGTCGTAGAACTTAGGACGAAGAGATCTACCTAACGCTCCTCGGTCTATGTGTAAAAACCTCATCGTACAAAAAGTCAACTTTTCCCCCTATTTTAATCAAATTAGAAAAGTGCCCTCAACCTTCCGAACATCATAACTTCCTCCTTGGATGTCAGAATCAGGCGTGCCACCTGTCTACGGATTCGTGACGTCCCACCTGTCTACGGATTCGTGACCGCCCGTACTAAAAGTCAACTTTTTACCCAAGCTAGGGGAAAAATCGTCATTCTACGCCTAATGTCCAAACGTCACCAACTAACCACCGATTAACTCAACTAATCCGTCACTAATCACTTCGCTAATCCCGAATCCCAGGACGGGTCGTTACATCTCAAGCCCGATATCATAAATCAATGGGGCATCAAGCTCGACAGTACAACTAACTGGCCCTCAAATCCGAATCGTAAACCAACTGGGCCCCCGGCCCGATCGTATAACACAAATGGACCCTCGGTCCGATTCCTCATCAATTCAAATGGACTCCAAGTCCGAGATTTGTAAATCAAAGGGGTCTCATGCCCAATTTCATAATTCTAAATCCAAAACCAATTCATGAAACCCTCATTGAAAACCTAGCACGTATAAGCATCGTATAAAACCGAAAATCTCGAAATACGTGCAAATACGTAAATCCTAGGCTACCACAAAAAAATACGCTCAAGGCATCACAAAACATGTTTTAAAACAATTATAAAATATTTATGCATGCATTGAATTCGAAAGAAGGGTCCACTCACAGACCGTCCGAAGTTGCGCCTCGATACGCGTGCCATAAGTGTCTCCCGGGCCAATCGTCACCTCCGAGATTCCCGAACCTGTACAAATCGTAATAGAAGGTTACTAATAGCCTCATTAACCTCTCATTGAAGTCCCATAATTTTCCCGATTTTCTTACTATTTTTAAACGCAAACCTAAACCTTCGGACGTCCCGAACTCTATAGAAACGATGTCCGAATGACACGAAACCAGTCCCAAAATGTTCGTTACATCGAATAGATGAAATTACATGTTGGAACCATCCTCAAATTCCCAAACACACGCCCGAACGTACCCTGTGAGTGGCCTGCGCGTGGGCCTCACACGCCGGCTACAGTGCACCGTCTTCAACCTCTGGCCGGTTCAGACCAGCCGGTTCGGTCCGTTTCCTGCAACTGGATCGACGTGACCGGTCCAGGGTTCTATCCTCCTCATTTTGGTCCATTTTCAATCCAATTCAATCCTAAAATTCCTATTTTCTTATTTCCTATCCATTCCAATCCTTAAACCTAAGCAAAAACACCTAAAATCTATGGTTCAATTCTGAATCTCACGGTTCAAGCTTCTCAGTTTTCTTCCCACGGCTTCTCAGCCGTCAACCACCACCAAAATCATCCCAACATCTTCTAACTAACCCAATAGCCTCATCCTAATCATCCATAAGCAACCATTATGTAAAAACCGAATTAAAATGGAAAATTGGTTAAACCGAGTACCTCTCGGTTTGTGCTTCCTCCACGCCGCCGTCCACAGTGGTTCCAGCCTCCTGCAGCCGTCATCAGTCCCTCTCTCACTCTCTAGGTCCTCATGCATGATCAAATGGGGTTTGGATTGGATTGGTTTGGGTGGAAGTGAGATCGGGTTGGGTTTGTTTGGATGAATGGAAAACAAATGAGGATGATCGATGCATGTATGTTAAGGGGTGGCCAGTGAATGGGTGACACTTGTCACTCATCCATTGGTCCACTAACAAATATCTCGGCCCCACTTAAGTCCAAAAATCATCCGTCTCGAATTTCGTGCAATAGTACTTTCGAATTTCCGTGAACCGTAACTTCCTCATCGAACGTCCGAATTCGACATGCCGCCTGTCTACGGATTCGTATCGTCCTGATCTACGTAACGGTCAATTTTTAAGGAATATCTTCCCTCGAAACTGTCAATTTTGAACCGAAACGACCGAGATGAAATCATGAAATAAACCCCATATGAAACAAAAGTCATGAACAGAAACAAAGATGAAACAACCCATGAACAGAAATCGAACTAATCCATCAAAATCGTAACAGAAATTGAAAAATCAAACAACGCTAGAATTGGGGAAAAACGTTTACTGACTCCACGGTCTCGTTCCTTCTTCAATTCACTCACCTCTCGAATCAGTCGATGGCCTCACGAAGTCATGATCATCGCTGGAACCTCTAGAACTCCTCAAATCTGCCGACGGCCGAAGGAACATCTCGAAGAGAAGCACAGCACTCGAACCCCTCGTGAATTGCTCGACAGCCTCACGAACCTCACACAGCCTCTTAATTGCTCCGCCCTTTCTCAGCGCTCGTCCTCGATAGCCCCTCCACCCTTCACGGCGCCTCTCTGTTTCAGTCGAGAAAGCGAGAGATTCTCGATCTCTCTTCTCCACGACACGACTCCACCCCCTTCCAGCCGTTCCCCCCCCCCCCCCCCCCCCCCCAACACTGCTTTTTGAGGGTTAAAAAACATTGATTGAAACGCTGCGTTTCAATCAAATTTTGTTAACCTTTTTTTTTCTGCTTTACTTTTATATTTTTATTTTCTGCTTTACTTTTTTATTTTTTTTCTGCTTATCTTTTTTTTTTCAAAATCCCATTTCCCAAATTTATTATTTGGTAAAAAATGTTTTTTATAATATATTTTTTATTGTGAAATGTATGTTCTAATTGAAAGAATTTAAATAACGTGATTAGAATTTAGAATTATTATTATTTGTATTATTATTATTATTATTATTATTATTATTACTATTACTATTTGTCATTATCAAAGTCTGATAATTTTTATGTATATTAGATTTTGTAATATGACGAGTGGAAGTGCGAGTGAAAGTCGTCAAAGAAGATATACGAATACTATGTCCAACAATACATTTCCGGTTAGTCAAGTAGCATCACTTAGCAAAAATTTTGTGTCTTGGTAGATGGAAACCAATCCAATTTTCAATCTGGTAGACACTTTACTCGTTTTTAATGAAGTTCAATGTGTAAAGTATTCTTAGTGCAACATTATCAATAAAAGTTATGTTTTAATTTAAGTTTATCTTTAAGATTTTATACAGTTAGTTATCGTCAGATTTATATTCTATCATATTATTCATCATATATTTATTATATCAAAGTCATTTTTTAGTTTTTATTAGTCTCATATAACCATCATTGGGTACTTAAATTTTTCCCAAAATTTCATTCCAAATTTCCAACTTTTAGATCGAATTTCCATCATTTTTGTTGATCGTAAACGATATCGATATCGATACTGATATTTGAGGCGAAATATCCGTAAATTTGACTAGCGATATATCCATCGATATCGATATTTCAATCCTTGGGTCTCATGGGTTGTTTTACTGTTATTGGCTATATTTGAAGTGCCTGCCTTTTCTTTAAAATAAATTGTTTGTAAATTCTGCTTATTATTTATGTGGATGCTATGATTTTCGTCCGAATCATGTTATTCATTTTTGTAGACTTAGTAACGGTGGAAATTCAACTAGTGGAGTGATTTTCTTTTTTATTGTGTTATGAGTCAAAGAAGTTCTTTCTGTGAAGTATTTGTTGAACATCCTGAATGGGTGGTTTATTTTCTTATTTCATTTCATGTTAAAAAATGTGACATGTCCTACAGATTGGACTTTAGGTGTCAATGGGAGGGGGTTACATGAAAGACTTGCTTCTGTGGTTGTTTTCACAGGTGCAGGCAGTACTGCTACTTTTGGGCGGATATGAAATCCCGTCTGCTATTCCTTCCATGGGGCCGGCTCCTGTTAACCAGCAAGTATGTACTCATATATGTTAAGAAATTGAATAATGATATTTATACACACCTAATTGACCACATTAACTGATGCACCTTATGTGGGAGCTAATGAAGGATGCCAGGTCAGTAATTATATATTTTGTTTATTATCTTTTTTTTCTTTGGTAAATCTGTTTATTAGCTATTTGTGAGCAAATGGACTGCCACATTCATTTCCGCATCAAGTGTGTTAAATAATCTGTTCAGAAGTGTGTTCAAATAGCACCACCTGATAAAAATTGCTTGGAATCGCAGTCTTTCGGTTTATGTTACTTTCTTATATGCTGCTATAATGGCATCATTTGCAGGGTATCAATGACTTGCGTGCAAAGCCAATTCAACCCCAGAGAGCTGCATCTTTAAGCCGGTTTCGAGAAAAAAGAAAAGAACGTTGTTTTGATAAGAAAATACGTTACACTGTCCGAAAGAAGTTGCACTAAGGTACTGCAAGATCATTTATTTTTATTTTTTTTCAATTGGAAATTCTTTCTCAATCTCTCACAAAAACAGAATCTTCTGGAAATGTATTAATTATTGATGTTATTTACCATCTAGTCCTTTAGTACTTCTTATAAGGCTGTTTTTTTTTCTCTCTTCTTTTTTGAGACAAAATATGTTGGATTTGAGAATCGATATAATTTATGGAGTCCAATGGTCAATGTCAGGATATCTTGATTTTTTCATGCCCATCATTAAGGATAATTTCTCTTTTCCAGTTTCTTTGTGGGGTGGGAGAGGAGTTTTAGAGATTTCTTTTCAATTAAGAGGGGTTTTAGAGATTGCTTCTTAATTAAGTTTAATTGAAATGAAATGTGATGATATCTCATATAAGAAGCCTTTCTATAGCACAGTGAAACTGGCACACATCTGAAATGAAATTGAAGGTCAGGCTTTCTATTGTAATCATAGACCTGAAAGACAGCTCGTTTCTTTGATTGATATATTGAAGAGCATGTTTTACCACTCGACCTTTTCCTTTCCTTTTGTTTATGCTTGACACTTTTGTTATTCCAGATTCTTTTTTCAAGAAAAAATCATGTATAATTGTTTCAGGATGCAGCGTACGAGGGGTCAGTTTACATCATCCAAGGCTAATTCTGATGATGGGGGCCTGGCTTCAGCCGGTGCAACACAGGGATCTGGAGCCTAATGGGTTTTTGTCACAGAGCGAAGTTAAAGATACAAATGGTGAACCCATGAATGCCAACTTTGCTCCTTCCTCTGATGATGATAATTCAACCAAGGCCGTCAGACAGGAAATTATGAAGTCCGTTGGAGCCTAAATGTCGCCCGTCCTCTGCACTACATGCAGAGGATATCAAATTGATTCAAGTATGTTATCAAGTGTACATATGATTACTGACTAGGGGTTTAGAGCTAAAAATAAATTGATTTGAGAAAGCTTATTGTTTTCTTTTGATTTTAATTACGAGGACCAAGTTAGAACCTCGCTACTGTAGCATTTGTATTTTTTTTTTATCATCCGCATTGAAAGTGGCAGCAATATTATTGCTAGTTCTTTCCTGTGTATAATATGATGGAGAAAGTATATGGTGAAACTTAAATTTATCATTGTGATGCTTGGGCACTCCCCTGTGTATAATATGATGGAGAAAGTGGCAGCAATATTATAGCGTAGTTTGAGTCGGCTTGAACATATAGCGCATTTTCAATTATCTTGAATATATAGTGCAGTTTTAGTTATCTTGAACATGTATGCAATTAATATCACTTTGAACATATAATGCAATTTCAATCATCTTGAATATATAGTGCAGTTATTACAGTCAAATAATTGCACTCATTTTAAACATAAAAGTGTACTTTCATTGTATATTAGACATGTGGAGAAGTACATTTAGAGTAGTTATAGTTTTTCTTGGATACAACATAATTTTGATTTATTTTGGATGTATTATTTTTAAATCACATTTTAAGTTAATGACAATTGTTTGGAGGTGCCTTTCATACATCCATATCATAAAATGTGAAATGATAATATCATGTTCATATGTATAAGAAATCATGATATGAATTTTTAAATAATTTTACAACTTATTAATGAATCAACATTAATTATTTCTAAAATTATTTAAAACCTAATGATGAGAAAAATAAATGGAAAAAAGAAATTGATAAGAATAAAAAAAGATGAAACTTTAGTGCATAAACTATGTACTGATATATAAGCAGCTAGGGAAGGGAGATTTGCACACAGCACTGCGATACCATACCAAAAGTGTGCCTCGTTAAAACCTAACTAAGTAACAAAACTCAGTGGGATGAAATAACCCTCGTCGTAGGATAAAGGAGTATACGATGGTCATGTGAGTATGCTTCGAGATATTTGGTATACTTCAAGATACTCCCCTTGATCTCCACTTCCCATGAAAGCTACATACTAGGTGGATTAGCCAATCTACGCAAGTCAATACCTCGCATATTCTACTGGAAGCCTTTGGTAATGACATGGTGAAAAGGTCTGCATGGTTGTCTTGAGATTGGAGTGACTTGATCTCAATCCTCTGATGTTCTTGTTGCTGCTGGTTGAAGAACTTCGGTGCAATATGTTTGGTGTTGTCTCCTTTAATGAAACTAGTCATCATCTGCTCGATAAAGGGAGCATTATTTTCGAAGATAATTGTTGATTTTCCACCAAACACTTTGAATATACCCCATAATGGCTCTCATCCATATACATTAACGAACTGCTTCATAAAGAGTTAGAATCTCTGCATGATTCGAAGACTTAGCAATAAGAGTCTGTTTCGTAAACCTCCAAGATATTGTTGTATTCCCAATGGTAAAGACATAATCAATTTGGGAACGCGTCTTATGTGGGTCTGATAGGTAGTTTGCGTTAGCATACCTAATAAGGCATATATCATTCCAAGGACTAAGGGGGTGTGACTCATTCCTTGATGCATAGGGATAGAACAAGCCCATATTTGTTGTACCCCTGAGGTATCAAAAAATATCTTTTATGCCATTCTAGTGGTAGCGTGTTGGCGCGGAGCTAAATCTAGTTAGCAAGTTCATAGAAAATGAAAGTCTGGTCTAATGCATTGAGTGAATGAAATGTCCGGTCTATTGTAGTTAGATATAAAACTTCGTGTATCAGTATTTCTTCGTTATCATCTGCAGGATGAAACATATCCTTTTTAGAATCTAGACTACGAACCATCATGGGTGTGCTAGAAGGCTTCGTTTTATCCTCAAAACATCACAACATCTTCTTGAAGTAATTCGATTGACGGACTAAATTCTCATTTGCACGGTGTTTGAGCTCCAGCCCGAGACAAAAGTTTGTTCTCTCAGGACCCTTCATTTCAAATTCTAACTTCAGATACTTAGTGGTTTCTTTGATCTCTTTATGAGTACCAATCAGATTCATGTTATCAACATAAACTGTCACTATAGTAAACCTGGAACTTGTTTTCTTAATAAACACTCATGGACATAATTCATTATTCACATATTTTACTCTTACCAAATACTCACTTAGACGGTTAATCACATCCGTCCGGATCGTTTTAATCTGTAACATGATAAGCCTTGAATTAAACATAATTTTATACCCTTTATGATTATCTTTTAATATTTAAATACCAAAAAATAGGAGAAAATAACCTATTTTGTAAGAAATGTACAGAATTGGATAAAACTCGGAATTATGAGAATTTAGACGAAAGAATCCCCTCAATCGGAGTTAGATTGAAGAAATTATGATTGAATGAAAGGAAGCCACCAAAAACCACTTAGGAATTTGGTATGGGCCTACCGAATCCAAAATGGTAGCCCAGAAATCTGTTCGGCAAGTGCCTACCGATTTCCAAAAACAACTTTCAACGCGTGTCTCCCGAACGGTAGCAGCCATCTTCAGCACGCGTGTACCGAAAGCTGCAACTCCTCCTCGGCGCACGCTTCCTGAATCCATAAAGCTCGCTTCGCCCAGCGTGCACCATACACTTTTCCAGCCTTCCTTGCCGCGTTGACCACGTCGTTGACCATCGAAAATCCTCCCAAATTTCAGGCGCCTCCTACCAAAAGCTTCCGTGTTCAATTAACCAGCAACATTTTTCCTTCCTTTTTGAGGAAAATTTGTCCAATTCAAGTTAGGATTTGTTTCCTTTTTCCCAAAAGGGACCTCATTCCGTTGGGACTTCAATATTAATTAATTTAATCATTTTTCTTTTAGGATTTAAATTGTGAACTCATATTTATTTGAGGATTAATTCTCTCCTATAAATAGAGAGGCCTAGACTAATTGTAAAGGGTCGCTCATTATTTACATCAAAACTCTACTTAACCAATTTTCCCTTTTTATCAATTCAAGATTTCTTTTGCAATAACCAATTACACCATATTCCATCATAAACACCTTCTTCCGCAACATAAATGGCAGTTCCCGAGTTTCTCACCAAGAAGTGTCGACCACTTAGCATCCATAGGGCAGTTTGCGAAGAGAAAAAGTGTAACACGGCCTCTTTACCCTGTGATTGTCTTTTTTTATTGAATGATCATTTTGTTGGATTGATCTTTAATATAGTTATGGTTTTATATATTATATGAATTTAAATAATCTTCCATGTATTTCAATATCTTGATTTTTGTTATACTTGTATGTTGTGCTTAATGCTTGATTAGATATAGGGCAGTTCCCAAGTCTAGATCATTGAAAGTGTATTGGACAGTTCCCGAGCACGTACTTGAGATAATATGCTTGTATTTCACAAAACTAAGGTTTTGGAATTGACATAATTTATGAATGAGTTAGGTTTAAAGATGAATTGATCATGTAAATAATAAATTACGTTAGTTTAGATTAGTTAATCACGTAGGATATTAGAGACAATCAATTACCCCATAATTAAATAATCAAACGATAATCATGCTTAGGTACCCTCAATCTTTGGTTAAGAACGATCCCTACTTATCAATGCTACATCTACACAAAAGGGTTGTGACTTTATGTTTACTTTAATTCTTAGTTTTAGCGTATCAATTTTAGGCGTCGTTACTTTTGGGACGTCCATTCATGAGAAATGTAAGAACAAAGATAGATGTCCACAATAGTCTTCTATCCATCGAATTCGATGGGGAGACGATTGAGTTCAACATCTTCGAAACTATGAGGTATCCTACTACTAGTGTTAATGCTTGCTTTGCTATTGAGATTGTTGAATCTATGTCGCAAGAACACTTAAACTACATCGAAGATGATGAACTCGAAATTACAATTCAAGAAAGAGCCAGACTGACCCAATTTGGGAATGAAGTCATCTTCGATGCACTAATTGAGGTCCTTGAACCCAGAATCCTTGAATTGGTCAAGGCCCTAAATGAACTACTGAGATATATAAGTCCTCCTCCTCCAATTCCAATTACTTTTGGTACTAATAAGATGCTTCCCTTTATTCTCCAAGCCCCTAAACTAGAACTTAAGGTACTTCCGGAACATTTGAAGTACGCATTCCTTGGAGATAATTACACCTTACTCATCATTATTTCTTCAACACTGAAACCTGATCAAGAAAAAAAACTTTTTACTGTACTCAAAAAGTACAATATTACAATTTGATGGACACTTGCAAATATCAAAAGAATCATCCCTGCCACTTGTGTTCATTGACACGGCCCATCCCAATCCCCTCCGGGATTAACGTGGGATATACCATGCTCTCGTCTAACACCACGTGCCAGACAAGGGATAA
Source organism: Prinsepia uniflora (assembly GCA_032719365.1). Taxonomy (NCBI): domain Eukaryota; kingdom Viridiplantae; phylum Streptophyta; class Magnoliopsida; order Rosales; family Rosaceae; genus Prinsepia; species Prinsepia uniflora. The sequence goes on from CM064864.1 coordinate 30,927,404, forward strand.
TCATCACCTCAACCCGCTTGGGGTTATCCAGAGTACGCTAGGATCCATGGAGGCATGTGATGTCTCGGTCTCTACTACAGCCCGCATCTGCGAGGAACCTGAAGGGTATTAAAAACCACTAAAAGCTATGAGTGGACGAAAATAAATAGTTTATAAAACACATTTCACAAGACATTTATACCCCTCATTAAAAGCATGCATACATACGAAAACTAGTTATTACAACCAATTGCCTTAAATCAATCTAGGTTTTCCAAATCAAAACTCAGTGAAAAATGCTTCTCAATCAAAGCCATTTCTTCATTCCAATTAATAGGGTCTTAGCCCAAAATCATCTCAATACTGTGTGGGAACTCAGTCCAAAACATAAACCATGTGGGAACTCAGCCCAAAACCATATCATATGTGTCGCTGCTTAAATCAGTAAACACAGAATAACCAATCCAATAAAATGTAGTTAACAAATCCTCGGCATCCCAGATGCCTAAGCAATATTGCCACGGTCTAAGGCTACGCATGCCGCTCAGGGGTCTCAAATCCAAGTATTCCCCTGGGTCCACCAGTGTCCGAGTGGTACCTTAATGGTATGCCTTCCTCGGATCACTTCCTGGGGTATATCCATATATAGCAATCCTGATTCTAAGCCTCTCTATGGTTTCTCACGTAGAGCGGCCCCTCTCAGGCAATGCGCCGTGACTACTCTTGTGTCCTTAACATCTGGAGGAGACAATCCACACATAAGGATGTTATATTTAAAACCATATTCAAAACCATTTCGATAAAACTTTCCAAAATCATTTCCAATCCAAATCTCATAGGGAATAAGCCCAAATCATCTTAATAGGGTCTCAACCCGGAATCTTGTTTCATAAAACCATAACTAGGACTCATGCCCGATTTCACAACCAAACTGGGCTTCAAGCCCGATATCATAAACCAATTGGACCTCAAGCCCGATTCCACATTTCCAAATTCGAAATAATTTCATTATTCAAATCATTGAAATCACAAACACGTATGAAACCCGACATAAAATCGTAAACCTCAAAATACGTGCAATAACACATTTATATGTAAATACCAAATACCACAATCATATGCACTGAAGGAATCTCAAATCATAGATATAAAACATATAAAACAGTTATGCATGCATCATATTTAGAAATCAAGTGTCCACTCACAGACTATCCTTGCTACGCGCCTACAAGCTGCGCCGTAAGCCACTCTGGATATACGAAACTCTTCGGGTCATCCGAGTCTGTCCAAAACACACTTAAAGGTCTCCACCAACCGAGAGAATTCCTAGGTAAACACCCAAAAAATTCTTGGAAAAGTCAACGTGCCCCAGACAAACATCCTTAGATTACAAACCTCAATTTGATCTATCAAATAATCTCTGATCGACCCAAAACTATCACCATTGGATCTAGATCGTCGAAACCTTTAAAATGGGACCGCTCTCACCTTGAAATATGTGCCCATGCGCTCCCACTCGCGTGTCTAAGATCCGGTTAACGCTAGTTAAAGTCAACAGATAACATCAGCAAAAGTCAACACTGACATCATCGATCAACGATTAACGGTCAAAGTCAACGAGTCAACTCGGTTGGTCAAAGGGTCAATTTGGTCGGTCAACCAGGCCAAGGCTCACTGGAGAAGACGACCGGTGCCGCCATGCGCCACCTTCTCCGGCCACCAGAAAACTCCATTTTAAGTCGAAATTTCAAACTTTGATATCTCACTAATTTTTCAACCAAATTTGAAGTTCTACCTATGTAAATTCATCTACTCAACCCCAAGAATCCAATTCTAAACCCAGAAATTGAAGAAAGTAACTGGTTTGAAGGTTATGGCCTCCCAAAGTTTCGGTCAAACTCCCGATCGTCATTCCTGCCACCTCTGATGTCCAAATCTGTCCAAAATTGCACCTACAAGCTCGTAGGAGCTCAAGGAGCATCATCCTAAGCTTAGAATCAATCGAAACCATCAAAATCAAAAACCCAAAATTTGAATCCCACGGGTTACCTTGCTTTCGTGTTTTCCAGCCACCTCACATGGCGGCTCCGCCATTCTTTGCTGTCCCTCAGTCTCTCTCTCACTTCCCCTGTCCCTCAATGGTCTCACAATGGAAGATGGAAGGATGAAGATGACGGTTGGGGGTTGGGCACGGGTTGGAAGGAAAATGAAGAAAAAAATGAAATAAAGATGGATGATGGTGATGATGGATATTTATATGGAATGGGCCATAGGGTGGGTGACAAGTGTCACTCATCCTATGGTCCAAAACTAGATATTTGGGTCCCACTAAAAACAAACCTTTTGAAAATCGAACAATCTGTGAATAGTTCCTGATTCCTTTCGTGAACCATAACTTTCCCGTACGAAGTCCGATTTCAATGTGTCGCCTGTTTATGGACTCGTAACATCCTGATCTACGTAACGGTCCTCGTTCCATGTGCATTCGATCACCTAGGTCAAAATTAAACTTTTTTCCCATTCCTAGGGGTAAAATCGTCATTTTACACCGACCGTCCGAAAATCCTCGACTAATTCCCGATTAATCACGATAATCCTCAATTAGTCCTTAATTAATACCATAAACTCGGGACAGGTTGTTACATTCATTGTATCCTTCTTGAGGATGATGCCAAACCCACTCGGGAAGCACAAAGGAGACTTCACCCACCTATGATGGAAGTAGTTAAAAATGAGGTAATCAGGCTTTATGATTGTGGTGTTCCAAAGAAATAAGGAATCACTGTAGTAAAGAATGCCGAGAATGAATTAATGCCTCAACAAACCATCACCGGACATAGAGTTTGCATCGATTACCGGAAACTCAATGCCACAACAAGGAAGTACCACTTTCCCTTGCCTTTCATTGACCAACTGCTTGAGAGACTTGCGGGACACTCCCATTATTGCTTTCTTGATGGATACTCAGGATACAACCAAATGAGCATTGGTCAGGAAGATCAAGAACATACCACTTTCACGTGCCTCATTAGTACATTTGCCTATAGGAGGTTGCCATTCGGTTTGTGCAATGCACCAGATAATTTTCAACGTTGTATGCTTTCCATATTCTCTGATTATGTTTAGAAGATTATTGAAGTATTCATGGATTACTTTAGTGTATTTGGAGATAGTTTTGATGCATGCTTAGACAACCTTGAACTTATATTGCAAAGATATGTTGATTCTAGGCTAGTACTTAACTGGAAAAAATGTCACTTCGTGGTAACTCAAGGGATAGTTTTAGGACATATTGTGTCGGCTAAAGGTATAGAGGTTGATAGTGCTAAAGTAGATCTTGTGCGGTACTTACCCTCTCCCACTTCGGTAAGAGAGATCCATTCAATCTTTGGACATGCAGGTTTCTACCAGCGATTCATCAAAGACTTCTCATCAATTTCTAAACCCCTAGGTCAACTACTCCAAAAGGAAATCACATTTGTGTTTGATGCTGAGTGCCAAGAGACCTTTAAAAAGCTTAAGGAGTTTCTCACCAATGCCCATATCTTATGTGCTCCTGATTGGTCTTCACCATTTGAGCTCATGTGTGATGATTCCGACTATGCAGTGGGAGCTGTCTTTACTTGTGGTAATCTTTGCTCTTGAAAATTTTTGTTCTTACTTACTTCAATCCAAAGTTATTATGTATACAAATCATGCTGCTTTGAAGTACTTAATGACCAAGAAGGATGCCAAACCAAGACTTATTCGATGGATCCTCTTACTCCAAGAATTCGACATTGAGGTAAGGTATAAGAAGAGAGTAGAGAATGTTGTTGCCGACCACCTGTCTAGAATCTTGAAAAATCAGGAGGATGGCATCATACTTGAGACCTTTCCAGATGAACAACTCTTCAGATTCCAGGTAAATACCTCTACCATGCCTAGATATCAACGTGATAAGCTTAAACATACTACTAGAACTTACTTATGGGATGAACCTTACTTGTGGAAACAATGCTCTGGTTTATTTCTTAGGAGATGTGTCCTGGATAATGAACATAACTCTATTCTTGCATTTTGTCATACTGAAGCATGTGGGGGACGTTTTGGTTCCAAGAAAATTTCCCTTAAGCTGTTAGATTTAGGTTTCTTCTAGCCTTCTTTATTTTGTGATGCTCATGCATTTTGTGCTACTTGTGATAGATGTCAAAAATCTGGTAATCTAGGACCTAGAGACCAAATGCCACAAACTTATATTATTGATGTCGAAATCTTTTGACTTATGGGGAATAGACTGCATGGGCCCTTTTCCATCTTGTTTTGGTTTTGAGTATATACTTCTTGCTGTGGATTATGTATTGAAATGGGTGGAAGCTAAAGCCACATGTACTAATGACTCTAAAGTTGTTGCAGCTTTCCTTCGCACTAACTTCTTTTCTAGATTTGGCATGCCCCGAGCATTGATCAGTGACGGGGGAAGCCATTTTTGCAACAAGACGATTGGACTATTACTGTAGAAGTATGGAATCACTCACAAGGTATCAACTCCATATCACCCTCAAGCCAATGGTTTAGTGGAAGTTAGCAATCGGAAATCAAGAAGATACTTGAGAGAACCGTTGAGCCTTCACGGAAAAATTGGAGTGCAAGGTTAGACGATGCTCTGTGGGCCTATAGAACATCTTACAAAACTCCCATAGGTATGTCCCCATTTTTTTTATTCTATGGAAAAGCATGTCATCTTCCCATGGAATTAGAACACAGAGCATGGTGGGCGGTCAAACAGTTTAACATGGAACATGATGCGGGGATTCATCGAAAGTTACAAATTTGTGAACTTGAAGAGATTAGGAATGATGCATTTGATAATGCTTGGATATACAAGGAGAGAACCAAAGCCTTACATGAAAGTATGATCTGTGGAAAGACATTCCAAGTTGGTCAAAAAGTGCTGCTCTTTTGTTTAAAACTCAAACTATTCCCAGGTAAACTTCATTCTAGATGGGTTGGCCCTTATGTTGTCACTAATGTTTTTTCCTCATGGAGCTGTACATATTCAATTCACCGACACCATAAGAGAATTCAAAGTCAGTGGCCATCGTTTGAAGCCTTACTTCGAGGGCTTCAAGGAGTACAATGAGGAGGAGATGTGCCTCCAAGATCCGGCTATTCAGAAAGAGTAAATGATGCATCTAGTTTAGGCTGAATGGACATTAAACTTCAAGTGCTTCTTGGGAGGTAACCCAATGATGGAGAAGTGGAAAATCCAACAAACAGAGATTTGCTTTCTTTAAATCCTTCACTCTCTTTACTTTAGTTACTTTATGTCTTTACTGCTTTCTTTTCGTAAATCAATTCTCTTTACTTAGATTCTATGTTTTCACTTTTATACATTGAGGACAATGTCATATTTAAGTATGGGCAAGGGATTTACAACTTTATTGAGTCTTATTTCAAAAATAAAAGAAAAAAATTTTGAAACACAACAAAAACCCAAAAAGATTTTTTTGTGTTTTAGTCTTTAGTATTGAGTCTTTTTGTTTAACTTAGTGTTTTAATGAGTTTTAGGATGCCCTTTAACCTGTCAATGATAAGAATGACGGATAAATAAAGATACCATGGATAAAAAATGATCACTACAACTTGAATTCTTTAGTTAATGTTTTATGATTAAGTGTTTATGACTTGTAGTAGATGATGCATGTTAAACTGATATAAAACGAGCATGTTAAGATATATATGAATCATATGAACCCTATGTGAGCTTTCGAGCCTTATATACTTCTTGATTGAGAAATTTATATGAGTTCTTTGTTTAAATTGGTATGTATATGACTCATAACTGCTTGCAATAGCTTTTAATGAACTCTAGAGTACTAAAACTTATTCTATGTGATTTTCGAAGCTTTTAACTCAATAAACTCTCTAATCTTGAATATGATTAATGTGACGACCCGTCCCGAATTAACGGTATTAATTAAGAATTAATTACGGATTAGCGAGACTAATCGGAGATTAGACGAGATTTAGCGGACGTTCGGGCGAAATGACCATTTTACCCCTAGAATGGGCGAATCGTTGACTTTTCGTTCAGGTGGTCAAATGGCCTTTGGCCAATGACCGTGATGTAGTTCGTGACGTCACGAGTTCGTAGACAGGTGGCACGCTCGATTCCGACGTCCGAGGAGGAAGTTATGACGTTCGGAAGCCCAAGGGCATTTTGGTAATTTGGGTGAATAGGAGGTCAAAAGTTGACTTTTTGACCGGGAGGTCCGAGGGCCGAGGGCTAAAGACCGTTACGTAGATCAGGACGATACGAATTCATAGACAGGCGGCACGTCGAATTCGGACGCTAGACGGAGAAGTTATGGTTCACGGAAGTACTAAAGTACTATTGCGCGTTTTACGAGATGACTTGAGTTTTGGACTTTAGTGGGGCCCAGATTTTATCCCAGGGCCCAATGGATGAGTGACAAGTGTCACCCATCCACTGGCCCTTCCCTTACATACATGCATCGATCATTTCTTTCCATTTCCAAACCCACCCGATCTCATCCTTTGTACCCAAACCAATCCAATCCAAACCTTCACCCATGGACATCTGAGAAACCAGGAGAGTGAGGGGAGGATGTTGGATGTTGGTGGCTGGCCTGGACAGCCAGAACAGCCATGTACGGCGGCTTGGAGGAGACAAACCCGAGAGGGTGCTCGGTTCGGGAATCCCGAAGGCAACGTTTGACCCAGGAGACGATTATGGCACGTGTATCGAGGCGCGGCTTCGGACGGTCTATGAGTGGACCTTTCTTTCAGAATTTATGCATGCATAAATGTTTTATAATTGTTTTAGAATATATTTTGTGTTGCCATGAGTGTAATTGATTGTGGTAGCCTAGGATTTACGTATTTGCACGTATTTCGAGATTTCCAGTTTTATACGATGCTTATACATTCTAGGTTTTCAACGAGCATTTAATAAACGGATTTTGGATTTGGAAACATGAACTCGAGCATGAGACCCAATTGATTTATAAACTATCGGACTTGGAGTCCATTTGATTCGACGAGGAATCGGACCTAGGGTCCATTTGAGTCATACGATCGGACCGAGGGTCCATTTGGTTTACGATTCGGGTTTGAGGCCCAGTTAGTAGTACAATCGGGCTTGATGCCCCGTTGATTTATGATATCGGGCCTGAGACCCATTCCGTTGAGATATCGGGCTTAAGGCCCCGTTGGTTGTGGAATCGGACGTGAGGTCCTGTTGAGTCATGGTTCGGGCTTAGGGCCCTGTTGATTGTGAAATCGGGCGTGAGTCCCTGTTCGATTTTTGAAATGAGTATTCGGGCATGAGACCCAATTGAACTGAGGATTTGGGCCGAGGCCTGTGAAATGGTTTTGAATCGGATTCGAGGAATCCTATTGAGATGAATCGGGTTTGAGACCCAGTTGAGAAATGAGATTTGAGAAAGAAAGAAAAGATTATTTGAAAATGTGATTGAACCCTTCATTTGATTATATGGTCTCCTCCAGCGTCGACCTGGAGAGTCACGATCCACAGACCAGAATGGGTATCCCCATAGGGATCTCATTCCAGGAGTGGAAGTTATGATTTATGATGTGGTCCCGGAACAGATTCCGGAGAGATGTGTGGACTAGATCCAGAGAGAGAGCTCGGACTAGATCCAATGATTGAGCCTCCTAGATGGAGATTCCTGGGAGAAGACTCGGAGTGAGACCCCGAGTAGTGTGCACACTAGGTAGAGATTGACATCGTGACTATATCGGGGATGTGTTCCCTAGGGGCTGGGTGCCCCGAGTTGGCATCTTCTCGGAAGTGCCTAGGATGGGTTATATGTACGAGTACGTATGTGATTTGGACAGTGTTTTGGGGCGAGACCCCGTATTCGATGTTTTAGAAATGTTTTGGGGGCGGAGACCCCGTATTGTACGTTTGGTATTTCACTATGAATGATTTGGGCTGAGTCCCCACGTATATGACTTTACGGTTGTTTTTGATTTCGGGTCGGGGACCCAAATGGATTTACGGTTCATGACGGTTTATGGGAACCGGCATGAACCCTAGAAATGGTTTTTATAAATGTTTTTCTAAATGGTTTTTGGAATGCATGCATATGCTTTTACGAAGGGCATAAAATATCTTCTTATGCGAAAATGTTTTAAATAAATTATTATTTTGTCCACTCGCGACTTTTAATGTTTTAATGCCCTTCAGGTTGATCGCGGATGCGAGCTGTAGCAGAGACGAGACATCACTCCCCTCCTCCTACGATCCTGATGCACTCTCATAGCCCCGGCGAGGGCAGAGATGGAATTTTCCCTGGTCTGACACGTGGTGTCAGACGGGATCAGACGGGTCCCACGTTAATTCCGGGGGATTTGGGACCTGTCCTGACAATTAAGGAAATAGGGCTAACACCACTTATTCAAATATCTGAGCCCTACTTGATCACATAAGTGTGATCCCCCTAGTTTACTCACTTTGAGCCTACATTAAGCCTTTATTTCATCACCCTAAACATCTCTTCACATAAGCTTAGTATAAGACATCCTTTACCCTTGTTCCTTGGACTTGGTTGAAGAAAATAAAGATGGTGTGAGATACAAGTAAGTGATTTAATGAATGAAGACTTATATGCAAGTGTAGGGAATGACTTGCTCAAACTATGTTGTTATTCATTGCACTACCTCTCAAAAGAAAAATAAAAAAAACAAAAGAAAAGAAAAAAATTGATGAAAAAAAAATACAGTTAAGAACAAAAGTTCTATGAGGTACAAAAATTGAGTTTTGAGCTAAGTCCCCTACGCTTGTGATTTGGAACAATGAAGTATGAGGGCCTACATGAAAAATTTCGGCCCCTTGTCCCAATTACAAACTCAAACATGTTGATAATGAAGATCAAGGCCCAACAAGTTGATACTTGGCCTATGATGATGGGAAAACACTGACACTTATGTAATGAAATATTTAATTGAGTCCTTGAAAAAAAATTAACACCATTATCCTAAAAATTCCTTACCTCTACACCTAGCCCCATTACAACCATTAATAAAGACCTTATGATCCTTGAGATGAGTAAACATTGATTAGTTGAGTCTGTCACATGAGTAAGCATATGGCTTTGGTTCATTTGTGCGAGTACGTTCACTTTTTTATGGTTTATGTTTGAAATTTTTATGAAGTTACTTACTTTCTTTTTTGTGAGTATCTTTCACGCACAAACCCCTATACACATTGAGTGGAAATCATGAGTACATATCCTTGTGAATTGATTCATACTTGTTTTATTCATGTTGAGATACATTTCACCAAGTGTACTCATTCTACTACTTGTCAAGGCATTTTTTTATGATGTATTAACTTTTGAATTTCATATGCTATATAGCTTCTTAGTGTAAATCTTTGATGTCATACTTATGTTGATACAATTTGAGACAAAATGGTTAAGAGCTTAGTATTTTTTTATTTTAAGAAAAAGAAAAAGAAAGAAAAATGAGTTCCCAAAGCCTTAGTTTGTTTTGGTATTTGCTAGGGATTAGCAAAGCCTAAGTGAGGGGGTATTTGATAAGCCTTAAATTAAACATCATTTTATACCCTTTATACTTATCTTTTAATGTTTAAATACCAAAAAATAGGAGAAAATAACATATTTTGTGACAAATGTACATAATTGGATAAAGCTTGGAATTACGAGAATTTAAGCGAAAGAGTCACCTCAATCGGAGTTATACTGAAGAAGTTATGATTGAATGCAAGGAAGCCACAAAAAACCACTCAGGAATTCGATAGGGGCCCACTGAATCCAAAATGGAAGCCCAGAAATATGTTCAGCATGCATCTACCAATTTCCAGTAGCGACTTTTGGCGCGTGCCTCCGGAACGGTAGCAGCCATCATCAGCGCATGTGTACCGAAAGTTGCAATTCCTCCTCGGTGTACGCTTCTTGAATCCATAAAGCCCGCTTCGACCAACGTGCACTGAACGCCCTTCCAACCTTCTTTGCCGCATTGACCATGCCATTAACCATCGTAAAATCCTCCAAAATTTTAACAGCTGCCTATCGAAAGCTTCACTGTTCAATTCCAGCAACATTTTCTCCAATTCAAGTTAGGATTTGTTTCCTTTTTCCCAAAGGGAACCAACCGTATTCCTTTAGGACTTCAATATTAATTAGTTTAATTATTTTCTTTTAGGATTTAAATTTTGAACTCCTATTTATTTGAGGATTCACTTTCTTCTATAAATAGAGAGGGTTAGGCTAATTGTAAAGGGTCTCTCATTATTTACACCAAAACTTTGCTTAATCAAATTTCCCTTTTCATCAATTTGAGATTTTTTTTGTAATAGCCAATTACACCATATTCCATCATAAACACCTTTATCCGCGACATAAAGGGCAGTTCCCGAGTGTCTCACCAAGGAGTGTCGACCACTTAACATCCATAGGGCAGTTCCCGAAGAGAAAAAGTGTAACACGACCTCTTTACCCTGTGATTATCTTTCGTTATTGAATGATCGTTTTGTTGGATTGATCTTTAATATAATTCTAGTTTAATATCTTATATGAATTTCAATAATCTTCCATGTGTTTCAATATCTTGGTTTTTGTTATACTTGTATGTTGGGCTTAATGCTTGATTAGATATAAGGCAGTTCCAGAGTCTATATCAATTAAAGTGTATGGGCAGTTCCCGAGCACATACTTGAGATAATATGCTTGTATTTGGTATAACTAAGTTTATGGAATTTCGTAGGTTTTGGAATTGACATCATTTATGAATAAGTTTGGTTTAAAGATGAGTTGACTATGTAAATAATAGATTATGATAGTTTAGATTAGTTAATCACGTAGGATATTAGAGACAATCAATTACCCCCTAATTAAATAATCAAACGATAATCATGCTTAGGTACCCTTAATCCCCAATTAAAAACGATCCCTACTTATCAATACTACATCTACACAAAAAGGTTTTAATTTGCATATGCTTTCATTAAGTGTTGAGTGTGATTTCGTGTTTACTTTAATACTTAGTTTTAGCATATCATAACGTGAATGCCTCAAACGAATGGAGAGTGTGTTCCGTGGCTTGGAACTTTTTGCAACAGGTCTCTTAAGTCATTTAGGATATATATATATATATATATATGTGTGTATTATATATATAAGTGGTAACCACATCGGTAAGCTACATACTTAGTTTTTTGAACACTACCTAACTATTAAGCTAGTGTAACGTTATGACATCTGTTACGAGAGTTGAGAAAAGTTTATACGCCATTAAACGTGTGTATCTCACAATCCCATATTTCTCATTACGCTTCCTTATGACTATTCATTTTAATCATGTAGGTTTAACATGATGAGGAGTGGGAACTACACGTCCAGACACTTTCGTTTTTGTCAAAGAATCTAATTCGACCTAGATTGGTTCTTTCCATTTTGGCCAGTCTTCTCTATGTTGGCATTCATTCATCAACAGGGTGAGGTTCGATTTCATCACTGGTTATTATTTCAGAAGCTACTGCGGATACAAATATATCATCGATGATAATATCATTCTAATTCCATATCTCACTTAAACATGCATAATTTACTGAGATCTCTCTTATTCTTGAGAGTGGGTTCAGATGTTGGAGCGTCCTCTAACGTCGTCTCTTCTAAGACAAATCTATAATCTGGAATTATCTCTTGAGATGGATAAGTTGATATTAGGATATCTAAGGGATTCGATTGTGCCAAATTTATCCTGTTTCGGGGATGAGAATCCTTCAAACTTATTAGTCTACCTAGCTTCTAGACTGAGACATATGACTGGTTAATCGCCATGGTTGTACCTTGTCCATTTGGGATTACGCGTCCTACGGGGACGCGTATTCTTGTAGGCATGTTTGCAGCAGGTATATGTGATCTCGTCATTTTAGTAAGATCAGAGAAAGTGTCTGACATATTATTTTCTATACCCTGTAAATCTAGGATTCACCGCACTTTGTTCTCAATTTTTGCAGTTCGGGGATCAAGATGAGACATAGTGGGGACGTTTTACATTATTCACGTCATTTTTCATGAACGTTGACGTACTTATCTCCCCTTAATGGCTAGAAGACTGTTCCATCGAAGTGACTATCCACAAATCTAGTAGTAAAGAGACTGCCTAGCAAGGGCTCTAAATAGCGTATAATGGAGGGGGATTCACAACTAACATCTATGCCCCTCCTGAGTTGAGGTCCCATTTTTTTACATTGTGGCGGTGCAATTAGCATGTAAACTGCACATCCGATAATGTGTAAGTGTGGAATGTCAGGTTTGTACCCAGTCACCAATTATAATGCGAAATAGGGCTAGCAGTGCGTCTTAACTAGACCAACATGCATGCATGCAAAATTACCTAGTTCTATGCAGAAACTAGAAGATTGGTGCTCATTACCAAGGTTAAGAAGTGTTTCTGCGAGACCAATCTGAGTGTAAAAGTAGGGAACCGGATGTTTAGCATCAATCCCAAGGGACATGCAATAATCATCGAATGATTTTAACGTAAACTCGCCGGCATTGTCGAGCCTATAGACTATATAAGAGAATCCAGGTGGTGGTTCCCTCAATTTAATGAATTATTTAAATGGTCATAATGGTGGCTAAAAAGTCCATCAAAAATGTAACATGTGACCACTTTGTCGATACCTCAACCAGAACCTTGAATTATTTAAAAAGTCCACAAATATCACGTGCATTATGTACACGAAAAGGGTGAAGTCTCTACTCATCATTGCATATGATGGTCTAATATTCAATTTTTCTAGCGAGAAAGCTTGGCATAGTGTTTCATTAAACGTCAGGTTCTTACTAGTAAGGGGATGCTTGTGTAATGTATCTAGTATACGACGCATCATTACCTTGACCTGAGTGTCCTAACTACTCATGCCATAATAAACAGTTGCTCATATTAGTTAGCTTCTAGTTAGCTCATGCCTAGCTTTAGGCTAACTTCTCCAATGTAGGCTTCAAGCCATACAGATTGGAGCTTATGCAAAGGTATTCCACTTCCTTTTCGTTAGTGGTTTCAAGGTGATAAACGTTGGCTCGAATATCCATAAATCTCAAGAATGTTCTTCTGGAACATGGAGAATATAATACCTCATTGATCATAATTCAGTACCATTTGACAACATAAACAGGACTTTGTCATGGCCCTCAATTAATTTGTATTGGTTTGATACAGTTGTCATAGGGGTATTATTTGGAAAAAAAAAATTAAATTACTTCCAATCTCAAAAGATTGTTTGTGGTAGCACTGTCCGCCAGATAACAAGGTTTCCCACACGCATATTCATAGATTTAATTCAATTGGGTCCATACATGGGAATAAGTATTTGTATTGAATTAAATCAGATTTGAGCAAAAATCAAAGAAATTTCAAAGTAGACATAAATGATCAAACATTATCCAAAATTAAAAATATATATATCCATAAATAAAAAAATGGCACAAGTGTCGATCATATCCACGTTTTTAAGGTCTCAAGCCCTGTCATGTCTAGTGGAAATTTGGAAATCAACAAGCTCGAGGGTGGTATCAGTGGGAATGTGTCTTTCAACAATGTTAGTCTCTCGAGCTTCTTATCTAACGTGATTCTCTTCAACAACTTGAGTTGATGCAAGACAGGTGTGAAACCAGTGATCCCGTCCTCCACATCTATAGCATAGGTTTGGCTAGTTTGGATTCTGGTGGCGATTGACCGAACCAAAGTTTCTCTCATTTCGTACTTTCGGGGTTGAAGGATCACAGTTCCCATCACGTGGACCTCGACGATGATTTCATTTTCCACGTGGGCCAAGGTTACCTTGATCTCGATCTTAGGGGTGTTCATTGTGTCTAGGGCAGTTACATCATGCGCCTCTACCATGACCCTGGTTTCCCTACTAGCGATTTGAATCATGGAGAGAAAAAACATGTGCTTCAGGAAACAATGTTGCTTTTGCACCATCAGGTCGGGACTGATAATTCTTTATCAGTAAATTGTTGTTCTTTTTAGCGAGTAACATGGTAGTGATCAACTCCACAAACTTGGTAAATTTTCTCTCTTTGTATAGTTGATGCAAGACGATATAATAGGTAGAAAATGTGGTGATGATTTTCTCAAGGAGGTCAGTTTCAATGAGTGGCTCCCTACAATTTTGAGAAGCGACCGGATATGACATACTTCAAAGTTGTATTCGTTTACAGATTTGAAATCCTAAATGAAGATTGTGTCAGTCATGTCTTGCTTCAAGCAAGAAGATATCCTTTTATTGATCAAATCGATCTGCAAGTAAAACCCATAGAGCTCTCAGCCTTCTTGACTAAGGTATTCATGTTAATGCCTGATCCATGTGCCTTCGGATGGGGATGAGAGCCTCAGCTTTTTGATGCTCGGAAATCTCATTGTCTTCTTGGATGTGGAGCGAATTATTTGCATAGTGAGATGAAACTTCACATCTTCAGTCCACTGGTGATAGTTTCTTCCGGAAACTTCCAACGCACCAACATTGAGTTTGTTGAGCTGTGATATTCTCTATAAGGAGTAGATAACAATATTAGTGCTTTGGGATAAGAACTTCAAGATCTATAACATGATATGATTAATTTGGAATAAGCATGTAATAGTGAATTTATGAAGGAAATTTCGGGTTCCTTATGGAACATTTGAACAATTAAGAAATATAAATAACACTACATACATTTAAACAATTAAGAAATATAAATAACACTACATAACATGTAGGAATGTTTGAAATAAATGCATTCGGGTTCCTTTTATTTAGTATTATTTTATTGTGAACTTTTGGTTCATTTAGATAAATACTAATTAACATGTAAATAATTAAATGGAACATTTGAACAATTAAGAAATATAAATAACACTACATACATTTGAACAATTAAGAAATATAAATAACACTACATAACATGTAGGAATGTTTGAAATAAATGCTTCTGACATTTGATTTATATACATAGCACGATACATCAGGCATGGGAGTTCATGTTTCATGACTCAAAGGTATAAAGAAAATGTTGTTTTTTTTCAATTTTTTTTAGCCAATCCGGCGTTGGTAAGCTGCATCGGCGAGCCGCCACCATCGAGCTACGCCGGCAAGCCGAGCTGAGTTGTCCGCGAGCAAAGCATAACTGCGTGCAAGAGTCGAGCCTAGCTGAGTCGATCGCAGGCTGAGTCGAGCCCCCTAGATGGGTTGCAGCCGAGCTAGGCCCAAGCCAAGCTCAAGCTGAGCTGAGTGGGTCTGAGTCGTGGGCTTCCAGCCTTTGGACTCTAGATTTGGACTCTCTTCTAGGCTTGGCATGCCTTCTGGGATTAGGTTGATTTGGTAGCCTTCTGGGCTTGGGTTGATTTGGTAGTCTTCTAGGCTTGTGACTTGGGGCTCTAAACGAATTTTTTCGGCCTTATGGCCTGCTGCTGGCTAGCCGAGTAACGTGATACCTAGGCATTTTTGCTAGTTTCCAACACAAGCATCCACAAACTTTGACCATTATTATAATGGTGATCATCATCATCATTCATCAAACATTATTGTATGAAATAGCCCTCACCATTTGGCGCAAAAGTCCATGGGCTTATGGGGGCCTAATAAGCCCGATGGACAAAAGTCCGGCCCAGCCCGCTATGGGTCGTCGGCCGACCCGGCCCGAGAGTTAGCGGGCTGGGCTTGGGTTTATAGTGTTCAAACCCGATAGACCCGAGCCCGATAAAGCCCGATAAGCCCAGCCCGATCCGCCCGTAATAAACCCGATCCATAAGCCAGAAAATATAAAATACATATTATTTAAAAATTAATACTCAACTCATTCTTAATACTAATATTTCAACCCAAACCCAAATCTCAGCCCCAAGCCCACCTAATTTATTTTAAAAAGCCCAATACCCAATATCCAATACAAACCCTAACCACTCCTCCACCTACTTAATAGGCCCAATTTTTTTGCACCCTTGAATATTTTATTTTAACGAGACCACGTTTTTGCACCCTTGAGCATTTTTTTTCATTATTAATATTTTTTTTCATGCATATATTTTTTTGTAACTTTAAAATTTGAGACAAAGTTTATTACAAAAGCTCACGTAAACCCGATCTAAGTGGGCTTAATAGGCCTGACCCGAAAAGCCCGATATAAACCCGGCCCGATAAAAGCCCGTGGGCTCTTTTTTATGTCATTAAGCCCGCCCGGCCCGTCCCGCAAATTTAAAAATTATTTAATAAGCCCGGCCCAGCCCAATGCCGAGGGCTAGTATGAAACATATCAATTCAATTATGCCCATCATCATAATATGCATAATTAATGTATGTGTAATAACATGAACAAATTACACATTACATATCAGGTGTCCTAGAAATCATGGCCTGAAAAAAAAAATTCAGCAATCCAAACATGCCGTAAACAATCTAATAATTCATCAAGAATCAATAATTTAAATTCAATTTCAATAATCTTAGAAGAAATCATGTTTCTAGGGTTTGATTGAATAAAAAAGTAATAGGCATAAAATTGAATTTAATGGGATTAGGAAAAACAACTTGGTTGAATTAGTCCATCTCTTGAACAGTTCTCAAATCTTGAGTGGTTCGTGTTGATAACATGTTATGAAGATTTTAGGGAAAACATGAGTTTGAGAGAGAGAGAGAGAGAGAGAGAGAGAGTGAGAGAGAGATTTTGGAGTTAAAGTGAATGAGTCCATATATTATGTATTGTATTATTTAGTTAATAAAATAATAAACAATACATCCCTTATATAAACGAGGGAATAAAGAAAATGCACAAAGACTAAACTATCATTCTACCATTTACACGTAATAGACAATATAAAGTCGACTTATTTACAACAATGATGAGAAAAATAAAAGGAAAAAATAAATAGATAAGAATTTAAAAAAAAAATGAAACTTTAGTGCATAAGCCATATACTGATATATAAGCAGCTAGCTAGCGCATGGAAACTGGCACACATGACTGGGAGAGTAGTGTAGCGACATACGAATAAAACAAAACCAAGAGATGTCCTTGTATTTTTTAATATATCCACATAGTAGTTTTTAGTTAAAGTAAAACAATGTCAATTCCATTTATTTATTGTTAATCTCTTAAAATCTTTACACCCCAAAGACGAAGGTCATTATTATAGTGGCTAATTTGTCATCTAACTTGTCGTGCCGATCGGAGGGAAGTCGAACTATAACTAACATAATAGCTACCTGAAAAACACTTGCTAGCTAGACTATCATATGCAATGGTGTTTTCTAAAAGCGGTCTGCTTCTTCAAGCTCAGCACCACCTATACAAGGTTCTTGGACATGTAGTTAGCTCAAAGCTTGTATGTTGATGCAAGAAATGGATCAACTTAGTCCTGCCTCGCTGAGTTTCCTTCGTGATTCCTCTCGAAATATCGTGGCCTGCACAGGAAGAGGGTAAATGCAAAGGGACACCGGTGTGGTACCGGCCGAACAGTCTCTGATGCCTAAGTCAATTAAGTAGAAGGGTACTGTTGTAATTTAGACAGCGTGAGGGCAATATTGTCATTACCTTTTGGAGGGGGATGCCCTTGTATTTATAGTAGCATTGAATGTGTTTGTTGGTGTTTGTCAATGTGGGATAAATGTTGCTGCCCCTAGGAGCTGACAGGTGTCTTGTGGTGGTCCCGGATAGCATTTATGACTTGTCAGTAAGCCTGGCCGACCATATTTGGTCTTCCTAAGTCGTTCCTGGCTTTGTTGGCATGATCTGAGGCTTGCCTGGGGCTGGTAAAGCGGGGACAGGTCAGATCAGTTTGGACCTTTGAATAGGCCGATCGGTTTGGGTATGAACAGAAGTCCCCCAAGTCATTGACTGAGGTGGATTGCCTCGGTTGAGGGCTTGTATTGTGATTTTCGGCCTGTTTTGGTGCCAAGTATGCCAGTCTCCAGTCCCCCAAGCCCTTAAAGGAGGAAAAAAGCTGAATGAGTGGAGGTTAAAATCTAGTATTGGACGGGTTGTAAGTGGGTGGCCGATCGGCCTAGGGGGTATCCTGAAGGCCGATCACCTTGGTCGGTCAGCTTGCACGGGATTCCGCACGATGAGGTGACCGATCGGCCTAGGAAGTAACCTGAAGGCCGATCACATGTCACTTGGGTGCCAAGGTGAAGGATGTCACCTTGGTTGGTCAGCTTGCGCGGGACCTCACATGATGAGGTGACCGATCGGCCTATGAGGTAACCTGAAGGCCGATCACATGTCACTTGGGTGCCAAGGTGAAGGATGCCACCTTGGTCGGTCAGCTTGCGCGGGACCTCACACGATGAGGTGACCGATCGGCCTAGGAGTTAACCTGAAGGCCGATCACATGTCACTTGGGTGCCTAGGTGAAGGATGTCACCTTGGTCGGTCAGCTTGCGCGGGACCTCACACGATGAGGTGACCGATCGGCCTAGGAGGTAACCTGAAGGCCGATCACATGTCACTTGGGTGCCAAGGTGAAGGATGTCACCTTGGTCGGTCAGCTTGCGCGGGACCTCACACGATGAGGTGAACGATCGGCCTAGGAGTTAACCTGAAGGTCGATCACATGTCACTTGGGTGCCTAGGTGAAGGATGTCACCTTGGTCGGTCAGCTTGCTCGGGACGTCACACGATGAGGTGACCGATCGGCCTAGGAGGTAACCTGAAGGCCGATCACGTGTCACTTGGGTGCCAAGGTGAAGGATGTCACCTTGGTCGGTCAGCTTGCGCGGGACCTCACACGATGAGGTGACCGATCGGCCTAGGAGTTAACCTGAAGGCCGATCACATGTCACTTGGGTGCCTAGGTGAAGGATGTCACCTTGGTCAGTTAGCTTGCGCGGGACCTCACACGATGAGGTGACCGATCGGCCTAGGAGGTAACCTGAAGGCCGATCATATGTCACTTGGGTGACAAGGTGAAGGATGTCACCTTGAGTGTGTAGTGCGTTTGTAAATGCGCGTGCAAATGGAGGTGACCCTTCCGCTGATCGAGGTCGAAGTGACGGTTGGGCTGGCCGACCATGGTTATAACGGCTATTTTTTTAACCATGGTTAGAATTTGATAGTATAAAAGGCTTGGAGCCAATTTCATTTTTTACTTTTGCATCCAAGTGAATTGTGAGTGTTGGTGAGAGGAAATTACAAAGGCGATTTCCGGTGAAGCAAGGCGATTTCCGATCAAGATTCACGGCGGTGCTCACGGTGACTTTCAAGTAAAAACACGATACGTAAATTTTGACCTTGTAATTTGGATTCAAAGTTTGTTTGTTGGCAAGAACGTGGGATGAACACATATGCATGCTTGTCCTGTAGTTTCTAGATTCCATAGGTCTGTCAGGAAGGAGAGTCGCGTTGTTTTCCGTTCCTAGGAGTCTTTTTTGTACTTGTAGAAAGTGTCTGAAGATTCTCAAGGCACGGACGCCCGGTCTGGAAATGCCTTCGAGGATGATTCAACGGCCTCGGCCGCTTCGGACACAAGGTTAAGGACGAGTGGGTCGGCTTCAACTTCAGGGACATCTCGACCAGAGGTGAATCCGAGGTCGCAGGCTGAGAAGGAGAGAGATCTAGAGGATGAGCTTGAGAAAGCTTTTTCCCAGATGCCAGACGAGGCTGTTTCGGCCATTGGTGAGGCCAAACAGGTGATTGTTGATGTAGACTCGGTTGGTCAGACCGATGTTTTTGAAGGCATACCACTTGTGTCAGGTCGATCGAGAGAGAAAGAAATAGTGGGGACAAGCGATCAAGATGCAACATCCAGGCCGATGTTCATTGAGATTGACGTGGATGAAGCATTTAAGCAGGTGACCGTTGCAACGTCCGTGTACCACATTGATCGTCAGCTAAGTACGATCCAATGGGATGACATTCAGGCTTACCGAGAGGCGTTTCACGTGCCCGATTCGGTGGTGATGAGGCTAATCGGGGATAGGGACATGCCGAGTGATCCTCCGGAGCCCTGGACGACTTTCCACCCAGATGTCTTCACGCATGGAGTCGTCCTGCCCCTCCATCCATGGGTGCAAAGGATGGTTGCCCAGGTTGGAATAGCCATCGGTCAAATCAACCCCAACACCTGGATTTCCCTACAGATGTGTACACGGCCTTCAAGTTGGCTGGGAAAGGAGAGCCGTCCTGGGGCCACATAAAGTACCTTTACCAGTTCCGAAGGGATAAAACGGGGTGGATTTACGTGGAAAGAGGAAGGGACCATCTGGTGTTCCTGTGTCTTCCCCCGTCGTCATCGAGATTGACGATGCGGCCGAACAGAGGAGGAAGTTTGTGGCCGAGGCTCGCCTCAAAAGGAAAAAGAAGCTGGCGGAGAGGAAGGAGACCATGGAAGATGAGGAGCCGGCCGAGAAAAAGCGACAGAAAAGGCAGACCGAGGTGAAGACCCTTGAACAGGTGAGGAACATGGTCGTGCCCTCGCAGACATCCCTGTTGGCTGGCCGACAGGTGCCGAAGAAGCTGAAAAGGCCGAGGCTGGACTCGTCGATCAAGTCATATTTTGTGAACGCAGAGGGGGAGCCTGACTTGGTCAGGACGACTGAGGTGGACAATAGCTCGTGGCATCTGAGCACGGCCTTCCACCCCTCGCAGCTGGGCTTCATGAACACAGTGGTCCAGGGGTCCCAATATGAGTTGGGTGAAATAGCAGAAGTTCAGCCGAGGGAATTTGCCGACCGTTGTGACAAGACCATGCGGCTTGGCTATCACGTAATTTTCTGTTCCTGTATGTGCTTTTGTGTTGTTTTTTTTTTTTGTTTGTTTTGGACTAACTCGGCCTGTGGTTTGTACAGTTTCTTGGTGAAGTGTTCTCAACCTTCCGTCACGCGAGCAACATCAGGCAACAAGCCTTGGATATGAAGCGGGACGTTGAAGGAAGGGAGCACGTCTTGGCCGACAATCAAAAGCTGTTCAACTACGCGCTCGAGGCCAAGGCGGAGCTGGAGCTGAAGATAAAAGCCATGGAGGTGGAAGCAGCCGCAAAGGCCGAGGAAGCAGGGTGGATTCAGGCCGAGCAGGTCGAGGCGAAAGCTAGGCTGGCTGAGTAGGAGTCGGCTAATGCGAGGCTAGCCGAGCAGTTGATCTCGGCCAAGAGGGTTGGGATAGAGGAGTACAAGGCTTCCCAGGAATGTGAGAAGACCTTCATGAAATTTGGGGCTTCCCTGGAGGATGGCTTTTACAAGAAGCTGCTTCTTTCCAACCCAGGGGTGACGATTGCCTTCCCCTGGCTCAAGTCTCCGCCGAGGGTTGAGGATTACCTGGACGACAATGAGAATCCTCTGCCCGATGACGAGGAGGAGGACCTGGAGTCTGATGAGCTGGCCGACCATGCTGAAGCCGAGAAGGTTGACGAGCCACACACTCAGGATGAAGAAACGACTGAGTTGGGTGGCGACGGTCAGTAGTGTCGGTTTCTTTCCAAATTTCGATGTAATTCGGCCTAGGCCTATGTAATCTGACCTTTGTTGGAATAAATTGTGTTTGGTAATTGATGTGTGCTGGTATAAATATGAGTTTTAATTTGAAATAAGTACCAAGTGTATCGGACTAAGACCGGAAAGTATAGGAACTTTAATCAGTGTATCGGCCATTGGTGACTTGGGTAGCATATGGAAAGGAAAATAACAAAATTTAACCCATAATAGGAACATAGACCGAGAAAGTATGCCTTGAGAAGGTTTGCAAGGAAATAAAACTGAATAGATCACTTGGTGAATTTCATTCATAGATCAGTCTGGGGATGCCAGATCATGTGTACAAAAGTGGTCGTGGGCCGTGCGCCGTGCGGCGTTTTACAACAACTTATCTGTAGTAGTACTTGAGATTGTCCATGTTCCAGGGATGTCGAAGTGTCTTCCCTTCAGAAGTTTGGAGCTCGTAATACCCCTCTCGGCAGACTCTTGCCACGGTATATGGTCCTTCCCAGTTTGGGGCAAAAGTGCCTGCTGCTTTGTCCCTAGTGCCAAGGTTGACCTTGCGGAGGACCAGGGGCTCATCATGGAAGTGAGGGGTCCAGACGGCAGGTGAGGGGTCTGGGCGTGCCGCTGACACTTGTCGCATTGCTGTGTGAGGGCGGTGGCATCTGGGAGCATCGTTGGCCAAAAGTATCCCTGTCGGAATGCCTTGTGTGCCAAAGTGCATGCGCCCGACTGGTCCCCGCATATGCCCTCGTGCATTTCCCGTAGAACGTAGTCTCCTAGTTCTAGTGTGAGGCACTTTAGGAGCGGGGTGGTGAATCCTCGCTTATATAGGTGGTCATGCTAAATTGTGTAGCGCGTGGCCTGCCTTCTGATTCTCTTAGCCTCCAGCCTGTTCTCCGGGAGAGAGCCATCCTGCAGGTAGGCCTTGATGGTGTCCATCCATGTCGGGCTGGTGTTGATGGTGCACACAGGGTTTGGTCTGGTGCTAGGCCTGTGTTGGACTTCCACTAAAACTTGTCTCCCTTCCTTATCATCCAGTGAGGATGCCAGTCAAGCCAGGGCATCGGCATGGCTGTTCTCCAATCGCGGGATCTTAGCAACCTCAAAGTTTGTGAACGACCTAAGGAGTTGCCTGGCGAGGGCCAAGTAAAGAGCCATGGACGCGTCCTTGGCCTCGAAATTGTCGTTGAACTGGCTGACGACCAGTTGGGAGTCACTGAAAATGCGTAGTTGCTGGGCCTCCATATCTCTGGCGAGACGTAGGCCAGCCAGTAGAGCCTCGTACTCCGCCTCATTGTTGGATGCTCAGAAGCTAAACCTTAGAGCGTACTCTAGCTTGACCTGGTCGGGGGATGTAAGGACCAAGCCTGCACCCGATCCGTTGTGGCAGGTTGAACCGTCAACGTACAGTGTCCAACACGGCCGTGTGGGGTCGATGTTAGAGGTAGACTTCCCTGCTTCTTCCCTGGCAGGAAGATCCTGCTCAGTAGTACTCTCAGGTGGCATGCATTGGGTGGGTTGGTAGGAGTAGTCAGCGATGAAGTCAGCCACTTCTTGTCCTTTCTCTGCAGTTTTTGCCACATAGTTAATGTCGAACTCGCTGAGCTCGATTGCCCACTTGATTAGTCTGAACGAGGTGTCAAGTTTCTGGAGGACCTGCCGGAGAGGTTTATTAGTGACGACTCTGATTTCGTGTGCCTGAAAGTATGGGCGCAATCGTCGTGCAGTTACCACCAGTGCAAGTGTCAGCTTCTCCAAGTCGGGGTATCGTGTTTCTGCATCTTGCAAAGCTTTGCTAACGTAGTAGACCGGATTCTGAGCCCATGCCCTCCGGGTGACGAGGACCGAGCTAACTGCGGAGGTCGATACTGATAGGTAAAGGAAAAGATGTTCCCCCATCTCTAGTCTGGTTAGGAGCGGTGCGCTGCTCATGTACTGCTTGAGCTCCACGAATGCCTTGTTGCATTCCTCTGTCCAGTTGATATTTTTTCCCTTGCCTTTCAGTGCCTTGAAGAAAGGGGTGCACTTATCCGTTGCCTTGGATATGAATATGGTGAGGGCCGCTACTCGTCCTGTGAGGCTCTAGATGTCCTTGTGTGTTTGAGGGGGTTGCATGTCCATGATAGCCTTGATTTTTTCAGGGTTGGCCTCGATTCCTCGCTGACTGATCATGTACCCTAGAAACTTGCCCGCGCCCGCGCCGAAAACACACTTGGCAGGGTTGAGGCGCATTTGGTAGTGTTTGAGGACTTTAAACATTATGGCCAGGTTGGGGACATGCTCGTCTGCCGTCCTGCTTTTGACAAGCATGTCGTCCACATATACCTCCGTGGTTCTGGTCGGTAAACGTGAAGTTGACCAGGCGCTGATAGGTCGGCCCCATGTTCTTCAGGCCGAAGGGCATGACATTGTAACAGTAGACTCCCAAATTGGTCCGGAAGCTCATGTGGATCTGGTCTTCCGAATTCATCAGGATCTGATTATAGCCAGAATAGGCGTCCATGAAACTGAGCAGCTCGTGCCCGGCTATTGCGTCTACCAGCATGTCGATTTTGGGAAGTGGAAAGTTGTCCTTTGGGCATGCCTTGTTTAAATCCGTGAAATCAATACACATTCGCCATAGTCCCGTAGGTTTCTTGACTAGGACCACATTGGCGACCCATGCAGCGTATATGGCCTTCCGGACGAAGTGGATCGTACTGAGCTTCGTGATCTCAGCCTGCATGGCCAGTTGCCTCTCCACGTCATAGCTTTGTTGTTTCTGCGTGACCGGTCTGAAGGAGGGGTCGATGGTGAGCCGGTGGCAGATTACATCGGTGGAAATGTCGGGCATGTCTGCGTAGGACCATGCAAACACCTCAGCATTGTCCTGAAGGAACTTGATGAGGGCGGAGCGGATGGTGGGACTGAGTTTCAAGCCTATTCGAACCTGGCGGTCTTTGTACTCATCGGAAAGAGGGATTGTCTCTGTCTCTTCCACCGGTTCTGCATGGGGCGTGTGAGCTAAGTCGCGGGGGTCTTCCGGGGGGCTGCCCATGAGTTCTTCCACGTATCTTGGGTCCACGGGGTCGTCCCCTAGTGCCGATTCTGTGACCGAGAGCGTCTCCGTCACCTCGGGCAGGCGCTGGTTTGTTTTGGTGAGAGAAGTGGCATAACATGTCCGGGCTGAGAGCTAGTCTCCCTGCACCTGGCCCTATCCCAAAGGTGTTGGGAATTTCATCAGCAGGAGGTGGGTGGATACGATGGCTCTCATCTGGTTGAGCTGGCCCCGACCAAGGATCGCGTTGTAGGCTGTCGGGCAATCGACCACGAGGAAAATGGTCAGTGTGGTGGTGGTGAGGGGCTCGGAGCCCATGGTGATCGGTAGAGTGATAATCCCCCTGGGGAGGACGGAATCTCCTGAAAAGCCAAGAAGAGGCGTGACCTTGCGGTCTAATTCCTTCTCGTTCAAGCCCATTCTTTGAAAAGCGTCCCAAAAGAGTACGTTGACTGAACTTCCTGTATCGACTAGAATGCGGCCTACGTCGCAGTTCGATATTAACGCCCGGACGATGAGGGGATCATCGTGTGGAAACACGATGCCTCGCTCCTCCTCCTCTGAGAAGCTGATAGTTGTCCATCCGGCCTTTGCAACCTTGCCGGGTCGGCTGGCGCCAATACTGAGTACTTGGTTGGATTGCAAAGCCCTGTTGAAGTTCTTCCTAGCCCGATTGGAGGTGATAGGGGAGGACAAAGTTGGGCCTCCACTGATGGTGTTGATTTGAAGGAGCGCCGGGGTGGCCTGTGCTCGGGTCACAAATTGGTCGAGTCTACCATCGCGGACTAGCTGTTCAACTATGTCCTTGAAGGCGATGCATTCTTCAATGGTATGTCCATTGTACTTGTGGTACTGGAAAAAGGCCTCCTTGTTGACGACAGGTCGGTAGTTTGGGTTTCTTGGCTTGGGCTTCGGGATCATCTCCTCCACACTCAATAAGACATTGTCGAGTGTCGTATTTAGAATCGTGTATGTCCCGAACCGGCGCCTGGGGCCTGCGCCCTCTGCTACCAATCCCCTGCCTTCTTGGGGGTTCCCGGGGTGGAAGTCGCGGTTGTTGCGGCCTGACCGCCCCCGCTTCTCCTGACTGCGAGAATCAAAGTGAAGCTTCCTCTTCCCTGTTTCGGAACGATTGTCACCGTGCCTATTGGGGTCTGGTTGAGCTTTTCCCGAATTTGTGGATGGGGGTTGGGCTGAGTGTTTCTGCTCTCCTTTGGAGAAGTGTGGAAGAACTCGGCCTTTGCATGGATGCTGGCCCTCCTCATCAGTTCGGCGTAGCTTCCCCATTCTTCCGTATGGGCCGCATATTTGAAAGGAGACTCCTTGAGACCGCTCCGAAAGGCATTGAATGCGGCCTTGTCATCTGTATCCTGGCAGCGGGAGTACTCCAAACTAAACCTTGCGGCATATTTTTGGAGGGTCTCATCCTCCCTCTGCCTGATGGAGAATAGATCGTCTGTAGATACGAGCCTGATAGTTTGGATCATGAACTGACTCAAGAACGTAGAATGTAGATCCTCAAGTGAATCGATCGTGCCTGGTGGCAGACGGTAGAACCAGTTCAGGGCCGCATCGGTGAGGGTGGAGCTGAAAATGAGGCACTGTTCGTCTTCCGAGGCATCGCGGTATGCCAAAGCAGAAGTGTAGTTGTTCCAGTGGGTGTTGGGGTCTCCTTTCCCGGTGTACAGGGCAATCATGAGGGGCTTGACCCCAGTCTTGTGACAGGAGCGGAGGAGTCTTTCTGAGAAAGGGCCAGGGTTTGCCTTCTTCAAGGCTGGCGCCTTGCTTCTATCTTCCTTTGCCTCCAAGGCACGTACTCTTTTCAAGAGGGCCTCGATTTCTGCTCTCTGATCGCTAGGCAGTTGGGTAGAAGTCTCATTCGGCCGTCAGCTCCTGTCCTGGCGGCCCTTTGTTTCTCTGCCTTGGGAGTAACTACCTGCCGTTGAATATGTCTCGTCCTGCTGGTGCTCCCGCGAGTGGGTTTCGCCCTTCCGGGTTGTCTGGCAACCTCTGTCCCTTGGCCCGTGGTCCGGGTGTCCGGCGGCGACCTGACGGTCGGTTGAGTTGTGGTGTCGTACCGATGAGGTCCTCTCATCTGACGTTTCGTAGGAGAGCCTAGCCGGTACGACTTGGCGTTCTTCCAGCAGCTGTCGGGCATCCAGGTAGATCATAGTTCCCGAGGGTCCTGCCTTCGTTGGCTGGATGAGAAGTCGACCAGAAGAGGCAGGGTTCGGCCTTTGCTATCTTCTTGGCTGGTCTGATGACCTCTCGATTACAATGTTCGCAGCACATGGCCTGTCGGCCTGTCTCTCCTCGGCCTGTGAGCGGTCGACCAGTTCCTTTCCCGGTTGGCCCTCACGTTGGGACATTTTTACGAGGACAAGTGTACTCGTGTACTGCTCCGTTAGGAGTTGGTTCTTCGCATCGATTTTGGCATTGTGGGCCTTCAGCGAAGCCACTTCGCGCATCAAGTCGTCCAGAGTCTGCCGGTAGGCATCTGGGACTCTCCCAGTTGTGTTTCCCCGAGTTAAGGGGGTGTGATTGATCTCTCCTTCGTCTCGTTTGTCTGACATGGCCTTGGGCAAGATTCGGGACGGCTGATCTGGTGAGTGAGAGCGTGGGCTGTTGTTTCAGGTTCCCACAAACGGCGCCAATCTGTTGATGCAAGAAATGGATCAACTTAGTCCTGCCTCGCTGAGTTTCCTTCGTGATTCCTCTCAAAATATCGTGGCCTGCACAGGAAGAGGGTAAATGCAAAGGGACACCGGTGTGGTGCCAGCCGAACAGTCTCTGATGCCTAAGTCAGTTAAGTAGGAGGGTACTGTTGTAATTTAAACAGCATGAGGGCAAGATTGTCATTACCTTTTGGAGGGGGATGCCCTTGTATTTATAGTAGCATTGAATGTGTTTGTTGGTGTTTATCAATGTGGGATAAATGTTGCTGCCCCTAGGAGCTGACAGGTGTCTTGTGGTGGTCCCGGATAGCATTTATGACTTGTCAGTAAGCCTGGCCGACCAGATTTGGTCTTCCTAGGTCATTCCTGGATTTTTTGGCATGATCTGAGGCTTGCCTGGGGCTGGTAAAGCGGGGACAGGTCAGATCAGTTTGGACCTTTGACCAGGCCGACCGATTTGGGTATGAACATTGTACATCATACGAGCGAGTGTAGCACACCAATGTGAAGCAGTCTAATATCACTTTAGGTATAAGCAAGCAAATGCTCCTTACAACTGGATTGCACAAGATTATATTTGAAAGATGGTATCTTGGTACTTCATCAATAGGAGATAAACAAAGATATGAACTCATACTGGATATGACCAGATTCCCCCTAGAGGGACTGAAGCCTGGACATTCTTCAAACCCAATGACATTGTGTTGCGAAAAAACGTACCTTCATATATGATATGGTGATAAACAATCTTTCTTAGCCTAGATCCAGTTATGTTAAGAGGAGATTTATACAAATGCTTCTGGAACAAGCGGAGTAAAGATGTTTAAAGCATTGGGAAAACCAATCTCATTAGGGAAATCTAGATGAAAAGGAAAATTCATGTGAATCTTGAGCCAACCATCTTATAATTGCCCTTACATTTTCTTCATTAGAACACAGGTTTGGAACTAAGACTAAAGGTATACTATATGACTAGGCTTGTTAAACCTATATAGCATATTATAGCATTCTATTTCATTTTTGCAATTTCTCTTAGGCAGTATTGCCAAACTGTAATCAATGTTGGTGAGGACAGATAGAGTTATTGCTACTTTTTTCCCCCAACATCGTAGAGAATGTTCTACTTGGGCTTGATGCTCATTTGCTCATTCACTTGTCTGAATTATAGGAACAAACTGATCTAGTGAAGACGAGAAGAAAAAATGTTAATATAGTTTAAGATGGAACAACATGTGAAATCCTAATTTCCATTACAAGTGGATGACATAAGTTAGCTTAAACTTTCATTTGTTCTTTCCCAAAAAGGGGTGTGACTTGAAATTTTTTGAATCCTTTGAATATTTTTTACTGAATGGAACCCAAGTCATGAAGGTTTTCACCCCTAAAAGGAGAAGTTCCCTAGTTTCTTCGAACTTCCTGCATCTAATCTCCACTCATTCTACCTTTTTTCTTACCGAATTTATATAAAAATTATCATGAAATAGTAAGAATATTATGCTTTTAAGCGAAGGCTTCCCAAATCTTTAGAGTTGCAGTTGGCAAGAAATAGGACATCGTGGATGTCTTGATGAGGCTTCTAGATATAACTAATACTATTCTGAGGAGGATCGAGACCTCAATGATCCCTTCCTCTCCCTAACGATTGAGCAAATTTTACCTAAATGCATGCATCAGATTCTAATAGAGGACATCAAGCCTAATTGTGAAGATCAAGAGAAGAAAACTTTCACTTCCGTTTTTGTTATCTTTTCTTATAGGAGGACGTCATTCGGATTGTATAATGCTCCAACAACTTTTCAATGGTACATGACAACAATCATCTCAAACATGTTAGGAAAAGGTCAATTCTTAGAGATTGAAGCCATTATATGAAGGAATAGACCCCAACATTTAAGTTAGCTCAGATGTGATTTCTTTCCTCATCCATGATCCCATTTTTCTACCTCTCTTAGATCTTAATTTTCTGGGGAAAACGTTAACTAAGGTGCTTGTTGGGAGGCAACCCAACCAGATTTTGTCATTCTAAAGGTCAATTCTTAGAGATTGAAGCCATTATATGAAAGAATAGACCCCAGCATTTAAGTTAGCTCAGATGTGGTTCCTCTCCTCATCCATGATCCCATTTTTCTACCTCTCTTAGATCTTAATTTTCTGGGGAAGACGTTAACTAAGGTGCTTGTTGGGAGGCAACCCAACCAGCTTTTGTCATTCTATCACTTTTTAGCGTGTTATTTTTAGTATGTCTTTTATTCTATGCCTCCCTAGCTTGGCTATGCATTGCATTCATTCCACTTGAGCTTACATATTAAGGGACATGTTTAAGTTTCGAGTGTGGGGTTGTTAGTCCATAATAAAATCTTGACAATGGGGATGTATACACTACAAGAAAACCTCCCTTGCCTTTCCAAAGTTTGCCCGGCAAAGGGAATTTCTCCTGTAACTTAGACTTTGCCCAATGCATTCAGGGAGGCTCGTCGGAAAAACCACGAGCAGGAAACAGGGTCGTTGGAGCGAAAACGGTGAGAGGTTTGCCCAGTGAGTGGTCAAACCCCGCCGGTTAAAGTGAACTTAACAGTGAATTACGTTCGTCGAGCAAACCCTTTACGTTGACCTATGGGAGGAAAATGTTTGGCATGAAGGAATATTGGCGCCTAAACTTTGCATGTCTGGTCATTAAAGTTTTCCCGATGAAGCCTTCACTGGGCAAAGGTCTTAACTGATTAAATGCAGCCAGCATATACATTTCTTCATCTTCTTCCTCATAACTCTCTCATTACTCTCTCTCCCTCACTCTCACCTTCCATACATAATTTCATCATCATTGATTCATCACTTCATCTAAGGTTTAATGATTTTATTTATTTTGTTTATTTAAATTTTTCGATTTTTATTTTTTATTAGAAAATAAAATTGTTTTTTGTTTTAGGTAATTTTTGGTTGATTTGAAATATTACTTATAAAAGGTATGTGTGTTTCCTCTCATTTTAATTTCTCTAAAAAATTTGGATTTAATTATGTTAGAAAATTGTGATTTATTATGGAAAATTTTTAGAAAATGTTTAGAATTCTCGATATAATTGTGCTAGGGAATTGTGATTTATCCGTGAATGTTAAGTTAATCAAGTTGATTAACTTTGTGTAACAAAATTCGATGGAAAACCTTAGACCCATTTGAGAGTTAGTGAATCTCATTGATTGACTAATTCTTGAATTGTCCATTTAGTGGGACAGTTTGGCAGTGCACAACTATATTTTGTGTAGTTTTCTGTCTATGTGGTTAGGTTTAGAACATGCGAAATTCGGTTTATATCCCAAAAAACAATGAGAATGTCCCCAAAGTGCCAAAAAGTAAAAAAAAAAAAGTAAAAATACATTGAAAATTACAATTGAAAAAATTAAAAAGTGAAATGATGAGAATAGCTGATTTTTGGGATAAAATAATGGCAAAAAACCTGCCCAAAAGGGGCAGGATTGATGTAGTGAGAGTAGGGCATGGAATGGTAGGCTGCAGCTGAAAAAAAAATCATCATTTTGGTAGGTAGGCGCTGACACTGGGCGTGGGAATCAACGGGACAGGTGGGTGCAGACGGATTAGGTTTCGACAGGAGCTGGCTGGACGTGCAGGTGAGGTTCGGCTTTTGTCTGGACAAAGGGATGTCCTAATACTGGAGGTCGACACACGCACGCCGAAGTGTAGAAGCGTAATTTGGTAGATACTAGCTAACGTGATGAGCAGGATTTGGTGCATGCCTACTAACGCAATCTTGGGGTTGTCAGGTGCAGCCTCGTGGGTCTTGGCGCAAGTTTTTGGATCACCTGTGGGTCTGGGCTTTTGGAATTGGACCGCGACAAGTGGGCTGAGCTTTTGGGCCTGATTGGATTGTACCGCGTGGCTGAATTTCTGGGCTTCAGCAACTTCCCACCGAAATTCCAAGAGATTTTCGGTGGCTTTCCTAATTTCAGTCATATCCTTTTCATTAAAACTTCGATTGGGATGATTTTTTCTCCAAAATACTCAGAATTCCATGCTTTATTTATTTCTGCAAAATCACACAAAATATATTATTTTATCCAATTGTTTGGTATTTTAATATTAAAAGACAAATATAAAGGATATAAATTAGCATAAAATAAAACTTAATTAACGACCTATCAATTTCCCTCGGTCGAACTTTTGCCTCGTAGGTCACAAATTATACATCCAAGAACATGCACTATCGAATGGGATAGAGCCAAATCACTGGAGGCATAAGGAGACGAGCGGGTTTTGATATTATTTTGCCCAACTACGAGACAATATTTAATTAGTTACTTATAATGATTCTATTCTATGTAAGCAGGTATAATGGACAGAGACTGGATACAAATGTTGGATAGATCTTCTAATCAGTATTTGGATAGAATCGACAACTTCATCGCCTTTTCATGTAGTCATTGTAGTGATCTAAGGCGCATCTTATGTCTGTGCCGTAAATGTAACAACCGTTGTTGGATGTCGCTAAGTGATGTCTATTTGCATCTGGCACAGAACCAGGATCGTACATAACCACTAATTGGATCTATCATCGTGAACAAAATTTTACTAAATCAACATCGTCAATTCACGGGACCTGTGAAGACGATAGTGATTCGAATAATTGGTGTGATAATGAACAATTTGTTGAGATATGGACCGATTTTTTTCTTTCTGCATTTCATGATATGGATGATGATGCCCTTAGGTCTCAACCTGAAGAGGCAGATCTCGATTATGAGAGGTTGTTGAAAGAAGCTCAAAGTGAATTATACCCTGGTTGAAAATCCTTTTCGGTTCTAGGGGCATTTGTGGAATTAATGCATATGAAAGTTGAGTATAATCAAACAAACGAACATTTTGATCACGTGATGGACATCATCATCTGATTGCTCCTTGAAGATAACAGTCTCCCTAAATATCATTATAGCTCAAAGAAACTTGTGAAGGATCTCGATTTAGGGTATGTGAAGATTCATGCATGTAAGAACAATTGTGCATTACTTTATATTGAATTCGAGCAACTCGAAAAATGTCATGTGTGCAATAAGCCTAGGTTTTGAAAGAATAAGATTCCAAACAAGGTGTTGCACTATTTTCCACTAAAACCAAGGTTACAAAGATTCTTCATGTCATCTCACATAGCCCTTGATATAAGGTGACATAAGGATAAACGCAATGATGACGATTCACTACGGCATCTGCCAATGGAGATGTTTGGAAGGAATTTGATCAGATGTATCCCGATTTTGTCGCGAAGCCAAGAAATCTCAAATTGGGACTTGTTACTGATGGTTTTAATTCTTTTGGAAGTTTTGCAAGGCCCAATAGCACTTGGTCGATAGTTTTAGTTTTGTATAACTTACCTCTTTGGACATGCATGAAGAAAGAATTCACAATCCTCAGTACTTTGATACCGAAGCCCAAATCCCTGTGTAATTCCATTGACATTTATTTACAGCCGTCAATTGATGAGCATGTAGATTTGTGGGGAATGGTGTCTGAATTACGACAAGTGCAGTGGAGGAATGTTCACTCTACGAGCAGCAGTAATATGGACAATTAATAATTTTCCTGCTTACGATATGCTAGCGAGATGGAGCACCAAAGGCTATCTTCCTTGTCTGACATGTGGACCAGACACAACATCCTTTTGGAACGCATCAAAGGTATTTTATCTGGGCACGAGAAGATTTTCACCATGGGATCATCGATAACGTATGCAGTCTGACTCATTTGATGGTAAAACTAAGCTATAGAAACGACCAACAGAGAGGTTCGGTGATCAGATATTGGACGTCTCAAATGGCATTCCCACATTCATCACAAAGGCTCAAAACCTGTTGAATAGAAAAATTAGAATAAAAGGAGTACATTCTTTCGGTTACCGTATTGGGCGAAATTGAAAATTAGGCACATCGCGGATCCTATGCACATTGAGAAGAATGTTGTTGAATGTCTTGTAGGAACAATTTTATCTATTGAGGGCAAGTTGACAGACACAAAAAAACTCGTCTGGGTATGCAAGACATGGGCATTCGACGACATTTGTGGCCAAAAGCTGAGAATGGAAAATACATCACTACTTATCTAGGTTATACATTTACGCCAGAGAAAAAATTCCTTAAGTGGTTGTAGAGTGTGAAATTTTTCGATGGTTATGCAGGCAACATCTCCTGAAATTTTAGCACCAATAGTGGGACCCTATTTGGCATGAAAAATCATGACTACCACGTTTTGTTACAACTACTCATTCTGTTTGGAATTCATCTCTATTTAGAGCCAAAAGTTGTTGAAACAATAGTTTATTTGTCACAATTTTTCCAAATACTATATGCCAAGTCGTTAGCAAAGGTTGGCCTTGAAGCAATTAAAGAGGACATTGTCTATATCATCTGTCGGCTCGAGCAAATATTTCCACCAGCATTTTTTGATGTAATGGTACACCTACCCACATCTTCTAGACAAGGCAATGCTAGCTAGCACGGTTCATTATGGTTGGATGTACCCAATCGAAAGGTATAAAATATTCCAAATACTGGTACTATTTCCTTAATATACTGTGTATATATGAATCGTTTTGTATATTTCGTTGCAAAATGTTAGGTACCTACAAGCAGTGCGTCCACAAAAAGACACGTCCTAAAGGGTCTATAGTGGAGGCATACATTGCAAAAGTATCCCTTACATTTTGCATAATGTACCTTCGAAATGTTGGAACTTTTTTCAATAGGGTCCCGCGCAACGACGATGGTGGTCAATGTTTGGAGACCCTATTTGCCCAACCTGCAAAATCGTTTGGCAATGGTTCAGTCTCAAAGCCCTTTATTGATAGTGACATGACAGTGGCTTATTGATTCATTTTGAACAACTGTGATGAAGTCTGACCTTTCGACGGCCAACACGAGGCATTGATGAAGGCCCAATATCCTTATAATTAGGAAGAAATGGACAAACAATCATTTCCACATTGCCTTTCGACACATGTAAGTAAAATATTGTATTAAATTATTTTTTAAATGAACCGACTAACATTTTGTGTTTTCATACTAGATGGCATAGCTAAGGGCTGACAACTCGCCAAAGTTTTGTAAAGAATTGATGTAGGTTGCAATTGGCCTATTTTGAGGAGAAACATATGCTGGTTGTCACGTTAATAGAGTTAAATTCATGTGCGCAGAACGAAATGACAAGTTTCCTAATCAAAATAGTGGGGTTGTCGGGGATGGAGTAAATGTTGATATGGGGTTTTACAGTAAATTATTAAGTGGGGTAAAGCTGTTTTATGCGGACCGCAAGGTAGTGTCTTGTTCAAGTGTTATATTTTCGATATAAACCCAGGTATCCCAAGCAGGATCATTAAAAATTATTTATGTACCTCTATCAACACAGACAACCGGTGGTTTAAGAGTGATCCATACATCCTAGCTAGTACAACGAAACAAGTCTTACGTTGATGGTCCAAAAGCTGGTAGTGGTTGAAAAGTAGTTGAGATGGTGAAGCATAGAAACAGATGGGACTTGGATGACCGGGACCATGAAGATGGTGGTGAAATAGAATGACGAAGTTGTTTACCAGGAGGATTCCTCTCAACCCGTCATAAATGTGGAAGGAGTACGCACCGACGACCTCACCCTGCTAGTTGCGATTGATGGCATTTTTATTAATCTCGGTACCTTAGAACCAATTGAAAGTGATGATGAGAAAACAACTAGTACACATAGCTAGGATGACGAGGGTGATTAGGAGGGGGATATTGAAACAGATATTGATTAACAGTTGTTCGTAAAAACTTTCAATTTATATGTCACATATTTTATATTCTATTTGCCATTATTATTTTGTTTTTTATTATAGATTTAATATTTATATAATAATGTCAATTATATGTATTTTTGTTAATAGAAAAATATATAATTGAGCTTGCTCGGCGAACGTTCGTTGAGCAAGAGCAATCATGTCTGGCAAACAAATAACATTCGCCGAGCAAGGAATAATTCTAAGTTTTTTTTTTGCTTTTGTTGTTAATAAGTTAATGTTAATCATATATGTTAACATGTATAATATAATATATTAATATATATCAATATATAATTATATATGTTAATATATTATTATATATGTTAATATATTATTATATATGTTAATATATTATTATATATGTTAATATATAATTTAATATAAATATATTAATGTTAATTATACGTATTTTTGTTAATAGAAAACATATAATTGAGTTTTTCCGGTGAACCTCTGTCGAGCAAGAGCACTCATGCCCGCGAATAAACAACATCTGCCAAGCAAGGTGAACATTTATGATTTAATATAAATATAAATATTATTATAATATATATTAATATATATAATATATTCATATATTTCTATAATAAGTTATATTATTATATAGTTTAATATAAATATATTAATGTTAATCTTCCCTGCGAACCTCCGTCGAGCCAGACCTTACAAGCCTGGCGAATTACCCTAATTCACCGAGCAAGGTAAACAGATTTTTTATTAGCAAATTTAGAAGTCTCGATATTAGGTAACGGTACGAAATGAATCGAGGGTAACAAAACATTCTTTGTTGATCCAACGACATTAAGTGCTTGAAACATCACGATTTTCGACGGGTAAGGTCTAGGCATGTCGTATCATAAACTAAACGGTCAAATTTTTCAAATTCACTCGTTCTCATATCAATCGAACAAAAAAAATCTAACCATCTACATTAATGAGCAACACTCATAGATCATCTCAGAAAAGAAAAAAAAATTAAAGAATTTGAAAGTCCCGAGATTAGATAATGATGCGCAACGAATCGACGGTAGCAAAAAAAATTTTATCCAGTGACTTTAAGTCCTCGAAACATCACAATTTTTTATGGGTGAGGTCTAGGCACGTCATATCACAAACTGAACAGTCAAATTTTTCAAACTCACTCATTCGCATATCAATCAAACAAAAAAACGAAATGACTATCGATGCTTCCTTCAAAAGTTTCTATGTGTTGATGAATTTGGTGGTTTTACGATTTTCTATGATTTTCTTTCATGGTTCGATTGATCCAACCGTCCGCATTAATGAGCAACACTCATAAATCATCTCCGCAAAAAAATTAGCGAATTTGAAAGTCCCCAGATTAGGTAATGGTGTGCAACGAATCGACGGTAACAAAACTTTTTTTTATCCAATGACTTTAAGTCCTCAAACCATCACAATTTTCGACGGGTGAGGTCGAGGCACGTCGTATCAGAAATTGAGCAGTCGAATTTTTCAAATTTTGAAGCATCCTGCACTGTACCACTATAGTAGGTGACATGGGTAGTCCTTACGAAAGTTCCTACAAGAAAAACAAGTGGCCAAGCAAGAACGTGCAGATCAACAACTCTATCCACCAATTAGCTGAATAGAAGCCTACTAAATTGTGCTGATCTCTACGATCGGAAACCTCCTCAACCAACTCTACTACGACCATGTGTAAATCCCCAAAGATCCCAAGTTAAAGCTATCCTTCATTTTCAGACCCGAAGGTCCAAAAGCTAGATAATCCCAACGTTAACCAAACTCTCCAGACTACTATCTAACCGGCAACCTTCGCTCAACCCTGGTGACAGTACCCAACAAGTTAATGAGAGAAGCATATGATCAGGCTTTCATTGAAATTCGCCTGCTACCCACACTAGTGCAAACATAACAAATTATGGAATCTCTGCTCATACTGATTAGTCGTCAAATCCGCCTGCTAAAATCACAAAACTACACCTCTCTGGCGTTCTAGTAGAAACGAGGATAAATGATAAGCCTTGATTTAAGCATCATTTTATACCCTTTATACTTATCGTTTAATGTTTAAATACCAAACAATTGTAGAATATAATATATTTTGTGAGAAATGTGCAGAATTGGATAGATCTTGGAAATACGAGAATTTAGGCGAAAGAATCACCTCAATCGAAGTTATATTGAAGAAGTTATGATTGAATGAAAGGAAGCCACCAAAAACTACTCAAGAATTCGGTAGGGACCTACCGAATCCACAAAGACAACTCAAAGAATAGTATCGGCCCGCGCCTACCGAATTCTGATTTACACTTCGGCGCACGCCTTCTGAACTCCCAGAATAAGTGTCGACGCGCGCGTTTTGAGCATCTTCTTCCCGTTTCGGCCACCTTCCACCGAATCTCCTTTTTGTCGTCCAGCGACTAGGACCTGTGTTGACTGCGCGTTGACTAGTTCCTTTCCGCCGAGTTTGACCACCTGTATTGGTGGCTAACCACCGGTTTTGGTGGCTGACCACCGAAACGTCTCCAGAGGCTTTAAATTTGAGTTTTAGGTTATATTTTGGGATAATTCCAACTTACTTTAACACTTATTCTTCATATTCTATAAGGATTTCAATTCTATTTCCTTTTGTTTTATTATTTTCACCCCTTTTACTTGTAGGAACGGTTTTTAATTAGTTTTCTTATATATTTAGGAAACCTTTTCCTTTTAGAATTAAATTGTAAACTCATATTTATTTGGTGATTAATTTTCTCTTATTAATAGAGAGGCTTAGGTTATTTGTAAAAGGTCGGCAATTTTTGTACCAAAGTTCTACTTAACCAAATTTCCCTTTTCATCAATTCAAGATTTCCTTAGCAAAATCCAATCACACCATATTCCATCATAAACACCTTCACCTGTGACATACAGGCAATTTTCGAGTGTCTCACCAAGGAGTGTCGAGCCACTTAGCATCCGTAGGGTAATTTCCAAGGAGAAAAAGTGTACCACCACCTCTTTACCCTGTGATTGTCTTTTGTTATTGAATGATTATTTTGTTGGATTGATCTTTAATATAATTATGGTTTTATATCTTATATGAGTTTTAATAATCTTCCATGTGTTCCAATATCTTAGTTTTTGTTATACTTGTATGTTGTGCTTAATGCTTGATTAGATGTAGGGCAATTTCCAAGTCTAGATCATTGAAAATTTGTAAGGCAATTCCGAGCACGTACTTGAGATAATATACTTGTATTTCATAGAATTCAGATGAGGGAATTTGTGCCCATGCGCCTACACACACTTGCTCAATGCTGACATCACTGCTAACGTCACTGTTGATGTCATCTGATGATGTCAACCCTAGCTGACGTCACTCATGACATTGTCTGTTGACGTTAGCCTAACACCTGGCAGCTCTGACAACGCGGACAACATGCCACATGGCACACCTTGATTGGTGCCATGTGTCACCCTTTGACACGTGCCACGTGTACTATCACATCAGCTCTGACAATCTGACAACTCCCTGACACGTTACCATGTGGTACCACCTCACTGTTCCACGTGGTATGACACAACTAACGTGGACCACCACAATAGCTCTGGCATCTTTGACATACTGCCACGCGGCACCAACTCATTGGCCCACGTGGTCTGACATCGCTGACGTGGAATTACCACATCAACTGCCATATCACCTGACACCTCCTGACAACTAGTCATGTGTCACCAACCAGCCACGGCCACGTGGCCTGACATGATGACATGGCTTGTCACATCATCTTCGTCAATCCTCAGACGGGTCGACCTATTTTACTGTAACAGTTCATTCGACCCCGCGACTCTACCTGACTAGTTCTTCCTCATCTGGATTCGAGGTTAAGTTCCTCATCATGTTCTTTTATTTTCCTACTCCTTCATCCTTCTATTTCTCTATTTCTCAGTGTTCCCCTTGAGGTTAGATCAATTGAATCCTTTTTAGTTTCCTGCTCAAAGAAGAACATGTGACAACACAAAATTCATACATTTATAGGCCAGCAATCAGTCTCGAATGGTGACAGGTGTCACCACTTTACAAAAACCTGATGACTCGCCTAAATCAACCAATGACCATTTTGCCCTTTGGGATTCAAATTACAAAAATTCCCTTGTCATTCTTATGCCTGTAACTATCACGTCTGAACTCCAATTTCGGCGTGCCACCTGTCTACAACCTCAGGTTTCTGATACCTACACAACGGTCCTCATAAGATGTGAAAAAAGTATTCGAAATGAAAAGTCAACTTTTGACCACCAGAAACCAAGGGTAAAAATCATATTTTCCCTCTAAAATTTCCAAATTTCCCTTTTTCGAATTTCCAAGTCATCACAACCTACCCCCACTTAAGGAATTTCATCCCCGATAATCAAATGTATCCCTCCAACAACCATGGAGACGAATTCTGTATTGCTACCTCGGGTTTCCACCTAAACCCTCGTTAGCTATACACAACCATAATCACTTTTTCAATTTCCCGACTCTTCCCGAGTCCTAAACTAAAATCCTGACTCCATCCGAGTCGTGACTTCTCTCAAGTCCAAATCCAACATCCAATATCAATGTCACCAGCGGCATATCAGGTAACCTAACAAACACCTCTAGGTGAACCACATCCTATTTAGGATCTTCCATCACACACTAACCATCAAACACGCATTCCAACTGAGGAATTCACTAAACCATCTCATCCTGATTCCAACTTGCCCATTCCTGCTACATTTCTAGCCACTGGGCTCAAACACCATCACGACCCACACAAGCCCAACACGACCAAAGCGTAATATTCAACATCTGACCCCCAATTCAGGGTCAATTTGATCCTGACATCTATCCTGGGATCTCAAATAGCCTCGTATACTCATCTCATTACCAGGCCGTGTACCGGGCTCGTATCTTGGAGGCATGACATGGTAACACAAATAAATAAATGCTCTGATACCAACTTGACAGGACCCGTCCCAACTGGACTTTGATAGCCGTTTCTGGTTCTGCTCTCGTCTGATAAGTCAACTGAAGTTCTGAAAACACCCACAACACCTATCAGACAACGGATGACTGTACTGATTTCCGCTCATGCCTCCGCCTCTCGATCAGCCCCGAACTTTGTGCCACGACATGGAGGGTCATCAAAAAAATAAAAGGTGTGAGCGAAAAAAATAATATCGTTTGAAAATACATTTCGAAGCGAATCACTTTACCCTCCAGTTATAAAACATGCATGCATAGAGTAAATATACGAAAAACTGGCTCTCAAGCTAAACCACATAAAAATCATCAAATCAGTCATAAAGATCATCGATAACAGTACTTGTCACCAGTACTCACATATCACTCATAATGATCACACTATCCTCACTACTCACAAGTGCACAATCAATCACACAATCACATTAGCACTATGCATAGGCAACCAACAATAAGTCAATAACCCCGAGCATCAGCCGTCTGGGAACACCCCTAGCTTCAGCTTCCTGGGAACACACATATACCACGAGCATCAGCCGTTTGGGAAACACCCTTAGCTTCGACTGCCTGGGAAACAATCACAATCACCCCCAAGCTTCGGTCGTCTGGTAAATACCCCTAGCTTCGACCGTCTGGGAACTCATCACAATCACAATGCAAACTGTCCAGGGATTACATCCCAAAACATTTCAACGCAATCCTTGACTTAAAACCAAGTCAAAACCAATTTCAAACCCGGGCCTAGGCCAAAACATTGTTTTCACCATTCTTGTAAAACATGCCCGAAAACTGATTAAATACTCCATAAAATCAGAAAACAATCATATCGAATCATCAAGAAATCATTGCAACTCAAATCATGCAATCAATCATGTAAAACATTTAACTATGCATGCATAATAGTTTATAAAACAAACGCCCA
Source organism: Prinsepia uniflora (assembly GCA_032719365.1). Classification (NCBI taxonomy): domain Eukaryota; kingdom Viridiplantae; phylum Streptophyta; class Magnoliopsida; order Rosales; family Rosaceae; genus Prinsepia; species Prinsepia uniflora. The sequence goes on from CM064864.1 coordinate 30,968,257, forward strand.
CTCAAACACCGTTCAATCTACTCGATTTCGAGCTGCGCGCTTTTTCGTAAATTCCAAGAATCACGAATCCTATCAAAAACCACCACTAAGGGTCACTAACACCTTAAGTAATGTCATATTAAAATCCCATAATTTTTCGGGATTAAAATCCGTATTTAAAACGAAACATAACACTTCGGATCCTCGAAACTATATCGAAATGGTGTCTGATCGACTTGAAACCTGTGCCAAAATGTTCGTTACATCGAAAGCATCAAATCATATGTTGACCGTACCTCAAAAATTTGGCTCACGAGCCACCGCAAGAGGCTACGCGTGAAACCCATGCGCTGCTACAGTACCCACGGTTACTGTTCATCAGTCTCGCCCGTTTTCCTGCAAAACGGGTCAAGAGACCTTTCCCAACCCAGTTGTAATTCTTCAATTTCATTATATTTTTTACAATTCAAACCATCAATCTATTCGTAATCATCATTTACACAAGTATATGAGATCAATTTCAAGTCCATTGATTTGTTCAAACTTTGAACTTCAATTTCAAACACTTTTACTAGCTCGTCCGTGAGCAATTTTCTTTAACTCCTCCTCAGTTCGACTTGTATAAGTGTCAGAAAGAGATTCATAACCTCGAATTCACTCACTAATTCGTCTAACTCGAAAATTGAATTCAAATTGAAATGATAGGTTTCGGGTTTGGGTGTTTCGGGTCTGGGGTTCTTCTAGGTTTGAGGTTAAGTTCCTCATCATGTTCTTCTATTTTCCTACTGCTTCGTCCCTCCATCTCTCCTTTTCTCAGTGTCCCCCTTGAGGTTAGATCAATTGAATCTTTTTAGTTTCCTGTTCAAAGAAGAACATGTGACAACACAAAATTCATACACGTATAGGCGTGCCACTTATCTACGAACTCAGAATTCTGAGACCTACACAACGGTCCACCTAAGATATGCAAAAAGTATTCAAAATGAAAAGTCAACTTTTGACCACCAGAAACCAAGGGTAAAAAACGTCATTTCCCTCTAAATTTCCAAATTTCCCCTTTTTCAAATTTCCAGGTCGTCACACCAAATCTCATCATTTTTCTTCCACTTGATTCATCTTTAGTCCATAAGTGGATCTACAACCTCAAAACTGTAAAAAAAAGAAATAGTACCTCAAATCCATTGGTCCAAATTGATTCCTCACGGCCAACTTTTGAACGTCTCTCTACAGCAATTCCAGCGTCCTTTTTGCGTGTTTCTCAGCCAAACATACTCGCAAAGACACAAAGAAAATGGCTATGATTAGAGAGGGGGTTTTAACCCTTAAAATCCATAACCCGAAATTCCAACCTAAATGGGTTTCGGGTTTACCTGTTTTTCAGGTTCTCCATCAACCACTGTGGCTCAGCCTCTCACCACTGTCCTCCTCAATCTCTCAAGCCCTCTCTCTCACTTCCCTCAAACACGAACTAGGCAGATGAAAATAATGAAGAATTGAATGGGGTGGTTTCGGGTGGATGAACGAAAGGGGAAAGGTGTAGATGCATTCATGTGGAAGTGAGGGCCATTAGGTGAGTGACACTTGTCACTCATCCTATGGTCCTTAAAAAGATCTTTTGGGTCCCACAAGTCAAACACCAAAAGTAAACTTCTTGAAAAACGTGTAACCATAATAGTTCGAAAAACCTTCCTTGACCCATAACTTTCCCATATGATGTCCAATCTCGACCTGTTGCCTGTCTACGTGAACGTAATCTCTCGATCCACATAATAGACCTCTTTCCACATGCAATTGACTTGAGAGGTCAAAATTTAACTTTTTCACCAATCTATGGGAAAAATTGTCATTTCACATCGATAGTCTGATAATCCTCAATTTGATCCATGATTAATTCTCAATTAAAACTCGTTAATTACGAAATTTGGGAGGGGTCGTTACAATCCACCATCCTTAAAGAATTTCATTCTCGCAATTCACATTAACTCAAATCCAAACTGCGGAAAACCAATCCTGCCACCAACTTGAGGCTCCCACGTGTCCACGTACACGTCCAACATCCATCCATAGTACTCATCAAATACAATGTCACTTGACGTCAACCGCAATCCAACGGTCAATCCTGAATTTCGGCTCATCCTTCGTAACCGTATCCAACAAGGAACGGGTCACACTGCCACTGAAACTCTAAAACTCAACTCTCAAGTTTCGAATTCCATGTCTCAAGTGAGACATCGATACTCGTCGACTATACTTGCCACCCTCGCACGTATACTCAAAACCCAATTTGACCATTTTTCTCCTGCTGAGCAGTACCAACTCCTCTGTCACTAGACGGTCTCCCATCATCAATCATAATTACGATGAACCGTCATGACCAGCCAGTAACTCATCGCCTCCACTCTTCGCTCGAGTCATTAAAACTCGACTCGCTCTAGAGTCTTATCATGGTACCTCATCTCACCTGGAGAACAACTTTGTGATCCTCACTCCTATCGAGTCCCAATCCGGCATCTCACTCACCAGAGTGCATGTTGACCCCATCGAATACTTGCTTTAGCCGAGATAATCACAATCTGAATCACTAGGGTTCCTCTAGCCCACAACCATGGCCCGGAGCTCCAAGCTCATACAATAATCAAACCTTAAAACCACTCTGCTCTAGCGTACAACATTCGATGCCCAGTTCTAGTCCTCAAGGAAAAGTCAACATCGGATCCAATCTGTTTACCATACTATGTCCATCTTGGATTCAATCTGATGACCGTACCACATCAATCAGAATGATCAAAACCCAACAATTACACTATCCAACATGCACTACTCATAGATGCACACACATCACACAATCACATCGGCACTACCCATAGGCCTGCTCAAGGAATACATTCACGCAACATCTGAGCTACGTTCGGGGACTGAGCACGCACCATCTGGACACGTACCAGTATCCACAATCAAGTTTATACACCACATCAATCTCGGATCTAATATGTCTATCATATGGCTTCATGGTAGCCATTCATGATCTAACCTTGGAACCTGTCTTTCTGATCTTCGCTCTAGACAGATCGTATACTATACACAAAGTCCTCTCTAAGTTCTCGTGGCCACCTGACCAACTCCAGAGATCATCCAACCATTTCATTAACCAATTCAATTTCTTGGTTAGCTCCAAAGGTCAACTGACTTACACCTACCAAGATGTACCAATCCAAACCTGAAAAGTCCTACCATTTACCTATCTCGACCCTCATCCTAATGATGCGAAGGGTCGGATCCTGAAGCTATGATGTAAACCTCTAATCGAGCCATATGGGTCTCATGGGAACACTGCCCAACAACGCTCCACAGTCATCTACCTCCAGCAATCCTCTCAAACCAAATCAATTTGCCTCCCTCTCGAGTCAACCACGTCAACGAGCTGCAATCACGAGGAATTCCACTACTAAACGCCTGTAATACTCAACTATTCCGAGATACTTCAAATCTCAGTTACCGTGGTTGGTTAACGCTAATCCCAACCATCTCGAACCTCCGAGGATGCATACTAGTCCTTATCAAAGAAGAAGAAAAGTTGAAGTCTCCTTCACCAACCAATAATATTTGTTGATATCTACTATAGGGATCCTCCCACGATCGTATCACGCCTCAAATCAGTTCAAATTTTGCAAGCTTATACATCCCTAAAATCCAGAAGTGAAGAATAATGAAGAAAGTTCAATAAGAAGAACTTCCACGGTAAGGATTACTTGTTCCGCTTGATTTCCTCATTCAGCTACCTATAATCAAATCCAACTCTCAACGTTTCATCCATCTAACAACAAAGAACATTGGGGCTCCCGACAGTGGCATACTAACTCGAATGAACCCCAATTCTACTGAAGACTACTGCATAACTGATAACGCATCAGAAGACTACTGCATAACCGATATCTCCCCTAGCTCATTGTACAATCTGAAAACCTCACAACACGCGTCCAGTATCCTTCACAACCATTATGTAGTATCTTCTCGGCCTCCAAGCGTTAACTCCTAAAAGAAGTATCCTATGGTCCCACCAATAGACCAACCATGACAATTTAGGACTACCAAATACACCTAGTTCATCAAACACTCAACAGAGGAGTAACAGGTAGCCCACCAATCCATCAGGAACATCACAAAAAGTCATACATGTCCTGAAAACCAATTTATCTTAAGGTCAAAAGCTTATATCCAATCTGAATAGTCTTGGTTCACCAAACTAACAACCAACATAGTCCTGGTTGGAGTACTAGCTCGCATGTCCCAACCCAAATGGAAGTTGATCCCAAGAAAAGAGGGTGTGAGTCAAACTCCATCAACACTCATGCAAAATCGTCAAGGAAAGGCAAAACACCTGTCTCTTCTCCAGGTGTACTACGTGTGTCCAAAAGTCCCACCAGAGTGGAACAATAACTGTAATCTTAATCGGCCCTCTCGGGATCCTCTCCGTCCCCCTCATCAACCACTATGACTCACAAGTCTGCCACTCGACGAATCAGAGCTAGAAGCGTGTCCCTCTTCCTAGCTCCCTAGAAAATGCATCATCTAGAAGCCCTCGGCGTCAGCAGGGATCATTCGATCGCTGCAGGATTTTTGTCAAACTCATCTCCTTCTGAGATGTCACATCAAATAGAGTCTGAAATGTGGTAAATCCTCCAGCCAGCACCATGGCTCGAGTCTTACTCTAAAGACTCGACGCAAAGCGACGAATCTTTATTGCCTTAATCGTTGTCATACCCAATGCGAACCAAGCCAAATTCAGAAATCTCTGCTCATGCCTAGCAACAGTCAAATACGTGTTCAGACACGTAGGAGTACGTGCTGGCGCGTGAATGCCTCTGGCCTCTCGTGACGGTGTGTGGCAGCCCCTACCAGCGAATGGCAGTGTGTGGTAGCTTGGGTGACACGTGGTAGTGTGTGGTAACCTTCTAGGGGCGCGTGAAGCATTTTCGAACGCTCCTAGCCCTTTTTTTGCCACGTGTTTCTTGAAAAGCTTACCCTGAACCACTTATTGACAAACTAAACACTAAGAAACCATTATTTTAATGTCTAAAAATGTTAATTGTACTCTTGGAATGCTTGTAACAGGGGAATCTCAAACAGAAGCTTATGGGGACCCTACTATGTTAGGTGATTTTATCTCGGCTACTTGTGAGTTAATAAACACTAAGAAACACTAAGAAACCTCTTTCCCTAAACCTGTTTTTAATAAACTATTTATCTACACGTTTTATAATGATATGTTGCATAGTTACCGAACATGCTTGACTACCTTAATTGGATTAATTAGTGATAATAATGAATATGCTCACTTAATGACATGTGCTCGAATATGCTTGTGTTTGACATGTTTATATTTCAATGTGTGCCATGTGGTACAAAAAGCTACTATACACTACGGTAAGTGATGAGAAAATATGTGTTATTATTATGTGCAATAATGTGTTAGTGAACACCTGAGTATGCATTATTGAGTTATGTATTGCATTACATGGTTGTTTGGCATTCATGGAATTTGTGCATATGGAGTCCTGAGACATTGTTGAGATATGATGCTATAACCATTTAGGAGTCGTATGTATCTTCGTACCCGTTTGAGTGGCCACAAACTAGCTTCCACGTGATTGTTCACCCTGCACAGCTCGTAATACTAGTTAAATATGCGCTCAGCTTGTTTGTCAGGACCCGTCCCAAATCCCCGAAGATTAACGTGGGACGCGCCTGATCCCGTCTGACCCGAAGTGTTAGACTAGGCAAATTTTCGTCTCTAGCCCTCACCGGGCTTCCAGAGCATGCCAGGATCGTAGGAGGAGGAGTGTGATGTCTCGTCTCTGCTACAGCCTGCATCCGCTATCAACCTGAAGGGCATTAAAACACGAAAACTGTGAGTGGACAAAAACAATCATTTCATTAAAAACATTTTCACTTTAAGACATTTATGCCCTTCATTAAAAGCATATGCATGCATTCGAAAACCGTTTATCAAAACGTTCATAAAACCATTTGAAAACATTTTCAAAACCTTTCAAGGGTTCATGCCCGGTCCCCATAAACCGTCATGAACCATAAATCCATTTGGGTCCCCGACCCGAAATCACCATCTTAAAACCATAAATCAATACATGTGAGAACTCAGCCCAAATCAACATACGTGGGACTCAGCCCAAAACCATTCTCAGTGAAATACCAAAAACATACAAATCACTTTCCGAAATATAAAACATGGAACACGGGGTCTCCGCCCCCAAATCACTTTATGTAAACCACATACGTATCAAAATACGTATAAACCATCTGAAGCACTTCCGAGAAGATGCCAACTCGGGGCACACAGCCCCTAGGGAACACATCCCCAATGTATGTCACGATTAATCATCTCTATACTAGTGTGCACACTACTCAGGGTCTCACTCCGAGTCTTCTCTCAGAAATTCTCCATTTGGGAGGCTCAATCTCTGGATCTAGTCTGAGCTCTATCTCCGAATCTAGTCCACACATCTCTCTCAAATCTGGTCCGGGACCACAACATAAATCGTAACCCCTACTCCTAGAACGGGATCCCTATGGGGATACCCACTCTGGTCTGTGGATCGTGACTCTCCAGGTCGACGTCTGGAGGAGACTATATAATCATATGGAGGGTATAATACATTTTCAAATCACTTTCTTTCTCAAAACATATTTCAACTGGGTCTCATACCCGATTCATGTCAACAGGATTTCTCGAATCCAATTCAAATCAATTTTATAGGCCTCGGCCTAAATCCACAGTTCAATAGGGTTTCATGCCCGAATTCTCATTTCATAAATCAAACTGGGACTCAAGCCCGATGTTACGACTAACTGGGCCTCAAGCCCGATACCACAGCTAACTGGGCCCTTAGCCCGAAACCACAAATCAACAGGGCCTCAAGCCCGATTTTACAACCAATAGGGCTTCACGCCCGATACTACAGTCAAATGAACCTCCAGCCTGATATTACAACCAAATGGGCCTCAAGCCCGAATCATAAATCAACGGGACCCTCGGTCCGATCGTATAACTCAAATGGACCCTCGGTCCGATTTCTCGTCAAATCAAATGGACTCCAAGTTCGGGAGTTCGTAAATCAAATGGGTCTCATGCCCGATTTCATATTTCCAAATCCAAAACCAAATCATTAAACCCTCATTGAAAACTTAGCACGTATAAGCATCGTATAAAACCAGAAATCTCGAAATATGTGCAAATACGTAAATCCTAGGCTACCACAAAAAAATGCACTCATGGAATCACAAAACATATATTAAAACACTTATAAAACATTTATGCATGCATCAAATTCGAAAGAAGGGTCCACTCACAAACCGTCCGAAGTCGCGCCTCGATACGCGTGCCAAAACGTCTTCCTGGGCCAAACGTCGCCTTCGGAATTCCCGAACCTGTCCAAATTAATTTATAGGGTTACTAACTACTTATATAATCCCTCACTAAAGCACCGTAATTTTCCGGAACTTCTAACTATTTTTAAACGTGAACCTAAACCTTCGGACAGCCCGAACTATATCTAAACGATGTCCGATTGACACGAAACCAGTCCCAAATGTTCGGGACATTGAATAGATGATTTGACATGTTGAAAACCTCCCCAAATTCCCTGCCACGCGCTCGTACACGTCCAGGAATGGTCCTGCGTGTGGGCCTCAAGCACCAGGACTGTTCTTCTTCAACCTTGGCCGAACCGGCCAGTCCAGTCCAGCCTGTGCAGCCGGTCTAACTGGACCGGCGTGACCGGTCTAGGGTTCTACACTCCTCATTTTTCGTCCAATCTTCTCCTTTTTGATTCCTTTCTTCCTATTTTGATGTTTCCTATCCATTCCAATCATCAAACCTAATCAAAACACCCTAAATCCTAACCATGCTCAAAGGGCCACATGGCCTCTGTTTTCCTGGCCACCCTCAGGTCTGCTCAGCCCAAAACCATCGTCCAAAACCTCATCTAATTCCTCCTAACAACTTAATAAACATCCTCTAATCAAGCAAAACCATCCAAATCGTAAAAATCGACAAAAGAAAAGATTTGGGTCTAACCGGGTACCTATTCGGGTTTGGTCTCAGCCGGCCACCAGCATCCAAACGTCCTCCCATCACTCTCTGGTCCTCACAGCTGATCATGGGGTTCAAGGGTTGTGATTTGGGGTGGATGTTTTGATCGGTTCGAATGGAAGAAACAAAGAAGATGAAACTGATATGCATGAACCAATTTGGGTGGGCAATGGATGGATGACAAGTGTCATTCATCCATTGGGCCTGCCAAAATATCTAGGCCCCACACTAAAGATAAAACTTAAGCCTTCTCGTAAAACGCGCAATAGTTCCTCGGAACTTCCGTGAACCGTAACTTCTCCGTCAAACGTCCGAATTTGACGTTCCGCCTGTCTACGGATTCGTATCGTCTTGATCTACGTAACGGTCCTCGGTCCTCGGCCATCGGACCTCCCGGGTCAAAAGTCAACTCTTTGCTCCTTTTCAACTAAATTACCAAAATGCCCCCGAACTTCCGAAGATCATAACTTCTTCCACGAATGTCGGAATCGAGCGTGCCACCTGTCTATGAACTCGTGACGTCCCGAACTACGTCCCAGTCATCAGCTAAAGTCCATTTGACTACCTGAATAAAAAGTCAACAATTCGCCCATTCTAGGGGAAAAATCGTCATTTCGCCTTGAACGTCCGTTAATCCTCGTCTAATCCCCGATTAGTCTCGCTAATCCTTAATTAATCCCGTTAATTCGGGACGGTTTGTCACATTGTTCCCCGAGCTCTATGGGAATATGTGGTGACTGTGCTTAGCACTCAACTATAATGTGGTTGTGGTACACGAGTAAAGATACCTAGATTGGCATGAGCATATGCCTTGTGCGACTCATGAGCAATTAGATTGTAGTTCATGCATATTATTTCATACTTTGGGCTGTTTAATGAGATTTATGATTTTTATATTATTATTTCTTGTAGAACATGTAATCTGCTTTACTGTGTTGTTTTTGGTAAAACTGAGAGGTGGCTATGGTTTTTCGTATTCATTTTTCACTGAGTTAAATACCGGGTTCACTCACCCTTATTTTTCTTACACCTCTCAAGACATAGAGAGCCTGGGACCATCTACGAGGAGGACAGTGCGAGTTGCAATTCTGACATGCCCTATTCATGTACAGGATAGTACCTGTTACCTATCTTTTATGTTTTTATGTGTTGGATCATCATGCACCAAACTTTTAAATTGCATATTTCTAAGTTTGAACCTTATATTATATTCACACCCTACTCTTCCTAAACAATCGTCTTATCTTTTCTCAGCTTCGGCACGTGCGCCTCATGCCACGTGTCGGTCGACATACCTTCGGTTCGGACTTCTCGTGAAAGTCCAAGTCGGGGTGTGTCATTCACGGTGAGCCTAAATCCCAAATTGATAAACAATCTCACCCTTATCATTCCTGCAAGTACCTCAAGCCTGCAGCCATGGATTCATAGTTTGAGATCTATATCAAGAAGATGGAGCCCGGCAAGTTGGGAGGCGATGGTGGCAGCTCTGAATGAGCTCTTGGAGTTGAACCCAAAGGTGGGTGACAACGAGGTTAGCTCGATGATCGATGACAAGGTCATGTGGTGGCTCGACAGGTGATGACAAGGTTGTGTGACAGCTCGACAACCGACGACCTTGAAGTCGCACTCATCTGGCAAAAAAATGAGAAAAATGAACTTGGATTAATAGAAACCCGGAGAATTTCAAGTCGTTCTTTGTCTCTGATCCATAGAAACCAAGAAAAAAAAAGGTTTTAAGATACTTCTCTTTTTATTGTTCTTTCAATTTTCTGATGATGTCGTCGTGGGTTCAAATGATCAATTGGGAAAGAGAAAGAAAGGGATTTATGAAGATAAGTTGATGATTGATGAAGATGATGAATTGAAAAAGAAAAAGAAGGGAAGAGGATGATGAATTAGGATTTTCTTTTTTCTTCTCTATTTAATAACTTTTTATGGTTTAGTACATTGCATTATTAATTATTTTAATATTGCGACAAAAATGCTTTTTTAATTTTGACCTACTCATAAGTTGAGTAGAGCATTTATTTGTCATCGACTTCAAAGATGGAAAATATAACAAAGCGTATGCTAAAAATCCAATTTTTATAATTAAGATACAAATTCAAAATGACACATAATTTGAATATTTTTATACCATTTTTCTAAAATTATTTAAAAAGGCCTTGTGCCTCAAGTTCACAGAAACGAGAAAACAAAATACATCCAACGAATTTATCCTCACAAAAGCAATAGCTTACTGTATTTGAATGAGAATTTTAGGCACCAACGAAGGACAAGGGAATTTTAGGTATCTCTCATAGTAAAAGCACTTGAGAAGCACAGAACGAAGCAATCGTTAGCAGACAGCACAATGAATATTCATTTACGTTACGGTTCTGTCTTCTGTGTACAAGATGCTGACTGCAATTGACAATCAATGAATTTCATTATCAAGGACCAAAAAATCTCAAACCAAGACAAAAATATATGCAATATCTGAGAACCTCATTCTGACAAAAATAGGCGAGACATGTAAAAGGAAAGGCTCCCTGTTATTCTTGGGGCCCGAGGAAAAATACAATTATCAGCCTATACTATATATATATATATATATAAGAGATAATAAATACGCAAAGTGAAAACCAAAGCCGGATACCCGATTTCCACAAATCAGTTGGAACAAAATACTAACTCCCCAACCATCTGCCTGCAGAAGGTGGACTTCCAATCATCTCCACAGTTGGGACAAAGAAAATCAAATGAATAAAATGCAGCCACGCTTGCAACTACTCGAATGGCTTATTGATCAACAGTTGGATAAAGACCAGGCATGTACATACGTCCACTACCGTTAGAATCTGCATTAGCATGGAATGGTGAGTGAAGCTCCCCGGAGTGAGATGATTTTCTCGACTTGGTATTCTTAGGTGACCCTGAGTAAGAATCATTTGAACTGCTTGTATTGTATATTGACGATGTTGGCAATCCATGAATTTTCGGCAACCCCGTCGGATCAGCACCTAAACTGTAACCTTTTTCAACTGTTTCGGCTTCTAAAGGCAGTTCATCTAATGTCTACAAGGAAAAAAAAAGAGCAAAGTATTAGTTTAATGATTTTCCAACGTATAATCAATATTAGTATTCTTGAATTAAAATATACTCGGAAACTGATAAATTACAGAGCCACTACTTTCATGAAAATCCAGGAGGCATTGTATATAAACTAAGAAAGGCCTTTGAAACTCTGAAGCCTTAGAAATCAGGAAAAACCTACCCGGAAAGCCTGTTGCAGAACTCGGAGGGTTTCCCGGGTGCGCTTTCTCTTCATTGCTACTTCATCGGGTTCCTGCAGCATCTCTTCAAACAGGTTCTCTCTGTTTGGGATTCATAAAAAGCAAACAATAGCACAATCAACAGTCAATACAGGTACACCAGTAACGGGGTAAAATGTACAGTCATGTATAAACTTGACAACTGACAAGATGCGTTTTTGTTACCGGTAAAGCTTCTTAATAAAGACATTGTGCAGCTCACGCTTTGTATGGTTTACCTAAGTCAATGTTAACGACAGACAAGGGTTACTAAAATATATGAAAGCACTAACATGATAATAAGTATATAATCATACATACCAATCTTGAGAAGATATTACATCAAATTATAACCTACAAGCAATGCACTAAACACCTACAAGAGCGCATTCTAATTCAAAAATACAGAAATAAAAGTTTCTCTACTCACAAGTCCCATATGAACTTTATGGGTGTTATGGAGTATGCCTTCAGATAGAGATTACAAGAGAGAATCTATTTTCTGATGCAGACTAATTTGGAAATAAAGAACTAAAGGTTTTGTCATTCACAATACCTCATGGGATGATAGAACGTGCCTTCAGATTTAAGAGGTTGCAAAAAAAAACCTATACTTTTCTAAGCCAGGAAAGATTAGTTGACGTTCCACCATCATACAAACTTTTGTCCATTATGTAGAAAAAAACATTGGTCACTTGTACCTCAGATGAACACAATGCTTAAGAATGAGCTCAACAGGACACTTATCATAAAATTGTAAAAATATGATAAAGAAAACACGAAGAAGAAAAATAAAAAGGGTAAACAATGGGGGGAAAAGGGGGAAAAAAGAAACTGGGACATCCATGAAAGTCAATATTACCAGGAAATGCATTATTGCTTTGGGTACAGAATCCTCTATATTCTTCCTAACAATGTCATAGTATGATCTTAATAGAAGTTTGGTGACTGCAATTTCAACTGTCTCCTGCTCTGAGTGGCTCTCTGTGGGCCTCAAGATCGTAGGGGGCTAAAAGGAGACCATAGAGATGTTGGGGTTAAACAGAAAGGAAAAAATAATCTTAATAATAAACCGAAGGAACATGAATTACCGGGAAAGATCCCATAGCATAACTCAATAATGAAAACTAGAAAATACCTCTCTTAAATAGATCATGGAGATGGCATGCTCCAGGTTCTGAACAGGTTCACCATATGGCTTGTTTATTAAGCTCTCTTTAGCAGGAGCGCGGTTATCACTCCCACCAAAAATTGATGAAATCCCCCAACTTGAACCAGTAGCACCTCCTAATCAATTGCAAAAGATGACAAAGTAACGTGCATTAAATTCCAGCATTTCTTGTAATTTCGCACATGAAATCATGCACAATTATACACACAAAATGCACATGCAGAAAGCGCTATCGTCCTAGTATACGTAATCATAAGGATATTTTCCAACTCACCCTCAACAGCTACACAAAAAATGCTGAAAATCAAATTTTGTTACCTAATATATTTCCAGAAGATGCACCTTTTTCACTGTCCACCACAGGTCGGACACCCTGTCAGTCACCCAAACAAAATCATTGATACACGTGCACCAACAAAAATAGTGCCATAGCCATAATGTGATGCTGCTTGGCTCTTGCAAGGCGAAGTGGAATCCTCAAGGTGTCAAGCTGTTAGCCTTTTAGAACTTACATTATACTAATAACAAATATAAAAGTAATAACGTGAAAATAATAATTAATACCCTCCCTGTGCTTTTTTATGACACTCCCATTTGATTATAATTTGGGAAAACTTTGTGAGTTCAAGTTTTATAACATCCTAGTATTACAAGGATTATATAATAAAGCAAATCTCTTGGTATTAGGATTACAATAATTAATTAAGTAGTCATTCTAAATGAAGGTAATTTTTCACGAGATATGTTTTAACTGTAGCCGCTATGCCATCTTACCTTATTGCAGTAACTAAAGATAAAAGAACAGAGCACTTCTAAAATTCTCAAACTGAAGTCCAAGCTTGAGAAAAGAAAAAAAAAAAGCGAAGCTAAAGCTTACAGGGTTAGCAACAAAACTAGCAAAAGTTGCACGAAAAATTAGAACTGCCAACATTAATCTCAGCATAAAATACCTCTAACGTAGTATGGTTTTATGAGTTGATTCTAACTGCAATTGTTCAGTAGATTTCAATCTTAGCGTTTTGAAGTGCCACTGGGAGGGACATACTGGTTTCTTGTAACTTTCTTCGATCTGTTTAAAATCCCGGCACATCCTAACAAATTCGTTTGGTACAGGTAAATTTAAAGGAAAGAGGCATACGCTTTGTGAAAGAAGGCTTGGAAATATCATTTCTAATTTCCGAGGCATTTTGGTTGTGCTCGCCTCGAATATAGCTGTAAGACGTGTCTAGCGAACACTTTCAAAACACTGATAGTGATTAATTATAGAACCCCTTATTATTTCTCCCATTAAACCTATACCCCCTAACTGTTAAATTACAACTACAGAGAAATAGCAATCAGCAGAGTTGCTTGGGAAAATACAGGGAACCCCAGAAAAGGCACAACTTTCCCTTACCTGGTCAGGCACAATTCCATTTGCTTGTCTCGCAAGAATCGCTCTAGATTTCACACTTCTTTCAGATGTTGGGGCCTTGTCAGAATCTACACCATCCTAATTCACAAAATAAAAGACATCAGAAAATAAATTTGAGTAACCAATTTTAATTAACAAATTATTAATCATCAAATAATGACCCTTTTAATGCTTAATGCACGCACCTTTTGTCTAGAAAGTGGGATGGATATACGAGAGGACTTCACCTGTTGCAATGCATTCTCAACAGCCTTACTCCCACCAATAAAATTTAAATGGGAAGTATTTATGTAGTCCATCTGCAGATATAATTACAATAAGACCCAAATATATTTGGAATACACATGAGTAAAAACAAATACAGATGTTCTGGAAGGCTGGAGTTACTGTTATTCACACCATATCAAAGCAGGGAGTTAATCAGACATACAATATAATAATCTACTTGTAGCAATTATGAAAATGGCATCACTGAACTATTACACAATAGGGGGCTAGCTCTCATACCCATTTACTAAAGAAAATTATTACTAAAATCAAGTTATAAACTCACAATGCCAACCAAGTAAAGCAGCCAATACCAAAAACAACAGGAAAAAAAAAAAACAAATACCAAAGCAGAAAATAGTTCAACAGTAGCTGGTAACAAATAAAGATCAAAGATGCGGCTTAAACATTAAAAAAGAAAAGAAAGAAAGGTTCAGAGAGGTTAAAAAAATAGCATAACCAACTAGAGCTACCAGATAGAATAAGGTGTAGATCAGCCACACGAAGAAAAAAAAGAGTAGAAAAGTGAAACCACCAGTAATACAATTCAAATTATTTTACTTAATATACCTCCATCTCAATAATGTGTCCAATCATTGTCTCAGAGGGTTCAAGGCCTTCTCGCAAGAAGTTCCCTATGACCTCATCCATCCTCTTTCTCAGAACAGGGAATCGTTGCAATTCATTTACTAGGCAGCGATGGCTAATCTGAAAAAAGGACAAAATATTGTGTGGACTGATTAGGGATATGTCAAAAGTGAGAAAAAACAATTAGAAGTAGCATTTCCCCTACCTTCATCAACTCGTCA
Source organism: Prinsepia uniflora (assembly GCA_032719365.1). Classification (NCBI taxonomy): domain Eukaryota; kingdom Viridiplantae; phylum Streptophyta; class Magnoliopsida; order Rosales; family Rosaceae; genus Prinsepia; species Prinsepia uniflora. The sequence goes on from CM064864.1 coordinate 30,983,300, forward strand.
TATATAAACCTAGCACATTGAAGGCTTGGATCTAACAAACGAGCTATTTGCCGCCTGACAAGATTTTCAAAAGGAACCTATATGCATGAAAATGAAAATTATATTCCTTCAGTAATGGGAAAATCGAGATGACTGACCTGTTGATTAAAAAAGATAGAGATAATCGACATGCTAATGTAAAAGAAACAAGCTGTCTCAAAATTGGAGTAAAACCATATAACAGAGAAACCAAAGGGTAGGTTTAATAAGACCTACTTCTGGTACAAACAATGCAGATTTGGGACCAGTGGCATTTTGAATAGCAGTCCGAATGTCATCATCTGTAAGGTCCTCACACGGATCCACCTCCTACACATAAAACAAAATCATATAATTTAACAATGACATTACTATTCAGCATGCAGATGTCTACCAATCAAACCAAAGGGGCAGAAAGAATAGAATAACCCAACCCTTCAGATTTTACGACTCATCATAGGATACTTCTCTACAAACAGGACTGATGTCTGATACTTCAAACTCTAAAAGTAACACCCAAACATACTCCAAAAATGCGCAAAGCACATAGGTCATAGTTTTCATCATCGATCTTTTAGTGACCCAATTTGATAGCATGCAAGACCTCTTAAACTACCAGAAAGTCGAAAACAAAAACAAAAAAAAGAGAAGAAATTAAAAGAAGACATTTTTTTATTCTTAATTTTAAACACCCATATATCCATGCAACCTGAGACAACCACACCAGTGTCCATGTAGAAAATTGTTCTTTTGCTTTCACATCTTACCATCTTCCCACATGAAAAAGACAAAAGTATAAAGCATCCATTTAATTGGTGAAGTGAAGAAGTGTGGTAAGACTTTTGCATTGGAATCTAGTATTCCACTCCCAAAATGAGCCAATAACCAATATTGGCAGAGCTTTTTACAAATTAAATTAAATCATATTATTTCATACATAACCTTACGGAAAAATGAAGGAATACCAAATTGTCCTTAACATAGAATAAAACAATTGAAACTTATTTTTTGCGATAGTAAAGCATAAATGTTATTTTTATACAGTTCCACAAAATGAAAAAAATATCAGACACTTAATCGCATAAAATCACTGCAAGAAAGAGTGTAATGGGTATCAGAGTTCAAACCTCTAAACTCTTCACAAAGATATTTTGAAAAATATAGTGAATTCGCGCTCCACCAGAAAGCTCAGATGTTGACATTTCTTCATTTTTCCCCTCAACCATTGTAGAAAATGCTGTTTTCCACAAGAAATTTTTGGATTACCATAGATCAGCTTAACCATGCCCGTAACACATGGTAAATACATATATCAGAAAGCAGGTAAGACCATATTTACCTTCAGAGTACTTTGAAAGAATGTTAAGCAGAAGAGCCCCCTGACCGGCCTATTGGCAACAACATTAAAGACAGTATTTACATAAACATAAAGAAAATCAATCTTCTGCATGACAGTTTACCCTAACCTAAATAGGTCATTGTCTGTAAAATAAAACAAGTACAAAAACAGAGAAGTTTCACTCTTGTTAAGGCATAGACAAAAGCATGCAAAAAGAGTTTTGGAAGTTAGTTCGCATCTAAGGTTGCATATTATAGTCATATATAGCACCTGCAAGTTGCAAAAACTTGCTCCATTGTTCTCTGGGAAAAAACGCAAAAATAAATAATATCCTCCATATAGATCACAGCAATTTACAAGATAAAAAACACACCTTCGATTCTGTGATTTCTCCATAACTGGCGTGCTCCTTGGCAACAGAAACAAGGGCAGAGCTTATGCGCGATTTGAGCCCTGGAAGTACTGCCTTAATATGTTGCACTAGAATCTGCACATATGTTACAAGGGTTAATTTCATTTGGCTATGTGGATTAATATAACCAACTTCACACACATGAGCAATCAAATGACAAAGAAAATGATACTCGTAACCATCTAAATGGAATTGGAAAGTGTATGTATATACATAAATGCATTTAAAATGAGGAGAATTTAGGGACTAACGCCTCCAATGTTATACCTGGTTCAACTTCTTTGCCAATTGAGGGATGCCACAACGATCAGCTAGACCATTATATACCTGTACAACATCAATGATATATATATACACACACAAAGTACGAGTATTAAACGCATGCCAAAAGATGACGTAATATTCAAGTAGAAGTAACATACTGGGCGGCTGCGGAAAAACTTTTCCTCGGCCACAAGGGCATCCTTAATACTCCGGTTCATTATAATATCCTGTTCCAAGGATAACAAAAAGGCATGTGATCAGAAACCTATCAAATAGTATTCCTAATTCGATAATCTTTATTTTTAGGAAATCCAAACTAACCAGCAAAACAAACCTCTTCAAAGTCCATCAAACAAAAAACTCTTAAATATGAATGCACAGAATGTGAATTGGAGAGGGAGAGAGGTGGGAAGGTATTCTTCGCAGAAACAATCAAATGATGACACAGGCATATACTTTAATAGGACAACACAGAATAGGAAAATTGACTGCTGTATAAATTCAAGACAATGGAAAGGAAATAAAAGCAGCTTTAATTACTGGCCTTCAAACAATGATAATCTATATTAGAGATGGAAAAGGTAACACCAAATTCATATCAATATTAGGAGTTATTTTGAAAGGAAAAAAGTGGCGGCGCAGTCAGATAAGTGTAAATCTTTAACAAAATTACAGTGCTATTCCACAGCAGTAAAGTATCATTTAAGTTCATGACCAGCAACTCACTTACAAACAGAGGAAAAACAATCTTCTACAAAGTTCAAAATAGAATACCTCCTGACTACGATTCACAACCCCTATATAACCAAGTCGCAAGGGAATGACTTTTCCCAGCAACAGATTACGGGCATCAGTACCTCTATCCATTATATCCAACTGAGGTCATTAAAACATGAACCCAAAACAGTGTCAGCATGAAAAATAAAACACTGGGAAAATATTTTCACGAGTTATAACAGCATGAAAACCAGGTCCAAAAAAGATCCACACCTTTGTGATGACTCCAATGGTTCGCAGACCTGTCAATAGGAAATTGACTCACGCTAGTCAGATAAATATATATTAAAAATTTAACAAAAACTACTACCAGAAGAAAGTGAAATTTTACCATCAGGATCAGCATTTCCTGCAATCTGAAGAGCATCTGAGTTAGCTAAGTCAGAATTTGCAGCTGTCACAGCGAGAATTAAACAGCTTGGAACTTTGATATATGACATGATCATCGTCCTAATACGTGCTTCAATATCAGAGGGTTGGTCACCAACCGGGACCTTCGTTATACCAGGTAGATCTACGAGAGTGATATCAAGAACGTTAGGCGAAAATATCTTCAAACGTATCTGCTTGTCCGTGACACCTTTATTTCCCCCTGCTTCTCTCTCTGTCTCGGCCTATATCAATAGTAATTTATTAACATACAGAAGAATGAACTTATATAAGTAAAATTATAACTTATAACTTCATTTAACATTTGGATCTCGATAATTAAAACTTCATTTACTCTCTTTTCTACGATAAGATAAGGAAGCTATATAAGAGAAATAAAAGCATAAATTTGAGTTTTATAGCCAAACTGTAGTCCAGAAGCAAATGAAAGAGAGTTTGAATGTTAAAGTGCAATCCTATAATATATTTTTGTTTGCCTACCACCACATATCAAAAGTAGAACGTGTTTTGAAATAAAAATAAATGATGACAGAATGCAGAATGAAAAGGGTGAGTCGGAAAAGGAAGCAAACATTTGGATAAAGACCTCAATTTGTAGTGCGCATACGGGGCATTTGTAACCATTTCACTTTCATTTTTCTTTTGCTTTTTAAAGACGAGGAAATTCCAACATTTTGGCAGGAACCAAACATTGAAAATGAAAATGCCCATTGATCACAATAAATAACACCTGAATTTCCCTCCGAATCTCGGAGAAATCGTAGAAGCGCTTTCCAGGAACGTGCAGGAACTCGCCATACTCCTCACCAGTGCCGTCAGCGTTGCGCTTAGTCTGCAAAAGCTGGAGCACTAGCGGGCGGCGCGTGCAAATTTCGGAACCACGCGGCAAAAAGTCACGGCCGACGAGGGCCTCGAGAACGCTGGACTTGCCACTGCTCTGGCTACCTACAACGGCCACCTGAGGGAGCTCGATGGTGGATTGGGACCCAAGCTGTGCAAAGATGTCTTGGAGCTTGTTCACTATTGGGATCACATAGTTACCAAGGGGCGAAGCACAGGGTGAAGGAGAAGAACCGGGTTGAGCCGGTGCCACTGAGGGCTCGTCAGCCATGGCTGGATTGGATCTTGCACGGAACTGGAAGGTGAAGCCCTAGGGTTTTGGAAATTTCTTGGAGGGTAAGATCTTATTTTCGTGTGACTGAGGAGTTTTGAGCTGTTTAGTCTTTTTCCTTCAGGGAGGCAGAGAGTGGATAGCACGCACATGGACTTGGAGGAAACGAAAGAAGGATGATTTATTTATTTATTTATTTATTTACTGATTTATTTATTTACTTCTTTTGAAATATTTTGTTTTTTGTAAAAAAATCAGCCACGATGGGCTTGGCTCAAATTTGATTAGCCCACTTACGGGCTTGTAGATCATATTGTACGAACTATTTTAATTGAATAGATTAATTTATCAGCTGGATATGCTGACTATTTAGTCACGCATTTGGTACTCTATTGGATTAAAACATCGGCTATATTTTATTGGCCGGATTATATTATAGTAGATAATATGAAACATTTATATCATAAATAGTAATTATGTATATTATTATTATTTATTATTTATTTTAATTATTGATATATTATTATTACTATTTATTAAATTATAATTAATTTTTATTTTATTTATTATTATTACTATTTTATATTATTATTATTATTACACTTTTCAAAATTGCTAGTCATCCGGCTATTTAATATGGCAAATTTCGAGGATATTATTTTAGTGTGTCTAATTTGTATAAAAGCATTCAACCATATTAACTTATAATGTTACATTCGGTCATGTAAATGCAAAATCGAAATTCGAGAATTTACCAAATTCGCATTTGCTTCCTCAAATTCCTAAAATACCCCTATGAGTTTTGTCTCGGGTTTTATGGGTAGTTAGTAGAAATGCTTTGAGGCCCAGCTCCTACAAACCAAGCCTTTATGGAACAACATAACACTAAGTTGGAATTGTTAGCTTTACTTACTTTAAGCCAATTTGGGTGAGGCCTAATTCAAACCAGCAGCACACACGTTGCTCTTTCTCTTTACGAACTCTCCTTGAACAACCAACTCTCGATTACGACCGAAAGTGACAGGACTCGTCCCAAATCCCCTGGGATTAACGTGGGACGTACCTGCTCCCGTCTGACATGAAGTGTTAGACCAGGAATAATTTCGCCCTTAGCCCAACCAGGACTACTAGAGAGCGCCAGGATCCGGAGGAGGAGTGTGATGTCTCAGTCTCTGCTACAGCCCGCATCCGCGATCAACCTGAAGGGCATTCAAAACATCAAAAGTCGTGAGTAGACAAAACAAATATTTTAATAAAAACATTTCACCAGAAGAAGATTTATGCCCTTCACGGAAAAGCATGCATGCATTCGAAAACCGCCCATCAAAACATTTACAAAACTATTAGGGCCTTGGCCCAAAACCGTAAATCAATACAAAGGGACTCAGCCCAAATCAAACACAAGTAGGACTCTGCCCAAATCACGTAATGTGGGTCTCAGCCCAAAACCATTCTCAGTGAAATACCAACCATAAAACACGGGGGTCTCTACCCCAAACCACTTCTCAAAACATAGAACACGGGGTCTCTGCCCCAAACCATTTTCCGTAAAACCTCATACGGATATACATACATATAACTCATCATCGGCACTTCCGAGAAGATGTCAACTCGGGGCACACAGCCCCTAGGGAACACATCCCCGATGTAACAACCCGTACCTTCGGGAAGGGTAAAAATGTAATCTTGTAAAAGTTTTGTATAAAAGGATGGTTTTGCCCTTGTGAATAGTAGGCCAAAAGTTGACTTTTTGAATTACCGATTGGATGAGTGTTAACCCTTGACCGTGACGTAGTTTGGGACGTCACGAGTCCGTAGACAGGTGGCAGGTTCGATTCGGACAATCGGGGAAAAAGTTATGACGTTCGAAAGATTGGGGGCGTTACCGTAATTTTGATTAAATGAGGAAAGTGTTGACTTTTTGGAAGATTTGTAATTTTCACGTAGACCGAAGACCGTTAGATAGGTCTTGACGTCCTGAGTACAACGACAGGTGGCACGCTGTCATCGGACGTCAGATGAAATATTTACGGGTCTGGAAAGTGTGAGGGTAAAATGGTAATTTGTGCAAGAAGGGTATTTTGGTCATTTCCCTCAGCCCAATCAGATAAGGGCAAGTGGCAGGGATATTTTGTGCTGACCTATGGATGCTGGACACGTGGGGGACACTGGATGGTTCCAGGCCGTTCTCAAGTGTGCACGGCCACACTTTGCACAAAATTGAACCGTGCAATCGTTTGAAACACAGAGAAACAGAGGGTGAGATTTTGGGAGACAGTGATCGATTCCAGGGGTGAGTGAGTGAAGAGTGATTGGTGGAAGTGGAAGAGAGACGAGGGTGAGCTATTGATCACGGTTTGGAGCTGCAACCGTGCACGGAGACTAAAAGGTGGACGGCTGAGTTTTTGGGGGAAACAGAGAGGCCGTGAGACTGGGGTGGTGGCTACGCCGTGTGGTGGCTCAAACCAAGGCAGTGGGAGCCGTAGGAGGTTGCAGGGAGACCAACAAGCACCGTGGTACGCGGCGGCGCTTGCGGCGGAGACGGAATCGAAGGGTAAGTGTTCTTCCTCTGTTTTTTTCCGTGTTTTTCATTTTGAAAGTCGTGAAGGTAGGATGAGAATCGAGGGGATTGGCGAGTGCAGTGATGTTTAGGGAGGTCCTAGGAGTGGGTTGTGACGGTCGCCGTGAAGGGGGAGTACACGGCGGAGTTCAGGCAACGGCGAGTACTCTGTACTCTGTTTTGGCCGTGAGTTCAAACGGGAAGTCGTGGACTTCAGGGGTGAATCGAAGGTTTCTGTGAGTTGGGAGTGACTCAATGAAGTCCTAGGAAGAGGTTGGAATCGACACCGTGAGGGGGGAAGCACTGGACGGCCGGGAAGGAAAACAGGGGTTGTTTGTGTTTTCTTTCGAGCTTCAGTCGTGAAGCTGTGGATTGAGTCGAACCAGGAGAGTGAGGGGGATGAATTCCTGGTGCCTGGACGAAGCTATAGGAAAAGAGAGGAGATGAAATGGTGGCCGGACGGCGGAGATTGGCTCTCGCCGGTCTGGGTTGCAGCCCTGGTGCGAACCGGGTTCGATCGAGGAAGACGGTGGCACTGTAGTAGGCGCGTGAGGCCCACGCGCAGCCACTTTGAGCGGCGCGTGGAGGCGCGTGGGGAGGAATCCGGCCAAGCTTCCAACATGGTTTTGGTTCTAAATGTCCTAAGGAGTCCGATGGTATAAATTTCGGGTGAATCGGACGATGTTAGGAGGTTGTTCGGGAATCCGGATGGTTTAGGGTATAGGATTAAAATATTATTTAATTCCCGAAAAATTGGGGAAATTAGGATTAGGATCCTTGATGTATTTGTGACCCTATTTGGTGCATTTTGACAGGACGGGAGGCACCCGAGACGGTCGAGGAGCGCACGGAGCGCGACTGACTTGTTCTGATTTGTGAGTGGACTCTTTCTTTCTTTCGAGCATGCCTAACTGTTTTATTGACGTTTTATGATCTTAAATATGTTTTTATGCTTTTGAATGATGATTATATGTGATTGATGAGTTTGCACGTTTTCAAGACATTTCCGAGATTTTGCACGTTTTTCGAGAAAAAGCTGGTTTTCGGATTTTGATGCCATATTTGCGATTTCAACCTATAAATGTTTTCTGATGATGATCAATGGGTTATGAAATATGATTTGTGATTATGTGTGATTTCTGGGTATAAGAATGGATTTCCGGATTTGGGTTCGGAATGTCGGTTCGGAAAGCCGGAAGGGCTTCGAACCGGGGATTTCGAATTCGAGTTTGGCGATAGACTTCGAATTGGGTTTACACTGGATATGGATTGGATTTGCTGGATCTAGATATTGGGTTTAAAGACCCGGATTGATATTGACGGGGGGACGGGCCCGGATTGAGTTTAAAGACTCGGGAGTTTAAAGACTCGGATATGTTGATATTACCCCCATAGGCCTATTGAGTTTAAAGACTCGAGAGTTTAAGACTCGGATTTCATTTAAGGCCTGATTGAGTTTAAAGACTCGGATAGGTCCAGCAGGTTTGATCGGAAATGATGATTTGATGCTGATGCTATGATTTCTATATCCGTTTTATAGTGTTTCTGTTTCTTATGGTATTTTACAGTGTATCTGGTTCTTATGATATTTTATAATGTTTCTGTTTCTTATGATGTTTCTTGGTTTCGAATTATTTAATCACTGAGTTAGACATGTGATTTCCAAAACAGAGGGAACAGAGTGTTCTAGTTTCTTAGCGTTGATTTGAAAATAAACGGTTTTCAAACTTTCTGTTTTTTTTTCTTTTAGTCCACTCACATCTTTTGGTTTAAATTTTTCCCTCCAGGTCGTGGTGATAGCGCTGGGGTGAACGTTGAGGCAGATATCGAGGCATAGAGCTTCCGACGTTCTTCCGTTGCGAGACTAGCATTGTAGGACTTTTGTGCCCATTTTGTAGCACTATTCTCTGACTGACTGTTGTATATATTTTACTCCTTCGTCTGATAGTTGTGCTTATAGTTGTATGAAGGTTTTTTTTTTGGTATTGTAAGTGTGATTGTCAGACGGGAGCAGGGTTCATCCCAGGTATCGAGGCAATATTTGGGACGGGTCCTGACACCCGATATATGTCACGATTCATCTTTATACTAGTGTGCACACTACTCGAGGTCTCACTCCGAGTCTACCTCCAGGAATTCTCCATTTGGGAGGCTCTGTCTCCGGATCTAGTCCGAGCATCTCTCCGGAATCTGGTCCGGGACCACATCATAACTCTCACTCCTGGAATGGGCTCCCTATGGGGATACTCATTTCGAATACTGGATCGTGACTCTCCAAGTCGACGACTGGATGAGACCAAACAAATCATGTCGGAGGGTATATACATTTTCAAATCATTTTCTTTCTCAACTAGGTCTCATACCCGAATCTCAACAAGATTCCTCGAATCCGATTCAAATTCACTTTCACAGGCCTCAGCCTAAATCCACAATTTAATAGGGTCTTAAACCCGAATTCTCATTTCGTAAACCACAATTGGGACTCAAGCCCGATTTCACAATCTAACGGGACCTCAAGCTCGATTTCACGATCAACAGGGCCTCAAGCCCGATACCATAATAACGAGGCCTCGAGCCCGAGTTCACAATCAACTGGGCCTCTAGCCCAAAATCACAACGAACGGGGCCTTAAGCCCGAAACCATAAATCAACGGGGCCTCAAGCCGGAGATTACAACCAACTGGACCTCAAGCACGGATTCGTAAACTAACGGGGCCCTCAGCCCAATCGCATGACTCAAATGGGCCTTCAGCCCAATTTCTCATTAAATCAAATGGACTCCAAGTCTGAGAGTTCGTAAATCAAATGGGTCTCATGCCCGAATTCATACTTCCAAATCCAAAACCCGTTCATTAAATCGTCATTGAAAACACAGTGCTCAAAGGTACGACATAAAGCCTAAAATCTTGAAAAGCGTGCAAATATGTCGATCCTACGCTACCACAAAAAAATGCACTCATGGCATCACAAAACATGTTCTAAAACAATTATAAAACATTTATGCATGCATCAAATTCATAAAACAAGTCCACTCACAGACCATCCGAAGCCGCGCCTCGATACGCGCACCATACGCCCTTCCTAGGCTAATCGTCGTCTCCGGGATTTCCAAACTTGTCCAAATTAATTTAGAGGGTTACTAACTACTTAAATAACCCCTCACTAAAGCGCCGTAATTTTCTGAAATTTTTAATTATTTTTAAACGAGCTCTGAAACCTTTGGACAGCCCGAACTATATTGAGACGATTTCCGATCGACTCGAAACCAGTCCCAAAATTTTCATTACATCGGATAGATGATTTGACATGTTGGAACCTTCCCTAGAAAGTGGGCCACGTGCCCACACGTGCCAGCAAAAGCCCCTGCGCGTGGGAGCCACGCGCCGCTGTACTGTACATCTTCTTCCTCGGTCAGACCAGTCTGAATCGGCCGGTCCGATTCAACCCTGCAATTGGACCAGCGTGACCGGTCCAAGGCTATCCTCTCCTCATTTTTCGTCCAATCTCTTCCTACTTGATTATGTTCTTCCTATCTAATCCCTAAAAGTCTAATTGACACGACCCATCCCAATCCCCCCGGGATTACCATGGAATGTGACGTGCTCCCGTCTGACAAGAGGCGCCAGACAAGGGATAACCGATTGCCATTGCCCAAAAGGGCTTCCAGAGTGCGTAAGGATCGATGGAGGAGGTGTGCGATGCTCAAGTCTCTGCTGCAGTCGTATCCGGAATCAACCTGAAGGGCATTGAAAACAAAAGCTGTGAGTGGACGAAAATAAACAAGTCTGTTTAAAACATTTAAAAGACATTTATGCCCCTCAGTAAAATCATATGCATGCACCAAAACCAATAATCCCATATTTATTTAGAAATAACCATTAGGGCCTTAGCCCGGAAACCAAAGCATAGTTTCAATTTCCAAAAGTAAATCCAAGAGTTATTTCATAAATCCAGTAATATGAACCATAAGGCATATAATATAAACCATAACCATTATTTTAGCCACTGCACTATACACTCCAATCCGACATCCCTGATGTCTGACGTCCCTGACGTCAATAAGGTCACAATCACAAGGCTACGCGTGCCACTCGGGTCTCAATTTCCGAGTTCAATCCCCGAACCCCGTTCGGGTACAGCATCCCCGATGCTTAGCGTCATAGACGCTGGACGTACTAGACGTCCGTGACCTCTCCGGGGTACCTCATCCGGAGGAGACAATATAATATGGAAGGATCTATACAGTGCAGTACCAAATACATTTTATAGATATCCACATGCAAAACATATAGGTATACAGAGATAAAATCCGAACCATTCGTTACGTTTCATCAAACGGGTCTCATGCCCAAATACCGTGAAACGTACCATAACCGAAATATCATCAAAACCATTTATAGATTCCAGCATGTGAACATATATAAAATGTAAACCAGAAAACATTTATTCAATTCCATTTTAGGGTCCCCGACCCGCAATCACATGTAGAAATCAACTGGACCCCTGGCCCGATTCCACAAGTTAACTGGGCCCCTGGCCCGATTTCATAGTTCAACTGGGCCCCTGGCCCGACTTTACATTATTCAAGTTCGTAACCGTTTCATGAAATCATATCCAACCACATTTATGGAAATCGGTGAAAATCCAGAAAATCTCGGTTTACGTGCAAATACGTAATTCACCTCGAAATGCGTGAAATCATTTTAAATTCACCGATATCCAAAGTAAATCATTTAATCATAATTATAACAATCATAAAACAGTTATGCATGCATCGAATTTATGAACCAACGTCCACTCACAGACCGTTTAACCGAGCGCCTCGATACGCGTGCCATAGGCCTTCCCGGGCCACACCACTATCACCGGGACTCCCAATCCTGTTCAAATCACATTAGAGGATTACTAACCTCACCATTAACATCCTATTCAAGTCCCGTAATTTTCCCGAATTTTTAAGTATTTTTAAACTGGATTTAAAACCTTCGGACATCCCGAACAATAACGAAACGGTGTCCGATCGACACGAAACCAATCCCAAAATGTTCGTTACATTGTATAGGACAAAAGTCATGTTGACCTTACCTCGAGATTCGTGCCCACGCGCCGTCACGCGCCGCCGTGAGTGGCTGCGCGTGAAAGCCACGCGCCTGCTACAGTGACTGCTACAGTCACCATCCTCGCCCGTTTCTCTGGTAAACGGGTTGAAAAACCCGCGATAGGACCCGGTTCAATCTCACCCAAAACAACATCGAATCAATCCGTTCTTTCAACTGATCCCTTGTAATCAATCACCATTTAAGTTCTGTAAATCGAATTACACAAATCGTGGTCTCAATCCTCACGACTCTCGATCGATCCTCGACGGGTTTTCAAATCGGGTTTCACGTTATCGTCCCTGTTTTCCAAATTAATTCATTCAGTTAGCATCGTGAGAGTGTAAGGGACAATTCTACAAGGTCAATTTGAGAATTACTTACCTCAAACCCACTGAACACAAGCTCGACTTTGAGCTGCCATGGAAGCTTCTGTTCTTCCACAATACGGCACCATTTCTCGTCGTTTTCATTGCAGAGATGTTCGTATCAATCCCAGAAGTCGAATTGAATCCACAATTGTGATCCTCACCGCTCATATTGTCGAATTCGCAAATCCCCCAATTTCCACGATTTTTCGGTTTAAAATTAACCCAGGGGCCTCACTGTCACTCGAGCCTCACACTCAATTCGGCTTCCTCAGTCTCCCAATTGCACAATGGAGCTGAGACAGAGGTTAATTAGCTGCTAATTGGTAATCATTAAGACAACCCACAAATTAGGGAATTAGTGTCTAAAGTAAGAATAATTGTGTCTCCCTTAATACATGATTCCATGTTATCTGGGGCAAAGAAGATGACAAAGTGACAGATGTCACTGCCAGGCAGCAAGATTCAATGGTAAAAGACCATTTTGCCCTCCGGTTGACAAATTACCATTTTGCCCCCAGACATCCGTGACCCGTAACTTGGTCACCCGAACTCCGTTTTCGGTGTGCCGCCTGTCGTTGGATTCGTATCGACGAGACCTACGCAACGGTCCTTGGCCCTTGGCCATCGGACATCCCGGTCAAAAAGTCAACATTTGGCCCCTAATATGCCAAAATTACGAAAATGCCCTTGCACTTCCGTACATCATAACTTCCACCACGAACGTCGAAATCGAACGTGCCACCAGTCTATGAACTCGTGACGTCCCGAACTACGTCACGGTCATCGGTCAAAGTCCATTTGACCATCCGAATTAAAAGTCAACGTTTTGCCCACACTCAGGGGCAAAACGGTCATTTTGCACAATTCGTCCGAAATCGCCCAACTAATCCCAGATTAGTAAATCACAATTAAATATTATTAAATCCCGATATTCGGGACGGGTCGTTACAACCTTCCCTCCTTAAAGAATTTCGTCCTCGAAATTACCAACAATCTTATTCCACAACCACCTTGTGGAAAACAATTCGACCACACATCTGTGTACACTTGTACACCCACATACTGGGACAACACCAGTCACGTTTGTACCCAGACATCCCATCACAGTCATACGTCACAACAACAACACTCGACCACCTCGAGTGGACATAAGCACCTGATCCGCGATAAGATCGCTTAACCATTTAGCTGACTCCTTCAGCTAGATGGTTCCTTTCCATTATCAATAAATCCTTACATTTGCTCCCGTTGGGAGTCACCAAATCTCATTTGTCAGTCCACGCTGACACCATCAGTCAACTGTCATCACAAAACTTACCACCCTGGTAAGGCTCCAACCATCTGTCCGTCGGTGACAACACCACGTACTACATCACTCCCGATGTAGCGCAAGATCAACCACATGATCTCAATTCGCAGGGCAAGCCCATTCCTGCGACATAAATAAATCTCAATGTCCATAATCGCCGACTCCCTCAGCGAACCAAAACGCTGGGAAATCACGGTGTGATCAAGTCACACAAGGCTACTCGTGGTTACACAGACCACCAATTCACTCATCCAGAGTGTACGTATACCGTCAATTAACCCAATCAAGTGGTGTAATTGGAACACATTGAATACCAGCCCAGCAGTGATCACACATAACAATACCGGGGTTCCACTAGCCAACCGTGGCCAAGAGCACCTGCTCATACAATCACTGAACCCGACAAAATCACTCTGCACAGCGCACAGTATCCAATGTCCAGTCCACAACCACAACCAAACAAATGATATCGGAACCAAGCCGATTACCAACACGTTTAATTACACACCACTGGTACATCCCATGTACCGCCATTAGGCACCACTCAGCCTAACCCGTAACAATCCTCGTATAACGTACCCTGTATGTATCACAATCCATCAATTTGACTATAGCCACCCAGGTCATAGCCAAACACGTACTAGTAATGAAGTACCTTTGTCCAACCCAACATGAGACAAAGCGAACTCCACCCGTCATCTCGTTCCAATTCTGAATCCGAATCCGCAATTTCGTAAGAAATCCCGAATCCGAACCCAACAACACATTTTTAATCCATATCCAAATCCGAATCCGAAATCATTATTCCGTAAGCTAGCATTGGAATAATCATTCCGCACCCAAATCCGGTAATCCATTTTCGAGCTTTGTAATCGAATCCTGAATCGTCACCCAGAAATTCGGTTCCAAAACCCAAAACCTCGTTTACGTTCATCAAGACGTAACGTAACCGAACCTATCGGTTGCCTCTCCAAAACACTCGATTGACTTCATAGGGAAGCCAATCCCAATATTCACACGTCAAAGGTTGACAAAATCCGACCACATCGGAAACCTACTCAACCGAGTAACAAGCCATATGGACTTCACTCCGAAAAGAAGTTCAGTCCCGTCATCTACGACTCACATACCAAGGTAAGAGTGATAAACTCTCCACCCATCTGGATCATCAAGATCACAATCCATATCCATCGCTACGTCACCCGACAAGTAATATCACGATCCTAGATCGTCACATCGACCAAAGTCGACAACATCGCAAATCAGATCCACCTAGGATCCACACATGCTCACATAGCTAACAATCCATCTGAAAGCTGATCGTAGGGTCTTACAACCTCAATTGAATCCTTCGCCAAATTCTCTTGGTGGAAAGATGACCACGCATAACACCACCAAATCCAAAATCATACAAAACTTCTTGTGTCCAATGACCCAAGGCCAAACCTGGGTCCACCTACCAATACACGCTCAACGTACTGGTAGCAACAATCATCATTTGCCACGGCAGGAAAATATGAAGTCAACCCTAATGACTTCGGAATACCAATCACTGATTCGGAAACGAGCACTCCTCTCGTCTCCCAATCACAACTCTCCCCGAAACGGGAGTTCCAACCATGTTGGAAACAGACATGCTCCCAATGAGATGTCAAGTCCAAGCACTGGACTGCCCATGTCCATACCTTACTTGGACCACCACGTGTCCAAGATCGATTCATTACTCGGACCTCACGTCCGTCAATAATCATGTATGCACACACCCCGATTCCGAACGGAATATCCACACTTTTGCCTGAATGTGCATACCACACTGCTTCCGTCTCACATCTCAACCTAAACAGGTTCAATCCTCAGGTTCCAAGTGATTCACAATCACAAAATCCCACATCAATACCACGAATGGTTTCCCCGACTTTTCCAATTCCAATAATTTCCTTGTACTCTCAGGGGATATAAGCAGTACACAAACTTACCAATCTCGGAGTTGACCACAACTCCCCAAATCCACCAACTCGCATGACATAGGGAACATCGTCCCTAGATTCCCCAAGTTTCAATCATACCATTTTATCCGTTCATCACTTGTCGTCATATATCTGTTAGGACTTATCCCAACACGACACAACCTCCACTGGATCCCATCCAGTCCAAGACTCAACCACCACTGAGTCGCAGATACCAATCATCTGTCCATCATGACAGAGTCACACCCCAAATGGTGGCTCCTCGTCATCACAATCACCGACACCGGTACCAGCACCAGTGCTAGTACCAGCACCACGCACCATCATCAATACCAGTATCAGCACACAGGCATCCATACTAGTATTGGCATATAGGTACCAACATCCATACATAGCACACGAACACCCATGCTAGCACACGAACATCCATGCTAGCACACAGTGTGCAAGGTTGTTACCCTGGATCTCCGTTCATTCCGAACGACGATCCCGTAACACCACTCGTTCCCCACGACTATGGGTACCTCCAATTTTTGCCATCGGCACATCAGGATAATGAACGTTCCCTGAACGTCCCCAAGTATTAAAACCACACTAACTACCCTCGATAGCCAGTTATCTCGACACAACTGTCGACCAACAGTCATCGTTGTCAAGATCCGTATCCACACATCATACTAACATTCGATCCAAAACAGGATTCCATATTTCCTCATAACCGTATCCGTAGATCCAAACCCATAAGACTCACTAGAGTCATCCCCATGGTCATCCACGACCTCAGCCGCTCGTCGCAGCACAAGTTCTCACTTAAGGTTCACCTTTCGGTCCATCAATTATAAATTAGGGTTCCAAAATCACACCCTAGGGTTCCACCGAACCCAACTGCCTTTTGCAGTAAAATCCACAACCTGACCGACCCCGCGGTCCTGACATCGTATAGACGTCCAATCCAATCCAATCGTCAATTCAATGTGGGTTCCATCGTGGGTTCCACCACGAAGGTCATCGGCTAACTCCGATGCACCAACCCCCGTACACTAGCCAACACTACTAGGGTCCAAAACTTAGACCAATACTCAACTGAGTTCACATTTCCATAACATTACTCCAAATGGGGTTCCCTGAACCTAGCTGTGCCCGGTGGCACAACAATCCATCATCACATGACCGAACCGACGGTCCCACATTACCAGTTAATCGTATACAACCCCACCTGGGTTGAATCGCATCAATGCACGGCGTATCGGGCCAACACACCCAATCCACCATTCAAACCCCAAACTATCTATCAGGTTGACAACGGAACAGCAGCCCAAAGAGACATCACACCCTCGACCTTCGCGCACAAAAGAGCAAAACCTGCTCTGATACCACTTGACACGACCCATCCCAATCCCCCCGGGATTACCATGGAATGTGACGTGCTCCCGTCTGACAAGAGGCGCCAGACAAGGGATAACCGATTGCCATTGCCCAAAAGGGCTTCCAGAGTGCGTAAGGATCGATGGAGGAGGTGTGCGATGCTCAAGTCTCTACTGCAGTCGTATCCGGAATCAACCTGAAGGACATTGAAAACAAAAGCTGTGAGTGGACGAAAATAAACAAGTCTGTTTAAAACATTTAAAAGACATTTATGCCCCTCAGTAAAATCATATGCATGCACCAAAACCAATAATCCCATATTTATTTAGAAATAACCATTAGGGCCTTAGCCCGGAAACCAAAGCATAGTTTCAATTTCCAAAAGTAAATCCAAGAGTTATTTCATAAATCCAGTAATATGAACCATAAGGCATATAATATAAACCATAACCATTATTTTAGCCACTGCACTATACACTCCAATCCGACATCCCTGATGTCTGACGTCCCTGACGTCAATAAGGTCACAATCACAAGGCTACGCGTGCCACTCGGGTCTCAATTTCCGAGTTCAATCCCCGAACCCCGTTCGGGTACAGCATCCCCGATGCTTAGCGTCATAGACGCTGGACGTACTAGACGTCCGTGACCTCTCCGGGGTACCTCATCCGGAGGAGACAATATAATATGGAAGGATCTATACAGTGCAGTACCAAATACATTTTATAGATATCCACATGCAAAACATATAGGTATACAGAGATAAAATCCGAACCATTCGTTACGTTTCATCAAACGGGTCTCATGCCCAAATACCGTGAAACGTACCATAACCGAAATATCATCAAAACCATTTATAGATTCCAGCATGTGAACATATATAAAATGTAAACCAGAAAACATTTATTCAATTCCATTTTAGGGTCCCCGACCCGCAATCACATGTAGAAATCAACTGGACCCCTGGCCCGATTCCACAAGTTAACTGGGCCCCTGGCCCGATTTCATAGTTCAACTGGGCCCCTGGCCCGACTTTACATTATTCAAGTTCGTAACCGTTTCATGAAATCATATCCAACCACATTTATGGAAATCGGTGAAAATCCAGAAAATCTCGGTTTACGTGCAAATACGTAATTCACCTCGAAATGCGTGAAATCATTTTAAATTCACCGATATCCAAAGTAAATCATTTAATCATAATTATAACAATCATAAAACAGTTATGCATGCATCGAATTTATGAACCAACGTCCACTCACAGACCGTTTAACCGAGCGCCTCGATACGCGTGCCATAGGCCTTCCCGGGCCACACCACTATCACCGGGACTCCCAATCCTGTTCAAATCACATTAGAGGATTACTAACCTCACCATTAACATCCTATTCAAGTCCCGTAATTTTCCCGAATTTTTAAGTATTTTTAAACTGGATTTAAAACCTTCGGACATCCCGAACAATAACGAAACGGTGTCCGATCGACACGAAACCAATCCCAAAATGTTCGTTACATTGTATAGGACAAAAGTCATGTTGACCTTACCTCGAGATTCGTGCCCACGCGCCGTCACGCGCCGCCGTGAGTGGCTGCGCGTGAAAGCCACGCGCCTGCTACAATGACTGCTACAGTCACCATCCTCGCCCGTTTCTCTGGTAAACGGGTTGAAAAACCCGCGATAGGACCCGGTTCAATCTCACCCAAAACAACATCGAATCAATCCGTTCTTTCAACTGATCCCTTGTAATCAATCACCATTTAAGTTCTGTAAATCGAATTACACAAATCGTGGTCTCAATCCTCACGACTCTCGATCGATCCTCGACGGGTTTTCAAATCGGGTTTCACGTTATCGTCCCTGTTTTCCAAATTAATTCATTCAGTTAGCATCGTGAGAGTGTAAGGGACAATTCTACAAGGTCAATTTGAGAATTACTTACCTCAAACCCACTGAACACAAGCTCGACTTTGAGCTGCCATGGAAGCTTCTGTTCTTCCACAATACGGCACCATTTCTCGTCGTTTTCATTGCAGAGATGTTCGTATCAATCCCAGAAGTCGAATTGAATCCACAATTGTGATCCTCACCGCTCATATTGTCGAATTCGCAAATCCCCCAATTTCCACGATTTTTCGGTTTAAAATTAACCCAGGGGCCTCACTGTCACTCGAGCCTCACACTCAATTCGGCTTCCTCAGTCTCCCAATTGCACAATGGAGCTGAGACAGAGGTTAATTAGCTGCTAATTGGTAATCATTAAGACAACCCACAAATTAGGGAATTAGTGTCTAAAGTAAGAATAATTGTGTCTCCCTTAATACATGATTCCATGTTATCTGGGGCAAAGAAGATGACAAAGTGACAGATGTCACTGCCAGGCAGCAAGATTCAATGGTAAAAGACCATTTTGCCCTCCGGTTGACAAATTACCATTTTGCCCCCAGACATCCGTGACCCGTAACTTGGTCACCCGAACTCCGTTTTCGGTGTGCCGCCTGTCGTTGGATTCGTATCGACGAGACCTACGCAACGGTCCTTGGCCCTTGGCCATCGGACATCCCGGTCAAAAAGTCAACATTTGGCCCCTAATATGCCAAAATTACGAAAATGCCCTTGCACTTCCGTACATCATAACTTCCACCACGAACGTCGAAATCGAACGTGCCACCAGTCTATGAACTCGTGACGTCCCGAACTACGTCACGGTCATCGGTCAAAGTCCATTTGACCATCCGAATTAAAAGTCAACGTTTTGCCCACACTCAGGGGCAAAACGGTCATTTTGCACAATTCGTCCGAAATCGCCCAACTAATCCCAGATTAGTAAATCACAATTAAATATTATTAAATCCCGATATTCGGGACGGGTCGTTACAACCTTCCCTCCTTAAAGAATTTCGTCCTCGAAATTACCAACAATCTTATTCCACAACCACCTTGTGGAAAACAATTCGACCACACATCTGTGTACACTTGTACACCCACATACTGGGACAACACCAGTCACGTTTGTACCCAGACATCCCATCACAGTCATACGTCACAACAACAACACTCGACCACCTCGAGTGGACATAAGCACCTGATCCGCGATAAGATCGCTTAACCATTTAGCTGACTCCTTCAGCTAGATGGTTCCTTTCCATTATCAATAAATCCTTACATTTGCTCCCGTTGGGAGTCACCAAATCTCATTTGTCAGTCCACGCTGACACCATCAGTCAACTGTCATCACAAAACTTACCACCCTGGTAAGGCTCCAACCATCTGTCCGTCGGTGACAACACCACGTACTACATCACTCCCGATGTAGCGCAAGATCAACCACATGATCTCAATTCGCAGGGCAAGCCCATTCCTGCGACATAAATAAATCTCAATGTCCATAATCGCCGACTCCCTCAGCGAACCAAAACGCTGGGAAATCACGGTGTGATCAAGTCACACAAGGCTACTCGTGGTTACACAGACCACCAATTCACTCATCCAGAGTGTACGTATACCGTCAATTAACCCAATCAAGTGGTGTAATTGGAACACATTGAATACCAGCCCAGCAGTGATCACACATAACAATACCGGGGTTCCACTAGCCAACCGTGGCCAAGAGCACCTGCTCATACAATCACTGAACCCGACAAAATCACTCTGCACAGCGCACAGTATCCAATGTCCAGTCCACAACCACAACCAAACAAATGATATCGGAACCAAGCCGATTACCAACACGTTTAATTACACACCACTGGTACATCCCATGTACCGCCATTAGGCACCACTCAGCCTAACCCGTAACAATCCTCGTATAACGTACCCTGTATGTATCACAATCCATCAATTTGACTATAGCCACCCAGGTCATAGCCAAACACGTACTAGTAATGAAGTACCTTTGTCCAACCCAACATGAGACAAAGCGAACTCCACCCGTCATCTCGTTCCAATTCTGAATCCGAATCCGCAATTTCGTAAGAAATCCCGAATCCGAACCCAACAACACATTTTTAATCCATATCCAAATCCGAATCCGAAATCATTATTCCGTAAGCTAGCATTGGAATAATCATTCCGCACCCAAATCCGGTAATCCATTTTCGAGCTTTGTAATCGAATCCTGAATCGTCACCCAGAAATTCGGTTCCAAAACCCAAAACCTCGTTTACGTTCATCAAGACGTAACGTAACCGAACCTATCGGTTGCCTCTCCAAAACACTCGATTGACTTCATAGGGAAGCCAATCCCAATATTCACACGTCAAAGGTTGACAAAATCCGACCACATCGGAAACCTACTCAACCGAGTAACAAGCCATATGGACTTCACTCCGAAAAGAAGTTCAGTCCCGTCATCTACGACTCACATACCAAGGTAAGAGTGATAAACTCTCCACCCATCTGGATCATCAAGATCACAATCCATATCCATCGCTACGTCACCCGACAAGTAATATCACGATCCTAGATCGTCACATCGACCAAAGTCGACAACATCGCAAATCAGATCCACCTAGGATCCACACATGCTCACATAGCTAACAATCCATCTGAAAGCTGATCGTAGGGTCTTACAACCTCAATTGAATCCTTCGCCAAATTCTCTTGGTGGAAAGATGACCACGCATAACACCACCAAATCCAAAATCATACAAAACTTCTTGTGTCCAATGACCCAAGGCCAAACCTGGGTCCACCTACCAATACACGCTCAACGTACTGGTAGCAACAATCATCATTTGCCACGGCAGGAAAATATGAAGTCAACCCTAATGACTTCGGAATACCAATCACTGATTCGGAAACGAGCACTCCTCTCGTCTCCCAATCACAACTCTCCCCGAAACGGGAGTTCCAACCATGTTGGAAACAGACATGCTCCCAATGAGATGTCAAGTCCAACCACTGGACTGCCCATGTCCATACCTTACTTGGACCACCACGTGTCCAAGATCGATTCATTACTCGGACCTCACGTCCGTCAATAATCATGTATGCACACACCCCGATTCCGAACGGAATATCCACACTTTTGCCTGAATGTGCATACCACACTGCTTCCGTCTCACATCTCAACCTAAACAGGTTCAATCCTCAGGTTCCAAGTGATTCACAATCACAAAATCCCACATCAATACCACGAATGGTTTCCCCGACTTTTCCAATTCCAATAATTTCCTTGTACTCTCAGGGGATATAAGCAGTACACAAACTTACCAATCTCGGAGTTGACCACAACTCCCCAAATCCACCAACTCGCATGACATAGGGAACATCGTCCCTAGATTCCCCAAGTTTCAATCATACCATTTTATCCGTTCATCACTTGTCGTCATATATCTGTTAGGACTTATCCCAACACGACACAACCTCCACTGGATCCCATCCAGTCCAAGACTCAACCACCACTGAGTCGCAGATACCAATCATCTGTCCATCATGACAGAGTCACACCCCAAATGGTGGCTCCTCGTCATCACAATCACCGACACCGGTACCAGCACCAGTGCTAGTACCAGCACCACGCACCATCATCAATACCAGTATCAGCACACAGGCATCCATACTAGTATTGGCATATAGGTACCAACATCCATACATAGCACACGAACACCCATGCTAGCACACGAACATCCATGCTAGCACACAGTGTGCAAGGTTGTTACCCTGGATCTCCGTTCATTCCGAACGACGATCCCGTAACACCACTCGTTCCCCACGACTATGGGTACCTCCAATTTTTGCCATCGGCACATCAGGATAATGAACGTTCCCTGAACGTCCCCAAGTATTAAAACCACACTAACTACCCTCGATAGCCAGTTATCTCGACACAACTGTCGACCAACAGTCATCGTTGTCAAGATCCGTATCCACACATCATACTAACATTCGATCCAAAACAGGATTCCATATTTCCTCATAACCGTATCCGTAGATCCAAACCCATAAGACTCACTAGAGTCATCCCCATGGTCATCCACGACCTCAGCCGCTCGTCGCAGCACAAGTTCTCACTTAAGGTTCACCTTTCGGTCCATCAATTATAAATTAGGGTTCCAAAATCACACCCTAGGGTTCCACCGAACCCAACTGCCTTTTGCAGTAAAATCCACAACCTGACCGACCCCGCGGTCCTGACATCGTATAGACGTCCAATCCAATCCAATCGTCAATTCAATGTGGGTTCCATCGTGGGTTCCACCACGAAGGTCATCGGCTAACTCCGATGCACCAACCCCCGTACACTAGCCAACACTACTAGGGTCCAAAACTTAGACCAATACTCAACTGAGTTCACATTTCCATAACATTACTCCAAATGGGGTTCCCTGAACCTAGCTGTGCCCGGTGGCACAACAATCCATCATCACATGACCGAACCGACGGTCCCACATTACCAGTTAATCGTATACAACCCCACCTGGGTTGAATCGCATCAATGCACGGCGTATCGGGCCAACACACCCAATCCACCATTCAAACCCCAAACTATCTATCAGGTTGACAACGGAACAGCAGCCCAAAGAGACATCACACCCTCGACCTTCGCGCACAAAAGAGCAAAACCTGCTCTGATACCACTTGACACGACCCATCCCAATCCCCCCGGGATTACCATGGAATGTGACGTGCTCCCGTCTGACAAGAGGCGCCAGACAAGGGATAACCGATTGCCATTGCCCAAAAGGGCTTCCAGAGTGCGTAAGGATCGATGGAGGAGGTGTGCGATGCTCAAGTCTCTGCTGCAGTCGTATCCGGAATCAACCTGAAGGGCATTGAAAACAAAAGCTGTGAGTGGACGAAAATAAACAAGTCTGTTTAAAACATTTAAAAGACATTTATGCCCCTCAGTAAAATCATATGCATGCACCAAAACCAATAATCCCATATTTATTTAGAAATAACCATTAGGGCCTTAGCCCGGAAACCAAAGCATAGTTTCAATTTCCAAAAGTAAATCCAAGAGTTATTTCATAAATCCAGTAATATGAACCATAAGGCATATAATATAAACCATAACCATTATTTTAGCCACTGCACTATACACTCCAATCCGACATCCCTGATGTCTGACGTCCCTGACGTCAATAAGGTCACAATCACAAGGCTACGCGTGCCACTCGGGTCTCAATTTCCGAGTTCAATCCCCGAACCCCGTTCGGGTACAGCATCCCCGATGCTTAGCGTCATAGACGCTGGACGTACTAGACGTCCGTGACCTCTCCGGGGTACCTCATCCGGAGGAGACAATATAATATGGAAGGATCTATACAGTGCAGTACCAAATACATTTTATAGATATCCACATGCAAAACATATAGGTATACAGAGATAAAATCCGAACCATTCGTTACGTTTCATCAAACGGGTCTCATGCCCAAATACCGTGAAACGTACCATAACCGAAATATCATCAAAACCATTTATAGATTCCAGCATGTGAACATATATAAAATGTAAACCAGAAAACATTTATTCAATTCCATTTTAGGGTCCCCGACCCGCAATCACATGTAGAAATCAACTGGACCCCTGGCCCGATTCCACAAGTTAACTGGGCCCCTGGCCCGATTTCATAGTTCAACTGGGCCCCTGGCCCGACTTTACATTATTCAAGTTCGTAACCGTTTCATGAAATCATATCCAACCACATTTATGGAAATCGGTGAAAATCCAGAAAATCTCGGTTTACGTGCAAATACGTAATTCACCTCGAAATGCGTGAAATCATTTTAAATTCACCGATATCCAAAGTAAATCATTTAATCATAATTATAACAATCATAAAACAGTTATGCATGCATCGAATTTATGAACCAACGTCCACTCACAGACCGTTTAACCGAGCGCCTCGATACGCGTGCCATAGGCCTTCCCGGGCCACACCACTATCACCGGGACTCCCAATCCTGTTCAAATCACATTAGAGGATTACTAACCTCACCATTAACATCCTATTCAAGTCCCGTAATTTTCCCGAATTTTTAAGTATTTTTAAACTGGATTTAAAACCTTCGGACATCCCGAACAATAACGAAACGGTGTCCGATCGACACGAAACCAATCCCAAAATGTTCGTTACATTGTATAGGACAAAAGTCATGTTGACCTTACCTCGAGATTCGTGCCCACGCGCCGTCACGCGCCGCCGTGAGTGGCTGCGCGTGAAAGCCACGCGCCTGCTACAGTGACTGCTACAGTCACCATCCTCGCCCGTTTCTCTGGTAAACGGGTTGAAAAACCCGCGATAGGACCCGGTTCAATCTCACCCAAAACAACATCGAATCAATCCGTTCTTTCAACTGATCCCTTGTAATCAATCACCATTTAAGTTCTGTAAATCGAATTACACAAATCGTGGTCTCAATCCTCACGACTCTCGATCGATCCTCGACGGGTTTTCAAATCGGGTTTCACGTTATCGTCCCTGTTTTCCAAATTAATTCATTCAGTTAGCATCGTGAGAGTGTAAGGGACAATTCTACAAGGTCAATTTGAGAATTACTTACCTCAAACCCACTGAACACAAGCTCGACTTTGAGCTGCCATGGAAGCTTCTGTTCTTCCACAATACGGCACCATTTCTCGTCGTTTTCATTGCAGAGATGTTCGTATCAATCCCAGAAGTCGAATTGAATCCACAATTGTGATCCTCACCGCTCATATTGTCGAATTCGCAAATCCCCCAATTTCCACGATTTTTCGGTTTAAAATTAACCCAGGGGCCTCACTGTCACTCGAGCCTCACACTCAATTCGGCTTCCTCAGTCTCCCAATTGCACAATGGAGCTGAGACAGAGGTTAATTAGCTGCTAATTGGTAATCATTAAGACAACCCACAAATTAGGGAATTAGTGTCTAAAGTAAGAATAATTGTGTCTCCCTTAATACATGATTCCATGTTATCTGGGGCAAAGAAGATGACAAAGTGACAGATGTCACTGCCAGGCAGCAAGATTCAATGGTAAAAGACCATTTTGCCCTCCGGTTGACAAATTACCATTTTGCCCCCAGACATCCGTGACCCGTAACTTGGTCACCCGAACTCCGTTTTCGGTGTGCCGCCTGTCGTTGGATTCGTATCGACGAGACCTACGCAACGGTCCTTGGCCCTTGGCCATCGGACATCCCGGTCAAAAAGTCAACATTTGGCCCCTAATATGCCAAAATTACGAAAATGCCCTTGCACTTCCGTACATCATAACTTCCACCACGAACGTCGAAATCGAACGTGCCACCAGTCTATGAACTCGTGACGTCCCGAACTACGTCACGGTCATCGGTCAAAGTCCATTTGACCATCCGAATTAAAAGTCAACGTTTTGCCCACACTCAGGGGCAAAACGGTCATTTTGCACAATTCGTCCGAAATCGCCCAACTAATCCCAGATTAGTAAATCACAATTAAATATTATTAAATCCCGATATTCGGGACGGGTCGTTACACTAATGGTGTGAAGAAACTTAAGAAAATCATAGAAAACCCGACCCGTCCACTTTCAATCCCACGGTTCAAAGTTTCCCGATTGCATCAAGGGTTGCGCAGCCCTTCACAGCCGCCCAAAACCTCATCTAACCCTTCCTAGCAACCTAATAAGCATCATCCAAACATCCAAAACCGTCCATAATGCCCAAATCAATTTATTGAATTCAAAGGTCAAAACCAAGCATACCTCCTCCCCGTCGTGCACGGCGGCCTGGCTGATCCTGCCACCATCCTCATCACCGTTTCAATTCAACCTCTCTGTTTCCATCATGTGTCACCAGCATCAGGTTAGATTTAAGGGATGTGGGGTGTGGGTTGTACAAAAATGGAAAATGGGTTTCGGGTTTGGGTGAACAAAGCAGGTGAAGGTGATATGAATGAATGTGGGGGAATAGGTAATGGATGAGTGACACTTGGCCTGGGGAAAGATCTGGGCCCATATAAGACAAAACTCCACTTTTTGCCTCGTAAAACGTGTCGTCATAAATAGTTCCCTGGAACTTCCGTGAACCATAATTTTTCCGTCGAACGTCCAATTTCGACATGCCGCCTGTCTATGGATTCGTATCGACGCCATCTACATAACGGTCCTTAGCCCTCGGCCATCGGACCTCCTGGGTCAAAAGTCAACTTTTTGCCCTTATTCAGGGGCAAAATCGTCAGTTCACCCTGAACATCCGTTAATCCTCTTATAATCCCCGATTAGTCTCCGATTAGCGAGGCTAATCCGTCATTAATTCGTAATTAATCTCGATAATTCGGGACAGGTCGTTACAGAAAGTACACCCAAAAGTATAGTTGAGGTATCAGCCTCCTCCACGTCGTCCGGCTAACCTAGGACTTTAAACCACCACCAACAGCTACTCTTGGTGGTTACAAAGTCAGCAGACCAAACCTCACACAGTTCACAAGGGCTGGAACAATGGTGGACGGTAAACTCAGTCGAGACCCACTGATGAGCATGCGAACCGTCTAGCCACCCTAGACCACGACAGACCCCATAACCACCATGGTTATGCTCATAATAGCCTTGTGAGCACCGTGGGCTCATCCATCAATGCCACATAACCGAACCATGCCCAGTATCACATAATATCACAATCACCCATCCTCGATACACAATAACAAACAACAAACCACTACCCCATAGATAGACACACCACAAACTCACATACAGCCAATTCATCATCAATACACAAGCACTGCATCAATCATCAAATCACAAGTGCACTACCGGCAGACATACCACACACTAGCTCGGGAACCGGAGCCCTAAGCTCGAAGTCTGAGTCATCATAACATAGTCTCAAGAACAGGAGCCATGCTCAATGTCTGAGACTACCAAATAACAATACCAGAACATATCTACATCAGATATCACAATCACATTCCCACATACTACCAGTCTCAGGATTTGGAGCCCTTGGCTCGACGTCTGAAACTCACATCCAATCAACAAAATTACAAAAACATTTCACACATCGCGAGTATTGAGAAACACATACTCAAATCATATCTCAATAACACCTGTCAAATCCAGAATCAGAATCTCGGGCCTAAGCCCAAAACACAACCAACATTATTCTTGTAAAATGTGTCATCGAAATATATTCGAAAACCCATCCAAAAATTATATAAAAATCACAAAATCTCACGTCATAATTCACATTCCATTCAAACCCACGATCGAAACAATATCTGAAACATAGTTTACTAAAAACCTCGTAAAACGTATAATAAAATATTAAATAAATATCCGTAAAATCACTGAATTCATATAAAATCCAAGCCACTCCAATGTCATCAAAATCACATAAAAACACATTTAAATCATGTAAGTATGCATGCAAAATAGTTTAGGGTAAAGAAAGTCCACTCACACATTGTTCGCATAACTGAATTCTGTTTTGCAAGCATTTCCTTAATTTTTGTGACACGACCCATCCCAATCCCCCTGGATTATTGTGGGATGTGCATGCTTCGGTCTGACACCATATATCATATTAGGGATAAACCGTAACCAGCTCGGGGTTACCAGAGTGCACAGAGATCTGTCATGTGCGCAGCGGCATGTGATGTCTCGGTCTCAACTATAGCTCGAATTCGCGATCAACCTGAAGGGTATCAAAAACCATAAATGCTGTGAGTGGATAAAAATAAGCAGTTCAAAACATTTTATCAAAAAGACATTTATACCCTTCACGTAAAAGCATACATGCATCAGAAAATAGTATTGTAAATACTTTTCTCAAAAGAAACTCATATTGCTTTTCAAATCAAAACACAGTGAAAATACTACTCAATCAAAACCATTCCCTCAGTAGGGTCTCAGCCCAAAACCAAATCACGTGGGTCTCAGCCCAAATCAAAACCATGTAAAACATCGCAACAGGGTCTCTACCCGATACATAGAAAACCATGTAAAACATCTCAACATGGTATCTGCCCAATACATAGACTCACGTCAGGAGTCATATGTTTCATTACCAATCCACTTTATCTCAAATGATCATATCATCATCACTAGCCACGATATCAGCGTTACACGTGCGACTCAGAATTACACATCCGACTATACACCAGGCTCGGACCCCGCGACTCGACGTTTAAGTGTTCTAACTCAAGATCACACATCATACATGATGGGTCGACGTCTGAGCAATGGCATCTACAGGATCACACATCACACAGGATGGTCGATGCCAGCAAAATGTTCATCTCCAACACTCTTGCAGGCAATGTCCCTGTGACCCCTCCAGGATCACACATCCTAGTAGATGGTTGATGTCCAGAGGCTATCATCACATCATAGAGGATGGTCGTGTGAAAAACATCTCCCAAATCATATCAAATCATTTCAAAGGGGTCTACGCCCGGATATAATTTCATTAAACCCGTTTCGATAAAACCATCATAAAAATAGTGTCTAACAACAATTCATAATTACAGGATTCCTTGAATCCTATCAAATCCATAACTGGGTCTCATGCCCAAAATATCTTTCAAAAATCATAACTAGGTCACAGCCCGATATCATTTCCTCGCGTTTGACTATACTTTAAGTCAAACCATAAATCAACTGGGACTCAAGACTGAAACACATTTCCAAATCCAAAAACTATTTCATTATTCAAATTATTTTCCAAATCACAATAGTCAAATGGGATTTCCAACTGGTATTCATGCCTGAATACTGATTTCACGCATCTCTGTGAAATCATTCAAAACCGATAATCAATCCTCAGTTTCACGCTTCTCCGTGAAACCATCAAAATCCCATAAAACATATGCACATAGAGTACTCGGCCTAAGCAAAAATATCATATAAAACAGAAATCTCGAACTATGTGCATAACCGCATTTTTCACGAAAATGCCCAATATATTCAAAACAACATGCAATTAATGCATCCCAAATCATGCTCATAAAACATACAAAACATTTATGCATGCATCATATTTAGAAGTCAAAATCTCGGGGACATCCGGACCTGTCCAAAACATACCCAAAGGTTACTATCAACCTATACAAGTCCATATCAAACACCCTCAGAACGTCGAAACCTTTTAAACAAGAGCGGTTTGACCTCGAAATTTGTGCCCACACGTCCACACAAGTTGGTCAAACTTTCGGTCAATGCTAATGTAACAAAGTCAACGCTGACGTCATTATCAACGCTGACGTCATCATGGTCAACGTTGATGTTGTCATGGTCAACATTGACATCATCATGGTCAATGCTGACATCATCATGGTCAATGATGATGTCATCAGCTCGTAATCCTCCATTTTTGTCTAATTTTTCAAACCTTCATAACTTTCTCATTTCTCAACCAAATCCTACGTTCTATGACACGACCCATCCCAATCCCCTTGGGATTAACGTGGGATGTGCCATGCTCCCGTCTAACACGAAGTGTGAGACAAGAGATAATACATACCTCAGCCCATACGGGGCTCCTAGAGCGCTCCAGGAACCGTGGAGGAATGCGATGTCTCGGTCAATGCTACAGCCCGCATCTGTGATCAACCTGAAGGGCATTAAAACCTTTAAGAACTGTGAGTGGAGAAAAATCAATAAGTTCATAAAAACACATTTCATAAAGATATTTATGCCCTTCACTAAAAAGTATGCATGCATTGAAAACTAGTAATCAAAACATTTACTTAAATAACCCATTAGGGCCGTAGCCCAAAAACCGTAAATCCAAAACCAAGTGGGCCATCGCCCAAATCCATAAAAAAAATCTGACCGAAAAACCACTTCATAGATCCAATAATCCTTATTTACCATATAACCATCCCTGGCATCTCAGATGCCTAGCGTCTTAGACGCTTGACGTCCTAGACGTCATATCTCACGGTAATAAGCAACGCGTGCTACCCGGGGTCTCTCCAGGTCAATATCTCTGACATCCCAGATGTCTGACATCCCAGACATCTAATCATAGCAATCCTGCTCCTAAGTCATTATACGGCCTGGTAGCTCCGTATAATGACCCCTCGCAGGCAATGCACCATGACTTCCCCAGTGTCCCAGACACCTAGAGGAGGCCATCACATCTCCTCGTATCAAGATGGTATATGGAAAACAATTTTACAAAACCATTTCAAAATATCTCTATGGGTCTTGCCCGAAATTCCCTTAAAACATCACAACTCCATTTAGGGTCTCCGACCCGAAATCACGTTTATGAAACATAGGGTCCCATACCCGAAATCACATTTATAAAACTCAACTGGGCCTCATGCCCGATTTTGTAAACCATTGGGCCCCCAGCCCGATCACATAACTCAAAAGGGTCTCAGCCCGATTTCTTAAACCAGCTGGGCCCCTGGCCCGATCACATAGTTCAAATGGGTCTCATGCCCGAGTTCATCTTTCCAAAACCAACACCATACCATAGAACCATTATTAAACTCACAATCACAAAGCAATAGTATAAACTCGTAAACCTCGAAATACGTGTAAATACAAAATTACCTCGAAATACGTGCAATCTTGTAAACCCCCAGTGCCACAATCATCATCATAGAAATCACGTATGTAAAACATATAAAATAGTTATGCATGCATCACAGTTTAGAAAACAAAGTCTACTCACAGACCTTCATACGCTACCGTGACACGACCTATCTCAATACCCCCGGGATTAACAAGTTATGTGTCGTGATCCCGTCTGACACGAAGTGTCAGACCAGGGAATGTTTAAACCTTTAGCCCGACCAGCTTCCAGAGCGCGCCAGGATCCGGTGGAGGAGAGTGATGTCTCAGTCTCTACTACAGTCCGCATCCGGAATCAACCTGAAGGGCATTGAAAAACAGAAAATATTGTGAGTGTACGAAAAGTAATAAGTTTAGTAAAACACATTTCATAAAAGACCCTTATGCCCTTCACTAAAAAGCATGCATGCATAGGAAAACCATTTATCAAACCACATATGTTTCGATAACCATTTATAGGGTCTCAGCCCCAAATTCCGTAAATTCAAATCATACGGGCCCCTACCCAAATCCATTTATAGACATCCATAATCGTATTTAACATATGTGGGAACTCAGCTCAAATCCATATATTATCCATAAAACACAATTTCGCAAATCCAAGAAATCATGTTTATCATAAATCATATAACCAATCCTGTCACGATATCTAAAGCTACGTACGTGCTACCAGAGGTATCAAATCCTAAGTCTCCCTAGGGTTCACCCAGGTCAATGTCCGCAGATCAATGACCCTCCCTGGAGGTTATAACCCATAATAGCCTTCCTGAGAGTAAGGAACCCAACGGGGGCGACTCCACTCAGTTAGTGCTTCGTGACTACTCCGGGGTCCACCCAGGCCAACGACCATCCCCGGAGGAGACAATCCATAACCTTTCAAGGGTTCATGCCCGGTCCCCATAAACCGCTATGAACCAGAACTGGGCCTCAAGCCCGAATTCATAAACCAACTGGGCCTCATGCCCGATTCAAAAACCAACTGGGCTTCATGCCTGCTTTCGTAAACTAAATGGGCCTTGTGCCCGATACGTAAGTCAACTGGGCCTCAAGCCAGATTCACAAAACCAATTGGGCCTCGATCCCGATACGTAAACAAACTGGGCCTCGAGCCCGATGCCTTGTTAAATCAAATGGACTACAAGTCCGAGATTTCGTAAATCAAATGGGTCTCGTGCCCGATTCCATATTTTCAAATCTGAAATCAGTTCACAAACCAATTGGGCCTCTCGCCCGATAACGTAACTAAATGGACTTCGAGTTCAAGGGTTTCCAAAACAAATGGGTCGCATGCCCGAGTTTACCTTTTCAAATCAAAAACCATTTCATTAAACCATTTTTGAAACCATAAGCACGTATAATCAATGCAAAACCGTAAACCTCGATTTACGTGCAAATACGTAAATCGTCTCAAAAAGCGTGAAATCATATAAATCACTAACATCCAAATCATCATCATAGAATCACATATATAAACCATATAAAACATTTATGCATGCATCATAGTTTAGAAATCAAGGTCCACCCACAGACTGTCCTACGCCACCACCTCAATTTGCGTGCCATAAGCCTCACCGGGCTAATCACTGCCACCGGGACTCCCAAACCTGTCCAAATCACTTTAGATAATTACTAATTACCTTATTAACCTCTCATTGAAATCCCATAATTTTCCCGAATTTTTAACTATTTTTAAACTCGATCCTAAACCTTCGGACGTCCCGAACAATATCGAGACGGTGTCCAATCGACACGAAACCAGTCCCAAAATGTTCGGTACATCGAATAGATTAATTCACATGTTGAAAGTTTCCCCAAAATGCCCCTCACACGCCCCCACGTGCGACCTGAATCCCCCTACGTGTGAAACCCACGCACCAAACAATGTCACCCTTACCTCCAACAAACGGGGTCTGAACTAGTTCACTGGTTCTCAACCGGACCGGGCCGGCGCGACCAGTCCAGGGCTCCACCTTTCAAATTTTCGATCCTTTTTTGTCAATTTTTATTCCTATAGGTCCCTAACATCAAACCCAATTGATCTAGCCATTAAAAGCAGGTCGAAATCGTACCTCCACGATTTGATCTTCACGGCCCAAAAACCAGTCGGCGTCACGGGCGTCTGCACCGTCCTCAACCTCCATTTCCAATCCAAACCATCCCCTTAGATCACCAGAAAGCCATTTCCATTAATAGAATCGACTAAAAACTCCCCAAACTCACATTCGAAATTTCAAACTGAAACCATGCCTTCTCTGTTTTTTGGTTCTCCTCCGTCGTGGCCACCGTCGTGGCTCGGCCGTCACCGTCAAGTCTTCCTGGTTCCACTAGCCTCACTCTCTCTCAGTCACCCTCAAGGTATCTCACACGAACACATGGATATGGTGGTGAGGTTGTGTGTTGTTTGTTTTAGAGGGAATGAAAATGGTGCTCAGGTGGGGAGGAAATATCATAGATGAAGGGTGATGGTTGATGATGATATGAACAGTCAGTATAAGAGAATGAGGTAGAGATGAATGGTTGGGGTGAGAAGTGGGTGAAATAAATTATAAAATAATTTAGGATAATATTATTTAATTAGTTAGATCCACTTTTTAGGGATATGACCAATGGGATGAGTGACACTTGTCACTCATCCATAGGTCCCACTTAAATATCTGCCCAATTAGATATTGCCACATCATCCCCGCCTCGTAATACGTGCATAGTTCAAATGAACTTCCCGTGATCATAATTTCTCCGTTCGACGTCCGATTTCGTCCAACTAATCACCGATTTACCTCACTAATCCTTGATTAGTCACTAATATAATCTCGAAATTTGGGACAGATCGTTACATGCCACCACGATACGCTTGCCAAAAGCCCTTCTGGGCCACACCACTATCACCGAGACTTCCAAACCTGTCCAAATCATACTAGAGGGTTACTAACTATCTCATTAACCTATCAGTAAAGCCTCGTAATTTTCTCAAATTTTTAACTGTTTTTAAACTTGATCCTAAACCTTCGAACACAATGAAACATATCAAAACGATGTCTGATTGACACAAAACCAGTCCCAAAATGTTTGTTACATCGAATAGATGATTTCACATGTTGAAAGTTTCCCCAAAAAGCCCCTCACGCGCGGCCTGAACTCCCTGCACATGAAAGCCACGTGTCGGGGACTGTTCATCGTCCCTGTCAATCCTGTTCAGTCCGGTTCGGTTGGTCCAGCTAGTCCAACTGGACCAGCGTGACCAATTCTGATCTATTCCAACCCCTTCCTCAACCCGTTTTCACCCTAATTTTCTCATAAACCATCCTCTAATTAATTCCAATTGATCCATGAATTCGAAATACGAAACCAAGTCTAAAAACCATTCCTTTCGATTTGGTTCTTGAACCAGCCGACCACCACCATCGGTTTTCTATGCTTCTGGCCACCGTTGGCCACCGTTCCTAGCCCACAAGCTCCCAAGCAACCTCCAAAACACTTCCCCATCAATATAATCATTCATCAATCGCTTAAAAC
Source organism: Prinsepia uniflora (assembly GCA_032719365.1). Lineage (NCBI taxonomy): Eukaryota > Viridiplantae > Streptophyta > Magnoliopsida > Rosales > Rosaceae > Prinsepia > Prinsepia uniflora. Next base: position 31,018,282 of record CM064864.1, read on the forward strand.
TCAAATTCCAATTTTTGAAAACCGAACCTACCTTCCATGGTTTCTCCGGCCACCATCCACGACGGCGCAAGCCGTGGCCACCACCGTTGTCGTCTCACAACCTTCTCTCACTTTCATTCACTTTCATTCACAAGCTCGTATGAGCTCCAAGAACACAACCAAGGGCTTAGAATCAATCCAAAACATCCAAATCTAAAACCCAAATTTCAAAACCCACGGGTTACCTTTGTTTCACGGGTTTCCGGCCACCTCCGTCGTTCGTTGCCGTCTCTCATCCTCCTTCACTCTTAGTCACTCTCTGTGGTCTCAGTTGGTGCAAGCAAGAAGATGGAAGAATGGTGGGGGTGGGTGTTCGGGTGGAATGAAGAAGATGAATGAAAATGAAGATGATAATGGTTGCATGAATAAAATAAGATGGGCCATAGAGTGGGTGACAAGTGTCTCTCATCTTATGGTCCCAATTCTGATGTTTTGGGTCCCACTAAAGGCAACCAATTTGAAAACTATGCAACCGTAAATGCAATCGAACCTTCCGTGACTCGTAACTTTCCCGTACGATGTCCGATTTCAACGTGCCGCTTGTCTATGGACTCGTATCGTCTCGATCTACGCAACAGTCCTCGGTCCACGTGTGTTGGACCTCTCTGTCAAAAGTCAAATTTTTACCCTTTTTAGGGGTAAAATCGTAATTTCACCTTAATCATCAGATAATACTCGACTAATCTCGATTAGTCTTTAATTAATTCTCGATATTCCGTCATTAACCTTAATTTATCCCGTAGATTCGGGACGAGTCCTTACAATCAAGCTGACATCATATTCAATACTCAGTCTGACAATCCTTCTCAGCTGACAATCCAAGCTGACATTTGGCTCAGTATCCCATTTGACAATACTGCTCTTGTTAAGCATCACAAGTCCTCCATCTCACTCGAAGATTCCCAATTACCAACACACTCACGACGCACCGTCGTGTCCAGCTGGTGACTCACGGCTCCACTGTGACTACTCGAGTCACTAACAACACACTCAACTCGCTCTAGAGTCCCAACACCATACCTCGTGTCACTCAGCGATTAGGGCTATGATCCTGACTCGAGAGAAGTCTCGAGCTGTAATCGCACTCATAGACAGGACCCATCCCAATCCCCCCGGGATTAGTGCGGGATGACCCTGCTCCAGTCTGACACGGAGTGTCAGACAAGGGATATTTCCGACCTTTGCCCTCCCGGGCTATCAGAGTACGCCAGGATCCGGAGGAGGCATGTGATATCTCGATCTCTGCTACAGCCCACATCCGATGTCAACCTGAAGGGCAGTCAAAACATTAAAAACTGTGAGTGGACAAAACAAAAGTTGATAAAACATTTAGTAAGGAAGACATTTGTACCCTCCACTAAAAAGCATGCCTGCATTCGAAAACCATTTATCCAAAACAAACCATATGTGGGACTAAGCCCAAAGCAGATATAAACCAAGGTCGAAAGGACCACAATGAAAACGACCATACGGGCCACTGCCCAAATCCTGTGCACACCTGTACACACCACATATCATATATCATATATCCATCACATACATATATATAAGTCACACAACCAATCCCGTCACGGTATCCAAAGCCACGCGCGCGCTACCCGGGTCTCAATCCGAGTCATCTCAAAGTCAAGATCAATGTCCGTAGACCACTGACCCTACCCGAGGTAATAGTAATCATAGCCTTCCTGAGAGTAAGGAACCCAACTGGGGGGTGACTCCACTCAGTCGGTGCTCCGTGACTACTCCGGGGTCCACCCAGGCCAACGACCCTCCCCGGAGGAGATAGTAGAACATGTAAAGGAAGGTAGACGAACATATATATACATAACATAAACATTCATGACCGGTTCCCCTGAACCGTCATGAATCCATAATATCCATAATCAGGTAACATGCCGGTTCCCATAAACCGTCATGTACCGTAATAACATAACCGAGGTAACATGCCGGTTCCCATAAACCGTCATGTACCGTAATAACCAACAAGGGTTCATGCCGGTTCCCATAAACCGTCATGAACCTGGGAATCCATTTAAGGTTCCCTGACCTGAAATCAAAACCGTAAAGTGACTGGGTCTCGTACCCGAACATAGGACATCAGTTGGACACCGTGCCCGATATCTGAGGTCATATGCCCGAGACAAAACCAAATGGGTCTCATACCCGAGTTTTTCCTTTTGAAATCCAAATCCAATTCATTTAAATCAATAAAGAAATACAGACCCGTATAAGCACCGTATAAGGCCGAAACCTCGAAATACGTGCTTATACGTAACCACATACAAATGCACCCATGGCATCATCAAACAAGTAAATAAACATATAATAAACATTTATGCATGCACCAATTTAGAAAACAAGGTCCACTCACAGACCGTCCGAGCTGCCGCCTCGATTTGCGTGCCATACGGCTCCCCGAGCCGATCACCGTCACCGGGACTCCCAAACCTGTCCAAATCGTAATAGAAGGTTACTAACTACTTAATTAACCTCCCACTAAAGCCCCGTAATTTTCCCGTATTTTTAACTATTTTTAATCCCGAACCTAAACCTTCCGATGCCCCGAAACATCTCGAGACGGTGTCCGATCGACACGAAACCAGTCTCAAAATGTTCGTTACATCGAATAGATGATTTCACATGTTGGAACCTTCCCCAGATTCCCTGCCACGCGCCCTCACGCGCCGCCTGAAGTGGCTGCGCGTGGGCTTCACGCGCCTGCTACAGTACCTGCTGACGTCATCGCTGACGTCAGCATGACATCATCACTGACAGCCCTGACAGTGACACGTGTCATACTCCCATTGGCCCACTGTCTGACATGTCAGTCTGACATTGTCAAATCTGACATGATGACGTCATCCCTGACATGATGACGTCATCAGTCATCCCCTACATCGGTCAGACCGGTCCGGTCCGGTTTTTCCTGCAACTTGGACCGGCGTAACCGGTCCAGGCTCATTCTGGCCCAGTTTTTCACCGTTTTCAATCCTAATCAATCCTAACCTTCCTATAATCGTCCTAGGAACCTAACCCAATTAATTAGAACCCCTAAAACCCACGAGAATCCACGGTTCAATTTTGAACCTCACGGTTCAATTTTCCCGATTGCACCCAGGGCTGCTCAGCCCTTCACCGTCGTCCAAAACACCCTCTACACCTTCCTACAACCTCAATAAACTCACCCTAATCAACTAATAGCAACCATAATGTCTAAATCGAAAAATAGAAGAAAAATGGGTTTATCGGGCTTACCGGGTACCCGCTCGGGTTCTGGGCTCCAGCCACCGCCCACGGCGGTTCCAGCCGTCCAACCACCTCCATCCGGTCTTCTTCCCCCTCTCTGCCTCTCAGTCTTGGTCCTAGGGTCATGGGTTTGGATTTGGGTGAGAATGGTGGATCGGTTTTGGTTTAGGAAAAACGAAGAAAATGATCGATGAAGAGGAAATGGAAGATGCATGAATGAAATTGGTGTCCATTGGATGGGTGACACTTGTCACTCATCCATTGGGCCTCCAGCAAATATCTGGGCCCACTAGAGACAAAACTGCACTTTTTGTCTCGTAAAACGTGCCGTCGTGAATAGTAACCGGGAACTTCCGTGAACCGTAACTTCGCCGTCGAACGTCCGAATTCGACGTGCCGCCTGTCTACGGATTCGTATCGTCCTCATCTACGTAACGGTCTTCGGCCCTCGGCCATCGGACCTCCCGGTCAAAAAGTCAACTTTTGACCTCCTATTCACCCAAATTACCAAAATGCCCCTACACTTCCGAACGTCATAACTTCTTCCTCGAACGTCGGAATAGAACGTGCCACCTGTCTATGAACTCGTGATGTCACGAACTACGTCACGGTCATCGGTCAAAGTCCATTTGACCACCCGATTGAAAAGTCAACGTTTTGCCATCACCAGGGGCAAAACGGTCATTTCGCATCGCTCGTCCGATTTCGCTCTACTAATCACAGATTAGCCTCACTATTTGTGATTAGTCACTAATCTAATCATGAAATTCGGGACGGGTCGTTACAACCTTCCCTCCTTAATTAATTTCGTCCTCGAAATTCCAACCGACCTAATCTAACCGTGCTTCCCTCCTTAATTTAGTTCCATTCTCGAAACTCCAATTATCCTGATTCCATATCCAGCTCGTGGAAAGTAGAATCAACCTCGCAACACGTGTACACTCGTACCCCAACTAACCAGAGTAATACGTACTCGTCCGCACCCAGACGTACCCCTAACACTCCCGTCGTATCGACTACACTCGACCACTTCGAATGACAGTAGCCATATGCTCCGAATCGACACCACTTGTCAACTCGATGATTCCTTTCTCAAACGCTAATCTATCCTAGCGTCTACTCCCACTGGGAGTCATCAGACCTCACTCAACGAGCCACGCTGACACCTTCGACAAACTGTCACCACTTGACAGTCGTCAGTTAAGACTAACACGATACACTTGTGGTTACACTAACCACCAACTTACTCAACCATGAGTATACGCCACCAAACAATTCACTCGACATGTGTGTAACTACCCATCAGAAGTACTATGACCCAATGCACAGTATCCAATGTCTAGTTCACGACCGCAACTAATCCAATGGTATCAGAACCAATCCGACTACCAACACGCTCCCCAACGTAATACCGATATAACCTATATACCGTCACTAGGCACCACAAGTATGCCCAGTATTGTACCTCGAACAACGTACAAGGTACATACATCTACACATCAATCAGCCTACACCCATATAGGTTGTAGCCAATCACGTTTCTACTATGGAGTCCATTTGTCCAATCCAGTACTAGACAAATTGAAACTCCGACCCATTATCTATTCCCCAAATCCGAATCCGAAATTTCGTAAGAAATCTCGAATCCAAACCCAGAAATCATATCCATATCATGTACAAATTCGAATCCGAAATCGTCATTCCGTAAGCTAGCATTTGGAATAACCATTTCGAACCCAAATCCATAAAGGAAAATCTACAGTCAAGCTCTAGACTCAAATCCTGAATCGTCACCCAGAATCCGATTCCAAAACCCAAATACAGAAATCCTCTTTCAAGTTCCAAAATCAAATCCTGAATCGTCATCCAGAATCCGATTCCAAAACCTGAAATCTCGTTCTCGTCTACCGAGACGCACCATATCCGAACCTATCGGATACCTGTTCGACCGATTACCACAACACAATCGATTGACTTCATAGGGAAGCCAATCACAACATCACACACAACACCAAGTCTGACAAAACCCGACTTCGTCAGACACCTACTCCTCGGACAACTACTCAGGCGAGTAGTAAGCCATATGGGATTTACCTCGAAAAGAAGTTCAGTCCCATCATGCTCCACTCAACCAAGTAAGAGTGATAAACTCTCCACCTATCTGGATCATCCAAATCACGATCCAGATCCAACACTACGTCAACCGACCATAGACGTCACGATCCCCGATCGTCACGACGTCCAAAGTCCTCAACCGGACAAATCACAGGTCCACCAACCAATACATGATCAGTGTACTAGTGGCAACCAACAACATCAATAACATCTACATCATCAATATCATCTACCACCATCAATTATGGTAGAACCTGAGAAGTAACCCAAACGACTTCGACATACCCAATACCAATGCGGAAAACCCGCATTCCTCTCGTCACCTCAATCGCAACCTCTCGCGATTTCGAAGTTCCAACAAAATTGGAAACAACATACCCGGACATCAACCACGTGTCCCCGTTAGACTGGTTATGGACACATGCCCATTTACGACCGTATATGTACATCCAAAAGGATGTCAATTCATCCTAATCTGATGTACCACTCCTGAACCACAGATACCGAACATAGGCCCATTACGACGGAGTCACACCCCGATCTGTAACTCATCGTCATCACGATCACCGACACCAGTACCAGCGCTAGTACCAGCACCACGCACTATCACCAAAACTAGTGTCAGTATCAACACGCCGTGTGCAAAACTGACACCCTGGATCTCCGCTCATACCGAGCGACGATCGCGTACCTCTGCTCGTATAGGAGAAACTCTGTCTCCCTCGTACCTGACAACTCTGGGTACAGTCACCCTGACAACTTATGCGAGAAAAGGAAAACGTTCCCCGAACGTCCCCAACAATCGTAACTATAACCACTCTCGGTAGTAGCGCCTGCCCCACACTCGTGCAGACCTAACTACTAGACATCGCTATATCCAGACTCCGTATCCAACGGAATCAATCGCCCGTACCAACTACTCTGTATCCCACTCAGGGATTCCATCGACAAGTACCAACCCTGGTAACTTGTCCAACAATCTCTATCCTGTCGTAACTTGACTAAACCATTGTCGTCTACCAGGTCATCCACGACCTTAGTTGCACCAACCCACAACTGAAGTAGCACGACAACCAACTCGGTCTAACCGATACGTACAACCCTGACTGCGAAGTGCAGTCCCAATACAAGCTGACATGACTAGACCGACTAACGAATCCAAATCCGAATAGTCGTCAAAGTCACACCACTCGCCAACTCCCATTTCCGAACCATACCCACCAAGGTAGGGTTCCACAATCACACCTAGGGTCACTCTGAACCCAACTGCGAAAAGCAGTAAAATCCACGATCTGACCGACCCCGCGGTCCCGACATCGTAAAGACGACAATCCAATCCTACCGTAAGTCCAACCAGAATTCCTCGAATCTGGCTGCCAACTACCATAAGTTCAACCAGAGTTCCCCGAACTCGACTACTAACCGCCAACAGCAGTAAACCCATCTAACTCAACCAATCCGACCATCGGATGGTCACAACACCAAATCAGTCGTCGAAACCGATCCTATGGCATCGTGAAAAACGACCCAAACTATCCGTCTCACGATCAAAACGTTAACGTACAGTTACGTCATCCCTTCCGTAGGGTCACACACTGTCAACCCTGACAGAACTATGGCAACCCCGGCATCTAGTGTCGAACCAAGACATATCACGACTCCATCCTACTAACTATCGTACTGGCACCCCAACAATCAGGTTGACCACGAACTGTAGCCCATTGAGATATCACATCCTCGACCAGCGTACATGCTCCAAGAGCTCCGCGGTTGCTCGAATAGAGACAACCCCGCTCTGATACCACGCTGACAGGACCCATCCCAATCCCCCCGGGATTAGTGCGGGATGACCCTGCTCCCGTCTGACACGGAGTGTCAGACAAGGGATATTTCCGACCTTTGCCCTCCCGGGCTATCAGAGTACGCCAGGATCCGGAGGAGGCATGTGATATCTCGATCTCTGCTACAGCCCACATCCGATGTCAACCTGAAGGGCAGTCAAAACATTAAAAACTGTGAGTGGACAAAACAAAAGTTGATAAAACATTTAGTAAGGAAGACATTTGTACCCTCCACTAAAAAGCATGCCTGCATTCGAAAACCATTTATCCAAAACAAACCATATGTGGGACTAAGCCCAAAGCAGATATAAACCAAGGTCGAAAAGACCACAATGAAAACGACCATACGGGCCACTGCCCAAATCCTGTGCACACCTGTACACACCACATATCATATATCATATATCCATCACATACATATATATAAGTCACACAACCAATCCCGTCACGGTATCCAAAGCCACGCGCGCGCTACCCGGGTCTCAATCCGAGTCATCTCAAAGTCAAGATCAATGTCCGTAGACCACTGACCCTACCCGAGGTAATAGTAATCATAGCCTTCCTGAGAGTAAGGAACCCAACTGGGGGGTGACTCCACTCAGTCGGTGCTCCGTGACTACTCCGGGGTCCACCCAGGCCAACGACCCTCCCCGGAGGAGATAGTAGAACATGTAAAGGAAGGTAGACGAACATATATATACATAACATAAAAATTCATGACCGGTTCCCCTGAACCGTCATGAATCCATAATATCCATAATCAGGTAACATGCCGGTTCCCATAAACCGTCATGTACCGTAATAACATAACCGAGGTAACATGCCGGTTCCCATAAACCGTCATGTACCGTAATAACCAACAAGGGTTCATGCCGGTTCCCATAAACCGTCATGAACCTGGGAATCCATTTAAGGTTCCCTGACCTGAAATCAAAACCGTAAAGTGACTGGGTCTCGTACCCGAACATAGGACATCAGTTGGACACCGTGCCCGATATCTGAGGTCATATGCCCGAGACAAAACCAAATGGGTCTCATACCCGAGTTTTTCCTTTTGAAATCCAAATCCAATTCATTTAAATCAATAAAGAAATACAGACCCGTATAAGCACCGTATAAGGCCGAAACCTCGAAATACGTGCTTATACGTAACCACATACAAATGCACCCATGGCATCATCAAACAAGTAAATAAACATATAATAAACATTTATGCATGCACCAATTTAGAAAACAAGGTCCACTCACAGACCGTCCGAGCTGCCGCCTCGATTTGCGTGCCATACGGCTCCCCGAGCCGATCACCGTCACCGGGACTCCCAAACCTGTCCAAATCGTAATAGAAGGTTACTAACTACTTAATTAACCTCCCACTAAAGCCCCGTAATTTTCCCGTATTTTTAACTATTTTTAATCCCGAACCTAAACCTTCCGATGCCCCGAAACATCTCGAGACGGTGTCCGATCGACACGAAACCAGTCTCAAAATGTTCGTTACATCGAATAGATGATTTCACATGTTGGAACCTTCCCCAGATTCCCTGCCACGCGCCCTCACGCGCCGCCTGAAGTGGCTGCGCGTGGGCTTCACGCGCCTGCTACAGTACCTGCTGACGTCATCGCTGACGTCAGCATGACATCATCACTGACAGCCCTGACAGTGACACGTGTCATACTCCCATTGGCCCACTGTCTGACATGTCAGTCTGACATTGTCAAATCTGACATGATGACGTCATCCCTGACATGATGACGTCATCAGTCATCCCCTACATCGGTCAGACCGGTCCGGTCCGGTTTTTCCTGCAACTTGGACCGGCGTAACCGGTCCAGGCTCATTCTGGCCCAGTTTTTCACCGTTTTCAATCCTAATCAATCCTAACCTTCCTATAATCGTCCTAGGAACCTAACCCAATTAATTAGAACCCCTAAAACCCACGAGAATCCACGGTTCAATTTTGAACCTCACGGTTCAATTTTCCCGATTGCACCCAGGGCTGCTCAGCCCTTCACCGTCGTCCAAAACACCCTCTACACCTTCCTACAACCTCAATAAACTCACCCTAATCAACTAATAGCAACCATAATGTCTAAATCGAAAAATAGAAGAAAAATGGGTTTATCGGGCTTACCGGGTACCCGCTCGGGTTCTGGGCTCCAGCCACCGCCCACGGCGGTTCCAGCCGTCCAACCACCTCCATCCGGTCTTCTTCCCCCTCTCTGCCTCTCAGTCTTGGTCCTAGGGTCATGGGTTTGGATTTGGGTGAGAATGGTGGATCGGTTTTGGTTTAGGAAAAACGAAGAAAATGATCGATGAAGAGGAAATGGAAGATGCATGAATGAAATTGGTGTCCATTGGATGGGTGACACTTGTCACTCATCCATTGGGCCTCCAGCAAATATCTGGGCCCACTAGAGACAAAACTGCACTTTTTGTCTCGTAAAACGTGCCGTCGTGAATAGTAACCGGGAACTTCCGTGAACCGTAACTTCGCCGTCGAACGTCCGAATTCGACGTGCCGCCTGTCTACGGATTCGTATCGTCCTCATCTACGTAACGGTCTTCGGCCCTCGGCCATCGGACCTCCCGGTCAAAAAGTCAACTTTTGACCTCCTATTCACCCAAATTACCAAAATGCCCCTACACTTCCGAACGTCATAACTTCTTCCTCGAACGTCGGAATAGAACGTGCCACCTGTCTATGAACTCGTGATGTCACGAACTACGTCACGGTCATCGGTCAAAGTCCATTTGACCACCCGATTGAAAAGTCAACGTTTTGCCATCACCAGGGGCAAAACGGTCATTTCGCATCGCTCATCCGATTTCGCTCTACTAATCACAGATTAGCCTCACTAATCGTGATTAGTCACTAATCTAATCATGAAATTCGGGACGGGTCGTTACACTCATCCTATCGATGCACCAACCAACATCTCACTTATCTTGTCGATACACTCAGGATGTGTCTGGATCCCATCGAATACTTGCTCTAGCTGAGACAATCACAATCACAAACACTAGGGTTCCTCTGGCCCATCATGGCCCTGATGTCAGGGCCCACCCCTAATCCTCCGGGATTAAGGGCTAAACCCCGCTCCCATCTAACTTACGTATGACACAAGGGCCAAACAGACGTCTAACCTCCGTGTGACACGTAAGTCGGACAAGGGAGTTCCAGTCCGACCCTCTCAACAACTTCGAACAATTTCCCAGAGTGCGCAACGTCTACTGTGGATCGTACGTGTGATGTCTCCGGCTCTCTCGACCAACAGCCCGGGCCGCAACAACCTGGAGGGTATCGAAAACACGAAAAGACTGTGAGTGGACAAAAATAAAGAATAAGTGTAAAAATAGTTAACAGAAGACACAATTACATTTATACCCTCCGTTTCAAAAACCAATGCATGCATATTAATTTCATGTCATAAAACCATTCAATATTCCGGTTAAACAAACCATATAAGAAAAACCGAACACAAGTTCCTTTTTCCAAATCCCGGGCCTCAGCCCAAAACCACCGAAAACCATTTCATCCGGGCATAACCCAAAACATCATCATCAAGTCTCAGTGAAATCCAAAACACATTTAAAGTCACAATCTCATCCATCTAACCTGCTGGATCTATCCGAGTCTTTAAACTCCCGAGTCTTTAAACTCAATCCAGACCTCAATAATATCCGAGTCTTTAAACTCCCGAGTCACAATCATAACTCAAATCATAGAATCAAGTATAGAAAACATATATAAAAAAACATATATGCATGCATTAAGAGTTAGAAAGCAAAGTCCACTCACAGACCATTTCGACGTCGCCTCGATACGCGCGCACTTACGCCGTCCCCGACCATTTGCTATCCTCGGCTTTCTCGAACCTGTCCAAATCCCATAACGAGGTTACTAGCTACGTCACAAAAGTCCTACTCAAATCCCATAATTTTCCCGAACTTCTAAACATACTTTAAACGGGACCCTAGACCTTCGATTCCACAGAACTAACCCGAAACAACGCCTGATAGTCCCGAAACCTATTCCAATGGATTCATTATAACATTTAGACCAAAAACCATGTTGGAAGGTTCCTCAGAATCCTCCCCACGTGCCCTCATGCGCCGCCCAAAGTGGCTGCGCGTGGGCCTCACGCGCTGCTACAGTATCATCGTCTTCCTCGAGTTAGCCGGTTCGACTGCACTGTACCGGCGTGACCGGTTCTTCTTCTTTCCTCCACCATTTTCCACCCTTTCAATCCCACAAGCTTCGTCCAGTTCCCAGCAATCTATTCCAGTCCTAAAACCTAGGAATCAAAGCCCGAAACCCATCGTCTACAACCTCGAAATATTTTGCCCGAAAGCCCTGTTTTGGTCTCCGGCTTCCCCCGTCACGGCACCAACCTCAGACGACTCCTAGGACCTTCATGAGTCTCACACTACCCACCAAAGTCCTCGACTCTAACCCAAAAGCCACGACTTTCAAAATTAACAAAACGGGAAAAACAGGGGATTTGGGTCTCACCTTTGAATCGTCCTCCGCCGTCTGCACCGCCGTGTACCACGATGTCCACTGAGTCCCCTACAGTCGTCTCAGCCTCCTCTTAGCTTGGACTAAGCCAACACACGGCAGAACCACCACCTCTGTCCCACAGCTCTCTTTGTTTTCTCTGAAAATCAAACCCTCCGACCACCGTGTTTCTTGTACGATTTCACTCCCCCAAACACTCACCAGTTCTCCTTCTTCTCTTTGTCACTCTCACCAGTCCACAAAACTCTCTCATGCTCACAGAATCGATCAAAGTCTCTCACTTTCCTCCTCTCTGTTTACTGTTCTTCATAGCCAAAATGCACGGTTGAAATCGATCAAAATGTGGCCGTGTATATTGTAAACAATCCTAGAACCATCTGGTCACTTCCTCGTGTCCAATTTCTCATGGACCAGAGAACAAATATCCAAGCCCACTAATGCCACTTGCCCTTATCTGATTGGTTCTAAGAGAAAAAGACCAAAATGCCCCTAGAATTAAAATTACCGTTTTGCCCTTCAACTTTCCAGACCCATAACTATCCCGTCCGACGTCCAATGACAGCGTACCGCCTGTCGTTGTACTCAGGACATCGAGAGCTATCTAACGGTCCTCGGTCTACATGAAAATCAAGAGTCCACTAAAAAGTCAACATTTTCCTCTATTTAGTCAAAATTATGATAACGCCCTCAATCTTCCAAACGTCATAACTTTTTCTCCGATTGTCCAAATCGGTCATGCCACCTGTCTACGAACTCGTGACGTCCCAAACTACGTCACGGTCATCGGTCAATGTCCAAATGACCACCCGAACTAAAAGTCAACTTTTTGCCCAAACTAGGGGCAAAATCGTCATTCTACGCTAACGGACCTATCGTAACCAACTAACCACCGATTAAGCTCACTAATCCTTCACTAATCACCGTCTTAACCCTAATTTCCGGGACGGGTCTTTACACCTGAGCTCCATGCTCACACAATCACTGAACCCTTTCAAGCCACTCTACTCTAGCGCACAGTATTCGATGTCCGGTCCTCGTACTCACTGTACAATCAACATCGGACCATGTCCGATTACTATACCATGTCCATCTCAGAGTCAATCGGATGATCATACCACATTAATCAAATGATCAATACTCAGCAATCTCGCTGTAATGCATACAACACACGAACATATAGACACTACTTATAGGCACGCTCAATAAGTGCACTTACGCAACATCAGACCACATACCAATATCCACACATCCCATATATGTCTATCATATGGCTAACATGGAAATCACGCTTCAACATTAGAACCTGTCTATCTGATCTCTACTTGGACAATTCATATACCAACACACAAGGTCCTCTCTGAGTTCTCGTGGTCACCCAACCATTCCCCGAGACACTCCACGACCAACCAACTCACGTCTAACAAGACGTACCAATTCGAACCTCGGCCCCATCCTAATAATGCAAAGGGTCGGATTCTGAAGCCGTGTTGTCAACCTCTAATCCAGCCTATGTCTCTCACTAGAATACCATCCAATAACATTCCTTGGTCGTCCATTACCAGCACAATCTCTCCATCTGGAGCAATAATGATCTTGCAAACATCCTACTCGAGGCATCGACTATTCATCTTTTCCTGGATGATACTCAACGTATCCTGTCAGGACCCACCCCGATTTCACCCGCAAACCGAGGTAAATCCTGCTCCCGTCTGACAACCCGACAGAAAACCAAGGTAAACTCACGATAAACCACCAAACTACACAGTCAGACGCAGGAGAAACTTTACACATCCCGAAGTCAAGTTTTACAGAGCATAGTACCAAATACAAAGGAAAGAAAACCGGTAAACTAGATACACGCACACGGAAAAATTAAAACACTCCGGGATCGCTCTCGTGACTTCTATGCCTCAGACGCTACCTCGACGTCGACACCCCGCACTAGCTCCATGACCTGGAGGGCAATTTAAAACAGAAGGTGTGAGTGGACCAGAATAAAAGAAAGTTTCCAAAACCATTTTATAAGAAAACCGGGTTTGGCCCTCCGTTTTGAAATCACATGCATAACCCAGTTACCAAAATAGTTATAAATCACATAAACCTCATCGTAAAAACAGAAACACTATAAAAACAGTTACAGAAATCATATCATCAGTGTCATCATAAAACCGTATCAGAAAACATAAGTATCAAGCCATAACCATCCGATCAAACCTGCTGGATCTATCCGAGTCTTTAAACTCCCGAGTCATTAAACTCAATCCAGGCCTCAATAATATCCGAGTCTTTAAACTCCCGAGTCTTTAAACTCAACAGGCCTACGGGGGAAATATCAGTATATCCGAGTCTTTAAACTCCCGAGTCCTAAATGTAACGAACCGGAACCCTAAACCTTCACCTTCGCGGAACTAACCTCAAACGACGTCCGAGCAACCCGAAACCAATTCCGATGGACTCGTCACAACACCTAGACCAAAAACCATGTTGACTATTTTCCCAACCGCTGCTGCACGCGCTCCCACGCGCCGCCCAAAGTGGTTGCGCGTGGGCCTCACGCGCCAGCTACAATGTCACCAGCAACCTCTGGTTGACCCGGTTCGAACCAGTCCCTGTAACTAGAACCGGCGTGAACGGTTCACTGCCGTCCGTCCACCAAATCAACTCCTTTCTTCACCATCTTCTTCGTCCCGTCCTAAGCTACCCATTCCCCTACTCCAAACACCTCGACACAGCCTCTAAGTCCTCGACTCAAACTCGAACAAGACTCGAAACCAGTCCCCTGTTCTTCCTCCCGGCCAACCAGGTCTTCCCCCGCCACGGCAACCACCGTAGACAATTCCTAAGGACCTAAGAAGTCGACTAGGACCAACCAGGACCCTCGACTCGTACTCTAAACCCACGACTCAACGTTTGAACCCAGACTGAAAAACAGAGAACGCCGTGTATTCTCCGTCGTTCTGGACTCCGCCGTGCACTCCCCCATCACGGAAGCTACTTTAAACCCTTCCTAGAACCTCACTGATACTCACCCAACTCACCAAGTCCCTCGACTCACTCCCTAAGTCCACGACTTTCGATTTGAAAATCGACGGCAAAACAGAGCATAGAGGAAAAGTTAAGGAATTACCTGCCCTCCTGTCGCCGTCGTGAGCTCAGCCGTGAGGACACGACTCCTCTAGTCCACCTCCAACCTCTGGACACCTCCACCGGCCTTGATTTATCGAACACGGCAGCACCACCACCCAAAGTTCCTCTCTGCTCTCTGTTTTCCCCCTTGGTTTCCCCGTGGCTCACAACCGCACACACACACGATCACTGCACCTCCAAACCTCCTCACTGTCTCCCTCTCGATCTCCGGTCACTCCTCACTCACCAGATCACACCAACACTCCCGGCCACCGTCCAATTTTCCCTCAATCTCCCCCTCTGTTTCTCTCTGGTTCGAACACACACACACACGGGTACACAATCACAATACCCAAATAATTGGGACCGTGCACACGCCTAGAAGCCACTAGGCCCTTGCCACACGTCACAATCCTCTCCCTTCCTCTCACAAGTGGCTCAATCCCAGCCATCCACTTGTCCCTCTCTGTTGCACTAGGCCCAAAGCACAAAAGACCAAAATGCCCTTCCTTTAACCCAAAATTACCATTATGCCACTACCTTTCTAGACCCGTAACTCACACAACTTAACTCCGATAAACACGTGCCGCTTGTTGTTAAACTCAGGACGAAGAGATCTAGCTAACGGTCCTAGGTCAACGTGTCAAAACCCGATAGTACGAAAAGTCAACTTTTCCTCTTATTTTACCCAAATTACGGTTATGCCCTCAACCTTCCGAACATCATAACTTCCTCCTCGGATGTCGGAATCGAGCGTACCACCTGTCTACGTATTCATGACGTCCTAAACTACATCCTGGTCATCGGTCAATACCCAATTGACCGGCCCGAACTAAAAGTCAACTTTTTGCCCGAACTAGGGGCAAAATCGTCATTCTAGGCTAACGACCTTATCGGGACCAACTAACCCCCGATTAAACTCACTAATCCTTCATTAATTACCGTCTTAATCCTAAGTTCCGGGACGGGTCGTTACAACCTACCCACCTAGGGGTCTCCTACCCGGTGATCAATCCTAGCTTAACAAAAACCACTCCTGGGTTTCCTGTCTATCATCTCCACCTTGGGCATTTCACTTCATCCCCAACTACCAGTTACACTTCATGGTGTACGCAAGGGAAACTCTATGAACAGAAAACAAAGGTATTTTAAAATACCTCATATGGAGTACCCGATAGAATTCATAGAGTACACCCTCATGTACAACCACCTCACCTTCCAGAACCCATCTCAAGTCCTAACCCAACACAAGCTAATCCAAAGGGAATCCTGCCTACCGGATCACGCCCTCGCTGTTACGCCTCTCGGTTGCTACTTCGATTACTGGTCGGATAAATCTACAAAGTCCTAAAGGCAAACTCTAGATTGTGGGTTCTCTCTTTCAATAACCTCATATCGATCAGTTATAGTCACTCATTTCCCGTTTCTTCCGTTATCCTTCAAAGGAACTCATCGTAAACTGTAACCTCGTCACCTAGGGACAATCCTAGACTCTACCCCAGAATCCAGCAACAAGGTAGGTACAACACAACCAAGGATAGTAAAAGTACCTGTCCCCGCACCTGGTGCTGACTGAACCTCCTGTTGAGTCATCAAAAACACTCGAGCCTGAGATCCTGAAGATCTACCACGTCCCCTCGAACGACTCGTGGCACCACCACCTCCTCTAGTGCCCGCTGTCCCTTACGCTATACTCTGTCCGGGCTCCGCCACTCCTCGGTCTACCCCACCTTCCTGTGGCAACAGTGGACACTCACGTCGGAAGTGACCTCGCTCCCCACAGTAGAAACAAACATCCCGATTTGGTCCACCACTCGGTCTCCCCGTCGACGCAACAGACGTCGTACTAGCTTGCGGAGTCGGCTGTGCTCGATAACCACGGAATCCTGAACTCTGGAAACTACCAGGTCTACCGAAACGATCATCGCCCGACGACGATGCTCCACTGAAGTTACATCTCTTCGGTGTCCTCAGACTCGAAGCTCCCGAAAAAGATGGTTCCCGGCGTCGTACCGGATAAACTAGCCTCAACCCTCACTGACAGGACCGCCCCCGAAAGGGACATCGATAGCCGTGCCGGGTCCTGCTCCCATCTGGCAAGATGACTGAAAATCCCAAGTTACCCTCAGTACTTGATAAACCAAGGATAGCCACACGTATTTACTCATGCCTCCGCCCCTCGTACTGCCTCGAACAACACGCCACGACCTGGAGGGTCAATAAAAACCAAAAGGTGTGAGTGGACAAAATAAATCAGTTTAGCAAAACAGTTACAACAAACGTTTTTACCCTCCGCGAAAAAACCAATGCATGCATACAAAAATCATTTCGCAATCGGTTAAGATTTTTCCACATAAGAAAAACTGTGTATCAAATTTCAACATAAGGAAAAACTCGTATGAACCTCAAATCTTTTTTTTTTCTTTTTTCCTTTCTCAACCATCGGGTCTTAGCCCGCAATTATAAACACCGGGCCTCAGCCCAAAACCACGAATCAAAACCAAATGCACAACATGATCCAAAACCAACAACCATATACCGGGCCACTGCCCAACTCAACCGAAACATCAGAAATCATCAATAAATCGCAAGTCAATCATTTTTCTGGATATCAAGTGCGCCCGAGTCTTTAAACTCAAAACCATGCGCATAAACAGGCCTTCCCAGGATATCAACGAGTCTTTAAACTCAGAACATAATCAATAGGCCTCGGGGGTACCACAGTAACCGAGTCTTTAAACTCAAAACGTGCTCCAGCAATAGCACCGGGTCTTTAAACCCAAAACAGTTTTCAACGGGTCTTTAAACCCCAAAACATTTATCAATCACGACAACGTGGGATCCATCCCAAAATCACATTTTTCACAACAGGACTCATGGTCCGAGTTTCCACATTCGAATTCCCAATCATACTTCACAAAACATATTCAAATCACCTCTACACACGGGGCATGTATAATCATACCAAATCACTTTATTAATCATTTTTCATTCCCGAATTCGAATTCGCAATAATGAGTCCGTAAGCCGGCATCCGGAAGCATCATCCCGAACCCAAACCAAGAATCCACTTTAAATTTCCGAAAACCGAAATCTCGTAAATCAAAGTCACTTTTGTGCCCCGAGCATCAAGCCCGAAATCACCCTTTTCAAATCCATTTTAATTCTTAGAAATCACCTCTTTCCCAAATCTCATTTTCAACACATTAAACCCACAATCATAATCACCCAAAATCACGATCCAATCGAAATAATACTCAAAACCCATTTTTAAAATCCTCAAAATCACAAGTCTCATTTCAATTCCCAGATTCAACATCAACAGTGTCCAAATCACAATAACTCGAAATCTCGTAAAACGTGCAAATCCGGAACATTCTCGAAAAACGTGTCAACATCGTAGGTCACACTCGCAAATCATAAACAACCTTCCTAAATCATTTTATACCCATTTCATATAACTTCTTTCATTCAACCATCATTAAGCACGCGAGTGACCATAGTCTCGAAATACGTGTAATTTCACAAGCATAGTAAAAATACGTATAAATACGGGAATCGAATACGTATAAATACGGAAATCAAAATCAATCACAACTTATAATCATAATCATAAAACCATAGAAATAATTTATGCATGCATTAAATTTTGAAAGCAACGTCCACTCACACACCAATTTTAAGGCTCGGTTTCGCCCGTACGCATGCCCGTAATTTCCGATATTTTTCCAGAATTTCGAATCCTGTCCGAAAACATACTTTAGTGTCACTAAGGGCTTAGATAACAACCTACTAATTTCCCATAATTTTCCGGGAATTAATCGTTAATTACAAACGTAACATAAATCTTCGGACCCTCGGAATAACATCGAAACGGTGTCCGGTATATTCGATACCAACGTTAAAATGTTCGTTACAATGTGTAGGACAAAAGCCATTACGAACTCACCTTGAAATTCGGGTCCACGCGCCCTCACGCGCCGCCGTGAGTGGTTGCGCGTGAGCCCACGCGCCTGCTACAGTACCCTTGCACAGTCATCGTTCTCACCCGCCAAACCTGCAATACGGGTTGTTCAACCCGTGCGAGGACCCGATTAGCATCCCTTCAATTCGACATTATTTTTAACGATTTAACACACCATTAGCTTCGCAATCAATTGAATTAGGGATCTGTAATGCTCATTATCGTCGTCATAACCTCGAACAACCTCGACTCAACCTAAGTTTCCAAATCGAGTTCCTCGTCTGAGTTTGTCTAATAACCAAGGAAGTCTTCAATTAGCTTGTAGTCTAGCATAATAACCTCATGGTAAGGATGAATTGAAATCCAATTTCACAAACACTTACCTCAATTTGCACGAACACAAGGCTCGATTTCCCGGCCACCCGTGATGACCGTCCATGGCTCCAGGAGCTTCAAAGCTTGAAATCAACGATTTGGATCGACCCCATGAAGTTCCAGAAGACTCGTTCGAGCCTCAATTTGGCTTGGGCTGGCCTACATTTTGAAGCTGGAATTAAATTCCCTCAAGAAAAAGTTTCGGGTTTTTGGAACTCCCTCACCCGGTTTCCTCCTTTTCTTTCTTCTCTCTTTCTCATAACTGTGCTCTCGCCTCCAAGACCCCTTTCTCGTTCACAATTTCACTCAATTTGGCCTTGGAAGGGACGATCACACCCAGCACAAAGTCCCTATTTTCCCAGTTCAATGGCACTCTTCCCGGCTTGTTTCCCGCACTCCTCTCGACCAGCACACTCGTGCCCTGTCTACTGTCTTTGTTCCCGCACCAAAACAATAACAATACGCCCCAAACCGTCCTCAGTTCATCGTGGTCTCGGGAATTTGATCAACGTTGGAAGCAGCCTCTGCTTTCTTCCCAATTTCAAAAACACCAGCCGCACTCCACCACTGCACGCCGTGTACAGCTCCACCCAGGCCTTAAACAATTCACCCGTGGCTTTAAATTCCACACCACACTCACACACACTGATCAAGGATGGTTAAACAATTCATCACGCACTGCACGCCAAGTCCCACTCTCTGTTTTTCAATTCAAAAAAGATGCACTAAGCCCATACACGGCTGTTGCACAAAATAGCAGCCAAAATTACCATTTTACCCTCAATTGACAATTTACCAAATTACCCTTCACCATCCGTGACCCGTAACTTGGTCAATTGAGCTCCGATCGACGCGTGCCGCCTGTCGTTGTACTCGGGGCATCGAGACCATCCTAATGGTCCTCGGCCCTCGGCCATCGGACCCCCCGATCAAAAAGTCAACATTTTCCCTTATTTCGTCCAAATTACGATAATGCCCTTGAGCTTCCGAACGTCATGACTATCACCTCGAACGTCGGAATCGAACGTGCCACCTGTCTATGATCTCGTGACGTCCCAAACTACGTCACGGTCACTGGTCAAAGTCCATTTGACCGTTCGAATAAAAAGTCAACGTTTTGCCCATGACTAGGGGCAAAACGGTCATTTTGCATCGTTCGTCCGATTCCACCCAACTAACCACCGATTAAACCTCATTAATCATGATTAGTTACTAACCTAATCCCGAATTCCGGGATGGGTCGTTACAATCTTCCCCCCTTAAAGAATTTCGTCCCCGAAATTCCAACCGATCAAAACTCAACCGTTCCTCCCTCCTAAACCCAGTTCGTTCTCGAAATTTCCGATTACCCTTATTTTACCTCCACCTCGGGGAAACTTTTCGACCACGCAACACGTGTACACCCGTACACCCATTAACTCATCTGTACCCAGACGTCCCATCGCCGTCTCGCGTCGTACCGACCACACTCGATGTAACGACCCGTCCCGAATTCTGGGATTAGTTTAGTGACTAATCTTGATTAGTGAGGTTGAACGGTGCTTAGTAGGGCGGAACCGGACAAATTGTGCAAAATGACCGTTTTGCCCCTAGTCGTGGGCAAAATGTTGACTTTTTTATCGGGCGGTCAAACGGACTTTGACCGATGACCGTGACGTAGTTCGGGACGTCACGAGTTCATAGACAGGTGGCACGTTCGATTCCAACATTCGTAGAGAAAGTTATGGTGTTCGGAAGTTGAGGGGTATTTTGGTAATTTGGCTTATTAGGGGCCAAATGTTGACTTTCTGACTGGGAGGTCAGATGGGCGAGGGCCAAGGACCGTTACGTAGGTCTCGTCGATACGAATCCAACGATAGGCGGCATGCCGAAATCGGAGATTCGACGACGAAGTTATGGTCAAGGACGTAAAACGCGATTAACCGAGACTCGGAATAAAATAATAATATAATAATAAAATCTGATTATCCTAATCCCAAACCAATCTGGACCCTTGATGTATGACACATGTCATCATCCCCTTCATTCCCTAAATCAGGGATCTTTGCCGGCCATTTGGGTTAAATAATCATTTTCTCTCCTTAAATCACCACCCTTCATCCTATACTCAGATTAGATCCTAGCCGTTGATTTCATTTTCTTATTTTGTTCTTAAACCATCAGACTCACATTCATTCTCACATTTTGTAACAACCCGTCCCGTGAATTGGGATAAGTAGAGTGATTAAGGTGCGATTAGTAAGGTTAATCAAGGGTTAGGTGGTCCCGAGGGGTCCGGGAACTTAGAATGACGATTTTGCCCCTGGGTCGGGCAGAAATGTTGACTTTTATTTCGGGTGGTCAAATGGGAGTTGACCAGTAACCAGGACGTAGTTGAGGACGTTATGAATCCTTAGGCAGGTGGCACGCCCGATTCCGACATCCGAGGAGGAAGTTGTGATGTTCGGAAGATTGAGGGCATAACCGTAATTTGGAAAATAGGGGGAAAAGTTGACTTTTTGAATAATAGAGTTTTGGTAGGTTGACCTAGGATGGTTAGATAGATTCCGTCGTCCTGAGTTCGATGACAGGCGGCACGTATTCATCGGACTTACGGGGTGAGAGTTACGGGTCTAGGAAATTTTGGTTAAAACGTAAATATAAGTTAAAAAGAAGGGTAATTTGGTCTTTTTGCACCTGGGGATTTGTGCAGAAAGAAGCAGATGAAGGGTTGAGATTGGGCCACATGGGTGAGAGAGAATGGGGGATGGTGACATGTGGCAATTGTGTAGAGGGTTCTGGTTGAATCCTGTACATACACGGCCCAAATATTTGTGGTGCAACCGTGCAGTGCCCGTGTGAGTGTTCTTCGACACAGAGAGAAACAGAGGGGGAGAAGCAAGAAGATTGAAGGTTGATCAAGGGTGCTGGTGAGTTTGTAACTGTGTGTGGGTGTTCAGAGAGTGAGAGGGAAGCAGGGAGGAGGTGTGGAAGTGTTGGCCGTGTGTGTGAGGGGAGTGAGGGCCACGGGAAAAACCAGAGTGCACAGGGAGGACGTGAGTGTTTTTGGGCGGCGTTGTGGCCGTGATCGATCAAGAAAGGCCAGAGGAAGTGTCCAAAGGCTGGAGGTGGACGGGGGGAGCTACTGCCTCACGGCTGAGCTCGCGACGGCGATCGGAGGACAGGTAATTTCTCATCCTTTTCTACTTGCTCTGTTTAGTCGTTGAGTTTCAAGTCGAGAGTCGTGAGTCTAGAGGTCGAATCGAGGCCCATAAGCAGGTCTAGGGGGCTCAGTGGAGGTCTGGGATTCTATTGGTTCTGTTGCCGTGACGGGGAGGTACACGGCGGAGGATGGCACGACAGAGGTATTCTGGTGCTCTGTTTTGGCCGTGGGTTCCAACGGCGAGTCGTGACGTTTGGGCAGGAGTCGACGGCCAAGGTGGGTCGGGTTAGACTTAGAAGAGGTCTAGGAACCGTCTGGTGTTGCCACCATGACGGGGGGTGACCGGAGTGGCTGGATCGGAAAACAGGGGAGTTTGGGGTTGTCTGGTTTCGAGTTCAGTCGACGGGCTAGGGACAGTGTCGAGGTGAACGGAGTTGGGGAATCGATAGGGAAGGACTGGACGATGAGAATGGTGAAGAGAGGGAAGGAAATAGTGCAGGCACGGCGGTGAACCGCTGACGCCGGTCTGTGTTGCAGGCGACTGGGGCGAACCGGGTTGGCTCGAGGTAGCCGATGCACTGTAGCAGCGCGTGAGGGCCACGCGCAGCCACTTTGGGCGGCGCGTGGGGGCACATGCGACGGCGATGGGGAAAACGATCAACAGGGTTTTTGGTCTAGGAGTTGTGGTGAGTCCATTGGAAGTGGTTTCGGGTCAATCGGACGTCATTTGAGTTTAGTTCCGCGAGGGTGAAAGTTTAAGGTCTCGGGTTATTACGTTTTCGATTCGGGGAATTTTGAGGGAATTTAGGTGAACTTTCCTAGACGTATTAGTGACGTAATTTGGCGGTGTTTGACAGGATCGGGATTTCCCGAGGAAGCCGAGGAACGGGCTGGACGTTCGGGACGCGAGTAGGGCTCAGTACTGTGAGTGGACCCTTTTCTTAAACTCGAGCATGCATAACTGTTTTTATATACGTATTTTATGGTTTTACTTATGAATCTATGTTTATTGAATATGAAATGATGATTTTATGTGTTTGCACGTTTTTCGAGAAAAAGACGGTTTTGACACGGTTTCGAGAAAATGTTGGTTTTCGGATTTTGATGCCACCAGTGAGGATTTTCACTGATAAAGGTTTTCAAATCATGATAAATGGGTTATGAAATATGATTTGTGATTACATGTGGTTTTGGTATGAAAATGGATATTTTCCGGATTTGGGTTCGGAATGACGGTTCTGGATGCCGGAAGGGCATCGGACCAGTGATTTCGGATTCGGGTTTGGATGTGGATTGGTAAATGGTTTTTAAATGGTTTTGGGATTGGATTTGCTGGATCTGGATATTGGGTTTAAAGACCCGGATATATGTGACGGGGGACCGGCCGGATTGGGTTTAAAGACCCGGATTGAGTTTAAAGACTCGGGAGTTTAAAGACTCCGATATATATTGATTTTCCCCCGTAGGCCTTGAGTTTAAAGACTCGGGAGTTTAAAGACTCGGATATGATTAAGGCCTGGATTGAGTTTAAAGACTCGGGAGTTTAAAGACTCGGATAGGTCCAGCAGGTTTGATCGGGAAAATGATGATTTGGTGATTATGATTTTGATACGGTTTCTGATACCCATGCTATAGTTTCTTATGGTATTTTATAGTGTTTCTGTTTCTTATGATGTTTATAATGATTATTTTATAAATGTGTTTATAACTGTTGGTTATGCATGTGGTTTCAAAACGGAGGGTTTAACTCGGTTTTCTTATAAAATGGTTTTTAAACTTTCGTACTTCCTGGTCCACTCACATTTTCTGTTTTAAATTGCCCTCCAGGTTGTGGAGCGAGCGCGGGGTCTTGACGTCGAGGCAGAGTCTGAGGCATAGAAGTGACGTGAGGGTTCCCAGAGTAGAGTAAAGGCTTCTGCGTGCGTGTAGTTATCGGTTTTATTTTCTTTGTATGTTCGAACTATGTTCTGTAAATGCTACCTTCGGGACTTTGTGTCTAATTACTCCTGCGTTTGACTGGATGGAATGTGAGTGAGTTTTACTTGAATTTTGCGTCGGGGAGTCAGACGGGAGCGGGATTTACCTCGGGTTTCGGGGTGAAACCGGGGTGGGTCCTGACACATTTTCATTTCTTTCAACCCGTGCACTCTCACTCTTTGCACGATCACTCCACCACCTCACAGCCCAGCCTCACACACCAGTCAGCCCCAGACGAGCCCCAGCCACCTTCAGACGCCGGCCACCACCACCACGGCCGCCCTGCACGGCCGGAAACTCCCCAGACCCGAGAGGAACCCGAACAGCCCAAATCGATCCAACCATGCAAACCTTCATACCTGGACTCGAACCAACGTAGGGATAGGACCACTGGAACCTTAGGACGACTCAGACCACGACTGGACGAGCCACGGCGGCGCCACGGCGGCGATAGGCCCAGAAACCCGAGAAGGTTTGATTTTATTCCCTGTTTCGAAACACTGGTTTTTGACGTTGGGATTGCTTGCTTACTTCTGAAACATGTCCTAGGAACCTAGACGACCATTTTGGACCATGAACCACGGCCGGAATCTCGACGAGTCGCCGGAGTTGCTGACCTGAGTTCTCAGCCGATTTTCCCGTCAGTTTTCAGGTAGTTTAATCCACCTAAAAATTAGTTTGGATGTCACAGAACCATAGAGGGGATTATGACGAGTCCATAGGATCAAACCGCATCAAAAATGGTGGTCTGGAACTCGATCTGTGATCGGGTCAAGCCGCGGGTCGACGGCGACCCGGTTACAGACCCGGTTACTGTAGCATGACGTCATCATTGCTGACCTGAATGTTGACCTGGCGCGTGGGGGCGCGTGAAGGGTATTTTGGGGAAACTTCCAACATGACTTTTAATCTATTCGGTGTAACGGACATTTTGGGATTGGTTTCGTGTCGATCGGACACCGTCTCGATAGTGTTCGGGATGTCCGAAGGTTTTAAATTAAGTTTAAAAATAAGTAAAAATTTGGGAAAATTACGGGACTTTGATAGGATGTTAATAATGAGGTTAGTAACCCTCTAATGTGATTTGGACAGGATTGGGAGTCCCGGTGATAGTGGTGTGGCCCGGGAGGGCTGGTGGCACGCATATCGAGGCACACGGTTAAAACGGTATGTGAGTGGACTTTGGTTTTATAAATCCTATGCATGCTTAAATGTGTTATATGGTTTATATACATGATTTCTATGATGGTATTTGTGAGCATTGATTTCGGGTATGTTGCACGTATTTCGAGGTGTTTTCTGTATTTCACGTATATCGGGATTAACGGTTTAATTGTGGTTTTGCGTGCTTGTGGTTAAATAAATAATATGGTAAAACGGTTTTTATATTGGAAAGATGAATTCGGGCTTGAGGCCCACTTGTTTTGGAAATCTCGGACTTGGAGTCCATTTGAGTACGTAATCGGGCTGCGGGCCCAGTTGGTTTATAAATCGGGTCGTGGGCCCAGTGGTTCATAAAGTCGGGCATGGGGCCCAGTTGGATTAAAATGATGATTTCGGGTCAGGGACCCTATATTTAATAAATGTGATTTCGGGTCAGGGACCCTAAATGGAAATGTGTTGTTTTATGGAAAATTCGGGCAGGGCCCATTGTGATGTTGTGAAATGAATTAATAAAAACTGTTTTCCATATACCATCTTGATACAAGGATATATGATGGTCTCCTCCAGATGTCTGGGACACTGGGGAAGTCACGGTGCATTGCCTGTGAAGGGTCACCATACGGAGCAGCCGGACCGTATGATGACTCAGGAGCAGGATTGCTACGATTGACGTCAGGGACGTCAGACATCAGGGATGTCAGATTTATGGACCCGGAGAGACCCCGGGCAGCACGCGTAGCTTATGAAACCGTGAGACATGACGTCAGGGACGTCTAGCATCAGGGATGCTGGTGATGGTAATGGTAAAATACGAATTAATGAAATGGCTTTCCGGGTGGATTTATGATTGTGTGATTTTAATGAATTGATGTTCATTTATGGTCGTGGGTGGTGACCCACATGGTTGTTTATGTATAGTTATGGTATTTCACAGTTTTGTGCTGAGTTCCCACACTTGGTTTTTGGGCTAAGGCCCTAATGGCTCGGTTGAGCAAATGTTTTGGTTACTGGTTTTCGTGGCATGCATACGTTTTTATTGGAGGGCATAAATGTCTTATAAATGTATTTGATGAACTTACTGGTTTTTGTCCACTCACAGCTTTTGGTTTTAATGCCCTTCAGGTTGATCACGGATGCGATTGCAGCAGAGACTGGGACATTGCACACCTCCTCCATCGATCCTTGCGCACTCTGGATGCCCTGTTTGGGCAGTGGCTCTTGGTCATCCTTTGTCTGACACCCCTTGTTGGACGGGAGCAGGGCACATTCCATGGTAATCCCGAGGGGATTGGGATGGGTCCTGTCAACTTGGTATCATAGCACGGTTGCTCTTTTGTGTGCGCAGGTCGAGGGTGTGATGTCTCTTTGGGCTGCAATTCGTTATCAACCTGATAGATAGTTTTTGGGTTTGGATAGTGGATGGAGTATGATTGGCCCGATACGCCGTGCATTAATGTGATTCGACCCAAGTGGGGTTGATTGTGGTGAACTGGTATTGTGGGACCGTCGGTTCGGTCATGTAATATTAAACTTTGTGCTGCTAGGTGCAGCTAGGTTTGGGGAACCTCATGTGAGTAATGGTTTAAAAATGTGAACCCTTGTGGTGGTTTCTAGTGTGAGGGATGTTGGTTCATCGGAGTTGGCCGATGACCTAGTGGTGGAACCCACGTTGATGGGATGGTAGGATTGGATTTGACGTCTATTCGATGTCTAGACCGCGGGGTCGGTCAGGTTGTGAATTTTATATTACAGGAAGTGGTTGGGTTCGGTTGAACCATAGGGTGTGATTGTGGAACCCTAGTGTATGATGAATTAAAAAGGTAAACCTTAATTGCGATTAGTGGATGAGAACTTGTGCTACGACGAGCGGTTGAGGTCATGAATGACCATGTGGATGGCTCTGGTAAGTCTAGTCAGAACTATGGGATTTGATTTACGGATACGGTTCTGAGATAAATTATGGAATCCCGTGCTGGATCGGGTATTAGTGTGAGGTATGGATGCGGATCTCGATAGCAATGACAGTTAGTCGGAAGTCATATGGAGATGACTGGCTATCGAGGGTAATCAGTGTGGTCATAATACTTGGGGATCAGGGGACGTTCAGGGAACGTTCATTTTCCTGGTGTGGATTGTCAGAATAGTGGTACCCATAGTCGTGAGGTACGGGATCGTTGTTCGGTATGAACGGAGATCCAGGGTTGTCGTATTTGCGCACGGTGTGCAAGTATGAATGTTTGTGGGTTGGTACTTTCGTGCTGATGCTAGTATGGATGCCTGTGTGCTGATACTAGTGTTGTTGATAGTGTGTTGGTGCTGGTACTAGCGCTGGTGCTAGTGTCGGTAATGGTGTTGACGATGAGCCACCAGTTGGGGTGTGACTCCGTCATGATGAACATATGTTCGGTCTTTGAGATTCGGTAGTGGTTGAGTGATGGACTGGATGGGATCCAGTTAAGACTGTGCTGTGTTGGGATAAGTTCCAATAGTGGTGAGATAACCAGTAAGGAGTGGACTAAAATGGTATAATTAAGACTTAAGAAATTTTGGGATGATTAGTGGATTTGGGGAGTTGTTGGCAACTCCAAAGTTAGTGTGATTTATGTTTTAATATCTCTAAAAAGTACATGGAAATGATTAAAACTGGAAAAGACGAGGAAAACCATTAGTGGTATAAAGGTAGGAATTTGTAATTGAGAACTTAGAAAACTGAGTGTTGAACCTGTAAAGGTTCGGAGGTGCGAATGAAACAATAACGGATTGATTGTGGACACAGGGTTGTCCAAGTGAGTTGGGGAGGTAGGAAGTCTAGCGGTTAGACTTGACGTTTTGTTGGAAGCATGTCTGTTTCCAACATGGTTGGAACCTTAGTGTCGAGGAGAGTTGTGATTGGGGAACGAGAGTGGTGCCCGTTTAGGTGATTGGTATTCTGAAGTCATTGGGGTTGACTTCTTGCTTTCTGCCCTGGCAGACGTTGAGTGTAGTTACCAGTACGTTGAGCGTGTATTGGTTGGTGGGCCCAGGTGTATTTGTGGGTCATTCGGAGGCGCTACGTATTCGAAATTAGGTAAACGAGATTTTTTTCTCATTTTCTGCTTGGTGGCAGATGATGTTGTGTCACGTGGCGTGGTGAGTGCAGTGAGTCTGATTGCATCCACGTAGGATGAGTATTGGAGTCATTGTGTTGGATCATCCTTGGTTTTTCCTGGGTGGAATGACAAGGATCGATACAAGGTAATCCGTGAGAATCCGCAGTCTCGACGCGTCTCGTCGTTGACTGATCTGTCTAGTTGTGGGAGTTGGTTGTCGATCGGTTTGATGACCTAGGATTGTGACGTTATAGTCAGGGACACAGTGTCTATCTGGATCGTAATCTTGATGATTCAGATAGAGGGAGAGTATATCACTCTTACCTTGGTATGTGAGTCGTAAATGACGAGATTGAACTTCTTTTCGAAGTGGGGCCCGTATGGTATTCTACTCGGGTGAGTAGGTTTTCAAGGTAGTTGAATTTTGTCAACCTTAGACGTGTGGGGGTTGGATTGGCTTCCCTATGAAGTCAATTGGAGGTATTGAACGGGTAACCGATAGGTTCGGGTTTGGTGTGTCTTGGTAAATGTGAACGAGATTTCAGGATTTGGAATCGAATTTCTGGGTGACGATTCAGGATTCGATTTTGAAACTTGGAAGTATATTTCCGGATTTGGGTACGGAATGATTATTCCAAATGCTAGCTTACGGAATAATGATTTCGGATTCGGATTTGGAAATGAATTAAAAATGTGATATCTGGGTTTGGATCCGGGATTTCTTACGAAATTGCGGATTCAGATTCGGCATTGGAACTAGATGTTGGGTGGAGTTTCGATTTGTCTCATGCTGGATTGGGCAAACGTACTCCATTATTGGAACGCGTTCGGCTATGACCTAGGTGGTTGTAGTCTAGTTATTAAGTAGATGTGTGTACTTCGTACTTGGGTCGAGGTACAATACCGTGTAGACTTGTGATGTCTAGTTACGGTATACGGGATATACCCGAGGTGTGTCGGTGAACGTGTTGGTAGTCGGATTGGTTCCGATACCATGGGATTGGTTGTGGACCGGACATTACTATGCAATGGGTCATGGTAATTCCGATGTGTTTAATTACACACGGGTCGTGTGAAAGGTCGGTAAATGTTTACTAAGTTAAGTACGTTGGTGGCGTGTGTAGCCACGAGTGAGTCTAGTGTCAGTTTTCGACTGACAACAACTGTGTGGAGACAGTTTGTCAGGATGTGTCAACATAGATTGTTGAGTGGGGTCAGCTGACTCCTAGTGGGAGTGGGAAAGGAACCGTCGAGTTGTTGCGTCAACGAGAGGGTTGATTTGACAAGTGGTGTCAAATTCGAAACAAGTAGTTTCAGTCATTCGACGGGGTCGAATGTAGTCGTTGCGTTTTGAGTACTAGTGGTACGTTTGGGTGTAGACAAGTTTTGTCTAAGTAGTTGGTGTACGGGTGTACACGTGTTGCGTGGTCGATTCCACTTTCCACGGGGTGTTTGTGGAATCAGGGTAATCGAGTTTCGAGAGCGAAACTTATTAAGGAGGGAAGTACGTTGAGATTAGAGCGGTTGGAATTTCGAGGACGAAATTTATTGAGGGAAGATTGTAACGACCCGTCCCGAATTCCGGGATTAGTTTAGTGACTAATCTTGATTAGTGAGGTTGAACGGTGCTTAGTAGGGCGGAACCGGACAAATTGTGCAAAATGACCGTTTTGCCCCTGGTCGTGGGCAAAATGTTGACTTTTTTATCGGGCGGTCAAACGGACTTTGACCGATGACCGTGACGTAGTTCGGGACGTCACGAGTTCATAGACAGGTGGCACGTTCGATTCCGACATTCGTAGAGAAAGTTATGGTGTTCGGAAGTTGAGGGGTATTTTGGTAATTTGGCTTATTAGGGGCCAAATGTTGACTTTCTGACCGGGAGGTCCGATGGGCGAGGGCCAAGGACCGTTACGTAGGTCTCGTCGATACGAATCCAACGACAGGCGGCATGCCAAAATCGGAGATTCGACGACGAAGTTATGGTCAAGGTCGTAAAACGCGATTAACCGAGACTCGGAATAAAATAATAATATAATTATAAAATCTGATTATCCTAATCCCAAACCAATCTGGACCCTTGATGTATGACACATGTCATCATCCCCTTCATTCCCTAAATCAGGGATCTTTGCTGGCCATTTGGGTTAAATAATCATTTTCTCTCCTTAAATCACCACCCTTCATCCTATACTCAGATTAGATCCTAGCCGTTGATTTCATTTTCTTATTTTGTTCTTAAACCATCAGACTCACATTCATTCTCACATTTTCATTTCTTTCAACCCGTGCACTCTCACTCTTTGCACGATCACTCCACCACCTCACAGCCCAGCCTCACACACCAGTCAGCCCCAGACGAGCCCCAGCCACCTTCAGACGCCGGCCACCACCACCACGGCCGCCCTGCACGGCCGGAAACTCCCCAGACCCGAGAGGAACCCGAACAGCCCAAATCGATCCAACCATGCAAACCTTCATACCTGGACTCGAACCAACGTAGGGATAGGACCACTGGAACCTTAGGACGACTCAGACCACGACTGGACGAGCCACGGCGGCGCCACGGCGGCGATAGGCCCAGAAACCCGAGAAGGTTTGATTTTATTCCCTGTTTCGAAACACTGGTTTTTGACGTTGGGATTGCTTGCTTACTTCTGAAACATGTCCTAGGAACCTAGACGACCATTTTGGACCATGAACCACGGCCGGAATCTTGACGAGTCGCCGGAGTTGATGACCTGAGTTCTCAGCCGATTTTCCCGTCAGTTTTCAGGTAGTTTAATCCACCTAAAAATTAGTTTGGATGTCACAGAACCATAGAGGGGATTATGACGAGTCCATAGGATCAAACCGCATCAAAAATGGTGGTCTGGAACTCGATCTGTGATCGGGTCAAGCCGCGGGTCGACGGCGACCCGGTTACAGACCCGGTTTCAGAACCCGGTTACTGTAGCATGACGTCATCATTGCTGACCTGAATGTTGACCTGGCGCGTGGGGGCGCGTGAATGGTATTTTGGGGAAACTTCCAACATGACTTTTAATCTATTCGGTGTAACGGACATTTTGGGATTGGTTTCGTGTCGATCGGACACCGTCTCGATAGTGTTCGGGATGTCCGAAGGTTTTAAATTAAGTTTAAAAATAAGTAAAAATTTGGGAAAATTACGGGACTTTGATAGGATGTTAATAATGAGGTTAGTAACCCTCTAATGTGATTTGGACAGGATTGGGAGTCCCGGTGATAGTGGTGTGGCCCGGGAGGGCCGGTGGCACGCATATCGAGGCACACGGTTAAAACGGTATGTGAGTGGACTTTGGTTTTATAAATCCTATGCATGCTTAAATGTGTTATATGGTTTATATACATGATTTCTATGATGGTATTTGTGAGCATTGATTTCGGGTATGTTGCACGTATTTCGAGGTGTTTTCTGTATTTCACGTATATCGAGATTAACGGTTTAATTGTGGTTTTGCGTGCTTGTGGTTAAATAAATAATATGGTAAAACGGTTTTTATATTGGAAAGATGAATTCGGGCTTGAGGCCCACTTGTTTTGGAAATCTCGGACTTGGAGTCCATTTGAGTACGTAATCGGGCTGCGGGCCCAGTTGGTTTATAAATCGGGCCGTGGGCCCAGTGGTTCATAAAGTCGGGCATGGGGCCCAGTTGGATTAAAATGATGATTTCGGGTCAGGGACCCTATATTTAATAAATGTGATTTCGGGTCAGGGACCCTAAATGGAAATGTGTTGTTTTATGGAAAATTCGGGCAGGGCCCATTGTGATGTTGTGAAATGAATTAATAAAAACTGTTTTCCATATACCATCTTGATACAAGGATATATGATGGTCTCCTCCAGATGTCTGGGACACTGGGGAAGTCACGGTGCATTGCCTGTGAAGGGTCACCATACGGAGCAGCCGGACCGTATGATGACTCAGGAGCAGGATTGCTACGATTGACGTCAGGGACGTCAGACATCAGGGATGTCAGATTTATGGACCCGGAGAGACCCCGGGCAGCACGCGTAGCTTATGAAACCGTGAGACATGACGTCAGGGACGTCTAGCATCAGGGATGCTGGTGATGGTAATGGTAAAATACGAATTAATGAAATGGCTTTCCGGGTGGATTTATGATTGTGTGATTTTAATGAATTGATGTTCATTTATGGTCGTGGGTGGTGACCCACATGGTTGTTTATGTATAGTTATGGTATTTCACAGTTTTGGGCTGAGTTCCCACACTTGGTTTTTGGTTGACGGTTTTTGGGCTAAGGCCCTAATGGCTCGGTTGAGCAAACGTTTTGGTTACTGGTTTTCGTGGCATGCATACGTTTTTATTGGAGGGCATAAATGTCTTATAAATGTATTTGATGAACTTACTGGTTTTTGTCCACTCACAGCTTTTGGTTTTAATGCCCTTCAGGTTGATCACGGATGCGATTGCAGCAGAGACTGGGACATTGCACACCTCCTCCATCGATCCTTGCGCACTCTGGATGCCCTGTTTGGGCAGTGGCTCTTGGTCATCCTTTGTCTGACACCCCTTGTTGGACGGGAGCAGGGCACATTCCATGGTAATCCCGAGGGGATTGGGATGGGTCCTGTCACTCGACCACCTCGAGTGAAAATGATCACTTGACGACTGCTCCCACTAGAAGTCACCAAATCTCACTAGTCAGTCCGTGCTGACGCTACCAGCCAAACGGTCACCACTAAACCTCACCAGTAAAGCAGTAATCAACAGCCGATTGGTGTCACATAAAGTTGCGTAAGATCATTAACATGATCTCATCTCGCAGGGCAAGCCCAACCCTGCGGCATATATCAAGCTCAAAGTCCAGTTCACACAAATCCCAGATGTGTCGGAATTAAGCCGAATGCCAGCACGTACAACCAAGCCACTGGTACCACCCACGTACCGTCATTAAATACCACTCGACCTGTCCAGTACCAATCCTCGTACACCGTACGGGGTACGTACTTCCATTCCCCGCAAGTCCACCACAAAGTTCACAGTCAATCACAACCTGTCACTCGGGTTTCTTGTCCAATCTCATACTGGACAAATTGATCATTCTATCTCATCATCCATTCTGGCTCCCATGGTCACCCGACCAGTAACCCAAAATCAACCCCCGAACACGTCATCCAAGATGTACCAATCCAAGCACGC
Organism: Prinsepia uniflora; assembly: GCA_032719365.1. Classification (NCBI taxonomy): domain Eukaryota; kingdom Viridiplantae; phylum Streptophyta; class Magnoliopsida; order Rosales; family Rosaceae; genus Prinsepia; species Prinsepia uniflora. The sequence continues at coordinate 31,052,067 of CM064864.1, forward strand.
TCGCCAAGGCGTGTACAGTCATGCCGAAAGGGCATCTAATCTTCCTCACAATTACCGAGGCGCACCAACCCCGAATCTATATTCGCTCAACGGTTACCACGTCACATCCGACTGACATCGAAAAGAAGCCAATCCCAATCGCCCATCTCTATGACTGACCAATTAGACCCTGTTGAATATCCACTCATCCACAGGCCAAGCCTCGAGTCCAAAACACAAATGTTCCCACTCGCTCGAGTACGGATTAACTTCGAGAAGAAGTTTGGTCCAACTATTCCCATATCCAAACATTTATGACAGAGCGATAAGCTCTTCACCTAGCCTGATCGAGGCGATCACAGTTCGAGTCCGTTACCGCGTCACGCGACTGGTAACACCACGATCCTAGATCGTCACCACGTCCAAGGCCCACAACCTCATCAACCAGATCCACCTAGGATCCACACATGCTCACAGCTAGCAATCCACCTGGAACCCGATAATAGGGTCTTACACCCACTAGATTTCTTGTCAACCACCCAACACTCCTCAACTATTTCCTCCTCCAATCAATCATTCAACAACGTAACACATCCACTCTGTGGATCCCCTCCATTTACCTCATATCGATCCCTGCCACTCCATCTAGGAGAGACCAAGGATGATCCAATACGATGTCATCAACATCCATCCTCTGTGAGTGCAAACATAACTCGCTGCACCCGCCGTACCGAATATCCAACATCGTCTGCCACCAAGCAGAAAATGGGAATCCCGTTTACACCAACCTCGAGAAATGCAACTCCACCCGATGACCCCAAAACACACATGGGTCCACCACCCAATACACACTCATCGCACTGGTATCCGCGATCAACGTCTGCCAGGGCAGAAGGCAAGAAGTCAACCCCGATGACTTCCGAATACCAATCCCCAATGATTTTTCCTCATGTCTCAAATATACCGTTTTAATCCACCCATCTCTCGTCACTCATCACTGTTGGAACTTATCCCAACACCTCATCATCACTGCTGGATCCCATCCAGTCCATGACTCGACCACTACTGAATCTCAAATACCGAACATGTGCCCATCATAATAGAGTTACATCCCAAATCGTGGCTCACACAATCTCTCTCACGGACACCAGCACCATCGCTAGCGCACCAACATACAAACATCCACACTAGCACACCGTGTGCAACGTGGGTAGCCCTGGATCTCCGCTCATACCGAGCGACGATCCCGCACCATCGCCCGTACCCCGCAACCATGGGTACCACCATCCCGACAATCCACATCAGGATAGATGAACGTTCCCTGAACGCTCCCTGATTCTCAACTACTACCACTACACCAAGTACCCCAGACCATCAGCTAAACTCCACAAGACCGCCGTTCCACAGAACCAAGCCATAATTCCTAACTCCTCAATACTTGTCCATACTCTAGTCCTTGGCATCCTAAGTGCCAAACGTTCCTCACCTAGCGTTTCTGGCTCCACTCAAGCCTTGACACCATCTCATGACTCATCTCACGTTCCTAACCCAAAGTCCTGACTCATCGTGAGTCCCACATCCACATCTTGACTCCTCCTGAGTCCAATCTCATACCAAACCCATCATGTCATCGCTGACGTACCCAATCCCCGAGCAATATCCAATGCTCCGCCACTTCCTATTCGACCAATAGGGCCTAAGAGAAAGTACAATTTGCCCAAAAATGCGGCCTTCCAGCCACCGGTCTCGTTCGTCCCTGCGACCCACACAATTCTATGTTTAGCAAGTCGCGCAAATCACATTTCACAGTGTACACTACCCGACATCTGACCTTCAAACCAGGGTCAATCTCACCTGAGATCTAACACGAGGTTCCAAATACCCTCGCCTACTCGTCTCACTACCAGGTCGCGCACGAGGCTTACGCTCCGGAGGCATGATGTGGCAACAGAATCAGCAACCTAGTGCTCTGATACCAAATTGACAGGACCGCCCCCGAAAGGGGCATCGATAGCCGTGCCGGGTCCTGCTCCCGTCTGGCAAGATGACTGAAAATCCCAAGTTACCCTCAGTACTTGCCAAACCAGGGATAGGCCACACGTATTTACTCATGCTTCCGCCCCTCGTACTGCCTCTAACAACGCGCCACGACCTGGAGGGTCAATAAAAACCAAAAGGTGTGAGTGGACAAAATAAATCAGTTTAGCAAAACAGTTACAACAAACATTTTTACCCTCCGCGTAAAAAAACCAATGCATGCATACAAAAATCATTTCGCAATCGGTTAAGATTTTTCCACATAAGAAAAACTGTGTATCAAATTTCAACATAAGGAAAAACTCGTATGAACCTCAAATCTTTTTTTTTCTTTTTTCCTTTCTCAACCATCGGGTCTTAGCCCGCAATTATAAACACCGGGCCTCAGCCCAAAACCTCGAATCAAAACCAAATGTACAACATGATCAAAAACCAACAACCATATACCGGGCCACTGCCCAACTCAACCGAAACATCAGAAATCATCAATAAATCGCAAGTCAATCATTTTTCTGGATATCAAGTGCGCCCGAGTCTTTAAACTCAAAACCATGCGAATAAACAGGCCTTCCCGGGATATCAACGAGTCTTTAAACTCAGAACATAATCAATAGGCCTCGGGGGTACCACAGTAACCGAGTCTTTAAACTCAAAACGTGCTCCAGCAATAGCACCGGGTCTTTAAACCCAAAACAGTTTTCAACGGGTCTTTAAACCCCAAAACATTTATCAATCACGACAACGTGGGATCCATCCCAAAATCACATTTTTCACAACAGGACTCATGGTCCGAGTTTCCACATTCGAATTCCCAATCATACTTCACAAAACATATTCAAATCACCTCTACACACGGGGCATGTATAATCATACCAAATCACTTTATTAATCCTTTTTCATTCCCGAATTCGAATTCGCAATAATGATTCCGTAAGCCGGCATCCGGAAGCATCATCCCGAACCCAAACCAAGAATCCACTTTAAATTTCCGAAAATCGAAATCTCGTAAATCAAAGTCACTTTTGTGCCCCGAGCATCAAGCCCGAAATCACCCTTTTCAAATCCATTTTAATTCTTAGAAATCACCTCTTTCTCAAATCTCATTTTCAACACATTAAACCCACAATCATAATCACCCAAAATCACGATCCAATCGAAATAATACTCAAAACCCTTTTTTAAAATCCTCAAAATCACAAGTCTCATTTCAATTCCCAGATTCAACATCAACAGTGTCCAAATCACAATAACTCGAAATCTCGTAAAACGTGCAAATCCGGAACATTCTCGAAAAACGTGTCAACATCGTAGGTCACACTCGCAAATCATAAACAACCTTCCTAAATCATTTTATACCCATTTCATATAACTTCTTTCATTCAACCATCATTAAGCACGCGAGTGACCATAGTCTCGAAATACGTGTAATTTCACAAGCATAGTAAAAATACCTATAAATACGGGAATCAAATACGTATAAATACGGAAATCAAAATCAATCACAACTTATAATCATAATCATAAAACCATAGAAATAATTTATGCATGCATTAAATTTTGAAAGCAACGTCCACTCACACACCAATTTTAAGGCTCGATTTCGCCCGTACGCATGCCCGTAATTTCCGATATTTTTCCAGAATTTTGAATCCTGTCCGAAAACATACTTTAGTGTCACTAAGGGCTTAGATAACAACCTACTAATTTCCCATAATTTTCAGGGAATTAATCGTTAATTACAAACGTAACATAAATCTTCGAACCCTCGGAATAACATCGAAACGGTGTCCGGTAAATTCGATACCAACGTTAAAATGTTCGTTACAATGTGTAGGACAAAAGCCATTTTGAACTCACCTTGAAATTCGGGTCCACGCGCCCTCACGCGTCGCCGTGAGTGGCTGCGCGTGAGCCCACGCGCCTGCTACAGTACCCCTGCACAGTTATCGTTCTCACCCGCCAAACCTGCAATACGGGTTGTTCAACTCGTGCGAGGACCCGATTAGCATCCCTTCAATTCGACATTATTTTGAACGATTTAACACACCATTAGCTTCACAACCAATTGAATTAGGGATCTGTAATGCTCATTACCGTCGTCATAACCTCGAACTACCTCGACTCAACCTAAGTTTCCAAATCGAGTTCCTCGTCTGAGTTTGTGTAATAACCAAGGAAGTCTTCAATTAGCTTGTAGTCTAGCATAATAACCTCATGGTAAGGATGAATTGAAATCCAATTTCACAAACACTTACCTCAATTTGCACGAACACAAGGCTCGATTTCCCGGCCACCCGTGATGACCGTCCATGGCTCCAGGAGCTTCAAGCTTGAAATCAACGATTTGGATCGACCCCATGAAGTTCCAGAAGACTCGTTCGAGCCTCAATTTGGCTTGGGCTGGCCTACATTTTGAAGCTGGAATTAAATTCCCTCAAGAACAAGTTTCGGGTTTTTGGAACTCCATCACCCGGTTTCCTCCTTTTCTTTCTTCTCTCTTTCTCATAACTGTGCTCTCGCCTCCAAGACCCCTTTCTCGTTCACAATTTCACTCAAATTAGCCTTGGAAGGGACGATCACACCCAGCACAAAGTCCCTGTTTTCCCAGTTCAATGGCACTCTTCCCGGCTTGATTCCCGCACTCCTCTCGACCAGCACACTCGTGCCCTGTCTACTATCTTTGTTCCCGCACCAAAACAATAACAATACGCCCCAAACCGTCCTCAGTTCATCGTGGTCTCGGGAATTTGATCAACGTTGGAAGCAGCCTCTGCTTTCTTACCAATTTCAGAAACACCAGCCGCACTCCACCACTGCACGCCGTGTACAGCTCCACCCAGGCCTTAAACAATTCACCAGTGGCTTTAAATTCCATACCACACTAACACACACTGATCAAGGATGGTTAAACAATTCATCACGCACTGCACGCCAATCCCACTCTCTGTTTTTCAATTCAAAAAAGTTGCACTAAGCCCATACACGGCTGTTGCACAAAATAGCAGCCAAAATTACCATTTTACTCTCAATTGATAATTTACCAAATTACCCCTCACCATCCGTGACCCGTAACTTGGTCAATTGAGCTCTGATCGACGCGTGCCGCCTGTCGTTGTACTCGGGGCATCGAGACCATCCTAATGGTCCTCGGCCCTCGGCTATCGGACCCCCCGATCAAAAAGTCAACATTTTCCCTTATTTTGTCCAAATTACGATAATGCCCTTGGGCTTCCGAACGTCATAACTATCACCACGAACGTCGGAATCGAACGTGCCACCTGTCTATGATCTCGTGACGTCCCAATCTACGTCACGGTCACTGGTCAAAGTCCATTTGACCGTCCGAATAAAAAGTCAACGTTTTGCCCACGACTAGGGGCAAAACGGTCATTTTGCATCATTCGTTCGATTCCACCCAACTAACCACCGATTAACCCTCATTAATCATGATTAGTTACTAACCTAATCCTGAATTCCGGGATGGGTCGTTACAATCTTCCCCCCTTAAAGAATTTCGTCCCCGAAATTCCAACCGATCAAAACTCAACCGTTCCTCCCTCCTAAAACCAGTTCGTTCTCGAAATTTCCGATTACCCTTATTTTACCTCCACCTCGGGGAAACATTTCGACCACGCAACACGTGTACACCCGTACACCCATTAACTCATCTGTACCCAGACGTCCCATCGCCGTCTCGCGTCGTACCGACCACACTCGACCACCTCGAGTGAAAATGATCACTTGACGACTGCTCCCACTAGAAGTCACCAAATCTCACTAGTCAGTCCGTGCTGACGCTACCAGCCAAACGGTCACCACTAAACCTCACCAGTAAAGCAGTAATCAACAGCCGATTGGTGTCACATAAAGTTGCGTAAGATCATTAACACGATCTCATCTCGCAGGGCAAGCCCAACCCTGCGGCATATATCAAGCTCAAAGTCCAGTTCACACAAATCCCAGATGTGTCGGAACTAAGCCGAATGCCAGCACGTACAACCAAACCACTGGTACCTCCCACGTACCGTCATTAAATACCACTCGACCTGTCCGGTACCAATCCTCGTACACCGTACGGGGTACGTACGTCCATTCCCCGCAAGTCCACCACAAAGTTCACAGTCAATCACAACCTGTCACTCGGGTTTCTTGTCCAATCTCATACTGGGCAAATTGATCATTCTATCTCATCATCCATTCTGGCTCCCATGGTCACCCGACCAGTAACCCAAAATCAACCCCCGAACACGTCATCCAAGATGTACCAATCCAAGCACGCTCGCCAAGGCGTGTACAGTCATGCCGAAAGGGCATCTAATCTTCCTCACAATTACCGAGGCGCACCAACCCCGAATCTATACTCGCTTAACGGTTACCACGTCACATCCGACTGACTTCGAAAAGAAGCCAATCCCAATCGCCCATCTCTATGACTGACCAATTAGACCCTGTTGAATATCCACTCATCCACAGGCCAAGCCTCGAGTCCAAAACACAAACGTTCCCACTCGCTCGAGTAAGGATTAACTTCGAGAAGAAGTTTGGTCCAACTATTCCCATATCCAAACATTTATGACAGAGCGATAAGCTCTTCACCTAGCCTGATCGAGGCGATCACAGTTCGAGTCCGTTACCGCGTCACGCGACTGGTAACACCACGATCCTAGATCGTCACCACGTCCAAGGCCCACAACCTCATCAACCAGATCCACCTAGGATCCACACATGCTCACAGCTAGCAATCCGCCTGGAACCCGATAATAGGGTCTTACACCCACTAGATTTCTTGTCAACCACCCAACACTCCTCAACTATTTCCTCCTCCAATCAATCATTCAACAACGTAACACATCCACTCCGTGGATCCCCTCCATTTACCTCATATCGATCCCTGCCACTCCATCTAGGAGAGACCAAGGATGATCCAATACGATGTCATCAACATCCATCCTCTGTGAGTGCAAACATAACTCGCTGCACCCGCCGTACCGAATATCCAACATCGTCTGCCACCAAGCAGAAAATGGGAATCCCGTTTACACCAACCTCGAGAAATGCAACTCCACCCGATGACCCCAAAACACACGTGGGTCCACCACCCAATACACGCTCATCGCACTGGTATCCGCGATCAACGTCTGCCAGGGCAGAAGGTAAGAAGTCAACCCCGATGACTTCCGAATACCAATCCCCAATGATTTTTCCTCATGTCTCAAATATACCGTTTTAATCCACCCATCTCTCGTCACTCATCGCTGTTGGAACTTATCCCAACACCTCATCATCACTGCTGGATCCCATCCAGTCCATGACTCGACCACTACTGAATCTCAAATACCGAACATGTGCCCATCATAATAGAGTTACATCCCAAATCGTGGCTCACACAATCTCTCTCACGGACACCAGCACCATCGCTAGCGCACCAACATACAAACATCCACACTAGCACACCGTGTGCAACATGGGTAGCCCTGGATCTCCGCTCATACCGAGCGACGATCCCGCACCATCGCCCGTACCCCGCAACCATCGGTACCACCATCCCGACAATCCACATCAGGATAGATGAACGTTCCCTGAATGCTCCCTGATTCTCAACTACTACCACTACACCAAGTACCCCAGACCATCAGCTAAACTCCACAAGACCGCCGTTCCACAGAACCAAGCCATAATTCCTAACTCCTCAATACTTGTCCATACTATAGTCCTTGGCATCCTAAGTGCCAAACGTTCCTCACCTAGCTTTTCTGGCTCCACTCAAGCCTTGACACCATCTCATGACTCATCTCATGTTCCTAACCCAAAGTCCTGACTCATCGTGAGTCCCACATCCACATCTTGACTCCTCCTGAGTCCAATCTCATACCAAACCCATCATGTCATCGCTGACGTACCCAATCCCCGAGCAATATCCAATGCTCCGCCACTTCCTATTCGACCAATAGGGCCTAAGAGAAAGTACAATTTACCCAAAAATGCGGCCTTCCAGCCACCGGTCTCGTTCGTCCCTGCGACCCACACAATTCTATGTTTAGCAAGTCGCGCAAATCACAGTTCACAGTGTACACTACCCGACATCTGACCCTCAAACCAGGGTCAATCTCACCTGAGATCTAACACGAGGTCCTAAACACCCTCGCTTACTCGTCTCACTACCAGGTCGCGCACGAGGCTTACGCTCCGGAGGCATGATGTGGCAACAGAATCAGCAACCTAGTTCTCTGATACCAAATTGACAGGACCGCCCCCGAAAGGGGCATGGATAGCCGTGCCGGGTCCTGCTCCCGTCTGGCAAGATGACTGAAAATCCCAAGTTACCCTCAGTACTTGCCAAACCAGGGATAGCCACACGTATTTACTCATGCCTCCGCCCCACGTACTGCCTCGAATAACGCGCCACGACCTGAAGGGTCAATAAAAACCAAAAGGTGTGAGTGGACAAAATAAATCAGTTTAGCAAAACAGTTACAACAAACATTTTTACCCTCCGCGTAAAAAAACCAATGCATGCATACAAAAATCATTTCGCAATCGGTTAAGATTTTTCCACATAAGAAAAACTGTGTATCAAATTTCAACATAAGGAAAAACTCGTATGAACCTCAAATCTTTTTTTTTTCTTTTTTCCTTTCTTAACCATCGGGTCTTAGCCCGCAATTATAAACACCGGGCCTCAGCCCAAAACCACGAATCAAAACCAAATGCACAAAACATACTTCACAAAACATATTCAAATCACCTCTACACACGGGGCATGTATAATCATACCAAATCACTTTATTAATCCTTTTTCATTCCCGAATTCGAATTCGCAATAATGATTCCGTAAGCCGGCATCCGGAAGCATCATCCCGAACCCAAACCAAGAATCCACTTTAAATTTCCGAAAACCGAAATCTCGTAAATCAAAGTCACTTTTGTGCCCCGAGCATCAAGCCCGAAATCACCCTTTTCAAATCCATTTTAATTCTTAGAAATCACCTCTTTCTCAAATCTCATTTTCAACACATTAAACCCACAATCATAATCACCCAAAATCACGATCCAATCGAAATAATACTCAAAACCCTTTTTTAAAATCCTCAAAATCACAAGTCTCATTTCAATTCCCAGATTCAACATCAACAGTGTCCAAATCACAATAACTCGAAATCTCGTAAAACGTGCAAATCCGGAACATTCTCGAAAAATGTGTCAACATCGTAGGTCACACTCGCAAATCATAAACAACCTTCCTAAATCATTTTATACCCATTTCATATAACTTCTTTCATTCAACCATCATTAAGCACGCGAGTGACCATAGTCTCGAAATACGTGTAATTTCACAAGCATAGTAAAAATACGTATAAATACGGGAATCGAATACGTATAAATACGGAAATCAAAATCAATCACAACTTATAATCATAATCATAAAACCATAGAAATAATTTATGCATGCATTAAATTTTGAAAGCAACGTCCACTCACACACCAATTTTAAGGCTCGGTTTCGCCCGTACGCATGCCCGTAATTTCCGATATTTTTCCAGAATTTCGAATCCTGTCCGAAAACATACTTTAGTGTCACTAAGGGCTTAGATAACAACCTACTAATTTCCCATAATTTTCCGGGAATTAATCGTTAATTACAAACGTAACATAAATCTTCGGACCCTCGGAATAACATCGAAACGGTGTCCGGTAAATTCGATACCAACGTTAAAATGTTCGTTACAATGTGTAGGACAAAAGCCATTTTGAACTCACCTTGAAATTCGGGTCCACGCGCCCTCACGCGCCGCCGTGAGTGGCTGCGCGTGAGCCCACGCGCCTGCTACAGTACCCCTGCACAGTCATCGTTCTTACCCGCCAAACCTGCAATACGGGTTGTTCAACCCGTGCGAGGACCCGATTAGCATCCCTTCAATTCGACATTATTTTGAACGATTTAACACACCATTAGCTTCGCAACCAATTGAATTAGGGATCTGTAATGCTCATTACCGTCGTCATAACCTCGAACTACCTCGACTCAACCTAAGTTTCCAAATCGAGTTCCTAGTCTGAGTTTGTCTAATAACCAAGGAAGTCTTCAATTAGCTTGTAGTGTAGCATAATAACCTCATGGTAAGGATGAATTGAAATCCAATTTCACAAACACTTACCTCAATTTGCACGAACACAAGGCTCGATTTCCCGGCCACCCGTGATGACCGTCCATGGCTCCAGGAGCTTCAAGCTTGAAATCAACGATTTGGATCGACCCCATGAAGTTCCAGAAGACTCGTTCGAGCCTCAATTTGGCTTGGGCTGGCCTACATTTTGAAGCTGGAATTAAATTCCCTCAAGAACAAGTTTCGGGTTTTTGGAACTCTATCACCCGGTTTCCTCCTTTTCTTTCTTCTCTCTTTCTCATAACTGTGCTCTCGCCTCCAAGACCCCTTTCTCGTTCACAATTTCACTCAAATTGGCCTTGGAAGGGACGATCACACCCAGCACAAAGTCCCTGTTTTCCCAGTTCAATGGCACTCTTCCCGGCTTGTTTCCCGCACTCCTCTCGACCAGCACACTCGTGCCCTGTCTACTGTCTTTGTTCCCGCACCAAAACAATAACAATACGCCCCAAACCGTCCTCAGTTCATCGTGGTCTCGGGAATTTGATCAACGTGGGAAGCAGCCTCTGCTTTCTTCCCAATTTCAGAAACACCAGCCGCACCCCACCACTGCACGCCGTGTACAGCTCCACCCAGGCCTTAAAAAATTCACCAGTGGCTTTAAATTCCACACCACACTCACACACACTGATCAAGGATGGTTAAACATCTCATCACGCACTGCACGCCAAGTCCCACTCTCTGTTTTTCAATTCAAAAAAGATGCACTAAGCCCATACACGGCTGTTGCACAAAATAACAGCCAAAATTACCATTTTACCCTCAATTGACAATTTACCAAATTACCCCTCACCATCCATGACCCGTAACTTGGTCAATTGAACTCCGATCGACGCGTGCTGCCTGTCGTTGTACTCGGGGCATCGAGACCATCCTAATGGTCCTCGGCCCTCGGCCATCGGACCCCCCGATCAAAAAGTCAACATTTTCCCTTATTTCGTTCAAATTACGATAATGCCCTTGGGCTTCCGAACGTCATAACTATCACATCGAACGTCGGAATCGAACGTGCCACCTGTCTATGATCTCGTGACGTCCCAAACTACGTCACGGTCACTGGTCAAAGTCCATTTGACCGTCCGAATAAAAAGTCAACGTTTTGCCCACGACTAGGGGCAAAACGGTCATTTTGTATCGTTCGTCCGATTCCACCCAACTAACCACCGATTAACGCTTATTAATCATGATTAGTTACTAACCTAATCCCGAATTCCGGGACGGGTCGTTACACTCACCGCAGCGTCTGACAACTCTCGGAGGGTAGTAAACGATCCAGCTGTCACTATGGCTCGAATCTCACCTCGCAGGCCCAACTCAAACCTACGGCACTTCTCGGCTTCAGTAGCCATAAACGCAGGAGCAAACCGAGACAACATCTGAAATTTCTGTTCGTACTCAGCCACACTCAAACACCCCTGTTGGAGCTGTAGAAACTCAGCCTCCTTGGCATCTCGGAAAGAACGAGGATAATACTGATCTAAGAATCTCTCCCGAAACGTCTCCCATGTCACAGTGTGGGCATCCCAGCCAGACAACTCGAGGGTATACCACCACTCGTACGCCGCACCGTCCAGTAAGAACGTAACCAGTAACAAACGATCCTCCGGTGGGCAATGCATCACTGCAAAGATCCGCTCAAGTCTCGTGATCCACCTCTGGGCTTCCTCAGGATCAGCCCCACCACTAAAAGTAGTAGCCCCGAGCCGCTGGGGTCGCTCAATCGTGGCACTCTCCGTCCCTCTTGCTGCTTCATCTTCAGGTCGTGGAGAGGGTCTACGTCTCGGAGGCATCGTCAATCGCACGCTGAAAGAGGCATAGAAACAGTCAAACAAACTAAACACAACCTCACAGACCGACAAACCCAAAAAACTCGACAACTGTAACAACCCGTCCCGAGAGCCGGGATAAATTTTGTTTAATTACTCCTGCGTCTGACTGGGTTTGAGTGAGTTTTACTTGGGTGTTGTGCCGGGGAGTCGGACGGGAGCGGGATTTACCTCGGGTTTCGGGGTGAAACCGGGGTGGGTCCTGACAACAACCCTATGCTCTGATACCAATTGTCAGGACCCACCCCGGTTTCACCCCGAAAACCGAGGTAAATCCTGCTCCCGTCTGACAACCCGACACAAAACCAAGGTAAACTCACGATAAACCACCAAACTACACAGTCAGACGCAGGAGAAACTTTACACATCCCGAAGTCATGTTTTACAGAGCATAGTACCAAATACAAAGGAAAGAAAACCGGTAAACTAGATACACGCACACGGAAAAATTAAAACACTCTGGGATCGCTCTCGGACTTCTATGCCTCAGATGCTGCCTCGACGTCTACACCCCGCGCTAGCTCCACAACCTGGAGGGCAATTTAAAACAGAAGGTGTGAGTGGACCAGAATAAAAGAAAGTTTCCAAAACCACTTTATAAGAAAACCGGGTTTGGCCCTCCGTTTTGAAATCACATGCATAACGTAGTTACCAAAACAGTTATAAATCACATAAACCTCACCATAAAAACAGAAACACTATAAAAACAGTTACAGAAATCATATCATCAGTGTCATCATAAAACCGTATCAGAAAACATAAGTATCAAGCCATAACCATTCGATCAAACCTGTTGGATCTATCCGAGTCTTTAAACTCAATCCAGGCCTCAATAATATCCGAGTCTTTAAACTCCCGAGTCTTTAAACTCAACAGGCCTACGGGGGAAATATCAGTATATCCGAGTCTTTAAACTCCCGAGTCCTAAATGTAACGAACCGGAACCCTAAACATTCACCTTCGCGGAACTAACCTCAAACGACGTCTGAGCAACCTGAAACTAATTCCGATGGACTCATCACAACACCTAGACCAAAAACCATGTTGACTGTTTTCCCAACCGCCGCCGCACGCGCTCCCACGCGCCGCCCAAAGTGGCTGCGCGTGGGCCTCACGCGCCAGCTACAGTGTCACCAGCAACCTCTGGTCGACCCGGTTCGAACCAGTCCCTGTAACTAGAACCGGCGTGAACGGTTCACCGCCGTCCGTCCACCAAATCAACTCCTTTCATCACCATCTTCTTCGTCCCGTCCTAAGCTACCCATTCCCCTACTCCAAACACCTCGACACAGCCTCTAAGTCCTCGACTCAAACTCGAACAAGACTCGAACCAGTCCCCTGTTCTTCCTCCCGGCCAACCAGGTCTTCCCCCGCCACGGCAACCACCGTAGACAGTTCCTAAGGACCTAAGAAGTCGACTAGGACCAACCAGGACCCTCGACTCGTACTCTAAACCCACGACTCAACGTTTGAACCCAGACTGAAAAACAGAGAACGCCGTGTATTCTCCGTCGTTCTAGACTCCGCCGTGCACTCCCCCATCACGGCAGCTACTTTAAACCCTTCCTAGAACCTCACTGATACTCACCCAACTCACCAAGTCCCTCGACTCACTCCCTAAGTCCACGACTTTCGATTTGAAAATCGACGGCAAAACAGAGCATAGAGGAAAAGTTAAGGAATTACCTGCCCTCCTTTCGCCGTCGTGAGCTCAGTCGTGAGGACACGACTCCTCTAGTCCACCTCCAACCTCTGGACACCTCCACCGGCCTCGATTGATCGAACACGGCAGCACCACCACCCAAAGTTCCTCTCTGCTCTCTGTTTTCCCCCTTGGTTTCCCCGTGGCTCACAACCGCACACACACACGATCACTGCACCTCCAAACCTCCTCACTGTCTCCCTCTCGATCTCCGGTCACTCCTCACTCACCAGATCACACCAACACTCCCGGCCACCGTCCAATTTTCCCTCAATCTCCCCCTTTGTTTCTCTCTGGTTCAAACACACACACACGGGTACACGATCACAATACCCAAATAATTGGGACCGTGCACACGCCTAGAAGCCACTAGGCCCTTGCCACATGTCACAATCCTCTCCCTTCCTCTCACAAGTGGCTCAATCCCAGCCATCCACTTGTCCCTCTCTGTTGCACCAGGCCCAAAGCACAAAAGACCAAAATGCCCTTCCTTTAACCCAAAATTACCATTGTGCCACTACCTTTCCAGACCCGTAACTCACACAACTTAACTCCGATAAACACGTGTCGCTTGTTGTTAAACTCAGGACGACGAGATCTAGCTAATGGTCCTAGGTCAACGTGTCAAAACCCGATAGTACGAAAAGTCAAATTTTCCTCTTATTTTACCCAAATTACGGTTATGCCCTCAACCTTCCGAACATCATAACTTCCTCCTCGGATGTCGGAATCGGGTGTACCACCTGTCTACGGATTCATGACGTCCTAAACTACGTCCTGGTCATCGGTCAATACCTAATTGACCGCCCGAACTAAAAGCCAACTTTTTGCCCGAACTAGGGGCAAAATCGTCATTCTAGGCTAACGACCTTATTGGGACCAACTAACCCCCGATTAAACTCACTAATCCTTCACTAATTACCGTCTTAATCCTAAGTTCCGGGGCGGGTCGTTACGACTCCTCTCGATCATCTTGATCCATAACCAAATCGGTCCTCAACATATCGATCCCCTCGATCCTCAACCATCTCACTCGATCCTCTGAGGATCCGTACTAGCTTTCTTAGAAACGTAACATGACATATAACACCAATACGGGTCCACCAAAACCGATACTCACTCATCACGTTAGGTGATGGTGTCACCTTTCGTTCTTCATCTCATTCAAATCTAGCCCACATCCTGGTTATTAAGTTCGTACACACTCTTTGAACCTAAGAGAAATTACAACCATGTTGCAATCATGCTTCTAGGTATGCTTTATCAACCAATAATATATGTTGATAACTACTGTAGCGATCCTCCCACATTGTATCACTCTTGAAATCAGTATGACTTTTACAAGCTTATACTTCTATAAGTGATGAGAAGTTCACCAAGAACCTTCAGGACAAGGAAGTATATTTACATTATCAGGCTTCCTTGTCATATCTAACTCTCAAAGTTCCATCGAATTCCGACAAGGAACATTGGTTTTCCCATCAATGACATTCCAAGTCAACTAAATCCCAATTCCACTAAGTCCACTATGTTCCATCACCGTACTAGTCTGAGTACTAGTTTGCACGTCCTAAATCTATGGGATCAACTCCTGATGCACACAATACTCGTGTAATCCGTCGAAAGATAACTACCGTAATAGGTACCATTCCAAGCATACCCCGTGCCTCTAGTAATCCAAGCATACCCCATGTTAGGTTGGATACTGAAATCTCACTAAGCCACTTGGGCCCCTCTCTGTCCCGCTCAGCGATCACCGAAACTCACATGTCTGCCACTTTAGGGCTCGGAGCTCGAGGCCTTCGTTTAAGCTCCCCGGGTAATCACATCCCCTTGATACACTTAGCGTCATCCGGAATCATCTTATCACTGTGGAAATTTCATCAACTCATCTTAGTCACTGTTGGATTCCATCCAGCTCATCTTACTCATCTCCGTTGGATTTCCACCAATCTCACCTCAGTGGAGATTATGTGGCATCTCGACACAATCACCACCGACCAAAGCTCATTGTCTCCTATCATCGTTGCACACCGTACGAACCGAGCTAAAACCCCAAATCTCTGCTCATACCGAGCAACAATCACATACCTCTGCACCAAATATGGGAATCTCACCTCCCGGGAACTCGACACGACTGACGAATCCTCATCGTCTCAGTCGTCACTGGAACATGAGCATACCATGATAAGGTCACAACCTTCTGCTCGTACCAAACATCAGTCAAATCTTCGACATGCGTAGAAGATTGTACCCCTTCACTCATCTCGGGAAGTACTCCGCCTCTCTCGTATCTCCATATGACTGGGCAAAAATAATGTAAGAACGTTCCTCGAACGTTGCCTAACTCTTGATAGTCTCATCCATGTCCATCAATAACACTATCTGCTACGAACCTCGTGTGGATTGGTCTGCACCATCTCACGTTATCATTGCTATTTGTACCCAACGCTCAGGACTCACAAAACCATGTCCTTGAGAGCGCAACTCAACGTCTATACAATCCGCTAAAAAATGTATAATCCACTTATCGATCCACAAGTACCACTCTCTTGGTAACTTGTCCAATCAATCTCAGGGTCATCAACGACCTCGGCTGCTCATAGTAGCATATCTATCCTGACCGTCCATCGGTCTTGACTCTATAAAGTCATCATACTCAGCCCTACTCGGGGTCTAATACACTGAAACATGGCATACCATGCCCTACAGAATCTACCTGGGGTTCATTCCCACTTAATCTTTCTATTCTAACCCTCACTATCAGGTTGATGACAGGCTGTTTTCCTCATAGAGACATCACATCTAACACATGCGCCACACCACACGAGCAACCTAGTGCTCTGATACCAAGCTAAAACGACCCATCCCAATCCTTATGGTACCAAGTTGACATGACCTATACCTAATACCTCAAGAATTACGTAGGATGCGCCTTGCTCCCGTCTGACACCACGTGCCAGACCAGGGATAACACCGTAACCCGCTCGGGGTTACCAGAGTGTGCAGAGATCTGTGGTGTGCGCAGCGACGTGTGATGTCTCGGTCTTAGCTATAGCTCGCATCCGCGATCAACCTGAAGGGTATCAAAAACCAGAAAAACTGTGGGTGGACAAAAATAAACAGTTCAAAATATTTATCGAAAAGACATTTATACCCTTCACGTAAAAGCATGCATGCATCAGAAAACAGTATTGTAAATACTTTTCTCAAAAGCAACTCATATTGCTTTTCAAATCAAAACACAGTGAAAATACGGCTCAACCAAAGCCATTCCCTCAGTAGGGTCTCAGCCCAAATCAAAACCATGTAAAACATCCCAACAGGGCTTCTGCCCGATACATAGAAAACCATGTAAAACATCTCAATAGGGCCTCTGCCCGATACATAGACTCACATCAGGAGTGGTATGTTTCATTACCAATCCACTTGATCTCATATCATCATATCATCATCACCAGTCACGATATCAGCGCTACACGTGCAACTTAGGATTACACTTCCGAATATACACCAGGCTTGGAGCCCACGGCTCGACGTTTAGGTGTTCTAACTCAAGATCACACATCATACATGATGGGTCGATGTAAGACCCCTGTCCTAGAGGGAACGGTGAACAATCCCACATTCCTGCGAGGGGGAAATGGTCTGGAAGGGGAATGGTGGTGTGCCTTAAAAGGGTAGACACACACCTATCTAGCGCGAGGCCTTCTCGGCGCTCATTGCTTTAGATTCCTAGGGAACTCCAAAGTTAAGCGAGTGGAGGCTGGTGTAATCCCATGATGGGTGACCTACTGGGAAGTTACACCGTGTGCTCTCGGGAACGAAACCCTGCGGGTTGGGCTGGTTCGGCCAGTGAGTCTAGAGTGGACAATATCGTGCTAGATGAGTCGGGTCCAGACCGAGGAAGGTTGGGTCATGAAATAATGGTATCAGAGCCAGACCCCAACCAGGAAGTGTGCCAGCGAGGACGCTAGGCCCTAAGGGGGTTGGATTGTAAGACCCGTGTCCTAGTGGGAATGGTGAACAATCCCACATTCTTGCGAGGGGAGAATGGTCTGGGAGGGGAATGGTGGTGTACCTTAAAGGTGTAGGCACACACCTATTTAGCGCGAAGCCCTCTGGGAGCTCACTGGCTTTGGATTCCTGGGGAACTCCAAAGTTAAGCGAGTGGAGGCTGGTGTAATCTCATGATGGGTGACCCACTGGGAAGTTGCACCGTGAGCTCCCGGAAACAAAACCCTGCAGGCTGGATTGGTACAGCCAGTGAGTTTAGAAGGGACAATATTATGTTAGGTAGAGTGGATCGTTGGGCAACTCTAATCTAAACGAGGACATTTGGGAGCACAGTGGCTTTGGGTTCGGTTGGAACTCCAAAGTTAAGCGAGTTAAGGCTAGTTCAATTCCATAATGGGTGACCCCCTGGGAAGTTGCACCACGAGCTCCCGAAAACAAAACCGTGAGGGCAAGAGCAAGGAGGCCCAAAACGGACAATATCGTGCTAGATGAGTCAGGTCCTGACCAAGGAGGGTTGGGTCTTGACAGTCGATGTCTGAGCGATGGCATCTATAGGATCACACATCATACAGAATGTCGACACCTGCAAAATTTCCATCTCCAACACTCATGCAAGCAATGTCCCCGTGACCTCTCCAATATCACATATCCCACTAGATGGTTGACGTTTGGAGACTATCATCACATCATAAAGGATGGTCATATGGAAAACATCTCCCAAATCATATCAAATCATCTCAAAGGGGTCTACGCCTAGATATAATTTCATCAAAACCGTTTCCACAAAACCATCGTAAAAACAATGTCTAACAACAATTCATAAATCCAGGATTCCTCGAATCCTATCAAATCAATAACTGGGTCTCATGCCCAAAATGACTTTCATAAATCATAACTGGGTCACAGCCCGATATCATTTCCTTGTGTTTGACTATACTCTAAGTCAAACTATAAATCAACAGGGACCTAAGCTCGAAATCCATTTCATTGTTCAAATTATTTTCCAAATCATAATAGTCAAAGGGGATTTCCAACTGGGACCCATGCCCAAATACCGATTTCACGCATCTCCGTAAAATCATTCCAAACTGATAATCAATTCTCGGTTTTACGCCTCTCCATGAAACCATCGAAATCCCATAAAACATATGCACGTAGAGTACTCGGCCTAAGCCCAAATATCATATAAAACATAAATCTCGAAATACGTGCATAACCACATTTTTCACGAAAATGCACAATCATATTCAAAACATCATGCAATCAATGCATCTCAAATCATACTCATAAAAAATACAAAACATTTAAGTATGCATCATATTTAGAAGTCAAAGTCCACTCATAGGCCATCCAAGCTACGTGCTCCAAAATCCGTGACGTAAGCCACTCCGGGGCTAATCCACAATCTCCAGAATGTCCGGACCTGTCCAAATCATAACCAAAGGTTACTATAAACCTATACAAGTCCATATAAAAAAACCCTCAAAACTCTCGGAATGGTCAACATGTCCCGAACACGTTTCCCGAGGGTAAAAACCTCCAAATGACCTATCAAACAAACTTCAATCGACCTGAAACCACAACCTTTGGATTTAGAATGTCAAAATATTTCGAACAAGATCAGGTTGACCACGAAATTTGTGCCCACATGCCCATACACGCTGGTCAAACTTTCGGCCAACGCTGGCGTCAATAAAGTCAACATTGACATCCTTATGGTCAACTCTGACGTCATCATGGTCAATGTTGACGCCATGGTCAACGTTGACATCATCATGGTCAATGCTGACGCCATGGTCAACGTTGACGTCATAATGGTCAACGCTAACGTCATGATTAATGCTGACATCATCATAGTCAACACTGACGTCATTGATGACATCATCAACTCACTGGAGACGACAATTGCCACCACTGTGCACCGCAGTCTGGTTCGGCCGTTTGCGTCCGGAATCCTCTATTTTTGTCTAATTTTTCAAACCTTCATAACTTTTCATTTCTCAACCAAATCCTACGTTCTATATATGGAAATCTATCTACTCGAGCCAAGGAATCCAAATCTGAACCCAGAATTGAGAGAAAAAACCTAGTTTTGAAGATATGGCCTTCGAAAGTTTTGACCAAACTTTGAACTCTTGTTCCGGCCACTCCCGTCGTCCAAAACCTTTCATTCTTGCTCCTATAAGCTCGTATGAGCTCCAAGAACGCAACCATGGGCTTAGAATCGATCCAAAAAGTCCAAATCTAAAACCCAAATTTCAAAACCCAAGGGTTACCTTTGTTTCACGGGTTTCTAGCCACCTCCGCCGTGTCCTCCGCCGTTCCTCGCCATCTCTCATCCTCCCTCACTCTCAGTCTCTCTCTGTGGTCTCAGTTGGTGCAAGCAAGATGATGGAAGAATGGTGAGGGTGGGTGTTTGGGTGGAATGAAGAAGATGAATGAAAATGAAGATGATGACGGTTGTATGAATAAAATAAGATGGGCCATAGGGTGGATAACAAGTGTCACTCATCATATGGTCCCAATTATGATATTTTGGGTCCCACTAAAGACAACTTATTTGAAACCTGTGCAACCGTAGATGCAATCGAACATTCTGTGATTCGTAACTTTCCCGTACGATGTTCGATTTCAACGTGCCGCCTGTCTACGGACTTGTATTATCTCGATCTACGTAATGATCCTCGATCCACATGTATTGGACATCTCGGGTCAGAAGTCGACTTTTTACCCTTTCTACGGGTAAAATCATAATTTCACCTCAATTGTTCGATAATCCTCAACTAATCTCGATTAGTCCTTAATTAGTTCTCACTAATCCGCTAGTAATCCTGTAGATTCGGGCATTTCAGGAATCTCAGAACCTGCTATAAATCACATATAAAGACCATTAACCATCTCCAATATCTTATATTTTAATCCCACAATTTTCCAAGATTTTTAACGAATTTAAAATAACGTCTAAACATTTGAACCCTGAGAAGATGTCTGATCGCCTTATACCGTTGGACTTGAAACATCAAAAACATGAAAGTCCATGTTAATTGGACCTCGAGGGACTACCACACGCGCCCCCATGTGCTGGCCTCCTTTCCTGCGTGTGGGCCTCACGCGTTGCAGCAGGTCACCACCTACCACACGTCGGGCGACCTGCGAGACTGCGCACAGGTTCCGACAGGTATGCGACCTGTTTCACGTTTTCATCTTATTTTCACTAGGTTTTCATAATTGATCACACTGTTATATTCAGAATTTACCCAGGAACAATATTTGGATTAAATTTCACAAAGTTACTTACCCAAATCCCTGAATTCTCAATCCGACCCAAAATCCATGTTCAAACTTCATTCGGGATCCATCTCGACATGATTTCCTCCCATTTTTCTACGTTTATGCCTGTGGTAGTTCAACAAAGAGGTTTATAACCTCAATTCAATCAATTAAGCCCAAAATCGTGAAATTTGATTTCAAGCTTCATTGGGCAAATTCCCAAGTTCATTCATGGGTTAGTTCCCAGTTCCTTTCCAATTTCTTCATTTTCCTTTCTCCCCCTCACTCTATTTTCCTTTTTACTGAATTTTTCCTGATCCTATCTTGTTGTCAGGCTCTTGTTTTGGTGAATTTCACACACCTAAAATTAGCCCAAAGCTCGTACAACAAATAAACATGTACACACATCCTACACCTTGGCGGTGCACACATACCCACACAGCACATAAAGCGAGTAGATGAGCACAAGTGTCACCATCACACTTATCTCTTAAAGTGAAATTACTAAAATACCCTTCAACCTAAAATTACAAAATTTTCCCTATTCTTTTTAGGCTCGTAACCAACTCGTCTTATCTTCGATTTTAGCATACCACATGTCTATGAACTCAAGAGGTCGAGCCCTTTACAACGGTCTTCTCAAATTACCTAAATGAGGCCCAGATCAAAAGTCAAGACATTGACTCTTGGTTAAAAGGTCAACCCTTTGACTTCAGGGAAAAATGGTCAATTTCATCTGAATTTTCTGATTTTACCGTCGTGGAACGTCCGAATCATTATAAGGTCGACAATTGCCAGGAATTTTTCGACCATGTTAGGTATAATCTTGACTCATTGAGCTTGGATTTGGTTTCTACTGGATTAGTAGTGCGTGTGTTGACATATTGCATTGTATGTGTTGACATATTGCATCTCAATTTTGAGTTAGAATCGAAGGAATTAGGACATCGCCAGAATCTAGAATTTTTTTGACAAAAAACCCAGATTCCGACCGCCATAGACGACGGCACCAAAGACGCTCCAGCTACGGTGGGTCAACTATCAACTGCAGTTAGTCAACTGTTAGACTTAACGGTCAACTAACAGCGTCTACAGGAAAACGCGTGGGCCTATTTTGGGACGTTTTTGAGCCATTTAAGTACGTTTTAAGTCTCTTTTGATCCGTTTTAATATTCTACAGGGATATCGTTGGCCTCTTCTAGCTCCACATAAACGCTTATACATTCCCAGTTGGATAGTCAAAGTCCTTGCCCAAATCTCTATCCAAGCTTGTCAAAATCCATCACTTCAGACCTTACTATAGGTCGCACGTTCTAGCCACCATCAAGCATAAGAACACGCTACCGTCACCCAGATGGAAAACCCTTAAAAACCTAAAACCCTAGCAGACACTTTTTAGAAAATTATCCTTGCGAGAGAAAAAATATCAATAAGTGTGTAGTTACCCAAGGTTGAGGATTCTTTGATTTTAGATTGAAGTAAGATCATTAAGGAGATTAGTGAGTTTATTAAAAATGTTACCATGTAGACGAGCTCTATTCAACTGTACTAAGTTTGAAATATATCTCAACACACAAGTTAACAAATGTGTGATGAGGAAATTTGACATGACCCAACCCAATCCTCCCTGGATTAACGCAGGATGTGCCATGCTCCCGTCTAACACTCCATGCCAGACCAGGGATACACCTAAACCCTCTCGAGGCTACCAAAATACGTAAGGATCTGTGGCAGTATGTGATGTCTCAGTCTCTACTACAGCTCGCCTTCGCGATCAACCTCAAGGGTATCAAAAATAGTAAAAGCTGTGAGTGGAAGAAAATAAATAGTTTAGAAAACCATTTCACGAAAAGACAATTTATACCCTTCACGAAAAGACAATTTATACCCTTCACGAAAAAACATGCATGCATAAGAAAGCAAGTTATCACAACCATTTTCTTTAAATCAAATCATATGACTTTTCGAATTAAAACTCAATGAAAACGTTTATCAATTAAAGTAATTTCCTCAGTAGGGTCTCAACCTAAAACCAAACACATGGGGTCTCTGCCTAAATCAGTCAAAATTAATATACAAAATCCTTGACATCTCAGATGTCAGACATCCCCGATGTCTAATCAACAATATCACGGTTCTGAGGCTACGCGCACCACTCAGGGTCTCAAGTTTGACTCCTTCCCCAAGCCCTGTCCAGGGTGATATCAATATCTAGCAATCCTGATCCTGAGCCTCTCCTTAGAGCGGCCTATCTCATGCAATGCTCACACTCCTGATCCTGAGCCTATTCTAGGAGTAGCTGTAACGACCCGTCCCGGGAGTTGGGATTAGCTTAGCAGTTAATGACGGATTAGTACGTTAATCAATGATTAGTTGGATACTTTTGGACAGTCGATGCAGAATGACAATTATTCCATTGGAATGGGAAAAAAGTTGACTTTTGGTTCGGATGGTCACTAGGACATTGACCGATGACCGTGACGTAGTTCGGGACGTCACGAGTCCGTAGACAGGTGGCACGCCCGATTCTGACACCCGAAGAGGAAGTTATGATGTTCGGAAGGTTGAGGGCACTTTCGTAAATAGGTTAAAAAGGAGGAATTTGTTGAATTTTTGCACGAAAAGTTTTCTTCACACAAACCAAGGATCGTTAGGTAGATCTCGACGTCCTGAGTTCAACGACAGACGGTACGCCATCATCGGACATCAGACGGATAAGTTGTGGTTCTAAAAAAGTGAAGGGTAAAATCTTAATTCGACTAATTAGGGCTATTTTGGTCTTTTTACACCTTGGGAAGAGTGCCCAATCAGATTTGGACAAGTGGACAGTGTTAATTGAACATTTTGGCTGTGTCCATAGGATGATGGTCACCTGGTGGATTCCTAGAGGGTTCTAGTTTGTTGTGTGTGTGCACAGTCACATTTTAATACTTGACTGGTAATCGTTCATAGAGAAGGGGAAAACAGAGAGACTGAGACAAAGAGAAGCGGCGATCGATTTCCAGTGATTTAAGGCTTTGGGTTTGAGTGAGTGATCAAATACGTTTGAAGGTTTTGTTGAGCGAGTTTGGGAGAGCTTGGAGGGTCGAGTAAGGGTGTGTTTACGGGAGAAAACCAGAGAACAGGGCAGAGGACACCGTGCACGGCTGTGCACCCCAGTCGATCAAACCATCAAAATTGGTCATGTGGTGGTGTTCAGTGACCTGAGAGGAATCGTGTAGACCCAGTGGAGCACGACGGAGCTCACGGTGGAGGTTAAGAAGTAGGTAAATTCCTCGGTCCCTTTTGCTTTCTCTGTTTTTCCAGTTTGATTCAAAATGAAAGTCGTGAAGTCTGAAAGGGTGTCGAAGCTTTCTAGTGAGTCTATTAGGTCTAGGAAGGTGTGAGGAACCTCAAGGTTTGAACTTGAGCCCTGCGGTGGCCACTGGTGGCCGAAGACAGAACCTCGATTTTTCTGGGTTTCTTTCGAGCTTTGGAGGGTAGGATTTTGTACTGTTTGTCACGAATTAATTACTAGAATCGATTACCCAGACAAGGATGAAACTGGTGGGATTAAAACGAGTTAAAAAGCTAGAACAATGGATGAGAACCGCCCACGTCGGTCGGACTGGACCGGTTCAACTGAATCGGGTTTGACCAAGCTAGAAGACAGTGAACAGTGCTTAGGCGCGTGAGGCCCACGCGCAGCCCCTTTGGAAGGCGCGTGTGGGCTTGTGGCAAAGTAATTGAGGGAGGTTTCAACACAACTTTTTAAGTATTCGATGTAACGAACATTTTGGCGCTGGTTTCGAGTCAATCGGACATCGGCTCGATATGTTTTTGGTTGTCCGAAGGTTCTAGGGCTCGGTTAAAAATAGTTAAAAATACGGAAAAATTATGGGGCTTTAGTATGAGTATTGTGAAGTAGTTAGTGACCCTATTTTGGGTTTTGGACAGGTTCGGGAAGGCCAAGGATAACGGAATAGCCGAGAATGGCGTAAGTACGCGCGTATCGAGGCGACGTCGAAATGCTCTGTTAGTGGACTTTGCTTTCTAACTTATGATGCATGCATATATGTTTTTATATGTTTTCTATACCTGATTCTATGATTTATGATCTTGATAATTTACGATTTTGCACATTTTTTGAGGTATTTCACGGAATTTCACGTTTTACGAGTTTTCGAACCATCTTGTGATTTGATTGTGGTTTATTGATTTGATTTCGGGAATTGAAATATGATTTGAGTTCAAGGATTTGAAATGGATTTTGGAAAGGTGATTTCGAGCTTGGAGCCCTGTTCAGGAGATTGAGATTTCGGTTTTGAGATTTGGAAAGGAAGTTTGGATTTGGGTTCGAGACAGTGGTTCCAGATGCTGGCTTACGGAATCTGTGACGACCCGTCCCGAATTAGCGGGATTAATTAAGAGTTAATGACGGATTAGCAAGGCTAATCAGAGATTAGACGAGGATTAGCGGACGTTCGGGTGAAATGATGATTTTGCCCCTATAATGGGTGAATCGTTGACTTTTCGTTCAGGAGGACAAATGGACTTTGGTCGATGACTGTGACGTAGTTCGTGACGTCACGAGTTCATAGACAGGTGGCACGCTCAATTTCGACATTCGAGGAGGAAGTTATGATGTTCGGAAGTTCGAGGGCAATTTGGTAATTTGGGCCAAAAGTTGACTTTTGACCCAAGAGGTCCGATGGCCAAGGGCCAAGGACCGTTACGTAGATCAGGACGATACGAATTCGTAGACAGGCGGCACGTCAAATTCAGACGTTCGACGGAGAAGTTACGGTTCACCGAAGTACGAAAGTACTATTGCACGACTTACGAGACGACTTGAGTTTTGTCCTAAGTGGGGCCCAGATCTTTTGGCATGCCCATTGGATGAGTGACAAGTGTCACCCATCCATTGTCCACCTTCCCACGTACATGCATCGATCATCTTCATTGTTCCATTCATCCAAACACACCCAAACCGATCCACCTTGAACCCAAACCAATCCAACCCTCTCTTATGACCAGGACTGAAACCCAGGGAAGGCAGAGAGGAAAAAGGGACAACGGTGGCCGGCCAGGTTGGCACCGCCGTGCACGGCTGAGGCCCAAACCCCGAACAGGTAGCCGGTTAGACCCAAATCTTCCCTTTTGTCGATTTTTGCATTATGGATAGTTTTGGTTGATTAGGGAACGTTTGTTAGGTTGTTTAGGGAGAATAGAGAAGATTTTGAACGGTGGTTGACGGCTGTGAAGCCCAGGGGGGATTTTAGAAAACTTGAACCGTGGAGGGGTTTTTGGGTTCATGGGTTCTAGGCGGTTTTAGGTAGTTTGGTTAATTGGAAATGATAGAAAACATTAAAAGAGGAATTTTTAGGATTGAAATGGGACAAAACGGACGAAAAATGAAGAGTGTAGGGGCCTGGACCGGTCACACCGATCCAGTTAGATTGGAATTGCAGATAAAATCGTACCGGCTCGGTCAGACCGGTCGGCTGAAGGACAGGGATGACCCTGTGCAGTGGCGGTTGAGGCCCACGCGCAGGGCCATCTCGAGGTGCGTGTGGGCACGTGTTAAGGAATTTGAGGACGGTTCCAACATATGAAATCATCTATTCGATGTAACGAACATTTTGGGACTGGTTTCGTGTCAATCGGACATCGTTTCGATATAGTTCGTACTGTCCGAAGGTTTAGGTTTGCGTTTAAAAATAGTTAGAAATTCGGAAAAATTATGGGACTTAAATAAGAGGTTAATGAGGCTATTAGTAACCCTCTAAATGAATTTGGATAGGTTCGGGAATCCCGAAGGCGACGTTTGACTCAGGAGACGATTATGGCACGCGTAATGAGGCGCGGCTTCGGACGGTCTGTGAGTGGGCTTGTTTTATGAATTCGATGCATGCATAAATGTTTTATAATTGTTTTAATACATGTTTTTTGATGCCATGAGTGCATTTGTTTGTGGTAGCCTAAGATTTACGTATTTGCACGTATTTCGAGATTTACGGTTTTATACGATGCTTATACGTGCTAGGTTTTCAAAGAGGGTTTCATAAATTGGTTTTGGATTTGGAAATATGAATTCGGGCACGAGACCCATTTGATTTACGAAATCTTGGACTTGGAGTCCATTTGAGCTGACGAGAAATTGGACCGAGGGTCCATTTGAGCTATACGGTCAGACTGAGGGTCCCGTTGATTTACGAGCCGGGCTTGGGGCCCATTTGGTTGTAATATCGGACTGGAGGCCCCTTTGACTATGGTGTCGGGCTTAAGGCCTCGTTGGTTGTGAAATCAGACGTGAGGTCCTATTGGTTTATGGTTTCGGGCTTAGAGCCATGTTGATTGTGAAATTGGGCTTGCGTCCCAGTTCGTTTTTTGAAATGAGAATTCAGGCGTGAGACCTTGTTGAACTGAGGATTTAGGTCGAGGTCTGTGAAGTGATTTGAATCGAATTCGCGGAATCCTATTGAGATGAATCGGGTATGAGACCCAATTGAAAAGTGATTTGAGAAAAAAAGAAAAGAGTATTTGAAAATGATTACGAACCCTCCATATTGATTATATGGTCTCCTCCAGCGTCGACCTGGAGAGTCACGATCCACAGACCAGAGTGGGTATCCCCATAAGGATCCTGTTCCAAGAGTGGTGGTTACTTATTATGTTGTGGTCCCTGACCAGATTCTGGAGAGATATGTAGACTAGATCCAGAGAGAGAGCTCGGACTAGATCCAGAGATTGAGCCTCCCAGATGGAGATTCCTGGGAGAAGACTCGGAGTGAGACCCCGGGTAGTGTGCACACTAGTATAGATTTGACATCATGACTATATCAGGGATGTGTTCCCTCGGGGCTGTGTGCCCCAAGTTGGCATCTTCTTCGGAAGTGCCTAGGATGGGTATACGTACGAGTACGTATGAGGTTTTACAGAAAGTTAATTGAGGGCGGAGGCCCTGTGTTTTATGTTTTAGGAAATGATTTGGGGCAGAGACCCCGTATGTTATGTTTAGTATTTCACTGGAAACAGTTTTGGGCTGAGACCCACGTGACGTGATTTGGGCTGAGTCCCTATTGATTTGACCTACGGGTTTTGAATTGTGATTTCGGGTCGAGGACCCAAATGGATTTATGGGTCATGACGGTTTATGGGAACCGGGCATCAACCTTGGAAAGGTTTTGATATGTTTGATAAATGGTTTTATGAACGTTTTGATAAACGGTTTTTGAATGCATGCGTATGTATTTATGAAGGGCATAAATGTCTTTATGCGGAAAATGCTTTTAATGAAATGGTTGTTTTTGTCCACTCACGACTTTTAATGTTTTAATGCCCTTCAGGTTGACCGCGGATGCGGGCTGTAGCACAGACGAGACATCACTCCCCTCCTCCTACGATCCTGAAGTACTCTGATAGCCCCGGCGAGGGCTAGAGATGGAATTTTCCCTGGTCTGACACTTCGTGTCAGACGGGATCAGGCGGGTCCCGCGTTAATCCCAGGGGATTTGGGACCGGTCCTGACGGAATCATTGTTGCGAATTCGACTGTGGATTTTCTGTTGTTTTCACTGATTGCATGGAAAATGGTTTTGGGTTTAAAGACCCGGAAAGAAAAGAAAACCCACTGAATCTGGTTTTGAGTTTAAAGACTCGGATTGATTGACGGGGGGAGGGCCCTGGATTGATGTGTTTGAGTTTAAAGACTCGGTATATGTTTTGAGTTTAAAGACTCGGATATGATACCCCCCGAGGCCTATGAATGTATTTTGAGT
Organism: Prinsepia uniflora; assembly: GCA_032719365.1. Lineage (NCBI taxonomy): Eukaryota > Viridiplantae > Streptophyta > Magnoliopsida > Rosales > Rosaceae > Prinsepia > Prinsepia uniflora. The sequence goes on from CM064864.1 coordinate 31,080,822, forward strand.
TTAAAGACTCGGATATCCCGGGAAGGCCTGGTTATTTGCGCATAGTTTTGAGTTTAAAGACTCGGGCGCACTTGAGATCCAGTAAACTTGTATGATTGATATTTTCACTGGTTTTCTGATGTTTTGGGCAGTGACCCGGATGAAGTGGATTTGACGAGTTTTGGGACTGAGTTCCCGGAATTGAGATTGATTTGTGATTTGAGGCTGAGGCCTGGATTTGAAAAGCGGTTTTGATACGGGTTTTCAAATGGGTTTTTCTTAGATGGTTTTTTATATGAGTGGTTTCATGACTGGAATTGATATGCATGCATTGGTTTTTGTGTGAAGGGTAAAAATGTAATTGTTTTATTGAACTGTTTTCTAAATTATACTTTATTTTTGTCCACACACAGTCTTTTCATGTTTTCGATATCCTCCAGGTTGTTGCGGTACGGGCTGTTGGTCGAAAGAGACGGAGACATCACACACGCGATCCACAGTAGTTCGGTGCACTCTCGAAAGCCCGGTTACCTTCGAGGTGGCTGGATCGAGAATCCCTTGTCCAACCTACGTGTCACATGAAGGTTGGGCGTCAGTTTAGCCTTCGTGTCATGCGTAGGTTAGACGGGAGCAAGGTTTAGCCCTTAATCCCGGGGGATTAGGGATGGGTCCTGACAGTAGCCCCTCTCAGGCAGTGCACTGTGACTACTCCAGGATACTACGAGACGTTTGAAGAAGACAATCCACACATAAATGTGGTATATGTAAAACAGCAATCAAATCTAGTGGAAAATAATTGTAAAACTATTTATACCTCAAATCAAGTTTTAAACATTTTAACAGGGTCTCAACCCGAGGTATAGCTCTCACAAACCTTTTCCACAAAATCAGGGTTCCCCGAATCCGATCCAATCCAAATCTCATAGGGACTCAGCGCAAAATCACCTAAATATGGTCTCAAACTCGAAATCTCATTTCATAAACCAGAACTGGGACTCAAGCCCGATATCGGCATCAAGCCCGATATCATAAACCAATTGGGCCTCAAGCCCGATAGCATGTTTTCAAATCCGAGATCATTTCATTGTTCAAATCATTTGAAAACACAAACACTTATAAAACCTGGCCTAAGCCCAAGGTATCACATAAAATATAAATCTCGAAATACGTGCAAGAACACATTTCCACAAGAATGCCAAGACATCGCAATCAAATATATATACTATAACACCCCGTCCCAAATTCACGGGATTAATTAAGGGTAATTAAGATTAGTTAAGGACAATTTAAGATTTATCGTGACTAATCGGGAATGAATCGAGGAATTTTGGACAATCGGTGTAAAATGACGATTTTACCCCTGAGAATGGGCAAAAAGTTTACTTTTGACCCCCGGTGGTCAAATGCACGAGGACCGAGGATCGTTATGTAGATCGAGACGTTACAAGTCCGTAGACAGGCGGCATATCAAAATCAGACATTCAACGGGAAAGTTATGGGTCACGGAAGGATAACGATACTATTCATTCAAACTGAGAAAAGCAGACAAATGGCATTTTTGGATTGGGTTGAAAATCTGGGTAGACCAATCATTGAGTGACACCTGTCCCTCATCTGATTGGCCCAAGCCCCAATTGTTTGGGATATTATTTCTTCATCTTCTTTGTTCTTCCTTACTCGAAACCCAAACAAACCCACCCCAAAAACTCAAACCCCATCCATTGCTTCTGGAGTGTGAATGAAAGTGAGAGAGTGAAGGAGGACGAGCAATGTCAGGACCTATCCCATCTAGCATCATATTGTCCGCTTTGGGCCTTGCCCTCATGGTTTTGTTCTCGAGAGCTCACGTGCAACTTTCCAGTGGGTCACCCATCATAGGATTGCACCAGCCTCAACTCGCTTAACTTTGGAGTTCCAACCAAACTCAAAGTCAGTGAGCTCCCAAAAGGCCTAGTGCTAGATAGATGTATGCTTAGACATATAAGTCACATCACCATTCCCCTCGCAAGAATGTGGGATCGTTCACCATTCCTTACAGGACACGGGTCTTACAATCCACCCCCTTATGGCCCAACGTCCTCGCTGTCACACTTCCCGGTCGGGGTCTAGCTCTGATACCATTCTGTTAAGACCTATCCCATATAGCACCATATTGTCCACTTTGGGCCTCGTCATCTCAGTTTTGTTCTCGGGAGCTCACGTGCAACTTCCCAGTGGGCCCCCCATCATGGGATTGCAGCAGCCTCAACCTGCTAGTGAGCTCCCAAAAGGCCTAGTGCTAGATAGGTGCATGCCTACACATATAAGGCACATCACCATTCCCCTCGTAGGAATGTGGGATCGTTCACCGTTCCCACCAGGACACGGGTCTTACAATCAACCCCCATTAGGACCCAGTGTCCTCGCTAGCACACTTCCCGGTCGAGGTCTGGCTCTGATACCATTCTGTTAGGACCGTTTGTGAGGACCCGTGCCTTAGGGGCATGGTTAGCAATCCTACATCGCCTGGGGGATGCACCTTATATGTGTAGGCGCTCGTCTATCCAACTTGAGACCTCCCGGGAGCTCACTGGTGCAATCTAATGATGGGTGACCCACTGGGAAGTAGCACGTGAGCACCTGGGAACAAAACCCTATGGGCCGAGTCATAACTCGGGCCTAGAGGGGACAATATCTTGTTGGGTAGAGTTGGTCAGTTGATGCTGCGCATCTATGACTCAAATGAGGCCTTTTGGGAGCTCACTGGCTTTGGGGTTGGTTGGAACTCCAAAGTTAAGCTAGTTTGGGTTTGTACAATCCCAGGATGGGTGACCTATTGGAAGTTGTGCGTCAGCTCCCAGAAACAAAATCGGGAAGGTTGGGCCTAAAGCAGACAATATTGTGCTAGATGGGTTGGGTCGTGACAGAATGGTATCAAAGTCGGACCTCGACCGGAAGTTCGGCCAGGACCCGTCCTCTCTAGCACCATATTGTCCGCTTTGGGCCTCGCCCTGACGATTTTGTTTTCGGGAGCTCACGTGTAACTTCCCAGTGGGTCACCCATTCCTGGACCATTTTCGACCCTATTTGTTCCTATGTGATCGCCTTGATCCCTAGAAGAGATCTACGAACCCAGAACTAGCTAAAAGGGTCGGGATTATACCTTCCAAACGTTGAAGAGTGACGGCCACCTGCAACCTTGCGTTCTGTTGATCCCAATTTCTCCAATCTTGGTTCTTGGTCCCCACACACTCGTACAGACACCAGGAACACAACCTAAACTTTAGAAACCTTCCCATACATCCAAAAATCGAAAACCAAATTCAAAGTCCAATACGAGTTTCGGGATACCTGTTACGCAGTTCCTCCACCGTCCACGGCGGCTCTGTCCCGTCCTGCGTCGTCTCCCCGTCTCTCACTCACCCTCGGTCTCTTTTCCTCTCTAGTCTCAGCTAAAGGGAATAGTGATGAAGGTTTTGGGGTGGGTTTGTGTGGGTTTCGGGTGTGAGGAATAAAGAAGATGAACAAATATTGGATCCCAAAATTATGGGTATAAGGGCCAATTAGATGAGTGACACTTGTCACTCATCAATTGGACCACCTTACATTTTTCTCGGTAAGTGTGAATAGTCCCATTTTTCTTCATGACCCTTAACTTTTTCGTACGATGTCCAATTTCGACGTGCCACCTGTCTATGGACTCATATCATCTCGATCTACGTAATGATCACGTGATTTACCACGTTCCCTAGCTCCTCCATCATGGCCACGTGCTCCACCACGTCCACGGCTACTGACAGTATGAGATGCTGAGCTCTGTACTGAGCTGGTGCTGCCCTGCACCAACGGGCAATCAGATGCATAATGCCCCGGCTCTCCACAGGCGAAACAAGTAACTGCTCTCAGCCTACCTGAGTATCCACTAGGTGAGTCGCTCATGGGTAAGTACTGATGCTGCCAAGAACCGGATCTCTGCCCTAACTTCTGTGGACTCCCAAAATAACCGAAGCGTCACCGACTGCTTGAAGATGAAGATCCCTTAGGATGACCGCCCTTCGAGCCCCGATGGCCCAAAAATTCAAGGTAAGGACGATCACGTCGCCGTGTCTCCCCTGCAAGTCGCTGCTGCGCCAGAAGGCTGGCCTTTACTCTAGTTGCAGCATCAGTCAGATCCCTCAGTATGTCGATGTCACCATCGCTTGTATTTCTCCTCGCAGTCCCTACTCAAACCTGCGACATCGATCCTCCTCTGTGATCACAAAGTTCTTGGAAAAATGGGACAGCATTAGGAAAGTCTCCTCGTACTCTGCCACTGTTAGGCTCCACTGTTGGAGCTGTAAGAACTCGGCCTCCCAGGCGTTGCAAAACGACCTCGGATAGTACTGGTTGAGAAACCGTTCCCTAAAAGTTTCCTAGGTGATGGTTTGGACGGTCCATCCAGCTAGGACAACGTTGTGCCACCAACGATAAGCACTCTTATCCAGTAGGAAAGTCACTAGTACAACACGCTCCTCAGGTGGGCAATGCATGACCTCGAAGATCCTCTCCCAGCGGTCAATTAACTGGTGCGCCTCCTCGGGGTCGTTCCCCCTGCTAAAGATCGAAGCACCCAGGCGCTGGCCCCGCTCGATACTCGCAGTATCCACATCTCGCCCTACCTCCTCCTCGGCACGTGCACGGGGATATCGTCGTGGAGGAATATCAAAACTGTTAAGAGGCAAAACAAGTTAAAAGACGTCTAAAGCGACAACGTACAAGGTATAAACCGCTAACCTAATACACTGACTGCTATTCCTAGTGCTTTGATACCAAGTTGACATGACCCATCCCAATCCCACTGGGACCACCCGGGGACGTGTCCCGCTCCCGTCTGACATTGACTCCAAACATACCAAAAATACCCTTAACCGAAACAAAATACTTCAAATTAAACAAATAACGTTAAACATAAGAGTTCAGAGTAATATGCTATCAGACCAGGGATAGTACAATACAAAACATGAGCACAATAGTCAGGTTACACAAATAGTGTTCAACCTACCCACTTGGGTGTACAAGTGCACAACAAACTAGACTAAGCCTCGTCCTCCAGATCCTCCTGTAATTCAGTGGCACGGCCTAGAGGGGTCAGTAAAATATTAAAGAGTGAGTGGGCCGAAAATAAACAGTTTATAAAACCAATTTAATAATATAGATAAATCATAAGGTTTTACCCCTCCGTTTTCCAAAACTTGCATGCATTGAAGTAAATATAGTATCATAATAGAATCGAAATCACATAATCATATAATAATCGAATAGGGAAAACTAACATAATAGTGCATTGTAAAACCCAACCTCTGCACCCCCGATGCCTAATAATAATGTCACGGTTCTAAGGCTACGCATTGCCACTTAGGGTCTCAAAGCCCGAGAAATCCCCTAGGTCCACCAGTGCCCAGTATCCCGGTCACTGCCCGAGGTAAAATCAATATGCCTTCCTGATAGTAAGCAACCCAACGGGGGTTAACTCCCCTCAGTCAGTGCCCCGTGACTACTCCGGGGTCCACCCAGGCCAACGACCCTCCCTGGAGAAGACAAGATAGTAAGGTAGGAAAGTACAACACAATAATAGTATAGTTACCATGTGTCCCCTGAATATCCCTGAAAACATTCCACATATAATCCAAACGGGTCTCATGCCCAAAACATCATAGTATGTAATAAGCATCCCTATATAATACCCATAATAGCCTCATCTAAATCATAAAGTGGAATAGTAAAACAGTTTATGCATGCAATCCTTTAGAAATCAAATAGTCCACTCACACACAGTCCTCACTGCTCAACAACCGCCTAAACCTGTAATAACATGTCCAAGAGTCACTAAAGGAACCCAATAGTTCAACCCTAAAACCCTAGAACAAATTTGTCCCAAAAACGTAGCCCATACACGCTTCTCGAGGCTTCAAACTCTATTTTAACCGACCTAAGGATCTTCGATCGACACGAAACCACTGTCACTGGATCCGTGTCAAAACCTTGAAAATGGTACCGGCCCCACCAAAAAACTATTCACATCCGCCCCCACGCGCCTGGTCAACGCTGCTATAGTGATTGCTGACGTCAGCATGACGTCATCCCTGACAAGTGTCAGAGGACACGTGTCACATTCTGGTTGGTCCTTGGTCTGACATTTTCTGACATGATGATGTCATCATAACGTCACTGTTGACGTCAGCATGATGACGTCATCACAACCACAATTGACCGGGTAAACCCGAAATCCTAAAACTAGGTCATCGTTGACCCGCGGCTTGACCCGTTTCCAGATTCCGTTTCTGGCTACCATTTTCGACAGGGTTTGATCCTAGAGGTTCGTCTATGTCTGTTCTACAGGTCTATGACCTCAAAAACTAGATGTAAGGGCAAAATCTGTACCTGTGACTTGAAGAAATCTCGCAGCTTACTCCGGTCGTCTTCCCAGTCACCTCTGTCCGTTTCCAACGCCGAAACCAGCTCCTTTTAGGTCGTCACTGCTCCTAGAACGTGTCCCAACAGAGAGAAACGAAACACATACGTTAAAAAGAGTCGTTCGAAAATTTGGGAAAAACAGGGGTCCCTAGGGTTTCTTGGCTTACCACCGCCGTGTAGCCGTCGTGGGCCGTCTCGTTTGTCTCTCCGTCCTCCTGAGGTCCTAATAATCCCAGCCCAGCCCTGGTTCGAGTCGTGGAGGTGTGGTCGAGTGGTTTGGGTTTCCTGGATCTAAACGTCCGTCTCAGGCTTGGGGTTGGTTTTCTGGGTTGCAGACAGAGAAGAGAGGATGAGGGGGTGGCTGATGATGAAGATGCAGGCGGTGAGGATGGTGGTCGTGATCCTGTGGCAAGTGCATAAGTGTGGTGGTCGGTTGGGCGTTTGTGCACGGTGAAGCCGTGTGTTCTTTCGCTGGTGGGAAATGGTTTGTGGGAGATGAGAGAGGGATGGTCGTGCAGTTAAGGGAAAAAGCAAAAAAAAAATGGACGGCCCAGATTTAATGGTGGCAGGAGATGGATGGCTAGGATGGTTTGAGAGAAAATAAAATATATTAAAAAGGGCCAATAGGGTTAGATCCAGCTTTTGGGGAATAGTAGCCCTAGGATGAGTGACATTTGTCACTCATCCGACGGTCCAGATTAAATCTAGAGCTTAGAACAAATTTGAATATTTTAATAATATTTTAAGTTGTTCTCGGTTCGTAAGTTTCGCTAAAATCACTTCCGTGACCATAACTTTCTCATACGAAGTCCGATTTCGACGTGCCGCATGTCTACGGACACGTGACGTCCCTATCTACCTCACGGTCATGGGTTAAGGTCCTAGTTATTTTCTAGGTCAAAAGTCAACTTTTCCCCCCTAGGGGAAAAATGGTCATTTCTCACTAAAATAATAATAACAAAGGTTCGGGTCGTTACAACCTACCCACCTTACAAAAATTTCTTCCTCGAAATTACTCAAACAAGTACGGGTACTACTCTCTCATCAAGTCCTCGGGCTCCCACATCGCTTCCTATACGTCATGGTTTCTCCACAGCACCTTCACTAATGGGATTGTCTTGTTCCTTAAAACTTTGTCCTTCCAATCCAGAATCTGCACTGGCTACTCCTCAAAGCTCAAGTCCGTCCTCAGTTCCAGTGGTTGTTCTAGTAAAGCATGTGAGTCATCCCAAAGGTATTTCCGTAGCATGGACACATGGAACACGTCATGTACTCTAGAAAGTTCTGGAGGTAGTGCCAAACGATAAGCCACTGGACCAATCCTCTCTGTGATCTCATAAGGTCCAATATACCGGGGACTCAACTTCGCACGTCGTCCGAAATGGATGATTCCTTTCCATGGGGATAACTTCATGAAGATAAAATCCCCGACCTCAAACTCCAAGTCTCGAATCCGTCTGTCTGCATGACTCTTTTGATGATCCTGGGCCGCCTTCAACCTCTCCCTGATAACCCGGACTGTCTTTTGGGTCATATCCATCAAGTCTGGCCCCACTGCAGTTCGCTCTCCGACCTCCATCCAACAGACGGGTATCCTGCACTGTCGACCATACAGTGCCTCATAGGGTGCCATTCCAATTGTAGCATGATAGTTGTTATTGTATGCGAACTCCATCAATGGGAACCGAACATCCCACGAATCTTGGAACTATAGTACGCAGGCCCACATCATATCTTCCAGTGTTTGTATCGTCCTTTCAGACTACCCATCGGTCTGTGGGTGGAAAGCCGTACTGAAATGCAAGTTCGTACCCAAAGCAGTCTGCAGACTCTTCCAAAATCTAGAAGTGAAACGAGGATCCCGATCCGAAACAATCGACTCTGGGGTACCGTGAAGTCGGATGATCTCATTTACAAATAAATGGGCCAATCGATTGGGCTTGTAAGTCTCGCGTATCGGCAGAAAATGTGCTAACTTGGTTAATCGGTCCACAATCACCCAAACCCCATCGAAACCACTCCGTGTCTTCAGTAACTTGAAAACAAAATCCATCGTAATGTGATCCCACTTCCATTCGGGGATCAGAAGTGGCTGCATGGCCTCATACGGTCTCTTCCGTTCTGCCTTGACCTGTTGGCAGGTTAAACACTTGCTGACGAACTCAGTTATTTCTATCTTCATCCCTGGCCACCAATAGTAGTCCCGGAGGGTATGGTACATCTTTGTCCCTCCTGGAAGCATTGCATATGCTGAACTGTGGGCCTCATCCAGAATCTCCCTCCGTAACTACGCCACTGCAGGTACACACAGACGTCCAAGTTTCACTAACGCTCCATCGCCACGGACGGACAAGTCCCGTCTCTGTCCTGCCTCAATCTCACCTTTGTAACCACAAAGTATTGGATCCTGGAGCTGAGCCTCAATAATCTTATCGACCAGCACAGGTCGTACATGGAAGCTAGCAAACAAAGCTCCCTTCTCGTCCATCCCCAACATAACCCCGATCTTCCGAAGTTCCACTAGTAAGGGAAGATACACCATCCTCAGGTGTGCAACCGATCCTGCTGATTTTCTACTGAGTGCATCCGCCACTACATTTGCTTTCCCCGGATGATACTCAATTGTACAGTCATAATCCTTGATCAGCTTCAACCATCTCCGTTGCCTCATGTTCAGCTCCTTCTAAGTGAATAAATGTTTTAGATTGATGGTCGACGTATATCTTGCATGTCACACCGAACAAGTATTGTCTCCAAATATTAGGCATGAACCACTGCTACCAACTCTAAATCGTGGGTAGGGTAGTTCAATTCATGTGTCGTCAGCTGTCTTGATGCGTATGCAATAACCCTACCATTTTGCATCAACACGCAGCCTAGTCCCTGCAACGACGCGTCACTGTAAACCACAAACTCTCCGCTGTTATCCGGTAGTGCAAGGACGGGTGCAGTGGTCAACCGATATTTCAATTCCTGGAAACTTTGTTCACACTGCTCATCCCAAACGAACTTACCCCTTTCTGGGTCAGTCGAGTCAACAGTGCAGCAATTTTGGAGAAACCCTCCACGAATCTCTAGTAATATCCTGCCGATGTGACGAAACTCCGTACCTCCTTCATGGTTGTCGGTCTGGCCCAGTTCTTCACTACTTTTGTCTTCTGGGGATCCACGCTAATCCCGTCAGGTGATACGATATGCCCCAAAAATCCAATACTATTCAACCAAAACTGATACTTGCTCAGCTTGGCATATAACTGTTCTTGCCTCAGTTTGCCCAAAGCAGCCGTAGATGTTTCTCGTGAGCCCTGGCACTCTTGGAGTACACCAAAATGTCGTCGATGAACATTATTACAAATTTGTCCAAGTAAGATTGGAAAACCTTGTTCATCAAGTCCATGAATGCATCTGGTGCATTCTTCAACCCTATCTTGTCCAGAAAGCCGTCTTCTAAACATCTTCATCAGCAATCCTCAACTGATGGTAACCCGACCGTAGATCTATCTTTGAGAAGTACCGCGCTCCCCGCAATTGGTCGAATAGGTCATCAATCCTAGGTAAGGGGTACTGGTTCCTTACCGTTGCCTTATTGAGTTGCCGATAGTCCACACACAACCGTAAGCTGCCTTCCTTCTTTTTAACAAACAATACCGGCGCTGCCCATGGTGAAGTGCTGGGTCGGATGAATCCTAGATCCACCAGTTCCTGAAGTTGAGTTTTCAATTCTCGCAACTCTACTGGTGACATACGATACGAGGCCTGAGATATCGGTTGTGTCCCGGGGAGTAATTCGATCGTGAAGTCAATTTTTCGGGGTGGTAGCAATCCAGGCAAGTCCTCTGTAAATACGTCGGGAAATTCCCATACCACTGGGATATCCTCGATCCTCAAAGATTCATCAGATGACTCCGCCACATAAGCTAGGTAACCTTGACACGTTTTCTGTAATAGTTTAGTAGCTGTGAGTGCAGATATTACCTCGGGTGACGAGTCTCCACACTCTCCATGGAAGATCACTTCTGGTAAACCCGGACTTCTCAACGTCACCCGTTTGTTGCAGCAGTCGATTAGCGAATAGTGCTCTGACAACCAGTCGACTCCGAGTATGACGTCAAAGTTATGCATATCCAAAATGATCAGGTCGGCTGGAAACTCCACACCCTTTACTTCCACTGGACAAGCTCGTAACACCTGATTCATTCGGTAGATCACCTTCATCGGTGTAACTACACCTATCTTGCTCTCGAGTGCTGACACCTCACGACCCAAAAGACTAGCCCAACTCCGTGAAATAAACGAGTGAGTCACCCCCGAATCCATCAATATACGAACGGAAATATCAGATATGAATAAGGTACCTATCACGACTCTTGGGGCGGATCTGGTCTGCTGGTGTGTGACTGCATAAACACGAGCCTAAGGTCCGGTCGCCCAACCATGTTCTCTAGCTCCTTCATCATGACCATGTGCTCCACCATGTCCACGGCTACTGACAGTATGAGATACTGAGCTTTGAACTGAGCTGGTGCTGCCCTGAACCAACGAGCAATCAGATACATAGTGCCACAGGAAAAACAAGTAACTTCTCTCGGCCTGCCCGAGTATCCACTAGGTGAGTCGCTCATTGGTGAGTACTGATGCTGCCAAGACCCGGATCTCTGCCCTGACCTATGAGGACTCCCAAAACGACCGAAGCTTCCTCGACTGCCTAACGATGAAGACCCCCTAGGTTTACCACCCTTCGAGCCCCGATGGCCCGAAAATCCAAGGTGAGGACGATCACGTCGCCGTGTCTCCCCTGCCACCCGCTGTTGCGCCAAAAGGCTGGCCTCTACTATAGTTACAACATCAGTCAGATATCTCAGTGTGTCGAAGTGGGTCGACGTCACCATCACTTGTATTTCTCCTCGCAGTCCCCACTCAAACCTGCGACGTTGATCCTCCTCCGTGTTCACAAAGTTCTCGGCAAAACGAGACAGCATCAGGAAAGTCTCCTCGTACTCTGCCACTGTCCGGCTCCCCTGCTAGAGCTGTAAGAACTCGGCCTCCCAGACGTTGCGGAACGACCTCGGATAGTACTGGTTGAGAAACCGCTGCATAAAAGTGTCCCATGAGATGGTGTGCATGGTCCATCCGGCTAGTACGAGGTTCTGCCACCAACGATAAGCACTCATATCCAGTAGGAAAGTCGCTAGTACCACAAGCTCCGCGGGTGGGCAATGCAAGACCTTGAAGATCCCCTGCCAGCGGTCAATCCACTGGTGTGCCTCCTCGCGGTCGCTCCCCCTGCTAAAGATCGAAGCACCCAGGCGCTGGGCCCGCTCGATACTCGCAGTATCCATATCTCGCCCTACCTCCTCCTCGGCACGTGCACGTGGATCTCGTCGTTGAGGCATATCAAAACTGTTAAGAGGCAAAACAAGCTAAAAGACGTCTAAAGCGACAACGTACAAGGTACAAACCGCTAACCTAGTACACTGACTGCTAATCCTAGTGCTCTGATACCAAGTTGACAAGACCCATCCCAATCCCACTAGGACCACCCGGGGACGTGTTCCGCTCCCGTCTGACAACGGCTCCAAACATACCAGAAGTACCCTTAACCAAACAAAATATTTCAAATTAAACAAATAACGTTAAACATAAGAGTTCAGAGTAATATGCTGTAAGACCAGGGATAGTACAATACAAAATATGAGCACAATATTCAGGTTACATAAATAGTGCTCAACCTACCCACTTGGGTGTACAGGTGCACAACAAAATAGACTAAGCCTTGTCCTCCGGATCCTCCTCTAATTTCGTGGCACGGCCTGGAGGAGTCAGTAAAACATTAAAGAATGAGTGGGTTGAAAATAAACAGTTTATAAAACCAATTTAATAATATAGATAAATCATAAGGTTTTACTTCGTTTTCTAAAACTTGCATGCATTGAAGTAAATATAGTATCAAAATAGAATCGCAATCACAGAATCATATAATAATCGAATAGGGAAAACTAACATAATAGTGCACTGTAAAACCCAACCCCGGCACCCCCGATGCCTAATAATGATGTCACGGTTCTAAAACTACGCGTTGCCACTCAGGGTCTCAAAGCCCGAGAAATTCCCTAGGTCCACCAGTGCCCCGTATCCCGGTCACTACCCGAGGTAAAATCAATATGCCTTCTTGAGAGTAAGCAACCCAATAGGGGTTAACTCCCCTCAGTTAGTGCCCCGTGACTACTCCAACGTCCACCTAGGCCAACGACGACCCTCCCTAGAGGAGACAAGATAGTAAGGTAGGAAAGTACAGCACAATAATAGTATAGTTACCCTGTGTCCCCTAAATATCCTTGAAAACATTCCATATATAATCCAGACGGGTCTCATGCCCAAAACATCATAGTATGTAATAAGAATCCCCATATAATACCCATAATAGCCCCATCTAAATAATAAAGTGGAATAGTAAAACAGTTTATGCATTCAATCCTTTAGAAATCAAATAGCCTACCCACACACGGTCCTCGCTGCTCAACGACCGCCTAAACTTGTAATAACACGTCCAAGAGTCACTAAAGGACCTCACTAGTTCAACCCTAAGACCCTAGAACAGATTCGTCCCGAAAACGTAGCCTGGACACGCTTCCTGAGGCTTCAAACCCTATTTTTACCGACCTAACGATCTATAATTGACACGAAACCACTACCATTGGATCTGTATCGTCGAAACCTTGAAAATTTTACCAGCCCCACCAAAACAATTGCTCACACATGCCCCACGCACAAGGTCAACGCGTGGACAGCGCTGCTATAGCGACTGCTGACGTCAGCATGACGTCATCCCTGACAGGTGTCAGAGGACACATGTCACTCTCTGGTTGGTCCCTGGTCTGACATTTTCTGACATGATGACATCACTGCTGACGTTAGCATGATGATGTCATCACAGCCACAGTTGACCGGGTCAACCTGAAATCCTGAAACCGGGTCATCATTAACCCGCGGCTTGACCTGATCCCAAATTCTGTTACTGGCCACCATTTTTGACAGGGTTTGCTCCTAAAGGTTCGTCTATGTCTGTTCTACAGGTCTGTGACCTCAAAAACTAGATGTAAGGGCGAGATTTGTACTTGTGACTCAAAGAAATCTCGTGGCTTACTACGGTCGTCTTCCCCGTCACCTCCGTCTGTTTCCAACGTCGAAACCAGTTCCCCTTAGGTCATCACTGCTCCTAGAACGTGTCCCAACAGAGAGAAATGAAACACATACGTTAAAAAGAGTCGTTCGAAAACTTGGGGAAAACAGGGGTCCCTCGGGTTTCATGGCTTACCTCCGGATATCTAGAGTACGTCGATCCACGTGATGCCTCAGCCTTCATATAGCCCATGTTCGTGATCAACCTAGAAGGTGCCAAAACCAAGAAAAAGTGTAAGTGCACAAAAACAAAGTATTGGAAAACCATTTTTCGAAAACAACAATGAAGCCCTTCGTTTTATAAAACATGCATGCATAGCCAAGTAATCCTTGCTTTCAAACAAAATAACAGTATATATAAACCAACCCAATACCACATAAATATAAAAGGCCCATTGGCCCACATTTCAATGAAATCATAGGCTCTAAACCATTTTGAAAACCTCTACACATATCGAGAGGACAAAAAATTCAAACCTGATCACGATGGTCTAACCAGCCATAAGCCAAACCTTATCTCGATGGTCCAACTTGCTTGCTATTCTAACTAGCATCCCATCTGTACTACCGGTAGACACTAAAGATCCAGCAGAGTCCAACTCCGTCGGCACATGTCGAGTCCAACTCTGACCACGTCCGAGTCCGTCTCTAGGTATCCATGAAGTCCAACTCCGGAATGACGATCCAATCACCTAAGGCTAACTAATCCAAAACATATAACATAACCAAAATAATAATAATTTGAAACCTAGGAACCAGCCCAAAATAGTTTCCACAGGGCACTAGCCAAAAAACAGTTTCCATAGAGGCACTAGCCCAAAACACGGTTTCCAAAACCACCATAACTCATTATTCAGAAATAAAAACCATAAATACGTTTCAAATCCAAGCATATATTCACAATCATAATCTTGCTAAATCAAATCATTAAACCAGTGAAAATATATAATAATGCATGCATGTAGGTTATGAAAGAAACTGTCCACTCACAATACCACCGGTCGCTCAAAATTTGAGTCGTAAACTAGACCGAAGCCTCCGGGACATATGGGCCTATCCAAATCATACCTGAGGGTCACTAAATAATCCATATGAGTTCATACATAAAACCTCCAAAAACCCCGAAACCAAAAACACGCCTTGTTCACGTTTCCCAGAGAGAAAAACCTCCAAAACACCCATCAAACGATCTTCGATCGACCTGAAAACTCCACTAGTAGATTCAGGATGTGGAAACCTTTCAAACAAAATTGATTTCACCTCAAAATTTGAGCCCACATGCCCTTATGCGCCGAACAAAGTTTTCCCTATGCGGTCAACGCTAACGTCAGTTGCTGACGTCACCTGACATCTCACATCTCTGATATCTGCCACTTGGCACCCCTTGATAGGTGCCATGTGTCACCACCAGAAATGTACGACATCACTTACTAACATCATCATAACGCCACCGACGGACGTCACCCCTACCACGTCAGCTCTAACAGTTCCCTAACAGCTTACCACATGACACCAACACTGGTCTGGCAAGTGCTGTGACAAGATGACGTGGCTTACTGTAACGACCCATCCCGAGAGGCCGGATTAGCGAGGTGATTAGTGACGGATTAACTAGGTTAAGCGGTAGTTAGATGGTTACTGATGGACTGTTAGCGTAGAATGACGATTTTGCCCCTAGAATGGGCAAATTGTTGACTTTTAGTTCGAACGGTCAATTGGACATCGACTGATGACCGTGACGTAGTTCGGGACGTCACGAGTCCATAGACAGGTGGCACGCCCAATTTCGACATCCGAGGAGGAAGTTATGATGTTCGGAAGATTGAGGGCATTTTCGTAATTTGGTTAAAAAGAGGGAAAGTGTTGACTTTTTACTTGGAAAATAGTTTTCACGAAATTCGAGGACCATTAGGAAGATCTTAACTCCTTGATTCCAACGACGGACGACATGTAGTATTTGGAGTTCGGGAAATCGAGTTACGGGTCAGGGATTACGAAGGGCAAAATAGTAATTTGTCCTTGAGGGGGGCATTCTGGACATTTTCCTGCATTGGAATTTGTGCCCACTCAGAGATGGACATTTGGCTGGTGATTGACAGGGTGCCATAGGATTTTGGACGCGTGGCCTTACCTGGATGGCTGTAGAAGCCTCCTCCATCGTTTTAAATGGTAATTGATCATGCATTACAGGGGGGAAATAGAGAGTGATCTTCTCATCTTTGTCCTTCAGTCTTCAATATTATTGTAACTTGTGTGAAGGAGGATGAGTGGACAGACGGTAGGGAGGGTGGTGGTGCTGTCCTGACGGGCCGCCGTGGACGGAGGTCACAATACCGTGGGAACTTGACCTAGAACCCGTGAACCGTGATAGATCAAGACGCTCCAATCACCCTCCAAGTGCTCCTCTGCATGTAGTTTGTGAATAGAAGTGGAAGGGGAGGGTGAGACGAGGATAATGGTGGTGAGAGGAGGTAAGAAACCCTCTGTAACCGTAAGGTCCCCTGTTTTCGTTTGAAAATGTTAACGGTCGATTGAAGGACTGATGATCGATTTTCTTTACTAGATGATGTATCTTAGGTTGGAAGGAAGTAATGAAGCCTGTTTTTGAAGTCTGAGACGATTGGTAAGTGAGAATTCCTTCAAACCGTTTTTAAGGTTGAAAATGGCAAACTCAGTTATAGTTGGTCTTGATCAAATTTGTTGCTTAGGTATACTTCTAAAGATAGTGTTGAAGCTTTTGAACGAGAAGTGGAGACCCATGGTGGTCGGAAGCCTGAAAACCGGATGGTGACAAAAATGGAGGTTTGTACTCGATCAAGAAGGTATTGTTTCATGACCGGATTAAGGTTTTGACACCATAGATAAATAGGAAACACTTAGGGGAAGCTTTAGGGTTAAACAGACTTGAAAACGAGTCAAAATGGATAAATTAGAGGGATGAACCGCCAACGCCGGTTCAATCAGACCGGCCTGAACCGAACCGGTCTAGACCCGGTTCGACGAAAGGTTGAAGATGACTACCTGGCGCGTGAGGCCCATGCGCGGCCCCTTTGGGCGGCGCGTGAGGGCGTGGCATAAATTTCGAGGAAGGTTCCAACACAACTTTTAAAGTATTCGATGTAACGAACATTTTGGCACTGGTTTCGAGTCAATCGGACATCATCTCGATATGTTTCGGGATATCCGAAGATTTTAGGGCTCGGTTAAAAATAGCCTAAAATTCGGGAAAATTATGGGGTTTAGTATGACCTTTGTGAAGTAGTTAGTAACCTTAGTATGGGATTTGGACAAGTTTGGGAAGCCGAGGATAGCGGAATGGCCGGGAACGGCGTAAGTGCGCGTGTATCGAGGCGAAGTCGGAATGGTCTGTGAGTGGACTTTGCTTTCTAACTTATGATGCATGCATATATGTTTTATATGTTTTCTACACGAGATTCCATGATTTGATTTATGATCTTGATGGTTTACGGTTTGCACGTTTTTCGAGGTATTTACGGGATTTCACGTTTTACGAGTTTTCGAACGAAGTTTGTGATTTGAATCTGGTTTTGAGGATTTGATTTCAGGATTTGAAATATGATTCAATATCAATGATTTAAAATGGATTTCAGAAATGTGAGTTCGGGCTTGAAGCCCAGTTCAGGAAAATGGTATTGATTAACGAGATTTCGGGTTTTTGAATCGGAATTTCGGATGATGATTCGGGATTTGGTTTGGGACTTGAAAGTGGATTCCGGGTTTGGGTTGGGAATGGTTATTCCGGATGCCGGCTTACGGAATGATGGTTGCGGACTCGGATCTGGAAAGGAGATGGATATGAGTTATGGGTTTGGATTCGGGATCCTGATGAGATTGCGGATTCAGATTCGGAAATGGAAAACGGTTTTCAAACGGTTTTGGATTGGATTTGCTGGATCTGGTTATTGGGTTTTGTTGATACCATATCGACCGACCACCCTAGCACAGGGCCCGCCTGGACAGAAAGGCCGCCGACCCATCGCCTGATCGGCACCCTCACGGCCTACGGTCCGCCGATCGGCACCATACTGCAGACCCGCCATTCGGCATCTGACAATGAACAGACGACAGCTGGCTGCGACAGTCACCTAACCAACTCTGCCATACCAACTCCCTGACGGAGGCAGGTTGGGACTCCAGCTGGCGCCTCCTCCGGATGTCCAGGGCTTGTCAGACGGCTCTCAGCCACAAAGCGCCACCTGCTCCCGTAACAGTAGCCCACCTACCGCAGTTATGGCTACTATAAATACCCCGAAACCCTTCACAAAGGTAAGACACTCAGAACCGATCCAGAGCACTGTATTTACTTGCCGCTCGGCATTCAGATACTAACTTAGGCATCGGAGCCCCTTTGGCCGACACCACACCGGTGTCTAGTTTTGCAGGATCCCTGCCGAACCACAACGCCCCCAGCGGGCCCGAGACACCACGCGGCTGGTCCTAGAACCCCCAGCGGGTCTCATCGAGTTGGTTAAATTAGGATCAAACAATTGGCGCCGTCTGTGGGAAGAGTAAACACCCACTAACTCACATACCCCTGCTCGACCCTCCACCGACGAACAATGTCTGCCGAACGGGACGACGGTGAGCTCAACAACACCCCTCAGGGAGATCGCGGCCGAATCCGAGCCAGCCTACCTTCCGATGACATGATCGAGATGCTGAGGACCCTCCGGTCGGAGGTTGCCAAACTCAGGAAGAGCAACGCTGCCATCGAGAGCAGGAACCACGTATGGGGGGAACAGCATGGAAGCACCCTGGCCATCTTGCAGTCTACACGCGAGGAACTGGAGGAGCAGCGGGAGGTAACCAAACGGGCCTTAGCCGCTGCATCGCGTCGGCCGGAGTTCGATGCCGGCCGAGTCGAGATCGGTGACACCTGCCGACCAGAAGTGTCCGGTCGCCTGCTCTTCCACCAGACCGACCTGCCTGGCCCCTCGGGAACACAGATCTACCGTGACGCCCACGAGCTTCTCGACAGGAGACAGAAGCAGACCCTGGCCAACCGTCTGACTTACCCTACCCACGACCCCCGCATCCAGGCACAACCACCTCTGCCCGTCCTATCCCAGGGCGCCCAGTCAAGGTCCGGATCGGCACTCCGACCCGCACAGCCTCCGCGGCTCGCCGTCCATCCTCCAGGCAGTCCTCCCTCGTCGGTCGGCAGGCACCAGCCGGAAGACAACGCCAGCTCGACCACGGCCTTGTCCGGGCGGCGACCGGTGCAACCCGGGAAGCCCAGAGGCGGCAGCGCAAATCATCCAGTCGACGACCGCCCGATGGGGGCAGATCGACCCGACCAATCAAACGAGGTGGTCCGGGAACTCCTCTAGCGCGTGCCGGAATTGGAGGCCACCAGACCCAAGGCTGGGACACTACCCCGACCTCGGACCAACATTGGTCCCTTCACGGACCGCATCATACGGTACCGCCATGAAACGGAGGTCAAACCCTTGAAGATTGCCTTGTATGACGGACAAGGCGACCCAGACACCCATATAAATAACTACAACTCAGCGCTCGCCTTCAGAAATATCTCCGACGAGGCGCAGTGCTTAATTTTCAGCTCCACCCTCACCGGGGCCGCGCTCAATTGGTTCTATCGCCTGGAACCACAGTCTATCGACTCGTTCGACCGCCTACACACGGTCTTCCTGAACCAGTTCATGATCCAGACGGATCGACTGCTCACAACCGAGGACCTAGGAACCCTCCGGCAGGGAGATAGCGAGCCCCTACGCCAGTACGCCGCTCGTTTCCGCCTGGAGTACTCCAAGTGCCACGAGACGGACGACAAGGCCGCCTACCGCGCTTTCCGCAATGGGCTGCGGGAGTCCACCTTCAAGTACCATGCCTTCACCCAGGGTTGGGACGATTACAATGAGCTCATGCGACAAGCGGCAATACACGCCAAGGCGGAGCACTTCAACTCTCCCCAGGTCGCATCCCGACCTGACGTGAATGGCGCGCGCCCCCCACCTCCCAGCAACCAGCAGGCACGGTCACCTCTGCCGACCAATAACGCTCATACGGGTCACCGATCTGACTCACACTCCGGTAAGCGGAAAGGGACGTACAACAATGATCATCGCGGGAGGGACAAGTACAACAACCGGGGACAGGGATCAGGCCACCACCAAGCAGGAAAACCCCATACGGGGCCCACCTCAAAGTACGAAACCTATTCAATACTGAACACCTCCCTCGAGAACATCTTGATGAGCATCGAGGACACAATCCCCAAGCCACGGGCACGACCGCCCGGCCCCCGCCCGGGCATCCAATCCAACTTGTACTGCCAGTACCACAAGTTCAATGGCCATACCATCGACGAGTGCGTGGCCTTCCGCGACATTGTGGAAGCACTCGTAAGGGAGGGGAAGATCAACCAGTTCCTCCAACACGCACGCCCCGGACAGGGACTGCCACAGATCAACACGATCAGCGAGGGCCCTACCATCTCTTCCTCATGTACCTCCAATCGGGCTAAGAAGAACTTCTTACGCGCCACGACATCCAACCACCAAATATTCAACATCACGGATGGACGCGCGGCCAAGGTCGCCCGGGCAGGGTGGACGCCCATCACTTTCTCCGAGGAAGAAGAGCAGGGAGTTATTTTTCCCCACGACGACCCGCTAATCATCCGCGCTCAGATAGCCAATTTCGATGTTGGGCGGATCCTGGTGGACACTGGTAGCTCTGTGAACGTCCTCTTCATGGACACTTTCAACCAGTTGGGCATCAATTCCACAAGCCTCACCCACGCTGGTTCTCCGCTACTCAGCTTCTCGGGCGATTCTGTCATGCCCCTTGGCACCATCTCCCTGCCTATCTCCTTGGGGAGCGTGCCCAAGATCACAACAGCCATCACCACCTTCTTGGTGGTCGATTGCCCCACCGCTTATAACGTCATTTTGGGGAGGGGACTCCTCAACCAGCTCAGTGCCGTCATCTCCACTCGGGCTCTTCTCATGAAGTTTCCGACCATCATGGGCACTGGCCAAGTCCGCGGTAATCAACAATCCGCCCGCTCCTGCTATCAGACCGCCCTGACAAAGCTCAACCCATGCGACAAGCGAGAAACCATGGCCGTCGCCGAGGCTGCTTACGGGGCCGACCCCGTCAACTCCGAGCTCCTTGAACAAATACGGGCGGGTCCCCCCGAGGACCCTCGCGACCTCTCCGCCGTCTCGCAGCCGCAACCCGTGGAGGATACGGAGCTGATCACCCTTTGCCCGCGTAACCCCGAGAGGCAAGTGAAAATTGGGAGCACCCTCGCCCCCAAAATCAGGACATAACTCATCCAATTCCTCCGGGACAACAACGAGGTCTTTGCTTGGTCCTACGCCGACATGTCTGGCATCTCCACGGATGTCATCTGCCACAGGCTTAACATCAGCCCCTCCTTCAAACCAGTCACCCAGAAGAAGCGGACTTATGACGCAGAGCGACAGCTAGCCATGCAAGAAGAGATCGTTCGGCTCAGCACCATTCACTTCGTACGCAAGGCCATTTACGCCACGTGGGTCGCAAACGTCGTACTCGTCAAGAAACCCTCCGGATCCTGGTGGATGTGCATCGACTTCACGGATCTCAACAAAGCCTGCCTGAAGGATAGCTTCCCGCTTCCTAAGATCGATCTTTTGGTCGACCCCACAGCTGACCATGAACTCCTCAGCTTCATGGATGCGTACTCTAGCTACAACCAAATCCGGATGCACCCCGACGACCAGATCTACACCAGTTTCGGCACTAATCTGGGAGTCTGCTGCTACAATGTTATGCCCTTCGGGCTCAAGAACGCCGGTGCCACCTACCAATGGCTTGTCAACTTCATGTTCGCGGATCAGATTGGCAAGACCATGGAGGTGTACGTAGATGATATGCTCGTCAAGAGCCGAACGGCCAACAAGCACGTGCCTAACCTCCACAGGATGTTTCAGGTCCTGAAGCAATACAAGATGCGGCTCAACCCCGCCAAATGCGTCTTCGGTGTCCGTTTTGGAAAATTCCTCGGTTACATGATCAACCAGCGGGGAATCGAGGCTAACCCTGAGAAAATCAAGGCCATCCTGGACATGAAGCCCCCGTGCACACTCAAGGAAGTCCAAACCCTTACTGGCCGGATCGCCGCCCTCACCCGGTTCATCTCCCGGGCGACGGATAAGTGTTTACCATTCTTCAAAGTCATGAAGACCCAGGGCAGGCGCATCAACTGGGACGCAACGTGCGACGCTGCCTTTGAAGCTCTCAAAACTTACATGAGCACCGCGCCCCTACTTACCCGACCTACCACTGGGGAACGGCTCACCGTCTATCTTTCTGTCTCCACATCTGCTGTCAGCTCCGTCCTCGTCGCCAGTCGGGACGGCGCGGAGTTCCCAGTGTACTATGTCAGCAAGGCATTCCAGGACGCAGAGACCCGGTACAACGACCTGGAGAAGTTGGCCTTTGCCCTCATTGTGACGGCCCGGCGCCTCCGCCCATACTTTCAGGCACATCCCATGTTAGTCCTCACTAACAAACCCCTTCGCCAGGTGCTGCAAAAGCCAGACACTTCGGGGCGGCTCATCAAATGGGCAGTGGAGCTTAGTGAGTTCGATATCACATTCGCCCCAAGACCAGCTGTCAAAGGACAGGTCATCGCTGACTTCCTTTCCGAATTCACATACAACACAACGCAGCACATGCCCGACACTCCGGATCCCAATATTGCGGCACCCGCCGCTCCTATCTGCGAGTCGCCAACGCCGTCCACCTTGGACCCCGCCCAACCAATTTGGACTCTCTACGTGGACGGATCCTCCTGCCATACTGGCTCTGGCACCGGCCTCGTACTCAGCACACCTACTCAGGAACGGCTGGAGTACGCGTTGCGTTTTGGGTTCCAGGCTTCCAACAACGAAGCTGAGTACGAAGCCTTCCTTGCTGGCCTCCGGTTGGCCACCGACCTCCAAGCACAACAACTGCAGGTTTACAGCGACTCCCAGCTCGTCGTCCGACAGATCAACAGCCTCTATGATGCCAAAGACGCCTCCATGACCCGATACTTGGCAAAAGTGCGGTCCCTACTCCGCCACTTCCGCGGCTACGAGGTCATTCAAATACCACGATCGGAAAACAGCCACGCCAATGCCCTGGCCCGCCTGGCCTTCTCCGTCGACGACAAGATAGGCCGCCGTATTCCCGTCGAATTTTTGGCATCCCCGAGCACAAACGAGCAACCAGTCCTGGTCGCAACACAGGAAGCCTCTTGGATGGACCCCATTGTCCGGTACCTCACCATGGCCGAACTCCCGCCCAACCGCAACGAGGCCCGACGCATCCAACGCCAGTCCGCACTATACACCATGGCGCATGGCCACTTATACCGACGGGGATTCGACACCCCCCTCCTCAAGTGCCTCCCTACGGACCGGGGCATTGCGGTGCTCCGAGAAATTCACCAGGGAATCTGCGGTAACCACACCGGACCCAGGTCCCTAGCACATAAAGCCTTTCGGCAGGGATACTATTGGCCCACAATGCGCGCCGACTCTATGGCCATCACTCAACGGTGCGTCCCATGCCAACGGTGCGCCCCTGTACCTCATTCTCCTGCTGAGCAACTCACTCCCATGCTCAGCCCCTGGCCCTTCTCTCAATGGGGACTGGACCTCATCGGCCCCATGCCACGAGGAAAGGGCGGCGTCGAACACGCAATCGTTGCGGTGGACTATTTCACTAAGTGGGCCGAAGCAAAGCCCCTCAAAACAATCACGGCCCGCCCAGGTCGAGAGCTTTGTTTACCAGAACATCATCTGTCGCTTTGGTATCCCACACACGATCGTCACGGACAATGGCACTCAGTTCGATTCTGTCCGTTTCCGACACTTTTGCGCCATCTATGGCATCCAGCTCTGCTTCGCCTCGGTGGCACATCCACAGGCTAACAGACAGGTTGAAGTCGTAAACAAGCTCATCAAACACAACCCCAAGGCTCGACTTCACGACACCCCGAAAGGCCAATGGTCCGACCTCCTATCCGATGTTCTCTGGTCCTACCGGACATCGACACAGGAGACACCCTTTGCCTTGACTTTCGGGACTTAAGCTGTCGTTCCCGTGGAAATTGGGGAGACCTCTTATAGGGTCCTATCCTACGATCCACAGGAGAACGCGGAGCTCCTCACACAGAATCTCAACTTCATCGAGGAAACCCGTGAACAGGCCAATCTCCGCAACGTGGCACACAAACAGCGAGTTGCTCGCTACTACAACTCGCGCGTTCACAAACGCAGTTTCCAGGTCGGTGACTGGGTCCTTCGCAAGGTTAGCTTGGCCACTAAGGAGCGTGTCGATGGGACACTCGGGCCCACGTGGGAGGGCCCCTACCTGGTGACCCTACTTTGTCGACCAGGCACTTATGAGCTTCAGACTGCAGATGGACGTCTGCTTACACACCCGTGGCATACGGATCATCTCAAGCTATTTTATACTTAATTATACTTCCCATGTACACTGCTTTACGTTTGTTGTAATTCGACTTGGCTATCTCTAGTCGAACTTGCCTTTTCGGCCTAATGTTCTTTCAAATTTCTAAGTGATAGTGCAGTCCCTACAGACCCGATAACCTATTTACCATTGCCGAGCGGCACCACCGGTCACACAAACGGCATCTACTTGCCATGCCGACCGAAGCTCACTTAGCCCAAACAATCAAAATTCAATTAAGTCTTCGCTATTACGATTGGATTAGTTGGTGGTCATGGACATTCTGGTTGGGTATATGCCTATGACCGATCGGTCTTTACTAGTCTAACGCCCCATGGAACGGTATGCCTACTCATGTGGACAAACCCGCGAAGTACTCGCCCATCGGCAGTTAGCATTCAAAAAAAAAATGAAGTGCCATCGCACGATGCAAAGTGATAGATAAAGTCCAACCTTCGTTGATTTCATTACCGAACTATATTTACACGGGGCATTCCCCGGATTACAGGAAACACATGCTCATCTAAAAGACAAAGGTACAAGGGCACGGTCCGCTAAACGGCACCTCCATCCCTCAAACGACTACCACCTCCATCCCTCAAACGACCACCACCTCCACCTCCTCCTCCCCCGCTCGGTCCTTCCCAGAGGACGACGCAACGGCATCCTCCCCGCCAGCGCTCGGCACCTCCCCTTCACCCGCCGCCGGACCGACTTCAGGGTCCTGCCCCTCCAGGGCGAACGTCTTGGTCAGCGCCGGGGGCTCATCCAGCCATGGGAAGTTGAGGGTGACGCCTGGGTTGAAGTGCAGCACCCGCTGCACGCAATCATCTTCCACTTCAGCTAAGGTCAGGTCAAGATGATTGGCATACACCGGGTCGGCCATAAAATCCTCCAGGGTCTTCTGCGGTCGGCAGCGAGCAAGCTCCTCAACCTCTCCACTTCTCCCTGCAGCTCCCCCAGGATCTTTTCTTGCTCATTCAGCTGCAGGGAGAACGCGTGCGCCGTCTCCTCCCGTTCGGCGATGCCCCGCTCGGCCACCTCCGCTCGGGACCTCTCCCGTTGGAGCTCCGCCTCCAGCTCTGCCACCCGGCGCCGAGCAGCATACCCCTCCTTTTCCCGCGCACGCAGCTTCTCCTCCCTCTGTCGCGCGGCTGCTTGCTCAGCCTCCAGCCTCTGCATGCGCCGAGAGGCTTTCTGCAGGGCCACGTAGGTCTGCCCAAAGCACTGCCGAACCATGCACACTTGTTAGCAAACATATATCCAATAAATACACAAACAAAAAGCCAACTCACACGAATACTCACATGGGCTTGCTCGGCGAGCAGGGCCGCGAACCGACCCGGGTGGGAGCTAGTGCCGATCTGCTCAATCTCTGGCGGCGTCACCTGGGAGCCGAGCACAAAGGCATTGGCAACCGGCGCCAATGACATGTGCATCTGCTGTGTGACCGGCACCCACGCCTCCCCGGGCCTTGCCGACCGAACAACCTCCCCCGTCTCCACGGGATCCATGAAGGCGGAAGCAATGCCGGGTACGCTGTTCGGCACCCTTTCCTTGGCCGGCAGCGGCATCTCCACCCTGGCCTCCTTGAGGGCCGCCTCCCTCTTGCGTCGGCGGTCGGAGCCCTCTCCCTCCGACACCCCTGCCGCCAGGGGAGACTGCCTAAGCCGCGCCTCCTTCAGCTTCCTCTGGCGCTCCCGGGCTTGGTCCAGCCCGCCGATGAGGGGCCGCTTCAGTCCCCGGACGGGACTCTTCGCCTGCTCGGCACCCTGCCGCGGATCAGGCCTCGTCGGCTTTGGCGGCCCATCTGGCGGGACGCCCAAACTGGACCCCGAAGGGGGCTCCTCTCGGCCGGTACCCCTGGGCTTCACCGCCACGGTCTTTTGCCTCCGCGGCTGTTGGGGGGTTACCTCCGGCTCCTTGCCCTTTCCCTCGGCAGCCGAGCCGTGCTTCGTCACCGCTTCGCTCATCTTCTTCTGAGCGGCTTGTTCGACGAAGGGATGAACTGCAAAAAACCCAGTTAAGGTCTCGGCATACCTACCCATCATTACTTCAATCAAACAGCTGCTACTTACCAGGTGGAACGATGAGACCCACGGCAAGCAGGTTGGCCGGTAGCTTCAGAATGCAGCGACTGCGCTCTAGGTCGGACAGCTTCCCCCGAACGAGATTGCACGCCTCCCAATCCTCCGCTGTCATCGTTTCCTTGGACGGACCTGCACATACAAAACGCACCATCAGACTCCGCCTCGGTACCAGAAATACCCCACTATGGCCAACGGCCGATCGGATGGCAGACAACCTCCAGACTGGAAGTGGCGGGGAATCCTCGCTCAGACCCTACGAACGTCCCCCTCCCACGGCCCCGATACCCAGCAGAACCGATGCCTCCAGCTCTTCTGCGACGTCGGCACATCGGTGATGAACGCACCCCGCGCACTCTTGTGCAGGCACTCCATCTGGTACCACCCCGACCCGTAGGTCTGCCTCTTGAAGCGGTACAGGGCGCACAATTGCCCCCAGGTCCGCTCCGGCAGTCCCGCCAGTCGGAACGCCGTGTACAGGCTGATCAGGATGATCCAGCCGTTGGCGTTCAGCTGCCCCAGGGCTAGGTTTGCCCTCACCATCATATCCTGGAGCCACGGGTGCAGAGGCAGCCTCACTCCGTGTTCAAAGCAATCGACGTAAAATAATGTCGACCCTTCAGGAGGATTGCTCGGCTTCTTGCTATGCGGGGGTACCGTCATCTTAATGTCCGCCGGCACATTGTACAGCTCCCGGAACCGGTCCAGGTCGGACTGCCGAATGGTGTTCATCTCGTAGTCCACGGCGTACTCCACCTTCACCACGCCGTCGGCATCTAGTTCCATCGGCGAGCTCCTCTCCGTCCCGCTACCCTCGGCCTCGGAATCGACGGTGACGGCGGGGGGCGTACGGGGAGACGTCCTCCTCTCACTCGGCCGCCAGGCCGATACGGCCACCTTTCGGCTACGAATACCCTGTACTGTATACCCATCGGTATCATACATTCTCACCTACATACGTACATTGCTACCAGTATGCATCCGTACCGCATGCCGGCCGAAGCCTCTCGACATCTCCCTCGACGGCATGCTTCCTCTCTTCATCGGCAAGCACACTGCTACCGCCGTCTCCCCACCATTCCCCACGGCCGCCTCTCCGCGATCTTTCGGTCTGTACGGTGGGCAGCTTCCGGAACTCGGCAACGGGGACTCTTTTCAAATCGGACATACGGTGCACTTCCTCGCTCCATGACTTGGGGGGCTACTAGGGATACAGGGGGCACCGCCCTGGTCGGTCGACAGGTACCGGCCGTCATCTCAAGTCCTCGACCGAGGAACTCCACCTCAGTCAAAGACTTAGGGGACTTATGTTGATACCATATCGACCGACCACCCTAGCACAGGGCCCGCCTGGACAGAAAGGCCGCCGACCGATCGCCTGATCGGCACCCTCACGGCCTACGGTCCGCCGATCGACACCATACTGCAGACCCGCCATTCGGCATCTGACAATGAACAGACGACAGCTGGCTGCGATAGTCACCTAACCAACTCTGCCATACCAACTCCCTGACGGAGGCAGGTTGGGACTCCAGCTGGCGCCTCCTCCGGATGTCCAGGGCTTGTCAGACGGCTCTCAGCCACAAAGTGCCACCTGCTCCCATAACAGTAGCCCACCTACCGCAGTTATGGCTACTATAAATACCCCGAAACCCTTCACAAAGGTAAGACACTCAGAACCGATCCACAGCACTGTATTTACTTACCGCTCGGCATTCAGATACTAACTTAGGCATCAGAGCCCTTTTCGCTGACACCACACCGGTGTCTAGTTTTGCAGGATCCCTGCCGAACCACAACGCCCCCAGCGGGCCCGAGACACCACGCGGCTGGTCCTAGAACC
The DNA here is from genome assembly GCA_032719365.1 of Prinsepia uniflora. Taxonomy (NCBI): domain Eukaryota; kingdom Viridiplantae; phylum Streptophyta; class Magnoliopsida; order Rosales; family Rosaceae; genus Prinsepia; species Prinsepia uniflora. The sequence goes on from CM064864.1 coordinate 31,108,836, forward strand.
CCCAGCGGGTCTCATCGAGTTGGTCAAATTAGGATCAAACAGGTTTAAAGACCCGGATTATGATTGACGGGAGACGGGCCCGGATTGGGTTTAAAGACCCAGATTGAGTTTAAAGACTCGGATAGATCCAGCAGGTTCGATGGATGGAAATGTGGTTTCAAATGTGTTTTGGTTTTCACTGAGACTTGATGATAATGGTTTTGAATAAACGGTTTTCGATGTTTTGGGCACTACCCAGATGATATGGCTTGATGGTTTTTGAGCTGAGGCCCGAGTTTTGAGGAAAGAAACTGTGTTTAGTTTTCCTTACATGGTTTTATGACATGAATTGGATATGCATGCACTGGTTTTTGCGTGGAGGGTAAAAATGTACCTGTTTTATGAACTGTTTTCAAACTTATACTTTATTTTTGTCCACTCACAGTCTTTTCGTGTTTTTGATACCCTCCAGGTTGTTGCGGCACGGGCTGTTGGTCGAGAGAGACAGAGACATCACACCTGCGATCCACAGTAGTTCGGTATACTCTGGGAGGACCGGTACCTTTTTGGATGATTGGTTCGAGAATCCCTTGTCTGACTTACGTGTCACATGCAGGTTGGACGTCAGTTTAACCTTCGTGTCATGCGTAAGTTAGACGGGATCAGGATTTAGCCCGTAATCCCGAGGGATTAGGGGTGGGTCCTGACAATTGGTATCAGAGCGAGGTTTCGTGTGTTCTGCGTGAGGTTTGGTTCCCAGAGTCGTTGGTTCTTCGACTTGGGTGGTGTGATGCTACTGTGAATGTGAGGTCTCGACGCGGAACAGCCCGCCAACAACCTGGATATGATAGTGGTAGTACGTTCGTTGTGGTTAGTTCGCAGCATTTGTTCGTAGTAGAATGTTAGTCGCTCGATACGCGGTGCGAGATTTGACGTATGATGGCTTAGGGCCGGAGTCTTGAGTGTAGCCGTTGAGCTAATGAGATACATGGGCCGAGGATGCCGGTTGACGATGGCATGTTGGGCCGGATGATGGTTGGATGTTGACAGTATGGACTTGTGACCATTTGGTCTAATTGTTCGAGCTTGGACTGGTACAACCACGAGTAGCCAGATACCTTGAGTGGCAGGGTTTGCTTTGAAGGATTCCCCCCTAGCAGTAGAGACTGGTGGATGTTGGTGCATAGAGTTGGCGATACGGAATGGTCTTATTCGGGCGTGACGACCCGAGTGACACGGTCGTTGTGAACCCTTGGCTGTCGCAGGTTTGGATAACCCGGAAGGCGGGGACGTTTGAAAAACCCTGTGAGATGATTAGGTCTAGATTGTGTGTTCCTTGGAGAGGAACCCATAGGGAGTGCACAGTGTCCGACACCCGAGTTGGTGGTTGTGGTTTGGGCCGACTTACGGCCGGATTGGGATGGTGTTGTTAGGTACAACCGAGGTAGTGGGTGGTTGATGGACAACTCTAGACAAGGTATTAGACTCTGAGGGAGGTTAGTTACTCGACCCGAGCGAAGGTTAAGGGTTTGGCCCGGTAGGAGCAGAGGCTCGGGACTGGTGTGCTGGGAACACTAGATCGGAGTGATGTGCCACAAGGGGGGATACTTGTATGGTCGGATGGGCACATCGAGTCGAGGTTGTGGCCAGTTGTAAAGTGACGGTGTTTGGTAGGAACCATTAACCGATCAGGGATATGTGATGACCATTGGTAGGTCATGGTTGGGACGAACGGTCAGGATACCGTGAGTCTGATCAGAGTAGCACAGCGGAGAACGAGTGACTATAACTTATCGATATGAGGTTATTAAGGAGAACCCACAATCTAGGAGTGCCTTTGGGAGTGTTAAGGACTTCATCGATTTAATTCGACGGGGTGATCTGAGCAGTTGTGGGAAGTGAAGGCGAAGTAGTGAGTCGGTAGGTAGGATCTACGTAAGGAGCGAGTAAATCAGGATTGGATCGCTCCTGATTCAGGGTTTGAGTTGGTGTTTGAGCAGGAAAATCATTCGTGAAACTGGGTTGAGTTGATCTACTTGGGATCCGTAGTTGAGTTACTTTAGGATTTCCTACCGACTAGGATTCAGAGTAGAGGCGCGCATGTTGAAACTGGTAATAAGGGTGTTGTGGCATACCTAGGATTGATCTCAGGAGATTTAGTTCGTTTGACTAAGTTGTGATGACAGGTTGGGAACTGTCAGGAGAAGTTGGATTTGCAGGAGTTGGACACCGGGTAGGAGACCCAGGAGTAAGATCATTGGATTTTTCCCCGCTAGCTACAAAGGTACGAGATGTGGAATTTCGAGACAAAATTATTTTAAGGAGGGTGGATTGTAACGACCCGTCCCGAGAGCCAGGATTAGCAAAGTGATTAGTGACGGATTAACTAGGTTAAGCGGTAGTTAGATGGTTACTGTTGGACTGTTAGCACAGAATGGCGATTTTGCCCTTAGAATGGGCAAATTGTTAACTTTTAGTTCGGACGGTCAATTGGACATTGACCGATGACTGTGACGTAGTTCGGGACGTCACGAGTCCGTAGACTGGTGGCACGCCAGATTCCGACATCCGAGGAGGAAGTTATGATGTTCTGAAGATTGAGAGCATTTTCGTAATTTGGTTAAAAAGAGGGAAAGTGTTAACTTTTTACTTGGCAAATAGTTTTCACGAAATTCGAGGACCATTAAGAAGATCTCGAGTCCCTGATTCCAACGACAGGTACGGGTCGGGGATTACGAAGGGCAAAATAGTAATTTGTCCTTGAGGGGGCATTCTGGACATTATCCTGCATTGGAATTTTTGCCCACTCAGAGATTGACACTTGGCTGGTGATTGACAGGGTGCCATAGGATTTTGGACGCGTGGCCTTACCTGGATGGCCTTACCTGGATTTTCGAGGTATTTACGGGATTTCACGTTTTACGAGTTTTCGAACGAAGTTTGTGATTTGAATCTAGTTTTGAGGATTTGATTTTGGGATTTGAAATATGATTTAATATCAATGATTTAAAATGGATTTCAGAAAAGAGAGTTCGGGCTTGAAGCCCAGTTCAGGAAAATGGTATTGATTAACGAGATTTCGGGTTTTTGAATCGGAATTCCGGATGACAATTAGAGATTCGGTTTGGGACTTGAAAGTGGATTCCGGGTTTGGGTTTGGAATGGTTATTCCGGATGCCAGCTTATGGAATGATGATTGCGGACTCGGATCTGGAAAGGAGATGGATATGAGTTCTGGGTTTGGATTCGGGATCCTGATGAGATTGCGGATTCGGATTCGGAAATGGAAAACGGTTTTCAAATGGTTTTGGATTGGATTTGATGGATCTGGTTATTGGGTTTAAAGACCCGGATTATGATTGAAGAGGGACGGGCCCGGATTGGGTTTAAAGACCCGGATTGAGTTTAAAGACTCGGGAGTTTAAAGACTCGGATAGATCCAGCAGGTTCGATGGATTGAAATGTGGTTTCAAATGTGTTTTGGTTTTCACTGAGACTTGATGATGATGGTTTTGAATAAACGGTTTTCGATGTTTTGGGCACTGCCCGGTTGATATGGCTTGATGGTTTTTGAGCTGAGGCCCGGGTTTTGAGGAAAGAAACTGTGTTTAGTTTTCCTTACATGGTTTTATGACATGAATTATGCATGCACTAGTTTTTGCGTGGAGGGTAAAAATGTACCTGTTTTATGAACTGTTTTCAAACTTATACTTTATTTTTGTTCACTCACAGTCTTTTCGTGTTTTTGATACCCTCCAAATTGTTGCTGCACGGGCTGTTGGTCGAGAGAGACGGAGACATCACACCTGCGATCCACAGTAGTTCGGTATACTCTGGGAGGATCAGTACCTTTTTGGATGATTGGTTCGAGAATCCCTTGTCTGACTTACGTGCCACATGCATGTTGGACGTCACCTTCGTGTCATGCGTAAGTTAGACGGGGTCGGGATTTAACCCGTAATCCCGGGGGATTAGGGGTGGGTCCTGACACTTACTACGTCATCATCGTTAGTCTCTCACGGGTTGACCCGCGAGATGTCAGCCCTAGCTAACGTCACCAAACTTCTGACATTTAACAGCTTTTACATTTTTCATGTGGCACCCCCTCATAGGAGCCACCTGTCACCACCTGAAACGTACCACGTCACCTGCTGATGTCATGCTGATGTCACCTGACAGGACCGCACCCGATTATACCACAAAAGACAATCGGGCCCTACTCCAGTCTGACAAATCCCTTGTCAGACAAGGGATACACGTACAACCCGCTAATTCATGCCTTTGTCTCTTGAGCCTCAATCTCCGTGCAGCGACCCTAAAGGGTTACAAAACCAAGAAAACGTGTGAGTGGACAAAAGAAATAGGTTTAAAAACACAATTTGAAAAAATCCAGCTTTTACCTTCCATTTTCCAAAACCATGCATGCATACGAAAATAGTTTCAAAACCGGTTTACTCCGATTAAAACTAAACGCAATATATATTTCAAAATACGTGAAACAAGTCCTTAACTCAACAATAACATTAATCCAACTAAATCTCGCTTATTCGACATAACCATCAACACAATGTCACACATGAAACCATTGCCCTACTGGCAGGAACACCACAACATACATTACATCTCACAATTCATCGCATCAATCCACACAATCAACCATAACCAACATCATCACAGAACACGCATATAGTCAATTCATCATCAATACACAAGCATCACACAAATCACCATATGCACCACATTATTCATCATAGGCACCATAAAAATCATCATACCTATCATCATATCACAAGACACTATCAGTAGGTAATATACTTGGGAACTAGAGTCCTGCTCGACGTCCGATTCATCACAACAACACAAGACTAGATTATATACATACGAGACCATATCGGTATCGTGTTCATCATCGCCAGTTTCAGGATCTGGATCCCTCGAAGGCTGAGACCAACATCCAACAATCATTATCGCATAACCAAATCCAAATCACAATCAAAATCACGGGTCTAAGCCCCAAACACAGCTTAATCACACTTTCTCGTAAAACGTGCCAGTATGGCCAAGTTCATAAAACAGTTCAAAAATATATAAAAATCATAAGTATTTCCAAAACACGTTATTTCATTCCATAATCCACATTCCATTCAAAGCCACATGCAAAACATAGTTTACCAATTCTCGTAAAATGCGCATTAAAATAATAATAAAATAGTCATAAATTCACCAAAAATCCAATAAAATTACCAAGGACTCAACATCATCAAAATCACATAGAAACACATTGAAACCATAGAAATATGCATGCATAAGAGTTTAGAGAAAGAAATTCCACTCACACATCTTTGAATCGTCGAATTCACCTTTGCACGTTTTTCCGTAATTTGTGAGAATGTCAATTCTTGTCATAAACCATATATTAAGGTCAATAATCATCCCTTAAATCTTCTCTTTTAATCTCCTAATTTTCCATGATTTTTAAACGAATTTAACAAGAACCCTAAACCTTCAAACACCCAAAACTATCCCTAAACGATCTCTGATCCACTCGAGAATTGTACCGTTGGACTCGTAACATCGAAAGGATGAAATTTTGTGTTGGTTGCACCTCGAGATTCCCTCTCAAGCACCCCTACGCGCCGCCCAAAGTGGCTGTTCGTGGGAGCCACACGCCAAGCACTGTTCACTCACCATCAACCTATGTCCAACCCGATTCTCCTATTATTCGAGTCATCCGACCCGCGACATGACTCCGGTTTTTCTCACTCGTTTCTTCCTATTTTTCAGTTCTATTTCGTCCAACAAACTTGTAACCCAAAAAAGAAAAGCTCTAAGATCTTAGAACCTTGAAAACTTACCACAAATTTGTAGCTCGAGTTCCAAGTTCCCCGGCCATGGTATCCCAATCAATTCCTGCCTCATTCTAGGGTCCAAACCATTCCTTTTCTATTCCAAGATGATTGTACAACGTCCAAGAGAGCTCGAAACCTGCTAACTTCCAAACTATGGGCTCGAAACCTGAAAACCTCAAACACGACCTCACGGGTTCACGGCTTTCGCTCCTATTCTAGCCCTTCTTTCCTCATGATTTTCACTCCACGATCACACATTTTGCTCCTCTTCATCTCACCCTAACTCTTTCCTTTTTTTCCTGGCTCGAAACCTCACGGTGGTGAGTGTTTCAAGTTTTCCACAGTCTCGGCCACCTAGCACCGAAACCTCACACACACCCACTAATATACACTAAGCCGGTAGAGCTTGAGGAAATATCAGAACATTTCAGACCTTGACACATGACCACATCTAATTGCTTCCCAAAACAAAATGACAAAAGTGCCTTTCTAACATAATTGCCAAAATGCCCCTACGTAGTCTAAACCCGAATTGAAACCATTTGAACTCCATTTCGGGCATGCCACTTATCGACATACTCAAGAGACCGAGACCTTCCTAATGGCGTTTTCGGAATCACCAAAAACCATCCCGATAAAAAAGTCAACATTTTTAAACTTGGTAAGTCAAACTCAACCCTTTGACTTTGACCAAAAAGTCAACTTTTGACTTTGAGGGGTAAAATGGTTACTTTCCTCCAATTTTTAAGATACCTTCATAACGGTCCTCTCGGATCACCGAAACGAGACCTCAGTCAACAAAATCAACATTTTGACTTTTCCAAGGGCAAAATTGTCCTTTTCTCCTTAAATTTTCAATTTCAAGATCCAAGTCGTTGTATCACCCTTACCACGTTAGCTTTGATAGGTCCCTGACAAGTCGCCACGTGACAGGACACATCCCAATCCCACTAGGACTACCCGGGGATGTGTCCCGCTCCCGTCTGACAACGACTCTAAACATGCCAAAAATACCCTTAATCGAACTAAAGTCTTTCGAATTAATAAATAAAGTTAAAACATACAAATTCATAGTTTAATGCCATCAGACCAGGGATAGTACAAATACAAAATGCGAGCAAAAATTTCAGGTTACAAAAACAGTGCTCAACCTACCCAACTAGGTGTATAGGTGCACAACGAAATAATCTAAGCCTCATACTCCGGATCCTCCTCTTCTACCTCAGTAGCACAGCCTCGAGGGGTCAATTAAAACAATAAAGAGGGAATGGGTCGAAAATAAACAAGTTTCCAAAACCAATTTAGTAATATAATAATCATAAGGTTTTACCCCTCTGTTTTCAAAACTTGCATGCATTGAATAAAATATAAGTAATCATAATCGTAACATAAATAATAGAATCATATAAATAACTGAATAGGGAAACCATCGTAATAATGCACTGTAAAACCAAACCCCGGCATCCCCGATGCCTAATAATGTCACGATCCTAAGGCTACGTGTGCCACTCAAGGTCTCAAATCCCAAGTAATCCTCTAGGTCCACCAGTGTCCAGTATTTCGGGTCACTGCCCAAGGTATAATCATAAAGCCTTCTTGAGAGGGAGTAACCCCACGGGAGTTGACTCCTCTCAGTTAGTGCCCCGTGACTACTCCAGGGTCCACCTAGGCCAACGACCCTCTCTAGAGGAGACAATAACAATAAGGTTGGAAAGTACAACACAATTGTGGTATGGTTACCCTACATTCCCTGATAATCCCTGAAAACATTCAGTATATAATCCAGACGGGTCTCATGCCCAAAACACCATAATATGTAATAAGCATCATAATATAATACCCATAATAGTCTCATCTCAATCATAAAGTCGAATAGTAAAAACAGTTATGCATGCAATCCTTTAGAAATTAAAAGCCCACTCACACACGGTCCTTACTGTTCAACCAACAGCCTAAACATGTACAAATACATCCAAAAGTCACTAATGGACCCAACAAGTTCATCTCTAATACCCTAGAACATAACCAACCTGGGAAAGAGATCTGAACACGCTTCCCGAGGCATCAAAACCTAATTTGACCAACCTAACGATCTTCGATCGACACGAAACTACTGTAATTGGATTTGTATCGTTGAAACCTTGAAAATGGTACTGGTCCCATAAAAAATACTGTTCACACGCACCCCCACGCGCCTAGTCAACTCTGCTATAGTGAATGATGACGTCATGCTGATAGGTGTCAGTTGACACGTGTCACTCCCTAGTTGGTCACTGGTCTGACATGTCTGACATGATGACGTCAGCATGATGACATCATTATCCCTGACATTCGGCCGGGTCCTATTGAAATCCTGCAACCGAGTCACCGATGACCTGCGGCTTGACCCGATCAGAACTCCCATTTTCGGCCACCATTTTCGACAGGGTTTGTTCCTAGGGGTTCGTCTAAGTCCATTCTACGGGTCTGTGAAATCAAAAACCAGAAAACAATCGAGATCTATAAACCTACAGCTGAGTTCTGGTCGTCTTCCCCGTCACCTCAGTACCCTTCTATCTTCGAAATCGGCTTCCTTTAACTCGTCACAGTCCCGAGAACACGACTCAACACAAAGGAACGGTTCGTACATGTCAACTCCCATGACCATAACTTTTCTGTCAAACTTCCATTTTTGACTTGCCACCTGTCTACGGACTCGTGACGTCCTGATCTACGTCACGATCATTGATCAAAGTCCTAAATATTTCCCGGGTCAAAAGTCAAATTTTCCCCCTTAGGGGCAAAATGGTCATTTTGCAATAAAATATTATTTATGAAAGTTCGGGTCGTTACAACCTACCCACCTTACAAAAAAATTATCCTCAAAATTTACTCAAATAAATACGGGTACTAATCCCTCATCAATTCCTCAGGTTCCCACGTTGCTTCCTCGACATCATGATTTCTCCACAGCACTTTCACCAACGGAATTGTCTTGTTCCTCAGAACCTTGTCCTTCTAATCCAGAATCTGCACTGGTTGCTCTTCAAAGCTCAAGTCAGTCCTCAGTTCCAGTGGTTGTTCCGGTAAAGCATGTGAGTCGTCCAGTAGATACTTCCGTAGCATGGACACATGAAATACGTCGTGCACCCTGGAAAATTCTGGAGGTAACACCAACCGATATGCCACTAGACCAATCCTCTCTGTAATCTCATACGGTCCAATGTAACGGCGACTCAACTTCCCCCGTCGACCAAAACGAATAATTCCCTTCCACATAAATAACTTCAAGAACACAAAATCTCCGACTGCGAACTCCAAGTCTCGAATTCGTCGATCAACATAGCTCTTCTAACAATCCTAGGCCACCTTCAATTTCTCCTTGATAACTCAGACTGTCTCCTGGGTCATATCCATCGAATCCGGCCTTACTGCGGCTCACTCTCCTACCTTCATCCAGCAGACAGATGTTCTGCACTACCAACCATACAGTGCCTCGCAGGGTGCCATTCTGATACTTGCATGATAATTATTATTGTATGCAAATTCTATCAATGGTAAATGAGCATCCCACAAATCCTGGAACTGTAGTACACATGCCCTCATCATGTCCTCCAGTGTCTGTATCGTCCTCTCGGACTGTCCATCAATTTGTGGGTGAAAAACTGAACTGAAGTGTAAGTTCGTACCCAAGGTAGTCTGTAAACTCCTCCAAAATCTGGAAGTAAAAAGCGGATCCCGTTCTGAGATTATCGACTCCGGCGTACCATGTAGTCGAATGATCTCGTTTACAAATAGCTGAACCAGTTGGTTTAGCTTGAACGTCTAACATATCGGTAGGAAATGTGCTGACTTGGTCAATCGGTCCACAATCACCCAGACTCCATCAAAATCACTCTGTGTCCTCGGTAATTGGAAGGCAAAATCCATCGTAATGTGATCCCAATTGCACTCGGGAATCAGAAGTGGTTGCATGGCTTCGTACGGTCTCTGCCGCTCAGCCTTAACCTGTTGACAGGTTAAACATCTACTGACTAACTCTGTTATATCCTTCTTTATACCTGCCCACCAATAGTGGTCCCAGAGGGTACGGTACATCTTAGTGTCTCCCGAATGCATTGCATATGCCGAACTGTGGGCTTCATCCAGAATCTCTATCCGTAACTCTATCACTGCAAGTATACACAGACGACCCACCCAGTTTTACCAGCGCTCCATCGCCACGGATGGAAAAGTCTTGTCTTTGTCCTGCCTCAGTCTCATTTTGTAACCCCATAATGTCGGATCCTAGAGTTGAGCCTCAATAATCTGATTGACCAGCACGGGTCATTCATGAAAGCTAGCTAATAAAGCTCCCTGATCATCCATCCCATGCATAACTCCGGTCTTCCGGAGCTTCACCAGTAAAGGAAGATATATCATCCTCAGATGAGCAATTGATCCTGCTGACTTCCTACTGAATGCATCCGCTACAACATTCACCTTTCCTGGATGATACTCGATCGTACAGTCGTATTCCTTGATCAACTCGAGCCATCGTCGTTGCCTCATATTCAACTGCTTCTGAGTAAACAAGTGTTTCAGACTCTGATGATCGGTGAATATCCTGCATGTCACTCCGAAAAAGTAGTGTCTCCAGATCCTCAAGGCATGAACCACCGTTGCCAACTCCAAATCGTGTGTAGGGTAGTTCAGTTCATGTGGCTTAAGCTATCTCGTTATGTATGCGATAACTCTCCCATTCTGCATCAACACGCAGCCCAGTCCCTGCAACGATGCGTCACTATAGACCTCAAACTCTCCATTGTTATCAGGTAGTGCAAGGACGAGTGTAGTGGTCAACCGATGTTTCAGTTCTTGAAACCTCTGCTCGCACCGCTCATCCAAAAAAAAATTCAGTCCCTTCTAGGTCCGTCGATTCAAAGGTGCGGTAATTTTGGTGAAACGCACCGCGAATCTCCGGTAATAGCCTGCCAATCTGAAAAAACTCCGTACCTCGATCACTGTTGTCGGTCTAGCCCAGTTAGTCACTGCTTCAGTCTTCTGGGGATCCACACTAATCCCATCAGGTGATATGACATGTCCCAGAAAACCAATGTTGTTTAACCAAAACTGACACTTACTCAGTTTGGCATACAACTGCTTCTGCCTCAGCTTCCCCAACACCATCCGTAGATGTTTCTCATGTGCTCTGGCACTCTTAGAATATACTAGAATTTCGTCGATGAATACAATCACGAACTTGTCCAGATACGATCGAAAAACCATGTTCATCAAATCCATGAATGCAGCTGGTGCAGTCGTCAACCCAAATGGCATCACTAAGAACTCATAATGCCCGTATCTCGTCCAGAACGCCATCTTCAGAACATCATTCTCAGTGATCCTCAGCTGATGATAACCCAATCGTAGGTTTATCTTGGAGAAGTACTGCGCTCCCCGCAGTTGGTCGAACAGATCGTCAATTTTGGGTAAGGGGTACTGGTTCCTTACCGTTGCCTTATTAAGTTGCCGATAATCCACGCACAGCCGTAAACTACCCCTCTTCTTTTTAACAAATAGCATGGGTGCTCCCCATGGTGAAGTATTAGGTCGGATGAATCCCAGATCCACCAACTCCTGCAGTTGGGTTTTCAACTCCCATAATTCTGCCGGTGACATACGATATGGTGCCTGCAATATTGGTCGCGTCCTAGGGAGTAGTTCGATCGTGAAATTGATCTCCCAGGGTGGTGGTAATCCAGGAAAGTCCTCCTGAAATACATCAGGGAATTCTCGTACCATCGGGATATCCTCGGCTCTCAAAGAATCATCATGAGCTTCCACCACAAAAGCTAAGTAACCTTGACATCCTTTCTGTAACAATTTAGTAGCTATGTGTGCGAAAATTACCTTAGGTGACGAGGCTCCCTGCTCTCCCTAGAAAATTACCTCCGGTAAACTCGGACTTCGCAAGGTCACCCGCTTGTTGCAACAGTCGATCAGAGAATAGTGATCTGATAACCAATCGACACCCAGTATAACGTCGAAGTCATGCATATCCATTATGATCAAATCAGCTGGGAACTCCACGCCATCTACCTCCACTGGGCAATCTCGTATAACTTGGTTCACTTGGAAGACAACTCTCATCGGTGTACCCACACCCATCTCATCCTCAAGTGCTAACACCACACGACCCAATAAGCTCGCACAAGTCTGCGAAATAAATGAATGAGTAACCCCACAGTCCATCAACACGCGAAATCGATATTAGAGATAAATAGAGTACCTGTCACAACACCCGGGACTGTCCTGGCCTACTGCTGGGTAACTGCATAGACTCGAGCTAGTGGTTTAGTTGTCTGACCACGTCCCCGTGCTCCCCTGTTACCGCTTCGAGCTCCACCCCGTCCATGACCACTAGTAGTATGAGAGGCCGAACTCTGCACAGAACTGCTGGTGCCATGCACCAGTGGGCAATCCGAAGCATAATGCCCTTGTTCTCCGCAGGCGAAGGAAGTCACCTCCCTCGGCCATTCGGAATACCCACCAGGTGAATCACTCATGGGGGACTGCTGCTGCTGCTAGGATCCAAATCTCTATCCCAACCTCTGGGGACTCCCATGCCGACCAAACTATCCCCGGCTACCCGATGATGTTCCCCTGGAATGGCCATCCTTCTAGCCCCGATGGCCCGAAAATCCAAGAGGGGGATGATCTCGTCGTCGTGCCTCACCAGCCGTCAACTGCTGCGCCAAGAGACTGGCCTCTACTCTTGCCGCAGCATCCGTCAAGTCTCTCAGAAAATCAAAGTGGGTAGAAGTCACCATGGCCTGAATATCCCCTCAGAGTCCCCACTCGAACCTACGATGCATGTCCTCTTCCGTGCTCACGAAGGCCTAGGCAAAACGGGATAGCATCAAGAAGGACTTCTCATACTCCGCCACAGTCTGGTTCCCTTGCTGGAGCTGAAGGCACTCGGCCTCACGGGCGTTGCGGATGGACCTCGGATAGTATTGGTTGAGGAATCATTCCTTGAAAGTCTCCCAAGAGATAGAGTGAATAGTCCACCCAGACATCACCAGGTTGTGCCACCAGCGGTATGCACCTCCATCCAACAGAAAGGTCGCCAGCACCACATGCTCCTCTGGTTGGCAGTGCATAACGGTGAAGATCCTCTCCCATCGGTCGATCCACTGGTGTACCTCCTTGGGGTCTGACCCCCCACTAAAGATCGTGGCACCCAATCGCTGCGCCTGCTCAATGCTCGCACTCTACATCTCCCTCACTAACTCCTCATCGGCCCGTGCTTGGGGATCTCGTCTCGGAGGCAAAACAAAACTGTTAAGAGGCATAGATATGTTAAATGACATTGAAAGCGACAATGTACAAAGTACAAACCGCTAACCTAATACCCTAACCACTACCCTAATGCTCTGATACCAAGTTGACAGGACCCATCCCAATCCCACTGGGACCACCCAAGGATGTGTCCCGCTCCCATCTGACAATGACTCTAAACATGCCAAAAATACCCTTAACCAACTAAAGTCTTTCGAATTAATAAATAAAGATAAAACATACGAATTCATAGTTTAATGCCATGAGATCAGGGATAGTACGAATACAAAATGCGAGCATAAATGTTAGGTTATAAAAACAGTGCTCAACCTACCCAACTGGGTGTACAGGTGCACAACAAAATAATCTAAGCCTCGTACTCTGGATCCTCCTCTTCTACCTCAATAGCACGGCCTGGAGGGATCAATTAAAATAATAAAGAGTGAGTGGGCCGAAAATAAACAAGTTTCCAAAACCAATTTAGTAATATAATAATCATAAGGTTTTACCCCTCCATTTTCAAAACTTACACGCATTGAATAAAATATAAGTAATCATAATCGTAACATAACATAACTCATAGAATCATATAAATAACTGAATAGGGAAACCATTGTAATAATGCACTGTAAAATCAAACCCTGGCATCCCCGATGCCTAATAATGTCACGGTCCTAAGGCTACGCGTGCCACTCAAGGTCTCAAATCCTGAGTAATCCTCTAGGTCCACCAGTGTCCGGTATCCCAGGTCACTGCCTGAGGTATAATCATAATGCCTTCTTGATAGAGAGTAACCCCACGGGAGTTGACTCCTCTCAGTTAGTGCCCCGTGACTACTCCAGGGTCCACCTAGGCCAACGACCCTCCCTAGAGGAGACAATAACAATAAGGTCGGAAAGTACAGCATAATAGTGGTATGGTTACCCTACATTCCCTGATAATCCCTGAAAACATTCAGTATATAATCCAAACGGGTCTCATGCCCAAAACACCATAATATGTAATAAGCATCATAATATAATACCCATAATAGTCCCATCTAAATCATAAAGTGGAATAGTAAAAATAGTTATGCATGCAATCCTTTAGAAATCAAAAGCCCACTCACACATGGTCCTTGCTGCTCAACCTACCGCCTAAACCTATACAAATACATCCAAAGGTCACTAATGGACCCAACAAGTTCATCTCTAATACCCTAGAACATAACCGACCCGAGAAAGCGATCCAAACACGTTTCCTGAGGCATCAAACCCTAATTTGACCAACCTAACGATCTCCAATCGACACGAAACCACCGCCATTGGATTCGTATCGTCGAAACCTTGAAAATGGTATTGGTCCCACCAAAAATACTATTCACATGTGCCCCCACGAGCCTGGTCAACCCTTTGGTCAATGCTGCTACAGTGAATGATGACGTCATCAAGACGTCAATACTGACGTCATCACTAACAAGTGTTAGGTGGCACGTGTCACTCCCTGGTTAGTTACTAGTCTGACATGTCTAACATGATGACATCATCATCCCTGACATTCGGCCGGGTCCTATCGAAATCCTGCAACCGGGTCGTTGATGACACGCGGCCTAACCCAATCAAAACTCTCGTTTCCGGCCACCATTTTCGATGGGGTTTGTTCCTAGGGGTTCGTCTAAGTCCATTCTACGAGTCTGTGAACTCAAAAATCAGAAAAAAAATCGACATCTATACCTGTAACTCGAAGAAACCTGCAGCCCAGTTCCGGTTGTCTTCCCCGTCGCCTCATTACCCTTCTAGCTTCGAAACCGGCTTCCCTTAACTCGTCATAGTCCTTAGAAAACGACTAAACACAAAGGAACGGTATGTACACATCAAAACCCAAGGTTTGAAAAATGAGAAAAACAGAGGTGCTCTCGGGTTTTTCGGCCTACCTCCGCCGTGTAGCAGTCGTGGGTCTTCCCGTCCGTTCGTCAGTTGTCTAAGTCTCCTAGTGGTCCTAGCCTGGTTTTGGTTTGAGGTGTAGACGTGTGGGTTGAACGGTTTGGGTTTTCGGATCCGTTTTTCCTTCTCGGGTCTGGGGTGGTGCTCGGGGTTGCAGAACAGAGGAGAAGATGATGGTGGTGAGGGAGGTGAGATCGATCTGGTTGCTGGAGATGAAAGGGATGAACGGTTTTGGGTTTGTACGAAGTGAGGGGATGGTTGTTCTTTCACAGGGAAAATGAGAATGGATGGGAGAATAGAGAGGTGTGGTTTGGGTTTATTGATCATATAGGATAAATTGAGGGTTTGGATTGATGGATGGAAAGAAGATGAACGGCTGAGGTGTGTTTGAGAGAATAAAACATTTTAAAATCCAACCAATGGGGCAAGATCCATGTTTTAGGGAAAAGTAACCTTGTCCAAGGGTCCATATTAAATCAAGGGTTAAATCAGATTTTAATATTTTGATATTATTTTAATTTCGTTCTCGGTTCGTAAATTTCACCAAAATCGCTCCTGTGACCATAACTTTTTCGTCGAACGTCCGTTTTCGACGTGCCACTTGTCTACGAACTCGTGACGTCTCGATCTACGTCATAGTCATTGGTCAAAGTCCTAAATATTTCCCATGTATAAAGTCACATTTTTCCCCGTAGGGGTAAAATGGTCATTTTGCAATAAAATATTATTTATGAAAGTTCGGGTCGTTACACCACGTGGCACCAACCCTGGTCTGCCATGTGGCTTGACAAGACCTCTAGCGCGTTGACCCACGAGCTCAGTAACGGGTCATTCGACCTGAATCGTGACCCAGTCCTATCTTCGCCATTTCTCAACCATTTTCCACCATTATTTCACCCCTAGACTCGTCTTCTACCGAAAAAGTGATATATGGCCTTAAAACGGAGAGAACGTACCTCAAAATTCCTAACCAAGCTTGTAACATCACGACCCATGTTCGAGCTCGTCCCAGCACCTATTCCTACTTCCTTTTCCTTTAATTTTTTTTCCTGGTCACTCATACGAACTCATAAAACAAGAACAAGGCTTCAGAACAATGTTCCAAACGTCTAAAATCAAAGACCCAAAATCCAACCTAAATGAGTTCATGATTTTACCTTTTTCCTGGGTTTTCCCAACCAACCTCCATGGCTGCTCGTCTCTCCACGTCTCCCTCAGTCTCTCAGCCTCACTCTGGGCTCCTCACAACAGAAGAAAAGGAAGAGGATAATGATGGAATAAGGTGGGGGTGTGGGTTTTCAGGTGGATAAACAAAGAAAAATGAAAATGTGCAAGGGATAAGGATCATTGGGTGAGTGACACTTGTCACTCATCCTATGGTCCCACTACATATTTTGTGTCCCACAAACAAACAAACCAAGGTCCATTTTTCTCTTAAAATGTGCATAGTAAAAAGTCACCTAAACAATTCCTAACCTGTAATATCTTCTCCCGATGTCCAAAATTGACGTGCCGCCTATTTATGTAATTGAAATCCCACGATCTACGCAATGGATATCAGTCAATGTGCAAATAATCCCTAGGGTCAAAAGTCAACATTTTCCCCTCTATGGGCAAAATCGTCATTTCACCTCAAATCACCCCAAAAATCCTCGGCTAATCCTTGATTAAATCTTGTTAATCACAAAATTTTGGGTTGGGTCATTACATTATATAAAGTTACATGACAAAATTTTATAGTCATTTTGAGTTTTATATAATGTGATTGAAATTTTAGAAAATAATATTGAGTTATATAATTTGATACTTTTTCTTTTTGAAGAAATATATAACCAAATTATAATTATTTTCATACAAAAAATTCTCTCATTGAATTAAAATAAAATAATATATATAACATTACAATTTTTTTTTGGAAATATATAATATTACAAGTATAAAAATATAAAAGTTTGAGATTGAGATTTTAAGACCACTATAAATCCTGCATGCCGTTGAAATTTTTTTTCTTCAAACCTAAATACATTCATGTAAAGTTTATATTATTTAATTAATTATAATTCCTATAAAAAGTAGCATATGATAATAAACATTGTTCGGATACATGATGTAACGACTCGAAAATTCAAAAAAGGAAAGTTTGGAAAATTTGAAGGAAATGACGATTTTGCCCCTAGTTATAAGGGCCGAAAGTTGACATTTTGATCGAAACATTTTTTGGACTTTCCGAAGAGACTGTTGAGTAGGTCTCGGGACGCTGAATCTGCAGACAGGCAGCATGCGTCAATCGGAGGTCAGATGTGAAAGTTGCGGGTTTGCGAAGGTGAGGGGCATTTTGGTAATTTTGAAAGGTAAGGGCAAAATGTTGACTTTTGATTCGGACGGTCAAATGGACTTTGGCCAATGACTGTGACGTAGTTCGGGACGTTACGAGTCTGTAGACAGGCGGCACGTCGAAATCGGACATCGAACGGGAATGTTATGGTCACGAGACTGAAAACGATTAACCGAACGAACTGGGATTTCGATTAAAATAATATTAAAATAGTGAACAGTGACCGATGATTGAGGACACTTAGATGAGTGAGAAGTGTTGCCCATCCCTTATTTTGAGGACCTTAAATCATGCTCCATGTTTCCTGTGAAACATCATCATGATGCTTTGTCATCTTTAATCATCCCCCATTATACTTAATTATCATTTTTCATCCTTAATCAGCCATCTTCTTCTTTACATTTTCTTTGAACCGTGAACAAGCAAAAATAGAGATGAGAGAATTGAGTTTTCCCTTCCACAACTGAGCTTGAAAGTGAGAAATTGAGGGATTGAGAAGACTAAACTAGAGAGGGAAACACAGGGGACAAAGAGGGGAATTGGAAACCAAGAATCGAAATTTTGAGTTTGGAGGGAAAATTCGAATTCCGAGCTATGAGCTCTGAGGACCGAAATTGAGCTTGATTTAAACTTTTTGGGATTGCCATGATCAGAATCATCTAAAGAACGAAGCAAATTGGTGTCCAATTGGCTCTGAACGGACAAGACGACAGTAAGCAAATTCGAAGGTTCAGTCGTGATCATGGAGAGATCAAACGATGAAATTGGATTGGGAAATGAGTTTATATTAGTCCAATGAAGCTTCTGGGTGGATCAATTGAAGAAAATTAAGTGGGATTGATGAAATTCGAAGGGTGAACAGTACCCAGGTGTTCTTCGAACATTCATCTTCGAATTGAAGGATTAAGGTAAGGATTGGTGAAATTAAGCTTACAGAAATTTAATTGGACTTAAATCGAAGCTATTTGAATGTTCAATTGAAAGAAGTGATGTTGAATTGACAGAGAACAGATCGGGTTATTAGGCGGGTCGCAGGATCCGTTTACCAGAGAAACGGGTTGGGACAAACGTACTGTAGCAGACCCATGGGTTTCACGCGCAGCCACTTATGGCGGCGCGTGATGGAACGTGGGCACGAATCTCGAGGTGAGTTCAACATGACTTTTGTCCCATTTAATTCAACTAACATTTTGACACTGGTTTCGAGGAAATCGGTTATCGTTTCGATAGTGTTCTCAGTATCCGAAGTTTTATTATACGTTTAAAATACGTATTTAAATCTCAGAAAAGTTGGGGAAAATTATATGAGGTATATTGAGATGTTAGTGAGCCTCGTTAATGATTTTGGACAGGAATTTCGATTTACAGAAATTACGAAAAAATGTGCAGCTCGGAAAGTGAGCGATATGAACGGTGTGTGTGAGTGGACTTTGTTTTCTAATTGTGATGCATGCATATATGTTTTAAATTCTTTATTATATGATTTGATATGTTTTGACATGATTGATGTTTCAATCCAGTGATTTCTTGATTTTCTAGATTATTATATTATTTTTAGCATGATTTTCGAGAAATTGTGAAATTGATGTTTTGGGCGTAGGCCCGGGATTGAAAATGATGTTTTGACTGAGATTATGAGTCAGGGATTGAAAATGATGTTTTGACTTGGGTTATGAGTCAAGAATTGATTTGATGGTTTCCGGACATATTTTATGGTTTTACGTGAAAATGGCAACTCGATTTACGATTGCACGGATTTGCGTGAAAATGGTATTTTGGGCTTGAAACCCAATGGAATTGTGATTTTGATTGGATTTGTATTTCCATGTGATTACATGATGATATTGATGATTTTCAGATTTATAAAATAAATCGGGACTTTGGTTTTTTGGATTTGAGGAAACTATATTTTGGGGCTGAGACCCTACGTTAATAAATGATTTTGGTTTTCAATGCAACTCTTTTTCACTGGTTTTCATAATGGTGATGTGTTGCGGATATTTAGGGCTTTCGGATGGAAATATGTTTTTCCCCGAAGTGCACCCTGGAGATAACGCTCGCCTTCGGGATGGAAGTGTTTACCCCGAAGAGGTCACGTAGCACGGTCTGTTGTCGTGCAACCGAGGGAGGCTTGACTCAGACCAGAGGTGCTGAATTATATGGAGATCGGTCAGTGATGTGTTCACGATGATCTGGATTGTCGGCTGGTGAGGTATTCACAGCGACAGATGCTCGGATTTTGAGCGGTCCTTGAGCCTATTTGATTTGCACGCGTTGCAGGGATAAACGTGACTATATGAGATTGGATATGGAAATAAGTCCTGTGGTTTAATGGAAATTTGAATTGATTTAATGAACATGAGTTTCAAAGAAAATGTGGACATGGAATTTATAAACATGTTTTGATTTTATCGGTCCACTGATCATACTTGATTGATTTCATACTATTACTCATGTTTTATGATATGCATGCATGTTTGTAAAAACTGGGGGGTAAGAATGTGTTTTGGTAAACATATTTGTAAAAGTTTGTTTTGTCCACTCACACCCTTTTTTGTTTTATTGACCCTTCAAGGCGTGACGCGATGATCGAGGCTATTCGAGAGGTGGAGGTATGAGTGGGCACAGGTACAGTTATCCCTTGTTTGGCAAGTTTTGGAGGGTATTTTTGGAATCTCAGTTGACTTGTCAGACGGGAGCAGGACCGGGCACGGTCATTACGTCCTTAGGGGCGGGTCCTGTCACATGAATTTTGTTAACTCTATTGAAAAATATAAAAACTGCAAATAATATTTTTTAAGCCTTGTGTAAAATCTTTGGAAATCCAAGGGGGGGCGAGGCTAGAGAAATAAAATTTTGTTAGAAATTAATTTACATTAAAAAATGTATGAAACTCCACAAAACTTTATAATTTAATGAAGTCTATAATACTCATTGATATTTTGAATACACCAAATTTTTGTGGAATTATCACATATCATGATTGAATATACTTCAAATTTTAATAATTTTATAAATTTATATAAATGTATATATTGAATACCATCAACTTTTTTTGATTCTTTAAAAATCATAATTGAATAAATGTAAACTTTAAAGATATTTAAATTTAATAAAATTCTCAATTAAATACACATCTCTGGAGATGGAATCAATCTGGGTCGAACTGATATATTCAGTCATCCAAATCAATTTAGCTTGAAACTAGAAAGAAGCCTGGGGGTAAAAAAGCATTTATATATGTCATCAATTGTTCAATTATAAGCTGGACAAAATTGCTCAAACAAAACAAATTTTCAAAACGATCTTCATGAAAGTTCCATTTGTTGGAAACTGATGCGACTATATTGCTGCAGTGCAATAGAAATACAGATAATAAGACGTAGAAATCTGAATACCTTTGTTACCTAATAGTAGAAAACAAAAAAGAGAAAATAAATGTTTAAAAACTACAAAAATTCATAGTTCTCACAGTATGACATGATATCTTGGAACGATACTACCTCTTTTGGAAACTGTTTAAAGTAGAGTCAGACAAGATTAAAGATCATCACCATTCTACGCAAACGAATAATCAACCTCAAAGATCAGCAATAACAAAAATGCATTAAGAAAACACTTGAGTAAATATTCAAAATACTGCAAACGAATAAGAGAAAGAGTTACATGTGATAATTTCTTTGTTCATGCGGATGATTAATCAAAAAGGTTGGAGAAATTGATAAAGTCATAACATACTTATAAATCTACCAACAGCCTCCAACAACGATCTAGTGTTGCTCTGCCATCATCTCCTCCTTTTTCTGATTCATAATTACAAAACACTTCATCAACCGCCACCGAGTCCAATTTCATGGACATATATGCGGCTCTTGAATGAAATTCAAATGCTGTTCTTTTTTCTGAATTCAATAAACAAAATTGAACAAAATCACATCAAAGAAAAATATGTAACTAAGTTGCATTGTAGCTCAAAAAAAGGGATCTTTGAGACTTACATTCAAAACCCACTGGATGGTTTCGAAGAGAGGTCTAAGAACCCAATTTGGTTTCGCGCAACAAACTTGTAGTAGGAAGGGGCATCTAAAAGTTTGATAAAAAAACAATGTAATAATTTGATAAACGCTTGCTAAAACTGTGTTATACTTTCAGATTGTGGCAAAGCACTCCGAAAACACTATTCAACGTGTTTGATTTTTAGAACTGATGCTGTCGAATGAGGTTACTCTAGGATTGGTAGGTGAGAATAAGATTGTGTTGGGTTCCCTAATAATACCCAAAAAACATAGAGCGAAAATTTTCATCCACCCAAGAGTAGGGGTGGTTTTCCTAAATTCATTTTCTTTTGACATTCAGAAAACCATAATGAAATTGAATACCTTATGCATTTGCTTCTAACCACAGGTCTTATTGGTTTCATAATAACTTTCATTACCAACATTTCTAAACATGGAAAGGATGATTGAATTCTACGAATTCCTAAATTGCCCATTCCAAGTAATGAATTTCCTAAAATCTCATTTCCTCAAATAAATACACCCCAAATATCAACAAACCAGGATTCTTCTATGCTCGTTAGATAAGCACACCCTAATTCTCAGAGAAAATGACATTGCAAGTCAGTGAGGCACGCTTATTGGTAGGTAGAATTATTTGCGTAGCTCTAGTGCACCACATTTTTTGTTCATGGGTAATCCACACACAATGAAAAACGCATGTAGCCCTATAAATATAAATGACACATGCGCTATAGAAAAGGACATAAAACATGCATATCCACCTCCCATGGGAAATTCTTTTAGTCAATTACACCATTCTAAAACTCACTGACCATATCACATTCATAAATCACGAATGGGTATTCATTATTTAGCCATATCAATGCCACTAAACAAATCAAAAGAAATCCTTTATACATCCATTTGCCTTAAAACTTAAAATAATGCTCATGATCCAAGAAAATTCGAAGAGGAACAAAAGTAAGAAAATCTAACTTTCCGGGGCATCTGAAAGTGGATTAAGGTATCTAAAAAAATCTGAAATACTGTTTTCACACTTATGGTATCATCCCATGATTTTTAAACATCCTAGTTTTACCTCAACACATGTGGAAAATGCATAATTTTCTTCCACAATCCTTCCAAACAAATTAACATAGAAAAGTTTAGAAAGAGTTCACAAAACTGGTTGTTGGCATGAAAGTAACTAGCAACCTCAAACATGGGTGTAAAAGTCACTTACAGATATTCCAATTTGGTGGAAGCCCATTCGCCACTAAGCTAATTCTGAAGAAATCTGGTACAGTAAACATGCTAATATTGATGCCTTAGCCAAAAATAAGCATTGAATTTCAATTCAATCTAATTAAAAATTAATTAGTAGATGAAAAATGCAACAAACTCATCATTGAATTTAAGACAGAAATCAACTGTCTCAAATCAGTTCATCCAAACATCAACAAAATGACAATTAAAATTGAAAAACTAATCAAATCAAGCAAACATTTATAGACAACTCTAAAAAGAAAAACGAAGAACTAAATCGAATCATGAATATCAAACAACTAAAACCCAATCGACTACCTACAAAGTTATCAAAGCTCTTCAAATGTTGAATTGTTGATCAACATCTACTTTATTCCTTCGAAAAACAAACAAAATCCAAATGATTATCCGAAAAATCCATCCTAAAAACCAACTAAAAAACATTGAATTAAAGGTACAACAACCAAGATGATAAAAAAAGATTGGGGCTATATTTTTTCTTCACCAACCATCTCCCATCATCGACTTACCATTTTTATGGAGGTCTGAATTGGTATCATGAATTTGTGTAGCAATTTGATTTGTATTTCAATTTAGCACTGAAAATGATCATATGCGATATTGGAATTGAACACAATCATCAATAAAAGAAAACTAAGATATTTCGTGAAAATTTATTCATTAAGAACTTTAATCAAACAATTGGTATGCATCAAAAGATTTTCATTTTTCATTACCTTCAAAGATCGATCATCATCTAGCAAAGATAGAACAGAAAACAAACAATATAACAAATAAAAAAATGCAAACAAAATGATTCATTATCATAGATTAAATTAATTCTCAATAAATAAGTAAACAACTATATAACTCACAATTTCTCTAAAAAACGCTTGCACTGTCTTCTCCAACCCTAGAAAACAAAACAACATGCAAGAGTTTAGAAATAGCTGCGAAAGACTCAAGACTTCATTTAAACATCAATAACGAACCTTAAATAAATTCTAAATAGAAATTCACCTCACATCAGAACCACCCCTACTGTGTTCTTCAATCCTTGGAAGAAAAAAAAATCAACATTCAAGAATTTACAAATAACTGTAAGAAAAACAAAAGCTAATAACTCATATTCTAAAAACCCTACAATGAATTTCTACAATAAAATGTAAGACCCCTGTCCTGGAGGAAACGGTGAACGATCCCACATTCCTGCGATGGGGGAATGTTCTAGAAGAGGAATGGTGGTGTGCCTTAAAGGTGTAGGCACACACCTATATAACACGAGGCCTTTTAGGAGCTCATTGGCTTTGGATTCGGTTGGAACTCCAATGCTAAGCGAGTTGAAGCTGGTGCAATTTCATGATGGGTGACCCCCTAAGAAGTTGTACCGTGAGCTCTCGAAAACAAAAAAATGAGGGCAAGGGCAAGGAGGCCCAAAGTGGACAATATCGTGCTAGATGAGTCAGATCCTGACCAAGGAGGGTCGGGTCCTGATAGATATTGTGCTAGATAAGTTGGGTCCTGACCGAGGAGGGTTGGGTCCTAATAGAATGGTATCAGAGCCAGACCCCGACTGGGAAGTGTGCCAGCGAGGACGCTGGGCCCTAAGGGGGGTGGATTGTAAGACCCGTGTCCTGGAGGGAACGATGAACGATCCCACATTCCTACGATGGAGGAATGTTCTGGGAGGGGAATAGTGGTGTGCCTTAAAGGTGTAGGCACACACCTATCTGTCACGTGGCTTTTTGGGAGCTTATTGGCTTTGGGTTTGGTTGGAACTCCAAAGTTAAGCGAGTTGAGGCTGGTGCAATTCCATGATGGGTGACCCCTTGGGAAGTTGCACTGTGAGCTCTCGAAAACAAAACCGTGAGGGCAAGGGCAAGGAGGGCCAAAACGGACAATATCGTGCTAGATGAGTCGGATCCTGACCGAGGAGGGTCGGGTCCTGACAGATATTGTGCTAGATGAGTTGGGTCCTGACCAATGAGGGTTGGGTACTGATATAAAAAATCTACCTAACAATTGAACTCAAACCTAACACTCCGTTGTCCAATCCTTGCAAAAAAAAAAAAAACAACATGCAATACTTTAAAAAATAGCTTTGAAAAAAACCCAATTAAATCATATTTTCAAAACCTAGCAAAGTCTATTTCAATCAAAGCGAAATTGAAGGCTTTACTTGGAGAATTGAAAAAAGCCTAAGCAAAAATATCAATCAATTTGGAGAAAATTAGATTGAAATACAAAGATGCTACCTGTGAGCGCTTCAAAAAGAAAATCCCAACTAACAGAACTTTTGAATCCGAATTTTCTCCGCAACCAAACAGGGCTTGTGAAAAATCCAATACAATACCTCCTTATTGATCAATTTGAACTCCTTCTCTTTAAGCTCCAAAGCCGAACCAAGCTCCATCGCTATGGCCTCCAACCTTTTCACTTCTCGACGCAACGCCTCAGAATCTTCCTTTCACTCGATAGTCGGCGTATGAGTGAGACTTGGATCCGCCCGTTGAAAATAAAGAGGGCGACATCATTTGCCTTGAAAATTTGTTTGCACAGCGGGCAACTGTGCCTATTCTTGTTCGTGGTTGAAATTAGGGTTTTCAAATTTGGAGAAGAAAGACTGGAGAAGATTGTAGAACAATATCGAGGCATCCAAAATGAAGAGGAAAGCTGTTGACTTGAGGGTATTTTGAAAATTTGCAGTATGAAAGGTGAAAATGAAAATGCATTGTTCATGAACAGTGTTAAACTCCAGCCGTTTTAGTATATAGTTAATTTGATCAGATCAATTTCAAATCAAATATTAAAAAACCAAACCAAAGTGATTCAGATTTCAGCTTTAGAGTGTTTGGGCTGGTTAAACATTCGGGCCCAACCCTAGTACCATAAAGCCCTTACATAGTTTCCTTCTAGATAATTCCAATCCTTTTTGCTGACCTTATCATCAACACGCCTAGGACATGATCTTCTATTCATTCAACTAGCCCTCAGCATTTAGCCCAAAAGCCCGTGGGTTTATGGAGGCCCGATAGGGCCGGTGGACAAAAGTCCGGCCCGACCCGCTATGGGTCGTGGGCTGGTCCGGCCCGAGAGTTAGAGGGCTGGGCTTGGGTTTATGGTGTTCAAACCCGATAGGCCCGAGCCCGATAAAACTCGATAAGCCTAGCCCGACCCGCCCATATAAACCCGCTCATAAGTCCGAATATATAAAATTCTTATTATTTAAGAATTAATACCTAACCCATTTTTAATATTAATATTTCAGCCCAAACTCAAATCTCAATCCCAAGTACACCTAATTTATTTTAGAAAACTCAATGACCAATATACAATACAAATCCTAACCGACTAACCCTATATCCACCTACTTAAATAAATTTTACTCAACCCTAACCCTTTCCACATTCCCATTCTTCCCTTAGTTGGGTATTCTTGAGCAATTTTGTTAGGGTTTTTAAGGTAAGGTTTTCACGAGGCCATGTTTTTGCACCCTTGTGTATTTTTTTTCATTATTGAGATTTTTTTTTTCATATTCATATATTTTTTTGTAACTTTAAAATTTGATAAATAGTTTATTGCAAAAGCCCACGTAAACCCAGCCCGAGTGGGCTTAGTAGGCCCGACCAAAAAAGCCTGATAAAACTCAAGGATTTTTATATATGTAAGTAAACTTGCCCGACCCGGCCCGTAAATTAAAAAATTATTTAATAAGCCGGACCCAGCTCGGCCCAAACCCAAAAAATTTGGGCCAGACTTACCCGACCGGACCCAATGACGAGGTGTAACACCCCGGACATTCGAGGATTTTAATATTTCAATTTAATGTGTGAATTGACGCTTTTACCCTTGTGATTGATATGGCCAAATTGTTGACTTTTTGATTGATGAGTTAAATGGACTTTGACCTATGACCGTGACGTAGTACGGGACGTCACGAGTTCATAGACAGGTGGCACGTCCAATTCGGACGATCAGGAAAAAAGTTATGACTATCGGAAGTTCAGGGGCATTACCGTAATTTTGCCAGTTGGGGCGAAAATGTTGACTTTTCATTTGATAATTAATTTTCACGAGACTCAAGGACCGTTAGGTAGGTCTCGACGTCCTGAGTCCGCAGACAGGCGTCACGCCGAAATCGGACTTCGTATGGCTGAGTTACGGGTCTAGAAAGTGAAGGGCAGTTTGGTAATTATTTGAACCAGGGGCATTTTGGTCTTTTTGCCCTGGTTACTGTAGCAAACCGCGGGGGACATGGGCGGCACCACCATGTGCGGTGGCTCTGAGTGCGATTTGTTTACTGGTGAGTGTGGGTTGGAAAGAATTGATTGTTTAAACCTTTTTGAAGCATCAAACGTGGTCTGATTCTTCCAGCTACACGATCAAATTGATTAATCAAAATTCGAAGCTTTCGGGGGACAAATTTCAGTGGAGAAATTGGACACCCACGAGCCTCTAGGACGGCTTGAAATTGTTTAAAACTGATTAGGACTTGAGTGAGCATCACTCTGATGCAGAGATAACTGAGAACGGGTGAGGAAAACCAGAGAAGCCATTTCTGGAAAAATTGGAGGGAAAATCGGGTTTTGATTTCTGGTGACTGTTGGACCAAACCAAGGCCTGGTTTAGTCTTCTGGGAGTGTTTGGAACTCAACCGCATCGAAATCAAAGGCCATCAGCCACGGCTGAGCTGGGACGGTGACTGCTGTTTTCAGGGAAATCGCAGAGCTTGGGACGACGACCTTCAGGTACTTTCAGACACAATTGATTGTTCATTTTGGTTTGTTTTGATCCTGTTATACTTCCTGTGAAGTTAATTGGACAATGGGTTTGAAACCAGTGAGTTCTGGTGATTGACCCGTTTGGATGATCACGGGTCGAGGGGCCATTTAAGGATTGGTTTTGGATAATTAATAACTCAGAACTTAAATTAGATGTTTAAATAACATGTTAGGATCAAATTGGATTGAAATCAAGTAGGAATTGACGGGTAATTAACCGGGTCAAGCCGCGGGTGGCAGGCCCGAATTACAGACAAACGAAGTGAAGGTGCTGACACTGTAGCTACAGTGTCAGGCGCGTGACTTTCACGCGCAGCCACTTTGGGCGGCGCGTGAGGGCGCGTTGGGGCTTATCTCCGATCACGATCAACATGACTTTTATTCCTCTCATCATTCTGAACATTTTTGGTGAATTAACCATGTTGATCTGAGATAGTTTTTGATGGGTCAGTTTAGAGCCGGGTGCCTCGGGAAACGTGTTGAACGGCTTCCCCGAGCCGGTTTCTATTTCGGACTTTGTGGTTAAACGTTTAAGACTTGTAGTGACACTTACATGTGATTTGGACTGACAGGAATTGTACGATAATCCCGGTACAAGTTCGTACGCGCAGGTTCACCGCGGGATCGTACAGTGAGTGAGCCATTTTCTTAAACCCTTGCGTGCATAAATGTTTTCTGGTTTATTATACTTATTCACATGCTAAAAACAATAATGGTTTGATGATATGGAAAATATGGTCATGGCAAGTTCACGGTATTTGGGTTTGAGACCCGTCCGATGAAACTTAATGATTGGTTCGGATTTTATCTATGTATATATATGCTTGCATGTGGATATCAATAAAATGTATTTGGTACTGCACTGTATAGATCCATTCATATGATACTGTCTCCTCCGGATGAGGTACCCCGGAGAGGTCACGGACGTCTAGAACGTCCAGCGTCTATGACGCTAAGCATCGGGGATGCTGTACCCGAACGGGGTTCGGGGATTGAACTCGGAATTAAGACCCGAGTGGCACGCGTAGCCTTGTGATTGTGACCTTATTGGACGTCAGGGACGTTAGAAATCAGGGATGTCGGGATTGGAGTGTATAGTGCAGCAACTAAAATTATACTTATGGTTTTATTACATACCTTATGGTTCATATTATATGACTTATGATTTTAAATACGGTTGCATGCATGTTTGGAAAACGGAGGGGTAAATTATATGTTTTACTTATCAAATGGTTTTATAAACTTGAGTTCGGTCCACTCACCCTTAATGTTTTTGGTAACCCCTTCAGGACACGATACTGAGGTAGAGGAGGAACCTGAGGCTGAGGCATAGATCTACTTCTGCGTACCTGAACCCCTGTTGGGTGGTTTTACCCGCAGGTTTATTTTAGAGTCGTGCTCGCAACTTGTAATTTTGGATTTCATCCCTTGTCTGACATCTGTTTAATTCGGATTTGATGTATGACTTTAATTGTTTATTTTATGCATTTGAGATTTTGAGGTCAAAATTGGTATGAATTATTGGGTGTCAGACGGGAGCAGGGCACGTCCCCTTGTGGTCCCTGTGGGATCGGGGTGGGTCCTGTCAACTTGGTATCAGAGCACTAGGTTGTGGTCAGTACTAGGGTATGGTCAGCATGCTAGACTAGCGATTAGTACTAGTTACTTTTCGATTTTTAAGAATATCGTTATCTGATCTATGCCTCTGGACAGTTGGTTATGCCTCCTAGGAGAATTCCTCATACACGAACTGACGAGGATCTGGAAAGGGAGATGGAATGCGCGAGCATTGAAAGGGCTCAACGTTTGGGAGCCACTCCTTTCTGCGGGGGATCAAACCCCGAGGATGCTCATGATTGGATCACCAAGTTGGAGAGGATCTTCTCGGTGATGCACTGCCCTCCGGGCGAACGGGTAACTTTGGCGGCCTTCTTGCTGGAAGGAGGAGCCTACCAGTGGTGGCACGGACTCGAAATGTCGGAATGGTCTGTCCATACCACTACTTGGGAAGCTTTCCATTCTAGATTTCTGGACCAGTACTACCCGCGATCATTTCGCGCGGCACGGGAGGCTGAGTTCCTGCGGTTGGAGCAAGGTGATAGGTCCGTTGCGGACTACGAGCAAACTTTCGGAAAACTATCCCGGTTCGCTGCATCATTCGTGAGCATGGAGGAGGACAAATGCCAAAGGTTTGAGATTGGACTCCAAGGGGAGATCCGGGCAAGTGTGACTGCTGTTACTCATGCTTCACTGAGAGATTTGGTCGACGCTGCGGTGCGTGTCGAGGCCAGTCTGGCGGCACACCAGACACGACAGCCTTCGGGCGAGGGGCGACGTCAGGATCGCCAGCATCGTGGGCCATCGGGCCAGAAGAACAACAAGGGAGGGGGCTACAGGGGAGCACCCTCATCCTTCAAGGGTCGTGGCTGGTCAGGTCGACGCGGAGGCTCTCAGGGCAGAGGATCAGGATACAACTCTGGGCAGCGCTCATCTTGGAGCGGTGCTTCTGGTGGGCATTCGGACAGGCCAAGGCCAGTAACTTGTTTTGCTTGCGGAGAGGAGGGCCACTATGCCTGTGATTGCCCGCAGTTGTCCAAGAACAACGACGCTGGGGGCTCTAGTGTGGTGCAGAGCACGGCTTCCCACACTAATGGAGGTCGCGGTCAGGGAGGTGACCGTGGTGCTGGGCGTGGCGCGCGCGGGCGCGGACGGAACGGAGGGCCGAGGGCCCAAGTGTTTGCAATGACCCAGCAGCAGGCGAGGACTGCCCCAGGCGTGGTCACAGGTACACTACATATCTTAAACCTTCTTGTACGTGTATTGATGGATGTGGGGGCTACCCATTCTTTTATTTCGAAAAGTTGTGCTGGTATGCTTGATTGTGTGGTATCGGTTTTAGATTGTGAAATGGGCGTTGGCACCCCGATGGGCATCGTGTACCTTGTGAATCAGGTGATTCGGAGGTGCCCAGTAAGAATTGAGGATGTGGATTTACCAGCAGACTTAATTATTCTGGATATCCACGACTTCGATATAATCCTAGGGATGGATTGGCTATCGGAGCATGGATCGTTCATCGACTGCTGTAGCAAGAAAGTGATTCTGCGGAGCCCGGGTTTGCCGGAGGTTATCTTTCAGGGGGAACGTGACGGTTCGCCTCCCGAAGTGATTTCTTCACTTACTGCTACCAAACTACTACGGAAGGGATGCCAGGCTTATCTGGCGCATGTCGTGTCGGAACGGGTTGATACTCCGGGTATCGACGAAATACCGGTGGTATGCAAGTTTCCGGATGTATTCCCGGAAGACTTACCTGGATTGCCACCCTCACGGGAGATCGAGTTTACAATTGAACTACTCCCTGGTACCCGACCTATATCCCAGGCACCATACCGGATGGCGCCGACCGAGTTACGAGAACTCAAGACTCAATTGCAGGAGTTGGTGGATTTGGGATATGTCCGACCGAGTACTTCACCGTGGGGAGCACCGGTGTTGTTCGTAAAGAAGAAGGAGGGAAGTCTCCGTTTATGTATTGACTATCGACAACTCAACAAGGTGACGCTGAGGAACCAGTATCCTCTACCCAGGATCGATGACCTTTTTGACCAGTTGCGGGGAGCTCAGTGCTTCTCAAAAATTGATTTGTGGTCTGGGTATCACCAACTGAGGATTTCGGAGGAGGATATTCCGAAAACTGCTTTTCGAACCCGTTACGGACACTACGAGTTCCTAGTTATGCCATTTGGTTTGACGAATGCTCCAGCAGCATTCATGGATCTGATGAACCGGGTCTTCCGACCCTATCTGGATAAGTTCGTGATTATGTTCATCGATGATATTTTGGTGTACTCGAGGAGTGCCCGTGCACATGAGGAACATCTACGGTTAGTCTTGGAGAAGCTGAGACAAGAACAATTGTACGCCAAGCTGAGCAAGTGTCAGTTTTGGCTGAGCAGTATTGGTTTTCTGGGACACGTGATATCGACGGATGGGATTTGCGTGGATCCCCAGAAAACAGAAGCGGTGACCAACTGGGCTAGACAGACAACAGTGACCGAGGTGCGGAGTTTCGTCGGATTAGCAGGTTACTGCCGGAGATTCGTGGAAGGTTTCTCCAAAATTGCTGCACCATTGACTCGTTTGACTCGGAAAGGAGTGAAGTTTATCTGGGACGAGCAGTGCGATCGGAGTTTCCAAGAGTTGAAAGATCGATTGACCACTGCACCTGTCCTTACATTGCCGGATGACAGTGGAGAATTCGTGGTCTTTAGTGACGCTTCACTGCAAGGTTTGGGCTGCGTGTTGATGCAGACTGGCAAGGTTATCGCCTACGCATCCCGGCAGCTGAAGACTCATGAGTTGAACTACCCTACCCATGATTTGGAGTTGGCGGCGGTGGTTCATGCTCTCAAAATCTGGAGGCATTATCTATTCGGCGCAACGTGTCGGATATACACCGACCACCAGAGTCTTAAATACCTATTCACTCAGAAGGAGCTTAACATGAGACAACGGAGATGGTTGGAGCTGCTGAAGGACTATGACTGTACGATCGAGTACCATCCGGGTAAGGCCAATGTGGTGGCTGATGCACTCAGCAGGAAGTCAGCAGGATCCGTTGCACACCTAGGGATGGTGTATCTTCCTTTGCTAGTGGAACTCCGGAATGCGGGAGTTATTTTGGGTACGGATGCGCATGGAGCTTTGTTGGCCAGCTTCCATGTACGACCTGTACTGATTGATCGGATTATCGAAGCACAACTTCAGGATCCGATAATCTGTATTTACAGAATTGAGGTCGATGCGGATGGGAGACAGGATTTTACCATCCGGGACGATGGAGCACTTGTGAAATTGGGCCGTTTGTGTGTACCTGCAGTGGTAGAGTTACGAGCCGAGATTCTTGAGGAGGCCCATAGTTCGGCTTATGCTATGCATCCGGGAGGTACAAAGATGTACCGTACCCTCCGAAACCATTATTGGTGGCCAGGAATGAAGAAGGATATTGCTGAGTTCGTGAGCAAATGCTTAACCTGTCAGCAGGTTAAGGCGGAACGGCAGAGACCTTATGGGCTATGCAGCCACTTCCGATTCCCGAGTGGAAGTGGGATCACATCACCATGGACTTCGTCTTTAAGTTACCGAGGACTCAGAGTGGAGTTGACGAGGTGTGGGTGATCGTGGACCGGTTAACCAAGTCAGCCCATTTTCTGCCAGTATAGGAAACTTATAAACCTAACCGACTGGCTCAGTTCTTCGTAAAAGAAATTATACGATTGCATGGTACGCCGGAATCGATCGTGTCCGATCGTGGTCCGCGTTTCACTTCCAGGTTCTGGCGGAGTTTGCAAGCTACTTTGGGAACAACCCTACGTTTCAGTACTGCGTTCCATCCACAAACCGATGGGCAGTCTGAAATAACCATTCAGACCCTGGAGGACATGATGAGGTCATGTGTACTACAGTTTCAGGAATCTTGGGATACTCATTTGCCATTGATAGAATTCGCTTATAACAACAACTATCATGCAAGCATCGGGATGGCACCTTATGAGGCACTGTACGGTCGACAGTGCAGGACACCTATCTGCTGGACGGAGATAGGAGAGCGAGCGGCTGTAGGGCCGAAATTGATGGACTTAACCATGGAAACTGTTCGTGTTATCAAGGAGAGATTGAAGGCGGCACAGGATCGCCAGAAGAGTTATGCCGATCGACGGATTCGAGACTTGGAATTTGAAGTGGGAGATTTTGTCTTCCTGAAGTTATCACCGTGGAAGGGGATTATCCGATTCGGTCGACGGGGGAAACTGAGTCCGCGTTTTATCGGACCATATAAGATCGTGGAGAGAATTGGCAGAGTTTCTTATCGATTGGCACTACCTCCAGAACTATCTAGAGTTCACGATGTTTTCCACATATCAATGCTACGGAAGTACGTACATGATGCTTCTCATGTACTTGGGGAACAACCTGTCGAACTACGAGAGGATTTGAGCTTTGATGAACAACCAGTACAGATCTTGGATCGGAAGGACAAGGTACTACGTCGGAAGACGATCCCTCTCGTGAAGATTCTCTGGAGAAACCAGAATGTGGAAGAAGCCACATGGGAGCCTGAGGCTCAGATGCGAGAACAATTTCCTCATTTGTTTCCTTGAAATTTCGGGACGAAATTTCTTAAGGGGGGAAGGTTGTAACACCCCGGACATTCGAGGATTTTAATATTTCAATTTAATGTGTGAATTGACGCTTTTACCCTTGTGATTGATATGGCCAAATTGTTGACTTTTTGATTGATGAGTTAAATGGACTTTGACCTATGACCGTGACGTAGTACGGGACGTCACGAGTTCATAGACAGGTGTCACGTCCAATTCGGACGATCAGGGAAAAAGTTATGACTATCGGAAGTTCAGGGGCATTACCGTAATTTTGACAGTTGGGGCGAAAATGTTGACTTTTCATTTGATAATTAATTTTCACGAGACTCAAGGACCGTTAGGTAGGTCTCGACGTCCTGAGTCCGTAGACAGGCGGCACGCCGAAATCGGACTTCGTATGGCTGAGTTACGGGTCTAGAAAGTGAAGGGCAGTTTGGTAATTATTTGAACCAGGGGCATTTTGGTCTTTTTGCCCTGGTTACTGTAGCAAACCGCGGGGGACATGGGCGGCACCACCATGTGCTGTGGCTCTGAGTGCGATTTGTTTACTGGTGAGTGTGGGTTGGAAAGAATTGATTGTTTAAACCTTTTTGAAGCATCAAACGTGGTCTGATTCTTCCAGCTACACGATCAAATTGATTAATCAAAATTCGAAGCTTTCGGGGGACAAATTTCAGTGGACAAATTGGACACCCACGAGCCTCTGGGACGGCTTGAAATTGTTTAAAACTGATTAGGACTTGAGTGAGCATCACTCTGATGCAGAGATAACTGAGAATGGGTGAGGAAAACCAGAGAAGCCATTTCTGGAAAAATTGGAGGGAAAATCGGGTTTTGATTTCTGGTGACTGTTGGACCAAACCAAGGCCTGGTTTAGTCTTCTGGGAGTGTTTGGAACTCAACCGCATCGAAATCAAAGGCCATCAGCCACGGCTGAGCTGGGACGGTGACTGCTGTTTTCAGGGAAATCGCAGAGCTTGGGACGACGACCTTCAGGTACTTTCAGACACAATTGATTGTTCATTTAGGTTCGTTTTGATCCTGTTATACTTCCTGTAAAGTTAATTGGACAATGGGTTTGAAACCAGT
This sequence comes from Prinsepia uniflora, assembly GCA_032719365.1. Classification (NCBI taxonomy): domain Eukaryota; kingdom Viridiplantae; phylum Streptophyta; class Magnoliopsida; order Rosales; family Rosaceae; genus Prinsepia; species Prinsepia uniflora. The sequence goes on from CM064864.1 coordinate 31,143,524, forward strand.
GAGTTCTGGTGATTGACCCGTTTGGATGATCACGGGTCGAGGGCCATTTAAGGATTGGTTTTGGATAATTAATAACTCAGAACTTAAATTAGATGTTTAAATAACATGTTAGGATCAAATTGGATTGAAATCAAGTAGGAATTGACGGGTAATTAACCGGGTCAAGCTGCGGGTGGCAGGCCCGAATTACAGACAAACGGGTGAAGGTGCTGACACTGTAGCTACAGTGTCAGGCGCGTGACTTTCACGCGCAGCCACTTTGGGCGGCGCGTGAGGGCGCGTTGGAGCTTATCTCCGATCACGATCAACATGACTTTTATTCCTCTCATCATTCTGAACATTTTTGGTGAATTAACCATGTTGATCTGAGATAGTTTTTGATGGGTCAGTTTAGGGCCGGGTGCCTCGGGAAACGTGTTGAACGGCTTCCCCGAGCCGGTTTCTATTTCGGACTTTGTGGTTAAACGTTTAAGACTTGTAGTGACACTTACATGTGATTTGGACTGACAGGAATTGTACGATAATCCCGGTACAAGTTCGTACGCGCAGGTTCACCGCGGGATCATACAGTGAGTGGGCCATTTTCTTAAACCCTTGCGTGCATAAATGTTTTCTGGTTTATTATACTTATTCACATGCTAAAAACAATAATGGTTTGATGATATGGAAAATATGGTCATGGCACGTTCACGGTATTTGGGTTTGAGACCCGTCCGATGAAACTTAATGATTGGTTCGGATTCTATCTATGTATATATATGCTTGCATGTGGATATCAATAAAATGTATTTGGTACTGCACTGTATAGATCCATTCATATGATACTGTCTCCTCCGGATGAGGTACCCCGGAGAGGTCACGGACGTCTAGAACGTCCAGCGTTTATGACGCTAAGCATCGGGGATGCTGTACCCGAACGGGGTTCGGGGATTGAACTCGGAATTGAGACCCGAGTGGCACGCGTAGCCTTGTGATTGTGACCTTATTGGACGTCAGGGACGTCAGACATCAGGGATGTCGGGATTGGAGTGTATAGTGCAGCAACTAAAATTATACTTATGGTTTTATTACATGCCTTATGGTTCATATTATATGACTTATGATTTTAAATACGGTTGCATGCATGTTTGGAAAACGGAGGGGTAAATTATATGTTTTACTTATCAAATGGTTTTATAAACTTGAGTTCGGTCCACTCACCCTTAATGTTTTTGGTAACCCCTTCAGGACACGATACTGAGGTAGAGGAGGAACCTGAGGCTGAGACATAGATCTACTTCTGCGTACCTGAACCCCTGTTGGGTGGTTTTACCCGCAGGTTTATTTTAGAGTCGTGCTCGCAACTTGTAATTTTGGATTTCATCCCTTGTCTGACATCTGTTTAATTCGGATTTGATGTATGACTTTAATTGTTTATTTTATGCATTTGAGATTTTGAGGTCAAAATTGGTATGAATTATTGGGTGTCAGACGGGAGCAGGGTACGTCCCCTTGTGGTCCCTGTGGGATCGGGGTGGGTCCTGGAGGACTACATTCAACGCAAGTTAGGGGGTGACCTATATAAAGGCCCAATAACAAACTTACAACTTTATACCAATGAAAAGCTGCCACGTTATTAAGCTCACAAGTCTTCGGCGCACTTGATCATAATTCTTTTGCCTATAAAAGTAGCGTCTAGGGATTTTGGGAACCTGTAAGCCATCGTCCGCACTCTTCTATTTGTTAAATTTTCCTGCTTTACGCCGACTCAAATCCCTAATTTTCTGTCATGGCTCGTAGAAGCGCAGGAGGTGTGTGCTTATGGTTCTCTTCCTTTAGATCTGTCTCTGTTTCGCATGCTGCTTATTGAACCCTCTGTTGTATTATTTGGTTTCCATTTTGTCTTGGTTCCTTACTAGGGTTTTGGATTTGCTGAGAAAACTCAGTGATATAATGTATGATTGTTTTTAAGGTTTTATGCTACTAATTTGGGATGGATCGGAGGATCTAGGGTTTGAATTTTTTTTATAATTGTTTGATTTTTATGTTAGTTCCCAAAATCCTTTCTCCGTTTTTATGAAATCTATTATTTTGTTCAAATGTCATATGTTATTTGAATCCATGAATATATTTTGATTCAAAATTGTGCTATTGTAATTTATACTTTGTATGCGACCTTTATCGAGTACAAATTTGGGTTTATTTTTGTTCGGGTGTTACTTTTCGTTGACCTGAGTTTGTTGGATATCTATTTAGATGTTTAAATTTGTCTTGCAGGTCGATCTGCCCGTGCAGCTCCTCGGCATGCACCAGTACGCAACCCTCCTCAGCCAGGTACATGCATGGAACATATTAACTGAGTTGGCTTTATAGTGCAGCTCATACGATGTAGTATCCCAAACCTATAATGGCCTAATCTTTTTGCTTTGACCAGCTCGTCAAGCCCCAGCTCCAGCTCCAGCTCAAGCTCAGAGTGGTGGAATTCTTTCAGGAATTGGATCAACAATAGCTCAGGGTACATGAAATTGTCAACTTTTTTCATCTGATTGAATATACACGTGCAGTTACAGTCTTCCTAAAATGTGTGGGATGTCTGAATTTTACCTTTCTATTGCAGGTATGGCATTTGGGGGTGGGAGTGCTATGGCACATAGGGCTGTGGATGCTGTAATGGGTCCTCGCACTATTCAACATGAAGCTGTTGTCTCTGAGGCTGTTGCTGGTGCTCCAGCACCCATTTCTAGCAGCATGGCCGGGGCTGATGCCTGCAGTAATCACTCCCAGGCATTCCAAGATGTAAGCAAAACTCTACATCCTTTTCTTGCAAATTTATTGCTGCAAATAATCACTCCCAGACATAGGTAGCTATATTGTTAGAAGAGTGTTTTTGGTTTTTTTTTTAAAATTTTTTTTATTTATTTTTTGGTTAACAAAGCTTTTGTGAAGATATTTTTCTTGATTGTCTACTTCTCACTTGGTTGTCGCCCATCATCATTTGACTTCTCTATGTGGGGCTTGAATTTTGTTTCTGGAATTTATAGGCTTGCTTGTACCTATGTGCAGGATGCCGCTTGCTATGTTAGATATTTCTGTGGCTGGTCTTACTTTTTTTATTCTTGTTATGTTTTACGAGCGTCCCTTTTTAGATCTGAATTGTTAAATCCTTTGTTTCCCCTGAACTTTCTTTTTCAGTTTTTTTTTTTTGACAATTGGAATGGATATGTTTTGGATCTAATGATAGCAGCATAATGACAACCGTTTCCAAAAGAACATTTTGAGAATTTAGTAAGTTTTGTTGTATAGGGTTAATAAGCTAGTACCTTTTTGGCTTTGCTGAGATGGAAGGTTGAAGTTAGATTGTGGAGGTTTCAATTCGAATTATTTGCTCATGAGACTTTATTTTCCAATTGTAATGGATTTGTTTAGCATTTGTTAAACCAATATTAAATGGGGAGCAGTTTCAGAACTAACTTCTGCTTGTATGTTATCCTTGGTAGTGCGTCAACCATTTTGGAAGTGATATCAGCAAGTGTCAGTTCTACATGGATGTGCTGTCCGAGTGCAAGAAGAACTCCGCCTCCGGCACGTTGAATGCTTAAGCGCTACTCCCTTTTCCATGCATTATCATATCATATCTAAACATTGCATTGTTTACTCGGTCCTGTGCTTGTCATGGTGGTGAAGTAATTAATCAATTGTGCGAAGCATTTATATGAACCTTTATTGCATGATAGAACATGCTGCATTGAGTAGGTACCTCCTATTATGGTGAAGTCCTATCAATATTCTTTAAAATAATAATTTTTGAGAGTTGAGGTTGAGCTGTAATTTCATTTAGGCTTAGTTAAATGTATCAAGAATATGCCAGTCAATTTCAAAATGCACCGGGGATTGCAATTTGCTTCGGTTTGCATTAAGAGCAAACACACCATAGAAAGCATTGCATTATTTGTCAGTCAATGTTAGTAATATCATTAATCATGATGATGTGGTAATAAATCTTGATAATGTGGTAATAAATCTTAATAATGCGGTAATAAGTCTTAATAATGTGGAAATAAATCTTGATGATGTGGTAATAAAAATAGTAAGGGTTATCAAGATATTTGTTTTATTTTATTATATTTAATATTAAAAGTTTTTTTAAAATAGTTAAAAACAAAAAAAATACTTCCATCTTCTTCCTTAAAAAAATATGTTACTCAGCAGATGCGTAATCGCGGTTTGAACCAGAGCACGTTTTGGGTCAGTGTTGCTCACAACACTCATGGGAGTTGAACCCATTGGAATTGGAATTGGCGGGTGCTGTAAGCTCTGGTTGCCTCTTAAGCGGCGTTGTAGGTGCCGAGCTAAACTCGAACCCTTTTTTGGGATCATGAATCTTAGCGGTATTTACCATATGGACGTTGAGTGATGCCGCGGTACAGGTTGTTCCTCCCTCTTGGGCTTCTTTTCTTCCACGTTGCTTGATTGTAAAAATTCCTAAATCAGAGCCCAAATTGAAAACTCATTTCAGCAAACATAAAAATAAAATGCAAAAGAGAAATAGATGGTATCTGAAATGGGCTGGGGCCTTTTATGTTGGGGCAAGTGAGCAACCACCATCCATCTATCTCCCATTTATCTCCGTCCACGACTCTCCCAATCCATAACTGAAACCCCCAACGACCGTCACCACTGTGGTGCTTCGTTGATCAACACAAGCACAAAACCCTACAACCGCTTGATACCTACCTGTCCTCAATCTCATCAATAAGCGCATCTGAAACCTTCGCAAGAAGTAAAATCAGATAGCCCAGATGGAGGAGTTGCTTGCCCAAGGCAAGGCTCTTAACAAGGAACAAGAGGAGGTCCTCTGCTCCAAGCCCGCTGTCTCCCTTGCCTATATTTTCTCAATTAATTAACTCGATAAAGTTCGAAGTATTTACAACCACATCGGAAGATAGATGGGAGATAGGTAAGGGTGGTAGTTTTTGACATGACTCGAGACTCACACGAGATTTTTTCGAGTTAACCCACAAGATTAAAATTTCGGGTCATTTTCAGGTCAACTCGTTATGATACGTTTAATAAATGAGTGGGTTTCGGGTCAACTTGTTAACCCGTATAATGACATGTTAACTCATTGAATAAATGAGTAGATTTCGGATTAACCTGTTAACTAGTATATTGACTTGTTAAATAAACGTATCATTAGTAATTCATATATCTATCCATTTACTTACTTAAATACCTATTAAATCTTATAGTTTAAATATATTAAACATGTTAAATAAGTTAAACAGGTCAAACGAGTCATAAGTTAATTGAGTTTCCAGTACGACCTGTTTATTAAATGAGTTATATGGGTTATACAGGTTACACGGGTTACCTGAGGATCATTAACAGATCGGGTTCGGGTTGAACATCCCTGACACGATTATTAAAAGGGTCGGGTTCGAGTTGGACATATTTGGGTAAAACAGAGTTCATGACACGATACGAACCCGACACGAGACGACCCATAGGTAGATGGGTTGCTGGTCTTTTTTTTTTTAGGAAAGAAGAAGGTGAAGTATTTTATTTGTTTTAATTTTTTTAAAGAATTTTAATAGAAAATATAATAAATGAAACAAATATCTTAATTAGTCTAATTTTGTAATATTATTGCCACATCATCAAAATTTACGGCGTTATTAATATTGACTGATGAATGACGAAATGTTTTTTTACGATGTACCTGTTTATAGTGCAAACCGAGGTAAATTACAGTTTTTAGGGCATTTTGAGATTAATTGACGTGTTTTTAGTGGATTTAGCCTAATAAGCTTTTTTTTAATGATAAATTTGTTGTGTGGTGCATTTCATTCATTATTATCAAAGCCCACCGGCTATTTTCTAAGTACCATATTCCTTTCCTTTGCCTTTGTTTGTTTTATTTCTCTTCTATCTGTAATTCCCCTCTGTAGAGGACTTCAGTTTTGGCTTTCGGTAAACTAGATTTCCTAAGCTCTAAATGATGTTTAATGTTCTGAACCAATCAACTAAGCTTTCATCGGGTTTTTTTTTTGCTTCCAAGTTTTCCTGCATAAAAAATTAGAGGATTTGGATTCCGCGTGGGAAAGGCTATGCCTATATTGACCACTTCGTCGTCAAAATGTTTATTGAATCTAGCGATTAAATCCCACTTCTTGACATCAAAACTCGAGAATTATTAGACAATACCTCTTAGATGGTATTGTCGGTGATAAGATTAATCCGTTCTCTTTCTTAAGAGAGTATTTGCAATATCTATACAATTTTGTAGATATATTCCTATTTAAGAGTTTCAATACTAAAATATTCGCCATGTTTCTTTGATTATATTCGTATTTAATGATTTTGATATAAAAATAGGGAGAAAATACAATCTCTTAAAAAGAGGGTATCTACATTTATATTTGAGAGTTTCGATACTAAAATATTTGCCATGTTTCTTTGATTATATTCTTATTTAATGATTTTGATATAAAAATAAGGAGAATATACAATCTCTTAAAAAAAGAGGGATGGATGAAAATCTCTTCTCACAAAGTAAGAAATGAAGTAAAATCCTCCTTCAATTTTTATGTTATAGGTATTAGTTTTATATAAATAGTAGATTTTTCATTGAAGACGCTTCATGAACTTTTTATTGAAAATGCACTATAAATTCGATTTTTGTGTCAAAATGTCTTTTGAATTCTTATTTTCGTTCCAAGTTTTTTTTTTTAATTGGATTAATTTTTTTTTATCAAATTTGGGGATAATATGGTCATTTAGAGCCCAAAATATTTTAAAACTAAATCTTTAAGAAAACTTACCACCACTTAACCCAAGCCTTTCTCAATTTGAACTGACTCCTTGGATATCTTGAAGATGAAACTCGCCGCCTTTTGGGTTAAGATTTGCTGGATTGTACTTGGCCCGACTTTGAATTGACTTTGGGGTTAGGATAATTTGCAACGGTTTTATTTGACCTCGCTGTTATTCTTCTTTTTTCGTCAAGTGATGAAAAGTTCACCACTCAAGTGGTTCCTCTCTTTTTTATTTTCACTTTTTTCCAATTTAATATCTTGAAAAAGTTAAATCATCAAGTATTGAAATCCATAATATTTTTGCAGCCAGTATATCAAATTATCTTGCACAATCATTAGACGAATTCAACCTTTAACACTACAATTAAGTCGAACCACGATTTACTTGTGGAAACGTGTCATCAAACTATAAACCGTTAACAACTAGTGTTTAGAAGGCATAATTAGTTATTTGAGGAGTGGCTCTGAACCGGGTATCAGGTCGTATGATCATCAAGCGTCCGAAAACTAGTGACACGTCCTAGAACCATGTTCTGATACCAAATTGGCACACCCCGATCCAGAAAGTCCATTTGTGGCACACGGGTCGAGGCGTGCTGGCCGACATCTGGATGATGACGTCCAGATGAAGAAGCCATTTAAGCTAAAACGACGCGCTTTGGAGAGTCGGATAAAACCTAACCGGTGAAAACCGATCATATTTCACCCGACTGCGGAAACTTGAGTATGGATGACATTAAGTGATGACCATACACAAGGATTTTACCTACCAATACTCGGTTGTACCGTCAGCTTCACTCTGCGTTCGGGAGTGAGTGTCAGAGCAGCATCCAAACTTCTCGAGGTACGTGCGCGCTACCGAAACTTGAGGGGTTTAAAACACAAAGGTGAGTGGACCTAGTTGTTATTTTAGTGTAAAACCATTTTCAATAGACAACACTCAACCCCTCTTTTTTGTAAAAAACAATTCCAAAATAGTTATAATATACTTACACGTAATACAAGGAATATAATATCAATCAAACAGTAATAATCTAAATAAGATGCACAAATGAACCATGTAGAAATTGTAAGTATGTCACAATGTCAACCCACATCAATTTTCTCTTAAGTCGTATTGAGTCTCATACTCGTAACACAACTGAGTATCTTTCTTGTGTACCCCGACCACATGAAGGACTGGGTGCTATGCACAATCACCTCGTATCCCGTAGAGCTCGGGGACAGGACTGTCGCTTTTTAACTAATATGGCGAGCAGCGCGGGTGAACGATCACGAGGAAGACTGGTGTGCGACCTACAGACGAGTACAGGATACCAGCGACTCCTAAAGGGGTTCTAACACTATCTCAATCTTATCAATGCCCCAGGGACTCATATGCAATGCAAAGTGCGACTCGATACATACAACTAGGCATACTCACCATATCATATTACTGTATATCAACATCACCAGATAAGCATAGTAAACCATTCATCATAATAATATATCACAATTATTACATAGTGAATCATACATGCTCAACAATTATCAAATGTACAAACATCGTAAAACGTGCGAGTAATAAATAATATATAATCAGCTTTAAGGAAGGGGGTCCACTCACAATAGTCAGGGAGTCGGATCACCCGACAAATCCAGCTAACCGCGTGTTTCCAATCGATCCGGATCTACAAGACCATTTACCATGGTCAAAGTCAATGTAATTTTCAATCTATTCGCTTAAACCCCTTAAAGGGGCCCAACATGGCCTATAATTACTTAACTAGGACCTTAATATGTTTAGGGATGTCCTAAACCCCTTAATACAATACCTACACGCTCTCAGAAACGAAAGTACATCGCCTATACGTTGTTAGGAGTCGAAAAACAGCCCCATGTGCTGTTTAGGGGCTGGAAAACCCTTTAAAACGGCACAAAATAGTCCCAAAGTGTGTCACACGTGTTGCCGTGGGCCGAAAAAGGGCCCCACGTGACATGACCCATCCCAATCCCCCCGGGATTACCATGGAATGTGCCCTGCTCCCGTCCAACCAGGGGTGTCAGACAAGGGATGACCAAGAGCCACTGCCCAAACGGGGCATCCAGAGTGCGCAAGGATCGATGGAGGAGGTGTGCAATGTCCCAGTCCCTACTGCAATCGCATCCGTGAGCAACTTGAAGGGCATTAAAACCAAAAGCTGTGAGTGGACAAAAACCAATAAATTTGCCAAATACATTTATAAGACATTTATGCCCTCCAATAAAAACATATGCATGCCACCAAAACCAGTAACCAAAACGTTTGCTCAACCGAGCCCTTAGGGCCTTAACCCAAAAACCGTTAACCAAAAACCAAGTGTGGGAACTCAGCCCAAAACCGTGGAATACCACCACCATACATATTAAAACCATGTGGATCACCACCCACGACCATAAATGAACATAAATTCAAAATCCAAAACCATTTAGGGTCCCCGACCCTACATACCATTTCATAACCAATAATCCATTTTTACCACATAACACATATCCAACCAATAAGCCATTTTATTCATTAATCCATATTTTACCATTACCATCACCAGCATCCCAGATGCTTAGCGTCCCAGACGCTAGACATCCCTGACGTCATATCTCACGGTTTCATAAGCTACGCGTGCTGCCCGGGGTCTCTCCGGGTCCATATATCTGACATCCCTGATGTCTGACGTCCCTGACGTCAATCATAGCAATCCTGCTCCTGAGTCATCATACGGTCCAGCTGCTCCGTATAATGACCCCTCGCAGGCAATGCACCGTGACTTCCCCAGTGTCCCAGACATCTGGAGGAGACCATCATATATCCTTGTGTCCAGATGGTATATGGAAAAACAGTTTTATTAAATCCTTTTATCACATTATTACCATTGGGCCCTGCCCGAAATTTCCATAAAAACACACAGTTCCATTTAGGGTCCCTGACCCAATCACAATTATTAAATATAGGGTCCCTGACCCGAAATCACCATTATAATCCAATTGGGCCTCATGCCCGATTTTATGAACCACTGGGCCCACGGCCCGATTTGTAAACCAACTGGGCCCGCAGCCCGACTTATAAACCAACTGGGCCCACGGCCCGAATTCGTAAATCAACTGGGCCCCTGGCCCGATAACATAACTCAAATGGGTCTCAGCCCGATTTCATACCAACTGGGCCCTTGGCCCGATTTCATTAACCAACTGGGCCCCCGGCCCGATTCTCAAATGGACTCCAAGTCCGAAATTTCCAACATAATTGGGCCTCAAGCCCGAGTTCATATTTCCAATTTCAAAACCATTTTATCATATTATATCCAAGTCATAAATATGGAAAATCCATGTAAAACCGGAAACCTCGATTTACGTGCAAGCACGTAAATCGTCTCGAAATACGTGAAACCGTACAATTTACCAACAACCAAATCAACATCACACAATCACAACCATAATCCATATAAAACATTTAAGCATGCATAGAATTTATAAAACCAAAGTCCACTCACATACCGTTTTAACCGTGTGCCTCGATACGCGTGCCACCGGCCCTCCCGGGCCACACCACTATCACCGGGACTCCCAATCCTGTCCAAATCACATTAGAGGGTCACTAACCTCATTATTAACATCCTATCAAAGTCCCGTAATTTTCCCGAATTTTTACTTATTTTTAAACTTAATTTAAAACCTTCGGACATCCCGAACACTATCGAGACGGTGTCCGATCGACACGAAACCAATTCCAAAATGTCCGTTACATCGAATGGATTAAAAGTCATGTTGACCTCACCTCGAGATTCGTGCCCACGCGCCGCCACGCGCCGCCGTGAGTGGCTACGCGTGAAACTCACGCGCCGTGAACAGTGTCACCGTTCTGACCCGGTTGTCTGATAAACGGGTCACCGTGACCCGCGGCCCAACCCGACTGGTTCTCAGCCATTACTCGATCATTTTCAATTCCGTTTGTTCCTACAAGATCGTCTCATCAATTCCAGTTGATCCATGCTTTAAAAACTGAGAAACTAATACGTTTGACTACCTGTTCGTGGAGGTGTGCAGACCGGCCACCTGCAACCGTCGTGCCTGCACGATCCCGGCCACCATTCCTTTCGAAAACGATCCCCAGAAGCTCGTCTCACCTTCTAGATCATCATCCTAATCACCAGATCGATCGAAACACGTTAAAACCCATCCTACCATTTTTGTACCCGAAAACAAACTCACGGGTTCGAGGCTTACCTCGCCGCCGTGGCTACCAGCATGCCTAGCTCGACTCCAGGAACATCATACATCCCTCTAAAGCGATCAAAAGCCAATCCATAACGATCTTCCAATTTCTGCATTTTTGCTCCTCTGTTTTTGTTTTGCCGCCGTCGTCTCCGCCGTCTCCGTCGTCCCCCCGCCGTCTCTCAAGCCTCACCGTGCAGCTCATCTCACTCACACACCAACACAGAAGAGATTGGTGAGGTGGTTCATGTAGGTTGTGTGCGTATGTGTTTCGGGTGGGAGAAAGAACAGAGTGAGAGGGATGAGTGTGATCAGTAGATGAAGGGAAGAAAGAGATGAGATCAAGGGCCCAGATTTAATCTGAGGTTTGAATGGATGGTGAGGATTTAAGGGGAGAAAATGGATTAAATAATCCAATGGCCAACAAGGATCCAGATTTTAGGGATTGAAGGGGATGATGACACGTGGCCTACATCCAAGGGTCCAGATTCGTCAATTACTGTTCACCTATTTTAAATATTATTATTTTATTCCGAGTCTCGGTTAATCGCGATTACGTCCGTGACCATAACTTCGTCGTCGTAACTCCGATTTCGGCATGCCGCCTGTCGTTGGATTCGTATCGACGATACCTACGTAACGGTCCTTGGCCCTCGCCCATCGGACCTCCCGGTCAGAAAGTCAACATTTGGCCCCTAATAAGCCAAATTACCAAAATACCCCTCAACTTCCGAACACCATAACTTTCTCTACGAATGTCGGAATCGAACGTGCCACCTGTCTATGAACTCGTGACGTCCCGAACTACGTCACGGTCATCGGTCAAAGTCCGTTTGACCGCCCGATCAAAAAGTCAACATTTTGCCCACGACCAGGGGCAAAACGGTCATTTTGCACATTTTGTCCGATTCCGCCCTACTAACCACCGTTCAAACTCACTAATCAAGATTAGTGACTAATCTAATCCCGGAATTCGGGACGGGTCGTTACACCACGTGCCGGTAGGAGGCCAAAAATATGGCTCACGTGTCCCTACGTGCCAGCTAGGGGCCTAACGAGCCCCCATGCACGCGTCTCTGACCATCCGCGTGTGTGCTACAGTGCCACACGTGTAGCACAGTACAACACGTGTGGCATGTGAGGTATATTATAGGGATATTCCCTTTTTAGCACCATTATAACACCATTAGAGGTTAACAGAATATGCTAATGTTGTTAGCATATTCCATCAACTTATGATGGTTGCCATTATTTTTTAACGTTCGGTCCCGTCACCGGAGTCCGACCAGGGACGATGACCGGATTGTATTTCATGGTGGCCTTTTTTTGAAAATTTCATCACTTTTCAATCGCACTTAGACCAATCGATTCGCAAACACAACATGATACCAGAAATCTATATTTTAGGTTGAGAAACTACTTATACTACCTCGAAAATGGGTTGAACTCCTCGTGGTTTTCCAGGGTCATCAAAGCTCCTATCTGAGGTTAAATGCGCTCAAACATCACATGCAATTTGTGGGCTAGTGTCAGGACCCGACCCTCCTCTGTCAAGTCCCAACTCATCTAGCACGATATTGTCCGCTTTGGGCCTCCTTATCCTTGCCCTCACGGTTTTGTTATCGGGAACTCACGGTGCAACTTCCCAGGAGGTCACCCATCATGGAATTGCACCAGCCTCAACTAGTTTAACTTTGGAGTTCCAACCGAACCCAAAGCCAATGAGCTCCCAAAAGGCCTCATGCTAGATAGGTGTAGTTCGATCGTCCCATTGGAAGATACCTTCAAGGATAGCTAAAAACCGTCATGTCGGTTCACGAAATAAGAATATTGTGCCGGTACTCAGGATTGAAAGGAGGTATGAGTATGTCACTGTAATCTATTTGACTTGAAGTGTACGAAAGTGGATAGAATTTTGGAGTAAGCCAACTTGGTTGAACGTGTTCAATACGATCCTCAATAAGCGACTGAAAGCAAAGCACCAGTCCCTACAAGTAAGAATTTTAAATCACAAGAAAGGAGTAGGGAGAAAGGTCCAATCGTCCACATAGCCACAGTTTCTCAACGAATCCCATTCTTATCGTCAAGTGTTCCGAGACGCCCCGATGGTAGGTCCAGACATTAGCGTAACGAACTCATCGATGGAGTAACGTGTATACTACTCAGAAGTGACCCAAGGTCTAAGGACGGAAAGTTAAACAAGGAAAGACGAACTGCGGTGATCCAGTCTAGTTAGGGATTGCCTCAATTCCGAACTCGAGATACACGATCCAAAATGCCTAAACGAAAAACAAATTCTAATGATTATAAAGAGAGAAGGCTAGTATCTAAAAGGTGAGGCATTTATCAAAATCTCGGTAGTCATCAAGAGACGTGGGTAACTAACCCCATGACTTCCCATCACCCAAACCGAAGCAAAGAGTGACGAGGAGTGAATGGTTTTGAATAAGACCATAGAGTCTAATGCCCACAAATGCAGCAACCATATCTGACATCATCCTTGTTAGATTCTCATTGAATTGATATTTCATTCCAAATATCTCCTAAACCATCATCTGAATCAATGATCACAACAGGCGGCAACACTTTCGGAGTACTTCTTTCACCACACTCACCCTCCAACTCAAGGACGTTATTTTGGGCCAATGGCCTAACTTAAGGGTATATATGGTACCTTGATATCCAATAAATGCAAGGTGAGGTCTGTAAAACAGGGCATCCAAAATTGGGATTAGACAATCCATAACCGAAGCACCCAACTACAGAAACTTTCCCGAAGTCAAGTTGCCCCAAACAAGAAAGATCGCTTTCGAGAACGGAAATTTAAAATTCAAGGATCCCAAGAATTCATTTCCTCGAAAACTTTCATTTTTTTAAAAAGAGGGTGTAAATGAAACTCAAATTTTGTCTAAATAAAAAAATCGAGCATGTGCGACGCAGCTCAAACGCCAAAACACACACACTTAGGCTAAAAAACTTAAAAGTGTTTACTAAACCCGTTGGAGAATAAAATTCATCAAAACCAAACCGTCATCAAAAGGCAAAAGTGGTTACCGAAAGTAACTCAAAAATTGTGGTTTAAAACAACTTTACATAAAGACAACAAATAGGGGAACGTGATCCTCAGTTGTAAAAATATGTGGTTTAGTAAGATGAAATTTCAAGTCGTAAAAGAAACTTAGCAACAAGTCTGGTGAATCCATCTGGCATCAAGATGTATCACATCACAATATGTGGCACAATCTCGATACCAGGATTTCGTTGGATAACTCCAATTATTTGAAAGCAAAATGTCACAACAAAAACTTTCCACGAAAAAGAAAATGTCTCTAGCAATCCAGGGTAAGAACAAAGCAAAGTGAAGCTTTTTTTTTCTTTTTTTTAGAAGAAGAACCGAAAACCTCATTTTAAAACGTCTAAGGGAACAATGACTCGATTTGTGACGACCCGTCCCAAATTAGTGGGATTAATTAAGAATTAATGGCGGATTAGCGAGGCTAATCGGGATTAAATGAGGATTAGTGGACGTTCGGGCGAAATGACGATTTTGCCCTTGGAATGGGCGAATCATTGACTTTTCATTCAGGCTGTCAAATGGACTTTGACCGATGACTGTGACATAGTTCGTGATGTCACGAGTTCATCGACAGGTGGCACGCTCGATTCCGACGTCCGAGGAAAAAGTTATGACGTTCGGAAGTTCAAGGGCATTTCAGTAATTTGGGCCAAAAGTTCACTTTTGACCCGGGAGGTCCGATGGAAGAGGGCCGAAGACTGTTACATAGATCGGGACGATACGAATCCGTAGATAGGCGGCATGTCAAATTCGGACGTTCGACGACGAAGTTACGGTTCACGGAAATTCCGGGGAACTATTTACGGCGACACGTTTTACGAGACAAAAAGTGAAGTTTTGTCTTTTTTGGGCCTAGTTACTTTTCAGTGGACCAATGGATGAGTGACAAGTGTCACCCATCCACTGGCCAACCTAATTCATTCATGCATCTTCCACCTTCATTGATCATTCATTTTCTTTCCACCCAAACAACCAAAACCGATCCATTCTCCCTCCCCAAATCCAAACCTGAACCCTACTTGATCATCCTGGTGAGGCCCAGAGGCTGATAGGAAAAAGGGTGGATGGTGGTGGCCGGCTGGAAGCCACGCCGCCTTAGACGGCGGCCTTGAACCCGAGAACATACCCGGTTAGACCCAAAACCCATTTATTTTCGATTTTATCATTATGGGCTGTATTGGATGATTAGAAAATGGTTATTAGGTTTCTAGGAGGTTTCTAAGAAGGTTTGGGAAGTTTTGGACGGCTGGGAAGCCATGGGGGAATTTTGGAAAAACTGAACCGTTTGGTTCAAAATCAAACCATGGATTTTAATGGTTTTAACTTAGGTTTGTGGATTGGAATGGATAGGAAACTTGAAAATAGGAATTTTAGGATTGAATTGGATTGAAAACGGACCAAAATGAGGGGTTTAGAGGGCCGGACCAATCATGCCGGTCCAACTAGACCGACTGTACAGAGTGAACCAGCCGGACCGGTTCGACTGCTTGGAGAAGATGAACAATGTCCTGGTGCGTGAGGCCCACGCGCATGACGTTCTTGGGGCATGTGAGGATGCGTGCTCCCTCTTTTGGGGAAGTGTCCAACATGTCAAATCATCTATTCGATGTAACGAACATTTTGGGACTGGTTTTGTGTCAATCGGACATCGTTTCGATATAGTTCGGGACGTCCGAAGGTTTAGGTTCACGTTTAAAAATAGTTAGAAATTCTGGAAAATTACGGGACTTTAGTGAGGGATTATATAAGTAGTTAGTAACCCTCTAAATAAATTTGGACAGGTTCGGGAATCCCGGAGGCGACGATTAACGCGGGAGATGATTATAGCACGCGTATCGAGGCGCGGCTTCAGACGGTCTATGAGTGGACCTTTCTTTCGAACTTGACGCATGCATAAATGTTTTATAAGTGTTTTAATATATGTTTTGTTATGCTATGAGTGCATTTGTTTGTGGTAGCTTAGGATCGACATAATTGCACGTATTTCGAGGTTTTCGGCTTTATGTCGTACCTTTACGTACCATGTTTTCAACGAGGGTTCAATAAATGAATTTTGGATTTAGAAATATGAAATCGGGCACGAGACCCATTTGATTTACAAGTCTCGGACTTGGAGTCCATTTGAATTGACGAGAAATCGGACCTAGGGTCCATTTGAGCCATACGATCGGACCGAGGGTCCAGTTGGTTTACGATTCGCGTTTGAGGCCCAGTTAGTTGTACTATCGCGCTTGATGCCCCGTTGATTTATGATATCGGGCCTGAGACCCATTTATTTGAAATATCGGGCTTAAGGCCCCGTTAATCGTGAAATCGGACTTGAGGTCCTGTTGCTTTATGGTTCCGGGCTTAGGGCCCAACTGGTTGTGACATCGGGCTTGAGTCCTAGTTCAGTTTATGAAATGAGAATTCGGGCATGAGACCCTGTTGAACTGAGGATTTAGGCCGAGGCCTGTGAAAGTGATTTGAATCGGATTCAAGGAATCCTGTTGAGATGAATCGGGTATGAGACCCAGTTGAAAAGTTATTTGAGAAAGAAAGAAAGCATTTTAAATGAATGAACCCTTCATATGATTATATGATCTCCTCCAGACGTCGACCTGGAGGGTCACGATCCACAAACCAGAGTGGGTATCACCATATGGATCCCGTTCCAGGAGTGGTGGTTACTTATTATGTTGTGGTTCCGCACCAAATTCTGGAGAGATATGTGGACTAGATCCAGAGAGAGAGCTCGGACTAGATCCAGAGATTGAGCCTCCCAGATGGAGATTCCTGGGAGAAGACTCGGAGTGAGACCCCGAGTAGTGTGTACACTAGTATAGATTCGATATCGTGACTATATCGGGGATGTGTTCCCTAGGGGTTGTGTGCTCCGAGTTGGCATCTTGTAGGAAGTGCCGCGGATGGGCTATACGTATGTTGATACGCATGAGGTTTTATGGAAAAATGATTTGAGGGCGGAGACCCTGTGTTTTATGATTTAAAAAGTGATTTGGGGTGGAGGCCCCGTATTTGATATTTTGGGAAATGGTTTTGGACTGAGACCCACGTGACATGATTTGGGGCTGAGCTCCCATGTTTTGATTTATGGTTTGTAAGTGTGATTTCGGGTCGGGGACCCAAATGGATTTACGGGTCATGACGGTTTATGGGGCCGGGCATGATCCCTTGAAAAGTTTTGTAAATGTTTGACAAAGGTTTTTATGAACGTTTGATAAATGATTTTGAATGCATGCGTATGTATTTATGAAGGGCATAAATTTCTTTATGTGAAAATATTTTTATTAAATTATTATTTTTTTCCACTCATGATCTTTGATGTTTTAATGCCCTTCAGGTTGATCGCGGATGCGGGCTGTAGCAGAGACGAGACATCACTCCCATCCTCCTACGATCCTGACGCACTCTGATAGCCCCGACGAGGGCTAGAGATGGAATTTTCCCTGGTCTGACACTTTGTGTCAGACGGGATCAGGCGGGTCCCACGTTAATCCCGGGGGATTTGGGACCGGTCCTGACACGATTTACAAGGACGTTTCTCAAGGAAAGGCGTAATACATAAGGAACTTTTGGAACCATGAAGTCAAAATTTTCTAGGGTTCGTACTACTATATTTTGGGTCCCGCAACTACAAAATAGTGATAGGATTCCCAAACTACCAGAAGATTTATCAATAGGTAACTCATGATGGGTTACATGCTCATGATCTGAGATAAAAGTCTCTCAAACATGATAATCGAGAAATATTTCATTTCGTCGCCCTTAAGGCATCACAAATTCCTAAAGAATATAACATGCAAAAACCCTCATGGGAATTCCTAGATGTGGTTCCACGTCCTGAAAGGACAACCTCATTAGTCGGTCATAACACCGCAGGTCTCGAAAGCTTGGTCAACAGAGTCAACTTAAGCACGTAAAAAGATGCAAGAGGTTTTGCTACCTGGCAAACCATTACATGAATTCAACCTTTAAATGCGAATTCAACACAATCAACGTCGAATAACTCGTTAACACCACCCATCACAAGCTTGGCTCGTAAGCACCACCCGAACGAGAAATTTGACGAAAAACATTCTCACTAATCGTGCAACTATATGCGAAAACAATTAAGTTGAATACCGATTTACTTGTGGAAACGTGTCATCCAACCATAAACTGTTAACAACTAGTGTTTAGAAGGCATAATTAGTTATTCGAGGAGTGGCTCTAAAATCGGGTATCAGGTCGTATGATCATCAAGCGTCTGAAAACTAGTGACGCATCCTAGAACCATGCTCTGATACCAAACTGGCACACCTCGATACGGAAATTCCATTTGTGGCACGCAGGTCGAGGTGTTCTGGCAGACATCTAGACGATGACATCCAGATGATAAAGCCATTTAAGCTAAAACAACGCGCTTTGGAGAGTCAGATGAAACCTAATCGGCGAAAACCGATCTCATTTAACCTGATAGCGAAAACTTAGAGCATGGACGACATTAAGTGATGATCATACACAAAGAATTTACCCGCCAATACCTGGTTGTACTGTCAGCTTCACTCCGCGTCCGAGAGTGAGTGTTAGAGTATCATCCAAACTCTTCGAGGTACGTGTGCGCCACCGAAACTTGAGGGGTTTAAAACACAAAGGTGAATGTACCTAGTTGTTATTTCAGTGTAAAACCATTTTCAATAGACAACACTCAACCCCCCATTTTAGTAAAAAGATACCTAAACAGTTATAATATACTTGCACATAATATGAGGAATATAATATCAATCAAACAGTATTAATCTAAATAAGATGCACAAATGAGCCATGTAGAAACCTTAAGTATGTCATAATGTCAGCCTACATCAATTTTCTCTTGAGTCACATTGAGTCTCATACACGTAATACAACTGAGTATCTTGCTCGCGTACCTCGACCATGTGAAGGACTGGGTGCTATGCACCATTACCTCGAGTCCCCTAGAGCTCGCAGACAGGACTGGCACTTTTTAACTAGTATAACGAGCAGCGCGGGTGAACGATTACGTGGAGGACTGGTCTACGGCCTACAGATTGGTCTGCAACCTCATTATAATAATATATCACAATTATCACATAGTAAATCATGCATGCTCAACAATTATCAAACGTACAAACATTGTAAAACGTGCGAGTAATAAATAATATAAAATCATTTTTAGGGAAGGGGGTCCACTCACACTAGTTAGTGAGTCGGATCACCCAAAAAATCTAGCTAACCGTGTGTTCCCAACCAGTCCGGCCTTACAAGACCATTTACCAAGGTCAAAATCAACTTACTTTTCAATCTATTCGCTTAAGCCCCTTAAGGGTTGCCCAAATTGGTAAAAAATTACTTAACTAGGACCCTAACATGTTTAAGGATGTCCTAAACCCCTTAAAATAGTACCTATACGCTCCCAAAAATGGAAGTATAGTGCCTATACGCTATCAGGAGTCTAAAAACTGCCCACGGGCCGTTTAGGGGTTGAAAAACCTTTTAAAACTACACAAAAAAGTCCCAAAGTGTGCCCACGTGCCGTCGTGGGCCAGAAAAGAGTCCCACGCGCCGGTGCGAGCTGGAAATGTGGTTCACGCGCCCCTATGCGTTGGTTGGGGAACCCACGCGTGGCCACACGCCCCCATGCACGCGTCTTTGGTCATCTATGCGTGTGCTACAGTGCCACATGTGTGGGACGTGAGGTATATTATGGGAATATTCCCTTTTTAGCACCGTTATAAACTCCATTAGAGATTAACGGAATTTACTAATGCTGTTAGCATATTCCATCAACTTTTGACGATTGCCATTATTTTTTAACAGTTGGTCCAGTCACCGGAGACCGATTGGGGACGATGTTCGAACCGCCGTTCACGGTGGCCGTTTTCTACATATTTCATCGGTTTTCAATCACATATAGACCAATCGATTCGAAAACACAACAGGATACTAGAAATCTATATTTTAGGTCGAGAACCTAAACTACCTAGAAAATGGGTCGAACTCCTCGCAGTTTTCCAGGGCCGTCGAAGCTCCGATCTGGGGTTAAATGGGCTTAAACATCACATGAAAGTTGAGGCCCAGTATCGTAGTAAAAAGGGGATTTCAAATAGCATAAAATGGTCAAGAGATTACCTACTTTCTCCAGATCCCAGCGACCTCGGCGTTTTTTGGATACCGTCTCCGCCTTAGTGTGACAGGACCCATCCCAATCCCCCCGGGATTAGTGCGGGATGACCCTGCTCCCGTCTGACACGAAGTGTCAGACAAGGGATATTTTCGTCCTTTGCCCTCCCGGGCTATCAGAGTACGCCAGGATCCGGAGGAGGCATGTGATATCTCGATCTCTGCTACAGTCCACATCCGATGTCAACCTGAAGGGCAGTCAAAACATTAAAAACTGTGAGTGGACAAAACAAAGAGTTTATAAAATCATTTAATAAGGAAGACATTTGTACCCTCCACTAAAAAGCATGCATGCATTCGAAAACCATTTATCCAAGACAAACCATATGTGGGACTAAGCCCAAAGCAGATATAAACTAAGGTCGAAAGGACCACCATAAAAACGACCATACGGGCCACTGCCCAAATCCTGTGCACACCTGTACACACCACATATCATATATCATATATCCATCACATACATATATATAAGTCACACAACCAATCCCGTCACGGTATCCAAAGCCACGCGCGCGCTACCCGGGTCTCAATCCGAGTCATCTCAAAGTCAAGGTCAATGTCCGTAGACCACTGACCCTACCCGAGGTAATAGTAACCATAGCCTTCCTGAGAGTAAGGAACCCAACTGGGGGTGACTCCACTCAGTCGGTGCTCCGTGACTACTCCGGGGTCCACCCAGGCCAACGACCCTCCCCGGAGGAGATAGTAGAACATGTAAAGGAAGGTAGACGAACATATATATACATAACATAAACATTCATGACCGGTTCCCCTGAACCGTCATGAATCCATAATACCCATAATCAGGTAACATGCCGGTTCCCATAAACCGTCATGTACCGTAATAACCAACAAGGGTTCATGCCGGTTCCCATAAACCGTCATGAACCATAATACCATAACAAGGGTTCATGCCGGTTCCCATAAACCGTCATGAACCTGGGAATCCATTTAAGGTTCCCTGACCTGAAATCAAAACCGTAAAGTGACTGGGTCTCGTACCCGAACATAAGACATCAGTTGGGCACCGTGCCCGATATCTGAGGTCATATGCCCGAGACAAAACCAAATGGGTCTCATACCCGAGTTTATCATTTTGAAATCCAAATCCAGTTCATTAAGTCAATACAGAAATACAGACCCGTATAAGCACCGTATAAGGCCGAAACCTCGAAATACGTGCTTATACGTAACCACATAGAATTGCACCCATGGAATCATCAAACAAGTAATAAAACATATAATAAACATTTATGCATGCACCAATTTAGAAAACAAAGTCCACTCACAGACCGTCCGAGCTGCCGCCTCGATTTGCGTGCCATACGGCTCCCCGAGCCGATCACCATTACCGGGACTCCCAAACCTGTCCAAATTTTAATAGAAGGTTAATAACTACTTAATTAACCTCCCATCAAAGCCCCGTAATTTTCCCGTATTTTTAACTATTTTTAATCCCGAACCTAAACCTTCCGATGCCCCGAAACATATCGAGACGGTGTCCGATCGACACGAAACCAGTCCCAAAATGTTCGTTACATCGAATAGATGATTTCACCTGTTGAACACATCCCCAAAAACCCTAGCACGCGCCCACACGCGCCGCCTGAAGTGGCTGTGCGTGGGAGCCACGCGCCGCTACAGTGCCGTCGTCCTCCCTCGATCGAACCGGTTCGACCGGCCCGGCCCGGTCCAACCTCTGCAACTGGACCGGCGTAACCGGTCCAGGCCTTCTTCTCCCTCATTTTTGGTCCGATTTCCTCCATTCCAATTCCTAAATTCCTATTTTAATGTTTTCTACCAATCCCAATTAACAAAACTATCAAAAACCCACCGAAACCCATGGTTCCAAAATGAACCTCACGGTTCTGTTTTTCCATTTTCCCTTCCATGGCTTCCCAGCCGTCCTACACCATACAAACCCTCTTAAAACGCCCTAAGCAACCTATTTAAATCAACCAAACCATCCAAATCGTTCCATAATCATTAAATCGAATTTAAATGGGTTTTGGGCCTAACCGGGTAATCTTCTCGGGTTCAAGGCCGCCGTCCACGGCGGCGTGGCTTCCAGCCGGCCACCATCGTCCAGTCTTCATCCTCTGCTCGCTCCTGACCTCTCAGTCATGATCAGTGGGGTTCAGTTTTGGATTGGGGAGGGAGAATGGATCGGTTTGGTGTTTGGGTGGAAGGAAGATAAATGATCGATGAAGGGATGGTATGCATGTATGGGTGAGATTGGCCAGTGGATGGGTGACAAGTGTCACTCATCCATTGGTTGCTGAAAAGTAACTGGACCCACTAAAGACAAACTGCACTTTTTGTCTCGTAAAACGTGCCATCGTGAATAGTAACTGGGAACTTCCGTGAATCGTAACTTCGCCGTCGAACGTCCGAATTCGACGTGCCGCCTGTCTATGGATTCGTATCGTCCTTATCTACGTAACGGTATTCGGCCCTCGGCCATCGGACCTCCTGGTCAAAAAGTCAACTTTTGACCCCATTTAACCTAAGTTACCAAAATGCCCCTAAACTTCCGAACGTCATAACTTCTTCCTCGAACGTCGGAATTGAACGTGCCACCTGTCTATGAACTCGTGACGTCACGAACTACGTCACGGTCATCGGTCAAAGTCCCTTTGACCGCCCGATCGAAAGGTCAACATTTTGCCACCACTAGGGGCAAAACGGTCACTTCGCATCGTTCGTCCGATTTCGCTCTACTAATCACGGATTAGTCTCACTAATCGTGATTAGTCACTAATCTAATCATGAAATTTGGGACGGGTCGTTACATAGTGTCCATATGCAATCAGCGCATTAGAATGCTCTTAAGTTGGGTATTACCATGGAGTAGGTTCTAGGGGTTGAGGTTACCTGGAGAGGCTTCAGATTCGATCGGGTTGAAATTGGGTCTGAGTCGGGTCATCGTCAATGCTGTCGATTATCGCCTCGGAAATTACATGCAATTAGTTAGTGGTGGTCGACCAAGCCAAAGGACTTCACTAATTTGATTATGGCTCAAGATTTTACCTTGTTTGAATTCGAGACACACGGGTCCTATTCAGGTAAATTTCCTCTGTCGATGCCACGACAGTTCAAGGGTCTATGAAGCACGACTGATGGTCATTCGAGCTCAGTCGTGTTTCAGGCGAGCATGTCAAAGCTATTGGGGTCCTCGTTAGAGTCTCCCAAGACGATAGCCACTGGTTTCAAATTTGTTTGGATGTGGTGTGCTCTGTGGTTCGAACTGGGTTTGAGAGGGAAGATCGCAGCTAGGAGGGGAAAGAAGCTAGGCCAACAGTTCACCATGCATTTCAGATTCTACCAGGTTTTAGTGTTTGAGAGCTAAGGAGAGTTTGAAGAATCTAGGAAGTGGTTCACAGTTGTAACAGGGACGATAGTGCTCGCGAGGTCGAAAGACTCGATTAAACACGATTTTTGGTTTTACTACAGTGGGGAAGTGTTGGTTTGCTATATTGAGGAAGTGCAGTTGGGCCCCTACATTGAACTTGGTTTACCAATTTAGTTTTCAAGGCCTGAAATAACAAAGGGTTTTGGGCTAGGGATTTTCTTTAAAGTATGGGCCTCCAACTCATGGGCACAACCAAAATAACCATATTCACAAGGTTTTAACTTAAAATGGGTAGTCCAACATGAAATCATTTGAATTTCAGGTTAAGCTTAAGGGGTAAATGGCAATTTTTGCATTTTAAATTTCTGAAATTTTGATACGGGTTGTATCACATTGGGTTATGATATTTGGATTTTTGGACTAGAAAAGAATGTAGGAATGGTTTCAGGATTTTAGGATGCGATCTAGGTTTAGTTTCACAAATAACATGAAATATGAATTGTTGGGGCCGTTGGTTTAGCATATATGTTGAAAGAGGATAGGCTATTTCATGTATATGCACCATGTACTCACACTTTTGGTTACACACCCTGTACTTGAACTTTTGGTTACACTTTGAGGTACTTGATATTTTGTTACACTTTGCATCCTTAACTCACTACTCAGTTATATTGTGTGCTTAGTTGATTAGTTCTTTAGTTGCTATTTGGTATATGGATGCATATGACAAAGACATATTTAGTAGGAAGGTTCACTATGGAGGTGAACTGATTGAAGGTGAGTCACGTTGGAATTATGAAGGGGGACAAGTGTTGTTCTATGGTTATATTTCGATTGATTAGATTTCGTTATGGGAATTGAAATACATAGGAAAAAATCTAGGTTATTTACCTTATTCTCTATCTAGGTTTGGTGTATATTTATTAGGAATATACAATTTGGTGTATGCTGGTTTTGAGTTTATATACATCCCGTACTTGCACTGTTATCACATATTGTACCATGTACAAGCACTTTTGAGTTTAAATGCACCCTATAACAGACTAATTGGCCCACATATGCAAGGTAAATAATGCAATTGGATATAATCTTCTTCAATAATTGTTCTTGTGTAATGAATTATGCTTTTGATTTAAAGTTCTTCTCTTCTATTCCTTACATATTTTTGGATTAGCTCATTGCATATAACAAGCCTATAACACACACCATGTACTTGCACTGTTGTCTCACTTTACACCTTATACTAGCATATTCAAGTTTAAATGCAATTAGTAAACTTTTAGTTTCAATGCACCCTGTAACAGAATAATTGGCCCAATTTTGACACATATATCACTGCATCCTTAAGAAATAACCATCTTACATTACATTGCCAAAACAATCCATAGATTACATGCTAAATTATATTGCCATTACAACATAAATGTTAGCATGTATTACAAAATTGGATTGTTAGGCAGTCTCAAATTACTTCAAACTTCAAGCTTCATCACGATCACCACAAGCTAGGTTACTTTTAGAGCAATCCATAACTTCTTGGGCCAAACTCTGCTCTTCTTCAATTCCTCTTCCATTTTCCCATTTTTCTTCAACAACCCAGGTATAATTGCTTTGCATCGATGACACATTTCAGGATCGAACCATTTCCAAAACTCATAATTGATACCCTACATTTAAACACACATGATAATCAGAAATTTATCCAATATTAGTACATCAATGTTAGTAGTCCCAATAATTGATTGAAAATTGAACATAATAAATTGAAGCCATAAACCTAAATAAGGTTGCACGCCTTCCATATGAAGAATTTGAAGTCAAATTAATTTCCTAACCCCTAAAATCTAGCATCCACAGTCAATTCAACAATCAATACCAATTTATGAATTTTTATTATCTAAGAGCATGGGCACACTTGAAATCTCCTGATAAGGTGTCTATCAGCCCACGATGTCTTGATTTTGCATATCTTCCCGCGTAGCAACTTTTCGCTTCAAGGATATTTATCTATTCTTCTTCTTCTTCTTCGACGAGGGATGAGAAGAACCTAGGTCGCGTCGACGAGGGTAGGGGAGAACCTAGGTTGCGGCGGTCTAAGGATTAGGATTTTCGAATTCGTTTTGGGAATGAAGGGTCTCAACTATGAAGTTCCACAATTGCCTTTTGCAAATTCAATGCATTTTAATCCACGTAGGTGCCACATAGTCACTTTGCCGCCAAATGGAACATCTATAACAGAAAAATAGCTGAGTAGCTCAACTCGACTATTACAGGGTGCTAAGTGAATGAATAATCAGCATATGATGCAAAATGTAACTTTCGTGTGAGTTCAGGATTCACTTAAAGTAAAATGTTTTTTTTTTATTGAGTGTGAACGATATCTATCAAAAATGATATTTTTCTAAATTTAATTATTGATATTTTCATGAAAAACTATATTTTCATTTTTAGGTGTACGGTGTGTGAATTCTATGTTATCATTTTTATTATCTATTTTGAAAAAAAATGCGAAAAAAAATCAAACATGAAAAGTTAAACATAAAAATAAATAAGATAAAAAAGATATTTGTCGATAGTTTCTTAATTTTGTCATAAATTCTAAGATTTTCATTTGCATTAAATTGCATCCTTTCCATAAAAAAATAAAATTAGAAACTCTAAAATTTTAACTATTCCTTTTTCTGTTTATTGGTGGATTTTATGGATATAAAAAAATAATCCTTTTTGAGTTCATTGGACAGAGAATATTTTGGGAATGTTTTAGTGGTGTTGACTATAGCTTTCAATTTTCAAAGGAGAAGAAAAATGGTTGACCTCATAGGGTTATGTTTTTGAAGTAGGAGATGATTTGATGGAGAATGAAATTCATAAAATTTATTGTGGAATGAAATTCTTAGGATTTATGAAATAATAAGTAAATATTTGTTTTGTTTGATTTATTTTCTATTTTCGATTATTATTATTTTTTCTTTTATGTTGAGATAAGTAATTTAAAGGGTTGAAATGACATTTTCAAGTCATGTGCCATGATATACAAAAAGTGATATTGTGGGTGGTATTGTAATATTATTCATTTGAACATTAAGGGTATGTTTACAGCCCCACATTTTGTATGCCATCTATGTGGCGCATAATGTGGCAATTTATGTCAATTTTTTAAATTATCTATTTAAAAATTGAATTAAAAAATTAAATAAAATAGAGAAAAGATTTATCAGATCTTTCTAGAAAAGCGTAAAACATAAGAACGTAGCGGTTCTTTTTTAAAACCTAAGAATTTAATGGTTTCTTCTTTCCTTTAAAACTTACCATTGTAATATTTTTGACATACACCCAACAATAAGGGTGATTATTGGATTATTTATCAACTTGAGTTTGGTAGACTCTATAATTTATTTATTTTATTCATTGCAGTTAATCTCATGCAATAAATATGTAAACAACAAACTATACATACATCATAGTTTATAAAATAAATGCCCACTCACAGCCAGTCCAAGCAGCTCAATCCTCTGTTGTACTGTAACAACCCGTCCCGAGAATTGGGATAAGTAGAGTGATTAAGGAGTGATTAGTAAGGTTAATCAAGGGTTAGGTGGTCCCGAGGGGTCCGGGAACTTAGAATGACGATTTTGCCCCTGGGCCGGGCAGAAATGTTGACTTTTATTTCGGGTGGTCAAATGGGAGTTGACCAGTGACCAGGACGTAGTTGAGGACGTTACGAATCCATAGGCAGGTGGCACGCCTGATTCCGACATCCGAGGAGGAAGTTGTGATGTTCGGAAGATTGAGGGCATAATCGTAATTAGGGGGAAAAGTTGACTTTTTTGAATAATTGAGGTTTGGTAGGTTGACCTAGGAGGGTTAGATAGTTCTTGTCGTCCTGAGTTCGATGACAGGCGGCACGTATTCATCGGACTTACGAGGCGAGAGTTACGGGTCTAGGAAGTTTCGGTAAAACCGTAAAAATGTGTTAAAAAGAAGGGTATTTTGGTCATTGGGGCACATTGGGAATTGTGCACAGAAGAAGGAATGGACGGCTGGGATTAGGCCATGTGGGAGTGTGTGGAGTGGATGGTGACACATGGCATGTGTGTAGAGGATTCTGGGAGAATCCTGTGTGGTCTCAGCCCAAATAATTGGGGTGCAATCGTGCAGTCCTTCGACAAACACAGAGAAACAGAGTGAGTTTGTGAGGAGGAATTGAGGACTGATCGTGGCTGGTGACGAGTTTTGGTGAGTGAGGGAGGAACGGGAGATTGAAAGGGAGTTGCTGATCGGGTTTTGGTGGTGTAATTGTGCACGGCGGCACGGCGGAGGTGCGGAGAAGTTTTGACGGAAACAGGGAGGCCGTGAGTTCGAGGTGGTGGCTACGCCGTGAGGTGACTCAAACCAAGGCGGGGGAAGCTGCAGGAGGTTGCAGGGAGACTAACGACCACCGTGGAAGGCGGCAGTGCGCACGGCGGAGCTGCAATCGAAGGTGAGATCTTTTGCTCTGTTTTTCCCGTGCTGCTCAATTTGAAAGTTGTGAGGTTGGGCTTAGAGTCGAGAGGAATGGAGGTCAGGGTGAGGTTCAGGAGGGTCCTAGGCGTCGACTAGGATGGCCGCCGTGACGGGGGTGTACACGGCGGAGGTTAGCACGACGGGGGTACCTGTATGCTCTGTTTTGCCATGATGTTCAAACGGCTAGTCGTGACGATTGGGGTTGAGTCGAAGGTCTAGGCGAGTTGGGTTAGGTTCAGTGAGGTTCAGGGCAGAGTTTAGTGAAGCCACCGTGAAGGGTGGTGAGCTGGGTGGCTGGATCGTGAAACAGGGGTTGTTGGCCGTCTGGTTTCGAGCTTCAGTCGACGGGATTGAGGCGGTGTCGAGGTCTGAGGAGCTGTGGAATGGTTATATTGGAACTGGACGAAGCTTTAGGTGAAGAAAGGGAAGGAAATCGTGCAGGTACGGCGGAGAACCGTTGACGCCGGTTCAGCTGTAGCCTACTGTGTTGAACCGGGTCGACGTGAGGTTGAAGGTGTACTGTAGCTGGCGCGTGGGGCCACGCGCAGCCACTTTGGGCGGCGCGTGGGGGCGCGTACGACGGCGATGGGGAAAACGATCAACAGGGTTTTTGGTCTAGGAGTTGTGGTGAGTCCATTGGAAGTGGTTTCAGGTTAATCGGACGCCGTTTGAGTTGAGTTCCGCGAGGGTGAAAGTTTAGGGTCCCGGGTTCTTATGTTTAGGATTCGGGGAATTTTGAGGGAATTTAGGTGAACCTTCGTAGACGTACTAGTAACGTAATTTGACGGTGTTTGACAGGATCGGGATTTCCCGAGGAAGCCGAGGAACGGGCTGGACGTTCGGGACGCGAGTAGGGCTCAGTACTGTGAGTGGACCCTTTTCCTTAAACTCGATCATGCATAACTGTTTTTATAAATGTATTTTATGGTTTTACTTATGACTAGATGTTTCTTGAATATGTTATGATGATTTTATGTGTTTGCACGTTTTTCGAGAAAAAGACGGTTTTGGCACGTTTTACGATAAAAGGTTGATTTCTGATTATATTGGGATTTCAATTAATAAGTGGTTTGCATTGGTTATAAGGGATTTTGGAACATGCTTTTGAGAATCAAGGTTTTGGTTTTGAAATCGAAATTGACCATTGGACTTTGGTGTAAGTTGGAAGTGGACTCCGGATTTGGGTTCGGAATGACGGTCCTGAACGCTGGAAGGGCATCAGACCAGTGATTTCGGATTCGGGTTTGGATATGGATTGGTAAATGGTTTTCAAATGGTTTTGAGATTGGATTTGCTGGATCTGGTTATTGGGTTTAAAGACCCGGATATATGTGACGGGGGACCGGCCGGATTGGGTTTAAAGACCCGGATTGAGTTTAAAGACTCGGGAGTTTAAAGACTCGGATATATATTGATTTTCCCCCGTAGGCCTTGAGTTTAAAGACTCGGGAGTTTAAATACTCGGATATGATTAAGGCCTGGATTGAGTTTAAAGACTCGGGAGTTTAAAGACTCGGATAGATCCAGCAGGTTTGATCGGGAAAATGATGATTTGGGGATTATGGTTTTGATACGGTTTCTGATACCTATGCTATGGTTTCTTATGGTATTTTATAGTGTTTCTGTTTCTCATGATGTTTAAGAATGATGCTTTTATAATGTGTTATAACTGTTGGTTATGCATGTGGTTTTAAAAACGGAGGGTAAAACTCGGTTTTCTTATAAAATGGTTTTGAACTTTTGTACTTTCTGGTCCACTCACATTTTCTGTTTTAAATTGCCCTCCAGGCTGTGGAGCGAGCGCGGGGTCTTGACGTCGCGGCAGAGTCTGAGGCATAGAAGTGACGTGAGGGTTCCCAGAGTAGAGTAAAGGCTTCTGTGTGCGTGTAGTTATCGGTTTTATTTTTCTTTGTATGCTCTGTAAATGCTACCTTCGGGACTTTGTGTCTAATTACTCCTGCGTTTGACTAGATAGAATGTGAGTGAGTTTTACTTGAGTTTTGCGTCGGGGAGTCAGACGGGAGCGGGATTTACCTCGGGTTTCGGGGTGAAACCGGGGTGGGTCCTGACATGTACGCTCCTTCAAAGTTTGGGGAACAGTTTGGCCTATCAAACATAACAATCAAAGGCTACTAACATTACATATAACCGCGTATTTAAATCCCCTAAACATCGGGATAACACACGGGCCCTGATAGGTTGTTGATGTGGCCTGCCACATTACATATGCACACTGTCACAATCGAGGGTTACAAACGCACACGCACATGCTAACTAGGCACTGATAGGTTGCTGATGTGGCCTGCCACATTAGGACATGTGGCAGGACGCGTGGCTCCACATGGCATGACACATTGCTCCACATCAACATCCACGTCAGCATCGCCGTCAATCTCTCGTCGGGTTAATCCATAGGTGTGCAACAGGGTTTCGACTCGGAATCTTGACTCGATTTTGATTTCGTCGAAATTCAACCTATTTCCCAATTCTAAGTCAACTAATCCAATCCTAATCTACTTATAAACAATTGCCTGAATTCCATTCAAGAAAGCCTCACTTTGAATTCAAAGCCTCGAACTTCAAGTTTCGGTCAAGCTTCTGGACTGTAGTTTGCGTCTAAATCCTCCATATTTGTAGGTGGTTTTGTTCATGAAGATTCCAAGAAGATGAATATGACCTTAATCTAGTGTTTCAAACTAAAAAGACCAAAATGCCAATGCCCTCTAAAATTACTAAAATGCACTTGGATATTTTAGACCCGTTCAGACTCCAATTTTAATGTGCCGATTGTCTATAGATTCAAAATTCCGAGACCTGTGTACAAGTCCTCGAAAACTATACACAAAGTTCTCTGATCAAAAGGTTAACTTTTGACCAAGTACTAACGAAAACAAAACTGTCAATTTACAGTCAAAATTTCCGGAATTTCATTTCTCGAATACCTGTGTCGTTACACAAGTCCTTGTGGGATTCGACCCCCTTTTGCTACAATATCTATACATTTTGTGCATTTGCAAAGCTAAACTAAATAGATTTGGCTTCATATTTATGTTATATATTTTATCTAATGATGACAAAAGCAAAAAGTGAAACGGTACATTTTAAGAAGTCGTGTAAAACAAAGAATTGTGTAAAACTGCGACAACAGAAGTTCAGAGTATACTAATTTGCACTTGATGATGGTTATAAGTGAAACAATTTAAAAAAAAACCCTAAAACAATGGGTATCAGCCGATACGAACAAGGTGGTGTTAGAGCAATCTTCGCAGAATCCTCCTCATAGAATTTTCCGAACTTCCTTAGTCCTGACAAGTTCAAAATAGAAGGATGAGTAGACAAAAAAAAAGGAGTTCAGTACAGAAACATGCTAACCCATAGTTTCCAAAAAAAGTTAAACATACTATAGATACTAGCACACACCAAAAAATCAAAGTAGTAAAATATAATACAATAAGTAAAAAGACCCAACTCATGGTGTCAAGTGTCCTTAAATGTAATTATCCCAAAGATCATATAGATCCACATTAGCACTCAAAAGCAGGTAGAAACAAACTTTGTATCCCATTGGCATATAGCCGTACACTCATACGAGTCATGTGCACATAATTAGTTTGGATATATATATATATATATATATATCAATCACGTTAAAATTGGGCGCTAAGCACCGTCACCCATATATCGGCAAGGAGCTCTGGAGCATGCTAGTACTATATAACAATTATTTGAGTGATGTACAAGGGATGACCAGTCAAGTGGGGGTGGCAATGGGTCGTGTTGTGTCAGGTTCGTGTCGTGTCATGAATTCTGTTTTACCCATTTATACTCAACCAGAATCCAACCCGTTTAATAATCGTGTCAAGAATGTCCAACTCAAACCCGACCTGTTAATGACCCGTGTAACCCGTTTAACCCATTTAATAAACAGGTCATACTCAAAACCCAATTAACCTATGACCCGTTTGACCCGTTTAATCCGTTTAACATGTTTAACCTATTTAAATTATAAGATTTAATAGATATTTAGGTAGGTAAATGAGTAGATATATGAGTTAGTAATGACACGTTTATTAAATGGGTCAATATATAAACCAATATATAGGTTAACCTATTAACCCGAAATCTACACATTTATAAAACGAGTTAATAGGTCATTATACGGGTTAACAGGTTGACCCGAAACCCACCCGTTTAATAAACGGGTCATAATGGGTTGACCCGAAAATGACCCAAAATTTTAATCGTGCGGATTGACCCGGATAAATTTGTGCGGGTTTCGAGTCGTGTTAAAAATTACCACCCTTAGTGGAGGATAGTCTGCACTTGACAGACGAGTACTAAAAATACGGAAAACTTATTGAGTGGGAATACTAGTCAAAAACTAACTATGCGCCGAGGAATCAATCTCAACTGTAAACATCTAAAAGTAATGACATAGAAGTCGTAAGGTTGAAATCATTAAATCAATTAGGAAGCCAAACTCAATTCATCATCAAATCAAGGTAATGAAAACGATAGTGTAGCAAATCTACTCTATTCGTAAGTTAAAGGGTGGTGGTAAATCACAAATTCACAAACATAGCAAAAACAATTGTGCAGACCATAATAGTTTGGAAATCATAAGTTCAAAGAAGAGGCCCACTCATTGAAAGCTCTGTTCTGCTGATTCCCAAAACAAAAGGAAGTGTAAGGCCCAAAAGTAGCTAATAAGTCCTTAAACTAGAGTTTCCCTTATTTATTTATTTTGCTCGTAAACGGGGTTAAAACTTATTTAGATGTGAGTAAACGTGAAATGAGCGTTCTAAAAGCCCTGAAATTGGGCTCATGTATCGTCACGCACATGAAAAAGATCCCCATGTGCC
This sequence comes from Prinsepia uniflora, assembly GCA_032719365.1. NCBI lineage: Eukaryota > Viridiplantae > Streptophyta > Magnoliopsida > Rosales > Rosaceae > Prinsepia > Prinsepia uniflora. Next base: position 31,176,518 of record CM064864.1, read on the forward strand.
ACACACTGATAGGAGGCAGAACGATCCAATAGAAAGTAGTACACGTCGCCGTGAGTCGGTAGAAGGTCGTACACACCGCCGCGAGTCGGAGAGAGCTTCCACATGTCGTTAGTGGCTTTCTATTGACTTTAACAAAATCTGCTAGCTATAATGGCATATTATGTGAAAGTTGACGCTATCGTCAAAACTAACGATCATTAACGGCGTTGACTTGGACTGCCTACTTAACGAAATATGCCACTATTCACATATTTCCTAAACTCTAATGGTTGACGACCGAAAACTGGAAAAACTTGCCAAAAATTTCATTATGAGCTTCGACTTCAGGCTGTTTTACACCAAAAAATTCAGAATGTAACCAGAAGTTTAGAAATGCATCTCACCAAGTTCAATTCGCTTTGATTGCACTACATCATATACGAGAATAGACTGTAACATCAAATAACATTTAATCCGATGTTGTTACTAATTTAGACATCAATTTCATATTTATTGAAGTATAAAGTGTACAATGATTTCAATATAGCATATAGACTGATATCTTTTTGTTTATTTAGCATCATATGATCTTAAAGACTAAAGTCTATATACATTTTTTTATTTCTTTAAATTAACATCCGTGATTAAAAATTCAATATACTAATGCCATAATAGAAAGTCATCCTAAATTTCTTCCCTCCTTCATTTTAGCTTTCTCCCCCCCCCCCCCCCATGCGTCATTAAAAATTCAATATACTAATGCCATAATAGAAAGTCATCCTAAATTTCTTCCCTCTTTCATTTTAGCTTTCTCCCCCCCCTCCAATTTTATTCTAAGTCGTCAGAAACTCTTTTCCCTCCAATTTTATTCTAAATCCAACTTTCCTCCTCCTCCAATTCCAAATCATGAAAAACTTAAACCTAACTAAAACTTACACCTAATTTACTCTCTAACGGCTTTTGACAAAAAAGGTCTCTCTCTACCGACTAGGTGAGAGTGTTCCAAATCCACAACCCACGGTGCTGCCTTTTGGGTTTCTTCGCCCTAGTTTCTCTAGGCATCTCTCACAGCGGTGGAGATGATTTCGTTCCCACAAAGTCTATCTCAGGTCTTTCAATTTCTTGTTTGGGCGAAGAACGGAGGAAGATGAACTTTTCCTTTTCCGTCTCACTTGTTTATTTCGGACTTCCAGTGCATTTCCAGTACAACCATGGCTTCTTCCATTTCTACCCGACGTCAAGAAGATTCGGTTCCAGTTTTTCTTAATTTTCCTACCCTTTACTTTATACATCTTCTATTTGCTTCTTCTGTTCGAATTCAATTCACAGTAAGCTATATTTGGTGTCTCACAAAACTAGGTACTTCTTTCTTCGGAAATGAACTTCGAGCTTGTGAACCGTGTCTATTTGCTCTTCATTTTCTCAGTATTTCTAGCGTTGAAATTCGAAAGTTTATTTGTCTTGAATTGGGCAATTGCTGTTGTAAATTTGAATTCGTTTATATTTCTTTGTAAAATTGTTTCTTTCATGCTTTATGATTGGTTAGTATGTTTTTTAAATTTTTGCTAAATATTTCACCATGCTTGTTTTTCAAGCTTAATTTTTGTTCATGTTATCGTATATGTTCTGGTTCAACATGATTTGTCTGTGAGGACATTGACATTAAACCAGCCTCGAAAATTGAACGCCTATAACTTTGAAATGGTATTTCCCTACGATGTACTTTACTGCTTAATTTCTTGAATATTATGGGCTATTGAAAAGCCGTATAAGTAAATTACTTATTCTATCTTGAACTATTTTTTTCTTAGCTGAGGATCTTCGAATTGAAATTTGAGATCTTCCTTTTTTCAATATTTCCTAGTTATGGTGTGCATGTACCAAGAACTTGTTTCAATTTATTGGAAAGTTTAGATACTTTAACTGCTTTTACAAGTACCGAGGCTTTGGTTTTGCAATTCAAAGGAAAATTCAGCTAATTTGATTGTTTTTATATTTATCAAGAATTTGCTGTAATTATTCAATGGCAATTGAGTTCCTGATATGTTTTGGAAATTACAATATTTGGCAGTGTTTTACTTCATGAGCTAATTGCGTACCATCCATGAAAGATCGTGTCTTCAATGCCCTGTTTCATTTTGCATGATTTTGGTTTTCCCCCTTTTGATGCAATATTGGGTTCTAGGCAGTTATACGATGTAGATGCAGCTGTAGGCGTGTATCATGGTTTTGTCCCCTGGCGTCAGTGGTCCGATATACTTCAAACCTTTTCTGATGGATCATTTGATGCTGAGCTGAAAATTGGTTTTCAGTTTCTTGTTGAAAGCTATGTATCTCATGTCGAATTAGAGAGACTGAAGCGTGTAAAGGTAACCACTTTCCTTCAACCATCGTATGATTCTGTTAGTTTCCTTTAGAATTGGTTTGCTCACTTTACTACTTGCTGGCAGATAATCATTGCATTGCAATGTTTCCTTATTCTATCTTGAACTATTTTTTTTCATAGCTGAGGATCTTCGAATTGAAATTTGAGATCTTCCTTTTTTCATGTTTACTTTTCGTGTCTCCATCATTTTGATTTATATCTCAAAATATTTTCAGACTGTTCTAACTTCAACAAGTTGCTGGTGCTTGTGAGGTTTTTTGCTATGCCTGTTTGCTGTTGTGAGCTTTTTAGCTGATATATATAGTATTAATTTTTGGGTGAAATGAATACGAATTTACGTGTTGATTGAAGATTATTATTTTTGGATAACGACATAAATTATTATTCCTTGTGCATGCACAAGAATCATTTTGTTGTTCTGGAGAGGTATTAATTAGACAGAGGTAGCAGTACTTCTTTGGGTATAGATTTTAATATACATATTATATTGTATTGATGGATCTTTTGCTACTTGTGTGGATGTTCTGTAGATAACTCATGCTTCAATTTATTTGGTAAGTAGTAGACCCAATTTCAATATTTCTTGGTAATGGTGTGCATGTACCAAGAACTTCTTGTTTCAATTTAAAGGAAAGTTCAGTTACTTTAACTGCTTTTGCATGTACTAAGGCTTTGGTTTTGCAATTCAAAGGCAAATTAAGCTAATTTGATTGTTTTTATATTTATTAAGAATTTCCTGTAATTATTCAATGGCAATTGAGTTCCTGATATGTTTTGGAAATTACAGTATTTGGCATTGCTTTACTTCCTGATAGTTAATATATTGAATATTTTCCCTTACACTTAGATGCTAAGAAGTGTTTATGCTTGTCAGGCTCACGCACAATTGGTGGCATATAGCCCTTTGTTGTTTAGAACGTCATTCTCCAATCCAAACAATTGTAAATTTTTATGACCGTTGTATATGGAAAGAGTTGGAGAAGCTTGATATTGTGCGTCGAAAGGTTTGTGTCCATAATTTTTCCCATGGCAGATCACTTTTGCATCCTTCATTCCTTATGTCTTGTCCAATTAGGTGTACTTGAATGCCCTTGGGTTGTAACGAGTGCATGTCCGGGGTGAAACAGAAGCCTTCGAGGATCGTTTGAAAAATTTAGCAAACTGTGTGACGGTTCGTGTAAAAAAGAACCCTATTGTCGACATAATCTTGCATATATGAATCTATGATGTTTCTTTGTTGTTAGTTATTGTTTTAAATTTAAGCGAATTATGTTATCTGAATTTGCAGTACTTGTTCAGGCCAACTGATATTTGGAGCGGCATCTACATGTGTTAACTTTATGGGTCGTGGAAAATACCTGGGAATTTCTAAGGCAGAAAATTATGGCTTGAAGTTCAGGTAATAAGGAAATCTCCGGCCCTTGACCATAATTTATTTTACTAGTTGTTGATACCATATCGGCCCAGACCGCCCTAAAGGCCTAGACCCACTAGGAAGCCCAGCCTTCTTACCAAGACTAGAAGGCCCAGGCTGATTAGGGGCCCAACCTCTCTGTTAATACCACGTCGGCCCAGACTGACCAAGGCCCCTAGCTTTTCTGTTAATACCACGTTGGCTTAGACCGACTAGGGGATCCAGCCCCTCTAACAATACCACGTTGCCCCAGACTGACTGGGAAGCCTAGGACCTTTGCCCCAACACACCTCCACAAGCCCAAAGGCCCAAACCTACTCAGATAAGCAAACTCTAGCAGGGCTTGGCCAACGCCTACACATGGATAAACCCTACCTTCCACGTGTTGGTCCCACAATGACTGACATTTGTCCCACATCGAAAGAATATCTTTATTACACATATCACTCATCCAAAAGGGGTTCATTTGTTCTGTAAAGGTAAGACTTTTGATTATTCACTATTACTCTACAATATATTATTCACCACTCCTTACACCTTAGATCGACCATTAATTTGGGCATTGGAGTACCTTTGTGCTGGTACCACACCGGTGCTTATATTCTGATTGACTAATCGATTTCCTTCTTTTGTAGGTATGTTCAAGGACACGTGGGAATTTTGACTAAGTTTGCCCACCACTTTATCGAGGCGAGCACCACATTTCCTTCTCATCCTCCAGGATGCAGGACAACGTAGACGACGAAGTTACACCCGTGCTTGATCGCGGAGCGAGGGACACCTCTCCCGAGGTGTTCCGGGCATTAGAAAAATTACAATGTGATATGGCCGAAATCAAGGCCAACGACACTCAGGCTGAGGTACGTTACACCGAACTGAACGGGCAATACACCGAGGTTGTAGCCCAGGTATAAGTTTCATAGGTCGAGCTTAACGTTTACTGCGCATAGGACGAGATTCCGGGGGCTGAGAGAGTCGTAGTCGATTGTGCCGAGCGCACCGAGAGGATCTGCCGAACCGCCAGAAAAGAGATGGTCGTTATCGCAGTCGCACCGGTCGACAAAACCCAAAAGCTCCTGGTTATATTAGGGAGGGGCGCTCAGGGAACTAGAGTTTTTCGCGATGCTCGTAAGGCCCTAAGCCGGACCTCCAGACCTGATCGTAGACAACTCAGTCCAATTCGGCTCGAGTTCCCCTAGGAGAAGGGCCTATCGACAATAGAGCTGATTGGTCGGACACACCTTGAGATAGGCCCTCGACAGCGCTCCCGTGGTGATAACCACGCCCTATCTCGATCACGGAGGGGGCATGCTCGTCCTAATAAATCCTCAGCGCACGGTCATCCGACTGTACCTTACGCAACAACAGGTTTAAGGGCGACATGGGGAATTCATCCCGACGGGATACTCATCAACCTCCTTAGTGCATCGACTACCCGTTCCCGAGTAAGGCCCCCAACACCGACCCGATAGTCCAACAGCTACTAGACGGAGTGCGATGCCTCGAGGTCGAGAAGGGAACGCCCCAGACACATACTTGGGGTAGACCCAGCTTGGGTCCCTCTATGGATCCAATTAACCACTTCTAGCATAATCATGAGATCAAGCCACTCAAGATTCCCCTTACACGGGACAAACAGACCCAATCAACCACCTTAACAACTTCAGGTCGGCCGTCACCTTTACGAGCTTGACCGACTCGGTGCCTAGTCTTTAACTCCACCTTCACCGAGGCCATGATCAGTTGGTTCTACTGACTAGACCCTGGGTCCATAGACTCTTTCGAGCAACTCACCAACGTCTTCCTAAATCAATTCATGATCCAAATAGACACACTGCTCTTGGCTGAGGACTTCTTCCTCCTGAAACAAGGAGAGATCGAGACGCTGCGGAAATATGTTGCCCATTTAGTTTGGACTACTTTCGCTGTGCTGAGACCAATGAAAAAATGGCCTTCACTGCTTTCAAGGGCGGTCTGTGCGAATTACAATTTAGTTACGCCACACATACCCAAGATTGGTATACTTATAATGAATTAATGAAATAGGCAGCTATTCACGCTAAGGCTGAGCTGCTGACCAATAAAAGAAGCGTTACATCAGCCCAGCACAGGGGACTCGGTCAACACATACCGACCGAGCCACCTCAGCCCCCAACCTACTCTACAGTGGCCTGCCTAGTGCCAGACCTAGCATCAAAACTCCCTAAGCGGGAAAAAGAAAGATTATACCACTCCCTATCGCCCGGGGAAAAAGGGTAAGAACCACGGCCACCACGACCACCATTAAGGACAAGGCCAGCCAGACCACAGGGCCGATGATAATCGCACTGAGTGTTCTCCCCCTCAGTCAAAGTATGAGACTTACACAATCCTAAATACCTCTTACGAGAACGTGTTGATAAGCGTGGATGACATGATCCCCAAGTCGACCTGGGCTCCAGCACAGGCCCATTGGCCAAAAACACTGGTGTCTATTGCTAGTACCACAAATATAACGATCACAACATTGACTAATGCGTGGCTTTTAGGGACCTAGTGGAATCACTGGTCTGAGACGGCAAGATCAACCAATTCTTACAAAATGGCCCATAACAGTCCTGACACCTCCAGATCAAAACATCATTGGGGGCACTTCCATCTCTTCAGCCTTGGCAATGAACCGAGCTAGAAAAGACTTCCTCCGTACCATGAAGCACAACTAGCAGGTCTTTCAGGTTGTGGGTGGGCGAACTTGGAAGATAGCGCGGACCAACTAGGAAACAATATCCTTCTCAGAGTAAGAAGAACGCGAGGTGGTTTACCTGCACAATGACCCGGTCTTCATCCAAGCCCTCATCCACAACTTCGATGTCGGTCAGATCATGATCGATATTAGAAACTTGGTCAACATCATTTTCATGGATGCCTACAAGCAGCTCAACCTCAAGAAGATAGAGCTGGACCGATTGCTAACACTATTGTTCGGATTCACAGGGGACTCCATTGTTCCAGTCAGCACGATCCATCTCCCCATCACGATCAGGGGAAATCCGAAGCGTGTTATTGTTCTAGCTTCATTCCCGGTGGTCGACTGCCCGAATGCCTACAATGTCATCTTGGGTCGCGATCTGATCAACCAGCTCCAAATAGTCGTCTCCACCCACCTGTTGCTTATGAAGTTCTCAACCCCCGTGGGTATCAGTTAGGTCCTCGGTGATCAGATGGTAGCTCAGACTTGCAACTCTACCACTCTTTTGGGGAGACTGTCACCCAGCCAGCAGAAACTATGGCTGTCACCGAGTTTGCCTACGAGGCTGACCTAGTCGACCCTTGGGTTGCTCAGCACCTGACCAATCGAGGATCCCCGCGACCACTCAACCATACCATACCCTCATCAATTGAGGAGGTTAAGGAGATCATCTTCTCGCATGACTTTGCCAATTAGAAGATCAAGATAGGTACCACATTGAGCCCAGCACTTCGCTCCGACCTAATCAAGTTCCTGCGTAATGCTGAGGTTTTTGCTTGGTCTTATGCGGACATGCCTGACATCTCGACAGATGTCATTTGCCATCAGCTCAACATTAGCCCGAGCTTTAAACCGGTGGAGCAGGGCTTGTACTGTTACAATGTGATGCCCTTTCGGACTAGAGAACGCTGGGGCAACCTACCAGTGACTGGTTAAATATATGTTCGCCGACTAGATTGCCAAAACCATGGAGGTCTACGTGGATGCATCTGAATCTGGCTAAATGTGTTTTTGGAGTCGGCTCGGGTAAGTTCCTCAGTTTTATGATCAATCAGTGAGGCATCAAGGTTAACCTTGAGAAACTTTGTTTACTCCTAGACATGAAGCTCCCTCAGACACAGAAGGAAATCCAGAGCCTGACCAACCGAGTGGCAGCACTTACTTGATTCATCTCAGAGGCCACCGACCGATGTGTCCCCTTCTTCAAAGTTCTTAAGGCACGATCTAAACACATTACCTAGACCGAGGAGTGCGACAAGGCCTTCATCGAGCTAAAAGACTACATGAACTGATCACTATTGCTTTCCTAACTAGAGACCAGAGAACCCCTCATCATGTACCTGTCGGTCTCTGACTCCGCTGTTAGCTATGTCCTCATGTGGAAGACCGGGAGAGCTGAGCACCCTGTCTACTACGTCAGTTGAGTACTGCAGGATGCTGAAAACAGCTACACTGACCTTGAAAAACTTACTTTTACTTTCATTGTATCTTCTAGGAAGCTTTGACCATACTTCTAGGCACATGCCATCATTGTCCTCACCAACCACCTATTTCACCAAGTATTGCAAAAACCAGACATGTAACACCCCGGACATTCGAGGATTTTAATATTGAAATTTAACATATGAATTGACGTTTTTACCCTTGTGAATGGTATGGCCAAATTGTTGACTTTTTGATTGATGGGTCAAATGGACTTTGACCAGTGACCGTGACGTAGTTCGGGACGTCACGAGTTCATAGACAGGTGGCACGTCCAATTCGGACGATCGGGGAAAAAGTTATGACTATCGGAAGTTCAGGGGCCTTACCGTAATTTGGACTTCAGGGGCGAAAATGTTGACTTTTCGTTTGACAGCTAGTTTTCACGCGACTCAAGGACCGTTAGGTAGGTCTCGACGTCCTGAGTCCGTAGACAGGCGGCACGTCGAAATCGGACTTCGTACGAGGAAGTTATGGTCAGAAACGTGAAATCGGGAGGTTCATGTCTCAGTTTTCGTGTCAAATATTTTATTCTGAAATTCTCATTGGAGGACACCTGGTGAGTGACACTCACCCATTGGTTAGATTGTATCAAGCTCCACTAAGCATTTATTTAGGATTTAAATCATCTTTTAATCTTAGCCTTTGATCTGAAAACCTCCAAATCTAATCCTAGCCATTGATCTCATTTCTGAGATCTAATCTGGACCGTCCATCCTTTTCCCTCCATTTCTATATATTTTCTCACCCGACATCCTCACTCACTGTCCATTGATCCAACACTTACGCACTACACCCTGTCTCTGTGTCTGTGCGTTGCTGGACTCACGGGGAAGGACTGAGGCACGGCGGTGGACGGCGGCAGGCGGCGGCGAGGTGAGCTGGTTTCAAAACCCGAAACGGTCTAAAAAACTCAGGATTTGGTAACTTGAATTCCAACGTTTAGTTTTGGTTTCTATTTACCCTAATCAACTCTAGGGACTGTTAGGAACCTATTGGGCTCAATTGCGTGACCGGAGGTAGCCTGAACGGAGTACAAACGACGACGGGAGAACCAGGTCTGTTCATCGAGGTAAGCCTTCGATCCTGTCTGTTTTTGTCGATTTTAATTAGCTAGAACCCTTTCTGGGATTGAGACGAGCATCTAGGAACAAACTAGGACTGAAATGGTTGAGAATTGATGAAATGGTGACCGGGTCATGATCGCGGGTCTGATCGACCCGAGTTGCAGAGATACGGGTCAACCCGTCTGAGGATAGAGGTGATGACGTGGCACCCTGTCAGACCTGTCAGGTGACGTGGACCAATCGTGGGACGACACATGTCACATGTCAGTGCACAGTCAGCACTGACATGTCAGTGACGTGGCCCAGTCAGGGACTGCCACGTGTCACTGACATGTCAGTGACGTGTTGACACGTGGCACATGTCAAATCTGACACGTGGCCTGACAGATCAGTGAGGTGGACCAATCGGGTGTTGACACGTGGCACCTGTCAAAGTCTGACATGTCAGACTTGACAGCTGTCAGATGACGTCAGCGATGACGTCAGCAGGGACAGTTCCTGCGTTGACCGACGCGTTGACCGGCGCGTGGGGGCGCGTGTGAACAGTGTTTTTGGTGGGACCACCACCATTCTTTAGGTTTCGACGATCCGGATCCAATGGCGGTGGTTTCGGGTCGATCGGAGATCATTATGTTGGTCAAAATGAGGTTTATTGCCTTGGGAAGCGCGTTCGGGCGGCTTTTCCCGGCTGGTTTCAGCCTAGGATTTCATGGTTGAATGTTAGGGGTTTAAATTGACCTTTACGAATACTTTGGACTTGACAGGGATTGTAAATTTGTACCAGGACGAGGGTATACGTTCGGTTCCTAGCAGGATTGTACTGTGAGTGGGCCCGATTTCATTAAACCCTTGCATGCTTAAATGTTTTCTGATTTACTTATATGTTCACATGCTGGAATCAAGAAATGGTTTTGATGATATTGAAATTTCGGTTATGGCACGTTTCACGGTATTTGGGCATGAGACCCGTCTGATGAAACATAACGATCGGTTCAGATTTTACCTATGTATACACATATGTTTTGCATGTGGATATCAATAAAATGTATTTGGTACTGCACTGTATAGATCCTTCCATATGATACTGTCTCTTCCCGATGAGGTACCCCGGAGAGGTCCCGGACGTCTAGTACGTCCAGCGTCTATGACGCTAAGCATCGGGGATGCTGTACCCGAAAGGGGTTCGGGGATTGAACTCGGAAATTGAGACCCGAGTGGCACGCGTAGCCTTGTGATTGTGACCTTATTGGACGTCAGGGACGTCGGACATCAGGGATGTCGGGATTGGAGTGTATAGTGCAGTGGCTAAAATTATGTTTATGGTTTTATTATATGCCTTATGGTTTATATTATATGATTGATGGTTTTAAATTCGGTTGCATGCATGTTTGGAAAACGGAGGGGTAAATTATATGTTTTACTTATCAAATGATTTTATAAACTTGAGTTTCGGTCCACTCACCCTTAATGTTTTGGTAACCCCTCCAGGTCGTGCTAATGAGGTAGAGGAGGAACCTGAGACTGAGGCATAGATCCACTTCTGCGTACCTGAACCCCTGTTGGGTGGTGTACCCGCAGGTTTATGTTAGAGTCGTGCTCGCAACTTGTAGTTTGGATTTCATCCCTTGTCTGACATCTGTTTAATCGGATTTGATGTATAACTTTAATTTGGTTATTTATGCATTTGATTGTTTGAGGTTAAAATTGGTATGTATTTCGAGTGTCAGACGGGAGCAGGGCACGTCCCCATGTGGTCCCAGAGAGGATCGGGGCGGGTCTTGTCAGCTTGGTATCAGAGCACTAGGTTGTGGTCAGCATGCTAGACTAGCGATTAGTACTGGTTACTTTTCGACTTTTAAGGATAATGTTAACTGATCTATGCCTCTTGATAGTTGGTTATGCCTCCTAGGAGAATTCCTCATACACGAACTGACGAGGATCTGGAAAAGGAAATGGAATGCGCAAGCATTGAGCGGGCTCAACGTCTGGGAGCCACTCCTTTCAACGGGGGATCGAACCCCGAAGATGTTCAGGATTGGATCACCAAATGGGAAAGGATCTTCACGGTGATGCACTGCCCTCCGGGCGAACGGGTAACTTTGGCGGCCTTCTTGCTGGAAGGAGGAGCCTACCAGTGGTGGCACGGCCTTGAAATGTCTGGGTGGTCTGTCCATACCACTACTTGGGAAGCTTTCCGTTCCAGATTTCTGGACCAGTACTACCCGCGATCATTTCGCGCGGCACGGGAGGCTGAGTTCCTGCGGCTGGAGCAGGGAGATATGTCCGTTGCGGACTACGTGCAGACTTTCGGAAAACTATCCCGGTTCTGCATCATTCGTGAGCACGGAGGAGGACAAATGCCAAAAGTTTGAGCTTGGACTCCGAGGGGAGATCCGAGCAAGTGTGACTGCTGCTACTCATGCTTCGCTGAGAGATATGGTCGACGCTGCGGTGCGTGTTGAGGCTAGTCTGGCGGCACACCAGACACGACAACCTTCGGGCGAGGGGCGACGTCAGGATCGCCCACACCGTGGGCCATCAGGCTAGAAGAACAACAAGGGAGGGGGCTACAGGGGAGCACCCTCATCCTTCAAGGGTCGTGGCTGGTCAGGTCGACGCGGAGGCTCTCAGGGTAGAGGATCAGGATACAACTCCGGGCAGCGTTCATCTTGGAGCGGTGCATCTGGTGGGCATTCGGACAGGCCGAGGCCAGTAACCTGTTTTGCTTGCGGAGAGGAGGGCCATTATGCATGTGATTGCCCGCAGTTGCCCAAGAACAACGACGCTGGGGGCTCTAGTGTGGTACAGAGCACAGCTTCCCACACTAATGGAGGTCGCGGTCAGGGAGGTGACCGAGGTGCTGGGCGTGGTACGCGTGGACGCGGACGGAATGGAGGGCCTAGGGCCCAAGTGTTTGCAATGACCCAGCAGCAGGCGAGGACTGCCCCATGCGTGGTTACAGGTACACTACATATCTTAAACCTTCTTGTACGTGTATTGATAGATGCGGGGGCTACACATTCTTTTATTTCGAGAAGTTGTGCTGGTATGCTTGATTGTGTGGTATCAGCCTTAGATTGCGAAATGGGTGTTGGCACCTCGATGGGCATCGTGTACCTTGTGAATCAGGTGATTCGGAGGTGCCCGGTGAGAATTGAGGATGTGGATTTACCAGCGGACTTGATTATTCTGGATATCCACGACTTTGATGTAATTTTGGGAATGGATTGGCTATCGGAGCATGAGTCGCTCATCGATTGCAGTAGCAAGCAGGTGATTCTGCGAAGCCCGGGTTTGCCGGAGGTTATCTTCCAGGGGGAACGTGACGGTTCGCCTCCTGAAGTGATTTCTTCACTTACTGCTACCAAACTTCTACGGAAGGGATGCCAGGGTTACCTGGCGTATGTCGTGTCGGATCAGGTGGATACTCCGGGTATCGACGAGATACCGGTGGTGCGTGAGTTTCCGGATGTGTTCCCGGAAGACTTACCTGGATTTTCGCCATCGCGGGAGATCGAGTTTACGATTGAACTACTCCCCGGTACCCGACCTATATCCCAGGCACCATACCTGATGGCGCCGGCCGAGTTACGAGAACTCAAAACTCAATTGCAGGAGTTGGTGGATTTGGGATATGTCCGACCGAGCACTTCACCGTGGGGAGCGCCGGTGTTGTTTGTAAAGAAGAAGGAAGGGAGTCTCCGTTTGTGCGTTGATTATCGGCAACTCAACAAGGTGACACTGAGGAACCAGTACCCTCTACCCAGGATCTATGACCTTTTTGACCAGTTGCGGGGAGCACAGTGCTTCTCGAAGATCGATTTGCGGTCTGGGTATCACCAACTGAGGATTTCGGAGGAGGATATTCCGAAAACTGCGTTTCGAACCCGTTATGGACACTACGAGTTCCTGGTTATGCCTTTTGGTTTGACGAATGCTCCAGCAGCATTCATGGATCTGATGAACCGGGTCTTTTGACCCTACTTGGATAAATTCGTGATTGTGTTCATCGATGATATCTTGGTGTACTCGAGGAGTGCCCGAGCACATGAGGAGCATCTACGCTGGTGTTGGAGAAGCTGAGACAAGAACAGTTGTACGCCAAGCTGAGCAAGTGTCAGTTTTGGCTGGGCAGTATTGGTTTTCTGGGACACGTGATATCAACGGATGGGATTAGCGTGGATCCCCAGAAAACTGAAGTGGTGACTAACTGGGCTAGACCGACAACGGTAACGGAGGTGCGGAGTTTTGTCGGGTTAGCTGGTTACTACCGAAGATTCGTGGAGGGTTTCTCCAAAATTGCTGCACCATTGACTCGTTTGACTCGGAAGGGAGTAAAGTTTATTTGGGACGAGCAGTGTGATCGGAGTTTTCAAGAATTGAAAGATCGATTGACCACTGCACTTGTCCTTGCATTGCCGGATGACAGTGGAGAATTCGTGGTCTTCAGTGACGCATCACTACAAAGTTTGGGCTGCGTGTTGATGCAAACTGGCAAGGTTATCGCCTACGCATCCCGGCAGCTAAAGACTCATGAGTTGAACTACCCTACCCATGATTTGGAGTTGGCAGCGGTGGTTCATGCTCTAAAAATCTGGAGACATTATCTATTCGGCGCAACGTGTCGGATATACACCGACCACCAGAGTCTAAAGTACCTATTCACTCAGAAGGAGCTTAACATGAGACAACGGAGATGGTTGGAGCTGCTGAAGGATTATGACTGTACGATCGAGTACCATCCGGGTAAGGCCAATGTGGTGGCTGATGCACTCAGCAGGAAGTCAGCGGGATCTGTTGCACACTTAGGGATGGTGTATCTTCCTTTGCTGGTGGAACTCCGGAAGACGAGAGTTATTTTGGATACAGATGAGCATGGAGCTTTGTTGGTCAGCTTCCATGTACGACCTGTACTGATTGATCGGATCATCGAGGCACAACTTCAGGATCCGATACTCTGTATTTACAGGATTGAGGTCGATGCGGATGGGAGAGAGGATTTTACCATCCGGGATGATGTAGCACTTGTTAAGTTGGGTCGTTTGTGTGTACCTGCAGTGGCAGAGATACGGACCGAGATTCTTGAGGAGGCCCATAGTTCGGCCTATGCTATGCATCCGGGAGGTACAAAGATGTACCGTACCCTCCAGAACCATTATTGGTGGCCAGGAATGAAGAAGGATATTGCTGAGTTCGTAAGCAAATGCTTAACCTGTCAGCAGGTTAAGGCGGAACGGCAGAGACCTTATAGGGCAATGCAGCCACTTCCGATTCCCGAGTGGAAGTGGGATCACATCACCATGGACTTCGTCTTTAAGTTACCGAGGACTCAGAGTGGAGTTGACGGGGTGTGGGTGATCGTGGACCAGTTAACCAAGTCAGCCCATTTTCTGCCAGTATAGGAAACTTATAAACCTAACCGACTGGCTCAGTTCTTCGTAAAAGAAATTATACGATTGCATGGTACGCCGGAATCGATCGTGTCCGATCGTGATCCGCGTTTCACTTCCAGGTTCTGGCGGAGTTTGCAAGCTACTTTGGGAACAACCGTACGTTTCAATACTGCGTTCCATCCACAGACCGATGGACAGTCTGAACGGACCATTCAGACCCTGGAGGACATGATGAGGTCCTGTGTGCTACAGTTTCAGGATTCATGGGATACTCATTTACCATTGATGAAATTCGCTTACAACAACAGCTATCAGACAAGCATCGGGATGACACCTTATGAGGCACTGTATGGTCGACAGTGCAGGACACCTATCTGCTGGATGGAGATAGGGGAGCGAGCGACGGTAGAGCCGGAATTGATGGACTTAACCCTGGAGACTGTTCGAGTTATCAAGGAGAGATTGAAGGCGGCGCAGGATCGCCAAAAGAGTTATGCTGATCGACGGATTCGAGACCTGGAATTTGAAGTGGGAGATTTTGTCTTCCTGAAGTTATCTCCGTGGAAAGGGATTATCCGTTTTGGTCGACGGGGGAAACTGAGGCCGCGTTTTATCGGACCATATGAGATCGTGGAGAGGATTGGCAAGGTTGCATACAGATTGGCACTACCTCCCGAACTTTCTAGAGTTCACGATGTGTTTCACGTATCGATGCTGCGGAAGTACGTACATGATGCTTCCCATGTACTGGGGGAACAACCTATCGAACTCCGAGGGGATTTGAGCTTTGAGGAACAACCAGTGCAGATTTTGGATCGGAAAGACAAGGTACTACGTCGGAAAACGATTCCTCTCGTGAAGATTCTTTGGAGAAACCAGAATGTGGAAGAAGCCACATGGGAGCCTGAGGCTCAGATGCGAGAATAATTTCCTCACTTGTTTCTTTGAAATTTCGGGACGAAATTTCTTAAGGGGGGAAGGTTGTAACACCCCGGTCATTCGAGGATTTTAATATTGAAATTTAACATATGAATTGACGTTTTTACCCTTGTGAATGGTATGGCCAAATTGTTGACTTTTTGATTGATGGGTCAAATGGACTTTGACCAGTGACGTAGTTCGGGATGTCACAAGTTCATAGACAGGTGGCACGTCCAATTCGGACGATCGGGGAAAAAGTTATGACTATCGGAAGTTCAGGGGCCTTACCGTAATTTGGACTTCAGGGGCAAAAATGTTGACTTTTCGTTTGACAGCTAGTTTTCACGCGACTCAATTACCGTTAGGTAGGTCTCGACGTCCTGAGTCCGTAGACAGGCGGCACGCCGAAATCGGACTTCATACGAGGAAGTTATGGTCAGAAACATGAAATCGGGAGGTTCGTGTCTTGGTTTTCGTGTCGAATATTTTATTCTGAAATTCTGATTGGAGGACACCTGGTGAGTGACAAGTGTCACTCACCCATTGGTTAGATTGGATCAAGCTCCACTAAGCATTTATTTAGGATTTAAATCATCTTTTAATCTTAGCCTTTGATCTGAAAACCTCCAGATCTAATCCTAGCCATTGATCTCATTTCTGAGATCTAATCTGGACCATCCATCCTTTTCCCTCCATTTCTATATATTTTCTCACCCGACACCATCACTCACTGTCCATTGATCCAACACTTACGCACTACACCCTGTCTCTGTGTCTGTGCGTTGCTGGACTCACGGGGAAGGACTGAGGCACGACGGTGGACGGCGGCAGGCGGCGGCGAGGTAAGCTGGTTTCAAAACCCGAAACGGTTTCAAAAACTCAGGATTTGGTAACTTGAATTCCAACGTTTAGTTTTGGTTTCTATTTACCCTAATCAACTCTAGGGACTGTTAGGAACCTATTGGGCTCAATTGCGTGACCAGAGGTAGCCTGAACGGAGTACAAACGACGACGGGAGAACCGGGTCTGTTCATCGAGGTAAGCCTTCGATCCTGTCTTTTTTTGTCGATTTTAATTAGCTAGAACCCTTTCTGGGATTGAGACGAGCATCTAGGAACAAACTAGGACTGAAATGGTTGAGAATTGATGAAATAGTGACCGGGTCATGATCGCGGGTCTGATCAACTCGAGTTGCAGAGATACGGGTCAACCCGTCTGAGGACAGAAGTGATGACGTGACACCCTGTCAGACCTGTCAGGTGACGTGGACCAATCGTGAGGTGACACGTGTCACATGTCAGTGCACAGTCAGCACTGACATGTCAGTGACGTGGCCCAGTCAGGGACTGCCACGTGTCACTGACATGTCAGTGACGTGGACCAGTGCCGTGCTGACACGTGGCACATGTCAGATCTGACACGTGGCCTGACAGATCAGTGAGGTGGACCAATCGGGTGTTGACATGTGGCACCTGTCAGAGTCTGACATGTCAGACCTGACAGCTGTCAGATGACGTCAGCAGGGACTGTTCCTTCGTTGACCGACGCGTTGACCGGCGCGTGGGGGCGCGTGTGAACAGTGTTTTTGGTGGGACCACCACCATTCGTTAGGTTTCGACGATCCGGATCCAATGGCGGTGGTTTCGGGTCGATCGGAGATCATTAAGTTGGTCAAAATGAGGTTTATTGCCTTGGGAAGCGCGTTCGGGCGGCTTTTCCCAGCCGGTTTCATCTTAGGATTTCATGGTTGAATGTTAGGGGTTTAAATTGACCTTTACGAATACTTTGGATTTGACAGGGATTGTAAATTTGTACCAGGACGAGGGAATACGTTTGGTTCCTAGCAGGATTGTACTGTGAGTGGGCCCGATTTCATTAAACCCTTGCATGCTTAAATTTTTTTTGATTTACTTATATGTTCACATGCTGGAATCAAGAAATGGTTTTGATGATATTGAAATTTCGGTTATGGCACATTTCACGGTATTTGGGCATGAGACCCGTCTGATGAAACGTAACGATCGGTTCTGATTTTACCTATGTATACACATGTTTTGCATGTGGATATCAATAAAATGTATTTGGTACTGCACTGTATAGATTCTTCCATATGATACTGTCTCCTCCGGATGAGGTACCCCGGCGAGGTCACGGACGTCTAGTACGTCCAGCGTCTATGACCCTAAGCATCGGGGATGCTGTACCCGAATGGGGTTCGGGGATTGAACTCGGAAATTGAGACCCGAGTGGCATGCGTAGCCTTGTGATTGTGACCTTATTGGAAGTCAGGGACGTCGGACATCAGGGATGTCGGGATTGGAGTGTATAGTGCAGTGGCTAAAATTATGTTTATGGTTTTATTATATGCCTTATGGTTTATATTATATGATTGATGGTTTTAAATTCGGTTGCATGCATGTTTGGAAAACGGAGGGGCAAATTATATGTTTTACTTATCAAATGATTTTATAAACTTGAGTTTCGGTCAACTCACCCTTAATGTTTTGGTAACCCCTCCAGGTCGTGCTAATGAGGTAGATGAGGAACCTGAGGCTGAGGCATAGATCCACTTCTGCGTACCTGAACCCCTGTTGGGTGGTGTACCCGCAGGTTTATGTTAGAGTCGTACTCGCAACTTGTAGTTTGGATTTCATCCCTTGTCTGACATCTGTTTAATCGGATTTGATGTATAATTTTAATTTGGTTATTTATGCATTTGATTGTTTGAGGTTAAAATTGGTATGTATTTCGGGTGTCAGACGGGAGCAGGGCACGTCCCCTTGTGGTCCCAGAAAGGATCGGGGCGGGTCTTGTCAAGACACCTCCGGTAGGCTACTCAAGTGGGCCATCGAACTCAGCGAGTTAGACATCACCTTCGCCCCTCAACCAGCCGAAAAGACCCAGGCCATTGCGGACTTCATTGTGGAATTCACTTACCTTCCAGCTGAGCTAAAAACCCATGCTGACATAGCACATGTATCAACACCCCGACCTACCTTAGACGTCGACTGACCTACCTAGCTCCTCTACGACGACCAATCAGCTTGCCACAGCGGCTCAAGTGTCGGGCTCATCATGATCACCCCATACAAGCACCGACTGGAGTATGCCCTTCGATTTATGTTCAAGGCTTCTAACAACAAAGCAGAGTACGAGGCCTTTCTCGCAGGCTTCTTTTTAGTCAAACATATGCTGGCCGACCAAATACAGGTGTATAATGACTCCCAGCTCGTCGTCAATTAGGTCAACGATGAATTTGAGGCCAAGGAAACTTCTATGACGATGTACAAAAACCTAGTTCAGTCTTTCCTACAAGGTTTCCGAGCCTATCCCATCACACGAATCCCTTGATCTGAGAATAGCCACGCAGATGCATTCGCCTGACTTGTCTCGTCATTGGACGAAAGGATAGGCTGATGCGTCCCGGTCGAAGTACTCCACCAACCGAGCATATCACTCTCTTCGGTCTTCTTTGTCAACTGGCAGTGCCCAAACTACGCATTAAATTAAACACGTAATTTGAGTGTTATGCAATTTAAACCCTTTTTGTGTAGATGTAGTATTGGTAAATAAGGATCGTTCTTAACCGGGGAAATTAGGGAACATTAATAATATGTTAGTGAGAAGAATAATGAATAAAAGAATAATGAATAAATTAATGAATTAAAGAATTAAATAATCAAAGAATTAATTAATTAAAGAATAAAGGGATAAAAGAATAAAGAATAAAGAATAAAGAATAAAGAATAAAGCATAAAGAATAAAGAATTAAAGAATAAAGAATAAAGAATAAAATAAAAGTATAAAAGAATAAAAGAATAAAGAATTAAAAAATAAAAGAATAAAGAATAAAGAATAAAGAATTAAAAATGGGGGTTTTGAAAAGATTTGTAATCTAAACTAAAGAAAACACTAACTAAGAATTAAAATGCAAATGCTCATGCTAATTAGAACTTACAAACCATAGAGTAGTTTCATAGATAAAACCCACACTTTTACGTAAGTAATTTCGAATTAACAATCAAATTAATTAAATTACTCCTAAAAATAGATTTCATTCAAGTACAAATTTTGCCAACACTCTAACATTTTGCTCATAATAAATCAATCACGAAATCCTATCTTCATCATCTCAAATACTTACATATATCTTTCAATATTATAAATGCATCAACCATTAATGTGAGTCAAACATCAATATGCTTCAAACATTTACAACATAATTCACCTTAAGTTTATAATTAAATGCGTCGACAACGATCAATATTTAATCTCTTCAATTCTACTCTAAGTACACCGACAGTGGATAAAACACTTAACATCGAATTGAAGTTTAAGCACTAAAACATATGAAGTAAAATAAATTCAAAAAGTAAAACACATGGAGATTGCATTCTTACTTACAAATGTTAGAAAGAAAATACCAACACATATTGAATTATAAGTAAAACCAAAACAATAACAAGACTTTAAGTAAAGGGAATAAAGTTACACTTTCGGAATCCAAGAACTGACAGGACCCATCCCAATCCCCCCGAGATTACCGTGGAATGTGCCCTGCTCCCGTCCAACAAGGGGTGTCAGACAAGGGATAACCAAGAGCTACTACCCAACGGGGCATCCAGGGTGCGCAAGGATCGATGGAGGAGGTGAGCAATGTCCCAGTCTCTGCTGCAATCGCATCCGTAATCAACCTGAAGGGCATTAAAACCAAAAGCTGTGAGTGGACAAAAACCAATAACTTTACCAAAATACATTTATAAGACATTTATGCCCTCCAATAAAAACGTATGCATGCCACAAAAACCAGTAACCAAAACGTTTGCTCAACCGAGCCATTAGGGCCTTAGCCCAAAAACCGTTAACCAAAAACCAAGTGTGGGAACTCAGCCCAAAACTGTGGAATACCACCACCATACATATTAAAACCATGTGGGTCACCACCCACGACCATAAATGAACATCAATCCATAAATCCAAAACCATTTAGGGTCCCTGACCCGACATACCATTTCATAACTAATAATCCATTTTTACCACATAACACATATCCAACCAATAAGCCATTTTATTCATTAATCCATATTTTACCATTACCATCACCAGCATCCCAGATGCTTAGCGTCCCAGACGCTAGACGTCCCTGACGTCATATCTCACGGTTTCATAAGCTACGCGTGCTGCCCGGGGTCTCTCCGGGTCCATATATCTGACATCCTTGATGTCTGACGTCCCTGACGTCAATCATAGCAATCCTGCTCCTGAGTCATCATACGGTTCGGCTGCTCCGTATAATGACCCCTCGCAGGCAATGCACCGTGACTTCCCCAGTGTCCCAGACATCTGGAGGAGACCATCATATATCCTTGTATCCAGATGGTATATGGAAAACAGTTTTATTAAATCCTTTTATTACATCATTACCATTGGGCCCTGCCCGAAATTTCCATAAAACCATGTAATTCCATTTAGGGTCCTTGACCCAAAATCACAATTATTAAATATAGGGTCCCTGACCCGAAATCACATTTATTATCCATCTGGGCCTCCTGCCCGATTTTATGAACCACTGGGCCCACGACCCGATTTGTAAACCAACTGGGCCCGCAGCCCGACTTTATAAACCCACTGGGCCCACGGCCCGAATTCACAAATCAACTGGGCCCCTGGCCCGAGAACATAACTCAAATGGGTCTCAGCCCGATTTCATACCAACTGGGCCCCTGGCCTGATTTCATTAACCAACTGGGCCCCCGGCCCGATTCTCAAATGGACTCCAAGTCCGAAATTTCCAAAACAAGTGGGCCTCAAGCCCGAGTTTATATTTCCAATTTCAAAACCATTTCATCACATTATATCCAAGTCACAAATATGGAAAATCCATGTAAAACCGGAAAACCTCGATTTACGTGCTAGCACATAAATCGCCTCGAAATACGTGAAACCGTACAATTTACCAACAACCAAATCAACATCACACAATCACAACCATAATCCATATAAAACATTTAAGCATGCATAGAATTTATAAAACCAAAGTCCACTCACAGACCGTTTTAACGGTATGCCTCGATACGCGTGCCACCGGCCCTCCCGGGCCACACCACTATCACCGGGACTCCCAGTCCTGTCCAAATCACATTAGAGGGTTACTAACCTCATCATTAAGATCCTATCAAAGTCCCGTAATTTTCCCGAATTTTTACTTATTTTTAAACTTAATTTAAAACCTTCGGATATCCCGAACAATATCGAGACGGTGTCCGATCGACACGAAACCAATTCCAAAATGTCCGTTACATCGAATGGATTAAAAGTCATGTTGACCTCACCTCGAGATTCGTGCCCACGCTCCGCCACGCGCCACCGTGAGTGGCTGCGCGTGAAACCCACGCGCCTGCTACAGTGTCACCAGCCCAACCCGTTTGTCTGGTAAACGGGTCCAATTCACCCGCGACACAACCCGGTTCCAATCCTATCAATTCGATCCTAATTCCTTCAATTGATCATTCCATTAGCTTCGTTTTAAGTCCAATTATAAGTCTGTAACATCAATTACACGATAACTTACCCAAATTCCATCGATTCCACGATGAACACGAAGAACACCCAGGTTACTGTGCGTTCATGGAATTCCCTCAATTGCTGCAGGTTTCATCCAATTGATGATTCCAGAAGTATCAATGGACCATGAGGAACAATTCCCCCACATCAATTGCATCAAACCTGTGCTCAATCGTCACGACTCAAGCTCGAGCACCGTCACTGTTCAACAATGGAGTTCCATCGATCTCGATCGGTTTCCTTCAATTGATGAACCCAGAAGCATCGTGGGATCATGAGGAGTCATTTCCCCACAACAATTGAGTCAATCGCAGCTCCAAACCCCACGACTCATCCTCGATTTCTTCCTCTGTCACCAAGCTCGATCAGAGCCAAAACGACACCAATTCCTCTCATTTTTGACGTGGATCGACTCGTCACAACCTCAGTAAGATGTTTCCAAGCTCCAATTCGATCATTGCAGCTCAATTCGTCCAATTTGATTTTCCCTCCCAAAACTTAATCTTTCGAATTCTCAGTTCCTCCTCACTGTCAATCTCTCGTGTTTACCCAGTTGAATTCACTCTCAAAACGCTCACAAATTCACACTCTCAGGTTCAGCAATGGAAGAGGAATTGGTTGGGAGAGTATTGGATTTGGTTGTACACGGTTAAGGAAAATATGGAGATTAATGGAAATTAAAAGATTAATTAATTAATTAAAAACTAATTAAACATCATCATGAGGTCTCCCCCAAAAACATGGATTCTGATTTCAAGGGATGAGTGACACTTGTCACTCATCCAGGTGTTCTGAGTCAACGGTTACTATTCAATATTATATTATTATTTTAATCCCGGCCTCGGTTCGTTAGTTCGTTTCCTTGACCATAACGTCGTCGTCGGATCTCCGATTTCGGCATGCCGCCTGTCGTTGGATTCGTATCGACGAGACCTACGTAACGGTCCTTGGCCCTCGTCTATCGGACCTCCTGGTCAAAAAGTTAACATTTGGCCCCAAACATGCCAAATTACCAAAATACCCCTCAACTTCCGCACACCATAACTTTCTCTACGAATGTCGGAATCGAACGTGCCACCTGTCTATGAACTCGTGACGTCCCGAACTACGTCACGGTCATCGGTCAAAGTCCGTTTGACCGCCCGATCAAAAAGTCATCATTTTGCCCACGACCAGGGGCAAAACGGTCATTTTGCACATTTGTCCGATTTCGCCCTACTAACCACCGTTCAACCTCACTAATCAAGATTAGTCACTAAACTGATCCCGGAATTCGGGACGGGTCGTTACAAGAACAGCTTGTGATTCCGAAAGTGGATGAAAATAATGGAATGTTATTCATAAGGAACACCGACAACGGTTAGAACCTTATGAAGATGGAGGATAAAACATAAGAATGCGGACTTAATTCTAGAATTATTTCGGAAATACTTGGCCTAGGTATTTCTTAAGGAAAACATAAAAATGTGTTTAAGAGATCTCAAAGAAAAATCACAAGAACAAAGTAAAGAATAAATGAAAATAACATAAAAATAATATAAATTAAGAATAAGAATTAAAAGGAAACTAATTAATAAGAAAATCTACAAGAAGTTAAAATGGTCCCCAAAAATAAAGAACAAAATAAAGAAGATGAACTAAAAGAAGAGAAGAACTAGAGAGAAAATATAAGAACCTAAACTAAAAGGAGAAACAAAATGGGGAAAATGAGGACTAAGGGAGACTAATGGGGACACCCCAAATACATGAAATGACCTCCTTATTTATAGAGGGAGTGCCACAATTTTTTAAATAAAGTACAAAATTAAAATATAAAAATAACAATAAAATAATACATGAAGAAGTGATGGAAATGATGAGATTGGGTGGATTTTGGGGAAAAGATGTTGATTTTGAGGAAAAGATGCTGATTTTTGGTTGGGCTTCTGGATTTTAGCAGCTTCCCACCGAAATTCCAAGCAAATTTCGATGGCCTCCCTTCTTTTAGTCATATATTTTTCGTTAAAACTCCGATTGAGATGATTATTTCACCGAAATACTCTGAATTTCATGCTTTATTCATTTCTGCAAAAAATCCCACAAAATATATTATTTTTTCCAATTTTTTTATCATTTTAATAATAAAAGTCAAGTATAAAGGGTATAAAATAATATAAAATAATGTTTAATTGAAGACCTATCATCAACAACAACTTGATCTGGATGGCACCGCTCATCTATTTCCTCACTAACAGAAGCCTATCGACCGATAGGGTTGAGGCTAAGTGAATACGTCGACAGGTTACCCGTTAGACTCTCCTCACTAGTAAGCTTTACAAGCGGGGCTACACACTCCCACTATTCAAGTGTATCAACTCACAGTCCGGAAAAATCCTCTTAAAGGAAATCCATGCAGGAGTATACGACAATCACTTGGGCCCCCGATCACTTGCTCACAAGGCTTTCCGCAAAAGATTCTACTGTTCTACCATGCATGTCGACGCGGTTGACCTCACTCGGCGCTGCGAAAAGTGCCAACATTTTGCCTCGTTCATCTTGCACCTACTTGAAAACCTGACACCTATGCTCAGCTTCTGAACTTTTGCCTAGTGAGGACTCGACTTGATCGGTAAGATGTCGACAGGCAAGGGACAGACCGAGTATGCGGTTGTCGCAGTTGACTACTTCGCCAAATGGGTCGAAGCCAAGGCCCTCGCCTCCGTCACTACTGCTCAGATCAAAACTTTCATATTCCAGAACATCATCTGCTGGTTTAGCCTCCTGTACGTGATCATCACCGACAACAGGAAGTAGTTCGACAACGCCCGTTTCAGAGCTTTCTACGCTTGACATGACATTCACTTGTGCTTCGCTTCCTCAGCTCACCTTCAGTCCAACAGACAAGTAGAGGTCGTGAACAAGATCATTAAACATACCTTGAAAACCCAGCTCGATGAAGCCAAAGGCAAATGGGCAGACATCTTACCGAGTGCATTATGGTCCTATCGAACTTCATACCACACAGATGACTCCTTGCCTTCCACGCCAACACTAACCAACTCAAACCATAGGTCTGGCTGAAACCGCCTTCCATCACATGTCACCACTCAGTCTCCCCTCCACCTCCACACCGACAACACATTACGCTTGGTAAACTCCCTCGCTTGGGGGACTTGGGGGATTGGAAACATACAACCATTTTCGGTTTGGGGCAATTTTTTACATTTCCTCAACTGAGAAATTCCACCTCGGTCACGAACTTGGGGAGATTTTTGTTGATACCATATCGGCCCAGACCGAACCGTAGGCCATGACCCACTAGGAGGCCCGAAGCCCAGCCTTTCTACCATGACCAGAAGGCCAAGATCGACCAGAGGCCCCAACCCTTCTGTTAGTACCACGTTGGTCCAGACCGACTAGGGGGCCCAGCCTATTTTTCAATACCACATTAGCCCAGACTGACCGGGAGGCCCAGCACCTCTGCCCTAACATATCTCCACAAGCCCAAAGGCCCAGGCCCATTCAGACAAGCAAACCTCAATAGGGCTTGGCTAATGCCTACACATGGATAGGCTCCACCTTCCACGTGTTGGTCCCACAATGACTGACATTTGTACCACATCGGAAGAATATATTTATTACACACATCACACCCATACAAAAGGGGTCCATCTGTTCTGTAAAGGTAAGACACTTTTGACTATTCACTATTACTCTACAATATATTATTCACCACTCCTTACACCTCAGATCGACCACTAACTTAGGCGTCGGAGTACCTTTGGGCTGCTACCACACTGGTGCCTATACTCTGACCGATCGACCAGTTTCCTTCTTTTGCAAGTCTGTTCAAGTACACGTGGTTGAGCAGCATTTGTTCCCTAAGTTGGTATATTTTGTGCATCAACACTAGTTATTTGGCATTGTACTAATCGTGAATCTTTTTCTTATGTAGAATTTCTAAGATGAGCGTGAAGAAGCAACAATTTATGCAGAGAACAATAATGGTTTTTTTTTTCCTAATTAAACCTAAAGAATTCAGTAAATTATGATTGTTACAATTCAGATTGTCATTAGAGTAGCAATATTACTTAATTATTTCATTTTAATTTCATGAACAAGTTTGTGGCATTTTTAACTATATCTCCATCGTCAGCTAGCAAAAGCCATGCGCAAGTATGGGAGGGGTATCGAAAAACAAGCATTGGAATTACTTGGTCCGGTTTTTGATGTGGATCATTGCAAAGTATAAATTAACATTTGAGATCAGATTTTCTCGTCTTATTGTGGCCTATCAATTTCAAAGAACTAAAATTTTTGAATGTATAATTTTGCAAGATGATTGGAGCATCCGTTAAACAGCTTGATGTATTCAATGAAGTATGGTACGGTATGCTGCTTAACAGTGGACAAGCTACAAAAGGTACGGCATATGAAATTCTTTGGCATTCAGACTTATTGCTGGTTTTAAAAGTTTTGTTTTTTTTTTAATTTTTTTATGATTCATTTGCAAATTTAGCAATTGATGCAATTTAGAAGTGGATCAAAAAAGGAGAAGGAACCTCTTTCTTGTGGCGCCTTCTGGTATAATATATCTCTGCTATTATACAAAATGATGTGTTTAATACTACTCATGGTTTTTGCTTAGTTGTCCATCTTTGTACCTGCCTTCTGGATCCTCTATTTTGTTATCCTTCTCTGCACTCGAATGTTTTTGCTTGGTTATTTACTCTAACCACTCATGGTTTTAATCAAAACTAAATTAGCTGCATTCTTTCTTTCCCCCATGTTGGTCATGTAACAACACTATTGAAAGCATCATGACCTTCCTATTTTAATCAAACTAAGTTATTTTTAGGAAAAGTTGATTAAGGAGAGAGATGACCTTCCTCCCCCCTATGATGTTATTGCTACTATATGTAATGCAAACTCTCGAACTTATAATGCTTTGACTTGTGTAAAGAATTTAGGACATGTATGGTGCAACTCCTTAAGCTTGGAATCCCATAAGGCTAAGAACTTCAGTTTTGACTTACTATTCTTGAATTAGTTTTGCTATGCATTATCCTTTTTCAATCAACCTATTCTTAATGCTATTTTCATCTTTAATCTAGGTAAACGAAGGTGTTGAAGCGTTAAATGTTCCAACTGTCGAGTACTCGTTGCCCAATCACCAAATGACGCGTGTCCCTCTTGTGACCTATCAACTCAAGTGGATCGCGGGTCTCCGTTAGTACGGGCACTGGTGTGGTGCCGGCCTAAGGCTCTCCGACGATCAAGTCAGTTACTTTGTTCGTAAGAGGAAGCAGTAAATGGTAAGTTCGGCAGAGTAATTGTAATAGTAAAACTTAGTTACCTTTATTGGGAAATGTGTACCCTTTATGTATAGGTAGGTGGGATGTTCAATTCCCAAAGTTCCGATGTGGGACGAATGCTTCTCGATTTACGTGCGGACACGTGTTATGTAAATCGAGGGTAGATATGCTTCCACGTGGCATCCCACATTGGGCCCGGTGTTAGGGCTGTCGCAAGTATGGTGTTCTTGGGCCTTGAGCGTTGTCAGGGCTTTAAGTATACGGCCCAGTGGGTCTGGTCAGATATGGTGTCAACAGAAGTCCCCCAAGTCGTTGACTGAGGTGGAATTTCTCGGTCGGGGACTTGTCTCATTCTCCCAGACCCTGGTGGGAAGTATACCTGGAGTCCCCCAAGTCCCCTGGTGGGATAGTCCACCGAGACAGTCTCGGTCATGGAGAGGAAGGAGCTAGGAGGCAGTCGGTGATAAAGAGCACTCGGCGGAAAAGTGGCTCAGTTGGCCGCGGTTATGCGCAGTCGGTCGGTGGCGATGTCATGGTCGGTGATATGAGCCAAATGACGCGTTGGAGCTGCGGAGACCGAGCGGTGTACATGGGTCGGTGGGGAAGGACCAGCGTCCGTACGGGGGGTGAGAACACCGAGCGGTGTATACGAGTCGGTGAATAGAGCCAATACCCGCCCACGGATGAGAGCACCGAGCGGTGTACATGGGTCGGTAGGAGGACCAGCGTCTGTTAAGCAGTCCCAGACACCGAGCGGTGTACGGAAGTCGGTGTAGACCTGTAGGAAGACGGTTGGGTTTCCTCGGACAGATGGTTGACACGTGTCCGGTCAGAATGCCTTGTTGCAACACGTGTCTGTCACTGAGGGGAGTGACGCTTCGTAGTCTGTGCATCAATTTCTATAAATATGGGGAGCTCTTCATCGATTTCCTCACTTGTGTTCTTTGAGAAAAGTTGAGAAACTCTGGCCAAACAAAGAGGCGATTTCCGACTAGCATTTGACGGTGGTGCGTACGGTGTTTGCGATTTCCGATCTACGGTCCCCCGTGAAAAAACAAGGTAAGCACCTGTCCAAGTTTAATTTTTCGATTAAAGTATAAGGGTGTGAAGAACTAGTCATGAACGTGGTGAAGGTCGTGGTCAGATCTTCATAGGAACGAGTCGGTCGGCTGAGTTTGGTTTTTCTGTTTTCTTTTGTAGATGTCGGTCGAGAGTGACTCGGTATCGGAGGGTAAATGCTACGACTCACAGGGCGGTGAGTCGTCGGGTAGTAGTGAGGGCGAGGTCCACTCGTTCGATGCACGAAAGAGAGTAGAGGCGGTGCACAGCACGGCCGAGTCGTCCGGTAGGACCACGGACATCGGTTCGATGGCTGGGCCGACGGGCAGGTCGGGTAGTGGGAATCTGCTGGGAGACGCCGAGACAATAGTGAAGGTGGGGGTGCACCGAGCATTGAAGCTGACCCATGGCCGTGACAAGGGCATAGTGCGGCTGAACAAAGGGAAAACAAACGGGGACGAGTCAGTCCCGGTAGCCGTGCCGATTGAGCGGGCGGCCTTCACCGTGGATGAAATGGTGAACAAGGAGACCGAGAAGGGCCTGATGAAGATGAGTATTGAGTTTGGCGTTCCCGACTCGGTGACAACAAGGTTACCCACAAGAGAGGAAAGACCGAGCAACGCCCCGCCCAGTATGGCACTGTTCTATACCGAGCTGATGCACCACGGGGTAAGGCTGCCCCTTCACCCTTGGCTGCGTAGGATGGTGAAGAAGATGGGGGTGGCACTCGGTCAGCTCAATCCGAACGTATGGATTGTGCTCTGCTCGCTCTACACGGCCTTCAGGTGGGCCGAGCAACCGGAGCCGACCTATGGTCAACTGATGTACCTGTACGAGTTCGGCTTCCAGCAGCAGAGTACCGGGTGGGTCTTCGTCCGCCATCGTAAGAAGAGCAAACGGGGAGAGTTCATTCTGGACATACCGACCTCCCAAAAATTGTACAAGACGAAGTTCTGCCTGGTCGGTGGGGACTAGGAGGGGAACACCGAGGGACCCCCGATACCGTCCAAATTCCAGACCCAAGGTTGATAGTTGTAGCATAGGTCGCCCCTTAATGTAAATGTCGATAGGTTTATATGCTAAGTAGTAGTGTTGTAGCTGATCATTGCTCGGTGTGCAGGTTTGTTCCCAGAAGAAGAAATAACGCCAGAGGAGAAAGCGGTCGTCCACCGAGTAAGGGAGATCTTGGACGAGTTGGAGCGGAACCGACGAATACTTCGGCTACCTGGGTTTCAGTACAAGGCCGGCCTCATCGACACCGACGAGGGTAAGTCTGTTTTCGTTGTTGGTTTGCTATTTGTTTTCTTATATCTGACTTGTGTCTCGGTGTTGTAGTCCCCTACCACCTCGGCAGCCGGATTTACAAGGATTGTGACCAACTGAGAATGAAGGCAGACAAAGGCTCCGGAGAATCTGCGTCCCTGACGAAGGCTGCCGAGCGCCTGGAGCTCATTCTCAAGAAGAAAAAGGAGAGAGCCGAGAGAGGTCAGTCGGAGCGGTCCGACCGGTCAAAGCAGGGCCAAACTTCCAAACCGAGGCCACCGAGTCCGCGAACTAGGTCTCCCAAGAGGAAACAGAGCGCAATGGACGAAGACCGAGTACGCTCTCCCGAACCTAGGCGGATGAAGGCGAGGATGGAGGCCGAGACGATCATGTCGGCCCAGGAGGCCATTGGGGGCAAGAGGAAGATGGCGGCCCCAGAATTCAATCCTCCACCGTCCCCCCCTCGGCTGGACGCGAGGATCCTGGAGATGCTCCAGAGGAGAGGAGATGTGAATCTCGGCGTGTTCACCGACGGGGAGGCGATCGGCGAGGGATCCAGTGTCGAGACAACCCTCTGCTGCCCGAGGCAAATGGTGCCGCTGCTGAATGGGGTCTGTCAGGGGGCTTCGATGCCCTTGGAAGAGCTGGCCGAGGTGCAATGCCGGTCGGCCGATCAGAGGATGGAGAAGGCCCTGCTGCTACTGAGCAATGTAAGTTTTTCGTATGTTGCAAGTGTGCTAGGTTAGGCCGAGTGAGTTGCTAACGGTTGTCATGTGCAGGCTCTCGGTGAGGTGTACCTCCAGTTTGGGGACAGCCAGAGGAGGGTGGCGTCTGCTCGGCGGGAGAAGGAGCGGCTGAAGCAGAAACAGGAAGAGCTCACCCCCAAGCTTCAGGAAGCCGAGAGGGCGATGAAAGAGGCGGTCGACCTCACTCGAAAGTTGGAAACCGAGAGGTGGAAGACTCAGGAGGCCCTGGCTTCTAGAGATCAATTGAAGATCGAGGTGGAGGCCAAGGAGAAGGACAGGCTGAAGCACTGGAAGGAGCTCTGTCGGGTGAAGACGGCGAGAGAGGCCGACCTGGAAGAGGCGGGGAAAAAGGCGGTGGCGGAGTTCAAGGCTTCGGAGGAGTTTGACCAGCTGAAGAACGAGTATGCCGCCGAGTGCGAGCAGGAGTTCTTCCGCAACCTCTTCCTGTATAATCCTGGACTGATCGTGAAGACCCCTTGGCTCGGTCAGGACATTACTGCCGACATGTTTGAGGACGAGTCGGGGGAGGAGGATGAGGAGGGTGCCCAACCGAGTGACTAGCCGGAAGCCGACCAGGTGGAGCCGCAAAAGGAGCCTGAGCCAGAGGTGGAGGGAGCTCAGCAAGCCGAGCAGCCGGTGGAAGAGCTAGTGTAGGATGCTAGTGTTTCTCCCCCTTTTTTTGTTTGTGTTTTTTTTTGTTAAGAATAGTGGGGACGACCGAGAGGTCGAATTTTGTAAAGCTCTTGCAGGCCGAGCATAATAGGTCTGCACGTTTTGAATGAAAATACTCTCTTCTGGATCAAAATTGTAGACCGAATGATCCTTCGATTTCTGTTTGTCTGAGTGTTGGTGTAGGCCGAGTAGGGTTGTACACCGACTCTAATGTTCGAGTCGAAATAGCAAGTGTTGGGGTGTAGGCCGAGTAAGATCGAACCCCGACTCGTATGTTTGAGTCGTAGTGGTGGTGCAAGCCGAGTAGGGCTGTGCACCGACTCTAATGTTTGAGTCAAAAAAGCAAGTGTTGGGGTGTAGGCCGAGTAAGACCGAACCCCGACTCGTATGTTTGAGTCGTAGTGGTGGTGCAAGCCGAGTAGGGCTGTGCACCGACTCTAATGTTTGAGTCAAAAATAGTAAGTGTTGGGGTGTAGGCCGAGTAAGACCGAACCCCGACTCGTATGTTTGAGTCGTAGTGGTGGTGCAAGCCGAGTAGGGCTGTACACCGACTCTAATGTTCGAGTCAAAATAGCAAGTGTTGGGGTGTAGGCCGAGTAAGACCGAACCCCGACTCGTATGTTTGAGTCGTAGTGGTGGTGCAAGCCCAGTAGGGCTGTACACCGACTCTAATGTTCGAGTCAAAATAGCAAGTGTTGGGGTGTAGGCCGAGTAAGACCGAACCCCGACTCGTATGTTTGAGTCGTAGTGGTGGTGCAAGCCGAGTAGGGCTGTACACCGACTCTAATGTTCGAGTCAAAATAGCAAGTGTTGGGGTGTAGGCCGAGTAAGACCGAACCCCGACTCGTATGTTTGAGTCGTAATGTTATGTTACAAAGGCTAGATAAATGGAAGAGTTTATAAATAACCGGTGCAAAAACGGGTAAAGTACAGCAAGTCATAAGAAGGAAAAAATACAGTCTTAAATGTAGTACTTCTTCAAATGATCGGCATTCCATGGGTGGCCCAGTCTTCGCCCATCTGGGTCTTCCAGTTCGTAAGTTCCGGGCCGGCAAATTCTGGTAACCCGATATGAACCCTCCCAGTTGGGACCGAGAGTCCCTGCTGAGCTATCCTTGGTGGCAAGGCTGACCTTTCGGAGGACCCAGTCGCCCTCCTGAAAACCCCGATGTTTGACTCTGGCGTTATGGTAGTTGCAAAGCCGCTGCTTGCAGGCGATGTTTCTGAGGTTGGCCTGCTCCCTGTGTTCCTCGATGAGGTCTAGACTGAGTGCGATCTGACGGTTTTTTTGTTCAGGCTCATAAGACGACACTCGGTAAGAAGTTTCGCTGAGTTCGGCGGGAATGACTGCTTCCGTTCCGAAAGTGAGCGAGAAGGGGGTTTCATTCGTAGATGTGCGGTAGGATGTCCGATATGGCCTGTCCTTTCTCGGCAGTGCGGGGAATGAACGTGATGTCGAACTCGCTGAGTTCGATTGCCCATTTCAATTGGCGGCCCGAAGTTTCGGGCTTCTGAAGCACTTGCCGGAGTGGTTTGTCGGTTAAGACGACGATGGAATGAGCCTGGAAGTATGGCCTGAGTTTCCGGGCGGACATGATGAGGGTGAAAGCGAGCTTCTCTAAGTCAGAGTATCTTGTCTCGGCGTCCTGCAGAGCCTTGCTGACGTAATACACCAGATGTTCGGCGCAGTCCCTACGCTTGACCAAAACTGAACTTGTGGCGGAAGCGGAGACAGATAGATACATGTAAAGGGTTTCTCCGGTGTCTGGTCTTGCCAGTAGCGGCGCTTTTCCCATGTATTCCTTAAGTTCAGTGAAGGCCTTGGTGCATTCCTCGGTCCAGGTGATGTGTTTGGACCTGCCCTTTAGGGCCTTGAAGAAAGGCACGCACCTGTCCGTAGCCTTGGAGATGAAGCGTGTAAGGGCTGCGACTCGGCCCGTTAAGCTTTGCACTTCTTTCTGGGTTCGTGGCGGCTCCATATCGACCAGGGCCTTGATTTTTTCCGGGTTGGCCTCGATGCCCTTCTGGCTAATCATGAAACCCAGAAATTTCCCAGAGCTGACTCCGAACACGCACTTCTCCGGATTTAACCTCATTCGATACCGTTTGAGGACGTCGAACATTCGCGAGAGATTGGGGATGTGGAGGTCAGCCGATTTACTCTTGACGAGCATGTCGTCGACGTAAACCTCCATGGTTTTCCCAATCTGGTTGGCGAACATGAAGTTCACTAGGCGCTGGTAAGTGGCCCCGGCGTTTTTGAGTCCGAAAGGCATGACATTGTAACAGTATAACCCCTGATCTGTCCGGAAGGTTGTGTGGATCTGATCTGCCGGATGCATAAAGATTTGGTTGTAGCCCGAGTATGCATCCATAAAACTCAGGAGCCCATGTCCTGCCGTGGCGTCGACCAGTTGGTCAATCTTGGGCAAAGGAAAACTGTCCTTGGGGCAGGCCTTGTTAAGGTCAGTGAAATCAATGCACATTCGCCACGCCCCCGAGGGTTTCTTGACGAGTACGACATTGGCAACCCAGGCAGCATAGACGACCTTCCGGACAAAGTGGATGGTGCTGAGCTTGATGATCTCTGCCTTCATAGCCTCGGTCCTCTCAGCATCGTAGAGGCGGCGTTTCTGTTCGACAGGTTTGTAGGTAGGGTCGATACTGAGCCGGTGGCAGATCACGTCGGTGGAGATGCCGGGCATGTCGGCGTACGACCAGGCAAAGACCTCAGAGTTGTCACTTAAAAACCGGATCAGTTGTGAGCGCAGGTCGGGTGAAAGAGTTGTCCCAATCCTTACCTTCCGGTCCGCAAAGTCGTGGGAGAGTACTATCTCTTCGACATCCTCAATGGGCTGTGGATGGGGTGTTGCGGAATGGTCCCGAGGATTTTCGATTGGTTCGGCCCGGATTTTCTGTGCGTCCTGAGGGCTCACGGGGTCGGCCTCGAACGCGGACTCTGATACTGCCATGGTTTCTTTCGGAGGTTGGATGAGGGTGGCAGAATTGCAGGCCCTTGCAGCCATCTGGTCTCCTTTGACTTGACCAATCCCCATAGGGGTTGGGAACTTGACCAGTAGTAGGTGGGTGGAGACGACTGCCCTCATCTGGTTGAGTATTCCCCGCCCGAGGATGGCGTTGTAGGCCGCGGGGCAGTCTACCACCAAGAAAGGTGCCAGTACGGTTGCCCTTCGTGGGTGTGTTCCGAGGGAGAGGGGGAGAGTGATCGTTCCGTGCGGGACAATGGAGTCCCCCGTGAAGCCAAAGAGCGGCGTGGGTGAGCGGTCCAGACTTGCTTCTGGGATGCCCAATTGCTTGAAAGCTCGCATGAAAAGGACGTTCACCGAGCTCCCAGTGTCGACCATTACCCGTTGTACGTCGAAGTTAGATATCTCCGCCATCACGACAATGGGGTCGTCGTGGGGGTAGATGATCCCGCGTTCCTCGTCCTCGGAGAATGTGATCGGCTCCCAACCGAGTCGATTTGTTTTCTTGGCTCTTCCCTCCTCTATGCTGAAGAGCTGCTGATTCTGTTTGGTGGCCCGTAGAAAGTTCTTCTTTGCCCGGTTGGAAGTGAGCGGGCAAGAGATTGACGGTCCTTCGGAGATTGTGTTGATCTGTGGGTTGCGAGGTGGAGGTGGAGCGTGTTGAAGAAATTGGTTGATCTTCCCATCTCGGGCCAAAGCCTCCACCAGATCCCGGAATGCAACGCATTGGTCAATGCTATGGCCATTGTATTTGTGGTATTGGCAATAAATTCCCGTGTCTTTGCCAAGCTTGCCCTTCGCTGGTGCCCAAGTAGACTTTGGGATCATGTGTTCCACATTGAGGAGGACATTCTCGTAGGGGGTGTTGAGGATGGTGTATGTCTCGTACTTGGAACGAGGAACCCGTTTTTCCCCGGTGTTTGACCGCTCCCCCTGTTGTCTCTCCTGGTGATTCGGGTTCTTACCCTTCTTCCCAGGGCTGTACAGATTGTTGCTGTGGGGGTAGTCTTTCCGTTTTCCCCCATAGCTCTGTTGCCCCTGCTCCTGCAGACGCTGTGCCAGGCCCTGCTGTTCCGGGACGCTCGGTGGGTATGTTTTCACCGAGTCGGCCCGGGGGGGTTGGTAGGTATTGGCAGCGTTGGACCTTTGGGTTAGTGCCTCAGCTTTGGCGTGGATCGCCGCCTGTTTCATTATTTCGTTATAAGTTTTCCAACCTTGGGTGTGAGCTGCGTACCTGAATAGGGAGTCTCGGAGGCCGCCCTTGAAGGTCGTGAAAGCTGCTCGATCGTCCGTTTCCGCGCAACGAGAGTATTCATGACTGAATCTCGCCGCATACCGCTGCAGCGACTCGTTTTCACCTTGTTTGAGCTGGAAGAGGTCCTCGGCCGAGGACAGGCGGTCGGTTTGTATCATGAACTGGTTCATGAAGGTGGAGGTGAGCTGCTCGAAAGAGTCGATGGACCTAGATTCCAACTTGTAGAACCAATTGATCGCTGCCTCGGTCAGTGTGGAACTGAAGATGAGGCATTGTTCCTCATCGGCGAGGTTCTTGAGGGCGATGGCCGAGTAGAAGTTGTTCAGATGATTCCACGGGTCGTCCTTCCCGTTGTAAAGGGGAATTTTCATGGGTTTAATCTCGTGGTTGATCCTGAACTGGTTGATTCTTTCTGTGAACGGGCCCGGGCTGGTTTTCGACCAGGCTGGCCTCGCTTCCCGGGCCGTCCCGGCCTCAAGCGTCCGGACTCGATCCATGAG
Organism: Prinsepia uniflora; assembly: GCA_032719365.1. Taxonomy (NCBI): domain Eukaryota; kingdom Viridiplantae; phylum Streptophyta; class Magnoliopsida; order Rosales; family Rosaceae; genus Prinsepia; species Prinsepia uniflora. The sequence continues at coordinate 31,212,228 of CM064864.1, forward strand.
GTGCTGGACGAGCGAGTCGGTCTTGGATTGATGTTTATCCCTGGATGCTCGGTCACGGTCGACCCTATAAGGTCAGTCGGTGCCACCTCCGCTTGGCGGGCTCTGTGATTCACTCCTTCCGTGACCGACCTGCCGTGACCGCTCGGTGTACCCCTGTTTGGGTATGCTCCGGCATATACTTGCATCTTGACCGAGCGGCCTAGACCGCTCGGTGTCCCGCCGGCGGGATCGTTCCTGAGGCTTGTCGTTCTGCCGCCCAGCCTGCCCTGACCACTCGGCGCTCCTTCGGCGGGTTGGTTCAGGGGGAGGAGGGAGCGGGAGGCCGAGGTGGGTTGACCGCTCGGTGTCGCCGCGAGGGGACCTCGATGTTTGCCTCCCCCTGCCCGAGCGGTTGGTTCTGGTGCCGAGATGCCGAGCGGATTTGGCCGTGCTCTCGGCCTCCATGGACGAGTCGGTGATGGGGACAGGATCTCCGGTCACGAAGGTCCCATGGCTGATATTGGGGCGGGACCACCGAGCGTTATGTTTCCTCGGTGGTGGTCGCCTTTTCCCACCTCCGACCGAGGGTCAGGTCGGCGTGAAGGTTGTTCGTTGACCGATCGGTTCCGCCCTCCCTCGCTGAGGGCGTCTCGGGCGTCCCGGTAGATCCTGGTGTCACCGGGTTGACTGCCGGGGATGATTAACATCCGGGCCGGTTTCTTGCTCGGCTCGGTGTCCCCATACCTTCCCTTCCGTGGCTCGGCGACTGCATGTTCCTTTCCTTTTTCCGCCAGTCGGCGATTCTTCTCGGCACGCTCCGCGCATTCGGCCACCACTTTATCGGCCTCATCGCTACCGACGCGTGCTCGGTGGGCAGCGAGTTCTGCCTGTGCGACCCGTAGCTGTTCGGCCACCTCAGTGTACCGATCGTCAAGCACCTGACACCTCGACTCGGCCTGGTTGCCCTTAGCTTTCACCTCGGCCATGTCGCTCTGGAGTTTCTCGATTATCTGCAAGAAGTTGAGAGAGGGTTCTCCCCTCGTTCTGGGGCCTTGCCCGGGTGTGATTTCACCGAGGTCGTGTTCACCCTGCATGTTTGGTGACGAAGAGCTGACTCTCGATATAACTTGTGGATGAGTCGTAACTAGGTGTAGTTGAGCGTGGGCAACCTTAGTCAGATTTCCCACAGACGGCGCCAAACTGTTGAAGCGTTAAATGTTCCAACTGTCGAGTACTTGTTGCCCAATCACCAAATGACGCGTGTCCCTCTTGTGACCTGTCAACTCAAGTGGATCGCGGGTCTCCGTTAGTACGGGCACCGGTGTGGTGCCGGCCCAAGGCTCTCCGACGATCAAGTCAGTTACTTTGTTCGTAAGAGGAAGCAGTAAATGGTAAGTTCGGCAGAGTAATTGTAATAGTAAAACTTAGTTACCTTTATTGGGAAATGTGTACCCTTTATGTATAGGTAGGTGGGATGTTCAATTCCCAAAGTTCCGATGTGGGACGAATGCTTCTCGATTTACGTGCGGACACGTGTTACGTAAATCGAGGGTAGATATGCTTCCACGTGGCATCCCGCATTGGGCCCGGTGTTAGGGCTGTCGCAAGTATGGTGTTCTTGGGCCTTGAGCGTTGTCAGGGCTTTAAGTATACGGCCCAGTGGGTCTGGTCAGATATGGTGTCAATAGAAGGGTTACACAAAATCAGCTGAATGGTGTTTGAAGTGAATGGGCAGAACAAGTCATGGAGTGAGTTCGACATCTTGGGCACTATTTGAATTTCTAATTTTGCCTTTGGTTGTCATGTATGTTTTGAGGATTTACCAAATTTCTAACACGGACATGTGATGTGAAGAGCATGAATCATTATATGAGCAACTCTCACTTGGAATTGATATGTTAGATTTGATAATTATTTGTAGTGTCATGGAATTGTAAGCACGATATTTAGTTAATGACATGAATTAAAGTTTGCTCTTACACATTTATATATTATTGCTTCTTTTTTAGTCTTCTAAAGCTAGGGAATAAATGAAAGGTGATACCAAATAAACAAAAAACTTACAAAAAATTTTAAATAACTGATATTAATAGTTTATAATAACATCTGCATTTATGTAATATTAGTATCATCTTAAATATAGATGGTGAAGCTATAACAATAAAATAGCATCCATTTTTTTAAGGAGACTGATGCCATTGTGAATGTAAAACATTGGTTGTTATGAAAAAATTGATGTTATTATGTACATTAGACATCGGAAGTCAACGCATTTAGTTCATTTAGAAGTATCATAAACATCAGATATTATAAAATACCGATGCTGTATGTGAAATACACTTTAGTTAAAACCGAAGTCTATTTATATATAAAATGCATCGGTTCCCATTACTTCGGTTCTTATACCTAATAGACTTTGATTTTTCACCGAAGTCTATGATAAAATTTGACATAGTGTTGGCCGAAAAAGAGGCTGGAAACTTGACTTTTATGTTGGAATTCGCCACTTTCCAGAGAAGCTCCTATCTAGGTCTAAAGCTTCACCAAAAACCACACGCAATTAGTGAGTCTTCATCTACTCATCCTCATCAATCCAAGTAAGTTTCACGGTCAGAATTTTACCTATTTCAGCTGGAAACCCTCAGAGTAGCTGTCAGATTTTGGCTATTTTCTCACTTCATGATGGTCATTAACAAGCAAGACTGACATGTAGAAGTTCTAGAGAGAAAGAGGGAAGGGGGGGGCGGGGGGAAGAGAGAGAGAGAAAAAAAATTGAGATTGGTGTAAATTTTCTAGGAGATTCATCCATATGTATGGTCGCGATTGGTACATAGAGACAATGTGTTTTTGGTCCATTCACATTTATCCCGACATGAAGATCCTCTAGTACATTTGTTACACCTCACATTGAAGTAATATTATTTAAATGAATAAATCAATTTGACAATTAAAAGAAAAAAAAAATTGAAGTCTTTAAATACATTATGAAAAAGAAATAAAAAAGAATAAAAAATAAGTCAGTGCCCCACTTAATGGCACAATTGTTTGATTAAAGTTGATTTCTTGGAATGCAAGAAAACTTTGTTCTCTATTTATCAGCAGGGTCGGTCATGGCCTAAGATCATAAAGGCGACTGTCCTGGGTCTATGAATAAAGAGAGCCCAAAAATTTTAAACCTGTCTTATTTTTATGGGAAAAAAATGAAAAGGAATGTTTAAATTTTTGAAAAATATTTATATTGAATTTGAAAAAATATTTTATTAAAAAATTGGACCCATATTCTAGAAATATTATAAGAGTTATTCTGATTAATATGTAGTTATCTAGCTTGTATTATAAAGTCACTAAATTTTTTGATAAAATTTCATCGTTTCTTAAAAATTTAATATTGAAAAATGATCGACTATATTTTCTATGCATGATTGATGTGCTTAAATTTTTGATTTTTTTTTAGTATATTGCTAGGAGGATGAAAAAAAAACTTAAAATTTGAAAAATTTTATGTGTGTAAATATAGATTACATGGACATTTTTATAATTTTCATCATAACCTTCCAATTTATTCGATCGACCCTGTTTATCAGCAGCCTGGCCTCTAACAATACGTCTTTTGAAAGTGGCTGAACCCAAAACAATGCAAAATAACCCAATCGAAGAATAGATTTTTGTATATTCAGTAACCACCAGGCTGGGACCATCAAAATCCAAGTTTCAATATCCTCACCAAAAAGTTGGCAACACGTTTTTTTTTTTTGGATGCATTAATAGTTTATTGATTATTTTTGCTTTTGAATTGATAAATGAAAGGTTCACCAATAATTTACAACAATTGCGACGCAATCATGTTTTCCTAACTACAGCAGTTCCGCATTGCAATTGCGAAAGGTGCGTGCACTCCATTCTCTAATCATCTGCATAGCATTTGCATGCATCATGCGACACCCAGATATACCTAAAAAGATGGCGAAAGGAATAGATAATCTTTAAATAATTGTTTCCATTTTTATAAAGTCCTCTACGCAATGCCTTATTGCTTATTGGGTCCAGATAAAAAATTGCCTATTCTCCGGTCAATAACCACACCATGCTTAAAAAAACGTGAATCAAATAACATATTTAGCTTTACAAGTCTTTACCTTTGACATGTTAGTGGAAAAAAAGGGCGTAGCCAACTTTGCGTGGGAATTGTGATATGAAACTTTTTCAAACATTTTCGGGTTCCACTGGAAATGGATATGAAATGTTTTTTAACATGTTCTGGTTTTATTGAGATTAGTCTCATCATTTTAGGTAGAGACGGCGAGTTATATCACTTATTTTTGTGATAATATTTTTATGTTTGCTAGTAAGGATGAGTACTTTTTTTTTTTAACCAATGACATTGCACTAGTTGATGAAATAAATGGAATAACTTAGGCTCGCCTCGTTGAGCTCATTCAGATGCTCTTTTGGTAATGGTGGGACTTGTAAAGAGAAGGTAAGGGCAAAAGAGTATCGTTGTGGTGCAGCCCTAATGTAGGGGTAGGCCGACCAGACGTGGTCTACCAAATGATTGTATGTGACCTTGCCCGAGATTGTGCCAGTTGGGTGTATTTGTTTGGTCATCGTGGACATTGGCCGACCAGATGTGGTTGTCCTAATGCTTGTAGTTATCTTTGCCCAAGGCTGAGCTAGTGAGACGTGTCCATTTGGCCAAGGGCTTGGTGTGTCTTTTGTGGGATTGCTCAGCCTTAGTCAAGTTGACCCAATTGGGCACGAATAGAAGTCTCCCTGGTCGTTGACTGAGGTGTATTTTCTCAGCTGAGGGCTTGCTATTACCTATCAACTTGTGTGGGTAATTGTCCCATGCCACTCCCTAGTCCCCTAAGCCATTGGCGGAGGAGAGACGTCGTGGAATGTCTCTGCTCTTCCCAAAAGAGCTGAATCTTGGCCGATGATGTGGTTAATCGGCTTGTAATGTACATGGCTAATCGAGTGCCACTTGCGAGGTGAGTGTATATCATCTTACTCGGCCTGCAGAAGCAGAACCCCACATGATCATGTGCCCTATTGGCTAGGAATTTCCATCATCGAATCTAGTGCCACTTGCAAGGTGAGTGTATATGACCTTGCTCAACCCACAGTAGTGGAATCTCGTACAATCATGTGGCTGATCGGCTAGGAATGTCCATGTCCGAATGAGTGCCACTTGGAAGGTAAGTGTATGTCACATTTCTCGACCGTAGGAGCAGAACCTCGCACGATCATGTGCCTAATCGGTTTGTAATGTACATGGTCAATCTAGTGCCACTTGTAAGGTGAATGTATGTCACCTTTCTTGGCCCACATGAGTAGAACCTTGCACGATCATATGGCCAATCAGTTAGTAATGTGCATGGCCGACCGAGAGTTACTTGCGGACCGAGCAAGATGACATACACTCACCTTGCTCGGTCCGCAGGAGAAAAACCTCGCACAAACATGTGGATGATCTACTAGGAATGTCCATGGCCGACCGAGTGCCACTTGTAAGGACGTGGTTTGACACTTTTAGTGCTTTTCTACGGGTCATGAAAACACGGTATTGGTGTAAGTGCGCAACCTTTCAGCTGTCCGAGAGGGTTTGTAGTGGTCATATTTGGAGCCTATAAATAGTTCCCACTTTTTTCACCTTTCACTTTTGACTTCTAATGACAGGATCCACTCTTAATTTACTTTGATAACCCCGTCTTGTTCTGCTTGCTCTTCTGCTCTCATCTGACGAGTAACCCAAAATACTGAAATTACCCCCCAACACTCGTTAGATAAGAGATAATCGTACCTTCTTCAGTTCATGCCTCTGCCCCCCGTTTCGCTTCGATTTTCGTGGAACAGCCTTGGAGTGTTACCAAAACCACGAAAACATGTGAGTGGAAAAAATAACATTTTGAAAACATAGTTTGAAAAACTTAAGAAATTTTACCCTCAGTTTCCTAAAAAGTATGCATGCGTACGAAAAGTTGTAACAACGTATAATACAGGCTCAAAGAAAGCAACATTTTTTGTGGAAATTCGGTTAGAAAGTTGCATAAGCACAAATATTCGTAAATCATCCATTCATCAAGAAAATCAAATCAATATAAGGAAATCAACTTAGATAAAAATATATCAAAATACCACAGCGATAAACATACATAATCAACCTATACTCGATGCTCGAGTCTCAATCGTAATCAACCGCACTACAGGTAGGCCAAACCACTTGGGAAACAAAGCCCAGCTTGACGTTCGAGTTAAAACTAACTTAGGAAACAGAGTCTAGCTCGACCTCTAAGTCATTATCACAATACCAGTCTCAAGAAAACAGAGCCCTACTCTGAACTTCTGAGACTTCCAAATATCCTGCTCAGGGATACAACATCTGAGCATTAACAACATAACCTGATAAGGGATATAGCATCTGAGCGTGAACCAGCAATACGAGAATGGTTGTCCATAAACACAACAGTTCATAAATATCGAGAAAACGTACATTTATAATACATATCAATTTCTAAAAACCAAATTCACATTTCAAAATCCGAGTCTAAGCCCAAAACACAATCTTCGTAAAACATCGTAAAGCATGCACTTAGAATAATTCCACAAAATCATTAAAAATCATTAAAAAATTATAATGAAACCATCATCAAGTAAACCATATAATGAAGCATTTAAAATATATAAATATGCATGCATATAATTTAAAGAGAAACAAAGTTCTACTCACACACCGTATCTCAGCCATTACTCAACCATTTCCAATTGTCCAAACATCAAAGTTTACCTATTCATCTCCAGAAGAAGATCTTTGCATTCAGAATCAAGGAAGAACGTACCTCTAAGCTCAACTGGAATTCTCCATTTTCAGCCATGGTTCCAAGGCTTGTCGTACAACCTTCATGTGTCCAAGCTTTCATGTTTCCATCTCATAAGAACCGTAGGGACTCCACTAAGATGTAAAAGGTTTGCGTTTGCAAGCCGGGGGCTTCCAACGATCCCACAACCCATTTTCGATTTTTTGGATTATCAGGCTTACGGGTTTACTAGATTCCTTCCTCTCCATCACGGTTTTCCCTCATTTTCTCCTACCTTCTCTCATTTCTTTTTCTTTCTTTCCTTTCTCTCTTTCTTCCTAGTTGATTTCCTTCCCCCCTTGCTCTTGTTTTTCTCATTTTTCTTCTTCTCGACCGCCACCCACCGAACACCCTTTCTCACACACACATACCCACATTTATTTAAGTCGGTGGAAGGATAAGAGAGGGAAACCAAGGAATCTTCTAGATTAACATAGGTTGCTCTTATAAAATTACTAAAATACCCTTATGTCCAAAATTACCAAAATGTCCCTAGTTACTTTTGACCTGTATCGAATCTATTCGATCTCCCATTTTAGCATACCGTCTTTCTATGTATCTTTGTAGAACGTCCAAAAAATGTCCTGGTAAAAAAGACAACATTTGATCTTATAAGGGCAAAATTGTCATTTCTATTTTTATTTTCCTAAATTACCCTTTGCTGAATTTCTGGACCGTTACAATCTACCCCTCTTAAAAGAATTTCGTCCCCAAAATTTTAAACAAGGAACTGTGGATATTGTACTTGCATTAGGGGCTCGGCTCCCACGAGACCTTTTCCTTTTGACACAACTCCTTATTCCACCATTCTAAAATTTTCATAGGTTACTCCTCAAACCTTAAATCCTCTTGAATCTCAATAGTCTACTGTTTCGATACATTTGTCTTATCATATAAGTATTATCTAAGCATCGAAAAATGAATTCATCGTAAGCTAGAGAGAGTTCTAGGAGTATTGTTATTGAACCTATCCTCGTGCTATTCTTAAATGGCCCAATATATCGGGGCCTCAATTTCCTGTATTTACTAAACCTCATAATACCTTCATCCTGTTTTCCACGGTCTAAATGGTCCTCTCAGAATAACCATTCATCTGAGGGTGAAAAGTAATGCTAAAACGTAATTTTGCTATAAAGACCTCTACAAACTTTGCTAGAATCTTGATGTAATACATGGATCTCAATCAATGCAATTAACTCTAAAATTTCATGAAATCTACCAATCTCATCAATAAAACTTTTCATATAATATACCATGCGAAAATCATTTCTTATCGTAAGAGAAGGACTATCTTGTGATTTATCCAGAATCACCCAGAGCTCATCATAGTTTTTTTTTTGGGATCCTTAGAGGTTGAAGTACAAATTTCATCGTTAAATGAACTTACTTTTTCTCAGAAATAAAAAGTAATTACCGAATTTCCGTACAGCTGCTACCTTTCAGTCTTTTGCATGCTGGCATATCATAGTATCAATCAACAACTTCGTTATCTTAACGTTTCAGGCTAGCCTACCAATATTGCTTTCTGAAAGTACGACACATCTTAATTCCTTCAGGATGCATCATATAAGTTGAAACAAAGAATCTATAGAGTTTTTTCTTAAGGTACCAGCCATCACATTGGTTATCTTTAAACATTATTCAATAGTATACTTATAGTTCTTAACTAGTTCTACTTACCTCTGTTATCTCACGTGTAAGTCCTCAAGGCGAAAAACTTACTTTAAACTCTTATGGTCCGTAAGAGTACTTATGTCCATACAGGTAGTGCCTTTAAATTCTTAATAAGTGTACCACTGCCACCAGCTCCAAGTCACATGTGGGGTAGTTTAACTCTTAATGTTTCAATTAGCTGAATGCATAAGCAATAACAGTTCTATGATATATCAATACACATCCTACAACTTAAACGATGTATCACTATTGATCTCAAACTCTCCCTATCATCAAGAATAGTCCACCTTGGAGCGGAGGTTACTTGTCTCTTTTTAATTCTAGAAACTTTGGCCACAGTTCTCATCTCAAACGAATTCCTCACCCTTTTTAATCAAATAAATTGTAACCACTTGTCCCGAATTACGCGATTATCGAGATAAATTAAGGATTAATCAAGAATTAATCGAGACTAATCGGGATTAGTCAAGGTGAAATGATGATTTTGCCCCTAAAAGGGAAAAATGTTAACTTTTGACCCGAGAGGTCAATTGCACGGGGACTGAGATCCATTACGTAGATTGAAGGATTACGAGTACGTAGACAGGCGGCACGTCGAATTTGGATGTCGTACGGGAAAGTTTCGGGTCTAGATCAGTTTTTTGAACTATTACGGTTGCACGAATTACGAGACAGTTGACTTTTGGTTTGTTTTTAGTGGGCCTAAAAGATCTCATCTGGACCAATGGATGAGTGACACTTGTGACCCATCCCATTGGCCCTTTCCCCCACATTCATGCATCTTTTCCTTCCTTATTCATTTCCTTCTACCCGAAACCAAAACCCTTCCCCATGTTTTCTTCTTGGACCACAATAGCTGGGTTGCTTGAGAGAGAGAGAGACTAAGAGTGAGAGAGAGGCAGACAAGGACGGTGGAGCCTCGGTGGTTGTCGGAAAACCCAGAACCCAGGTAAAACTCGTGACCTAAAAAACTTAGAAAATTAGATTTTGGTTTTTGGACGTTTGGGTCTCACATTGATGCCATGGACATGTTTATTGAGCTCATACGAGCCTGCATGATCGAAAATGGAAGGTTGTGGACCACTGGATAGCCTTGGAAGGAGGTTCGAAGTTTGGTCGTGGGGATTCGAATTTGACAGGTGAGTTTCAGGCCATTTTTCTTAATTTTGAGGTCGAAGAACTCTTTTTGGTTTTTTTGGGAGTCTAATGGTGAAAGACGGGTGGAATTTGGTTGAGAAAAGAGAGAGAACCAATCAGGTCAAGGTCACGGGTCGAACGATCCGTTATAGTGAAAGGGGTCGACCCGATTAGAGGTTGAAGGCAATGATGTGGCAGTCCACATGGCCAACCAGATGGTGACATGTGGTAGGGTGTCAGGCTGAGTCAGCATCGACGTGGCAATGCCACATCAGCATTGTCAGACCACATGGGCCAGTGAGGTGGTGCCACATGGGAACATTTCAAAGATTTTTCAGATTGTCAGGCCGACGTGTCAAGTGACGTGGCAAGTCCATGTCAGCATTATCAGACCACAAGGACCAGCGAAGTGGTGCCACATGGAAGTGTTTCAGAGTGACGTGGTTGTACATGTGGCGGTGATGACATCATCAGTGACGTTAGCATGATATCATCATGTGACACGTGGCCCGCGTGAGAGGGTAACATGTGGCACCAGTCAAGGAGTGCCATGTGGCAAGTTGTTAGGAACTAACAGATTGGATGTCAGGCTAACGTCGGCATGTGAAGTCAATAGTGAAGTAAGCATTGAAGAGGTGCATGAGAACTTTGATCGGCGCGTGTAGGCGCGTGAGCACGAACTATGAGGTCAAATTGATCTTGTTGGAAAGGTTTCGGCATTCTAAATCCAATGGTGGTAGTTCCAGGTCGATCAAAGATCATCTATTTGGTGTTTTGGAGGTTTTTCTCCTTGAGAAGCGTGTTTGTGACATGTAGTTTATTGTATGGACTTGTATAGGTTGATAGTGACCCTCATATGTGATTTGGACAAGCCCAGACATTTCGAAGGCTTTCGATTGGCTTACGGCGCATGTTTTGAGCGCACATGATGGACCGTATGTGAGTGGACTTTGATTTATAAATAATGCATGCATAAATGTTTTAGATGTTTTATGATCATGGTTTGAAATGAAATGATTGCATTATGAATTGAATAATGAAATGATTTTGGTATTTATGAAATGATGTTTCGGGCTTGTGACCCTGTTGGAAATATGTTTGACTTCGAATTTGAGTCCATCTGAATTTGAAAGAAATGTTGTGGTTTATGAATGAGTGCTGGACACTGTTTTTATGAGATTTGGTGGAAACCATGTTTTGGGTTGAGACCCTACGTGAAACGATTGATTTGATTTGAAATACAACTGTTTATGAAAATGTATTTCAACTGTTGCCGACCATACCATCCTCCGTGATATTGATGTGACTCCATTAGGAATGTGTTTCCCTAGAGAGGGACTCTGGTTGTGAATATGTTTCTCCAGAGTAGTCCCTATGATATGTTACTCACCTGCGGAATGCGATGTGTCCCTTTCTCCCCCACCCTTCCCCATCCCCCGAGGAGGTCATGATGTACTGTATGTTGTCGAGCAGCCATGGAAGGATTGACTCAGGAGTGCTTATGATGTATGAGATCGGTCGTTGATATGTTCACGACTTAGGAGTGTTTATCATCATGAGTGTTTATGATGTATGAAGAAGAGATAGTGGGCCCTCCGTTGACTGTGTGGATTTGCAAGTGGTTCTGCATGGGTTGTGCATTCTACATAAACTGATTGATTTTCCCATCCCTGACGAGGGATTCCACGATGTCGTGGAAGGCTACACACTCATCAATGGCGTTACCATTGAATTTATGGTACTAGTATTATAGATTGGATTCGACTCCAGGCCGGGGGCCTTGAGCTCATGCCTGTGGCTTCACGATCAACTCCTCAATATTCATGAGAACGTTCTCGAGTGAAGTATTGTGGATGGTGTAAGTTCCAAACTTGGACGTTGGCCCTGCATAAGGTTTTTTGTGTTGGTGATGATTGGTCTGCTTGTTCCCTTGGTTGTTGTATTTCTCCTTCTTCCCCTTGCATTCATTGTTGTAGGAACCTTTTCTCTTATCTGAGTTAGAGTTGTTCCCATAACCCTGGTGTTGACTGCTTGAGTCGTGGTGGGGCTTGGGTTAATGATTTCTTTGGGGTGCAGAGTAGGCAGAAGTGGTGGTTTACTTCGAATCTGCTCGTGGGGCATTGAAGTCTTCCACCTTGGCATGGACTTCCACTTGAATTATCAGTTTATTGTAATCATCCTATTCTCGTGTGAAGGACTGGTACTTGAAGGTAGACTCCCTTAAGCTATTACGAAATGCCCTGTAGGCTGCCTTTTCATCCATCTCGTGGCACTTGGGGTATTCAAGGCTGAATTTTGCCGTGTATTGTCACAAGGATTTGTTTTCCTTTTACTTGAGAGAACCTAGATGTAACGACCCGAACTTTCGTAATTATTATTTTATTGTAAATTGACCGTTTTGCCCCTGAGGGGGGAAAAGTTGACTTTTACCTCGGGAAGTATTTAGGACTTTGACACGTGACCGTGACGTAGTTTAGGACGTCACGAGTTCATAGGCAGGTGGCACGTTCGATTCCGACGTTCGAGGAAGAAGTTGTGACGTTCGGAAGTCGAGGGGCATTTTGGTAATTTGGCCATTTGGGGGCCAAATGTTGACTTTTGACCCGGGAAGTCCAACGGACGAGGGCCAATGACCGTTACGTAGGTCTCGTCGATACGAATCCGTAGACAGGCGGCACACTGAAATCGGACTTACGACGAAAAAGTTATGGTCAAGAACGTAACCGAACTAACCGAGACTCGGAACTTAATTTAATAATAAAATATTATAATCTGTTTTACTTTAACCCAATCAATCTGGACCCTTGATGAGTGACACATGTCACTCATCTACCCCATCCACATCATCCCCAACATTCTGGATCTTGGTCTGCCATAGGATTAATTAATTAATTTCTTTTCCTTAAATCCTCACCCTTCACTCTTCACTCAGGATGAATCACAGCCATCCATTCTATTTCTCCTTCTGTTCTTAAGCCATCAGAGACTCATTTCCTCATTTTCATTCCTTCCTTCAAACCGTGCAACCTCCCACCCTTCAAACAATCACACCAGCAGCTAACCACCCAACCTTCTTCATCAGGCAGCACCAGACCGTGCACCACCACCACCAGACACCGGCCAACGCCACCACGGCCACCCTGCACGGCCGGAAAACCCACAAACCCGTGAGGACCCGTGCAGCCCAAAATCATCAGACCATCCAAACCACGACGTCTGGGCTCGAACCAACCTAGGGCTAGGACCATTGTGACCTCTGGACGGCGTAGGACTGGACTGGGCAGCCCACGGCGGCGACACGGCGGCGGTAAGCCTGCAAACCCGTAATGGCCGATTTTCCTTCCCTGCCTCAAACCGTCCGTTTTTAACGTTGCATTTGCTTGGTTGTTTTTGAGACTCAAACTAGGGGACTAGACGAACGTTTTGGACCTGAGTTGGTGGCTGGAAACGTGACGGCTCGCCGGAGAAGACGGACCAAAACCGGCAGCCATTTCCCCGTCGTTTTTCAGGTGATTCCTTGATCTTAAAATCCAGTTTTGATCACACAGAGCCATAGAACATGTTCAGACGAGTCCATAGGAACAAACCCCATCGATTTTGGTGGTCGGAATCACGATCTGTGATCGGGTCGAACCGTGGGTCTGCGGTGACCCGATTCGCAGACCCGACACTGTAGCTGATGACGTCATCATGCTGACGTCAGCAATGACGTCATGATGACGTCATCATGTCAGAATATTGTCAGACCAGGGACCAATGGACTGTTGACACGTGTCCTCTGACACTGTCAGTGATGACGTCATGCTGACGTCAGCAGTGACGTCATGCTGACGTCAGCATCACTGTAGCACTGTTGACCAGAGGGTTGACCGGCGCGTGGGGGGCGCGTGTGAACAGTGTTTTGTGAGGGACCAGTGCCATTTTCAAGGTTTCGACGATACGGATCCAATGGCGGTGGTTTCGTGTCGATCGGAGATCGTTAAGTTGGTCAAATTAGGGTTTGATGCCTTGGGAAGCGTGTTCGGACGGCTTTCCCGGGCCGGTTTCAGTCTAGGGTTTCGTAGTTGTTTAGTAGGGACTTAAAGTGACCTTTACGTATGTTTTGGGCGTGACAGGAATTGTACTTTAAACCTTGGACGGGGCTTTACGCTCGGGAGTGCAGCGGGATTGTACTGTGAGTGGGCCTTTGATTTCACTAAACTTCGGCATGCATAACTGTTTTACTTTCTCCTATATCTATATGTGATTTGAGTAAAAGTATCTGTTCAGCTTGTGTATGATTTATGGCACGTATTACGATGTTTGGGCATGAGACCCGTCTGGTTGTTTATAAATGGTTTGGAGTCATATATATGTATAATGGAACTCGATATCATCTGTGGTACTGCACTGTATAGATCTACCCTAGGATTCTATCTCCTCCGGATGTAGGTACACCGGAGCGGTCACGGCGCATTGCCTGTGAGGAGTCATTCTACGGAGGGACCGGACCGTAGAGTGACTCAGGAGCAGGATTGCTACTATTGGACGTCTGGGACGTCAGGCATCTAGAATGCCATGCTCGGACTAGGTTCGGGATTTGGACTCGGGATTGAGACCCCGGGTGGCACGCGTAGCCTTGAGACTGTGACCTTATTGGGCGTCTGGGACGTCAGGCATCTGGGATGTCAGGGTTGGGATGTATAGTGCAGTGACTAAGATTATATTATGTTGATATTATTCTGCTTATGACTATATGGTTTTGTGGTTTTGATACTATGCATGTCTTTTCGGAAAACGGAGGGGAAAAGCTATATGTTTTCGAAATGGTAAACTACTTTGTAAACCTTGAGTTTCGGCCCACTCACCTTTGTTGTTTTACTACCCCTCCAGGTAGTGCTATCGAGGAGGAGGATCCCGAGGAGGAGGAGGAGGATCCCGAGGAGGAAGAGGCATAGGTTTACGTTGCGTACCTGAACCCTACTGCTGGGTAGGTTGGCACGTAGTGTGTCTAGAGTCGTGCTCAATAAACTGTATTCGGGAACCATCCCTTGTCTGACACTATTTGTATTTGAGTATTTGTGTGGTGTGCTATGTATGACTTAACTATGGATTTTCTTTATGCATTTTATATTCAATAAGGGTATTTTTGGTATTTTAACGTTGGGTGTCAGACGGGAGCAGGGCACGTCCCGGGTGGTCCCAGGGGGATCGGGGCGGGTCCTGTCAACTTGGTATCAGAGCACTAGGTTGTGGTCCGCATGCTAGACTAGTGGTCAGTACTTAGTTTAAACGATGTCAGTATCTAATCTATGCCTCTTAACAGCGGGTTATGCCTCCAAGGAGAATTCCTCAAACACGAACTGACGAGGAAATCGCGAGAGAGATGGAATGTGCTAGCATTGAGCGGGCTCAAAGGTTGGGAGCCACACCGTTCAGCGGGGGATCAAACCCTGAGGATGCCCATGAGTGGATTGCGAAATGGGAAAGAATCTTCACCGTGATGCATTGCCCACCCGGCGAGCGGGTGGCATTGGCGGCCTTCTTACTGGAAGGCGGGGCTTATCAATGGTGGCATGGTCTTGAGATGTCCGGGTGGACCGTTCACACCACCACATGGGAGGTCTTTCGTGCCCGATTCTTAGATCAGTATTACCCGCGTTCATTTCGCATGGCACGAGAGGCAGAGTTCCTGCGGCTGGAACAGGGAGATATGTCCGTGGCAGATTACGAGCAGACCTTCGGGAAGCTTTCCCGTTTTGCCGCAGCTTTCGTGAGTACTGAGGAGGAAAAATGTCAAAGATTTGAGTTGGGACTCCGAGGGGAGTTGCGGGCAAGTGTGACGGCTACTAGTTACGCGACCCTGAGGGACATGGTCGACGCTGCAGTTCGTGTCGAGGCCAGTCTGGCGGCACACCAGGCGCGACAATCATCAGGCGAGGGACAGCGCCGGGATCGTCCACATCCTGGACCAACCGGCCCAAAGATCTCTAAGGGGGGAAATTACCGAGGAGCACCCTCATCTCTACGTGGTCGTGGCTGGTCAGGTCGACATGGGAACTCTCAGAGGGGTGGATCGAGATTCAGTTCTGGACAGCATCAGGCTTGGAGTGGTACATCAGGAGGGTCTTGGGATGGACCGAGGACAGTTAATTGCTTTGCTTGTGGAGGAGCGGGCCACTATGCCCGAGATTGCCATTTGTTGTCAAGGAACAACGAGACTAAAGGTGTTAGTGTGACACAGAGTTCGGCTTCTCACCCTTCCAGAGGCCGAGGACAGAGTGCTGAGCGTGGCGCGCGTGGGCGCGGACAGACTGCGGGACCCCGAGCTCGTGTTTTTGCAGTGACTCAGCAGCAGGCGAGGTCAGCCCCTGGTGTGGTTACAGGTACTCTTCATATCTCAAATATTGTTGTACGGGTATTAATGGATGCTGGGGCTACTCATTCTTTTATTTCGAAAAGTTGTGCGGGTATGTTAGATCGTGAGGTGTCAGCCTTGGATAGTGAAATGGGTGTTGGTACACCGATGGGCGTTGTGTACATCGTGAATCAGGTGATCCGGAGATGCCCAGTAAGGGTGGAGGATGTAGATCTGCTAGCTGATCTAATCCTGATGGATATCCATGACTTTGATGTTATCTTGGGAATGGATTGGTTGACTGAGCACGGTTCGCTCATCGACTGTTGTAGTAGGCGGGTGATTCTGCGAAGTCCGGGTTTGCCGGAGGTTACTTTTCAGGGAGAGCGCGACGGTTCGCTACCTGAAGTAATTTCTTCACTTGCCGCTACGAAGCTTCTACAGAAGGGATGCCAGGGTTATCTGGCGCATGTTGTGACGACGAATAGTGATACTTCGGGTGCCGATGATATACCTGTGGTGCGGGAATTTCCGGATGTGTTCCCGGAAGATTTGCCTGGTTTACCACCACATCGGGAGATTGAGTTCACGATTGAACTACTTCCTGGCACACGACCTATATCGCAGGCACCATATCGGATGGCACCAGCGGAGTTACGGGAACTGAAGATCCAATTGCAGGAGTTGGTGGACTTGGGATTCATCCGACCGAGTACATCACCGTGGGGAGCACCAGTATTATTTGTGAAGAAGAAGGAGGGGAGCCTCCGTTTGTGTGTGGATTATCGACAGCTCAACAAGGTCACGGTAAGGAACCAGTACCCCTTACCCAGGATTGATGATCTCTTTGATCAACTGCGGGGAGCACAGTACTTCTCGAAGATAGATTTACGATCTGGTTATCACCAGTTGAAGATTGCTGAAGGAGATGTCCCGAAGACAGCGTTTCGGACCAGATATGGGCATTATGAATTCCTTGTGATGCCTTTCGGCTTGACGAATGCTCCAGCAGCATTCATGGATCTAATGAATAGGGTCTTCCGATCTTATTTGGATAAGTTCGTGATCGTGTTCATTGACGACATCCTTGTGTACTCGAGGAGTGCTCAAGCTCATGGGGAACACTTACGTTCGGTGTTAGGGAAGCTGAGGCAGAACCAGTTATACGCCAAGCTGAGTAAGTGTCAGTTTTGGCTAACCAGCATTGGTTTTCTGGGACATGTAGTGTCAGCAGACGGGATTAGCGTGGATCCCCAGAAGACCGAAGCGGTGACAAATTGGGCTAGGCCGACAACCGTGACAGAGGTACGGAGTTTCGTTGGTTTGGCAGGATACTACCGGAGATTTGTTGAGGGCTTCTCTAGTATTGCTGCACCGTTGACTCGTTTAACCAGGAAGGGAGTAAAGTTTGTTTGGGATGAACGGTGTGAGCAGAGTTATCAAGAATTGAAACGTCGGTTAACTACCGCACCTGTTCTTGCCTTGCCGGATAACAGTGGAGAGTTCGAAGTCTACAGTGACGCATCGTTGCAAGGGTTGGGTTGCGTGCTGATGCAGAATGGCAGAGTTATCGCTTATGCATCGAGACAACTAAAGACACATGAGCTGAACTACCCTACGCATGATCTGGAGTTGGCGGCGGTGGTTCACGCTTTAAAGATCTGGCGACATTATCTGTACGGGGTGACTTGCAGGATCTTCACCGATCATCAGAGTTTGAAGCATTTGTTCACTCAGAAGGAGCTGAACGTAAGGCAGCGACGGTGGTTGGAACTGATCAAGGATTACGATTGTACGATTGAATATCATCCAGGGAAGGCGAACGTTGTGGCAGACGCACTCAGTAGGAAGTCAGCAGGATCAATTGCACACCTGAGGCTGGTGTACCTTCCTTTACTAGTGGAACTCCGAAGAGCTGGAGTTATGCTGGGGATGGATGAGCAGGGAGCTTTGTTGGCCAGTTTTCATGTACGACCTGTGCTCGTCGATCGGATTATCGAGGCACAATTGGAGGATCCGACACTTTGTATCTACAGGATCGAGGTCGAAGCAGACGAGAGGCAGGACTTTACTATTCGACCAGATGGAGCTCTGGTGAAACTGGGCCGTTTGTGTGTTCCTGCAGTGGCAGAGTTACGGGAAGAAATTCTCGAGGAAGCCCACAGTTCGGCTTATGCCATGCATCCGGGAGGTACAAAGATGTACCGTACCCTCCGGGACCACTATTGGTGGGCAGGAATGAAGAAGGATATTGCAGTGTTTGTGAGCAGATGTTTGACCTGTCAGCAGGTCAAGGCCGAGCGGCAGAGACCGTATGGAGCAATGCAACCGCTTCCGATTCCCGAGTGGAAGTGGGATCACATTACCATGGATTTTGTCTTCAAGTTGCCAAGGACTCAGAGGGGATGCGATGGAGTTTGGGTGATTGTCGACCGATTGACCAAGTCAGCTCATTTCTTACCAGTACAGGAGACATTTAAGCCAAACCGACTGGCTCAGCTATTCGTGAAGGAGATCATTCGACTTCATGGTACGCCGGAGTCGATAGTGTCTGATCGAGATCCGCGTTTCACATCTAGGTTCTGGCGAAGTTTGCAGAACGCCTTGGGTACAAACTTACATTTCAGTACAGCGTTCCACCCACAGACCGATGGGCAGTCAGAGAGGACTATCCAGACACTGGAGGACATGATGAGGTCTTGTGTACTGCAGTTTCAGGATTCGTGGGATACCCATTTGCCTTTGATGGAGTTCGCATACAACAACAGTTATCAGGCAAGTATCGGGATGGCACCCTACGAGGCACTGTATGGCCGACAGTGCAGGACACCTATCTGTTGGATGGAGGTAGGAGAGCGAGCAGCTTTAGGACCGGATTTGATGGACATGACCCAGGAAACAGTTCGAATTATCAAGGAAAGATTGAAGGCAGCACAGGATCGCCAAAAGAGCTATGCGGATCGACGAATTCGAGACTTGGAATTCGAGGTTGGAGATTTTGTGTTCCTTAAGTTATCTCCATGGAAAGGAATTATCCGTTTTGGCCGACGCGGGAAGTTGAGTCCACGTTACTTTGGACCGTTCGAGATCATTGAGAGGATTGGACTAGTGGCATACCGGTTGGCATTACCTCCAGAACTTGCCAGAGTGCACGATGTTTTCCATGTGTCCATGTTACGGAAATACCTACGGGACGATTCACATGCCTTGCCGGAACAACCAGTAGAACTGATGACTGATCTGAGCTTTGAAGAGAAACCAGTGCAGATTCTGGATCAGAAGAACAAGGTTCTGAGAAACAAGACGATTCGGTTGGTGAAAGTGCTATGGAGGAACCATGACGTCGAGGAAGCGACGTGGGAACCCGAAGACTTGATGAGGGAGCAGTACCCGTTTTTATTCGAGTAAATTTCGAGGACGAAATTTCTGTAAGGTGGGTAGATTGTAACGACCCGAACTTTCGTAATTATTATTTTATTGTAAATTGACCGTTTTGCCCCTGAGGGGGGAAAAGTTGACTTTTACCTCGGGAAGTATTTAGGACTTTGACACGTGACCGTGACGTAGTTTAGGACGTCACGAGTTCATAGGCAGGTGGCACGTTCGATTCCGACGTTCGAGGAAGAAGTTGTGACGTTCGGAAGTCGAGGGGCATTTTGGTAATTTGGCCATTTGGGGGCCAAATGTTGACTTTTGACCCGGGAAGTCCAACGGACGAGGGCCAATGACCGTTACGTAGGTCTCGTCGATACGAATCCGTAGACAGGCGGCACACTGAAATCGGACTTACGACGAAAAAGTTATGGTCAAGAACGTAACCGAACTAACCGAGACTCGGAACTTAATTTAATAATAAAATATTATAATCTGTTTTACTTTAACCCAATCAATCTGGACCCTTGATGAGTGACACATGTCACTCATCTACCCCATCCACATCATCCCCAACATTCTGGATCTTGGTCTGCCATAGGATTAATTAATTAATTTCTTTTCCTTAAATCCTCACCCTTCACTCTTCACTCAGGATGAATCACAGCCATCCATTCTATTTCTCCTTCTGTTCTTAAGCCATCAGAGACTCATTTCCTCATTTTCATTCCTTCCTTCAAACCGTGCAACCTCCCACCCTTCAAACAATCACACCAGCAGCTAACCACCCAACCTTCTTCATCAGGCAGCACCAGACCGTGCACCACCACCACCAGACACCGGCCAACGCCACCACGGCCACCCTGCACGGCCGGAAAACCCACAAACCCGTGAGGACCCGTGCAGCCCAAAATCATCAGACCATCCAAACCACGACGTCTGGGCTCGAACCAACCTAGGGCTAGGACCATTGTGACCTCTGGACGGCGTAGGACTGGACTGGGCAGCCCACGGCGGCGACACGGCGGCGGTAAGCCTGCAAACCCGTAATGGCCGATTTTCCTTCCCTGCCTCAAACCGTCCGTTTTTAACGTTGCATTTGCTTGGTTGTTTTTGAGACTCAAACTAGGGGACTAGACGAACGTTTTGGACCTGAGTTGGTGGCTGGAAACGTGACGGCTCGCCGGAGAAGACGGACCAAAACCGGCAGCCATTTCCCCGTCGTTTTTCAGGTGATTCCTTGATCTTAAAATCCAGTTTTGATCACACAGAGCCATAGAACATGTTCAGACGAGTCCATAGGAACAAACCCCATCGATTTTGGTGGTCGGAATCACGATCTGTGATCGGGTCGAACCGTGGGTCTGCGGTGACCCGATTCGCAGACCCGACACTGTAGCTGATGACGTCATCATGCTGACGTCAGCAATGACGTCATGATGACGTCATCATGTCAGAATATTGTCAGACCAGGGACCAATGGACTGTTGACACGTGTCCTCTGACACTGTCAGTGATGACGTCATGCTGACGTCAGTAGTGACGTCATGCTGACGTCAGCATCACTGTAGCACTGTTGACCAGAGGGTTGACCGGCGCGTGGGGGGCGCGTGTGAACAGTGTTTTGTGTGGGACCAGTGCCATTTTCAAGGTTTCGACGATACGGATCCAATGGCGGTGGTTTCGTGTCGATCGGAGATCGTTAAGTTGGTCAAATTAGGGTTTGATGCCTTGGGAAGCGTGTTCGGACGGCTTTCCCGGGCCGGTTTCAGTCTAGGGTTTCGTAGTTGTTTAGTAGGGACTTAAAGTGACCTTTACGTATGTTTTGGGCGTGACAGGAATTGTACTTTAAACCTTGGACGGGGCTTTACGCTCGGGAGTGCAGCGGGATTGTACTGTGAGTGGGCCTTTGATTTCACTAAACTTCGGCATGCATAACTGTTTTACTTTCTCCTATATCTATATGTGATTTGAGTAAAAGTATCTGTTCAGCTTGTGTATGATTTATGGCACGTATTACGATGTTTGGGCATGAGACCCGTCTGGTTGTTTATAAATGGTTTGGAGTCATATATATGTATAATGGAACTCGATATCATCTGTGGTACTGCACTGTATAGATCTACCCTAGGATTCTATCTCCTCCGGATGTAGGTACACCGGAGCGGTCACGGCGCATTGCCTGTGAGGAGTCATTCTACGGAGGGACCGGACCGTAGAGTGACTCAGGAGCAGGATTGCTACTATTGGACGTCTGGGACGTCAGGCATCTAGAATGCCATGCTCGGACTAGGTTCGGGATTTGGACTCGGGATTGAGACCCCGGGTGGCACGCGTAGCCTTGAGACTGTGACCTTATTGGGCGTCTGGGACGTCAGGCATCTGGGATGTCAGGGTTGGGATGTATAGTGCAGTGACTAAGATTATATTATGTTGATATTATTCTGCTTATGACTATATGGTTTTGTGGTTTTGATACTATGCATGTCTTTTCGGAAAACGGAGGGGAAAAGCTATATGTTTTCGAAATGGTAAACTACTTTGTAAACCTTGAGTTTCGGCCCACTCACCTTTGTTGTTTTACTACCCCTCCAGGTAGTGCTATCGAGGAGGAGGATCCCGAGGAGGAGGAGGAGGATCCCGAGGAGGAAGAGGCATAGGTTTACGTTGCGTACCTGAACCCTACTGCTGGGTAGGTTGGCACGTAGTGTGTCTAGAGTCGTGCTCAATAAACTGTATTCGGGAACCATCCCTTGTCTGACACTATTTGTATTTGAGTATTTGTGTGGTGTGCTATGTATGACTTAACTATGGATTTTCTTTATGCATTTTATATTCAATAAGGGTATTTTTGGTATTTTAACGTTGGGTGTCAGACGGGAGCAGGGCACGTCCCGGGTGGTCCCAGGGGGATCGGGGCGGGTCCTGTCACTAGATCTTCCGTGGTCAGAAATCGATCTATTTAGATCATGAACTAGTTAAGGAAGACCGTGTGTAGTTGCTTGAAGGATTCGATCATCTGTGGCTCTAACTAATAGAACCAATTGAGTGCAGCTTCTATAAGGGTGGAGCTGAAGATTAGGCAATGGACCTCGTGGGAGAGGTTTTGGAATGCCACGCTCGATTGGAAATTGGTCATGTGGGTGAACAGGTCTCCCTTGCTAGTGTATAGAACGATCTTGAAAGGTTTCACTTCAGTGTCATGTCTGTACTGCATAATGCATTCTGTGAAGGGGCCGATGTTCGCCTTGATCTTTGTGGGAGAAGATATGTCATCAACTCGTCACTCTCCAATTCACGGACTCGATGGAGAAGCTCTTGCAAAATATTGTCTGACTTTGGAAGTCTGGAGTGTGGTCCAAGTCGTTGAGTAATGGGTCGGGGACTCGCGTTGCTGACTCACTCTCCAATTCATAAATATTGAGAAAACATAGATTTATAATACATATCAATTCCTTAAAACAAAATCCACATATCAAAATTCAGGTCTAAGACCAAAACACAATCTTCATAAAACATCGTAAAACGTGCACTTAGAATATTTCCCTTAAAATCATTAAAAAATTATAATCAAATTATCATCACGTAAACCATATAATATAGCATTTAAAATAATCAAATATGCATGCATAAAGGTCCACTCACACACCATCCACATGGTTGAATACCGAGTTGTACGTCTTTTCCGTAAATTTCGGGAACCCTATCTCGTGTCATAAATTACTATTGGTGGTCACTAGTGTCCCAACCATGCACATATTCAAGTTCTCTAATTTCTGAGATTAGAAAACGAATTGAAAACTATGTATAACACTTCGGACAATCAAAATTGCCCCAAGACGATGTCCATTCGTCTCTAACACTGCACCCTTGTATTTGTAACATCGAAAAAATGAAAGGTCATGTTGGTTGCACATTGGAGGGCCACCGTAGGAGCCCCCACACACCACTAGGGTCCTCTGCATGTGGGTCTCACGCGCTGGTTTCACACCAGCAACCTCCAGAAGGTCGACCTAGTTCTTTACAACTCAGGTCGCCTAACCCGTAATCCTGATCAGGCCTTATCTCGTCCATTACTCAACCATTTTAGACAATCTAAACATCATATTTTACCTATTCATCTCCAGAAGAAAATCTTTGGGTTCAGAATCACGAAAAAACGTACCTCCAAGATGAACCTAACTTCTCCATTTTCGGCCATGGTTCCAAGGCCAGTCTTACAGCCTTCCTGTGTCCACGTTTTCATGTTTCCATCTCATAACGACCATAAGGACTCCACTAAGATGTCAATGGACTGCGTTTGCAAGCTAGGGGCTTCTAGAGAACCCACAACCAATTTTCAATTTTTTGGATTATCAGGCTTATGGGTTTACTGGATTCCATCCTCTCCTTCACGATTTTCCCTCATTTCTTCTTCTTTCTTTCCTTTGTCTTTTTCTTCCTGGTTGATTTCCTTCCTCCCTTGCTCTTATTTTTCTCATTTTTCTTCTTCTCGACCACTACCCATTGAACACCCTTTCTCTCACACACACACACACCCACACCCACATTTATATAGTGGGTTAAGTCGGTGGAAGGATAAGGGAAGGAAACCAAAGAATCTGCTAGATTATCCTAGATTCCTCTTGTAAAATTACCAAAATACCCTTATGTTCAAAATTACCAAAATGGCTCTGGTACTTTTGACCTTATTGAATCTATTCGATCTCAAATAGAGGCATACTGCCCGTCTATAAACTCAAGAGTTTGAGACGTTCCTATGGTCCTTGCACAACGTTCAAAAAATGTCCCGGTCAAAAAGTTAAGCTTTGACCTTATAAAGGCAAAATCGGCATTTCCATTTTTATTTTCCAGAATTACCTATTCCGAATTTCCGAACCGTTGAATCTAAGGGGAGTTTTGAGAAAAATCAAGGGCAATTTTAGATGATTTTACACTAAGTGAGGTGATTTTTAGGAGTCATATTAAGGCGAAGCTCACAGCCTAATTTCTTTGAAAAACAAGGTTGGTGTTGATTTTTTTTTTTCAATTGAATCTTATTTTTGGTATAAACTAGTGATGAGTTTCCATGGGTGTGTTTGTTTGGTTTTCCTTGAGTCTAGTTGTTGCATCAAGATCTTCCTTATATGTTTATAGGTGTCAAATTCTAAAAGTAGTTCAGCAGGGTCCGATGATTGGTCATATAATTCCTTTGATTTTGAATCAATGGTAATCAACGGCTAGCTTGACCAAAAATGATTCACGAATGAATAGTTCTTATTTAGCTTTGGCTTCTCATTCATCTCGGCCAAACACCGGTGTAGAGGTAGAGGTGGATCTAAAGATGGAAGGTCGATCCTTAACGAGGCTCAAGGGAGGGTACTGATAAGGAACTACATGAAGAGATCCATACAGAATTTACTTTTATTTATACTTGTTTCATCTCGGCTAGGGATAGGGTTGATATTTCTAATGTCGAATTAATATCAGTTGATCAAACTGAGGTGTTTGAGTCTTCCTCACAAAAGAGGAAGGGTAAGGGTAAAGGTATGGGTAAGGGTAAGGGTAAGAGTAAGGCATTGAGTTTTAGGAAAAAGCTAATGAAGATAGATGTGAAGAAGACCGGTAAGTTAGTAACAGTTACATCTTTGGTTTATGAGGTTGATCGAAGGACAAGCACACCTAGGAGAATGTTTATGCGTGCCAGAAGGTGTTCTGCATCCCTGACTCAATCGAGATGTAGTTGGTTGGTAAATCAGAAAGGTCGAGCAAACTTCCTCCAAAGTGGGTGTCTTTTCATCCAGACATCCTCAATCATAGGGTGGTTCTGCCATTAAATCCTTGGCTCCAAAGGATGGCCAAGGAGGTTGGGTTAGCCTTCGATCGGTTTTAAACAAAATTGTTGGATTATGCTAACCGGTGTTTACCTTTAATTTGTACTACCAAGGTGAGCCGACCTGGGGGCACATCAATATCTGTACAAATTTTACATGGACAAGACGAGCTGGATTTATGTTGAGGCCCAAAATAGGAGAGAAAAGAGACTATTTTTTTGAAGATATGCCAACCTCCCAAAAGGGTTAGAAAGATGAGTTCATCTAAGATTATAGGAATTGGGAGGTGCTAATTTACCCTTGTCTTCAAGATGCATGCCTTGTGTGTATCCGTTGAAAAGTTATGGCCATGGGCAGTTGTTTTCTGAATGTTGTGTTGAGCCAGTCATGCTTGTTTTGTGGCTAAGTGATGCTAACTTATTTTATTTTTGACGACGAGTTCAAGACTCTAGACATTTCCAATCAAGAGAAGGCTGACTATGCAGGGGTGTTTGCCAAGCTAGAAAAAGCAGAAGGAAGTTGGGGTAATCTTCGGCCGCCAGAGAACTTGCATGTCATAAACTTGTTTCCATAACTTTGTAAGTTTCTCTTGGCCTCGTTATTTGTTTGTCTCTTTGTTTCAAGTTTCTAGCTTGTATTTGTTCTAGCAGCTGATTCTGACCTTTTTGTTGTTGCGATCGAGTAGCTTGTCAAGGGAATGGCCAAGATCCAGGAGATTTTGGAGAATTCGACTACTACCAAGGTTGAGGTAGAGAAGGCTAGGGATTTGGCCAAGGTTGACTAAAACAAGCCAATCAGGACTTAATTTTCTGTAATGGTTGGTTCTGCTTTGAGGATCAATGACGGACAGGCCGAGAGAGAGAAGCTTACTACCTCGAACCCTAGATGGGTGTTCTTAGCTACTAGATAGCATGTTTCTAAATACTTCTGAGTTGGCCCCCCCTAAACATGGATTATCTACCCTTGTCTCCAGCCAAACTCCTCAAGTGCCTCTCAATAATCTAGTTGTTGAGGCCAAAGAATGCCATCACATGATTATCAAGGAGCAAAAGAGGAAGAACAAGAGAAGGGTCTCGGAGAAGGCTAATGAGGCGCTTCACCGGAAGAAGCAGGAGGAGGTCGAGGCCTAGGAGGTTTCTAGGAGGGCTATTTTCCTCGACATCAGCTTGATCCTGGAAGGCCAAAAAGTGCCAAAAAAGTTGAAGTGGCCTTAGCTGGATGGGTCTCTTCAGTCTTACTTCGTCAAATGCGAAGGTGAGCCAGACATGGTGAGGACCTATGAGGTCAACGAATCTTGGAGGCTATTGTCCATAACCTTCCAACCCTTTAACTAGAGTTCATAAACAACCATTGTTCATGCGTCCAAGTTTGAGGTAGAGGAGACTATGGCCTTGATGACCAAGGACGTCGTTGAACGATACGATAAGATTGTGCATGTTGGGGAATATGTAAGTGTTTCTGACTCAACCTTGTTTGATTTTCTTATGTGTTGTTCCTTCATTCTTCTTACTCAGGATTCGTAAATTATAGTTACTTGAAGAGGTCTTCACCATCTTCCAACATACGAGCCAGGCCTAGGAGAAGGTGGCCGAAGAGCGATAGGTGATGAAGGGTAAGAAAACTTTCCAAATCAAGATGTTGAGTTCAGGGTAAACAAGCTGGAGCACATGCTAGCATCTCATGCTGAGGAGCCCAAGGCTCAAGTTTAAGAACTTGAGGCCAAGGTTCTGGAGGTTGAATCAACCAAAGCTAAGTTAGCTAACTAGTTGATCTTGGCCAAGAAAATCAGTGCTGAGGAGTTCAAGGCATCAGCCGCCTATCACTAGAGCCTTTGGCAACTAGGTGCCAAGATGGAGGACGACCTTTACAAGCATGTGCTACTTGGCAAGATTGGCTTGTCTATTTAGTTCCCATGGATGAAATACAGACAATTATCTTGATGAAGATTGCAACCATTTACCTGATGAAGAGGAGGAAAATGTTGCAGCCGATGACCAAGACGGCCAACATGAGGCCATGGGGTCTCACCTAATATATATAATATTTGACATCTATTTCTTAATCAGTTTGGTCAATTAACATGCTTTGATTTAAATGTTGTATATGTATGTGGCTTATTGGCAATAAGGCTACTTGTTTTTTATATTTCTAATGTAGACATTTGCTAGGCCGTTTCATAAAGACTTGTGGAATAAGTTGATCTACTTGTCAAGATAAGGTCGTGTGATAAAAAAGGTCACTCAATATAATGGATTGTAATAACGTCATCCAATGACTAATTTAAAATGAGATAAGGCAATTAGGGAATTCCTTGGGCTATATAAAAATGTGGACTTAGAAAAGTCGAAGTCATTGCACACTAGGGGAAAGGTCGAGGCAGCTTGGACATAGGTGAATTAGGACAAGTCTGAGGCCGTTGAACTTAGATGATATGGACAAGGTTGAGTATGTTGAATCATAGATAATATGGATAAGACTGTTATTGGGGAGGTTGGTACCTTTGATTTGTGAATAGGCCTATTCAGCCATGAGTAAGGCAGTGTAGTTGTGAGTTTGTCACTTCATACATAGGTTGTGCCTTAAGTTACTTCAAAGATTAATTCATTATATGTAAGACTGGAGGGGGGAGGGGTGTTAGGAACGGTTACAAAAATTGGTGGTTGTGGGCCTATCACATTGGAAGGTTGCTAGCCTGTCTATCTATAATAGTACTTGAGGTGATCATCATTCCATGGATGTGGAAGTGTTTTGCCCCCCGAGTCTTGTAGCTTATAGGTTCCTTCTCTGCATACCCTTGGTAGCTTATAGGGTCCTCCCCAAGATGGGGAAAATGTGCTAGCACGCTGTTCCTTAGTTGCAAGGCTAACCTTTATTAAGACTAGGTCCCCAACTTTGAAGCTTCTGTGGCGAACTCTTGAGTCGTAGTATCTTGTGATCCATTGCTTACAGGCGATGCTTTTCAAGTTGGTATGTTCTCTTTGTTCCTCTAGGAGATCAAGGCTGAGTGCGACCTGGAGTTTTTTCTCCTCTGGTTCATAGCAGATGACCGAGTAAGATGTATTTCTAACTTCGATTGGTACAATAGCCTCTATGCCAAAAGATAAGGCAAATGGAGTTTCATCCGCGACAATCTTGTAAGAGATTAGGTGAGACCATAGTACGTCGTTGATTATGTCTAACCATTTTCCTTTGTCTTTGCCAAGTCTCTTCTTCAGGTTGTACTTTATGTTTTTTTTGGCTACTTTCACTTATCCGTTGGATTGTGGGTGGGATAGGGTGACAAAAAGGAGTTTTATGTTGTAAGTTTCAAAGAATCCCCTGAAGCAGTTACAATTGAATTGCTTCCTATTATCAATGATGATATTGTGCTAGATCCTAAATTGACAGATGATGTGTTGGTAGACGAAGTGTTCAATCTAGGCTGCTTTGATGGTTTCTAATGGTGTTTCCTTGGCCCATTTCTTGAAGTAGTCCACCGTTAAGAAGGCATAGTTGGCGTTTCCCTTGCCCACAGGCATCTGCCGATCAAATCTAGTCCCCATTATTAAAAGACCCATGGGCTAAGCATAGATATTAAGTTCTCCACTAGGGGTTAGGGATTTGTGCATGTTGTTGGTATTTGTCGCACTTCTGAGTGTGTGATAAGCACCTAAATGTTCATCTTTTTATATCAATTTCCTTTATGTTTAGCTTTCTTAGAATCTTAATTTTATCAATTCTAACTCATTTTATGATTTTCAGATACTAATCTGCACCGCATGGCTTGAGTCTATTTCAATAGACTCACTGCAGCACAGTTTTCTGCTCAAGTCGTGCAGTGCAGATTTTGCAGAGCCCATACATCTTTATTGTTGTGCCAATTGTCCACCGAACGCATCCCACTAAATTCCACCGACCCAGTAAGTCCAGCTGGCCCATTTTTAACCTATTCCATCCACTCAGCCTGCGTGCCTCACATGTAGTCCACCGACTCAGATTTAAGAATATGAGAACTTTGTAGTGCAACCCATCTCGCAAATACCACTCACCAAACTCCAAATACTGGCCCTGTCTCGCCAAATTCTAGTGCATGCACGTGACCCAAATTTGTAAGATTCAACAAGACTCCTTTTTCCAGTGCAAATTAGGAATCGCAGTCGCCGACGTCAATTCCCGCACATTAAAAGGATTAGGCCTGGGTGGAATGACAGGACCCGCCCCGATCCCACAGGGACCACAAGGGGACGTGCCCTGCTCCCGTCTGACACCCAATAATTCATACCAATTTTAACCTCAAAACATCAAATGCATAAATAACCAAATTAAAGTCATACATCAAATCCGATTTAAACAGATGTCAGACAAGGGATGAAATCCAAAATTACAAGTTGCGAGCACGACTCTAACATAAACCTGCGGGTAAACCACCCAGCAGGGGTTCAGGTACGCAGAAGTAGATCTATGCCTCAGCCTTAGGTTCCTCCTCTACCTCAGTATCACGACCTGGAGGGGTTGCCAAAAACATTAAGGGTGAGTGGACCGAAACTCAAGTTTATAAAATCATTTGATAAGTAAAACATATAATTTACCCCTCCGTTTTCCAAACATGCATGCAACCGTATTTAAAACCATCAATCATATAATATGAACCATAAGGCATATAATAAAACCATAAGTATAATTTTAGTTGCTGCACTATACACTCCAATCCCGACATCCCTGATGTCTGACATCCCTGACGTCCAATAAGGTCACAATCACAAGGCTACGCGTGCCACTCGGGTCTCAATTCCGAGTTCAATCCCCGAACCCCGTTCGGGTACAGCATCCCCGATGCTTAGCGTCATAGACGCTGGACGTTCTAGACGTCCGTGACCTGTCCGGGTACCTCATCCGGAGGAGACAGTATCATATGAATGGATCTATACAGTGCAGTACCAAATACATTTTATTGATATCCACATGCAAGCATATATATAAATAGATAAAATCCGAACCAATCATTAAGTTTCATTAGACGGGTCTCAAGCCCAAATACCGTGAAACGTGCCATAACCATAGTTTCCATATCATCAAAACCATTATTTTTTTTTAGCATGTGAATATGTATAATAAACCTGAAAACATTTATGCACGCAAGGGTTTAAGAAAACGGCCCACTCACAGTACAATCCTGCTGAAAACCGAACGTATACCCTCGTTCTGGTACAATTATACAATCCCTGTCATATCCAAAGCATACGCAAAGGTCAATACAAACCCCTAACATTTAACCATGAAACCCTAGACCGAAACCGGTCCGGAAAAGCCGCCTGAACGCGCTTTCCAAGGAAATAAACCTCATTTTGACCAACTTAATGATCTCCGATTGACCCGAAACCACCGCCATTGGATTCGGATCGTCGAAACCTAAAGATTGGTGGTGGTCCCACCAAAATTACTGTTCACACGCGCCCCCACGCGCCTGGTCAACCCTCTGGTCAACTGTGCTACAGTACTGCTGACGTCAGCATGACGTCATCAGTGACAGTGTCAGAGGACACGTGTCAGCAGTCCATTGGTCCCTGGTCTGACAGTTTTCTGACGTGAAGACGTCATCATGACGTCATTGCTGACGTCAGCATGATGACGTCATCAGCTACAGTAACCAGGTCAGAGAACCGGGTCACTGCAGACCCACGGCTCGACCCGATCATAGATCGTGATTCCGACCACCATTTCAGGTGAGACTTGTTCCTATGGACTCGTCTCTACCTCAACTATGGTTATGTGCAAATAAAACTAGATTCTAGGTCGAATGAACTACCTGAAAATCGACGGGAAGGTTGGCTCCCGGTTCTGGTTATCTTCTCCGGCGAGTCGTCGAGTTTCTAGCCACGGTCCTGGGTTCAACCTGATCGCCTAGGTCCCCTGAGTGTGTCATAACAACAACCAAACAATTCCAACATCAAAAATGGACGTTTCGAAGTATGGAAGGAAATCGGGCACTCACGGGTTTTTCGTCCTATCGCCGCCGTGTCGCCGCCGTACGCCGCCTAGTCTAGTTCCTGGTCGTCCTGTCGTCACAGAGAACCCCACCGTACGTTGGTTCGAATCCAGGTGTGAAGGTTTGGATGGTTTGGGTGGTTTGGGTGGTTTGGGTGGTTCGGGTTTCTTCTCGGGTCTGGGGGAAATCCAGCCGTGCAGGGTGGCCGTGGAGTGGTGGCCGGCGTCCGGGGGTGGCTGTTGGCTGCCTGGGGGTGTGAGGTTGAGTGGCGAGGGCTGGTGAGTTGGTTCCAAGAGGTAATCGTGCTAATCGGGTTGAGAGAATGAAAACATAGATGTATGGTCTCATGGATTTTAATACAGATCATGCATAAGGAATCAAGGGCCAAGATTGAATCTCAGAAATGAGATCAATGGTGAGGATTAGATATGGAGATTTTCAGATCAAGGGCTGTGATTAAAAGGGGATTTAAATCTTAAATAATGCTTAGTGGAGCTTGATCCAATCTAACCAACGGGTGAGTGACACTTGTCACTCACCAGGTGTCCTCCAATCAGATTTCCAGAATAAAATATTTGACACGAAAACCGAGACACGAACCTCCCGATTTCACGTTTCTGACCATAACTTCCTCGTAAGAAGTCCGATTTCGGCGTGCCGCCTGTCTACGGACTCACGACGTCGAGACCTACCTAACGGTCCTTGAGTCGCGTGAAAATTAGTTGTCAAACGGAAAGTCAACATTTTCGCCCCTAACATCCAAATTACGGTAATGCCCCTGAACTTCCGATAGTCGTAACTTTTTCCCTGATCGTCCGAAATGGACGTGCCACCTGTCTATGAACTCGTGACATCCCGAAATACGTCACGGTCATAGGTCAAAGTCCATTTAACCCACCAATCAAAAAGTCAACAATTTGGCCACACCAATCACAAGGGTAAAAGCGTCAATTCACACATTAAATTACAATATTAAAATCCTCGAATTTCCGGGGTGTTACAACCTTCCCCCCTTAAGAAATTTCATCCCGAAATTTCAAAGAAACAAATAAGGAAATTGTTCTCGCATCTGAGCCTCAGGCTCCCATGTGGCTTCTTCCACATTCTGGTTTCTCCAGAGAATCTTCACGAGAGGGATCGTCTTCCGATGTAGTACCTTGTCCTTCCGATCCAAGATCTGTACTGGTTGTTCTTCGAAGCTCGAATCCTCCCGTAGTTCGACAGGTTGTTCCCCAAGTACATGAGAAACATCATGTACGTACTTCCGTAGCATCGATATGTGGAAAACATCGTGAACTCTAGATAGTTCTGGAGGTAGTGCCAATCTGTATGCAACTCTGCTAATTCTCTCCACGATCTCATATGGTCCGATAAAACGCAGACTCAGTTTCCTCCGTCGGCCAAAACGGATAATCCCCTTCCATGGTGATAACTTCAGGAAGACAAAATCTCCCACTTCAAATTCCAAGTCTCTAATCCGTCGATCGGCATAACTCTTCTGGCGATCATGCGCCGCCTTCAATCTCTCCTTGATAACACGAACAGTTTCCATGGTTAAGTCCATCAATTCCGGCCCTACAGCCGCTCGCTCTCCTACCTCCGTCCAGCAGATAGTTGTCCTGCACTGTCGACCATACAGTGCCTCATAAGGTGCCATCCCGATGCTTGCCTGATAGCTATTGTTGTAAGCGAATTCCATCAATGGCAAATGAGTATCCCAAGAGTCCTGAAACTGTAGTACACATGACCTCATCATGTCCTCCAGGGTCTGAATGGTTCTTTCAGACTGTCCATCAGTCTGAGGATGGAAAGCAGTACTGAAACGTAGGGTTGTTCCTAGAGTAGCTTGCAAACTCCGCCAGAACCTGGAAGTGAAACGCGGATCACGATCGGACACGATCGATTCCGGCGTACCATGCAATCGTATGATTTCCTTCACAAACAACTGAGCCAGTCGGTTAGGTTTATAAGTTCCCTGAACTGGCAGGAAATGGGATGACTTGGTTAACCGGTCCACGATCACCCATACTCCGTCAACTCCACTCTGAGTCCTTGGTAACTTAAAGACGAAGTCCATGGTGATGTGATCCCACTTCCACTCGGGAATAGGAAGTGGCTGCATAGCCCCATAAGGTCTCTGCCGTTCCGCCTTAACCTGCTGACAGGTTAAGCATTTGCTCACGAATTCAGTAATATCCTTCTTCATTCCTGGCCACCAATAATGGTTCCGGAGGGTACGGTACATCTTTGTACCCCTTGGATGCATAGCATAGGCCGAACTATGGGCCTCCTCAAGAATCTCGGCCCGTAACACTGCCACTGCAGGTACACACAAACGGCCCAATTTCACAAGTGCTCCATCGTCCCGGATGGTAAAATCCTGTCTCCCATCCGCATCGACCTCAATTCTGTAAATACAGAGTATCGGATCCTGAAGTTGTGCTTCGATAATCCGATCAATCAGTACTGGTCGTATATGGAAGTTGGCCAACAAAGCTCCATGCTCATCTGTGTCCAAAATAACTCCCGCCTTTCGGAGTTCTACCAGCAAAGGAAGGTACACCATCCCCAGGTGTGCAACTGATCCCGCTGATTTCCTGCTGAGTGCATCTGCCACCACGTTGGCCTTACCCGGATGGTACTCGATCATACAGTCATAATCCTTCAGCAGCTCCAACCATCTCCGTTGTCTCATGTTAAGCTCCTTCTGAGTGAATAAGTATTTAAGACTCTAGTGGTCGGTGTATATCTGACACGTTGCGCCGAACAGATAATGTCTCCAGATTTTTAGAGCATGAACCACCGCCGCCAACTCCAAATCATGGGTAGGGTAGTTCAACTCATGAGTCTTCAGCTGCCGGGATGCGTAGGCGATAACCTTGCCAGTTTGCATCAACACGCAGCCCAAACCTTGTAGTGAAGCGTCACTAAAGACCACAAACTCTCCACTGTCATCTGGCAATGCAAGGACAGGTGCAGTGGTCAATCGATCTTTCAATTCTTGAAAACTCCGATCGCACTGCTCGTCCCAGATAAACTTCACTCCCTTCCGAGTCAAACGAGTTAATGGTGCAGCAATTTTGGAGAAACCCTCCACGAATCTCCGGTAGTAACCTGCTAATCCGACGAAACTCCGCACCTCGGTCACTGTTGTCGGTCTAGCCCAGTTGGTCACCGCTTCTGTTTTCTGGGGATCCACGCAAATCCCATCCGTCGATATCACGTGTCCCAGAAAACCAATACTGCTTAGCCAAAACTGACACTTGCTCAGCTTGGCGTACAACTATTCTTGTCTCAGCTTCTCCAAGACCAACCGTAGATGTTCCTTGTGTGCACGGGCACTCCTCGAGTACACCAAAATATCATCGATGAACACAATCACAAACTTATCCAGGTAGGGTCGGAAGACCCGGTTCATCAGATCCATGAATGCTGATGGAGCATTCGTCAAGCCAAAAGGCATAACAAGGAACTCGTAGTGTCCGTAACGGGTTCGAAAAGCAGTTTTCGGAATATCCTCCTCCGAAATCCTCAGTTGGTGATAACCAGACCGCAAATCAATTTTCGAGAAGCACTGAGCTCCCCGCAACTTGTCAAAAAGGTCATCGATACTGGGTAGAGGATACTGGTTCCTCAGTGTCACCTTGTTGAGTTGTCGATAGTCAATACACAAACGGAGACTTCCCTCCTTCTTCTTTACGAACAACACCGGTGCTCCCCACGGTGAAGTACTCGGTCGGACATATCCCAAATCCACCAACTCCTGCAATTGAGTCTTGAGTTCTCGTAACTCGGCCGGCGCCATCCGGTATGGTGCCTGGGATATAGGTCGGGTACCAGGGAGTAGTTCAATTGTAAACTCGATCTCCCGCGATGGTGGCAACCCAGGTAAGTCTTCCGGGAATACATCCAGAAACTCACATACCACCGGTATCTCGTCGATACCCGGAGTATCAACCTGTTCCGACACGACATGTGCCAGATAAGCCTGGCATCCCTTCCGTAGTAGTTTGGTAGCAGTAAGTGAAGAAATCACTTCGGGAGGCGAACCGTCACGTTCCCCCTGAAAGATAACCTCCGGCAAACCCGGGCTCCGCAGAATCACTTGCTTGCTACAGCAGTCGATGAACGATCCATGCTCCGATAGCCAATCCATCCCTAGGATTATATCGAAGTCGTGGATATCCAGAATAATTAAGTCTGCTGGTAAATCCACATCCTCAATTCTTACCGGGCACCTCCGAATCACCTGATTCACAAGGTACACGATGCCCATCGGGGTGCCAACACCCATTTCGCAATCTAAAGCTGATACCACACAATCAAGCATACCAACACAATTCTTCGAAATAAAAGAGTGTGTAGCCCCGCATCCATCAATACACGTACAAGAAGGTTTAAGATATGTAGTGTACCTGTGACCACGCCTAGGGCAGTCCTCGCCTGCTGCTGGGTCATTGCAAACACTTGGGCCCTCGGCCCTCCGTTCCGTCCACGCCCGCGCGCGCCACGCCCAGCACCACGGTCACCTCCCTGACCGCGACCTCCATTAGTGTGGGAAGCTGTGCTCTGTACCACACTAGAGCCCCCAGCGTCATTGTTCTTAGACAACTGCGGGCAATCACAGGCATAGTGGCCCTCCTCTCCGCAAGCAAAACAGGTTACTGGCCTTGGCCTGTCCGAATGCCCACCAGAAGCACCGCTCCAAGATGAGCGTTGCCCAGAGTTGTATCCAGATCCTCTGCCCTGAGAGCCTCAACGTTGACCTGACCAGCCACGACCCTTGAAGGATGAGGGTGCTCCCCTGTAGCCCCCTCCCTTGTTGTTCTTCTGGCCCGATGGCCCACGATGTGGGCGATCCTGACGTCGCCCCTCACCCGAAGGCTGTCGCGTCTGGTGTGCCGCCAGACTGGCCTCGACACGAACCGCAGCGTCGACCAAATCTCTCAGAGAAGCATGAGTAGCAGCAGTCACACTTGCCCGGATCTCCCCTCGGAGTCCAAGCTCAAACCTTTGGCATTTGTCCTCCTCCGTGCTCACGAATGATGCAGCGAACCGGGACAGCTTCCCGAAAGTTTGCTCGTAGTCCGCAACGGACATATCACCCTGCTCCAGCCGCAGGAACTCAGCCTCCCGTGCCGCGTGAAATGATCGCGGGTAGTACTGGTCCAGAAATCTGGAACGGAAAGCTTCCCAAGTAGTGGTATGGACAGACCACCCAGACATTTCGTGGCCGTGCCACCACTGGTAGGCTCCTCCTTCCAGCAAGAAGGCCACCAAAGTTACCCGTTCGCCCGGAGGGCAGTGCATCACCGAGAAGATCCTCTCCCACTTGGTGATCCAATCATGAGCATCCTCGGGGTTTGATCCCCCGCAGAAAGGAGTGGATCCCAAACGTTGAGCCCTTTCAATGCTCGCGCATTCCATTTCCCTTTCCAGATCTTCGTCAGTTCGTGTATGAGGAATTCTCCTAGGAGGCATAACCAACTGTCAAGAGGCATAGATCAGATAACAATATTCATAAAAGTCGAAAAGTAACTAGTACTAATTTCTAGTCTAGCATGCTGACATACCCTAGTACTGACCACAACCTAGTGCTCTGATACCAAGCTGACAGGACCTGCCCCGATCCCACAAGGACCACAAGGGGACGTGCCCTGCTCCCGTCTGACACCCAATAATTCATACCAATTTTAACCTCAAAACATCAAATGCATAAATAACCAAATTAAAGTCATACATCAAATCCGAATTAAACAGATGTCAGACAAGGGATGAAATCCAAAATTACAAGTTGCGAGCACGACTCTAACATAAACCTGCGGGTAAACCACCCAGCAGGGGTTCAGGTACGCAGAAGTAGATCTATTCCTCAGCCTTAGGTTCCTCCTCTACCTCAGTATCACGACCTGGAGGGGTTGCCAAAAACATTAAGGGTGAGTGGACCGAAACTCAAGTTTATAAAATCATTTGATAAGTAAAACATATAATTTACCCCTCCGTTTTCCAAACATGCATGCAACCGTATTTAAAACCATCAATCATATAATATGAACCATAAGGCATATAATAAAACCATAAGTATAATTTTAGTTGCTGCACTATACACTCCAATCCCGACATCCTTGATGTCTGACGTCCCTGACGTCCAATAAGGTCACAATCACAAGGCTACGCGTGCCACTCGGGTCTCAATTCCGAGTTCAATCCCCGAACCCCGTTCGGGTACAGCATCCCCGATGCTTAGCGTCATAGACGCTGGACGTTCTAGACGTCCGTGACCTCTCCGGGGTACCTCATCCGGAGGAGACAGTATAATATGAATGGATCTATACAGTGCAGTACCAAATACATTTTATTGATATCCACATGCAAGCATATATATACATAGATAAAATCCGAACCAATCATTAAGTTTCATCAGACGGGTCTCAAGCCCAAATACCGTGAAACGTGCCATAACCATAGTTTCCATATCATCAAAACCATTATTTGTTTTTAGCATGTGAATATGTATAATAAACCTGAAAACATTTATGCACGCAAGGGTTTAAGAAAACGGCCCACTCACAGTACAATCCTGTTGAAAACCGAACGTATACCCTCGTTCTGGTACAATTATACAATCCCTGTCATATCCAAAGCATACGCAAAGGTCAATACAAACCCCTAACATTTAACCATGAAACCCTAGACCGAAACCGGTCCGAAAAAGCCGCCCGAACGCGCTTTCCAAGGAAATAAACCTCATTTTGACCAACTTAATGATCTCCGATTGACCCGAAACCACCGCCATTGGATCCGGATCGTCGAAACCTAAAGATTGGTCGTGGTCCCACCAAAATTACTGTTCACACGCGCCCCCACGCGCCTGGTCAACCCTCTGGTCAACTGTGCTACAGTACTGCTGACGTCAGCATGACGTCATCAGTGACAGTGTCAGAGGACACGTGTCAGCAGTCCATTGGTCCCTGGTCTGACAGTTTTCTGACATGATGACGTCATCATGACGTCATTGCTGATGTCAGCATGATGACGTCATCAGCTACAGTAACCGGGTCAGAGAACCGGGTCACCGCAGACCCACGGCTCGACCCGATCACAGATCGTGATTCCGACCACCATTTCAGGTGAGACTTGTTCCTATGGACTCGTCTCTACCTCAACTATGGTTCTGTGCAAATAAAACTAGATTCTAGGTCGAATGAACTACCTGAAAATCGACGGGAAGGTTGGCTCCCGGTTCTGGTTATCTTCTCCGGTGAGTCGTCGAGTTTCCAGCCACGGTCCTGGGTTCAACCTGATCTCCTAGGTCCCCTGAGTGTGTCATAACAACAACCAAACAATTCCAACGTCAAAAATGGACGTTTCGAAGTAGGGCAGGAAATCGGGCACTCACGGGTTTTTCGTCCTATCGCCGCCGTGTCGCCGCCGTACGCCGCCTAGTCTAGTTCCTTGTCGTCCTGTCGTCACAGAGAACCCCACTGTACGTTGGTTCGAATCCAGGTGTGAAGGTTTGGATGGTTTGGGTGGTTTGGGTGGTTCGGGTTTCTTCTCGGGTCTGGGGGAAATCCGGCCGTGCAGGGTGGCCGTGGAGTGGTGGCCAGCGTCCGGGGGTGGCTGTTGGCTGCCTGGGGGTGTGAGGTTGAGTGGCGAGGGCTGGTGAGTTGGTTCCAAGAGGTAATCGTGCTAATCGGGTTGAGAGAATGAAAACATAGATGTATGGTCTCATGGATTTTAATACAGATCATGCATAAGGAATCAAGGGCCAAGATTGAATCTCAGAAATGAGATCAATGGTGAGGATTAGATCTGGAGATTTTCAGATCAAGGGCTGTGATTAAAAGGGGATTTAAATCTTAAATAATGCTTAGTGGAGCTTGATCCAATCTAACCAATGGGTGAGTGAAACTTGTCACTCACCAGGTGTCCTCCAATCAGATTTCCAGAATAAAATATTTGACACGAAAACCGAGACACGAACCTCCCGATTTCACGTTTCTGACCATAACTTCCTCGTACGAAGTCCGATTTCGGCGTGCCGCCTGTCTACGGACTCAGGACGTCGAGACCTACCTAACGGTCCTTGAGTCACGTGAAAATTAGTTGTCAAACGAAAAGTCAACATTTTCGCCCCTAACATCCAAATTACGGTAATGCCCCTGAACTTCCGATAGTCGTAACTTTTTCCCTGATTGTCCGAAATGGACGTGCCACCTGTCTATGAACTCGTGACATCCCGAACTACGTCACGGTCATAGGTCAAAGTCCATTTAACTCACCAATCAAAAAGTCAACAATTTGGCCACACCAATCACAAGGGTAAAAGCGTCAATTCACACCTTAAATTACAATATTAAAATCCTCGAATTTCCGGGGTGTTACATGGTATCTATCTCTTCCACAAGGAAATTAGGACTTCTTTTAGGCTAGGATTTGTATTACTTATTTCAATAGGAATTGAGCTAGGGACTTGTCCTACGCCTAAATAAACTAAGGTTTGGCCAATATTCAAAGGGTCACCCATTCTTGTATCAAAGCTCTACTTGAACAAATTTACCTTTTCATTAATTCAAGATTTCTTTTGCAAAGGACAATTACACCACACCTCACCTTCTACACCCTCATCCATGACATATACGGAAGTTCCCAAGTGTCTCCCCAGGGAATGTCGAATCACTTAGCATCCGAAGGGCAGTTCCTGATGAGAAAACGTGTAATACGACCTCGTTACCATGTGGTTGTCTTTTGTGTTTGAATATTATTTTATGGATTTATTTATAATATAACTCTGGTTTTATACTTTATATGAATTTCAATAATCTTCCATATATTCTAATATCTTAGTTTTTGTTGTGCTTATTTGTTTGTGCTTAATGCTTGATTAGATATAGAGCAGTTCCTGAGTCTAGATCATTGAAAGTTTACAGGGATGTTCTCGAGCATGTACTTAAAATGATAAGCAAGTATCTCGTAAGACTAAGGATATAGAATTTCGTAAGTTTTTGAATTGATATGATTTACGAATGAGTAAGGCATAAAGAATGAGTTTACCACTGTAAATAATAGTTTACATTAGATTAGGTTTAGTTTGATTTTAATTAATATATGACTTTAAAATCTATAAATTATCCCTATTTAAAAACTCCAAACGCTAATGATAGGACCCATTTCAATCCCCTTGGATTATAGTGGGATGTGTCCTGCTCCCGTCTGACACCACATGTCAGACCAGGAATAAGACCATAACCTACTCAGGGTTTCCAGAGTACGCAGTGGGTTCCAGACTACGCAACATTGTGTGATGTCTTGGTCTCTATTATAGCCTGCATTCGCGATCAACTTGAAGGGTATCAAAAACATTAAAATTGTGAGTGGATAAAAATAAACAGTTGGAAAAAAATTTCTGAAATAACATTTATAGCATTCAATTAAAAACATGCATGCATCAGATAACACAAAATCTTAAGTACTTTTTTAAAACCAAATCATATTGCTTTTCAAATCAATCAACGGTGAAAACATTCATCAAATCAAATCAAGTATCTCACGTAGGGTCTCAGCCTAAAACCAAATCATGTAGGGTTTCCGCCCAAATCCAAATCACGTAGGGTCTCAGACCAAATTAAATCTCATAAATAATCTCAATAGGGCCTTTCCCTGAAACATAGCTTTTGAGTACACATGGACTCGCACTCGGAGTTGTAAGAAAACATGAGAAACCCATCCTTAATATCCAATATCCAACATCCATAAATAGTCACGATATCAATGCAACACATGCGACTCGGAATTCTACGTCCGACTACACACCCAGGATCTATGATGTCTAAGTGATGGCATTCTCAGGATCATCGACGTCTTGGTAATGTCCATATCTAGCATTCTTGAGCTTGAGCCTTCCCTCGGAGCTAATCACCTCCAGGCAGTGTAATCGTCACCTCTCCAGGATCTAAGACGTCTAGAGGATACCACTCCGAGATCTAAGATGTCTGAAGGGAACAATCACATCATAGAGGATGGTCGTGTGGAAAATAGTTCGGAAAGACTTGTATCTCAAATCATCTCAAAATATCTCAATAGGGTCCACACCCAAAATATAGTTCATCAAAATACATTCCACCAAACAATCATAAAAATAGTGTCCAGACTTTCCTCCAAAACATATCAAATCATAATCTTTCTTTCAAGTTCACAAGGACTCACAATTGGAGTCAAATAATTTCCAACGGCGTCACAAGCTCGAAATCTCATATCATAAATCAGAACTGGGTCACATGCCCGATATATCATTTCAAAATTTGAAAACCATTTTACTATTCAAAACATTGTTCAGTTTCACGTTTGACTATACTCTAAGTCAAACCATAAACCAACTAGGACACAAGCCCGAAATGCAATTTTCACGCATCCTTGTGAAAACATTCAAAAACGATAAACAAAACAATATTCATAAAATCATATTCAAATCATATACAATCAGTGCATCTGAAACCATGTTCATAAAACATATAAACCATTTATGCATGCATCACTTTATAAAGCAAATGTCCATTCACTGACTATCCACGCTGCGTGTTTACAATCCACACTGTAAGCCAATCCAAGGCTAATCGAACGTCTCTGAAACGTCCGGACCTATCTAAATCATACTCAAGGGTCACTAACCATCAATACAAGTCTATGATAGAAACCCTCAAAAGTCCCGGTACAGTAAACGTGTCATGAACACACTTCCTGAGGAGAAAAACCCTATAATGACCTATCAAATGATCTCCGATCGACCTAAAACGACCACCATTGAATTCAAATGCTCAAAATCGTTCGAACAAGACCGGTTTAACCTTGAAATTTATGCCCACGTGCCCTCACGCACCGGTCACGTGCCCTTGAAATTCATGCCCACGTGCCCTTACGCATCAGTCATGTGCCCTTGAAATTCATGCCCACGTGCCCTCATGCACCGGTCACACACCGGTCACATGCCCACGTGACCTTGAAATTCATGCCCACGTGCCCTCACGCACCAGTCACGTGCCCTTGAAATTCATGCCCACGTGCCCTCATGCACTGGTTATGTGCCCTTGAAATTCATGCCCACGTGACCTTGAAATTCATGCCCGCGTGCCCACGTGCCTTTACGCGCCTAGTGAACACTAACGTCATCTGCTAACATCAACCCTAGTTGTCGGGACCCGTCCCAAATCCACAGGATTAACGTCGGACGCGCCTAATCCCTTCTGACACAACATGTCTGACCAGGGAAAATTCCGTCTTTAGCCCTCACTGGGACTTCCAGAGCACGCCATGATCGTAGGATGAGGAGTGTGATGTCTTGTCTCTGCTACAGCCCGCATCCGCGATCAACCTGAAGGGCATTAAAACAAAAAAAGTCGTGAGCGGACAAAATAATATTTTAATAAAAACATTTTCACTTTAAGACATTTATGCCCTTCACTAAAAGCATATGCATGCATTCAAAAACTGTTTATCAAAACGTTCATAAAACCATTTCACTTATCAAACATATTCTCAAAATCATTCAAGGGTTCATGCCCGGTTCCCATAAACCATCATGACCCATAAAAACAGGGTTCATGCCGGTTCCCATAAACCGTCATGAACAATAAATTCATTTGGGTCCCCGACCCAAAATCACAACCTTAAAACCATAAAACAATACATGTGGGAACTCAGCACAAAACCATTCTCCGTGAAATACTAAAACATGCAATACGGGGTCTCCGCCCCAAATCACTTTCTAAAACATCGAATACGGGGTCTCGCCCCAAATCTCTTTCTGTAAACCACATACGTATCAATATACGTATAACCCATCTGCGACACTTCCGAGAAGATGCCAACTCGGGGCAAACAGCCCCTAGGGAACACATCCCTGATGTATGTCACGATTTCATCTCTATACTAGTGTGCACACTACCCGGGGTCTCACTCCGAGTCTTCTCCCAGGAATTCTCCATCTGGGAGGCTCAATCTCTAGATCTAGTCCGAGCTCTATCTCCGGATCTAGTCCACACATCTCTCCGAAATCTGGTCTGGGACCACAACATAAATGGT
Organism: Prinsepia uniflora; assembly: GCA_032719365.1. Taxonomy (NCBI): domain Eukaryota; kingdom Viridiplantae; phylum Streptophyta; class Magnoliopsida; order Rosales; family Rosaceae; genus Prinsepia; species Prinsepia uniflora. Next base: position 31,255,437 of record CM064864.1, read on the forward strand.
AACCCCCACTCCTAGAACGGGATCCCTATGGGGATACACATTCTGGTCTGTGGATCGTGACTCTCCAGGTTAACGTCTAAAGGAGACCATATAATCATATGGAGGGTTCATAATCATTTTCCAAATACTTTCTTTATTTCTCAAAACATTTGTCAACTGGGTCTCATACCCGATTCAATAGGATTCCTCGAATTCGATTCAAATCCATTTCACAGGACTTAGCCTAAATCCACCGTTCAACAGAGTCTCATGCCCGAATTCTCATTTCACAAACTGAACTGGGACTCAAGCCCGATGTTACAATCAACGGGGCCTCAAGCCCGGATATCATGAATAACTGGGCCCTAAGCCCGAAACCAGAAATCAACGGGACCTCAAGTCCGATTTCACAATCAATAGGGCCCCCAGCTCGATACTACAGTCAAATGGGCCTCAAGCCCGAGATTATAACCAACTGGACCCTCGGTCCGATCGTATAACTCAAATGGACCCTCGGTCCAATTCCTCTTCAAATCAAATGGACTCCTAGTCCGGGAGTTCGTAAATCAAATGGGTCTTGTGCCCGATTTCATATTTCCAAATCCAAGCCAATTCATGAAACCCTCATTGAAAACCTAGCACGTATAAGCATCGTATAAAACTGAAAATCTATACGTGCAAATACGTAAATCCTAGGCTACCACAAAAAAATGCACTCATGGCATCACAAAATATGTATTTAAAACATTTATAAACATTTATGCATGCATCGAATTTAGAAAACAAGTCCACTTATAGACCGTCCGAAGCCGCGCCTAGACACGTGTGCCAAAATGTCTTCCAAGGTCAAACGTCACCTCTGGGATTCCCGAACCTGTCCAAGTCGTAATATAAGGTTACTAATAGCCTCACTAACCTCTCAATGAAGTCCCATAATTTTTCCGATTTTCTAACTATTTTTAAAGCCGATCTTAAATCTTCGGACAGCCTGAACTATATCGAAACGATGTCTGATTGACATGAAACCAATCCCAAAATGTTCGTTACATCTAATAGATGATTTCACGTGTTCAACACTTCCCCAAAGGAGTGAGCATGCACCCTCACGCGTCCAAGAATGGTCCTCCACTTGGGCCTCACGTGCTAGGACTATTCATCTTCTTCTCCAAGCATCGAACCTGTCCATACCGATTTTCCTGTGCAGTCTGGTCCAGCTGGACCGGCGTGACCAGCCCGGTCAGTTTCCTCCTCCATTTTTCCTCCATTCTTTTCCTTTTCGATTCCAATCTTCCTATTTTCAAGTTTTCTATCAATTCCAATCAACAAACCAAAGAAAAACTACCTAAAACCCTATGGTTCAATTTGAACCCCACAGTCCAAGTTTCCCATTTTCCTTCCACGGCTCCCCAGCGTTCCAAAAACCACCAAAACCTTCTTAAAAAGTTCCTAGAATCCTAATAAACATCCTTTAATCATCCAAAACTAACCATAACATAAAAATCGACATAAAATGGGAATTGGGCCTTACCGGGAAATCACGTTCAGGTTCAAGGCCGCCGTCCACGGCGGCGTAGTTCCTGGTCGGCCACCAGCATCCACAAGTCCTCTCAACACTCTCTGGTCCTCACAGGCATGATCAAGTGGGGATGGGTTGGATTGGTTTGGGTTCAGAGGGTGAGATCGGGTTTGGAGGATGGAAAGTGATCGATGAAGAGGAAATGTGGTATGCATAAAGGAAAAGGAATGGCCAGTGGATGGGTGACACTTGTCACTCATCCATTCATCCAAGGACAAATATCTGGGCCCCACACTAAAGATAAAAATCAAGTCTTCTCGTAGTACGCGCAATAGTTCTTTCGTACTTCCGTGAACCGTAACTTTCTCATCGAGCGTTCGAATTCGACGTGCCGCCTGTCTATGAATTTGTATTGTCCCGATCTACATAACGGTCCTCGGACCTCGGCCATCGAACCTCCCGGGTCAAAATTCAACTATTTGTTCCTTTCCAACTAAATTACCAAAATGCCCCCGAACTTGCGAAGATCATAACTTTCCCCTCGAACGTCGGAATCGAGCGTGCCACCTGTCTATGAACTCGTGACGTCCCGAAATACATCACAGTCATCGACCAAAGTCCATTTTACATCCAGAATGAAAAGTCAACGATTTGCCCATTCTAGGGGCAAAATCGTCATTTCACCATGCACGTTCGTTAATCCTCGTCTAATCCCCGATTAGCCTCGTTAATTCGTCATTAATCCTTAATTAATCCCGTTAATTTGGTATGGGTCGTCACAATCTCCCCCCCCCTTAAAGAATTTCATCCTCGAAATTCAAATTGACTCGATTCCACAACCAAACTGTGGAATCCAACCATGTCCCTTCTACTCGGGTCGTTGCACTCACAAACAAGGGTACCCGTGTAACAGTACACGTTCGACACACCTCGAACGAGATGGTACGTATCGTCACCGGAGCCCCCAAAGCTCCAAATTATTTCCGAGAAATACACGTTAGTTCGTACGTCTCACTCGAGACTAAATGTCGACACTCGTCGATCTTGCCTGTCACTTACCTGGACAGGTCAGCAATATCCAACTAACACTCAAACGGCTTTTCAATCTGCCACTCTAACACATGCCACTTGGACAGGTCACTACTGACGTCATCTGAATGACATCTGAATGTTGTGACAACCTACCACGTGGAACACCCTGACTGGTACCACGTGTCACCCTTTAACACTGCCACGTCACATGATGACATCACCTGCTAAAGTCATCACTGCCACGTGTCCTGCCATGTGTCACTAACAACTCTGACACCTTTCTGACACACTACCATGTGGCACAACCTCAATGGTCCATGTGGTCAAACATGTCTGTCATGGACTGCCATGTCATCTGATACGTCACCTGAAAACTCCTGACACATTGAGATGTCGCACCACCTCACTGGTCCATGTGGTCTAACAAGTCTGATGTGGCATTACCACATCAGTTGCTGATTAGACTGACACTTGGCCACGTGTCACCCTATGGTTGGCCACGTGGCCTGACATGATGACGTGTACCACCACATCATCACCATCAACCTCTAGACGGGTTAACTTGTTTCACTGTAATAGGTCGTTTGATCCGTAACCTTAACCCGGCCGTATCTCAGCCGTCTGACCACTAAAACTCATAATTCATCTTCCCTTTGACTCTTCTTTAACCCAGAAATCGATCTATGGGTTCAAAAGTGGGAAAACTCACCTTAACATGGCTGGCCAACCTCGAACCTTCACGACCAACGGTCGAACCACCACTAGAGCCACTCCAGATGTCCTCAGCCCCTCTTATTTGTCCCTACAGGCTCGTATGAGCTCAACGAAAAAAACCCTAGCAACAAAACATGACCCAAACGTCCAAAAATAAAATCGAACTTCAACCCACACAGCTTACTTGAGGTTCATTGTTTCTGGCCACCACCACGATGGCTCTGCCGTCTCTGCCATCCCACTCAATCTATCTCTCTCTCTCAGGCTAGCACCAGGGGAGAGGGATGTTGGTTTTGGTTTGGGGTGGGTTTAAGGTAGATTGAAGAAGATGAAGGAAATGGGGTGCATGAATTGGGACAAGGATTAATGGATGAGTGACACTTGTCACTTGTCACTCATCTATTGGTTCCCACAAGTTATTTTGGGTCCCACTAAGCAACAAACCCAAAAGTCAACTCCTCGTAAAACGCACCATCAAAATTTTGATTGAACATTCTGTGACTCGTAACTTTCTCGTATGATGTCCGATTTCGACGTGCCGCTTGTCTACAGACTCGTATTATCTCGATCTACGTAATGGACCTTAGTCCATGTGCACTTAACTTTTCGAGTCAAAAGTCAATATTTTTACCCTTCTAGGGGTAAAATTGCCATTTCACCTCGATTGTCCCAGTAATCCTCGATTAATCCCCGATTAATCCTTAATTAAAACTTGTTAATTACAAATTTTGAGATGGGTCGTTACAGTTAATCATGCTTAGGTACCCTCAATCTCCAACTTAGAATGATCCCTATTTACCAATGCTACATCTACAAAAAAAAAAGGGTTTAAATTTATACGTTTTCATTGAGTGCTAAGTGTGAATTTGTGTTTACTTTAATGCTTGATTTTAGAAGATCGGTGTGTCTAATGGCGTCAGAGAGCATGGTTGGCTAATAGTAGCCTTGTCTGAATGCCTTATGTGCCAAAGTTTATTCTCTAGAAAAATATCCAAAAATGCCTTCATGAATTTCCCTTTGCACGTAGTGATAAAGCCCAAACTATGCATTAAATTAAACACGTAATTTGAGTATTATGCAAATTATACCCTTTTTGTGTAGTTGTAGTATTGGTAAATAGAGATCGTTCTTAATCGGGGAAATTAGGGAATATTACAAATATGTTAGTTAAAAAGAATAATGAATAATCAAAGAATAATGAATTAAAGAATTAAATAATTAAATAATAAAGAATTAAAGAATAAATGAATAATTAAATGGGAGAGGAGGAGGGGGGGGGGGGGGGTTGTGGGTTGTGGGGGTTTGAGAATACAAAACTAAAAATACAATAATGAAATGATGAACAATGATGATATTAGGCATGGTTTGGAGCTGAAATTTACTGAAAAATCAGAAAAATCAGGGACAGTGGGAGCAGGTTTGATGCAGGGCATGGACTGCAAATTTTTTTGGTGGACTGTAGCTCCAGGGAGTGGGTGAGAGATGGTGGTTGGCACCTAACAAGCGTACGGTAAGTCAGCGCACGCGCGCTAAGGCTGACGCTCCAGTTCAGTATGCGCGCGCCGAAGGATGTGAATGGGGCTCGGCAGCCGTTTACTGATCACAGCGCTGGGCTGGAAAGGGAAATGGCTCGCGGGCCGTGGGCTTGTGGCTGGGCTTCATCAAATGGATTGGGCTGCAGCTGGGCTCAAATAGAAATGGATTTGGGCTTCTGGAATTTTGGGCTGCAGCAAAAGAAAATGATTTGGGCTTTTAGCAACTGAATTAATTTAAATTGTAAATTAATTCATATTTTCACTGAATTTCGTGCATAATTTCTTCGTTATAATTCCGATCGGGACGATTCTTTCGCCAAAACGTTCCAAATTACAAGTTTAATTTATTTAAACAAAAATATCACAAAATAAATTATTTTATCTAATTATTTATTATTTTAATATTAAAAGTCAAGTATAAATGGTATAAAATAATATAAAATAATGCTTAATTAACGGCCTATCAAATACTCCTACACTTAAACTTTTCTAGTCCCTAGCAAATGCTAAAATTAAACTACGAAGTCAAAACAAGTAAACCCTTAACCATTTGTCTCAATATTTTATTATTATGATCATTGCATCAAAGATTTTCAGTTAAAGCACATTTTAGTATATGAAATTCAAGAGTTAATACATGGTAACAAAATGTTTCAACAAGTAAGATAATGAGTAAATACGGTGAAATGGATCTCAACATGAATAAGACAAGTATGAATCAACTCACAAGGATATGCACTCATGAATTCACTCAATTTGTTAGGGTTTGTGTTTGCACTCAAAGTATGTGAGAAAAATGCTCACATAATAGAAATGAAGCACTTTTGCAAAATTTCAAACAAACCTCGTGATAAAAATAAAACATACTTGCATAAATGAACCAAAACCATAAGCTTACTCAGGTGATTGACTCAACTAATCAAAATTTACCATCTTAAGGATCATAAGGTCTTTACGAAGGTTGTAATGGGGCTAAGTTTAGAGGCAATGAATATACAGGACAAGTGGTGCTCAAATTCGTTCCAAGACTCAAAAGACTCCCAAAACGTATCATAACTTCCCAACCTTAGTGCAATGATGTCAGTAATTCATCCTTTCGAACATAGGCCTAATTTATCATGTTAGGCCTCAAATTCATTTTTTTGTGTGTTGGATTTATGAATGTATAAGACTTAACTCAAACATTACATAATCAAACTTTATTATCTTGATAGAGACTCAAAACTTTTTTTTTCAATATATATATATATATATATATATATTTCTTTTCATATATCAAGGTAATAACATGTGTCAATAATACAACAAAGTTTGAGTAAGTGAATCCAAATAATATACATAAAAGTCTTTACAACATCATCAATTTCTCTTCACACCATTTTCATTCTCCAACCGAGTCTTTGGAACAAGGGTAAAAGATGTCTATACTAGACTCAAGTGTTTAGATAATCATGGTGATGAAAGAAAGGTTTAATGTGGGCTCAAATGGGTTAAAACTAAGGGGTCGCACTTGTGCACACAAAATAGGGAATATGAATTTTTTAAATTTATGGTGTTAACCCTAATGCCTTAATCATATCCAAAATCAGAGAGTTTATTGACTTAACAGCTTTGAAAATCACATAGAATAAGTTCTAGTACTCTAGAGTTCATTAAAAGCCATGGCAAACAGTTATGAGGCATATGTATATCAATTTAAAAAATAATTTATGAATCACTTATCAAAGATGTATATAAGGTTCTAAAGCTCACATAAGGTTCAAATGATTCATACTTATCTTAACATGCTTGTATATGTACCAATTTACATGCATTATCTACAAGTTATAACACTTAATCACAAAGTATTAACAAACAAATTCAAGTTGTAGTGATCATCTTTATAGCCATAACATATTCATTTCAGTTCATTTATATCATTGACAAGTTAAAGGGCAACTTAATACTCGTAAAAACACTAAGTTAAAACAAAAACAAAACAAAAATTTAAGAAAGCAATAAACAATTTTTTTTTAAAAAACAATTTTAATGCACAAACAAAATTGTAAACCACTCCCCCACACTTAAATTCTACATTGTCCTCAATGTAGGAAAATAAGAAGTAATTGAATATAGAATTGAAGTAAGGAAAATGATTTACGAAAATAAAACAAGAAAAACATTAAGTAAACAAAATAAAGAGAGTGAAGGTTGAAAGATATCAAATCTGCGTTGATGACTTCTTCACATCCCGGGAATACATTGGGTTGCTTCCCAACAAGCGCTTTAAGTTTAACGTCCATCCAGTCTAAACAGAGATGCAAGTTAGTTAGTTAAAGATGCACGTTTGTCAAGAATGCAAGTTAGAGATGTAAATTTAAGTTAAAAATACAAGTTAAATGAAAGATGTAATGCAAGTTAGAATGGAAGATGCAAGTTAGTTAAACTAAAGATGCAAATTAAATTTGTCATGACAAGTAATGTAAGTTAAGATATAAACAATATTTACATGTTGGGGGAAGTCAAAGATATATATGGTTCACATAGCTTCAAAGTTTAGATGGAGACTTCTACGTTCGTGCGGCCCAAGTAAATATCTTGGATTAATTCAACTGTTTTGGCAAGTTCAAAGGTGACCAGGTTAGAAAGAATAAACATAAGAGACATGGCTAATTTCAAGACATCCCGAGGCTTAAACTCCATTGATGTCCCTTTCTTAGACCCAAAACCCGTTATGAGTATCGTCTCATGTCCTAGACATCACCCTCAAAAATTTCTTACTCCAGAGGAATTAAGATAACTCAAGTGTTAGCAATCACCGTAGGTGAGAGTTAACAAAAGAGTCTTCACCTATTCCATTAACGATCAAAATCTAAACTTCGAAGCACAAGTGATCTATATATAGCCGAGACTAATGCATGAATGCAAGAACTATTTACAAGTATGTTTTTATGCACAATTTACAAATATAACATGACAATTTACATATGAACAATTTATTCATAAGTATGGTTTTATTCACAAGTAATGATATTTACAAAACAATTTTACAATAACAAACTAATATATGTACAAGATTTATTTATAAATTTATATTTACACTAACACAAAGTTAAGATAAGAATATTTTTTTTTTCGGTTTTTTTTTAATTGAAGAAGAAGACAAACTTAAATAAATACATGAACACATGAATAAAATAAATGTAAACAAGTAATGTACAAATTATTAACTAGTATAAACAAATAAGTATGAACAAAGATGTACAATTATAAACAATGTATGAACAAATATAATAAGAGTTTGAATTTACATAAAAAAATATAAAAATATAAATTATGAACAAGTATACAAATGAAAACTAAGAACAAGTATAATAATTATGAACAAGTATGAAGAATAACAAGTAACATATATACAACAATTATTCACAAGTATGAATTAATACTAACATGAAGCTAAAACTAAAGAAAGTTGGAAGGTAAATATATATATATATATTTGAAATAAATTTTTTTGAGGTAATGAAAATGTTTTCCTTATTAAAATTTTTTTTATTAAATTTTTTTTTCCGAAATTTAATAAATAAATAAATGAAGAAAAGGAATTTTTTTTTTACGAATTTTATGTTTTTTTTTTAATTACAAAAACAAATCAAAATAAATAAAAGTAAAAAAAATAAGGAAAAGTGAACATGTACAATATGCATTTATGAACAAGTAAAAAGAATGAACATCATGTACAAGTATGAACAAGAAAAATATGACAAGTAAAAGAATTATAAACAAACATAAATGAAAGTCAATTATGAACAAGTATGTATAAGTAAAAGAAAAGAACAAGTAAAATAAAAATTGAAATTTACATAAACAATTATAATATGAACAAGTATATAAAAAAACAAAATATGAACATTTATGAACAAGAAATAGAAATTATAAACAAGTATGAACATTGTGGAACCATAAATTACCGCAATATTCTGGACCTGCCACGTGGCCAATAATTCTCATAATGCCGATATTGCCCTTGGTAAAATCGACGTCGACACGTTACGATCTCCGCATTAATTTAATATATTTACCAACTAAATATATTAAATGATCAGATCAATACAGACAATAAATAACTTCCCAGCGAATAATTTATTTATTAATAAATAAGTGATTATACACGGTACAATCACTTATTTAATACTTTCTCCTTCAACCAATCAGACGCTCTGGTGGCCCTTAAGACTTCATTATAAATAGAAGACCTCATCTCACTTCTAAAGGTAATAAAAAACTTCTGCAAACATTCTATCAGATTATTCTCTCTCAGAAAACTGACTTAAGCATCAGAGCGTTTTCGGTTGAACCACCCCCCCGGGATTCAACCTTAACCCCGTTTGATTTTCGTTATCGTGTGTAGGGATCAAGAAGGAATTTCACAGAACTGTACGATTTCTGCATCAATAATTGGTGCTTTCATTGAGAGCCGATTTAAGAAATACTCAAAGCGTGCTCTTTAGTTTTTCCTTGAAAAAACTCCATGATCACACTTTCGACACTTACCGTTCTTCACATGGCTAGAACACGCCGATCCGCTCGAGCGTCCGAGGCTGCCACATCCGCCGCTGCGATCGCTGTCGTGAACGAACCACTGCCTGAGATTCCGGAGGAACCATTTTCATGTCTTCTCCACGGCCCGCGCCACGCATCAATTCACCTACCATTCGGAATGCTGGATTGGGCACCTACGTTTAGTTTTGGAACGTTCCTCATAGCCGCTGCTACTGTGAACCCCCCACCTGTAACGGAGGCAGGCGCAACATTTTTTCAACAAACAGACGGGCTGCTGGCGGGAGAATCATCTCTAAAAGTCTCGAATCAGCCCCCTAGTAGTTGGGACCTAAGGAGGCACTTAGACGTCTTGTGCAACTCGCAGGCCGACACCCAGGTACCAGGGATACATGGTTCGTCACATCTGTCTGAAGGCGCGCGACGTGCGCTCCGACATGCTACTCATCATGAGCAAGCACCTAGGGGATCACCTCCGCGAATTGGATTGACACAACAGGTCGAGCAACTGAGCAACCAAGTTCGGGCCTAATCGGAGCTTTTGCAACAGCTGTTGGGGGACATCGAGACATCCAGAACCTCCAAAGGAGGCAATGAACCTCGCATCACATCAGGGGACGTTCCGAAATGCGCCGGTAAAGAGCGTGTCCGCTGCCAGACAATGTTCCGAGACACGTCGCTGAACGACTTAGGGGAAGAAAGCTGTATCCCCAGAGTAAGAGGACAAGATCAACCGAGGATATTGATCCGAGAACGACTCGGAGGACGCCCCAGAGCACTTTGACACATTGAGTACCCACGCGATAGCCGCCGACAGTAAGCATTCCCCCATGCATCACGCACCAACTCAGATGATCATAGCGAGGAAGACTAGACTTACTCGCCAGCACGCTTGAGAGCCAAGCCCGCTGCAACTCGAGGGAGTTGATGCGCTGAAGACGTTCGAAGGATGCTAGATCGACGCCTCCAGGAAGTTCAACGCGACGGAGACTTGGAGGATGACCTTTGGCGCCAAATACAAACGTCATCATCTTCGCCGTTTGTGAGGGAAATTGAGGAGGAGCCATTCCCGCAACGATTTTCGACACCAAACTTCAATCAGTACAAAGGAACCACCGATCCAGTAAAGCACATCAATTACTATCGAGGGGTCATGGTACCCCACAGGCACGACCCACTCATGTGGAAAGTTTTCCAAACCTCACTGCAAGGTCAAGCGATGACATGGTTCAACCATCTCCCCCAGAGATCAATCGCCTCCTTCGAAGAGTTGGCCCTGGCCTTCGTGAAGGAGTACTCGCAGCTTCGCACCGTCGAAGTCAAGGATGACCACCTCTTCACCATCCAAAGGAGGTCTAAGGAAACCTTGCGGTAATACATCCGGAGGTTTTGCGAAGAGAAGTCACGCATCGTTGGTTGCAGCGATCTCGTCGCAGCCATGACATTTAAGTAAGGCCTACCGCGGGAGAGCCAGCTCAACGGAGACATCGTCATGAGAAACGTCCGAAGTCTCACCAAGATACTGTCCCTGGCAGAGAAACATGCATGGTGGGAGGACGAGAAAAACGCCACACATGCCGCCACAAAGGCGTTTGCTCATCTAAATGATGATGCCCACCGCGAGAAATCCGTCGAGAAAGTCAACAAGTGCAAAGGGAACCCGTCATCCAACACGTTCGTGGGTGCGAAGCCAAACACACAGTTTTTGGTACCTTTCCTCCAAATATATAATCAGATAAAGGAAAAACCGTGGTTCGAAAGACCAACTTCCGTCAAAGGGGACCAGGAGAGGGCCGACAAGACAAAATGGTATGCTTATCACAAATGCTATGGGCACGACATAAGCTCTTGCTAGACTTTCGAAAGATACCTACGGGATCTCTTGAAGGAAGGACACTGCACCGAGTAGATCAGAAAAAGCTAACGGATCTTCTCAGAAACAAAGGTCCCCAGGAACCCGCACAAAAGATGATCCGCGTGGACACCATCATTGCCGAGTCCGAGTTATAGCGAATAACCAAGAAAATGAGTCAGTGACCAAGTCATCATCAAAGGCACAAAGTTTGAGACTAAAATTCGGCTCAATGCCTACTTTACTCACATAGTATCTACTAATAAGATTGAAGATGTTTCGTTCCAACGTCTAATGAAATTGTCTTTTCGCCTACACCTTTGTTTAGAAAGCATACCAAGCCTTTGCGACGCAAAGCACCCGAGTCTTCGCCACGCGAAGCACTCTAATCCTTTGTCACGCGAAGCACTCTAAGCTTTTGCCGCGCAAAGCACCCGAGTATTCGCCACGCGAAGCACTCTAAGCCTTTGCCACGCAAAGTACTCGAGTCTTCGTCACGCGAAGCACTCTAAGCCTTCGTCACGCGAAATACTCCAAGCCTTTGCCACGCAAAGCACTCGAGTCTTGTCCACGCGAAGAACTTTAAGCCTTTGCCACGCAGAGCACTCGAGCTTTCGCCATGCGAAGCACTCTAAGCCTTCTTTATACGAAGTACTCCAAGCCTTCATCCAGCGAAGCACTCCAAGCCTTCGCCCAGCGAAGCACTCCAAGCCTTCGTCCCGCGAAGCACCCTGAGCCTTTATCATGTGAAGCACTCAAAGCCTTCGCTATGTAAAGCATACTAAGCCTTTACCATGCAAAGTTCACCTACGCCTTTGCCATGCAATGTAAGGACCCGTCCCAGAATTTAGGATTAGTGAGGTGATTAGTGGTGGATTAACTGGGTTAATCGGTAGTTAGTGGGTTACTTTTGGATCTTGGGCGCAGAATGACGATTTTGCCCCTAGAATGGGCAAATTGTTGACTTTTAGTTCGGGCGGTCAATTGGGCATTGACCGATGACCGTGACGTAGTTCGGGATGTCATGAGTCTGTAGACAGGTGGCATGCCCGATTTCGACATCCGAGGTGGAAGTTATGATGTTCGGAAGGTTGAGGGCATTACCGTAATTTGGTAAAATAAGAGGGAAAAGGTTGACTTTTCACTGCACGCTTGGTTTTCACGTAGATCGAGGACCGTTAGTTAGATCTCATCGTCCTGAGTTCAACGACAGGCGGCATGCCTTCATCGGATGTCGGACGAGCGAGATACGGGTCTAGAACGGCGAAGGGCATTATCGTAATTTGACTCACAAGGGCATTTTGGTCTTTTTGCACATTGAGAATTGTGAAAACCAGATTGGGACAAGTGTACATCAAATATTGGATATTTTTGAGTTTGGGACCACAGGGCTTTGACACGTGGGAGTTATCTAGTGGGTTCTACAAGGTTTCACGGGTAAATTAATTTGGGCTGTGTGTAGTGTAGTCGTGCATTCGAGAGGAAACATAGTGAGGTTTGAGAGGGAAATTGATCTGGTTCTGGGTGAATGTGTGAGTGCTTGAGTGTGTGAGTGTGATCAGGGGAAGGCTGAGAGTGCAAGGAAGGTGGTGAGAGGAATTGAGAAGTCGAGTGAGTGTGTGAGGATGGTGTGAGTTTCTCAGGAAAACAGAGAGGGAGTTTGGTGGGGTGCTGCCGTGTTTTTATCAAAACGGTCTAGTGGTGGTGTTCAGAGGACGGAGGAGGACCTGAGGAGTTGAGTGGACACCTAGGGACACGGCGGAGCCCACGGCGGTGAGTGGCAGGTGAGGTAATTTCAATTTCCTCTGTTTTTCCGTTTTGTTTCAATTTGAAAGTCGTGACTTTTGGGGCTGAGTCGACGTGTTCTATAGGTTCTAATGAGTTCAGTAGGTCTTTAGGAGTCGTTTAAACTTGAAACTGTGATGGGGGGTTGCACGGTTTGCCGGGAAGCAAACAGGGTTTTGGACGGGTTTATGTTTCGAGTTGGGAAGATGAGATTGAAGCTGTGATTCTTAGTTTTTAGGATTGGGATTAGTTGCTTAGGGTTGGACGAAACTACGGGTGGAAAAAAGGATGAAACTGGTGGAGGTAGGACGAAGAATCGGGAACGCTGGTTCAGACCGGTCGACCTATCGAAGAAGACGATGAACAGTGACTGTGTGCAGGCGCGTGAGGCCCATGCGTAGCTACTTTGGGCGGCTCATGGGGGGCTCATGGGGAGGATTCCGGCGAACCTCCTAACATAGTTTTTGGTCTAATTGATGTAACGAATCCGTTGGGACAAGTTTCGGGATGATCGGACGTTGTTTCGGGTTAGTTCTACGAGGTTGAAGGTTTAGGGTCTCGGTTAGTTACGTTCGAAGTTCGGGAAAATTGAGGAAAAATAGGAGGAACTTAGTTGATGTGTTGGTGACTAGTTTTGGTGACTTGTGACAGAATCGGGAATCCCCGAGGCGAACGAGGAACGTACACGACGTACGGGACGCGAGTGACGTACCTGGTAACTGTGAGTGGACCTCTTCCTTTGAACTGAGCATGCATAACTGTTTTTAATTACTTGATTTATGGTTTTATATGTGATTTCATGATTATTTGAATATGCTATAACTATTTTATATAATTGCACGTTTTTCGAGAAATTATGTATTTGACACGTTTTACGAGAAAGGCTTGATTTCTGATTATGATGCCATGGTCATGGGATTTCAAACGATAAATGGTTTCCAATGATTATAAATGGATTGTGAGACATGATTTGATGATCAAAGGGTTTCGGTTTTAGAATCGGATTTCGGAAAGCGGAATTTGGTTTTAAAGTTGGAAAGTGGATTTCCGGATTTGGGTTCGGAATGACGGTTCTGGATGCCGGAATGGCTTCGGGCCAGTCATTTCGGATTCGGGTTTGGATGTGGATTAAGAAATGGTTTTCAAATGGTTTTGGATTGGATTTACTGGATCTGATTTTTTTGGGTTTAAAGACCCGAATTATATTTGACGGGGGACGGGCCCGGATTGAGTTTAAAGACTCGGGAGTTTAAAGACTCGGATTATAGTGAGGCCTGGATTGAGTTTAAAGACTCGGGAGTTTAAGGACTCGGATAGATCCAGCAGGTTTGATCGGATGATTATACTGGTATCTGATGTTTTACTGCTAATATTTTATAACGTTTATCCTACTGTGTTTATGTTGTTGCGATTTCCATGATGAAAATGATGTGATTTATAAATGTTTTCAGAAATTGGGTTATGCATGCATGTTTTCAAAACGGAGGGCCAAACCATGTGTTGTTTAAGAAATGGTTTTTTTTGAAACTTTTATTCTTTATGGTCCACTCACACTTTCTGGTTTTTAATTGCCCTCCAGGTCGTGGAGCTAGCGTGGGGGTTGACGTTGAGGCAGCGCCGGAGGCATAGAGTACTCGAGCGTTTTCCCAGAGTAGTTTCAGTGTTCCGTTGTGCATGTACTCTGTGTGTGGTTTTGTTTTACTTTGTTTGGTACTATGCTCTGTATAACGGTTGACTCTTGGATGTTTTAATTTCTCCTTCGTCTAACAGTGTAATTTGTGGTTTTGGTGAGGTTATTTCGGGCTTGTGTGTTGGGTTGTCAGACGAGAGCAGGGTTCACCTCGGTTATCGGGGTGATAATCGAGGTGGGTCCTGTCATGCAAAGCACCCGAGTCTTCGCCATGCGAAACACTCTAAGCCTTCACCATTCGAAGCACTCCAAGCCTTCGCTAAGCGAAGCACTCTAAGCCTTCGCCACGCGAAGCACTCTAAGGATTCGCCCCGCGAAGCACTCTAAGGCTTCGCCCCGCGAAGCACTCTAAGCCTTCACCATGCGAAGCACTCAACACCATGCGAAGCACTCCAAGCCTTCGCCATATGATGCATTTGAAGCCTTCACCATGAGAAGAACTCAAAGTTTTTTCAACGGAAAGCACAACAAGTCTTCACCATGCGGACCACGCCACGACTTCACCACGCGAAGCGCTCAAGGCTCATCCCATCGAGGAACATGAAACCATCCAAGAACTTGTCTTGTTGGATTCGAAAAGCTACTAAAAAAAACTTCCAACCCCACCAAGAGGGGCAACCAGCAGGCCTTTACAAACAGTGGGCAAATGTTTTAACATGCGAAGTCCAATTCTGCATTTCAGTGCACGGGATCGAGATTCATTCGATCATATCTCACTCAATTTTTCTCACCCTGACATGAACTTGATGGCCCTAAAAATATACGGAAGTCACTTTCCAACGCCGTTGACCTCACTCAATTCCGAGTTGTGAAGAGTTCCCAGCGAACGTTTTTGTGCACGAAGGTCAACTGCACGTACTAGTGCACGAGTACGAGATTCATTCAGTCATAGACCACTAAATTTTGATCACCCTGGCATAAGATTGACGTATTTAGAAAGCTATGGAAGTCCTCTTTCCATCTCCATTGATCTCACTCAATTCCAAGTTGTGACGAGTTCCCTGCAAACATTTTTGCATACAAAGGTCAACTGCATGAATCAGCGCACGAGCACAAGATTCGACCAATCCTACAAGGCTCAATTCGGATCATCTTGGAACAAGCTTGGTGGAAGTAGAAAGGTATGAAACTCAGATTTCCAACCCCACCAACTACACTTAATTCGGAGCTAAAACGAAGTCAGAAGACCACTTTTACTACACAAAAGTCAAATCTGCCGAAAATCACAAAACTCTCAAAAAAAGTGGAAGGCTTCTATTAATGAAAATTAAAGAAGTTGGCAATTCACAAGTTGAATGCTCAAACATGTATTCAATGCTAAGATCAATCCACTGGCCAAGAAGGATCATGAAGCTCATCACCAGGAACGACACAACCTTAGAATCTCTTCATCAACCTATGAGCAAGCCTTGGAGGCCTTCGATCATCCCATCGTGAACTTTTAGTGACACATCGTCCATGGCCTTGTTTAAGCAATGGGGGAAACCTCCTCAACATCGCGTACTTAGCATAGTCGGCTTCATAAAAGCAAATTCACCACTGCTTGACTCTGCGACGGCTACAAAGCAGCTTGATTTTTAACTCCAAGGCGAAACGTTGGTTTGGTGCCATGTCTCTTCACGCCACTTGGCTTCAGAGTCTAGATGATGGCATCTCCAAGCTCTCTCGAGCTTTGCAGGGGGCATGATCGATCCTCCATTCTATGTTCTGCCTTGCTACACCCCATTCTGAGCTCAACAAGGTCTTGAAGATCAAATCTCTGAAAGGTCATCCATCATCCAATGCAACTCCTTGGAAAGGTTCAGTTACTTCATGGCACCACATGCACTTCGCCTCGCGTCATGGGAAGCCTTGCTTCGAAGATGAAACACATCTCGCCTTGTAGTTACAACACACATTGCCTTGCATCTGGAACAAGCCTCATGCTAGGTTATGACATGTCGCACTTCAAGTGATAGGACTCCTCGCCTCGCACTTGTACATCTTGCCTTGTAGTTGCACCATGCATCGCCTCACACTTGCAGCATTCCTCGCCTCGCACTCGCAGCATGTCTCGCCTTGTAGTTGCACCATGCCTCGCCTCGCAGCTGTAGCACACTCGCCTTGCACTCTTCTGCACCTTGCTCCCACTCTGCTACACCTCGCGTCTTGCACTCTGCTGCACCTCGCGCCTTGCACTCTACTGCACCTCGCGTCGCACTCTGCTGCATCTCGCATTGCACTCTGCTGCACCTCGCATTGCATTCTGCGCCACCTTCCTATTGAAGGCCTTGACGTTGGCTCCGCCCACACTTAAAGATGATGAGTCAGTCAGCGCGCCACACTCTTCTTTTCTCAAAGCATCATAAACATGTCAACTGGAGGAGCGCCTTGGTGTCAAGTCCATCATCTCTTGAAGTCGGAAGCTCCAACAAGTCCCGGACATGCCACCAGATAATATACCACAAAATGAGGTATTCAAGACTACACCAAAAGTATGCTTTCATACATCTTGAAATGATCGTCTCGGAGAGTATAA
This sequence comes from Prinsepia uniflora, assembly GCA_032719365.1. Classification (NCBI taxonomy): domain Eukaryota; kingdom Viridiplantae; phylum Streptophyta; class Magnoliopsida; order Rosales; family Rosaceae; genus Prinsepia; species Prinsepia uniflora. Next base: position 31,272,597 of record CM064864.1, read on the forward strand.
CGCACCACCGCTTGAATCGTTGTAATCCAACATCCAGAACTATCAGAATCTGCAAAAGATCGAAGTTGAACAAAAAAATAATAATATATAAAATATATATTAAAATAATATATATATATTATATATATATTACATACAAAAGAAAACTTTTACTTTTGTTAATGCGAGAAAACAAAGGCTTTTGTTGATGACTAAGTCAACAAAAAAAAAATAGTAATAATACAAACGCAGAAGCTGATGGCGTAAGAAAAGTTGCTGCTCTTCTTGAAATGATCGATGCATTTGTTGATGGCGCAGCAAAAAAAAAAAAAGCTACTATAAAAAAAAAAGCAGCATAAGCCTCCCGCGTGGGACCCCGCTGTCCCTTGCCAATGACAGCAATTAGCCGGCATGCCACTGCTACCCGGTCCCTGTAGGCTCGTCCTGCGCCAACTGCCACTGCTGCGTGCGCGCCCATTCTCCCCCTAGCCATTTTGCTCACAACGTCAGCCCTCCAAATCCAGTCGACAAGAGTTAGCCTGACGTAAAAGGCCAGTCGCTTCCCTGCCACATCAGCCCCGTCACCAACCCGTGCACAGCAGATAATAAAAATTATACGACGAAAGAAGGATGTCCAGGTTAATTTGTTGAGCCGGATGCTACCACCGTAACCTCTTTAAAAAGAGATAAAACCCTAATTTTTTCTAAGGGTATGAAAGTCAACTCAAATGCAAGGCCTAAAGCCCAAAACTTCCTATTGAAAAATCAAAGCCACGTTCAAGGACAAGTAAACTTCATCTGTTCGAAGAAAGTGAAGTCTTACTCCCCGAATTTCTTAGCGATATGGGGGAATTTGTGAAACAATAAATTACTGCAATATTCTAGAGTTACCACGTGGTCAATAATTCTCATAATGCCGATATTGCCCTTGGTAAAATCGACGTCGACACGTTACGATCTCCGCATTAATTTAATATATTTATCAACTAAATATATTAAATGATCAGATCAATACAGACAATAAATAACTTCCCAGTGAATTATTTATTTATTAATAAATAAGTGATTATACTCGGTACAATCACTTATTTAATACTTTTTCCTTCAACCAATCAGACGCTCCGGTGGCCCTTAAGACTTCATTATAAATAGAAGATCTCATCTCACTTCTAAAAGTAATCAAAAACTTCTGCAAACACTCTGTCAGATTATTATCTCTCAGAAAACTGACTTAAGCATCAGAGCATTTTCGGTTGAACCACCCCCCGGGATTCAACCTTAACCCCGTTTGATTTTCGTTATTGTGTGTAGGGATCGAGAAGGAATTTCACAGCACCGAACGATTTCTGTATCAACAAACATTATAAACAAATATAATAAAAACCATTTACAAGAATTAAAATTATGAACAAGCATAAAAATAAAAGTTATGAACAAGTATATAAATAAATAAAAATAATCTACAAGTATAATATGAATATGTATAGAGATAAACATTATGAATAAGTACAAAGTAAGCAAGTATCTAATGAACATATATAATCATTTTTATGCTCACACAAAAGAGAATGTATGAATAATTCTATGTATAGGTAATTATAAAAATATGAATATTTAATAAACATAGTAAATATGAACATTTAATATATACACTTACATATTATCAAGTATGCACAATTAAATCAAGACTAAATTCTTTTTTTTTTAATTCTGAATTTATTATTATTTTTTTATATATATTTTTTAGAGTTTAACAAAACAATAAACAAACAAATAAATAAGAATAAAATAAAGTAATTGTGAACAAGCAATATACATGTGTACAAATATGAACAAGTAGCATGGCATCAAGTGTACACATAAATAAATAAATAAACAAAAGTTATGAATATGTATTCTTAATTCACAAATATGATTATTTCAAATATAAACAATTTTATAAATACTAACACATTAAGAATGATTTTTAATTTCCCCGGCAACGGCTCCAAAAATTGATAAAGCCCAAACTACGTTTTAAATTAAACACATAATTTGAGTATTATGCAAATTAAACCGTTTTTGTGTAGATGTAGTATTGGTAAATAGAGATCTTTCTTAACTGGGGAAATTAAGAAATATTAATAATATGTTAGTTAAAAAGAATAATGAATAATCAAAGAATAATTAATTAAAGAATTAAAGAATTAAATAAAAAAGAATTAAATAATTAAATAATAAAGAATTAAAGAATAAATGAATTAAAGAATAAAAGAATTAATGAATAAGAGAATTAATGAATTAATGAAATAAAGAATAAAAGAATAAAGAATTAATTGGGGGGGGGGGGGGGGGGTTTGAAAAGATTGTAATCGTAGAATAAAGCAAACAAGTAAAAATAATTAAAAACTTAATTCTACTTCTACTTTAAATTTTGTACAAGTGAACTTTCTTCAAACACATATTTTTACCAACACTCTAACATCATGCTCATATTGAACCAATCACGAAATCCTACCTTAATAATCTCAAATACATGCATACATTTTTCATATTATAAATGCACTAAACAACGGATTATTATCTACAAATGATTAACCTAATGTTTATGATTTGAATGTGTGTCAAACATTTAAATCTCTTCAATTTTCTACTAAGTGCACCGAACAACGGTCATAAACACTTAGCATAGAATTGAAGCTTATGCACTCAAATGTATGAAGTAAAAGAAATTCAAAAAGTAAAACACATGGAGATTGCATTCTTACTTACAAATGTTAGAAATAAAACACCAATACATATATTGAATTATAAGTAAATCGAAACAATAACAAGAACTTAAGTAAAGGGAATAAAGTTACACTTTCGGAACCCAAGAATAGCTTGTGATTCCGAAAGTGGATGGAAATAATGAAATGTTATTCATAAAATTCTCTGAACAGGAAAAGGAACCTTATGAAGATGGGGGATAAAACATAAGAATTCAGACTTAAATTCTAGAATTATTTCGGAAATACTCGGCCTAGGTATTTCTTAAGGAAAGCATAAAAAATGTGTTTAAGATATCTCAAAGAAAAATCACAAAAACAAAGTAAAGAAGAAATGAAATTAAGAACTAACATAAAATTAACATAAATTAAGAACAAGAATTAAAAGAAAGCTAATTAATAAGAAAATCTACAAGAAGTTAAAATGGTCCCCAAAAATAAAGAACAAAAAGAAAGAAGATGAACTTAAATGAAGAGTGAAAAAGAGAGAAAAATTAGAACCTAAACTACTAAAAAGAGAACCAAATGGGGACCCTTGTTACATGAAATGACATCCTTATTTATAGGGAGAGTGCCATAAATATTCAAATAAAAATACAAAAATAAAATAAAATAATGAAATGATGAACAATGATGATTAATGATGATATTAGGCATGTTTTGGAGTTGAAATTTACTGAAAAATCAAAAAAATCAGGGAAAGTGGGAGCAGGTTTGATGCAGGGCATAGGTTGCAAAATGTTTTGGTGGACTTTAGCTCCAGGGAGTGGGTGAGAGATGGTGGCAGGCACCTAACAAGCGTACGGTAAGTCAGCGCACACGCGCTAAGGCTGACACTCCAATTCGGTATGCGCACGCCGAAGGATGTGAATGGGGCTCGACAGCCGTTTGCTGATCACAGCGCTGGGCTAGAGAGGGAAATGGCTCGTGGGCCTTGGGCTTGTGGTTGGGCTTCATCAAATGGATTGGGCTACAGCTGGGCTCAAATAGAAATGGGTTTGGGCTTCTGGAATTTTAGGCTGCAGCAAAAAAATATGATTTGGGCTTTTAGCAACTGAATTAATTTAAATTGTAAATTAATTAATATTTTCACTGAATTTCGTTCATAATTTCTTCGTTATAATTCCGATCGGGATGATTCTTTCGCCAAAACGCTCTAAATTACAAGTTTTATTTATTTAAACAAAAATATCACAAAAAAATTATTTTATCTAATTATTTATTATTTTAATATTAAAATTCAAGTATAAAGGGCATAAAATAATATAAAATAATATTTTATTAACGACCTATCACGTAGTCCCCCAGGTCTAGTGTCAGGCATTTCAAGGGAGTCGTGAAACCACATATGTATGAATAATCGTGTTGGATGGTATATGTAAGACCTGTGTCCTAGAGGGAACGGTGAACAATCCCACATTCCTGCGAGGGGGGAATGGTCTGGGAGAGGATGGTGGTGTGCCTTAAAGGTGTAGGCACACACCTATCTAGCACTAGGCCTTTTGGGAGCTCAAGTGACTTTGGGGGGGGGGGGGGGGATTGGAACCCCAAAGTTAAGCGATTTGAGGCTGGTGCAATTCCATGATGGGTGACCCCCTAGGAAGTTGCACCATGAGCTCCCAAAAACAAAACCGTGAGGGCGAGGCCCAAAGCGGACAATATGGTGCTAGATGATTCGGGTCCTGACCGAAGAGGGTCGGGTCCTGACAGTATACTGAACATATTGTCTTTTGATCTTGTTGGCTTTCATCTTGTCCTCTAGTAGGATGCAATTCTGGAGGAAGGCCGTCATAGGATCCATCCATTTGGGATTATTGTTGATGGTGTATATTGGGTGTGGTCTCGTGCTTGGAACGTGATGGACTTCCACAAGTACCGTTCATTTCTCCTTCTCATGCATTAAGGATGCAAGTGGTGCTACAGTATCAGCATGGTTGTTCTCCAACCTTGGGATTTTGTTAATTTCATATGCTAAGAAGTCTTGGAGGATCTATTTGGCTAGGGACAAGTATAAGGACATAGATTGGTCCTTCGCTTCGAATTCATTGTTGACTTGGTTAACTACCAACTAGGTGTTGCTACTGTTTGGCCTCCAAGCCTTTGGTAAGACGTTGGCTACCTCATATTCTGTCTTATTGTTGGATGCCTTGAAGTTGAATCGTAAGGCATATTTAAGCTTCACTTTCTCAGTGTAAGACCCGTGTCCTGTAGGGAACGGTGAACAATCCCACATTCTTGCAAGGGGGAATGGTCTGGGAGAGGATGGTGGTGTGCCTTAACGGTGTAGGCACACACCTGTCTAGCACTAGGCCTTTTGGGAGCTTAAGTGGCTTTGGGGGGGATTGGAACCTCAAAGTTAAGCGAGTTGAGGCTGGTGCAATTCCATGATGGGTGACCCCCTAGGAAGTTGCACCATGAGCTCCCGAAAACAAAACCGTGAGTGCGAGGCCCAAAGCGGATAATATGGTGCTAGATGAGTCGGGTCTTGACCGAGGAGGGTCGGGTGCTGACAATTTGGTATCAGAGCCAGACCCCGACCGGGAAGTGTGCCAGCGAGGACGCTGGGCCCTAAGGGGGGTGGATTGTAAGACCCGTGTCCTAGAGGGAACGGTGAACAATCCCACATTCCTGCAAGAGGGAATGGTCTTGGAGAGGATGGTGGTGTGCCTTAAAGGTGTAGGCACACACCTATCTAGCACTAGGCCTTTTGGGAGTTCAAGTGGCTTTGGGTGGGATTAGAACCCCAAAATTAAGCGAGTTGAGGCTGGTGCAATTCCATGATGGGTGACCCCCTGGGAAGTTGCACCATGAGCTCCCGAAAATAAAACCGTGAGGGTGAGGCCCAAAGCGGACAATATGGTGCTAGATGAGTCGGGTCCTAACCGAGGAGGGTCGGGTCCTGACACTCAGGGGAGGTAAGGACTAGTCATCCTTCTAATCTGCTATCATAAGCGGATACATCGACATATAATGTCCAACATGTGCATTGTGGGCCGATGGTGGGTGCCTTGGCTAATTCTGAAGCGTCCTTAGTAGTGTGCCCTACTGGAGGGGTTGCCTATTATGGTACTGTGTTGGTTGGTAGGAGTATTCTGGAATGAAATCAGCCACTACTTGTCGTTACTCGGCTATCATAGCGAAATAACATATGTCAAACTCTTATAGCTTGATCTCCCATTTGATCAAACGACCACATATGTCTAGCTTTTGTAGTACTTGGCATAAGGATTTGTTGGTGACAACGTTGATCTCATGTGCTTGAAAATATGACATGGCCTTTGTAGAGTGACTACTAAGCCCAAGGAGACCTTCTCTTCGTCAAGGTATCTAGTCTCTGCGTCCTAAAAAGCCTTGCTGATTTAGTAGACAGGGTGTTCTACTTCTTCTCATCTTGTGATGAGGACGAAATTGACCACCCACGGACTAATAGGTATACGAAGAGGTGTTCTCTGGTTTATTTTCTTGCTAGGAGTGGTGCCTTTCTCATATATTGCTTGGGTTCAACAAATGCCTTGTTGCATTCCTTTGTCCAATCAATGTTTTTTTTATCTTGCTCTTCAAGGCTTTGGATATGGAGCGTGTGAGACCAGCTATGCGTCCAATTAAGGTTTAGGTGTCCTTATGGGTTTGTGTTGGCTGGATATCAAGGATTGCCTTGACCTTCTCGAGATAAGCCTAAATGCCCCTCTGAATAATTGTGTATCCCAAGAACTTGCATGATCTTACCCCCAAACATAGGATTGAGGCCTATTTTGTATTCCTTCAAGTCCTTGAACTTTTTTTCCAAGTTGGGGATATACTCATCGTTGGTTTTGCTCTTTATGAGCATATCGTTCGCATAGACCTTACTTGTTTTACTAATTTGATTGGACAACATGAAGTTGACTACGCTTTCGTATGTTGCTCTTGTATTATGCATAACATTGTAGATGTAGATGGCTAGGTTAGCTAAAAAACATATATAGATTTGATCACCTAGTTTCATAAGGATCTGATTATATCTTAAGTAGGCACGTATGAAATTGAGCAATTCATGTCTCATTGTGGCATTTACGAGAATTTTGATCATGGGAAAAGGAAAACTATCCTTGCGAAATGATTTGTTGGTGATCAGTGAAGTCGATGCATAAGCATTAGAATCCGGATGGCTTCTTGACAAGTACCACATCAGCTACCCAAGCGACGTAGATGGCTTTCTAAACAAAGTGTATAGAGCTCAACTTTGTGATCTAAGTTTGCATGGCCAACTGTCTTTCGACATCATAGCTTCATTGCTTTTGGGTGATTGGTTTGAATGATTGGTTAATGGTCAGTTTGTGACGGATCACATAATTGGATGTAACGACCAGTCCCGAATTTCGGGATTAGATTAGTGACTACTGAAGGATTAGTGAGATTAATCGCTGATTAGTTGAGCGAAACCGGACGGACGGTGTAAAATGACCGTTTTGCACCTGGTCTTGGGCAAAATGTTGACTTTTGACTCGGGGAGTCAAACGTACGATGACTGATGACCGTGACGTAGACTGGGACGTCACGAGTCCATAGACAGGCGGCACGTCGAAATCGGATGTCGAACGGAGAAGTTATAGTCACGAGATCTAAGTTGGGAACTTACGTCTCGGAATTCGATTAAAATAATAATAAAATCTTATTGGGGGATTAATTAATTGTGGGGCCCTTGGATGAGTGACACTCATCCTATTGGTGGCTTTCCTAAAAAAGTGGATCTAGCCTAGGATTGGGTGATTAACTAAGATTAAAATATATAATTAATTATTACAATATTATTTTATAATTTCCCTCATCTCTCATCTCTCACATCCACCCGTCCATCTCTCCCAATCTTTCCATCCTCACCATCCATTTTATCTCATCTGACCATCATCACCAAACCCCACCTTCTCTTCTTCAAACCCGTGCACATATCTTCATCTTCTTCATTATGTTTCTTCTTCAAACCGTGCACCACCATTCTTTCTAAACAAACACACAAGGACACACCACCTTACTGCCCTAACATCCCTTGTAAATCACTGAGAAAATGCGTGTGTGAGGTGAGGACGTGAAAATGGAAGTTCGGTGAAGGCCAACCGAAAGGGTGAAAACAGGGTGCAGTGTGTGATCGTGAAACCCAAGTCCCTTGATCCTTATCTATTGCCTTTGACGTGTGAAGGAAGGTTGAAAGGGAGGTTGAGTTGAGGCTAATGGTGACCATGGCGGTGCACACGACGACAATGAGAGGTAAGAAACCGTGAGATCTCTGTTTACGTTCAAATTGCAGATCCTGCTTTATGTGTTGTTAATTGATCTGGTTACTTGGATGAGGTTCTGGAGGTTTAGAGAAGGCTCACAGACTTGAAGGCACGGCTAGAGATGGCCGGAGACAGGAGGACATGACAGAGGAAAAAAGAGGAATTGTGCTCGATCGGGAAGGTAATTCCTAGGCCCTAAATTCATGTTTTGATCACGTAGGTGGATAAGGAGCTTTGAGATGAACCTATAGGGATTAGAATGGATGAAATGAGAAATGAGTGAGAAATGATTATGGACCGTTGACGCTAGTTCGACTGGACCGGGTTACAGTGAACCGGACCGGACCCGGTTCACCAGAGGTTGAAGGTGACATTGTTCACCGGCGCGTGAAGTCCACGCGCAGTGCCTTTGTGCGGTGTGTGGGGGCACGTGAGGGGTCTTTTGGGGATGACTTCAACATGTAATTTCATCTATTCGATGTAACGAACATTTTAGGACTGATTTCGTGTCGATCGGACATCGTTTCGATATAGTTCGGGGTATTCAAAGGTTTAGGATCAAGTTTAAAAATAGTTAAAAATTTGGAAAAATTACGGGGCTTTAATGAGAGGTTAATAAGGTAGTTAGTAACCCTTTAGCGTGATTTAGATAGGTTTGGGAGTCCCGTTGACGTTGATTAGCCTGGGAAGGCGTATGGCACATATATCGAGGCGGCATCGTAGGACGGTCTTTGAGTGGACCTTGATTTCTAAACTGTGATGCACGCATATATGTTTTATATGTTTTACATATGTGATTTCCATGATGATGATTGGGATATTGGTGATTTACATGATTTCATGTATTTCGAGGTGATTTACGTAATTGTACGTATATCTAGGTTTATGGTTTTACACTGAATATACGTGCTTGTGGTTTCAGAAATGGTTTAATGAAATAGTTTCAAATTTGGAAATATGGACTCGGGCATGAGACTAAGTTGTTTTGGAAACTCTTGGACTTGAAGTCCATTTTAGTTACATTATCTGGCCAGCGGCCCAATTGGTTCATTGATTGATTTCGAATTTGGAAATATGGAATTGGGCATGAGACCCATTTGATTTACGAACTCTTGGCTTGAAGTCCATTTGATTTAATAAGGCATCAGGCCGGAGGCCCAGTTGGTTTATGAAATCGGGCTCGAGGCCCAGTTAGTTTACAAAATCAGGCTTGAGGTCTAGTTGGTTTACGAAATCGGGCTCGAGGCCCAGTTGTTTTACAAAATCCGGCTTGAGGCCCAGTTGGTTTACATGATCGGGCTTGAGGCCCAGTTGATTTTGATATCTGGCATGAGGCCCAGTTATGGTTTATGATTGTGATTTCGGGTCGAAGACCCATAAATGGATTTCTGGATTCATGACAGTTTTATGGGAAACCGAGCATGAATCCCTTGAAAGGTTTGAAAGGTTTTAAGAATGATTACGAAATGGTTTTTCATATACCATTCTTTATTTATGGATTGTCTCCTTCGGGGATGGTCGTTTGCCTAGGTGTACCCCGGAGTAGTAATGAAGTAGTAATTGAGTGGAGTCCCGCTCGTGGGGTACCTTACTCTTAGGAAGGAATATATGGATTATAACTAGCTGGAAGGTCATTGATCTGTGGACATTGACCTAGGCGGACCTTGGGGAGACTTGGGATTTGAGAGCCCAGGTAGCACGCACGTAGCTTTGGAAACCGTGACAGGATTGGTTATATGATATTTGTTAAACATGGTTTGTTGGATTTATGAAATGGTAATTGGATTTCAGAAATGGTTTTTCTGTGTTTGATGGATTTGGACAATGACCCACATATGTTTGAATTTATGGTTTCGGGCTAAGGCCCAGGATTCGAAAAAAGGGAAATGGTTTCTGGTTTTCCTAAATGGTTTTTTTATTGCATGGCAAATGAATTGGTTTTCGTATGCATGCTTAATTTTTAGTGAAGGGCATAAAGGTCATTTATGAAATGTGTTTTATTAAACTATTTATTTTCGTCCACTCACAGCTTTTGGTGTTTTAATGCCCTTCAGGTTGATCATGGATGCGGGCGTTAGCAGTGACCGAGACATCACACTCCTCCACCGGATCCTGGCGCGCTCTAGAAGCTGGTCGGGGTGAAGGTTTTGAATTATCCATTGTCTGACACTTCGTGTTAGACGGGAGCATGTCACATCCCGTGATAATCCCCCGATGGGGGGGGGGGGATTGGGATGGGTCGTGACAAGTGGTATCAGAGAAGGTTTGCTCTTGAGCTACGCGCAGGTCGAGGATGTGATGTCTTTATGGACTGCAGTTCGTTATCAACCTGATAGTTAGGATCCCGATATGATAAATAGTGGAAATGAATCATGGATAGTTGGTTCGGCATTTGATGCCTGAGTATGCCATAGTACTATCATGGTTTGGTAGTGTGGGATACTACTGAGGGATGAATGTAATAGTACTTTAGAGTTTTATTCGTGGGACGGTTATGTCGGGATCGTCTATCACGATGGTGTAGGGTCGGATCTGACGATTATATGGAGTTGTGACCATTAGATGGTCAAGTCATATTGAGTTGTGATTTGTGTTGCGGGGAGCAGATGGGTTCGGGGAGCCCTAGTTGAGCTGATGGTAGGATTGGATTGACGTCCATACGATGCCAGGACCGCGGGGTCGGTCAGATTGTGGATTATATTGCAGAAGGCAGTTGGGTTCAGAGGAACCCTTGGGTGTGATTATGGAACCCTAAACCATGATGGATGGTCTGGAAAGGTAAACCCTAGTGTACGATGTTGGTTCGGAAATATGAGTCGAGTTGGGACTAGTTAGAGATTGGTTGGACAGGTTACCAAGGTTTGGTACTTGTCGATGGAATCCCGGAGTGGGGACACAGAGTAGTTAGTACGGGTGATTGATTCCGTTGGATATGGAGTCTCGATAGCGATGTCTGATGGTTGGGTCTGCACGAGTTGTGGCAGGAACTTTTGTCGGGAGTAGTCGTAGAGGTGGTTGTTCTGAATCGGGGGACGTTCAGGGAACGTTCATTTTCTAGTACGAATTGTCAGGATGATTGTACCCAGAGTTGTTGGGTACGAGAGAGGCAGAATTACTCTAACTTGAGTAGAGGTACGGGGTTGTTTCTCAGTATTAGCAAAGATCCAGGGTTGTCTGATTTGCACACTGTGTGTTGGTGCTGGTGCCGGTGCCGATGCTTGTGATGACGGTAAGCCACGAGTCAAGATGTGACTCCGTCGAGATGGGTATATGTTCGGTATCTGTGATCTGGCAGTGGAGGAGTTGGACTAGACGAGATCCAGTAGGGGTTGAGACGTGAGTGTGATGACTGATGTGTTTGGATTGATTAAGTGGTAAATGAATGAAACAGTATGAACGAATAGGCGAGTTGGGGTACCAAGTTAGCTTGGTACAGACACATGGTTGATGTCCGAGTGAGTTGGTTTCAACATAGTTGGAATTTCAGAATCGAGAGAGGTTGCGATTGAGTTGACGAGAAGAGTGCTTGTTTCAGCAGTGGTGATGGGTATTCCGAAGTCACTGAGGGTGATTTCTCATTTTTTGCCTATGGCAGATAATGTCTGTTGCCACTAGTACATTGATCGTATATTGGTTGGTAGACCTGTGATTTGTTTTGGGTCATCAGGAGGAGTTGGGTATTTCGAAGTTAGGTAAATGAGATTTTTCATTTTCTGCTTGGTGCCAGACGATGTTGGGCTACATGGCGTGGTGAGTGCAGTGAGTTTTGTTTGTATTCACGTAGGATGAATTTTGACGTCATTGTCATGGATTATCTTTGATTTTCCTAGGGGGAATGCCAAAGATCGATACAAGGTAATTGGAGAGATTATTGCTCTGGCTTGCATATTTGAATATGGGAATGTTGGGACTGAACGTCTTTTCGAGGTTAATGCCATATGGGTATTAATCGAACGAGTAGGTATCCAACGGGGTTGGATTTGGTTAGCCTTAGATGTGTGAATGATGGGATTGGCTTCCATTCGAAGTCAATAGAATATGATTTGGTAATCGAATGAGCAGGTAACCGATAGGTTCAGAGTTAGTGCGTCTTGGTAGACGTGGGCGAGATTGGATGCTCTTTTGGGATGAATCGGTACGCCTTGGTGGGCGTGATACATATTGGTAAGTATTGGATAACGTGAATGGAAGTAGACGTATTGATGCTAGTCGAGTGACCAGGGGACTTGGAATGGACACGAAATTGGGTGGGTATGGTCTGTGTCATGTGAGATTGGACTGATAGACTCCAGAGTTGAAACGTGATTGACTACGAACCATGTAGTAGGCTGGTTGGTGGATGGATGTATGTACAGGGCACGTTGTGCAAGGATCAATACTAGACAAGCGTGTGGTGCCTATTGACGGTATATGGGATATACCAGGGATGTGTTGTCGAACGTGTTGGTAATCGGCTTAGTTCCGATATCATTGGATTAGTTGAGGACGTGAACTGGACATTGGATACTGTGCGTTGGGCCAGAGTGATTTTGATGGGTTCAGTGATTGTATGAGCAGGTGCGTAGAGCCGTGGATGGCTAGTGGAACCCTAGAGTTGTGATGTGTTATCACTGCTGGACAGGTATTTGATGGGGTCCAGTCACACTAAGATCGAGTGAGTTGGTGGTTAGTGTAACCACAAGTGAGTATAATGTCAGTATTGACTAGCGACTATCAAGTGGTGACGGTGCGGGAAGTGTCGGCGTAATGGCAGAAATGTCGGGCGGTATCAACTAGGATCGTGTGTTCAATTTCACTCGACGTAGTCGGGTGTAGTCGATGTGACGTGAGTATTGGTGGGATGTCTGGTGCAGACATGTTTGTGCTGGTTAGTGGGTGTACAAGTGTGCACATGACGTGGGTTTGAATTTGCTTTCCACGAGGTGGTTGTGGAATCAGGATAGTTGGAATTTCGAGGACGAAATTATTTAATGGGGGAAGGTTGTAACGACTCGTCCCAAATTTTGGGATTAGATTAGTGAGATTAATCGGTAATTAGTTGAGCGAAATCGGACGGACGGTGTAAAATGACCGTTTTTCCCCTAGTCTTGGGTAAAATGTTGACTTTTGATTCGGGGAGTCAAACGTATGAGGACCAATGACCGTGACGTAGATTGCGACGTCTCGAGTTCGTAGACAAGCGGCACATCGTAATCGGACGTCGAACAGAGAAGTTATGGTCAGGAGATCTACGTCGGGAACTTACGTCTCGAGATTCGATTAAAATAATAATAAAATCTGATTGGGGGATTAGTTAATTATGGAGCCCTTGGATGAGTGACAAATGTCACTCATCCCATTGGCGGCTTCCTTAAAAAGTGGATCTAGCCTAGGATTGGGTGATTAATTAAGATTAAAATATATAATTAATTATTATAATAATATTTTATAATTTCCCTCATCTCTCATCTCTCACATCCAGCCGTTCATCTCTCCCAATTTTTCCATCCTCACCATCCATTTTATCTCATCTGACCATCATCACCAAACCTCACCTTCACTTCTTCAAACCCGTGCACATATCTTCATCTTCTTCATTCTAATTCTTCTTCAAACCGTGCACCACCATTCCTTCTAATCAAACACACAAGGACACACCACCTTACTTCCCTAACATCCTTTCTAAATCACTGAGAGACTGCGTGTGTGAGATGAGGGCGTGAAAATGGAAGTTCGGTGAGGAAAGTGTGATCATGAAACCCAAGTCCCTTGATCCTTATCTGTTGCCTTTGACATGTGAAGGAAGGTTGAAAGCGAGGTTGAGCTGAGGCTAATGGTGACCACGGAGGTGCACAAGATGACGATGAGAGGTAAGAAACCGTGAGGTCTCAGTTTAAGTTCAAAAATGGCAGATCATCCTTTATGTGTTGTTAATTGATCTGGTTACTTGGATGAGGTTCTGGATGTAACAACCCGTCCCGAGAGTCGGGATTAGTAGCGTGATTAAGGTGGGATTAGCGAGGCTAATCGGTGGTTAGTTGGTCCCGATAGGTCCGTAAGTGTAGAATGACGATTTTACCCCTGGTTCGGGTAAAATGTTGACTTTAGTTCGGGTGGTCAAATGGGTGTTGACCAGTGACCAGGACGTAGTTTAGGACGTCACGAATCCATAGGCAGGTGGCACGCCTGATTCCGACATCCGAGGAGGAAGTTATGAAGTTCGGAAGGTTGAGGGCATAACCGTAATTTGGTTAAAAGAAGGGGAAACGTTGACTTTTTGTAGAATTGGGTTTTGGTACGTTGACCTAGGTTGGGTAGATAGATCTCGTCGTCCTGAGTCCGATGACAGGCGGCATGTATTCATCGGACTTATGATGAGTAAATTACGGGTCTAGAACGTCGATGGCATAATCGTAATTTTGGAGTTAAAGAGGGGCATGTTGGTCTTTTGACTGTTTGGGCATGGTGCAACCAGATTTGGACAAGTGTCCAAAGCAGAGGGAGATTTTTAAGAGAGAGGAGAGGATTGTGACGCGTGGTGGGTGTGTAGTGGTTTCTACACAAATGTGCACGGGTATTTTAAAAATGTGCAGCCGTGTTCTTCGAAGAGGAAAAAACAGAGAGGGAGGCTGAGGGGTAAAATCGATCGACGGCCGGGCAAGTGTGAGCTTGTGAGTAGGGGAGTGTGATCAGAGGGAGGTTCAGAGTGCAGGGTGGTGTTGAGGAGATTGGGAGATGCAGTGCTCATGTGTGTGTGAAGTGAGAACTCATGGGGGAAAACCAGAGAAACAGAGAGGAGTTGGGGTGGAGGTGCGGTGGTGCGGTCGTGTAATTAATCAAGGGAAGCGGCAGGTGGTGCGCGGAGGACGGAGGAGGTGTGTGGATACCTAGGGACGCGGCGGAGTCCACGGCGGTGAGCGGCAGGAGAGGTAATTTCCAATTCCTCTGTTTTTCTGTTTTGTTTCAATTTGAAAGTCATGAGTTTTAAGTACGAGTCGGGGTTTTTGGTGAGTTTTGTGAGACTTAGTGGGGTCCTAGAAGTGTTCTGGTGTCGCCACCGTGACGGGGGAGGACCTGGGTGGCCGGAGTGTGGAACAGGGGGTTACGGGCCGTCTGGTTTCGAGCTTGAGTCGACAAGTATGGGGCCGTGTCGAGGTGATTGGAGGATGGGGATGGATAGAGTGGGTCTGGACGTTGAGAATGGTGAGGAAAGGGATGAGAACGGTGGCCGGACGGCGGAGAATGATTCTCGCCGGTTCAGCCTGCGACGGCCGGTTCAGCACAGGTTGAAGATGGTACTGTAGCTGGCGCGTGAGGCCCACGCGCAGCCATTTTGGGCGGCGCGTGGGGGCGCGTGCAGCGGTTTCCGGTGAAGCGTCCAACTAAGTTTTTGTTCTAAATGTTATAACGAATCCAATGGATTAAGTTTCGGGTTCTTCGGACGTTGTTTCGGGATAGTTCTGCGGGGTTGAAGGTCTAGGGTCCCGTTTTAAGTACGTTAGAAGTTCGGGAAAGCTATGGGGTTTTAGTATGAGTAGCGTGAAGTAGTTAGTAACCTCGTTATGGAATTTGGACAGGTTTGGGAAAGCCGAGGATAGCAAACTGGTCGGGGACGGCGTAAGTGCGCGCGTATCGAGGCGACGCTGAAATGGTCTGTGAGTGGACTTTGCTTTCTAACTCTTGATGCATGCATATATGTTTTATATGTTTTCTATATTTGATGCTATGATTTGATTGTGATTGTGATGGTTTATGGTTTTTGCACGTTTTTCGAGGAAAATGACGGTTTTCACGTTTTAGGAGGTTTTGATAACTCTCGTGATTTGAACCTGGTTTTAATGGCCGATTTCGGGATTTGAAATACGGTTGGATTTCAAGGAAAGTAAAAGGATTTTGAAAAGTATTTTCGGGCCTGAGGCCTAGTTCAAAGGTGTTTTCAGAAATGAGATCTCGGGTTTCGGAATCGAAATCCCGGATGACGATTCGGGATTCGATTCGGGACTTGAAGTGGATTTCGGGTTTGGGTTCGGAATGGTTATTCCGGATGCTAGCTTACGGAATGATGGTTGCGGACTCGGACCGGGGAAATGAGAAGGAAATAAGTTCTGGGTCCTGATTCGGAATGACGGTTATGGATGCCGGAAGGGCATCAGACTAGTGATTTCGGATTCGGGTTTGGATATGGAAATGGAAAATGGTTTTTTTAAATGGTTTTGGATTGGATTTGCTGGATCTGGATATTGGGTTTAAAGACCTGGATATATGTGACGGGGGACCGGCCGGATTGGGTTTAAAGACCCGGATTGAGTTTAAAGACTCGGGAGTTTAAAGACTCGGATATATTGATTTTCCCCCGTAGGCCTTGAGTTTAAAGACTCGGGAGTTTAAAGACTCGGGAGTTTAAAGACTCGGATATGATTAAGGCCTGGATTGAGTTTAAAGACTCGGGAGTTTAAAGACTCGGATAGATCCAGCAGGTTCGATGAATGAGAATGTGGTTTTAAATGTGTTTTGGGTTTTCACTGAGACTTGATGATGATGTTTTGGGCAGTAGCCCGGATGAAATGGTTTTCATTGGTTATAATGCCTTCCGGTGATATTGGGGCTAAGGCCCGGGTTTTGGAACAAGGAAAAATGTGCTTTGGTTTTCGTACATGGTTTTATGATATGAAATTGAAATGCATGCATTGGTTTTCAAAACGGAGGGTTTAAATGTATGTGTTTTCTGATAACTGTTTTGAACTTGACTTTTATTTTTGTCCACTCACAGTTTTTTCGTGTTTTCGATACCCTCCAGGTTGCTGCAGTGCGGGCTGTCGGTTGAGAGAGATGGAGACATCACATGCCCAATCCACAGTAGGCTCTGCGCACTCTGGGAAGTTTGAGGTTGTTGAGGTGGTTGGTCTGGAACTCCCTTGTCCGACTTACGTGTCACACGGAGGTTAGGCGGTTGTTTAGCCCTCGTGTCATGCGTACGTTAGACGGGAGCGGGGTTTAGCCCTTAATCCCGGGGGATTAGGGGTGGGCCCTGACACTGGAGGTTCAGAGGAGGCTCACAAACCTGAAGGACAGCTGGAGATGGCCGGAGATGGGAGGACACGACAGAGGAAAAAGGAAAGATTTTTCTCGATCGGGAAGGTAATTCCTAGGCCCTAAATTCATTTTTTGATCATGTAGGTGGATAGGGAACATTGAGAAGAATCTATGGGGATTAGAATGGATGAAAATGGATGAGAAATGAGTGAGAAATGAGTGAGAAATGATGATGGACCGGTGACGCTGGTTCGGCTGTACCGGGTTACAGTGAACCGGACCGGACCGGGTTCACCAGAGGTTGAAGGTGACACTGTTCACCGGCGCATGAGGTCCACACGCAACTCCTTTATGCGACACTTGGGGGAGCGTGATGGGTCTTTTGGGGATGACTTCAACATGTAATTTTATCTATTCGATGTAACAAACATTTTAGGACTGGTTTCGTGTCGATCAGACGTCGTTTCGATATAGTTCGGGGTTTCCGAAGGTTTAGGATCGAGTTTAAAATAGGTAAAAATTTGGGAAAATTTTTGGGGATGACCGACATATGTTTGTATTTACGGTTTCGGGCTAAGGCCCAAGATTCAAGAAAAGGGAAATGGTTTCTGGTTTTCCTAAATGGTTTTTTTATTACATGGGAAATGAATTGGTTTCGTATGCATGCTTGCTTTTTATTGAAGGACATAAAGATCTTTTATGAAATGTGTTTTATTAAACTATTTATTTTCATTCACTCACAGCTTTTGGTATTTTAATGGCCTTCAGGTTGATCATAGATGCGGGTGGTAGCAGAGACCGAGACATCATACTCCTCCACCGGATCCTGGCGTGCTCTGGAAGCCGGTCGGGCTGAAGGTTTTGAATTATCCCTTGTCTGATACTTCGTGTCAGATGGGAGCATGGTACATCCCGTGATAATCCCAGGAGGATTGGGATGGGTCATGACATTAGAGATGCGGGCATGTCTGCATAGGACCATGCAAAGACATTAACATTGTCCTTGAGAAAGCTGACAAGGGATGCTTTGATGTCCAGCTTCAGATTTGATCCTATCTGAACCATACAATATGTGTGTTGATAGTAAAGAGTTATTTTCATTGTCTCTTCCATGGTTTCCGAATATGGCATATGTTCAAGGTATCGTGGATCTTCTGGAGGGCTGTTTTGATTTTTTTTTTTCATTTTTTATGGATTGATGGGGTCGCCTCTTAAGACCATTTCGATGATAGATAGTGTCTCTGTCTAGTTCGACTGATCTTGTTTGCTTGTTTTAGTTAGGCATGGCATAACATGTTCTTCTAGAGAGTATCTTCTCATACTTGTGTGGTTCCTATGGCTTTTAGGAATTTCATCATCAGTAGGTGGGTTGATATGATGGCTCGCATGTAGTTGAGGATCCCCTTTTCAATGATGGTATTATAGGTTACAAGACGATCAACCGAGGAATGTTGTGATGATCATTGCAATATTGGGGGTGGTGCCTATGGACATTGGAAGAGAGATGAAGTCTTTAGGTAAAACTGAGTCTCAGGAGAAACCCAAGAGTGGTGTGACCTTACAATCATGTTTTTTATGGCTATGCCTATTTTCTTGAAAGCATCATCGAAGAGGACATTGCATGAACTTCGGGCATCAATAAGTATTCATCTCACATTATAGTTGGATATTTGGGCTCTAATGGTGAGGTGCTTATCGTGTGGAAACATAATGGCTTCTCTTCCTCCATTGAGAATTTGATTGATTCCTATCCAAGCTTGGCTACTTTGGCTACTCGACTGGCATTGATACAAAGTATTTAGTCATTAGCCTAAATTTCCCCGAGGAAGTTCTTTTTATTCTATTGGAAGTGATGGAGGAGGAAAATGTTGGACCCCCATTGAGGGTATTTATATGATGCTTTAATGCAGCTGCAGGGGCATGTTGTATAAAGTGGTCATATCTTCCTTCATGCACGAGTTGTTCGAAAATGACCTTGAAAATGATACATTCCTTAATGGTGTGGCCATTGTACTTGTGATGCTGGTAGAAAGCTTCTTTGTTGGCAGTGGGGCAATAGTTGGGATTCCTCAACTTTGCTTTGGGGATCATATATTCTACTTTCAGTAAGACATGGTCTAGGGAAGTGTTTAATATGTTGTATTTTTTTAAGCGAACGTTTTTATCTAGAGTTGTCTCCTACAAATCCCCATCCTCCTTGGTGATTATTGTCACCTAGCCTGAATCCTCTATTACCGCAGCCTAATCAACCCTTCTTATCATGATGTTGCCCATCATAGGTGAATTTCCTCTGTCCTTGATGCAATTGGCTGGGACCTTGATTGTAATTCCTAGAGTCATTGCTAGTCGTTCCCTGTTAATTGTTGTTACTTGGGGAGTGAAGTATGGGGATGATTTGTTTTCCTTGGTGGGAGTGTGAAAGAATTTTGCCTCGGTGTGGATGGCCACCCTCATCATGATCTCGGTGTAACTTTCCCAGTCTTCAGTATAGGTTGTTTACTTGAAGGGCGACTCCCTGAGGCGGCTTCGAAAAGCATTGAACGTATCCTTATCATCTGTGTCCTAGAAACAAGTGTATTCGATACTAAACCTTGCAACAGACTTTTGATGTGGTTCTTCCTCTCTATGTCTAATGGAGAAAAGTCTTCTATAAATATGAGTTTGTCCATTTAGATCATAAACTAGTTGAGGAAGGTTGTCTGCAATTCCTCAAAGGAGTCGATGGTGTTGGGAGCTAGGCGGTAGAACCAATTGAGGGTCACGTTAGTAAGATTTGAACTAAAGATGAGGCATTAAGCATAATCCGTCATATTATTGCATGCCAAGACATAGGCATAGTTGTTCAGATGAGTGATGAAATTGCCTCTTCTTTTGTATATAGTTATTTTAAGTGGTTTGACCTTTGACGTATGCCTTGATTAGAGTATTCAGTTGGTGGAACAACCAATGCTGGTCTTCCTCAAAGCTGTTGATTTGCCCTCGTCCTCCCTTGCCTTGTGCCAAGACCCGACCCTCCTCGGTCAGGACCCGACTCATCTAGCACGACATTGTCCGCTTTGGGCCTCATTTTCCTTGCCCTCACAGTTTTGTTTTTGGGAGCTCACGGTGCAACTTCCTAGGGGGTCACCAATCATGGAATTGCACCAGCCTCAACTCTCTTAACTTTGGGGTTCCAATCCTCCCAAAGCCACTTGAGCTCCCAAAAGGCCTCGTTTAGATCAGAGTTACGCAGCGGCCCACTCTATCTAACACGATATTTTCCCCTCTAGACTCACCACCTGAACCAGCCAAGCCCGAAGGGTTTTGTTTCTGGGAGCTCACGGTGCAACTTCCCAGTGGGTCACCCATCATGGGATTGCACCCGCCTCCACTCTCTTAACTTTGGAGTTCCCTAGGAATCCAAAACCAGTGAGCTCCCAGAAGGCCTCGCGCTAGATAGGTGTGTGCCTACACCTTTAAGGCACACCACCATACCCTTCCCAAACCATTCCCTCCTCGCAGTAATGTGGGATCATTCACTGTTTCCTCCAGAACACGGGTCTTACACCTTGAGAATATGTATCATTTTTATCAGGCTTTCCATGGCATCATTGCTTTGCTGGGCTAGTTGAGAATATAATTTTCGTTCTATTATGCCACTACTTCTAAACTAATTGTCCATGTTCCTCCTTCAATTGTGAGAGTGGTTCCCTGCCATTGAGTCTGTCTCATCCAGTACCTCACGGTTGTCCTTCCTTCGTCGTCTTTTGAGGTTATGTGTCTCGTGATTCTCTTAGTTAACAACTCAACCAGAAGTGCACCTCATTGTTTGTTAGTCAAGAAAATTAGGTAAGAGACGTTGTCCCACACCCATAGGATTCAATGCTTCGTATGTTAGCGGTATAGGTGCTAGTCCGTCTGACTATCTTCTAGTAGTTGGCGAGCATCACGGTAGATCCTTGGTTGGGAGGGGGTCCATTTCATTGAGAGGTTGGATGACAAGTCATACCCCAGACGAGGTGGGGTTTTCCCTTGGCTGTTGTCTAATATGTAAAAACCAAGCATTAAAATAAACACAAAGTAACACTCAACACTTGAGGAAAATGTATGCAATTAAATTTTTTTTTGAAGGTGTA
This sequence comes from Prinsepia uniflora, assembly GCA_032719365.1. NCBI lineage: Eukaryota > Viridiplantae > Streptophyta > Magnoliopsida > Rosales > Rosaceae > Prinsepia > Prinsepia uniflora. The sequence goes on from CM064864.1 coordinate 31,293,705, forward strand.
GCATTGGTAAATAGGGATCGTTCTAAACCGGTGATTGAGGGTACCTATGTATGAAAATGTTTAGTAGAAAGAATATAGATAGCGGGGTTTAAAATTGTGTAACCAAAGTTACATTTTACAACTAAGAATTTAAATGCGAATACTCATGCTAATTTGTATCTGTAAACCATAGATTAGTTTGACAAACAAAACCAACACTTTTATGTAGGAAAATCCAAATTAACAATCACATGATTTACTCTACTCCTAACTAACATATCTACACGAGACACCGTCATCCACTTACCATGTCCACACGCCAATATTTGCACATATATTACCAATCACGAAATTTTATCTTCATTACCTTGTTTACCATCATAAATTCTTTATATTGTGAATGCTCTGAATCACATACATAAACACTTACAATATGATTCACTTTAGTTGTTGATTGAACGCTCCGAATTGTAGACATAAACATTAAATCTCCTCAAACTAAATCTAATGCTATGAATTGCGGACTTAAGCACTTAGCGCTAATTTGAATAATAAACACAAGAATTTATGACATTATTAAAATTGAGAAAGTAAAATACATGGAGATTGAATTAAATGTTACAAACATTAGAAGACATAAATCTTCACATATTTTGAAGTATAAACGCAACCGTGATTAAATTCAAGAGTTTAGGTGAAAGAAAATAGTTACACTTTGAAGTCAAATTGTCATTTAAGAAATCAAAGTGAATGAAGAATGAATTGTTATTCACAAGGCTTTCTAAATCGCAGAAAGGAACTTTGCAAAGATGAATACACGTAAAATAATTGGCTATAAGCTCTTTTATTAAATCAATAGAAGGTGGCTAGGTTTAAATCTTAGAAAAAACAATAGTTTTTAATCCTCAAAACAAAAGGAAATAAAGTCCTAAAAAAAAGGTTTCCTTGAAAAAAACTAAAAGCAAAACAAAACTTGATTTAGACAAGTTTTCCACAAGGAAGAAGGAAATACGTTGCTGGAATAGTGCAGGGACAGATTTGGTTGACGCTAGCTGAAACATTGGATGCATTTTGGTGGGCATGTGCTAAAGAGATGAAGAGGAAATGGTGGTCAAAGCGTGTCCATAGATGAAGGAAGGCTGGGATGGAGCTTTCAATAAGTGTTGCCGAAGTGAAGGTTTCTTGTTCAGAACACGTGCGCTGAAGCGAATTAAGGTAAGTCGGCAGGGGCTGGCTGAATGAGAACTGAGGTTGCTTGGATTGGTTCGGTAGGATGCTGCGGAAATTCCTTGGACTTTTTGGTGGCCTCCCTTGATTCAATCATAACTTCTTCAATATATCTCCGATTGAGATGAATATTTCACTCTAGTTCTCATAATTCTGAGATCTATCAAATTCTGCACATTTCTCACCAAATATATTATTTTCTCCTATTGTTTCACATTTTTAAATTAAAAGATAATCATAAAGGGTATAAAATGATATAAAATAATGCTCAAATAAAGGCTTACCATTGTCTCTAATGTCATTCTGACGATACTCGCTCAATTATAGGTTGGTCGATATGGAAGTGATCAACCAAGGTCTAGTCGGCTAAGAGGCTGTCAGTCATTGTTGGCCTCATTTGCATTAGGACATCCTCATGATGCCTAGAGTGCTTTCATATTGTTCTGTAAAAACCTGGTGCTTGGAGTTCTGAGCCTTGAGCTTAGCAACCTCTCATTGGAGATCTTCTAATGTCTATTTGTAAACGTCAGGGATGTCGTCCCATGAGCTCTTTTGTAGGAAATGAGAGTGAGTTAGTTCTCCTTCATCTTGCTCATCCAACATGATGCCTCAGGGGTGTTGGGCAGCTGAAGCGGTAGATGAGTGTGTGGAAGGTTGTTTTAGAATTCTTGTAGATATCGTGAAACTGTTGTTGCAAAAAATGCATCAATTTAGCGTTACAATAAATGGACCAACATCTGGTGTTGGACGTCAGGGATGTCGTCTCATGAGCTCTTTTGAGCTCATTCAAGCTCATTCAACCGCTCTCTAGTGGCAGGCTTGTATGGAAAAGGTAAGAGCAAATGAGCACATGTGTGGTGCCGGCCTAATAGTTTCCAATGCTTAAGTAAGATAGTGTGGAGGGTATTTTAGTAATTTAGGTAGTGGCATTACATTTTTGAGGAGAAGTAGCCTTATATTTATATCAAGATTGAATATTGTAGGTGAAATAGTTATGATAGGAGCCTTCTCGAAAACTCTTTGATAATCGTGAAAGGTCAAACTCCTATCTAATAAATAAATCGATGTATCAAAAGAAACATTTTAAATACCTTTTTGAGGAACAATCATTTTCCCTCCATTTAAAGACACATGTATGCATAAAGTAAACAGAAACAACAAGATTTCAGTTAAAATAAATTCTTAAGTCATGGGGCCCATGAAATCAGAAAAATGTATATAAAACTCTTTTGGTCCATATTTCCCTGAAATCCTCATTTATAAAATCTCTTGGTAAAACCTGGACACAAATAGTTGAAAATAATCAAAACCAATCCTCGACTACCGCGAGTAATCAGTGGTGTGGGAAAAACCACGAACTTCAGTTGCTTCAAAAAATACCCCGAATTTCAGCTGCTTGGGACAAAACTATGAGAAACCAGCCGTGTAAAAAAATTAACCCGGGTAATCAACTGTGTGGAAAACAGTCCATGCAAGAAATCCAAAACATTTCTTTTAAAATGAATCATTGACTTAAGATCCAAAGCAAAACATTTCCTAACAGGGTCTAAGCCCATAACACTATTTCCACAAAACCATAAAACTTGTGTCTAGAAATCAATCAGACCTTGAATAAATACTCTATAATACGAAAATCGCCATGCAAATTTATAATAATTTATTCAAACCATTTCAATTCAAATCACTCTATAAAAAATTTAAAAATTTTAATATGCCTGCATCACAGTTTATAAAACAAATGTCCACTTGCAGTATGTTCAAGTAGCTCAATACCGAGCAGTGCGCTTCTTTGAAGTCCTAGGAGTTGTTTAGCTTGTAAAAAATCATAATCAAGGGTCACTATTGTCCAAAATAATCTCATAATCAAATCCCTTAATTCTCGGGAGAGCCTACATATTGCAAACTTATACATTAACACTTCGAACACCCAAAACTACTTAAGACAATATGCAATTGACTCAAAACTTGCGCCAAAATGTATGTTTCATTGAATACCATAAAAAACATGTTGGTCAAGACCGAAGGACTGGACGACTGGTTCCACGCCCCACACACACCCAGGGGTCATCCCCTACCTTCAACCTAGTCGACCTGTAGGTCGAGAATGGGTTTCGACCCAAGCAACTCAACCTGATCCTAAATACAACATTTTTACATCGTTCTTCGCACTTTAAAAATCAAATTGAACCTAATAAAAGCCATAAATAGTTTTATGAAATCAAATTATGAAATCCTCAACTTGATTTCAAAGACTCGAACCTTGGACTTTCGGCCAACCTTTGAACCTTCGTGGTGCGAGCACTTCTCGCATGCAAAAGCTTCATGTCTTAGCTAGTTGGGGTTGCACAGGTCTCAGAAAGAGGCTGGGAGGCTTTTTTACAAGGATCCACGTCTAGAAAGGAAATTGAGTCCGTAGGTAGCATATATCAATTTCGGTTCTCACATCCTCTCAGTTTCTCCCTATCTCTTGTTTTCTTTCTCTTTACCCATCTTGTTTTCTTATTCTCTTCTTTCTTTTTTGCTCTGTTCGTTTCTCTCTTTGCTTTCTTTTTGTTTTTTTGTGTTCTTTTTCCTTTTGTTTCCTTTTGAACAAGTTCACATAAGCAGGTAAGTAAGGGCTAGGCGGTGAAGTCCACCTCACTAAGTCCCAGGGTGACACTTGTCACCTCCTAAATAATCTCTTTTGCTGACTCATCATAAGATACATAGCAATAAACACTTAAAAATTCTGTGAAATCGTTTTAGAACTGTAAATCGACCATAGGGTCTCTGATTCTGATGTGATGCATGTCTACAAACTCTTAATTTTGAGACCTACATAACGATCCTTATTAAACTTGCAATAAGTTCTTCAAATAAAAAGTCAAGTTTTGACCTTAAGGGTGAAATCGTCAATTTAAATTTAAAATTTCCAAAATTACTTTTTTTGAATTTTCGAGTTTTTACCATCTAGACCCTTAAAGAATTTGGTCCTCGAAATGCATACCTATCCCTTAAACAATTGTGGTTGTTGCGCCCGAATTAGTGCCACGGGCTCCCACATGGCTTCCTCCACATAGTAATTCCTCCATAGGACCTTTACAAGGGGAATAGTTTTTCTATGTTGTACCATGTATTTTTGATTCAAAATCTGTACAGGTTGCTCTTCAATGCTCAAATCATCCCGAAGTTAAAGGGGTTGCTCTTCTAACACATGAAACATGTCATATGAATACTTTTGAAGCATCGATACATGAAAAACATCGTGAACTATGGAGTGCTTTAGGGATAACACCAATCTATATGCCATCAGGCCTATACACTCGATAACCTGATAAGGCCCAAAATAGTAGGGACTCAACTTCTCGCGTCTACCAAACCGTACAATGCCTTTCCAAGTGGATAATATCAAGAAACCCAACGCCTACCTCAAACTCAAGGTCTCATAGTCGGCATTCGGTGTAACACGTCTGACTATCCTAAGCTGCCCTCAGTTGCTGACATTTTCTTCTATCGTATCCATAACCTCATGTGTCAGTGATGTCTTCTTACCTACCTCATTTTAACAAATATGTGTCCTGCACTATCTTCCATATAGTGCCTCAAACGGATCCATCCTAATACTAGACTAAAAAAATAGTGTTGTAGGCAAACTCCATCAATGGCAGAAGTGAATCCTAGTTTTATTTGAATTGTAGCATACAACAGATTCTCTGTTAGTGTATTTAAAACTATCAATAAGTGTTTCTCGTGCGCCTTCACACTTATCGAATACCCCAAGATTTCATCGATGAACACTATCACGAATCGATCTACTTATTGAGCCCTAATTCGATATCTTGAATAATAATTTGATATCTCAACTATCCAGGCTCTTCTTGAGTCATCTTCCAATACCTTAACTCTTTCCTTGTCCTAATCCTTATATCCGCAATCCATGCCATCACTGGAAAGGCTAGTCACCCAAGAGAAACATGAGTAAGTATACCATATCGTATGGAGGAAACCTCATCAGATCGAATACTCGCCCAAACTAAGTAACCCACTCAGCTATCTCATCCATGTCTAACTTGCCTGCAACTATTGTGCCCCAAGCCTCTGGGCTCGCACTTTAAACATCAAATTGAACCTAATAGAAGCTAGGAGTAATTCTATGATCTAAAATCATGGAATCCTCACCTTGATTTCAAAGACTCGAACCATGGACTTTTGGTCAATCTTTGAACCTTCATCTCGAGCACTTCCTATGCCCAAAACTGCATGCCTTAACTAGTTTGTGGTTGCAGAGGTTTCAAAAAAATTATGGGACGTTTTATTTCAAGGGTCCACATCTAGAAAGAAATTGAGTTCATAAGCACGAGTCCATTTCGGTTCTCACGTCCTCTCAGGTTATCCCTGTCTCTCGTTTTCTTTCTTTCTATTTACCTTTCTTGTTTTCTTATTCTCCATTTTCTCTTTTGCTTTGTTCATTTCTCTCTTTTCTTTTGTCTTTTTTTTGTGTTCTTTTTCCTTTTGTTTCCTTTCGAACAAGTTCACATAAGCAAGTAAGTAAGGGCTAGGCAGTGAAGTCAACCTCACTAAGTCCTGTGGTGACACTTTTCACCTCTAAAATCATCTCCTTCGCTGGCTCATGATAATACCCATAGTAATCCACACTTCAAATCCCATAAAATCGTTTTAGAACCGTAAATCAGCCATAAGGTCTCTGATTTTGAAGTGTTGCTTATCTACAAACTCAGAATTCTGAGACCTACATAATGGTCCTCGTTAAATGTGCACCAAGTTCTTTGAATAAAAAAGTTAACTTTTGACCTTAAGGGTAAAATCATCAATTTACATTTAAAATTCATGGAATTAAATTTCTCAAATTTCCAGGTTGTTACAAGTTAGATGTGGAATAAATGTCCATATTTCTAGAGTTGACACGTGTTTTCGTGTGGTCCTGAGTTGTTTTTTTTTGTTTGGCCCGGTTAGTCAAGGTAGTGGTAGGCCAACTAGATATGGTAAACCAACTGATTGTATGTTCCCTTATCCAAGATTGAGCTGATTGGGGCGTATTTGTTTGGCCGGCAAGGACTTGGCCTTCCAAATGAGGTCGACTTAATGCTTATAGGTATCTTTGTCCAAGGCTGAGCTGGTGAGACATTTATGTTTGGCCGAGGACTTGATGTATGTTTTTCGAGATTTTTCGGCCTTAGTTAGGTTGACCTAATGAGGTACGAACAGACGAGACTTATCCCAAAATAGCCTTGGTAACCGCGTGCCAACCCTACTCCAATCTCACAACCAGATCCAAGTACTAGAATTACGCTTCGAACTTGACAACTGATATGTAACGACCTGTTGTGAATTTCGAGATTCGATTAGTGATTAATTTGAGGATTAGTCTAAAAATCATGGACGGACAGTGTGAAATGACGATTTTGCCCCTAGAGTTGGGCAAAAAGTTGACTTTTGACCCGGACAGTCAAATAGACTTTGACCGATGACCATGATGTAGATCGGGGCGTCACGAGTCCATAGACAGGTGGTACGTCAAAATCGAACGTTCGACGGAAAAGTTACGGTCTAGGAAGATTTACGGCACTATTCACACAAACTGAGGAATTAGACACGTGGAATGATTTGATTGGGGAAATATTTGGAAGGACCCACCAGATGAGTGACAAGTGTCACCCATCTAATTGGCCCAAAACCCAATATTTTGGGGTCGTTATCCTCATCAGTCATCTTCATCTCTCATTTCTATTTTTCATCCCAAACCCGTGAAACCCATAACCCATGTAACCCAAACCCACACAAACCCCATTCAATCCTCCTCTGATGCCAATAGTGTGTGAATGAAAAGGAGAGAGTGATGGGAGACGATTGTGATGGTAGCCATAGTAGCGACCGCGATGGCGAGGTAAGGAAACCGAAACCCAAAAGCCCTGTTTAAGTTCATAAATGGAAAGTTTTGTTTGAGATGGTATTGATCAATTTGGTGGATTAGATGAGGTACTGGGGAGTGATACGAGCTCAGTGAGCTTGGAATCGCAGGAAACGGTAAGTCGACGGAGGAAGTTTGGTCGTACTGTTCAAGGGTTTGCAGGTAAAATCTAAGCTTGATTTCACGATTTTGAATCCATATATTGATAGGGCAGACTTAAATGAAGCTATAGGAAGAAACGGGGATGAAAAGGTTGAGAAATGGTGAAACAGTGGCCGGGTCGGGTCCGCGGGTCTGCGCGACACGATTCAAGTAGCCAGGTCAAGAGGTTGAAGATGAGATGACATCATCATCTGTCATCATCATCTGACAGCTATCAAACAGGGACCAATAGCAGGGTGACATGTGTCATATGTTAGTTGTAACAACCTGTCCCGAGAATTGGGATAAGTAGAGTGTTTAAGGTGTGATTAGTAAGGTTAATCAAGGGTTAGGTGGTCCCGAGGGGTCCGGGGAGCCTAGAATGACGATTTTGCCCCTGGGTCGGGCAGAAATGTTGACTTTTATTTCGGGTGGTCAAATGGGAGTTGACCAGTGACCAGGACGTAGTTGAGGACGTCACGAACCCTTAGGCAGGTGGCACGCCTGATTCCGACATCCGAGGAGGGAATTGTGATGTTCGGAAGGTTGAGGGGCATGACCGCAATTTGAGTAAAGTAGGGGGAATAGTTGACTTTTTGAATAATTGAGTTTTGGTAGGTTGACCTAGGATATTTAGATAGTTCTTGTCGTCCTGAGTTCGATGACAGGCGGCACGTATTCATCGGACTTACGAGGCGAGAGTTACGGGTCTAGGAAGTTTTGGTAAAACCGTAAAATGAGTAAAACAGGAGGGTATTTTAGTCTTTCTGCACATTGGGATTTGTGCAGAAAGAAGGAAATGGGCGGCTGGGATTTCACCAGGTGGGATAAGGAGTGGAGTGGATGGTGACACATGGCAGGGGGCTAGAGGATTCTGGGAGAATCCTGTGTGGTCTCAGCCCAAATAATTGGGGTGCACTCGTGCTTACCCGTGGCTGTTCTTCGACAAACACAGAGAAACAGAGTGAGCTTGTGAGGAGGAATTGAGGATTGATCGTGGCTGGTGACGAGTTTTGGTGAGTGAGGGAGGAACGGGAGATTGAAAGGGAGTTGCTGATCGGGTTTTGGTGGTGCAATTGTGCACGGCGGCACGGCGGAGGTGCGGAGAAGTTTTGAAGGAAACAGGGAGGCCGTGAGTTCGAGGTGGTGGCTACGCCGTGAGGTGACTCAAACCAAGGCAGGGGAAGCTGCAGGAGGTTGCAGGGAGACTAACGAACACCGTGGCACGCGGCAGTGCGCACGGCGGAGCTGCAATCGAAGGTGAGATTTCTTTACTCTGTTTTTCCCGTAAACTTCATTTGGAAAGTCGTGAGGTTTGGCTGAAAGTCGAGAGGTTAGAAGGTCGAGGTGATGTTCAGGGAGGTCCTAGGAGTGGGTTGTGATGGTCGCCGTGACGGGGGCGTACACGGCGGAGCTCAGGCGAAGAGGAGTCTCTGTTACCCTGTTTCGACCGTGAATTTCGAACCCAAAGTCGTGGACTTCTGGGGTGAGTCGAAGGGTTAGGGGTGTTGGACGTGGATCAGTGAGGTTGTGGGGTGAGTCTGGTATCGCCACCGTGACGGGAGGTTACCGGAACAGGTGAATTGTGAAACAGGGGAAAAGTGGCCGTCTGGTTCGAGCTTGAATCGACGATGACGGGGCTGTGTCGAGGTTAGAGGAGTTGAGGGATGGATTCGTGGTGTCTGGACGAAGCTGCAGGAGAAGAAAGGGAAGGAAAAGGTGGCCGGACGGTGGAGAATGCCTCTCGCCGGTCCAGTTGCAGCGGCCGGTTCAGCACAGTGCACTCGAGGTTGGGGGTGACACTGTAGCTGGCGCGTGAGGGCCACGCGCAGCCACTTCGGGAGGCGCGTGGGGGCGCGTGCGGCGGCGGATGGGAAAACGGTCAACATAGGTTTTGGTCTAGGAGTTGTTGTGAGTTTATTGGAGTTGGTTTCGGGTCAATCGGAAGTCGTTTGAGTGTAGTTCCGCGAGGGAGAATGTTTAGGGTCTCGGGTTTTTGGTTTTCGATTCGGGGAATTTGAGGGAATTTAGGAGAGTGTTCGTAGATGTATTAGTGACGTAATTTGACGGTGTTTGACAGGATCGGGATTTCCCGAGGAAGCCGAGGAACGGGCTGGACGTTCGGGACGCGAGTAGGGCTCAGTACTGTGAGTGGACCCTTTTCTTAAACTCGAGCATGCATAACTGTTTTTATATACGTATGTTATGGTTTTACTTATGAATCTATGTTTATTGAATATGAAATGATGATTTTATGTGTTGGCACGTTTTTCGAGAAAAGACGGTTTTGGCACGTTTCTCGAGAAAATGTCGGCTTTCGGATTTTGATGCCACATTTGGGGATTTCCACCTATAAAGGTTTTCTGATAATGATAAATGGGTTATGATATATGATTTGTGATTACATTTGGTCTTGGTATGAAAATGGATATTTTTCCGGATTTGGGTTCGGAATGACGGTTCTAGATGCTGGGAGAGCATCAGACCAGTGATTTCGGATTCGGGTTTGGATGTGGATTGGTAAATGGTTTTCAAATGGTTTTGGGATTGGATTTGCTGGATCTGATTATTGGGTTTAAAGACACGGATATATGTGACGGGGGACCGGCCGGATTGAGTTTAAAGACTCGGGAGTTTAAAGACTCGGATATATATTGATTTTCCCCCGTAGGCCTTGAGTTTAAAGACTCGGGAGTTTAAAGACTCGGATATGATTAAGGCCTGGATTGAGTTTAAAGACTCGGGAGTTTAAAGACTCGGATAGATCCAGCAGGTTTGATCGAGGAAATGATGATTTGGTGGTTATGGTTTTTGATACGGTTTCTGATACTCATATTATGGTTTCTTATGATCTTTTATAGTGTTTCTGTTTCTTATGATGTTTATAATGATTCTTTATAAATGTGTTTATAACTGTTGGTTATGCATGTGGTTTCAAAACGGAGGGTTTAACTCGGTTTTCTTATAAAACGATTTTTGAACTTTTGTGCTTTTGGTCCACTCACATTTTCTGTTTCAATTGCCCTCCAGGTTGTGGAGCTAGCGCGGGGTCTTGACGTCGAGGCAGGGTCTGAGGCATAGAAGCGACGTGAGAGTTCCCAGAATAGTTTAAAGGCTTCTGTGTGCGTGTACTTTATCGGTTTTATTTTTCTTGTAATTTAGTGCTATGCTCTGTAAACGATAAGGTTGGGATATTTTGAAATTACTCCTGCGTTTGACTGGGTTAGACAGGGTTTTACTTGAGTTTTGTGTCGGGGAGTCAGACGGGAGCGGGATTTACCTCGGGTTTCGGGGTGAAACCGGGGTGGGTCCTGACATTAGTGCACAGTTAACATTGACATGTTAGTGACGTGGACCAGTACGCAGGTGACACGTGGCACTGTCAAATCTGACAACTATCGGACTTTTCAGGTGACATTCAATTGACATCAGCGTTGACTATTGAGCGCTGATGTCAGCGTCGATTTTGCTGACGTCTGCAGAGTTAACTTTGACCAGCGTTGATTGTGCATTGACCACGAGTGTATGGGCACGTGAGGGCAAATTTTGAGGTGGGACCAATGTTATTTTAAAGGTTTAGACGATCCAAATCCAATGGTGGTGGTTTCGAATCGATCAGAGATCGTTAGGTTGGTCAAATTGAGGTTTTTCACATCGAGAAACGTGTTCGGGACATGATGACTTTTTTGGGAGTTTTGGGGTTTTATCTTATAGACTTGTATATATAGTTAGTGACCTTTGGGGTATGATTTGGACAGGATCGGAGGTCTCGGAGATGGTGGATTAGCCTCGGGGAGGCTTATGGTACGCATATCGAGGCAACTACTAGGACGATCTGTGAGTGGACATTTACTTTCAAAATATGATGCATTCATAACTATTTTATATTTTTTATATCTATTTTTTGAATGCCTTGAGTACGTATGTTTGTGGTATTTGGCATTTATGTATTTGCACGTATTTCAAAATTTATGGTTTTATATTGTGTTTATACATGCTTGGGTTTTTTATGATGGTTTAATGGAATGTTTTTGGATTTGGAAATATGAAATCGGGCATGAGACCCATTTGATTTGGAAACTATCGGACTTGGAGTCCATTTGATTTAATGAGGTATCGGGCTAGAGGCCTATTTGGTTTACATGATCGCGCTAGAGGACCAGTTGAGTAAGAGGTCGGGCATGAGTCCCAATGGTGGTTTGTAAATGTGATTTCGGGTTCGAAGACCCTAATATGGATTTGGATTCGAGTACTTGGATTTCTGGATTTATGATGATTTTATGGAAATTTCGAGCATGGCCCCTTTATGATGTTTTGAAATTATTTTATAAAGATGTTTCCCATATACCGTCCTCATTTGCAGGCCCAAATTATGTGCAGCTCAGATCCATTTCACCTAAACCCATAGCCCAGTAAAAGATCCTCCCCAAGCCCAGAAAACGCGCAGCCCAGCCCAAAGGACTTCGACACGCGCCCGCCGGACTGCGCTCCATCACCTCGGCGTGCGCTTCCCGAAGATCTCTGTTACTCCCCAGCACACGTGCGTCGATCGATCATTTCTCTTGTTAGCGCTAACACGCGACTGTCCTCTGCCCCTTCAGCCTTCACCCACCGAACCGACCTGCTACATGTCAGCGAGCGCCCGCCGAGGCTTAGTCTTCCTTTTCAACGCCAAACGAGCGACAACTTAGTCCTTTTTCAGCCAGGCCACTCCGATCCTTATCTAACCCTGTTAGCAGCCTGCTACTGATTCACCACCAGCTCCCTTTTGCACGTTTTTTGCTTGTTTTTCAGCCCTAAATCAGCATAATATCATCATTAATCATCATTATTCATCATTATTCATCATTATTCATCATTATATTTTTATATTTTATTTTTGTATTTTTTTACTTGAATTTGTGGCACTCCCTCTATAAATAGGGAGACCATTTAATTTGTTGAAGTGTCCCCAATTGTCCCAATTTTAGTTCCCATTTTGTTCATGTTAGTTTCATTTATTAGTTCTTTTTCTCTCTTCTTTTAGTTCTTCTTCTTTTTATTTTGCTCTTTATTTTTGGGACCATTTGTAACTTTTTTTAATTTTATTCTTATGTTTTCTTTTAATCTTTATTCTTAGGTTTTTCTTTTGACTTCTTTGACTTCTCTTTTAGATACAATTTTATGCATTCTAAATGTTTGAGAATATGAATACAATCTCCATGTGTTTTACTTTTTAAATTTCATTTATTTCATAACTTTTAGTGCTTCATACTTCAATTTGATGCTAAGTGTCGGCCGATGCACTTAGCATTTGATTGAAGATATTTTAATGTCGGCCGCTGTCGGTGCATTTAATCACAAACTTAAGGTGAATTATGTTGTAAGTGTTTTATGCATATTAATGTTTGACGCACATTAACGGTTGATGCATTTATAATAATGAAAAACGTATGCATGTATTTGAGATGATGACGGTACAATTTCGTGATTAGTTCAATATGAGCAAAATATAAAGTGTTGGTAAAAATTGTGTTTGAAAGAAGTCTATTTTAGGAGTGGTTTAATTATTGTAATTGTTGATTTTAATTTAATTATTAGTTAAAATATAGTATAGATTACAAATCTTTTCAAATCCTCCTTTAATTCTTTATTCTTTAATTATTTGATTCTTTAATTCTTTAATTCTTTACTCTTTTATTCTTTTATTCTTTTATTCATTTATTCATTTATTATTTTATTCATTATTATTTTATTCATTATTCTTTATCACTAACACATTATTAATGTTCCCTAATTTCTCCGGTTAAGAACGATCCTTATTTACCAACACTACATCTACACAAAAAGGGTTTAAATTGCATAATACTCAAATAACGTCTTTTAATTTATATATGTACATATTATACTTGTTCAAAATGTTTATCTTTACACATGTTCATATTATACTTGCATATTATTTTTATATTTTTTATATACTTGTTCATCTATACTTGTCCCTAACTTTTAATGACAGGACCGCCCCCGAAAGGGGCATCGATAACCGTGTCCGGTCCTGCTCCCGTCTGGCAAGATGACTGAAAATCCCAAGTTACCCAGTACTTGCCAAACCAGGGATAGCCACACGTACTTACTCATGCCTCCGCCCCTCGTACAGGCTCGAACAACGCGCCACGACCTGGAGGGTCAATAAAAACCAAAAGGTGTGAGTGGACAAAAATAAATCAGTTTAGCAAAACAGTTACAACAAACGTTTTTACCCTCCGCGTAAAAACGAATGCATGCATACAAAAATCATTTCGCAATCGGTTAAGATTTTCCACATAAGAAAAACTGTGTATCAAATTCCAACACAAGGAAAAACTCGTATGAACCTTAAAATCAGTTTTCCTTTCTCAACCATCGGGTCTTAGCCCGCAATCATAAACACCGGGCCTCAGCCCAAAACCACGAATCAAAACCAAATGCACAACATGATCCAAAACCATCAACCATATACCGGGCCACTGCCCAACTCAACCGAAACATCAGAGATCATCAATAAATCACAAGTCAATCATTTTGCTGGATATCAAGTGCGCCCGAGTCTTTAAACTCAAAACCATGCGCATAAACAGGCCTTCCCGGGATTTCAACGAGTCTTTAAACTCAGAACATAATCAATAGGCCTCGGGGGTATCACAGTAACCGAGTCTTTAAACTCACGAGTCTTTAAACTCATTAAGGGCCATCCCCCATCATCAATAAACCGAGTCTTTAAACTCAAAACGTGCTCCAGCAATAGCACCGGGTCTTTAAACCCAAAACAGTTTTCAACGGGTCTTTAAACCCCAAAACAGTTTTCAAACACAACAACGTGGGATCCATCCCAAAATCACATTTTTCACAACAGGACACATGGTCCGAATTTCCATATTCAATTCCCCAAATCATACTTCACAAACATAATCAAATTATCATTGAACACGGGGCATGCAAAATCAGACCAAATGACTTTATTAAATCCTTTTTCATTCCCGAATTCGAATTCGCAACAATGATTCCGTAAGCCGGCATCCGGAAGCATCATCCCGAACCCAAACCAAGAATCCGCTTTAAATTTTCGAAAACCAAAATCTCGTAAATCAAAGTTACTTTTGTGCCCCGAGCATCAAGCCCGAAATCACCTTTTTCAAATCCATTTTAATTCTTAGAAATCACTTCTTTCTCAAATCTTATTTTCAACACTTCAACCCCACAATCATAATCACCAAAATCACGATCCAATCAAAACATACTCAAAACCCATTTTTAAAATCCTCGAAATCACAAGTCTCATTTCAATTCTCAGATTCAAACATCAACAGTGATCAAATCACAATAACTCGAAATCTCGTACAACGTGCAAATCCGAAACGTTCTCGAAAAACGTGTCAAAATCGTAAGTCACACTCGCAATCATAAACAACCTTCTTAAATCATTTTACACCCATTCCATATAACTTCTTTCATTAAACCATCATTAAGCACACGAGTGACCATAGTCTCGAAATACGTGTAATTTCACATGTATAGTATAAATACGTATAAATACGGGAATCAAATACGTATAAATACGAAAACCAAAATCAATCACAACTCATAATCATAATCATAAAATCATAGAAATAATTTATGCATGCATTAAATTTTGAAAGCAACGTCCACTCACACACCATCCAATAGGGCTCGGTTTCACGCCGCACGCGGTTCTGAAATTTCCGATATTTTCCAGAAATTCCAAATCCTGTTCGAAAACATACTTTAGTGTCACTAAGGGCTTACATAAAAGCATACTAATTTCCCATAATTTTTCGGGAATTAATCGTTAATTACAAACGTAACGGAAACCTTCGGACCCTCGAAACCACATTGAAACGGGGTCCGATCAGTTCGAAACCAACGTTAAAATGTTCGTTACATTGTATAGGATAAAAGTCGTGTTGAACTCACCTTGAAAATCGGCCCCGCGCGCCGTCACGCGCTGCCGCAAGCGGCTGCGCATGACACTCACGCGCCAGCTACAGTAATCCCAACGGTCACGATCTTCACCCGACTCTCTGACATACGGGCCGTTCCACCCGCGTGAGGACCCGATTAGCAGCCCATCAATTCGACAGTATTTGAACGATTTGACCACACCGGTAGCTTCGCAACCCGTCGAATTAGGGATCTGTAATATCCAAAGCAGTCGTCGCTACCTCCAACTATCTCGACTCAACCCAAGTTCCAAAATCGAGTTCCTCGTCTGAGTTGGATTAACAACCAAGGAATTCTTCAATTAATTAGTCGTACAGCATTGTAGACTCAAGGTAAGGATGATGTGAGATCCAATTTCACAATTACTTACCTTCAAATGCACGAACACAAAGCTCAATTTTCCGGCCACCCGCGACGTCCGTTCATGGCCTCAAGAGCTCCGAAGCTCACAATTATCGATTTGGATCGACTACATAAGGCTCCAGAAGACTCCTTCGATCCTCAATCCGGTCTGGGCTGGCCTGCAATTCAAATTCGAATTCGAATTTTCCCAAAACGAGTTTCGGGTTCCCGTTGTATCATCTTCACTCAATCCCCCCGTTTTCCTCACCTAAACATCTCTCTGTTTCTCTCATTCCTCCCCAGTGCTCATTTTCTCCCAACCCGTTATTGGGGAGGTCGAAATAGCAATGGCTCCCCAGACTCTGTTTTTCCCAACTTCAAATGTATCAGCACAGATCACTGTGCGATTGTTTCCCCGCACTTCTCCTCTACCAACACCACCGTGCACTGTCCTCAGTCTTTGTCCCCACACTCAGTTAAATCAATTCGACGCACAAGGTACCCTGTCCTCCAAAATCAGAACACCCTCATGGCATCGTGCACCAGTGCACTGTCCGAACACCCCACTGCAATAAACACGTCCCAGCACTGTATTAAACAATTCCCTCTTCAGTCCATTAGCACCCATCAAGAGCAATTGGGTTCCATAAACAATTTGCACGCTCAGACACCCATGGCACGGCCGTGTAGGTTGTCTCCCACGATGGTGAACAGTGCCCAGTTGGTAAAATGACCAAAATGCCCTCAGTTGGCAAATTACCAAATTGCCCCTTACCTTCCGTGACCCGTAACTCGGTCATCCGATGTCCGTTTCACGCGTGCCGCCTGTCGTTGTACTCGGGCATCGAGACCATCCTAACGATCCTCGGTCCTCGGCCCTCGGACCTCCCGATCAAAAAGTCAACATTTTCCCTTATTTCGTCCAAATTACGATAATGCCCTTGGGCTTCCGAACGTCATAACTTTCACCTCGAACGTCGGAATCGAACGTGCCACCTGTCTATGAACTCGTGACGTCCCAAAATACGTCACGGTCATTGGTCAAAGTACATTTGACCGCCCGAATAAAAAGTCAACGTTTCACCCACGACTAGGGGCAAAACGGTCATTTTGCCACGTTCGTCCGATTCCACCCAACTAATCACCGATTAACCCCCATTAATCATGGTTAGTTACCAATCTAATCCCGAATTCCGGGATGGGTCGTTACATTTAACTTTATGCTTGTTTATAATTTTGATTCTTATAATTGTTCTTATTATATTTGTTTATAATGTTCATACTTTACTTGTTCATAATTTCTAATTTATACTTGTTCATAAATGTTCATATTTTGTTTTTATATACTTGTTCATATTATAATTGTTTATGTAAATTTAAATTTTTATTTTACTTGTTTATTTATACTTATACATACTTGTTCATATTTGACTTTCATTTATGCTTTTTTATAATTCTTATACTTGTCATATTATTCTTGTTCATATTTGTAGATAATGTTCATTCTTTTTACTTGTTCATAAATGCATATTGTACATGTTCACTTTTCCTTATTTTTATTTTTATTTATTTTGATTAAACACAAAATTCGTAAAAAAAATATTATTTTTTTCCTTTTCTTCATTTATTTATTTAAATTCCAAAAATAAAAAATATAATTTTTTTTAATAAAGAAAATGTTTTCATTACCTCAAAAAACAAATTATTTCAAAAAAAAAAAATTTACTTTCCAACTTTCTTTAATCTTAGCTTCATGTTAGTGTTAATTCATACTTGTGAATAAATGTTGTATATATGTTACTTGTTATTCTTCATACTTGTTCATAATTATTATACTTGTTCATAATTTTCATTTGTATACTTGTTCATAATTTTTTGTACATATTTGTACTTGTTCATATGTACATATTTGTGAATATTTCCTAAAAAAAATATTGTTTATACTTGTTCATATTTGTACATATTTGTTCATACTTATTTGTTTATACTAGTTCTTAATTTGTATATTACTTTTTTATATTTATTTTATTTATGTGTTCATGTATTTATTTAAATTTGTTTTTTTCTTCATTTAAAAAAAAACAAAATTTTTTTTTCTTATCTTAGCTTTGTGTTAGTGTAAATAAATCTTGTACATATATTAGTTCATTAATGTGAAATTGTTTTGTAAATATCATTAATTGTGCATAAAAACATACTTGGAAATCATTCGTGCATTCAGGCATGAGTTTCGGCTATATGTAGATCACTTGTACTTCGAAGTTCAGATTTTGATCTTTAATGGAATAGGTGAAGTCTCGTTTGTTAACTCTCATCTGTAGTGATTGTTAACACTTGAGTTAATCTTAATTCCTCTAGAGTAAGAAATTTTTGAGGGTGATGTTTAGGACAAGAGATGGTACTCATAACGGATTTTGGGTCTAAGAATGGGACGTCAATGGAGTTTAAGCCTCGGGATGTCTTGAAATTTGCCCTGCCTCTTATGTTTATACTTTCTAACCTGGTCACCTTTGAACTTTCCCAAACAGTTGAATTAAACTAAGATATTTACTTGGGCTGCACGGACGTAGAAGTCTCCATCTAAACTTTGAAGGTATGTGAACCATATATATCTTTGACTTTCTCCGACATGTAAATATTATTTATATCTTTTTTCATTTGTTTATAGCTTAACTTACATTACTTGTCATGACAACCTAAACTTGCATTTTTAACTTAATTTGCATCTTTAGTTTAACTTGCATTGCATCTAACTTGCATCTCTAACTCAAATTGCATCCTTAACGTAAATTTGCATATCTAACTTGCATTCTTGACAAACGTGCATCTCTGACTAATTAACTTGCATTTTTGTCTAGGCTGGATGGACGTTAAACTTCAAGCGCTTGTTGGGAGATAACTCAATGTGTCCCCGAGATGTGAAGGAGTCATCAACGTAGATTTGCTATCCTTCTACCCTTCACTCTCCTTTATTTTGTTTATTTATTATGTTCTTGCTTTATTTTCGTAAATCTTCTTCCTTATTTTGATTCTATATTTATTTACTTCCTATTTGCCTACATTGAGGACAATGAAGAATTTAACTATGGGGTGAATGGTTTACAATTTTAATTTTCCAATAAAATTGTTTTATGAAATTTCAATAAAATAGTTTTATAAACTTTCAAAAGAAAAAAAATTCATTTTTTTTAAATTTAATTTATTTTTATTGTTTTTTGAGTCTTTTTGTTTTAACTTATGGTTTTTACGAGTATTAAGTTGCCCTTTAACTTTTCAATGATATAAATGAAGGGAATTAAATATGTTATGGTTAAAGATGATCACTACAACTTGAATTCGTTTGTTAATTCTTTGTGATTAAGTGTTATAACTTGTAGATAATGCTTGTACATTGGTATATAGACGAGAATGTTAAGATAAGTATGAATGTAACGACCCAAACATTATTTTATTGTAATTTCTATTGATTAATACAAAATGACCATTTGGCCCCTGGTGGGGAAAAAGGTTATTTTTGAACCGGTATTCTTTTTGGACTCTGACCAATGACGGTGACATAGATCAGGATGTCACGAGTCCGCAGACAGGTGTCACGTTGAAATCGGACGTCGGACGGAGAAGATATGGTCATGAGATTAAAATCGGTTATTTTATGCTTCGGGATTTGAATTATTTAATCCTAAAAATCTTATTGGTGAGAGATTAATTGTGGGCCCTTGGATGATTGAAAAGTGTCACTCATCCCATTAGTAGGGTTTCCCTATTTTGTGGATTTATGTCTGATTGGCCAATTTATTTAATTCATTCCTTACATCTCTCTCACCCTCATTCGACTATCACCTAAAATTAAACACACATACAAATTGCACAACCACCATAACCTGACCAGCCTACCGTCATCTGTTATTGTGGTCGGCTGAGGGAGACTGAGAGAGTGTGACCTAGAGGAGCAGTCGAAGGCGACGGTGAAGCTGAACACGGCGGAGCTACGACGGAGAGGTGAGAAAAACTCGAAACCTGAAACCGTATTTTAGCCCAAAAATGGAAGTTGAGTTTCCAACGTTCGTTTATCGATTTGATGGACCCTAATGTATTCTAGGGACTAAGGCGAGCATGGTGAGCTTGATTTAGAGGCAAACGGTGGCCGGAGTCGAGAGATATTGACTGGGGAAACTACAGGCCATTGTTCCAGAGGTTACATGTGAGATCTAGTCCATTTTTTTGGTGTTTTTAGTCATGTAGAACTCTTGTTGGGACTGAGACGAACACATAGGAAGAAATTAGGTCGAAAATGGAATTGAAATGGGGAAATGGAAAATGGGTCAAGGTCGTGGGTCTGCAAGACCCGATTGCAGACTGACGAGTTGACGAGTTCACAGGTAGAGGATGATGACATCAGCATGCTAACATCATCATGTCAGATCTATCAGCCAGCAGCCAATCCAGGCGTGACATATGTCACATGTCAGTGCTGACTGTGTGCTGACATGTTAGTGACGTGGCCCAATCAGTGGCTGCCACGTGTAACCGACATGTTAGTGACATGGACCAACTTGCAGCTGACACATGGCATTGTCAGAGTCTAACATATGGAAATGACGTGGCCAATCAACTGTTGACACGTGGCACTTGTTAGAGTCTGACATGTGTCAGACCTGACAGCTGTCAAATTACGTCAATAGTGACGTTAGTAGCGTTAACCGTTGACTCACGCATGGGGGCGCGTGAGGGCGAGTTTCGAGATGGGACTGGCACTATTTTTAAGGTTTCGACGATATGAATCCAATAGTGGTGGTTTCGTGTCGATCAGAGATCGTTAAGTTGGTCAAAATTGGGTTTAATGCGTCGGAAAGCAAGTTCTGGCGGCTTTTCCAGGCTGGTACTGTTCTAGGGTTTTATGTTTGAACTTATAGAGTCCATTAGTGACTTTTGGTTGTGTTTGGACAGGTTTAGGCGGTTCGTTTGAGCAGCGAGGACCGTGTGTGAGTGGGCTTTTGATTTCGAAATGATTGCATGCATAACCGTTTTTATTGTGTCATTTTATATTTGAGATTGGACTATTCTCAATATTACCTTATGATGTTTTATACGTATTACAATGTTTTGGGCATGAGACCTGTCTGAATTATATATGGATTAGTTTTTGAAGTCAATCAGGGATTCCTGTAGAATCATATAATATTGTGCTGTAAATACCTACCTTATGATTACTATCTCCTCGAGACATCTCGTAGTATCCTGGAGTAGTCACGGCGCACTACTTGAAAGGGGCTGACCAGAGGGGTAGCTCATGATCAGGAGTGCAATTATGGATGATATCCTAGGAAGGGTCATTAACCTGCGGGTCATTGACCTAGGTGGACCCTGGGAGACTCGGGATTGAGACCCCGAGTGGCACGCGTAGCCTTAGAACCGTGACATTATTAGGCATCGAGGGTGGCAGACATAAGGAATGTCGGGGTTGGGTTTTACAGTGCACTATTATTATGATTGCTTTTCCCTACTCGGTTATATATGATTATATGATTTTATGACACGATTACGATTACTTATGTTTTGACTCAATGCATGCAAGTATGAAAACGGAGGGGTAAAATCTTATGATTGTTATATTATTAAACTAGTTTTAGAAACATTGTTTATTTTTGACCTACTCACTCTTGATTGTTTTATTGACCCCTCCAGACGGTGCTACCGAGGTAGAGGAGGAGGAGCTGGAGTCCGACGCATAGATTTCGTTGTTGCGCACCTGTACCCCCTATTGGGTAGGTTTAGCACCGTTTTGTAACCTGACAATTGTGCTCGTATTTTGTAATTTGTACTATCCCTGGTCTGACAGTGTAGAACTCTAAACTCGTATATTTGACTTTATTTATTTAATTCGAAAAACTGTAAGCCTGTTAAGGGTAATTTCAGTATTTTAGAGTTATTGTCAGACGGGAGAAAGTCACATCCCCGGGTGGTCCCAGGGTGATTGGGATGGGTCTTATCAATGAATCATTTGAACCTTATATGAGCTTTAGAACTTTATATACATCTTTGATGAGTGATTCATAAGTTCTTTGTTTAAATTGATATACATATGCCTCATAACTACTTGCTATAGCTTTTAATCAACTCTAGAGTACTAGAACTTATTCTATGTAATTTTCAAAGCTTTTAAGTCAATGAACTCTCTGATTTTGGATATGATTAAGGCATTAGGGTTAACACCACAAATTCAAACATCCATGTTCCCTATTTTGTGCGCACAAGTTGCGACCCCCTTATTTTTAATTCCTTTGAGCCTACATTAAGCCTTTCTTTCATCACCATGATTATCTAAACACTTGAGCCTAGTATAGACATCATTTACCCATGTTACAAGGACTCGGTTGAAGACATGAAGATTGTGTGAAGAGAAAATGATGATGTTGTAAAGACTTTTATGTGTATTATTTGGATATACATACTCAAACTTTGTTGTATTATTGACACATGTTATTACCTTGATATTTGAAAAAAAAAACACAAAAACAAAGAAAAGAAAAAAAACGTTTGAGTCTCTATTAAGATAATAAGGTTTGATTATGTAATGTTTGAGTTAAGTCCCTTACATTTGTAAATCCGACACAAAGAATGATTACGAGGCCCAACATGATGAAATTAGGCCTATACTCGAAGGGATGGATTACTGACATCATTGCACTAAGGTTAGGAAGTTATGATACGGTTTAGGAGTCTATTGAGTCTTGAAACAAATTTGAGCACTACTTGTCCTATATTTTCCTTGCCTCTAAACTTAGCCTCATTACAACCTTCGTAAAGACCTTATGATCCTTAAGATGGTAAATTTTGATTAGTTGAGTCAATCACTTGAGTAAGCTTATGCTTTTGGTTCATTTGTGCAAGTATGTTTTGTTTTTATCTTGAGGTGTTTGTTTGAGATTTTTTCAAAAGTACTTCAAATCTATTATGTGAGCATCTTTTTCTCACAAACTTTGAGTGCAAACACAAATCCTTAAAAATTGAGTGAATTTATGAGTACATATCCTTATGAGTTGATTCATACTTGTCTTATTCATATTGAGATCCATTTCACCATATTTACTCATTATCTTACTTGTTGAAACATTTTGTTACCATGTATTAACTCTTGAATTCCATATGCTTAAATGCTTTAAGTGAAAGTCTTTTATGCCATGATAATCACGAAATTTAGAGACAAATAGTTAAGGGTTTACTTGTTTTGAATTCATAGTTTAATTTTAGTATTTACAACGGACTAGCAATCATTTTACGTGTGGGGGTATTTGATAGGTGTTCAATTAAGCATTATTTTATATTATTTTGTACCCTTTATACTTAACTTTTAATATTAAAATAATAAACAATTGGATAAAATAATATATTTTGTGGGATTTTTGTAGAATTAAATAAAGCTTGGAATTTGGAGCATTTTGACTAAAGAATCGTCCCGATCGGAATTATAACGAAAAATTTATAGACGAAATTCGGTGGAATTATATTAATTTATTTTAAATTCTTTTGCAGACCCAAATTATATGCAGCCCAAATCAATTTTGCCTAAACCCTTGGCCTAGCAACAGATCCAGCCCAAGCCCAGAAAACGGGCAGCCCAACCCAGAGGATTTCGACGCTCGCCCACCAAACGGCGCTCCACCACCTTGGTGCGCGCTTCCCAAAGATCTCTATTGCTCCCCAGTACGCATGCGTTGATCGATCATTTTTCTTGTCAGTGCCTGACGCTCAACTGTCCTCTGCCCCTATCAACTTGCGCCCACCGAACCTACCTGCTAAATGTCACCGCGCGCCCGCTGAGGCTCAGTCTTCCTTTTCATCCCCAAACGCGCGACATCTCAGTCCTTTTTCAGCCAGGCCACGCCGATCCTCTCCTAACCTTGTTAGCAGCCTCCTACTGATTCACCACCAGCTCCCTTTTGCATGTTTTTTGCTTGATTTTCAGCCCTAAATCATCATAATATCATCATTAATCATCATGGTATTTTTATTTTTATTTTTTTGAATTTTTTTACATGAATTTGTGGCACTCCCTTTATAAATAGAGAGGTCATTTCACTTGTTGAAGTGTCCCCAATTGTCCCAATTTTAGTTCCCATTTTGTTTATGTTAGTTTCATTTAGTAGTTCTTTTTCTCTCTTCTTTTAGTTCTTTTTTTTTTGTTCTTTATTTTTGCGACGATTAGGGACGATTTGTAACTTTTGTTAATTTTATTCTTATGTTTTCTTTTAATCTTTGTTCTTAGATTTTTCTTTTAACTTCTTTGACTTCTCTTTTAGATACAATTTTATACATTCTAAATGTTTGAGAATATGAATATAATCTCCACGTAACGACCCGTCCCGAATTCCGAGATTAGATTAGTGACTAATCAAGAAATAGTGAGGTTAATCGGTGATTAGTTGAGCGAAATCGGACGAGCGACGAAAAATGACCGTTTTGCCCCTAGGTGTGTGTAAAATGTTGACTTTTGACCCGGGAGGTCCGATGGTTGAGGGCCAAGGACCGTTACGTAGATCGGGTTGGTACAAATCTATAGACAGGTGGCAAGCTGAAATCGGACGTCGGACAAAAAAGTTATGGTCACAGGAGTAAAATCGATTAAACGTACGAACCGAGGGTTTAATTAACATAATAATATAATATTGTAATCTAACCTAAAACTGGAATTAATCTGGACCCTTGGATGAGTGACAATTTTCACTCATCCCACACTCCCTTTTCCCTGATTTATGGATCTTGCCCCATTGGTCAAATAAAATATATTTTATTCTCCTCCATCAATCCTAGCCATTCACCTTAATTCCCAGATTGCATCTGCACCATTCATCCATCTTCCCTTTTCTTTTATTCTGATCAGTCAACACTCTCCCTCACTATCATATTTTCCCACCATCAACACACACACGACTCACCATCTTGAACAAACACACACCCCGACCACTACCCCATCTACTTAACTCCTCCTCAGCCCCAGATCAAACACACACATCCTCACCACCCTTCATCTTCATACTCCCTTCCCCAAAACCCGATCACCATTTATTTGTCACCCTAAAAACAAGTGCTATGGACGTGGTTTCGAGGATGCAGACGACCGGAATCGGTGGCAGAACTTAGTTGCAGGGACCGTCGACATTGATGGATCAAGGAGGTACTGTCTCGTGTGGTTCTTGGCCTTTTGGGATTATAAAATGATTATAAATGATTAGATAAAACTTTAGGAATTAAAAGAGTTGAAAAACATATAGAAAATGGAGAAAACTGGCTGGTCCGATCCGGTCTGGTCGAGAACCAGGGAACTAGTTCAGACCCGGTTTACTGGAGGTTGATGGTTGTGGCACTAGTGGATTGTGGCACTGGTGGATTATACGATTGCACGTATTTCGAGGTAAACCTGTATTTACACGTATTTCGAGGTTTACAAGTTTATACTATTGTTATGTGAATGTGAATTCAATAATGATTCTGTGGCATGGTTTTGATTTTGGAAAGAAAAACTCGGGCATCAGACCCATTTGAATTATGTGATCGGGACAAGGGCCCAGTTGGTTTACAAAATCGAGTTGAGACCCTTTTGAGTCTTGTGATCGGGCCGGGAGCTTAGTGGTTTACAAAATCGGGCATGAGGCCCAATTGAGTTTTATAAATGTGATTTTAGGTATGGGACCCTATGTTTCATAAACGTGATTTCGGGTCAGGGACCATAAATGGACTTGTGATGTTTTATGAGAATTTTGGGCAAGGCCCATTGAGATGTTTTGAAATGACTTTGTAAAATTGTTTTCCATATACCATCTTGATACAAGGATTTGCGATGGTCTTCTCCAAGTGTCAGGGACACTGGGTAAGTCACGGTGCATTGCATGTGAGGGGTCATTATACGGAGCTACTGGACCGTATGGTGACTCAGGAGCAGGAATGTTATGATTTGACGTCTGGGATGTCAGACATCTGGGATGTCAAAGATATTGACCTGGAGAGACCCCGGGTAGCACGTGTTGCTTATTACCGTGAGATATGACGTCTGGGACGTCAAGCGTCTGGGATGCTAGGCATCTCGGATGCCGGAGATGGTTATGTGGTAAATATGGACTATTGGATCTATGAAATGGTTTTTTCGGTTGGATTTGTGTTTACGAATTTGGGCAGTGGCCCACTTGGTTTTGGATTTACGGTTTTTGGGCTAAGGCCCTAATGGCTTATTTAAGTAAATGTTTTGATTACTGATTTTCGATGCATGCATACTTTTTAGTGAAGGGCATAAATATCTTTATGAAATGTGTTTTTATGAACTTGTTGATTTTCGTCCACTCACAGTTCTGAATGGTTGTATTGCCCTTCAGGTTGATCACTTATGCGGGCTGTAGCAGTGACCGAGACATCGCACTCTTCTACCGATCCTGGCGTGCTCTGGGAGCCCCGTATAGGCTGAGGTACGTATTATCCCTTGTTTGAAACTTCGTGTCAGACGGGAGCATGACGCATCCCACGTTAATCCCGGGGAAAATGGGATGGGTCGTGTCACTCTATGTGTTTTACTCTCTAAATTTCATAAGTTTTAGTGCATCATACCTCAATTTGATGCTAAGTGTCGGCTGTTGTCGGTGCACTTAGCATTTCATTTAAGAGATTTTAATGTTGGTCGTTGTCGGTGCATTTAATCACAAACTTTGAATTATGTTATAAGTGTTTGATGCATATTAATATTTGACACACATTAATGGTTGATGTATTTATAGTAATGAAAAACGTATGCATGTACTTGAGATTATGAAGATAGAATTTCGTGATTGGTTCAATATGAGCAAAATGTAAAGTGTTGGTAAAAATCGTGTTTGAAAGAAGTTTATTTTAAGAGTAGTTTAATTATTGTAATTGTTAATTGTTAATTTAATTATTAGTTAAAATGTAGTTTAGATCACAAATCTTTTCAAGCCAACACCCCCCCCCCCCCCCCCCCCCCCCCTCATCATTTAATTCTTTATTCTTTTTAATTTTTTAATTTTTAATTTTTAATTTTTTAATTTTTTAATTCATTTATTATTTTATTCATTTTTGTGTAGATGTGGTATTAGTAAATAGGGATTGTTCTTAACATAATACTCAAATTACGTGTTTTAATTTAATGCGTAGTTTGAGCGTTATCAACAACACAACCAGAGAACCCATCAGACAAAGGATGTAAACTAACCATGCTTGAATGATTGTCTTGATATATGAACCAACATATTTCAACCTCCTAGGGTCACCCCTGTACCAACCCACTGACGCCACGAATAGTGGAATCTGATATCCTACCTCCTTCCAAGCCCCAAACCATATCCCAACTCTTTCTAAGTCTCGGCCTAACATCTGAATTGTATAAGCAATCCATATCCAATCTCCTAAAACATCATGAGGCCCATTTTTATTTAAACTAGCAACACCGACACTTCAGACGTATAAAACTGCTCTTAAACAATATCCAATTTCTTCAAAAAGTGTACAAATGGATCCATAACTTCAAAAGGGTGTAATTTTAGGTTGACTGTAACTCGAGGAACTCAGCCATGCACCTCTATGCACCGGTGGACGGCAGGGCATCACTCTTCCATGCACAACACGTTCCCAGGTCGGCTTCAACCTCGCACAGGTCAACCTGCGAGTTTACAACTAGGTTCCGACACGGCCAACCAGATCCAGTCCAAAACCAAACATAACTCCACCAAAAAATCAAGTTTTAAATTCCAATTTGAATCAAATCAAGTTCAGGAACAATTCTATGATCACAATACCAGAAAACTTTACCTAAAATTTCAAGACTCGAACATTGGCTTTGGTTAACTTTTGAACCTTAATTCTAGTCTTTCCCACGTTCAAGCTCCTAGACATAAAGCTAGTTACCATCACTTAGGTATTTAAAATATCACTAGAAGCTTGGTTTCAAGCTTCCACAGTTCAAAATTAAAATTCTCACCTCAAGGTGTACGGTGCTCCTTTTCTGCCTTATTCTCTTCCTTTTCAACAGCAACACCTATAACTTTTATAAGAATTTTCCAATCCTCCAAACTGCCATACTTGCCCAGACAGAGAGAGGGACTAAAGAGGATCCTTCCTCTTCCAAAACCCCTCATATTTTCCTTTATGGTTTCGCCTACATCGAAACAATGAGTGAGACGCTTAGTCATCACTTAAAAAACCAGCGAGTGACACTTGTAACTCAATTAATTAGATGGGTCAATAGATGCTGAGTCACCTCCTATATAAAATACTTAAATGCCCCTGGTAGCCGAAATTATCAAAAGGATATGAATTTAGACTTGTAACTTAATCGTCTTATCTTTGTTTTTTGTGGGCCGACTCTCTACGAACTCGTGAGTTCAAAACTCACGCAACGGTACAATCGAAACTTCCAAAAAAATTTAAATTAGAATTGACTTTTGTGCCATGAATAAAGGCAGGGGTAAATCCGTTCATTCACAAGTTATTTCCCCAAAATGCCGTAAGTTTTCAAGACGGGTCGTTAAACGAAACACTACTTGCATAATTTTTTATTCAAATTAATTATGTCTTTCATTTCATTATAGACTTTTATTACAAAAAATTAGACACGTGTCATCAATTAAATGGAGATAACGATAAATCGCATTCTTACTAGTAAGGAATGGTAAAAATATCATTTTTCACAGAAATATCAACATTTATACTTATGGAAATATCGACTAATATTTTGATGTCGATATCAATTTTGTTCATGCTCAACAAAAAAATATTAGAAATTTAGTCCAAAATCTAAAAAATTTGAATAAAATTTTGGGAAAAATTTAAGCACTCTATAATATTTAAGTAATATTAATACGTATATCTTGAAAATGCGGCCAAATTTTTCTTTAGCCCTTATTTTTATGCAAAGACCCTTAATAGTTATTGTTGTTTGTTGATCTATCATATGTATATGCTTATTATTATTAGGAAAACTAAGCTTGAACTTTAGCCTTTTTAACTATTTTATCATATAACTTAGCAATGTTTAATTGGTTCCCGCAACAATGCTTGGGTGCCATCCGCTAGTGATTTCTCATAGATAAACCGAAGCCTCCTAAATCTTACTATGTTTATGTAAATCATGTTCTGTAAATGATTGTTGTTGTTTCTTTTCCCCTGTTGGTAGTAGGTCACATTTCTAATTGGGAGTGAAAGATTATCCAGCTCAAGGCCTTGTATTTGAAGATATTAGTATTTATGGCATGCTCTATGCACCTTCAATATTCATTTTTATGGCGTGCAATAAGTGCCTTAAAAATGAATAGCTAAGGCGTGCATTGCATGCCTTAAATATTAGCATTTACGGCGTGTTTTGTCGGCCTTAAATATTAGTATTTACGATATCCAAGGATAATAAAATCTAGTCAAGCATTAAGTACCAACATACAAGCATAACAAAAACTAAAATATTAGAACACATGGAAGATTATTGAATTTAATACAAAGCATAAAACTAAGGATAATATTATAAATCGTCCATAAACCAAGATATTCAAGCACAGAAGATAACTACAAGGTAAAGAGATCATGTTACACTTTTTCTCTTCGGTTCGCCCCATGGATACGAAGTGATTAGGCACTCTTTGGTGAGACACTTGGAGACACTCCTCTATGTCACGGATGAAGGTTGCTCTTCTAACACATGAAACTTGTCATATGAATACTTTTGAAGCATCGATACATGAAATACATCATGGACTCTCGAGTGTTCTAGGGGTAACACCAATCTATATTCCATCAGGCATATCCTCTCGATAACCTGATAAGGCCTAAAATACTAGGGACTCAACTTCTCGCGTCTACCAAACCGTACAATGCCTTTCCAAGTGGATAATTTCAAGAAACCTAACCCCTACCTCAAACTCAAGGTCTCATAGTCGGCATTCGGTGTAACATGTCTTACTATCTTGAGCTACCCTCAGTTGCTGACATTTTCTTCTATCGTATCCATAACCTCATGTGTCAGTGATGTAATCTTACCTACCTCATTTTAACAAATATGTGTCCTACACTATCTTCCATATTGTGCTTCAAATGGAGTCATCCTAATACTAACCTAAAAAATAGTGTTGTAGGCAAACTCCATCAATGCCAGAAGTGAATCCCAGTTTTATTTGAATTGTAGCATACAACAGATTCTCTCTTAGTGTATTCAAAACTATCAATAAATGTTTCTCGTGCGCCTTCACACTCATCAAATACACCAAGATTTCATCAATGAACACTATCACAGATCGATCTACTTCTTGAGCCCTAATTCGATATCTTGAATAATAATCTGATATCTCAACTATCCAGGCTCTTCTTGAGTCCTCGTCCAATACCCTAACTCTTTCCTTGTCCTAATCCTTATATCCGCAATCCATTCCATCACTGGCAAGGCTAGCCACCCAAGAGAAACATGCATAAGTAAACCATATTGTATGGAGGAAACCTCCTCAGATCAAATACTTGACCAAACTGTGTAACCCACTCAGCTATCTCATCTGAGTCTAATTTGCTCGTAACTATTGTGGCCCAAGCCTCTGGGCTCGCACTTTAAACATCATATTAACTGAAGCTAGGAGTAATTCTAGGATCTCAAATCATGGAATCCTCACCTTGATTTCAAAGACTCGAACCATAGACTTTTGGTGAATCTTTAAACCTTCATCTCGATCACTTCTTGTGCCCAAAACTTCATTCCTCAACTAGTTTGTGGTTGCAGAGGTTTCTAAAATATTATGGAACGTTTGGAAATTGAATAGAAGATGATTCGGTGGAAGGGCACCGAAACATGGGATGAAATTCGGAGTCAAAGGGCGTGGTCAACACATAAGGAGGTTGGAGGGGTGTTCGGTGGACGTGCTTCGAACTGGCCTCAGGAATTCCAAAAGGCGAGCACTGAGGGAGGAGCAGCAGTCTTCGGTACACGCGCGCCGAAAGCATGACGACCAGTTCAGCAGCCGTGCACGAAAATGGGTATTGGGCTGTCATTTTGGATTCAGTAGGCCCCTACCGAATTTCTTAGTGGTTTTTGGTGGCTTCCTTTCATTCAATCATAACTTCTTCAATATAACTCCGATTGAGGTGATTCTTTCGCTTAAATTCCCGTAATTCCATTATTAATCCAATTCTACCTATTTCTCAAAAATAGATTATTTTCTCTAATTTTTTGGTATAAAACATTAAAAGATAAGTATAAAGGGTATAAAATGATGTTTAATTGAAGGATTATCAATTTACGGCATGCGTTGTGGGCCTTAAATATCAGTATTTATGATATACATTACGCGCCTTAAATGTCAGTATTTATGGAGTGCAACATATGCCATAAATAATAAAGATTTTTTACTGCATGGCCTTTTAAGGAGGATGCTTGCGCGCCGTAAAACCCTTTAAGGCGTACATTGCATGCCCTAAAAGACCTTTTTTGGTGTAGTGTACCGCAAATATTTCGCCCTCCATATTTTTATATCGTGACCTCGAGTACGGATATATCGGCATAACTATTTCAAATATTGCAAATATTTTCATCCATACTAGTAAGGATCTAAGTATTGCCCTATCTTAATTAGTTATCTTTCTATCTTTTAATATATAGTTACTCTTTGTTATCTTCAACCATTTACTCGAGCAATTGTTTTCTCGCCCACAATCACCATCAACCTAGATTAATGTAAGAACCACCGCTCAATATACCAAATCAAATCATCATTCAATTCCTAGAGAATGAAATGCCGAGAGATATGTACGGATATGCATCAGCCAATGTTGAACTTTTTGTTAGGTAAATGAAAGGTATGAGAACAATAATTAAACACCAAAAATTATAAAACAAGAGCTAAAAAGAAGAAACACCATAAATTTACGTGATTCGGTAAAGTGCCTACATCCACGGGCATAGATATCAACTCTTTCACTATAGCAGAAAAATGAGCACAATGGGGTGATCTTACCATGCTTTGAAGAACTTGGTGTACAACACCAAGAGTTACACACACTCTTCGTCGGGATACAAACAAAGTTTCCTAAAGGAAGACACATAGGAAGAAGAAATTTTACTATATCTCTCACACACTCCAACACAAAAGTAAAACTGCAGTATTTCCTTACCGCCTTTTCTTATCTCCACGTTGATCTACCTCAACAACTCTCCAAATGCTCTTTTTATTATTCCAAGAGAGAAGTCTGGAACATCAGAGCAATAAAGGTCCACCATATAAATATGTGTGTCATTGGCTTTGAGAAACCAAAAGGTCAAGCCAACTAAACAATCTCAAGAATTCTTTCATCAATTCTAATTAATTTTTAGAATTGGAATTGGAAAAAGCTTTTCATCTTCAACAAACCATCCCCCCTCATTGGAACTCTAAAGTTCCAGATTTTTCTCCATGGGTTCGATATTTCAATTACATCATAAACAATCTCCCACTCCAACCATGATAGGAAGGTGCACTAGAATCCAACTCTAAACTATTTGGATTCCATGCCAGTTACACTCAATACAGAAAACAAATTTTGGTTTTGGAACAATATTTGTTAACATATCTACAACATTTTCATTAGTATGAATGTTTTCCAGTTGGATCAAATTCTCCTCAATCTTTTCTCTTATCCAATGATAACACACTTCAATATGTTTCGAGCGAGAATGAAAAGTAGCATTCTTGCTCAAATCGATAGCGCTTTGACTATCGCAGTAAATCACATACTTTTTTTTTATCCAAACCAAGTTCATGAAGAAACCTCCTTATCCATACCATCTTTTTACCAGCCTCATCAACAACGATATACTCAGCTTCAGTTGTAGACAAAGCCATATATTTTTTTAATATGGATTACCATCATACATCACCTCTTATAAACATAAGTTGGTAACCAGTAGTAGATTTTCTACAGTCAAGATCACAACCCATGTCAGCATCTAAAAAACCTTCCAAGGTCGGTTTCGAAGAACCAAAACACAAGCATAATTTAGTGTTGCCCCTTAGATACTTGAAGATCCATTTGATTGCTTTCCAATGATCTCTACCTGGGTTGGAGAGAAATCTCCTCACAATGCCAATTGGATGAGCCAAATCTGTTATACTGCAAACCATAGCATACATAAGACTGTTGACAGCTGATGAATAAGGAATCTCTTCCATCTTTTCCTTGTCTTCTTGAGTTCTTGGACATGAATCCTTACTTAATTAAAAAGGACCAACATGAGGTGTACTTACAGATGTAGCTTGCTTCATATGGGACTGGTAAAGCATCTATCTAATATAATTTTCTTGTGACAAACACAACTTCTTGGTTCTCATGTCAAGAGTGATTTCCATCCCCAAAATCTAATTTTTTGGTCCAAGATCCTTCATGTCAAATGACTTGAATAAATCTACTTTCGACTTTTCAATCATAGCAGCATCTTAACCCACAATAAGCATATCATCAACATAGAGCAATAAAATTATAAACTTACCACCATGAAATTATTTGGTGAAACACAAGGAGCACTAGTAGTTATCTTGTACCCATGACCCACCATGAATGAATTAAATTTCTTATACCATTGCCTTGGAGCTTGTTTAAGCCTATATAAGCTTTTCTTCAGCTTGCATACCAAGTGTTCCTTCCCTTTGACTTAAAAACCCTCCGCTTTCACCATGAATATATCTTCTTCCAAGTCACCATGGAGGGAGGCTGTGTTCACATCAAGATGATCAAGTTCAAGATCCATAATTGTTGTCATACTTAAAATAATTCTGATAGAGGTCATCTTGACAACCGGGGAGAAAATTTCATTGAAATCAATCCCTTGTTTTTGCCCAAATCCCTTAACTACCAAGTGAGCTTTTTTTTTTTCATTGGCTTGCCATTGATGTCTCCTTTTCATTTGAACACCCATTTATTCATAAGTGCTTTTCTACCCTGTGGAAGTTCCCCTAACTCATAAGTGCCATTTTCAGTAAAGACTCCATCACTGACTCCATTGCCACTATACATTTGTCGTTGCCTTTATGTACCAAGGCTCCCTCATAGTTTTTCAGCTCTCCATCATTAGTTAGCAATATGTACTCTGATGATGGACACTTGTTAGATGCTTTCAGTATTTTGCTGATCCTTCAAACTTGAGCTTCTACATTTTCTTCCTGGGCTAGTTGTTCCCCCTGATTAGACTCTCCCTATTCATTAACTTCATGTACATGAGGCATATCATCTTTAATGACTTGAAACTCATCATGAGTATTGGACTTGTCTCTATTTACCTCCATTTTCTTGATAAGTGATTCCTTGCTACAATGTTGAAGAATTTGCAGCAGAGTTTATAGCACCTTCAAGTGTATCTTCGGGCAGCCTTTCATCATCTTCAAGAGTTTGATCATCACGAAATATTACATCTCTACTTATTAATAGTTTCTTCAGTTTTGGATCCCACAAATGATATCCAAATTCCTCATTTCCGTAGCTAAGAAATACACATGCCCTCGCCTTATCATCTAACTTTGATCTTTGCTCCTTAGGGACATGAACAAAGGCATTACAGCCAAGATTTGAATATGATGCAAGTTTACCAATCCAAACTTCCTCCGGAATTTCAAATCCAAAAGGCACTGTGATAGCTCCAATTCTGTACATGTTCTTAAGGTTATTCCATGCTTGATTTACATGTTCTTAATGCAATTTATGGGAAATATGAGAAAATAATGTGTTTTGTGAGATAATGTACAGAAAATATGAAAATAAAGTCCAAAAATGGTGAAAAATGAGCTACTGGACCAAGTCCGTCAAGTCAGGCCCCGCCGAGGACCTAGTACGCGGTACCACCCAAGAACCAGCCATCTAGTCCCAGGCACAGCACTAGGGCCAGGACCAGACCACGTTCCAGCTATCGGGTCCTAGTTCCAGCACCCATCCCATGTTCCAAGTCATGCCCCAGTAATAGCTCGTGTTCCAGCAAAGACCCAATCAAGGATTATGGCCTGAGTTAATGAAGTTCCAAAACATATTAGGGTGACATGTTTCAAGGTCTTTTTCCATCTTGCTCCACCGTGTTCCCCATTCCCAATTCCAGGACCAGGTCGTGTACCTCATTTTGTGCTAGCGGTTCCCAATCTTGGCCACGTCTGTTCCATATCTTCTAGTACGATTTTTCAGGCCCTCATTAGGGATTGCAGACATATATATCATGAGCGACTCAGGTACCTAATTAGGGCAAGCTTTGAAGAACTTCCAATTTTATGGCTCATGGAGCCTCATTTTAGGTCCTTGACTGGTCCCAGGGCCAACTTTTGGCATCTCAATTTGGACGTGTCAAAGATGGTATTTTTGGGTCCTCTTGA
This sequence comes from Prinsepia uniflora, assembly GCA_032719365.1. Lineage (NCBI taxonomy): Eukaryota > Viridiplantae > Streptophyta > Magnoliopsida > Rosales > Rosaceae > Prinsepia > Prinsepia uniflora. The sequence goes on from CM064864.1 coordinate 31,328,634, forward strand.
CGTATTTCCTCCACAAATTGTGTCATCTTCTCAGATCCCTCATCAGGGCCATGTTCTAAGTCACTTCACATATATATCATAACCTATCTTTTATGTGGATCATTTATGGGTGCACACATACTATGATAATGTAAAGGTATTGCTAAAACAATAAGGTGAGGCAAATGGCATGTTTAATCTTATGTTTGTAAGTAGCAAAGGAGTTTTAGGACCCTGATCACGAAAAAGTAAGTCAATGAGAGTTACTTGAGACTTATTCTTCTATCAATCTTAAAAAGCTTAATGGTCTTTAACCTTGCATGAAAAACGTTTTCTCGGAGTTAAAGAATTTCTTGGTTTTAATGTGTTATTGAACTAAGGTACTTTAGTAAAGTGCTAGGGTAGATTCATGTGTTCATGGTCTATCTTAGGTTAAAGGTAACATAACTAAGTAAAGGACAGCAAGAAGGAAAGGTAATTGAATAAGGTGAAAGGCTTAGTGGAAGAAAAATGTGCCCGTAACTAAGCTTCCCCTAAAATCAACTCAACTCATTCACTCAATTGTTCTCCTTAAACCAACCAACTAACTCCCTTTTTTTCTACTACATTCTTGTCATAACAAACAAACAACGTGGTACCCTTGATCCCCGGCTTGAACGATCCCTTACTTCCAAACTACTAAAACTACAAAAAAGGGTTAAGTTGAGGAACCTTTGGTTCATATCAATGTTTGGTACCGTTGTCAGGGATTGAAAAATCCCCGTGCACTTGTTTGTTTTTCTCTTTTATGTTTATGTGTTTGTGTTTAGTGTTCTTTCATTAGTCCTCAATGTTTCATTGTGTTTAGGTACATGCAAACTCGAGGAAACCCTCAAGGAGAGCTCACACCTTTGGACCCCGAAATTGAATGAAGGTTTCGAACTTCGAAGGATAAGGAAGGAGAACCAAGTTTGGGCACAAACCTAGACCAAGTGTTTCTGTCCAGATCAAGCTCCAACTCACCTATCCATTCAAAAGCCTCCTCACCCATCAACACCATGGCCAACATAAGGTCAATTTATGACCTCTCTTCATCAGTAGCAACAGGAGGAATTCCCTTATGCATTCAATACCCATCTCCTGCCCAAGGAAAGACAGGAGACGTAGAGCTCAACTCTAGTCTCTTGCATAAACTCCCAGTCTTCCATGGATTCTCAACTAACGATCTAAACATGCACCTCCTTGAGTTCCAATTTGTGTGCATTAGCATGGTTCCCCTAGGGGTGGATGAAGACACACTCAAGCTCAAGGCATTTCCTTTCTCTTTGGTAGATCATGCCAAGGATTGGTTGTACAAGCTTCCAAGTGGCCACATCAACACTTGGGGGGACATGATGAAGGTTTTCCTAAAGAAGTACTTTCTTACCTCACAGGTCATCACATTGAGAAGAAAATCATTGGGATCACACAAACTCAAGATGAATCATACTCTCAATACTTTGAGAGGTTCCAAACTCTCCTTGCTCAATGTTGGACTCTTCAAGAAGGAATGGCATTGATAGCAAATAGGGCTAATAATGCACAATAGTACGAGGGAATCAAGACCCAAATAAGGCAATTGAATGAGGTTAGTTCTAATGATGACCTAATAGAACAACTCAGCAAACTTACTTCGGTTATCTCACAAGTACTTACACCTAGGAATGCACAAGTATGTTGAGTGTGTTCCACTCAAGGGCACCCCTCGAATCAATTCCCTCAAATGGTAAACAAAAAAACTTGGGAACAAGCTCATTCCATGGGTTTCCAAGGTAACCAGCCATTCCAACAAGGCCAAAATCGTCCAAGGCATGACCCTTTCTCAAACACTTACAATGAGGTATGGAGGAACCATCCAAACTTCAGATGGAACCAACAAGAGCAAGCACCCGGAGCACCTCAAAACCCTCAATTCAATAGGGGACCTCCTGGTTTCTACCCTATGCCCCAAGGCTTCCAAGGTCCCCCGACTGCACAAACTCCTATCCAGGGTTCCAACCCCCAGTATGACAAGATGTTCGAGGCAATCACGACTTCCACCAAGGCCCTTGTACAAACTTAGAAAGCATAAGGCCAGGATATCCAAGACTTAAAGAAGCAAATAGGGGATGTCATGAACACTTTAAATAAGATTAGGGAACAAGGTAAACTGCCAGCAGGCACAATCCCTAACCTGTATTATCAGCAAGCTAAAGCAATCATCACACGCAGTGGCAAGGTCCTAGGCGAGCCCCACATCGCGGCCCCACCAACTATCGAGGCACAGGCCAACAAGGAACCAACAAGGGCCCCCACCAAGGAGGACCTCCCCAAGGAACCCGTGTGCCCTGATCCATCACAAAAGGAACAAAAAGGTAAGGTTCCTAACTTGTCAAAGTTGATTATCACTAACCATATTCCCAAGGTTCCATTTCCAAATAGGCTCTTACAAAGAAAAAATGAAGAAAGTGAGAGGGTTATCCTAGAATCCTTCAAGAAAGTGCAAGTGAACCTTCCCCTCTTGGATTCCATCAAGAAAATCCCTATGTATGCTATGTTACTCAAGGAGTTATGCACCACTCAAAGGAAAAACAGGAAAAAAGATGTGGTGAAATTAAGTGAACAAGTTTCAGCCGTCCTTCAATGGTAACTTCCGCCTAAGTGCAAGGACCCTGGGAGCTTCACCATTCCATGCATCGTTGGTGAAAACAGATTCGAGAATGCAATGCTAGACCTAGGGGCATCCATAACGTAATGCCTTACTCTATTTACGAGTCCCTAGGCCTAAGAGAGCTCAAGAAGGACAATGTTGTGATTCAACTTGCGAATAGATCCAATGCCTACCCCAAAGGATTGCTTGAAGACATGCTAGTTCAAGTCAACAAATTGATCTTTCCCGAAAACTTCTTTGTGCTCAAGATGAATGAGACTAAGGCCACGACCACCCTTCTCTCGCTAGGGAGGCCCTTCATGAGAGCAGCTCATACCAAGATTAATGTCTACTCTGGGGCCCTAACCATGGAGTTTAATGGAGAAGTCATAGGGTTCAACATCTTTGAGACCCTAAGGTATCCACCCAAAAATCACTCATGCTTCTCCATTGATATACTTGATCTCTTAGCTCAATAAGTGTCCAAAGCCATGAATGAAGAGACCCTTGAAAACCCACGATCCCACAGGCCAAACCCAGACACCACACAATTCTTGCTTGAGCTTGAAGAAAGTTAAGACGAATGCAAGCACGTGGCATCCCTCAGGTCTCCAAATGAATTCCAAGGTAAGTACTCACCCTTTCAAGTTTTAATTTCTACTAATAAGCTTCAACCTTCTGTCTTGCAAGCTCCTATTCTGGAACTCAAGCCCTTACCCGAAGCACTCAAGTATGTGTTTTTAGGGGATGACAACAAGACCTTCCAGTGATCATCTCTTCCTCCCTCACAAAGGATGAAGAAAGCTAGCTCATCCACGTCCTAAGAACACGAAAAACAGTCATAGGATGGACATTGGCCGACATCAAGGGCATTATTCCAACCACATGTGTTCATAGGATCTTACTTGAGGAACACATAAAGCCTACCTGTGAGGCCCAAAGATGGCTCAACCCACCCTTGATGGAGGTTGTCAAGAAGGAAATCATCAAGCTCCTGGATTGTGGGGAGATCTACCCTATTTCAGATTCAAGATGCGTTTCACCTATGTAAATTGTCCCTAAAAAGTTAGGGGTGAGCGTGGTTGAGAATGAAGACAATGAACTTGTGCCTCAAAGAACCATAACCGGCCATAGAGTGTGCATTGAATATAAGATTAAGGCCCCAGTCACATTCGAGGACACAATGTGACCTAATCAAATGTTGAATATAAGATTAAGGCCCCAGTCACATTCGCTAGGGAGGCCCTTCATGAGAGCAGCTCATACCAAGATTAATGTCTACTCTGGGGCCCTTCGTGGTTACTCAAGGTATCGTACTAGGTCACATTGTGTCCGCGAAAGGAATTGAAGTCGACAAAGCCAAGGTGGATTCTATAACGACCCGTCCCAAATTTCAGGATTAGATTAGTGACTAATCACGATTAGTGAGGCTAATCCGTGATTAGTTGGGCGAAATCGGACGAACGATGCGAAATGACCGTTTTGCCCCTAGTGGTGGCAAAACGTTGACTTTTCGATCGAGCGGTCAAATGGACTTCGACCGATGATCGTGACGTAGTTCATGACATCACGAGTTCATAGACAGGTGGCACGTTCAATTCCGACGTTCGAGGAGGAAGTTATGACGTTCGGAAGTTTAGGGGCATTTTGGTAATTTTGGATAAAATGGGTCAAATGTTGACTTTTTGACCGGGAGGTCCGATGGCTGAGGGCCGAAGACCGTTACTTAGATAAGGACGATACGAATCCATAGACAGGCGGCACGTCGAATTCGGACGTTCGACGGCGAAGTTACGGTTCACGGAAGTTCCCAATTACTATTCACGACGGCACGTTTTACGAGATAAAAAGTGCAGTTTGTCTTTAGTGGGCCCAGTTGCTTTTTAGCAACCAATGGATGAGTGACAAGTGTCACTCATCCACTGGACAACACATTACATACATGCACTTCACCGTGCATTTTCATTTTCTTCGTTCAAACACACACCCATCACCCGATCTCACCCAACCATTCAAACCAATCCAACCCAATCCCAGAGGAGCAGGCCTGAGTGACCAGAGGGGCCATGAGAGACTAAGGATGGCTGCTGGACGGCCAGAACCACCGTGGACGGCGGCGTGGAGGCAAAGAACCCGTGTGGGTGCACGGTATGGCCATTTTCCCTTTTTAATTTGATTTTAATGTTATGGGTGCTTATGGACGATTAGGATGAGTTCAGGGGGTTAATAGGAAGCTATTAGGAGGGTTTTGGTGGTGGTTGACGGCTGAGCAGCCGTGTAGGCTGATCGGGAAAAATGGAACCGTGAGGTTCAAATTGGACCGGTCGGATTTCGTAGGTTTTAGGTTGTTTAGTTAATTAGGATTGATAAGAAAGATTAAAATAGGAATTTAGGAATTGGAATGGAGGAAAGCGGATGAAAAATGAGGGAGAAGGAGACCTGGACCGGTTACGCTGGTCCAAGTTGCAGGAAAAATCGGACCGGACCAGTTCGGACCGGTCTGACCGATTAGGGGATGATAGGTGACGCCATCCTGCTGACGTCATCATGTCAGGGATGACGTCAGCATTGTCAGATCTGACAATGTCAGCTGACATGTCAGAAAATGGGCCAATAGGAGTGCGACACGTGTCACATGTCAGTGCACAGTCAGCACTGACATGTCAGTGACGTGGCCCAATCAAGGGCTGACACGTGTCACTGACGTGGACCAGTGTCGTGATGACACGTGGCACATGTCAGACTGCCACGTGGCACTGACAGCATAGTGACGTGGACCAATGGGAGCATGACACGTGGCACCTGTCAGAGTCTGACATGTCAGACCTGACAGCTGTCAGATGACGTCATGCTGACGTCAGCGATGATGTCAGCAGGCACTGTAGCGGCGCGTGAAGCCCACGCACAGCCACTTCAGGCGGCGCATGTGGGCGCGTGGGGGAGAATTTTGGGATGTGTTCAACATGTGAAATCTTCTATTCTATGTAACGAACATTTTGGGACTGGTTTCGTGTCGATCGGACACCGTCTAGATATGTTTCGGGGCATCGTAAGGTTTAGGTTAGGGATTAAAAATAGTTAAAAATACGGGGAAATTACGGGGCTTTAGTGGGAGGTTAATTAAGTAGTTAGTAACCTTCTATTACGATTTGGACAGGTTCGGGAGTCCCGGTGACGGTGATCGGCTCGGGAGAGCCGTATGGCACGCAAATCGAGGCGGCAACTCGGACGGTCTGTGAGTGGACCTTGTTTTCTAAATTGGTGCATGCATAAATGTTTATTATATGTTTTAAATGCTTGTTTGTAATGCCATGGGTGCATTTGTATGTGGTTACGTATAAGCACGTATTTCGAGGTTTCGGCCTTATACGGTGCTTATACGGGTATGTATTTCTTATTGGTTTTAATGAAATGGCTTTGGATTTATAAAAGGATAAACTCGGGTATGAGACCCATTTGGTTTTTTCTCGGGCATATGACCCCAAATTACGGGCACGGTGCCCAGCTGATGTCATATGTTCGGGCACGAGACCCAGTTATTTTACGGTTTATGATTTCGGGTCAGGGACCCTAGATAGATTTCCAAGTTCATGACGGTTTATGGGAACCGGCATGAACTCTGGAAAGGTCATTGTGGTTCATGACGGTTTATGGGAACCGGCATGAACCTTTGTCAGGTCATTCTGGTTCTTGACGGTTTATGGGGACCGGCATGAACCCTGGTTATGTTATTACGGTACATGACGGTTTATGGGAACCGGCATGTTACCTGATTATGGATATTACGGATCATGACGGTTCAGGGGAACCGGACATGAATGTTTATGTTATGTATATATATATTCATCTACCTTCCTTTACATGTTCTACTATCTCCTCCGGAGAGGGTCGTTGGCCTGGGTGGACCCCGGAGTAGTCACGGAGCACCGACTGAGTGGAGTCACCCCCCAGTTGAGTTCCTTACTCTCAGGAAGGCTATGGTTACTATTACCTCGAGTAGGATCAGTGGTCTGCGGACATTGACCTTGACTTTGAGAAGACTCGGATTGAGACCCGGGTAGCACGCGCGTAGCTTTGGATACCGTGACAGGATTGGTTGTGTGACTTATATATATGATATATGATATATGATATGTGGTGTGCACAGGTGTGCACAGGATTTGAGCCGTGGCTCGTTTACTTGGTTTCCTTATGGTTTGGGGCCGAGTCCCTTATGGATTTGGGCAGTGGCCCGTATGGTCGTTTTCATTGTGGTCATTTCGACCTTGGTTTATATCTGCTTTGGGCTTAGTCCCACATATGGTTTGTTTTGGATAAATGGTTTTCGAATGCATGCATGCTTTTTAGTGGAGGGTACAAATGTCTTCCTTATTAAATGTTTTTATAAACTTTTGTTTTGTCCACTCACAGTTTTTAATGTTTTGACTGCCCTTCAGGTTGACATTGGATGTGGACTGTAGCAGAGACCGAGATATCACATACCTCCTCCGGATCCTGGCCTACTCTGATAGCCCGGGAGGGCAAAGGACGGAAATATCCCTTGTCTGACACTTCGTGTCAGACGGGAGCAGGGTCATCCCGCGTTAATCCCAGAGGGATTGGGATGGGTCCTGTCAACGTGGTATCAGAGCATAGGATTGCTTGTAGGATGCTTATTAGAGCGGGGTTGTCTCCATTCGAGCAACCGTGTAGCTCTTGGAGTATGTACACAGGTCGAGGATGTGATATCTCAATGGGTGACTGTACCCAGAGTTGTTGGGTACGAGGGAGGCAGAGTTTCTCCTATTCGAGCAGAGGTACGGGGTCGTCGCTTTGTATGGGCGGAGATCCAGGGTTGTCAGATTTGCACCCTGTGTGCCGATGCTGATACTGATACTAGTGTGGATGCCTGTGTGCTGATACGAGTACAGGTGGTAATGCGTTGGTGCTGGTACTGGCATTAGTACTGGTACTGGTGACAGTGATGACGGTGAGTTACGAGTCGGGATGTGACTCCGACGTGATGGGCTTATGATTGGTATCTGTGGTTAGGGAGTGAATCACGGATAGTGATGGACTGGATAGGATCCAACGGTAGTTGAGATGTGAGGATCGAGTACTGTCATGGGGGACTAGCGACCAGTTGGTCAGTGATGGCCAGAGTTGGTCAGAATTGGTTAGATATGGTGGTTTGCAGAGATTTGACTGCAGATCAGAGCAGGTGTCTGTTGTGACTCTCTAGTCGAGAGGTACATATACGGTCGTAAATGGGCATGTGTCCGTAAATAGTCAAAAAGGGGGACACGTAGATGATGTCCAAGTATGTTGTTTCCAATCTTGTTGGAATTTCGGAATCGCGAGAGGTTGCGATTGAGGTGACGAGTGGAATGCGGGTTTTCCGCATTGGTAATGGGTATGTCGAAGTCATTTTGGGTGACTTCTCAGATTCTACCATGATTGATGATGGTAGATGACGTTGATGATATAGATGTTGTTGGTTGCCACTAGTACACTAATCGTGTATTGGTTGGTGGACCCGGGATTTGTTCTGGATCATCAGGAGGAGATGAGTATATCGAAGTTAGGTGACTGAGATTCCTTATTTTCTACTTGGTGGCAGACAATGTCAGGTTACATGACGTGGTGAGTGCAGCGAGTGTTGGTAGTATTCACATAGGATGAGTTTTGATGTCATAGTCTTGTATCATTTTTGATTTTCCTTGGTGGAATGACAAGGATCGATACGAGGTAATCAGTGAGAACCCACAGTCTCGGCGTGTCTCGTCGTTGACTAATCTATTTAGATGTGGGAAATGGTCTAGGACTTTGGGCGTTGTGACGATCCTCGATCGTGACGTCTATGGTCGGTTGACGTAGTGATGGATCTGGATCGTGATTTTGATGATCCAGATAGGTGGAGAATTTATCACTCTTACTTGAGTGTTGAGTTGAGGATATTGGGACTGAACTTCTTTTCGAAGTGAATCCCGTATGGTATATTACTCGGGTGAGTAGTTTTTCGACGTGGTCGGATATGGTCAGTCTTAGAGATGTGTCGATATTGTGATTGGCTTTCCTATGAAGTCAATCGATTGTATTGTGGTAATCGGTTGAGCAAGTATCCGATAGGTTCGGATATAGTGCGTCGCGGTAGACGTGAATGAGATTTCAGGTTTTGGAATCAGATTTCTAGATGACGATTTAGGATTTGATTTTGGAACTTGAAAGAGGATTTCTGGATTTGGGTTTTGGAATCGGATTCTGGGTGACGATTCAGGATTTGATTATAGAGCTTGACTGTGGATTTTCTTTTATGGATTTGGGGTCGGAATGGTCATTCCTAATACTAGTTTACGGAATGATGATCTTGGATTCGAATTTGGGAAATGGTTAGGGATATGATTTCTGAGTTTGGATTCGGGATTTCTTACGAAATTACGGATTCGGATTCGGATTTGGAAATGGATAATGGGTCGGAGTTTCGATTTGTTTAATACTGGATTGGAAAAATGGACTCTATAGTAGAAACGTGATTAGCTACAACCTAGGTGGTTGTAAGCTAATTGATGGGTAGGTGTATGTACCTTGTACGTTGTTCGAGGTACGATACTGGATAGGCTTGTGGTGTCTAGCAGCGGTATTCTAGGTATACCAGTGATACGTTGGAGAACGTGTTGGTAGTCGGATTGGTTCCGATACCATCGGATTAGTTGAGGTCGTGGACTGGACATTGGATACTGTGTGTGGGGTCATAGTATTTCTGATGGGTCCAATTACACGCAGGTCGAGTTAGATGTTGGTATACGTATACTCAGGATGAGTATGTTGGTGGTTAGTGTAACCACAAGTGGGTATAGTGTTAGTTTTTTACTGACGACTGTCAAATGGTGACAGTTTGTCGGAGGTGTCAACGTAGATCGTTGAGTGCGGGTTGGTGACTCCTAGTGGGAGCAGACGTCAGGATAGGTTGGAGATTGAGGAAGGAATCGTCTAGTTGGTTGTGTCAGTGAAACGGTAGATCTGACAAGTGGTGTCAATTCGGAGCGTCCGACTTCTGCTATTCGACGTGGTCGAATGTGGACGATGCGACATGAGCGTTAGTGGTACATCTAGTTGCAGACGAGTAAGGATTATTCTGTTTAGTGGGTGTACGGGTGTACACGTGTCGTGAGATCGAATTATTTCCACGAGGTGGAGGATGTGGAATCAAGATAATTGGAGTTTCAAGAATGAAACTAATTAAGGAGGGAAGAACGGTTAGAATTAGGTCGGTTGGAATTTCGAGGACGAAATTAATTAAGGAGGGAAGGTTGTAACGACCCGTCCCAAATTCCAGGATTAGATTAGTGACTAATCACGATTAGTGAGGCTAATCCGTGATTAGTTGGGCGAAATCGGACGAACGATGCGAAATGACCTTTTCGCCCCTAGTGGTGGCAAAACGTTGACTTTTCGATCGGGTGGTCAAATGGACTTTGACCGATGACTGTGACGTAGTTCGTGACGTCACGAGTTCATAGACAGGTGGCACGTTCAATTCCGACGTTCGAGGAGGAAGTTATGACGTTCGGAAGTTTAGGGGCATTTTGGTAATTTTGGATAAAATGGGTCAAATGTTGACTTTTTGACTGGGAGGTCCGATGGCCGAGGGCCGAAGACCGTTCCGTAGATAAGGACGATACGAATCCATAGACAGACGGCACGTCGAATTCGGACGTTCGACGGCGAAGTTACGGTTCACAGAAGTTCCCGGTTACTATTCATGACGGCACGTTTTATGAGATAAAAAGTGCAGTTTGTCTTTAGTGGGCCCAGTTGCTTTTTAGCAACCAATGGATGAGTGACAACTGTCACTCATCCACTGGACAACACATTACATACATGCACTTCACCGTGCATTTTCATTTTCTTCGTTCAAACACACACCCATCACCCGATCTCACCCAACCATTCAAACCAATCCAACCCAATCCCAGAGGAGCAGGCCTGAGTGACCAGAGGGGCCGTGAGAGACTAAGGATGGCTGCTGGGCGGCCAGAACCGCCGTGGACGGCGGCGTGGAGGCAAAGAACCCGTGTGGGTGCACGGTATGGCCATTTTCCCTTTTTAATTTGATTTTGATGTTATGGGTGCTTATGGACGATTAGGATGAGTTTAGGGGGTTAATAGGAAGCTATTAGGAGGGTTTTGGTGGTGGTTGACGGCTGAGCAGCCGTGTAGGCTGATCGGGAAAAATCGAACCGTGAGGTTCAAATTGGACTGGTCGGATTTCGTAGGTTTTTGGTTGTTTAGTTAATTAGGATTGATAGGAAAGATTAAAATAGGAATTTAGGAATTGGAATGGAGGAAAACGGATGAAAAATGAGGGAGAAGGAGACCTGGACCGGTTACGCCGGTCCAAGTTGCAGGAAAAACCGGACCGGACCGGTCTGACCGATGTAGGGGATGACAGGTGACGTCATCCTGCTGACGTCATCATGTCAGGGATGACGTCAGCATTGTCAGATCTGACAATGTCAGCTGACATGTCAGAAAATGGGCCAATAGGAGTGCGACACGTGTCACATGTCAGTGCACAGTCAGCACTGACATGTCAGTGACGTGGCTCAATCAAGAGCTGACACATGTCACTGACGTGGACCAGTGTCGTGATGACACGTGGCACATGTCAGACTGCCACGTGGCACTGACAGCACAGTGACGTGGACCAATAGGAGCATGACACGTGGCACCTGTCAGAGTCTGACATGTCAGACCTGACAGCTGTCAGATGACGTCATGCTGACGTCAGCGATGACGTCAGCAGGTACTGTAGCGGCGCGTGTGGGCGCGTGGGGGAGAATTTGGGGATGTTTTCAACATGTGAAATCTTCTATTCGATGTAACGAACATTTTGGGACTGGTTTCGTGTCGATCGGACACCGTCTAGATATGTTTCGAGGCATCAGAAGGTTTAGGTTCGGGATTAAAAATAGTTAAAAATACGGGGAAATTCCAGGGCTTTAGTGGGAGGTTAATTAAATAGTTAGTAACCTTCTATTACGATTTGGACAGGTTCGGGACGGTCTGTGAGTGGACCTTGTTTTCTAAATTGGTGCATGCATAAATGTTTATTATATGTTTTAAATGCTTGTTTGTAATGCCATGGGTGCATTTGTATGTGGTTACGTATAAGCAAGTATTTCGAGGTTTCGGCCTTATACGGTGCTTATACGAGTATGTATTTCTTATTGGTTTTATTGAAATGGCTTTGGATTTATAAAAGGATAAACTCGGGTATGAGACCCATTTGGTTTTGTCTCGGGCATATTGTAACAACCCGTCCCGAGAATCGGGATTACTAGAGTGATTAAGATGTGATTAGTGAGGGTAATCAAGGGTTAGGTGGTCCCGAGGGGTCCGGGAACCTAGAATGACGATTTTGCCCCTGGGTCGGGCAGAAATGTTGACTTTTATTTCGGGTGGTCAATTGGGGATTGACCAGTGACCAGGACGTAGTTTAGGACGTCACGAATCCTTAGGCAGGTGGCACGCCCGATTCCGACATCCGAGGAGGAAGTTGTGATGTTCGGAAGGTTGAGGGCTTAACTGTAATTTGGGTAAAGTAGGGGGAATAGTTGACTTTTTGTACGGACGAGTGTTGGTAGGTTGACCTAGGATGGTTAGGTAGCTTTCGTCGTCCTGAGTTCGATGACAGGCGGCACGTATTCATCGGACTTACGAGGCGAAGGTTACGGGTCTAGGAAGTTTCGGTAAAACCGTAAAAATGTGTAAAACATGAGGGTATTTTGGTCTTTTTGGTTTCTGGGGATCTGTGCAGAGAGAAGCAAGATGGACGGCTGTGGTTTAAGCAGGTGGGATAAGGATGGCCTGGATTGTGACACATGGCAAAGGTGTAGTGGTTTCTGGGGGGTTCTTCTGTGTGTGTGCGGTCCTAAATAATTGGGTGAACCCGTGTGTGTGTGTGGTTCTTCGACAAACACAGAGGACAGAGGGTGAGAGTTTGAGATCAATTGATCGATCTGGGTGCAAGGGTGAGTAAATAGGGAGTTGTGAGAGTGATAGTGAGGCAAGGCGGAGCTGGTGGCCGTGAATTGGTGGTGCAATCGTGCACGGCGGCACGGCGGAGGTGTGGAGAAATTTTGGGGGAAACAGGGAGCTTGTGAGGTCGAGGTGGTGGCTACGCCGTGAGGCGAGGCAAACCAAGGCAAGGGGAGGCTGAGGAGACTGCAAGGAGTCCAACGACCACAGTGGTAGGCGGCGGTGCGCACGGCGGAGCTGCAATCGAAGGGTAAGGCTTCTTTGCTCTGTTTTGCCGTGAAATTTCAGTTCGAAAGTCGTGAGTCTAGGCTTAGTGTCGATGGGATTGAAGGTCAGGGTTATGTTCAGGGAGGTTCTAGGTGTCGACTGGGACGGTCGCCGTGACGGGGGGTGTTCACGGCGGAGCTCGGTTGAAGTGGAGTCTCTGTTCCTCTGTTTAGCCGTAAACTTCAAACGGTGAGTCGACGAGTTTGGGGGTGAGTCGAAGGTAATGGAGGTGTGGTCTAGGTTCAGTGAAGTCCTAGGATGAGTTTGGTGTAACCACCGTGAAAGGAGGTGAGCGGGGTGGCTGGATCATGAAGCAGGGGAGTTTGGGGCCGTCTGGTTCGAGCTTGAATCGACGATGACGGGACGGTGTCGAGGAGAACGAAGTTTGGGAATGGATTCGTGGTGTCTGGACGAAGCTGCTGGTGAAAGAAGGGACTGAAATGGTGGCCGGACGGTGGAGAATGCTTCTCGCCGGTCCAAGCCACGGCGGCCGGTTCAGCACAGTACGGGAGGTTGATGATGGTACTGTAGCTGGCGCGTGAGGGCCACGCGCAGCCACTTTGGGCGGCGCGTGGGGGCGCGTGCGGCGGCGGTTGGAAAAGTGATCAACAGGACTTTTGGTCTAGGAGGTGTGGTGAGTTCAATGGAGTTGGTTTCGAGTCAATCGGAAGTCTTTTGAGTGTAGTTCCGCGAGGGTGAATGTTTAGGGTCCCGGGTTTTAAGTCTTTGGCTCGGGGAATTTTAAGGAAATTAGGTAGTTGTGTCGTAGACGTATTAGTGATATAATTTGACGGTGTTTGACAGGATCGGGATTTCCCGAGGAAGCCGAGGAACGTGCTGGACATTCGGGACGCGAGTAGGGCTCAGTACTGTGAGTGGACCCTTTTCTTAAACTCGATCATGCATAACTGTTTTTATATACGTTTTTGATGGTTTTACTTAAGACACTATGTTTATTGCCTATGTTATGATGATTATACGTGATTGAGATATTTGCACGTTTTTCGAGACGTTTTCGGGATTTTGCACATTTTTCGAGAAAATGCTGGTTTTCGGATTTTGATGCCACATTTGGGGATTTCCACCTATAAAGGTTTTTCTGATAATGATAAATGGGTTTGGTATGAAAATGGATATTTTTCCGGATTTGGGTTCGGAATGACGGTTCTGAACGCCGGAAGGGCTTCGGACCAGTGATTTCGGATTCGGGTTTGGATAAGGATTTGGTAAATGGTTTTAACATGGTTTTGGGATTGGATTTGCTGGATCTGGTTATTGGGTTTAAAGACCCGGATTGAGTTTAAAGACTCGGGAGTTTAAAGACTCGGATATATTGATTTCCCCCGTAGGCCTTGAGTTTAAAGACTCGGGAGTTTAAAGACTCGGATATGATTAAGGCCTGGATTGAGTTTAAAGACTCGGGAGTTTAAAGACTCGGAGAGGTCCAGCAGGTTTGATCGGGAAAATGATGATTTGATGTTTATGGTTTTTGATACGGTTTCTGATACTCATGTTATGGTTTCTTATGATATTTTATAGTGTTTCTGTTTCTTATGATGTTTTATAACGATTATTTTATAACTATGTTCATAACTGTTGGTTATGCTTGTGGTTTCAAAACGGAGGGTTAAACTCGGTTTTCTTATAAAATGGTTTTTGAACTTTTTGTACTTTCTGGTCCACTCACACTTTTGTTTTAAATTGCCCTCCAGGTTGTGGAGCTAGCGCGGGGTCTTAACGTCGAGGCAGTGTCCGAGGCATAGCAGTGACGTGAGGGATCCTAGAAGAGTTTAAAGGCTTCTGTGTGCGTGTACTTTATCAGTTTTTATTTTCCTTGTAATTTAGTGCTATGCTCTGTAAACGATAAGGTTGGGATATTTTGTTTAATTACTCCTGCGTCTGACTGAGTTGCATGAGTGTTATTTGGGTGTTGTGTAGGGGAGTCAGACGGGAGCGGGATTTACCTCGGGTTTCGGGGTGAAACCGGGGTGGGTCCTGACACATATGACCCTAGATTTCGGGCACGGTGCCTAGCTGATGTCATATGTTCGGGCACGAGACCCAGTTATTTTACGGTTTATGATTTCGGGTCAGGGACCCTAGATAGATTTCCAAGTTCATGACGGTTTATGGGAACCGGCATGAACTCTAGAAAGGTCATTGTGCTTCATGACGGTTTATGGGAACCGGCATGAACCTTTGTCAGGTCATTCTGGTTCTTGACGGTTTATGGGGACCGGCATGAACCCTGGTTATGTTATTACGTTACATGACGGTTTGTGGGAACCGGCATGTTACCTGATTATGGATATTATGGATCATGAAGGTTCAGGGGAACCGGACATGAATGTTTATGTTATGTATATATATGTTCATCTACCTTCCTTTACATGTTCTACTATCTCCTCCGGGGAGAGTCGTTGGCCTGGGTGGACCCCGGAGTAGTCACGGAGCACCGACTGAGTGGAGTCACCCCCCAGTTGGGTTCCTTACTCTCAGGAAGGCTATGGTTACTATTACCTCGAGTAGGATCAGTGGTCTGCGGACATTGACCTTGACTTTGAGAAGACTGGGATTGAGACCCGGGTAGCACGCGCGTAGCTTTGGATACCGTGACAGGATTGGTTGTGTGACTTATATATATGATATATGATATATGATATGTGGTGTGCACAGGTGTGCACAGGATTTGAGCAGTGGCTCGTGTACTTGGTTTCCTTATGGTTTGGGGCCGAGTCCCTTATGGATTTGGGCAATGGCCCATATGGTCGTTTTCATTGTGGTCCTTTCGACCTTGGTTTATATCTGCTTTGGGCTTAGTCCCACATATGGTTTGTTTTGGATAAATGGTTTTCGAATGCATGCATGTTTTTTAGTGGAGGGTACAAATGTCTTATGAAATGTTTTTATAAACTTTTGTTTTGTCCACTCACAGTTTTTAATGTTTTGACTGCCCTTTAGGTTGACATTGGATGTGGACTGTAGCAGAGACCGAGATATCACATACCTCCTTCGGATCCTGGCGTACTCTGATAGCCCGGGAGGGCAAAGGACGGAAATATCCCTTGTCTGACACTTCGTGTCAGACGGGAGCAGGGTCATCCCGCGTTAATCCCAGAGGGATTGGGATGGGTCCTGTCAGATTCCATCAAGCACTTACCGTATCCATCATCCATAAGGGAAGTACGATCCTTTCTCCGACATGCTGGGTTTTATAGAAGATTCATTGTCAAGACCTGACCCTCTTCTGTCAGGTCCCGATTCATCTAGCATGATATTGTCCGCTTTGGGCCTCCTTGCCCTTGCCCTCACGGTTTTGTTTTTGGGAGCTCACGGTGCAACTTCCCAGGGGGTCACCCATCTGGAATTGCACCAGCCTCAACTCGCTTAACTTTGGGGTTCCAATCCCCCCCAAAGCCACTGAGCTCCCAAAAGGCCTCATGCTAGATAGGTGTGTGCCTACACCTTTAAGGCACACCACCATCCTCTCCCAGACCATTCCCACTCATAGGAATGTGGGATTGTTCACCGTGCCCTCCAGGACACGGGTCTTACAATCCACCCCCCTTAGGGCCCAGCGTCCTCGCTGGCACACTTCCCGGTTGGGGTCTGGCTCTGATACCAAATTGTCAAGACCTGACCCTCTTCTGTCAGGTCCCGATTCATCTAGCACGATATTGTCCGCTTTGGGCCTCCTTGCCCTTGCCCTCACGGTTTTGTTTTTGGGAGCTCACGGTGCAACTTCCCAGGGGGTCACCCATCTGGAATTGCACCAGCCTCAACTCGCTTAACTTTGGGGTTCCAATCCCCCCCAAAGCCACTGAGCTCCCAAAAGGCCTCATGCTAGATAGGTGTGTGCCTACACCTTTAAGGTACACCACCATCCTCTCCCAGACCATTCCCCCTCGTAGGAATGTGGGATTGTTCACCGTGCCCTCCAGGACACGGGTCTTACATTCATCTTGGATTTTTTCCAAGATAACACGTCCATTAACAATGCTACTCCAAAAGGACTTGACTTTTGACATCAATGAGGAGTGTAAGCAAGCATTTAACACTCTTAAAACCTTTCTTACCACGACACCAATCATGGAAGCCCTCAATTGGTCCCAACCCTTTGAGTTAATGTGTGATGCTTCGAACTATGCAATTGGGGCAGTCCTAGGTCAAAGACTAGACAAGAAACCTCATGTCATCTATTATTCCTCACGTACACTCAATGATGCACAACTAAATTACTCAACAACTGAAAATGAGCTCTTTGTCATGGTGTATGCATTGGAGAAGTTCAGGTCCTATCTCTTAGGCACCAAAGTCATCATCTTCACAAACCATGTTGCCTTGAAGTACCTCTTATCCAAGAAAGAAGCCAAGCCAAGACTCATCGGTTGGATCCTCCTCATTCAAGAGTTTGATATAGAAATCAAGGATAAAAAGGGCACGAACAATGTGGTGGCCGATCACCTAAGAAGAATGATTCAAGATGAAGATCAACTTCCCTTAGTTAGTACCTTCCCGGATGAGCAATTATTTGCCATCAACTCACAATGTCCTTGGTATGCCAACATAGTGAACTACCTTGTCACTAAAGAGATCCCTCAACACTTGACGAGGGCCTTAAAGGATAGACTCAAGAAGCTTGCATGCCATTATGTTTGGGATAATCTCTGCCTTTGGAAGCATGGAGTGGATCAACTTATTAGAAGGTGTGTGCTCGAAACCATATTCCAATCCATCCTAATGTTTTGCCACACAGATTCATGTGGGGGACACTTTGGCACAAAACGTACGGCTTTGAAGGTCTTAGAGGCTGGTTCCTTTTGGCCTACTATCTTCAAGGAAGCCCACACATATTGCACTACTTGCAACAAGTGCCAAAGATGAGGAAATATAGGCACAAGAGACCAAATGCATATGCATCCAATCTACACCGTTAAGATCTTCGATGTATGGGGCATAGATTTCATTGGACCTTTCTCATCATCTCAAGGACATCTTTACATTATCTTAGTCAAGGATTATGTTTCAAAATGGGTTGAGGCATGAGCCACACGCACCAATGACTCCAAGGTCGTCCAAGAATTCCTACGGTCCAACATATTTGCAAGGTTTGGCATGCCTAGAGCTCTTATAAGTGACAGGGGCTCTCACTTTTATAATCGTACCATTGCTACCTTACTCAAGAAGTACAACATCACTCACAAGCTATCCACTCCCTACCATCCACAAACTAGTGGCCAATCTGAAGTTTCAAATAGGGAGATCAACCAAATCTTGGAGAAAACCGTGAGTCCAAATAGAAAGGATTGGAGCCAACGGCTTGATCAAGCACTTTGGGCCTATAGGACCACCTTCAAAACTCCAATTGGGAGGTCCTCCTTTTGGATAGTCTATGGCAAACCATGCCACTTACCCGTGGAACTTGAACACAAAGCTCATTGGGTCATATGCACATTCAATTTGAATCTTGATGAGGAAGGCACCCATAAAAAGCTTCAACTCCACGAGCTTGAAGAAATCCACCATGATGCCTATGAAAGTTCAAGGATCTACAAGGAGAAAACAAAGGCCTTTCATGATCGCATGGTTAGAGGCAAGTCTTTCCAAGTTGTCCAAAAAGCCCTCCTCTATCATTCACGGCTAAGGCTCTAGGAAAGATGAGATCATGATGGATATCGCCCTTTCTTGTCACAAAAGTCTTTGATCACGGTGCAATTCAAATCAAAAGTTTGAAGTTGGGCAATGAGTTCAAGGTGAATGGACACCAGTTAAAAACCTACTATGACTCTTTCCAAGAACAACCCATGGATGAGAAAGCCTTTCATGACATTCCAACTTCAACAACATAAGGAAGGGATGCGTGATAAGTCACAAATTGAGCATGATTTCAATGATATTTCTTATCCCTTTTACTTGTTTTTTGATTATAATTGTTCAAACAATAGGAGAAAATCATCCATTTTGTGAGACATGTGTAGATTATGAAATTTAAGTCAATTCTGAAGAGAATGCAAAAATAATGGAGGAAATCCGAGCCAAAATGAAGGAATAGTATTAAAATGAAGTTAAGGTCCCTAGCTGAAATCCCAGTTGGGGGCCTCTCGGGTTTTGTCTTTGAATTGGCATTTTTCAATGTATTGGATGTGATCAGCAGCTCATATAATCTCCAGGGGTTCCAATGAGGTAATAGCACATGTCAAGACAATCAAGATTGACCAAGAAAAGGGGTTCTTGCCTTTCTTGGCCGAGAGGCATTCCTAATCCTACAAGGAGTGTGTGTGTGTGTGTGACTTTGTGGACCAGCCTTGCACTCCTAGATTAAGTGGGCTATTTCAGACATTATGCCCTGGAATCCAGTTGGGAAATTTGGCGAAAATATCCATTAAAAGAAGGGTTCCTATCCGTTCTTTGGAACCCAAGAAACTATAATTTCTTGCCTTATCAAATTCCTACTTTTTAGGCATTTGGGGCAGCTGTCCTTTGGACGAATTTGCCTTCCCTTTTCAATGAGGAATTACATGGATTGACTTGGATAAGAAGACCTAAGGATTTCCAAATCAGATATGAAATTAAAGATTGCAAGAAACAAGGTAAATGAAGTTTCTTGGAGGCCAATAAACTATCAAGAACACGGCTAGGGTTAATTTACCCTTAGCCACAATCATATCCCCTTTCCTTTATTTTAGGGCTTTGTGATCTGATTTGGAATATAATTAATTGAATTCCTAGTCAAAATATGAAGTCAAGAAGTGGAAACAAGAAAGAAAAGAAGACTCCGTATTGAAGGAGGATCAAGAATGCGAAAAAGGATGTTTGATGGCTTCAATTGGTTTCCTTCCTTGTTTGGGTTTCGTTTTTCCCTTTCTTGTAGGGAGATAATAGAGCAGATGTTAGTGGATATAAATAGTTGTTTTCTCATTGTTTTTTTGTTTTTTTTGTTGGGGGGGGGGGGGGGGGGGGGGGGTCGAATTTACCTTCCTAGGTCCCAAAACACCGTCAAAATTCATACTCAGTTTATATACATAGTTAGCCGCATTTTATAATTGTTTTGTGCTTTTGGATTCAAGCTTGTGCTAAGGAGGACGTGAGGCTTGGGAGAATAAGAGTGTTTGAGCCCTTTTTCCTACTCCTTGCTATTCATTAGTATTTGTTTTTATTTATTCTTTTACCATTTTATGTTTCATATGCATTTAATTATGTTATTCATTTATTCAATAATGTTTGAGTAGTGTAATTAGGGCTAGGGTTACTTGAAGCCCTAGCCCTGTTAGTTCGTGTTTGATTTCTGGCTCTTGATTATGATTCTTATGCATGCCTGGATTTGTTGGATTACTGCGCTTCATGAACTCAATTTATGCTTATAAGCGTAGCTACCTTATTTGTGTATAATTGTTGATGTAATTGCTTGACGGATCACCTCGATGTTTGTGTTCACCCTGCAATTTGTAGCATCACGTTTAAGAGGGGGAATCTTATTCGTAATCTAAACTCATGACTTCCTAGGTCTGCACATCACTTTTCTAGGGATAGTGCAGTGTCATTAAATCTTCTTTATGTTTCATGCATTATCACGCACCATCGGTAATAGTTGTTTAAGGGCGGGTACATCACACTTAAACCTTCAATCTAAAGATAAGATAATATGTGTGGGGTGAGCCTTAGTTGGACCTCTGCATGGTCACTTAATTCAAATACATGCAGAGTAATCTAATGAAGGAAATCTAACGGAACTATAATTGGTAAAGGTGGATAGAAACCTTAACTCGACTTAGTTAGTTATTATTAGTTAATCTACTTCATTCATACCCCCCATTGCATTTTAGTTACTCCACTTAAGTCAATTGAGTTAAACGGAATTGGATATCATTGAGCAAGTCTTTGTGGGATTGACCTTTGCTTGCATCTATACTATCTACACGTCTTGTGCGCTTGCAAAGTTTATTACATGTAGAGGTTTTGCCTAGTACATCTTTTGTGCTTGGTAAAATCTCTATCAAGTTTTTGGCGCCGTTGCCGGGGACTTGTTCCTCAACGATGTCCATTTTATTTGATTCCTTTGACGTAGTGGGTTTTTCTTTTTCTTTTGTATATAACCTTTTTCGTTTTTTTATTACATGTTAGGGACATGGAATCATGGAATAGCTATTATTCTTTTCAAGGTTGGGCCTACGAGCCCTATACAAACGTTCATTCGGTTCCAAGTCATCAAGGGGGATGGGCATACCCCCAAGATTACATGTACATGTCTGAGCCTTACAATCATCCCTATATGGAGCCATACCACCACGGATGGAGTGAACTAGCACCATACCCTTGGACTCCTCCTCCTTTGAATCCTAGCCATGCCCGACCTCAAAAAACACTCCGGGATGCACTAAACGAGGCCCGATCTCAAAGAACACTACGGGAAACCCTCTTAGAGAACAAGGAACTAGAGCACCTTCGACTTAAACTTTTTTGGGAACCAGATTGGGATGATGAGGATAATGATGTGTATGTCCCCTTGCCACCCACGAACAGCACCAATGAATGCACCTCGGGTCATGCTCTTGATGTTCATGAAATAGAACCAAACCCGCAAGCATTGTACCAAGTTTTGGCCGAGGTCCTTGAAATTCCAGCACCTATCCTTGTTGCTTCAAGTCCTCAAACACCTCTTATCCTTACTTTTCGAGGGCCTTCCTTATCCTTATCTTCACCATTTAAGTTCCTTACTCAACTTAGGCGTTTTGGTGAGAAATTTGATGTTGTGCCTAATGGTTTGTGCGGGTTTAATGGTCCTTCTAGGAGGCAAGATGAAGGAAGTATCAAGATGGTGGTATGCACCTTTGAGACATTCAGCTCCACCCAAGGCTCAAGGCCACGACCCAAGCAACCCAAGGACCCTCCAAGGCCCCCACACTTCGATCATTATGCTTACTTGTCTATTGGGATCAAGCAGTTTTTACTTACATTCAAATCTTTATTGTACTTGTTCCCTGAAATGTTAAAGTCTAGGAAGTTGATTTCTACTTGTAGAACTAACTAATCAATTCATTTATATTGCAGGCAAGATACCACTAAAGGAGGGCCAGGTTTGGAGCCCCTCAAGTGCCTCTTGGACCGCAAGCATCCTAAGTGCTCAACTTTGCCCTGGTTTGTTCCCGTAAGCATCCTAAGTGCTCAACACAGCACGTATAGGCACGATATAAAAGCATAAACCTCGAAATACGTGCAAATACGGAAAGCCACCAAGACATCACCACATATGCACTCAAGGCATCTCAAAGCATGTATTTAAAACATGTAAAACAGTTATGCATGCATCATAGTTTAGAAATCAAGGTCCACTCACAGACCGTCCAAGTTGCCGCTTCGATACGCTTGCCATAAGCCTCTCTCGGGTCAATCACCATCTTCGAGGTTCCCAAACATGTCCAAATCGTACTAGAGGGTTACTAACTACCTCAATAACCTCTCATAAATGCCCCCTAATTTTTCGGGATTTTCAACATATTTTAAACTCGACCATAAACCTTCGGATATCCTTAACTATATCGAAACGATGTCTGATTGACTCGAAACCAGTCCCAAAATGTTCGTTACATCGAATAGATGATTTTACATGTTGAAGTCATCCCCAAAAACATCCCCACGTGCCGCCCAAAGGTGATGCGTGTGGAGCTTACGCGCCCAGCACAGTCACCTTCAACCTCCCGCTGACCGGCCGGTTCAGACCGATTTCTGCAACTCCGGTTCACCCCCACAACTTCCTATTTTTCGACCCATTTTAGATCATTCCAATTCCTACCTCCTAGTCTCATCATTTCCTATCGATCTATGGATTCAAAAGCACGTAAAACAGCCTAAAGGATACCTATTCGAATCGAACTTCACGACCCTATTTTTCCAGCCGTCATCCAGGATATTTCCACCGTCCTTCGCCCCTGTTCTCGATACCTCCATACTCGTACAAGACCCACAGACATCATCCAATCATTACAATTAGCCCCCAACGTCCGAACCAAAAATCTTGAATTTGAAATCACAAGGGGGGTTATCGGGTTTACCTGTTTCCCCGTGGCTCCACCACTGTCCACGATGGTTCTGCCCTCGCCCAACCATCACCAACTCATCCTCTCACTTATCCTTAACCTCTCACTCGATCAGCATAAGGTTAGGAAGGCATGGGGTCTGGGTTTTCATGGGTTTCGGTTTTGGTCGATCAAATGGAAGAAAGGGGATGGATATGCATGCGTCTGTGTTAGGTGGGTAATGGATGAGTGACACTTGTCACTCATCCATTGGGCTTGTCCAAAATATTTGGGGCCCACTTGAGGACAAATGTCATTTGTCTCGTAAAACGTGCAATAGTACCTCGCACCTTCCGTGATCCGTATCTTTCTCGTTGAACGTCCAATTTTGACGTACCATCTGTCTACGAACTCGTATCGACCCGATCTACGTAATGGTCCTCGGCCCTTTGGCATAGGACCTCCCGGTCAAAAGTTAACCTTTTGCCCTCGTTTAGGGGCAAAATCAAAATTTCGCCCTAAACGTCCGATAATCCTTGGCTAATCCATAATTAACTTTTAATTAATCCCTAAAATCAGGGACGGGTCGTTACATAGAATCAAATGAGGATCTTGGTGAAAGAAGGCACATGAAGAATGGTGGCCCTAGAATAACATTGGCATACATAGAACCAAAAAGTACAAAACAAGCGAGTGAAGAAAAGATGAAAGTGTGAGGAATGTCTTGCTTGATCTTGGTAAGCATAGAAAAAGCAGAGAAAGAAAACAAAAAAAAAGAGTAAAAAGAAGACCAGTACAAGCTTATGAGTGCCAAGTGAGCCAGGAACCTCGACAAATGATACACAAATGCACTGTCGTGGGCCTCAAGAAAAGACAAAAAAGATCAAAAGATCAAGTTTCAAGCATGACTTCTCATGCCTTATCACATCTCAAGTTCTTTGAAACCCATCCCTTATTTCATACCCGTGAGCTTAGCCCCATTACAACCCTTGAAAGACCTACGGATCTTATGAAGGGCCAAGCGAATGACCAAGGTATGTAGTCATGTTCCTAAGTTTCAATTTTCATCTATGAGATCTCATTGTGCATTGCCTTCTTATATGTGAGACTTTTACTCTTTCACATATACTTGTTGAGTGAGCTGTAGGATTCTTGGAATTAGAAGTGGAAACAAATCTCTCTAAAAGCTATAGAATGAAGTTGTTTTGCAAGTTTGAGGATTGGATCAAGGACTTACACTTCACACATATGATTCACAACTATGGTTGAAAT
The DNA here is from genome assembly GCA_032719365.1 of Prinsepia uniflora. NCBI lineage: Eukaryota > Viridiplantae > Streptophyta > Magnoliopsida > Rosales > Rosaceae > Prinsepia > Prinsepia uniflora. The sequence goes on from CM064864.1 coordinate 31,352,832, forward strand.
TTAAGCTTTCGTTTGATTCTATTTTCTTAACTTTGGTTGTACTTATGTCAGGACCCACCCCGGTTTCACCCCGAAACCCGAGGTAAATCCCGCTCCCGTCTGACTCCCCGACACAACACCTAAGGAACACTCACTCGAACCCAGTCAAACGCAGGAGTAATTACAAAATATCCCAAAATCCGTATCGTTTACAGAGCATAGCACTACATTACAAGGAAAATAAAACTTTAAACTCTTCTAGGATCCCTCACGTCACTTCTATGCCTTGGACACTGCCTCGACGTCAAGACCCCGCGCTAGCTCCACAACCTGGAGGGCCATTAAAACAGAAAATGTGAGTGGACCAGAAGGTACAAAAGTTCAAAAAAACATTTTATAAGAAAACCGAGTTAAACCCTCCGTTTTGAAACCACATGCATAACCAACAGTTATAAACACATTTATAAAGAATCATTCTTAAACATCATAAGAAACAGAAACACTATCAAAGATCATAAGAAACCATAATATGAGTATCAGAAACCGTATCAAAACCATAACCACCAAATCATCATTTTCTCGATCAAACCTGCTGGATCTATCTGAGTCTTTAAACTCCCGAGTCTTTAAACTCAATCCAGGCCTTAATCATATCCGAGTCTTTAAACTCCCGAGTCTTTAAACTCAAGGCCTACGGGGGAAAATCAATATATCCGAGTCTTTAAACTCCCGAGTCTTTAAACTCAATCCGGGTCTTTAAACCCAATCCGGCCGGTCCCCCGTCACATATATCCGGGTCTTTAAACCCAATATCCAGATCCAGCAAATCCAATCCCAAAACCATTTGAAAACCATTTACCAAATCCTCATCCAAACCCGAATCCGAAATCACTGGTCCGAAGCCCTTCCGGCGTTCAGAACCGTCATTCCGAACCCAAATCCGGAAATTTACTTTCCAATCTTAAAACCAAATCCCGATTAGTGAAATCCGATTCTAAAATCGAAAACTTTGATCATCGAAATCATGTTCCCAAAATCCACTTATAACCATTGAATACCACTTATCATTTGAAATCCCAAAATCATAACATACATTCCAGAAACCAACCATTCCTCGTAAAACGTGCTAAAAACCACTTTCCTCGAAAAAACGTGTAATAATGCAAAACCAACCAAACACATTCGATAAACATAAAATCATGATTAAAACCATAAGACAATTATAGAAAACAGTTATGCATGCTCGAGTTTAAAGAAGAGGTCCACTCACAGTACTGAGCCCTACTCGCGTCCCGAACGTCCAGCCCGTTCCTCGGCTTCCTCGGGAAATCCCGATCCTGTCAAACACCGTCAAATTACGTCACTAATACGTCTACGAACACTCACCTAAATGCCCTCAAAAATCCCCGGACCAAAGACTTAAAACCCCGGGACCCTACACATGCACCCTCGCGGAACTACACTCAAACGACTTCCGATTGACCCGAAACCAACTCCATTGAACTCACAACAACTCCTAGACCAAAAACGATGTTGACCGTTTCTCCCAGAACCGCGGCACGCGCCTCCACGCGCCGCCCAAAGTGGCTGCGCGTGGCCCCACGCGCTAGCTACAGTACCGTCTTCAACCCGTGCTGAACCGGCCGTCGCAGGCTGAGCCGGCGAGACCTGATCTCCGCCGTCCGGCCATCAATTCGATCCCTTCTTTCACCAGCAGCTGCGTCCAGACCTGCCCTAACTCTTCCTATACTCCGTTCACCTCGACACGGCCTCTACGCCGTCGACTGAAGCTCGAATTCAAACGGCCTACATACCCTGTTTCACAACTCCTCAACTCCGGTCACCTCCCGTCACGGTGGTGACACCAAAATCTCCCCTGGACTTCTCTAAACCTAACCCAGCTAACCAGAACCGTCGACTCACTCCCCAGCTGCACAACTTGCCGTTCGAACCTCACGGCTAAAACAGAGCACACAAGTGCACTCCGTCGTGCCGGCCGCCACTGTGCACCACCCATCACGGCAGCACACTCAACCGATTCCTAGGACCCTCAGGAGTCTCACCCTAACCTCCAACTCCCTCGACTCCAGCCCTAGACTCACGACTTTCAAATTAAAATTTCACAACAAAACAGAACAAAGAAACCTTACCCTTCGATTGCAGCTCCGCCGTGCGCACTGCCGCCTTCCACGGTGGTCGTTGGACTCCTTGCAGTATCCTCAGCCTCCCCTGGCCTCGATTTGCCTCGCCTCACGGCGTAGCCACCACCTCAACCTCACAGCTCCCTGTTTCTCCCCAAAATTCCTCCACACCTCCGCCGTACCGCCGTGCACAATTGCACCTCCAATTCACGGCCACCAGCTCCGCCTTGCCTCACTAACACACTCACAACTCCCTAAACTCCCCTAGACTCTTCGATTCAACCTCTCAGGCCACAACTTCCGATTTGAAGTTCACGGCCAAAACAGAGCATAAACACGGGGCAATAGAAATTACCTGCAACCTGTCGCCGTCGTGAGCTCTGCTGGTAGTGGCTGACTCCTCGCAACCCGCACGACACCACCACGGTCCCAATTGCCCCGTACACGGCCGCCACCGCCACAATCCTCACAACCTCCCTGCTTTTACCCCTGGTTTTCCCCGCAGCTCTTGACACCTTCACACACAACCACCACACCGTCAACCTCTCTCACTGCTTCCCTCTCACTCTCTGATCACCCTCACACACTCACAATTCATCAACACTCACACCACCACCCTCAATTTCCTTCACGATCTCCCTCTGTTTTCTGTTTCCTTCTGCGCACAAACACGAACACGGGCACGGGTACACTCCAAAAATAGAACCGTGCACACACCTTAGAATCCCCCAGAACCCACTACACACTTGCCACATGTCACCATCCCATCCATCCTTATCTCACCTGATTAACTCCCAGCCGTCCATTCCTTCTCTCTCTGCACAAATCCCCATAAACCCAAAAAGACTAAAATACCCTTCTGTTTAACACATTTTTACGGTTTTACCGAAACTTCCTAGACCCGTAACTCTCGCCTCGTAAGTCCGATGCATACGTGCCGCCTGTCATCGAACTCAGGACGACAAGAACTATCTAACCATCCTAGGTCAACCTACCAAAACTCGATTAATCAAAAAGTCAACTATTCCCCCTACTTTACCAAAATTACGATAATGCCCTCGACCTTCCGAACATCACAACTTCCTCCACGGATGTCGGAATCGGGCGTGCCACCTGCCTATGGCTTCGTGACGTCCTAAACTACGTCCTGGTCACTGGTCAAAGTCCATCGGACCTCCCAAAAGAAAAGTCAACATTTCTGCCCGACCCGGGGGCAAAATCGTCATTCTAAGTTCCCGGACCCCTCGAGACCACCTAACCCTTGATTAACCTTACTAATCACACCTTAATCACTCTACTTATCCCAATTCTCGGGACGGGTTGTTACAATTTATCTTATGAGCTTGTTATTGCTAGCATGTTTAAGTAAAAGGAGACAAAACTCCTCCTACTAGGTAAACCTAGGGGTTCAAATGCCTATCTTAAACATGTTGAGTCATTTTTTTTTTAATTTTTGTTTTTGTTTGCTAAGGGACTAGCAAAAGGTAAGTGTAGGGATATTTGATAACTCCATTTCTCTACATGTTCTTATGGTCATTCCATGCTTGATTTACATGTACTTCATGCAATTTATGACCAATAGGAAGAAAATAATGTGTTTTGTGAGATAATGTGCAGAAAATATGAAAACTTAGGTACAAAGTCCAAAAATGGTGAAAACGAGCTATCGAAACCATGTTTTTCAAGTCAGGCCCCGCCGTAGACCTGGTACATGGTACCGCCCAAGAACCAGCTATCGAATCCCAGGCACATCACCAGGGCCAGCACTAGGGCCAACACCAGGCCATGTTCCAACTATCGGGTCCTAGTTCCAGCACCTATCTTATGTTCCAAATCAGGCCCCAAGACCAGCTTGTGTTCTAGCAAATACCCAACCAATGATCAGGGCCTGAGATAACGAAGTACCAAAACATATCACGGGTGACATATTTCAAGGTCTTGCTCCTTCTTGTTCCACCGTGTTCCCTATTTCCAATTCCAGGACCAGGACGTGTACCTCATTTTGTGCCAACTGTTCCCAATCATGGCCACGTATGTTCCATATCATCCGGTATGATTTTTCAGGCCCTCATTAGGGATTCAAGATCTACATATCATGAGCGACTCAGGTACCTCATTAGGGTATGTTTTGAAGAACTTTCAATTTGTGGCTCATGGAGCCTCATTCCAGGTCCCTGACCAGTCCCAGGAACAATTTTTGGCATCTCAATTTGGACATGTCAACGATGGTATTTTTGGGCCCTCTTCACGTATACCCTCCACAAATTGTGTCATCTTCTCAAATCCCTCATCAGGGCCAAGTTCTAAGTCACTTCACAAATAGCCCTTGTTCTAGGCCAATTCTCAGGCCCTCTCGGGTTTGGCTTCATTCTGGTTCCTCCCCTCATCAAGAAAACGATCCGGATGCCCAGACAGTATCCAAGTGGCACAACCAGGTTAGCAATGCAAGAAGAGCCTTAACGATCGACCAAGAAGCTCCCTTCTTGATTCCTAACCAACTAGGTTGTGCGTTCACACTTAAGGACCAATCAGAATAATTCCAGCACGTGGCTAGCTATCCAACTCTAGATTAAATGGGATGATAAGCTATCAATCTAGTTTATCAAGCCGAGAATCTAGCAATGATGAGTCCTTTGGCTTATCGATCTCAAAGTGAGTTTAGGAAATCAAGTTCCTTGCCGCCCAAGGAATCAAGATCAAGAAGGAATCAAGCGTCCTAATTCCACTTTCTAATTCCACTTTGAGAAAGAGTCGTGGGGGATAACTTAGCCTTAGGAAACTGCTTATAAATAGTCCCTCACAAGCTTTGTAAAGAGAGTTCAGGTGGTACCCTTTTAATAAAAAATAGTTTCTTTTGTCCCTTAATCGCAATTCAATTCAAAGTTTGTGTTTCCTTTATTTTTATACTTGGAAGATTTCAAGTTGCCACTTCATGGTCTTCATTCTTCAATTGTGTAATCCTAAACTCTATCTTCTTATTATTGTTTTGTTTCCTTTAAGCATGAGTAACTAATCTCCCCTTTAGTTAAGGGCCGTTTTGAGGCCCTAAGCATGAATCTTTGAAAGTTATCTCACATCTTGCTTCCTAACTTTGTTTATGCATGTTTGTTGTGATTTTTTCATAACCTATCTTTTATGTGGTTCATTTATGGGTCCACACATACTATGATAATTTAAAGGTATTGCTAAAACGATAGGGTGAGGCATATGACATGTTTAATCTTATGTTTGTAAGTAGCAAAGGATTTTTAGGATCCTGATCACGACAAAGTATGTCAATGAGAGTTACTTGATACTTATTCTTCAATCAATCTTAAAAAGCTTAATGATCTTTAACCATGCTTGGAAAATGTTTTCTTAGAGTTAAATAATTCTTAGGTTTTAATGCGCTATTGAACTAAGGTACTTTAGTAAGGTGCTAGGGTAGATTCATGCGTTCATGGTCTATCTTAGGATGAAGGCAACATAACTAAAAGGACAGTAACAAGGAAAGGTAGTTGGATAAGGTGAAAGGCTTAGTGGAAGAAAAACGTGCCCGTAACTAAGCTTTCCCTAAAATCAACTCAACTCATTCACTCAATTGTTCTCTTAAAACCAACCAACTAACTCCCATCTTTTCTACTACATTCTTTTCATAAAAAACAAACAATGTGGTACCCTTGATCCCCGGCTTGAACGATCCCTTACTTCTAATCTACTATAATTACAAAAAGGGTTAAGTTGAGGAACCTTTGGTTCACATCACACTAATGGAGACTTGTTGATATGGTAACCAGCGATCATCAAAGCTTCTCCCTAAAATTGTTTGGATAGGTTGGTTGTCTTTAGGATGCATCTGACCTTCTCCATGATGGTATGGTTCATTCATTCCACCACACCATTGTGTTGAGGGGTGTCAGGCACGGTCGTCTCATGTCTAATCCCATGCTCCATATAATAATTTATGAATTGGTGGGATGTGTACTAGCCACCATTATCACTTTGAAGACATTTAAGATGCATTCTGATTCCCCTCTTTACGATGACATGAATAGTCTTGAAAGTCTCAAAAACTGGTCTTTATATTTCAATAAATACACCCAAACTTTGCGTGAAGAATTATCAATACAAGTAACAAAATATATATTATTTCCTAAGGAATCTACTTCCATAAGACCATACACATCAGAATATACAACATCCAGCAAGTTCAATTTTCTAGTGGAAGAATTAGAAAAACCAACTTTATGCTACTTGCCAAATAAACATTGATCACAAGAGTTTAGAGACGTATCATGGGGTATTAGAAACCTTTGCTAGAATTTTCAGGCTTTTCTTACTCATGTGACCTAATCTTTTATGCCATAAATTCGAGAAGCTCTCCTCTACTGCATTTAGCTCTCCTTTGCAAACCTTTTGCATATGTTCTGTATAAAGTGCAACAAAGATGTGCTCTTGCAATCACCATTGAACCCTTTGTAAGCTTCAATCTTCCATGGCCAATATAATGCTCAAAACCTTCATGGTGAAGAGATCCTATTGATATTAGATTAAAACGTAAATCAGAAACATGCCTTACAATTTTGGAGCCAAATTTCACCAATTCCCACAATTTTGGAGTAGCTTTCATTTCCTATCTTCACTCTACTAAAGTCACCTTCTCTATATGTGCTAAAGAGCTCATATTTGGAAGTGGCATGAAAGGAGGCCCCATTATCAAAGATACATTCAATACCTTTGTTAGAATCAGCAACATGTAAACATTCTCCAACCGAAAGAATGTATGGTTCCTCTTTGTATAGAACAGCAGTAGTGTTGGTAGTAACTTCTTTCTTCTGGTTGCTACCTTCCTTTTACTCATTCTTCAAGAACGTGCAAAATTTCTTTATGTGGCCTAGCATGCCGCAATAGTGGAAATTATATATAAATCTTGATTTCGACCGTTGTGAACTCCTCCCTCGAAACTTTGGCCCATGGCTCAAGTTACGCCCTCGATTTTCAGCAACAAAAACTTGGCCACCATTAGAAGCTGAAGTATTTCTTCTTGTCTCTTCAGTAAGCATGCTATTTTTTACCGAATCCATTGTTAGTCCACTAAAAGCATCATTACTTACGGTCACCACAAACGTCTCCCAACTGTGTGGCAAAGATCCCAGCAATAATAATGCTTAATTCTTCATCAATCTTCAAGTCCATGATAGGGATCTGATTGAGTACATTCCAGAAATTATTCAAATGCTCTGACATGCCCACACTGTCTTTGCATTGCACCTTTAAGAGTTCTTTGATGAGAAAAGCTTTCTTGGTAGGAGTATTTTTCTCAAACAGCGTCGGCAACATCTTCCAAAGAGCTTCTGCATCAGTTTCATGAGATTCATGGTGGAATATGCTGTCATCTACCCATTCTCTAATGACTCCAATAGTCTTTTAGTGTATCTTTGACCATTCAACATCTATCATCCTCTCTAGCGTAGCTGTGATGCCATCAATCGTCTCATGTAAGCCTCTGGAATATAGTATATCTTTCATTCTTGCCTTCCATGTGACCCAATTTGAGTCATTGAGTCTGATCATCATACCCTTTCCTTCCATTCCGAATGACGATAGTGAAGTTTCAAGCTCTGATACCACTTGTTAGGTAAATGAAAGGTATAAGAACAATAATTAAACACCAGAAATTATAAAACAAGAGCTAAAGAGAAAGAAACACCAGAAATTTAGGTGGTTTGGCAAAGTGCCTACATCCACAAGCAGCGATATCAACTCTTTCACTATATCAGAAAAATGAGTACAGTGGAGTGATTTTACCAAGCTTTGAAGAACTTGGTGTACAACCAAAGAACACAAAGAGTTACGCACACTCTTCTTCAGGAAACAAACAAAGTCTCCTAAAGGAAGACAGACAGGAAGAAGGAATTTTTTTGTATCTATATCACACCCCAACACAACAGTAAAACTGCAGTATTGGCTTGCTGCCTTTTCTTATTTTCACGCTACTCTACCTCAACAGCCCTCCAAAGGCTCCTTTTATAATGCCAAAAGAGAATTCTGGAACATCGGAGCAATAAAAGGTCCACCACATAAATATGTGTCATTGGCTTTTAGAAACCAAAAGGTCAAGCCAGCTAAACAATCTCAAGAATTCTTTCATCAATTCTAATATGGAAAAATATTTTCATCTTCAACAGACCATGTCCCCTCATTGGAACTCTAAAGTTCTAGATTTTTCTCCATGGGTTGGATATGCCAATTCCACCGTCAACACTTTTTATTGCTCTCTATTCCTAGTTGTTAATTTGTATAGGGTACATAATTCCAATGCTAATAGAAGTCATTTGTATAAAATGGTGTATGTATAGTTAGTAGAAGTCTTTTCTCATGGCCACTTCAAGATCCACCTCCTCTATAGTTAGCACCACCGTCCCACCCCTAACATCTTACACAGCTCTTACGAGAAGAAATTTGTATACCAATTAGCAATCCACATATTATTGGATTTAAAAATGAAATTAACGATGGTATGAGGCTATGAGAAAGCTTAAGGTGATAAGGATTGTAATATACCTAAACTTCAATGATAAATTACTGATGTTTTAGGGAGAAGTAGTATCCGGATGGGAAGCGATGGTTGTAAGAGTTGCTAAGCCACCTCTTTGATAATGTAAAATAGTTTAATAATATAATTTTTTTTAAAGGTTTTTTAGCTTAAATGCACCATGAACTCGCAAGTTTGTCACACTTTACACCTTAAACTCGTTATTGCTTCATTTAACACCCTAAAACAACCAAATTGAGCCACTTGGCTCCCTTTATGTTACTACTGTTTCCTTTAACGTGAAAAAAATCTATGTGGCACTTATGTGGATTAGAATACAATAATTTAGGAAAGGGCAATTGTGGAACTTCTTCCTCTCAACATCATCGTCGACCTAGATCTATTTTTCTTCTTCCTCTCAATTTGGAAACCCAGATCTATGTTTCTTATCCATCTATACTTACAAAATCATTTTTGTTTGTTCTTGAAGGTTGAAATTGGATCTAGACACTGTTTATGGGGCGAATCGAAGATTCCTTACCTCGAGCGAGTTTCTTTTCCAATTAAAGAACTCCATATAGTGAGGATTCACGGATTCCAACTGAAATCAACACACAAAACATTCAACCTAATTTCTGCACTCTCTCCTTCCTCTTTCTGTCCTCTCTCTCCCCAACTTTATCTCCTTCCTCCTTCACCTACGTTAACGGCCAAGAAAAGCACCCACAACTTCCATGCCCACTTCCGACCAACCCAAGCCTAGCCAATGGCACAAATCTCTTCCCTCATCAAGACGAAGCTATCCCAGTCGGCCATCAGCTTCAAACTCACCATAGAGGGAGAATCGAGGTGGACAAACCCATACAACATTGGATGGAGAAACCCTTCCCTTTGTTATAGGTTGTACAACATTGGAAGGTTTTGATTGATTTAGGTGGAAATGGAATTATGTGGAATGGTTGAATGAAAAACAGGTGAAACCCTACATTTATTTCTCATTTTCTCATCTCTCCTAATTCCTTAATTTTTTTTTTCTTCTTTTTGTTTTCTCTGGAACCATCAAAACTGATTGCTGCAAAACTTCTAAATTTGTTGAATCAGATTGCTGCAGAAAAAAAAAGTGACGGCTGGGGGAAATTGGGAGGTCAGTGAACTCTATTGAAGAAACAAAGGCGACGAGCAAGGAGTTGTGGAGTTATGGAATGCTTGGTTCGAGCGAATTGGTGTGGATTGATTGAATGAAAAACAAGCGAAACTCTAATTGATATAAATGTGAATGCATTATTTGAATGTACATTGTAAGTGGAAATGATAAAATTGAAGCTTGAAGATAAAATTTTGATGGAATAAGTAGGTTTCTCTTGGTGGGTATGATGAAAGTGTTAACCAAAAAAAAATTGCATTTTGAATTGATAGTGTTACTGCAAAATTGGAATTAAACCTGAGGGAAAAATAATATCGATGTGATCCAATTAGTGGTTATTTGAGGTTTGTAATATGTTGATAAATTTAATGGTGTAGTGCAATTAGTAGGTTCGTGGGAGAGGAACTAGATTTGCACACGTGTAAGTAAAAATGAATCAATGTCTTCCACAAGACTCTTACATGGCTTAAGTGTGCCAGCATGTCAAAACTTCCAATTTTGCCCTTACTTTTTCACGTTTATTTAATATTTTTATCGGAAATAATAAATTCAAAGTGTAAAGTATGACAAATGTGCAAGTTCATGATTCATTTAAACTAAAAAGTCTTTTTTTTTTTAATGACTGAGCACATTAAAATATTTTGCCTAAATAATTCATTGATGTGGAGGATGACATGTATTGCATGTCAGCACACCACATCGCCTGGTGACTAATATTTGGTAATTGAGTTAGGGACATTTCACCACTCTTAATTACCGCAATTCAGTAAATGACACACCCACTTGGTAATACGATTTTTTTTTTTTCAAGACACTTTGGGTGCATTTGCAGGAAGGAAAATAACAAAGGATTTAGCAAAAAGTTAGAATTTTGAAATTTCTATACATCAATTCTCTTGTTTGGATATATATATATAAAATAACAGGGACATCACATAAAAGCTCTTCCTAATTCTAAATCCCCACTTTAAATTCTATATAAAGATGTGTCATTTCTCAAATTTCATCTTTATAGTTATAAATTATGTGTAAATGTTAAATTCTATGTTTAAATTTCATTCTACTTTTATATTATCCAAACAAGAAACTTTGCAAGTTTTAAAAAATTAATTTCTCACAATTTAAATTCCATCATTTTATAAATTTTCAATAATCTTAAACTTCTTCATCCAAACGCACCATAGTGTCATTTGTTAAAATTTTAGAGTTGCAAGTTTCCTATACGCCAATTCTCTTATATGAATGCATAAATATAGGACTTTAAAAATCTAAAAGAAAATAAAAAAAACTTGGAATTTGGATATCACAAATCCCAAGTTTAAATTCTATATAAAAATGTGTCATTTTCAAAATTTTATTTTTATAGTTACCATTTATAAATGAATATCAAATTCAATGTTTAAATTTCATTTTACTTTTATGTTACTCAAAAATAAAACTTCACAAATTCTGAAAAATTAACTATGTTAATTTAAATTTCATTATTTGATAAATTTTTAATAATATTTAATCCTCCTGTCAAACACATGTGTGAAGTTTTTAATTAGATTTTCATAAAAATGAAGTCGATACTAGTTTTTTTCTTAGAGTAAATATTTATAATGTGGAGAATGTAATCTTCCTCAATATTAATATTATTATATAAAAAATTTAACAACATCAGACTCCACTCCGATTATTTTAATCATTTTAGGTAGAGACCGTCTCAAATTTTGGGAATTTTTTTTTAATGATTAAAATATTTTTTACCTCCTTCAACATATTTTGTCTTCTTTTTCATAATAAATACATAATTGATTCCCCAATTAATTATCTCAATTCAATTAATGACACACCCAGGTAGCATTTATTGATTCCCATAAAATTGTACAGAATTAATAATAAAATTATATAGAATCATGTGACAGATTTTTTGAGTCAAACTATGTTTTACATAAAATGATTGAATTTTGTAGAAAACGATATTGAGTTATATAGTTTAATAAATATTTATTTGAAGAATTTTATAATCTAATCATAAGTTTTTTTTTTGCTAAAAACTCTCACAAAAATAAAATAAAATAAAATAATACAACGAATACAATTACAAAACTATAAAACTTTTAACGATTAATAAGATTGAGAGGCATCATGCATGCCTTTGAATATTTTGTTTCATTTTATTAATTTTTTATTTTATTTTATTTTATTTCTATGAAGAATAAATAAATTCATGTAAAATTTGTAGTATTTATTTACATATAATTTGTCCATCTAATTCTTGCAAATAGTCATATAGATAGAAGATCTGAATTTTATTGAGTCTATTAAAAAATGTAAAACTTCAAATAATATTTCTTAAGCCTTATATAAAGCTTATAGAAATCGGAGGGCAGAAGCGAGAGAATAAAAAACTTACTAAATTATGATTTATGTTAAAATATTTGTCAAATTCCATAAAATTTTACAACTTAATGAAGTTCAATATTCAATACATTAGATTTTCATGGAGTTATAAAATAATATAATTAAATACACCTTAATTTTTAAATTTGATTATTATAAAAATTGAAATCGATACGAGTATTTATAATGTAATCTATTATCATGAATATTATCGTATCAAAATTTAAGTGACAATAGTAGGGGTGGACACAAATTCATTAAAACCGCTAACCGATCCGCTTCAAACCGTTATTTATCAAACGGTTTAGGTTTAACCGGATAAAAGTCAAACGGTTTGAGAATCCAAACTGTTCCGTTAGTAACGGTTTGGATTTGGATTTTCATTTTGGAAATCCGTTATATCCAAACCGAACCGTTAATGAATATATTAATTTTTATTAACGTTTAAATCTAATATTAATACAAAGTAAAAAAAAATAAAAATAAAAGGATACCTAAATATACCCATATAAGTATATGTATACTCACTCATATAAGAGTATAATAAAAAGTTATTAAATAGTTTTTGTGTTTGATAAATCTTAATATAGTGATAATATTTTCAATTAATACTTAGCAAGCTTAATATATAAAATTTTAAATATTAAGTATTGATTTTTTTTTGTATCTTTATTTTTTCTATATCCTTATTTTTTATTATTTCTTAACGGTTTTGAACCGTTTCAATCCAAACCGAATTGTTAGTAACAGTTTGAATCGAAACGGTTTTATTTCCAATTTTATAAAATTCAAACCGTATCGAACCGTTAAGATTTTAACGGTTTGAATTTGGATATTGTCAATATCTATATCGAATCGAACCGTATTCACCCATAGACAATGGTGGTGGAAAGTTAACTATTCATACAAGGGAGAGGCAAGATTGGGAAATCGGTACTGGTGGTCAAACTTGTAAAATACATTAGGAAACATGACCATTTTCAGAACCCACTAGTTTAAAAGCATCCTTGATTTTCTAAGTCCCCAATCTGACAATTTCCATTCTTCTTCCACAAAGAGGTCCAAGTACTTTCAAAGCTCAACCCAACAGCCTCTCTGTCTCTCAAAATTCCGCATTTTGAAGAGCCAGCAGAGAGGCATCCAATTTCTCACAAGAAACCAATCAAATTTATCAATCCCATTAACACAGGGGGTGTGTGATTCACAAGAAAGAGGAATAGAGAAATAGGGAGAGAGAGAAATGGGTGGGAAGAAATTTGCTTTGCTTTTGTGTGCAGACGATACCGATTATGTGAAAAAAATGCACGGGGGGTATTTTGGGGTTTTTACAAAAATGCTGGCGGAGGACGGCGAGACTTGGGACTTTTACCGTGTGTCGGGCGGCGAGTTTCCGGAGGATGATGAGATTGAAGGATATGAGGGGTTTGTGATTTCTGGAAGCAGCAGAGACGCCCATGGAAATGATGCTTGGATCTGCAGGCTCCTCAACCTTTTGAAGAAATTGGATTGTATGAAGAAAAAAATTCTCGGCATTTGCTTTGGCCACCAGGTAATCTTCTTTCTCTTCTGTTAATATAAAGCTGACGGCAATAATTAATCTTAGTGGAAGAATTTCATGGTTTCTTTTCTTTTTCTGCGATTTGGATTTGGATTCTGGGATTTCCATCGGATTTCCATCTGGTAAACATTGCTCATTCGCTCTCAAGCTTTAAATCAAAGGGGGATTTCCATCGGATTTACCTTACTGGGGACTGGGAAGGCTGTAAAATGTAAATATCTGTGTTTTAAGATTCCGATTTTGGATGCCATATTTGGAAAAGGGTAGTATTTTTTAAATTTTTTTAGTGTAATTTGGCTTTCTTTTTTCTGGTTTTTAGAGACTGGAAAATTGGAGATCAGAAAAAGACAGGGAAATGAAAGTACTGACCCCAATTTTGCCACTCTGGATTTCATCAGATATTTGGGTGTAGGGCACAATGGTCTTTCTTAATGTTACGAACTAATTCTTATATGGTTAAATCAGACGCCGAGGGAAACGAAACGTAAATTGAGCGATTGCTTACGTACTTGAGATATTTTAGTTTTTTTTTTTTTTAAAAACAAACTTAAATATCGAAAGTTTTATGCCTCCATGTTTGGCTTCCTTACGCGAACCCACGCGCGTGGGGCCTCTTGAAGTGTACACGACCCCATAAATCCTCCGAGAAAGTTGGTGTGTGGTCTACCAGACGTAGGCTTATATGTCAGTGGTCCGGTCAGCTTAAAACTCTTCACGAGTTTATTTGATTATGTTTTACTGTTTTGCTTCATCGTATAGGGCAGTTATTTTACTCTTCTTTTGGTTAGCCAAAAAAGGGGAATTTGGTATGAGGTAACCGTTGTGCGTCCTATACTCAAAGCCGGTTTGTTGGTTATGCTGTGATTATTACCACTCATTTTCATTTCCCATTTCAGCCCTAGGTTATGTTTGCCCTTTCAATATACAACAGCCACAATACATTGTGAAAAGGGTGGATCAAGACAGTTGGTTTAGTAGTTAGGGTGTTTCTAGGGTCAATTCAAAGCTTCTGGCATATCCAGAGTTAGATTCTGGTTTGTAATATACTAAAACGCGTGTGCCAATCTTTCCCATCCCTGAAAATATAAACTACCGTGATTCATTGCTAACTAGTCATTACAACTTATGGGTAGTTGTTAAAAGAAAATTTATATTTTGTTCTTTTTTTTTTCTTAATATAATTTTTGAAATAGTCGGGCCCAGCCATCCATCCTGATGATTTGAAGTTATGGATAGAGGTCCTTATATCTTTGAGGCACATACTCAACCTCTTGATTGAGCCGTTTGTTCCACATTGTGCCAACGCGTGAGCCACTCACTAGTTCTTCGCCTTAATATTGCAATAAGATCACCAAGCTGGTTCCCACTAGAGTCTAAAGCTGCAGCAATTGGTATGTTTGGCAAACATAAAGACGCACCATATGTATATAAGGAAGGGTACCTATTTGATGCATGCACCATACCTACTTGCTCTTATCATTTAAGTTATTGGGTGAACCAATCACTTCTAAATCATAATATTTGTTATCCATTTATGGTATTTTTCTTCTTACATTAGAGGAAAGATCTCAGATTCAACTCTTGCATATAATATACATCACCCACTTAGGATGTGATATTAGGCCTCCTTTAGTATTTTGATTGTATTGACAATTTCAGTCGAACAAATTAATTTGTCTACCTGATAAATTGACTATTTAGTCGGGTATTTGATATTTTGCTAGATAGAATGGGGACTATATTATATTTTATAGATTATATTATAGTAGTTAATATGAAATACTTATATGTTAAATATTGATTATGAATGTTATTATTATTATGATTTATTATTTATTTCAATTCTTATTATGATTTATTATTTATTTTAATTCTTATTATTATTATTACTAATATTTATTAAATGATTATTAATTATTAATTTTATCATTGTTAGTATTTATTAATTTATTATTAATTATTATTTTATTACTATTAATATTTATTAAATTATTAATATTTATTAAATTATTATTATATCGACATTATGGTTTATGAAGTTTGAATTTAATAACTCTCATTTAATGTCTGGAAAAAAAGACTAATAAATTTTGAAAATAATTACATTGTCTAATGATGAGTGTTAGTGAACATTATTTTTTTATATAGCATGCAAAGAGTAAAGTATAATATGTAGAAAGGTGACATTAATTGAATAAAAGATCCCTTCAATAAAAAAAATGAAAAAAAGGAAACCTTAGCATCCAATAGGACAACAGGGTGGGGTAGGTTTGTGACAGTCGTTTTCTGCTCGTGTTGTGTGCGTTGCACACGGAGTTTTGTTTTGTCGGTGGACACGGCAGTCGCGCTCACTCTTGGGGAAACGTGGTGTCGTTTATTAAATTGTCGTTTGTCGTATGTATATATTGAGTTTGAGTGCTTTGGTGACGTCTTACATTGTCCCCCATTATATGTTTTGCATCATGTGCACACGTTCTTCCAATATCAAATTAATTTATAATTTCGTGCAAGTTTGCCTAATTGGGATGCTTTTTATAAATGCTAACTATAGTCTTACTTTTAACATCTTATTTTCCTTTTTGGTTTCAATTGTAGTGGAATCTTTGATATGGTGATATCTCTCTAGGATCCAATTCAAAATAGGAACAAAATTACAATGAGATCATCTTCTTGTCTTTGGATGAAAAGGGTTGTTTAAGTACTAAGAATTTCAGTTTTTTTGTTTCGAAATCGAATCAAAACCGAACTGGATGGGGAATCATTTTTTGTTTGGTTTGGTTCCCAGCCCCAAACCAGTTTTGAACGAAAAGCAGTTGAACCGGTTTGGTTTGATTTTGGACCAGTTTGGCCCGTTTTTTTCTTTTGTTGAGAGTCTCAATTGTTCGAGACGTAGTCGAAGACGGAGATGAAGACGGATGGAGATTGAGGGAGACAGAGAGGGAGAGAGACTTTGACTCGATCCCTCGATGGAGAGACGGAGAGAGATTGGGGGAGAGATCGACAGAGAGATGGAGAGATATCGACGGAGAGATCGAGGGAAAGAGGTAGATAGACCGCGATGGAGAGATTGAGGGAGAGTGAGAGAGAGAGAAAGAGAAAGAGATAGACTGCAACAAAGAGATCAGAGGGAGAGAGACATTGAATCGATCTCTTGGTCTCTCCATCTGGTGCTTGAGCCATTAGGGACTGAGCTTGAGGATGAGTAAGATGGGGTGAGGCGTGAGTGAGAGGGAGATTGAGAAAGAGTAAAGACTGAGATGAGTGTGTGAAGTGATTCTTTAGGCTGTCTCTAGAATTTGGGAAGGAGACGAGCCTTAGGTCCCGAACGAGTGACGAAAACGAAGGACGAAGTAAAAACCAAAATCGAATTGGTTTCGGCTCGGTTCAATTCGGTTTTCTTTTTCTGGTTTAGTTTTTTCTTCGGTCGGTTGTTTTCGGTACAGTTCGGGCTCGGTGCGATTTTTGGGTCAGTTTTGTTTGCGCCAATTAACGGCCTTATTTTTACCCGCTTCTTTGTCTAGTAAGAGGTTTTGGTTTTGAATCTCTCCCTCCGAAAATTAGCATGCAAGAATTGCTGCTTTTTGGAATACGTTGGATGCTATTCACATTTTGAGTGACGTGTCAATTCTTATATTTAATTAGTTAGCAATTTTTTTAGTTTAAAGCAAGATAGCTGAGCTGCCAAGTGCCAACCCCTTATCCACCCTTTAAATTAAAACCTTTGATTTTTTGTGCCCATTTCTCGTTATCTTTGAATTAGTTTTGGTTCTGCTTGCCCCTGACCCTGTCTTGTCTATTTTCGTGAACTATTAATTATATATGATAATAAATGAAGTAATTGAGAAAGGTTTTTATGATCTAATCAGGTTTTAAGTCGTGCATTGGGAGGAAAATCTGGCAGGGCCATCACAGGGTGGGACATCGGCATCCGAACTGTCCATTTGTCATCATCGTCCAAGGCCTTCTCATCTCTCAAAGTTCCAGCTCTTCTCTCCATATATGAAATCCATCAAGATGAGGTGAGTTTTGTATGTCCACACTCCACAGAAATGTGACTTAATTTGATGCCAGAAAATAATACTAATACGCTAGGCTACACTTTACATTGTATATAAATTGAATATTAGGTGTGGCAACTTCCTCCTAAGGCTGAGTTGATTGCCTGGTCGGACAAGACTGGCGTCGAGATGTTTAAGAGTGGAGATCACATCATGGGCATCCAAGGCCACCCTGAGTACACCAAAGACATTCTGCTTAACCTTATTGATCGTCTTGCCAACCTCGAGTACATTATGGTACAAAAATAGTTCTTTCTATATATATTTCGTAACACTATGGTGGTTTTGAACGGCCGCGTAATGAATCGAGTGCTCCATATTTAGTAACACTTTGTTTATTGGTAATTTGGTTTTTTGGTTTTTGGGTTTCAGGATTCTGAAGCTGAGGGGTTGAAGTCGAAGTTGCATGCTTGTGAGCCAGATCAAGAGGCATGGAAGAGCGTCTGCAGAAGCTTTCTCAAGGGTGAATTTTGATGTCTAAGGACCAACTTAGACGACAACATTAAAATAAAAACTAGTGTAAATAGGATCTGTTTTGAGAAGATGGTAAGAAAGAGTTGGTTAGATTTTGAATGTGAGGGATAGTAGGCAAGGGGGAGCAATGTAGTTATTTGTGCTTAGATTGGGAGCTTAAGGTGCTAACAACTGCAACTCCAAGGGATTTTGCAAGCTTGGCTATGCTAATAAAAATCTTTGATTCTCTAGTTTCTCACTCATGATTAAATTACACAATCTATTGCTATACGATGCTTTCAACCAAATTTATTTTTAATTTCTCACATAAGATATTACAAAGAGGCATTAATTATACACGTTACGTATTGCTTGGTCCTTTTCATGAGTCAAATTTGAGATTTTTCAATGTTAGAAATACAACTATACACATTACATATTGCTTGGTCCTTTTCAAGAGTCAAATTTGAGATTTTTCAATGTTAGAAATACAATTAAACTAGTAATACTAAGTAGTAGGAATCAATTAACTAGTAATGTTAATTGTTGTAGGGTGCCTTTGAAACTCAATGTCTCATCGTAATGGTTGACAACTATTCCACCTACTACCTAGAGACACTATAATGGTAAAAAATTGTTCCACTTACTAAATAGCGTCGATCAATCGGTTGATCGCCACTTTGGTTGAAAGTTAACTCCTCAATTTTCTTCGAATTGGTGGTGTATGTCCAAGACGTGGGTCGTGTTTAGAACGACCCCATAAGTCCCTAACAACTAGCTGAGGAAGCCGCGCAAGCAGTACGCCGGGCACAACAACCTAACTTACCCTTGGTTCAAGAGTCCGACGATGTTGAGCTAGTTCTGTCCAACAATGGCCAGAAAAAGGTCAATGCAGACCATACTCATAAAAGAAGGGTACAATCGTACCGGTCACCTAGCCTACAACTAGTTTTACCAACTCTAGAGGTGCAGAACCATGTAGGAAGATGGAGAAACTAGAGGAATAATCGCCGACGAGATAACATGTGGCTAGACGAACCTCTACTCGACTAACATCTGGGAATGATACCATCCGTCATGGCTCCTATCCAAGGACAACTACTCTGTTGTTATTCCTATACCAGGGGATTTCTAGTTGGCACCTCCAGCTCGGCCAATGCAAGTTCAACATCTAGAACTAGGAAGTTTTGTAGAGGCTAATCCTAGAGATCATGGGATTGAACCCGACTAGGAAGAAAATATCTACAAACATGAAACCATATCCAATTTGCGTGGATGAGATACCCATTTAAACCCGAAAAATACCACTACGCGCCTCGAAGGGATTTCCAATAAATTAAAGGCCCAATCTAACTTAAGGCCCAAGCCCATACATTATCCACAGTTAGATCATAGGGAAGCACGAACAATGAGTCACCGATAACTCTGACACACCGCCGAAATCCGTCAAAAGGGGCAAGGGGACAATTGAACAAAGTCATCATAACTGAGATGCACGCAGGATTACACATGTCGACCATCCACTACCCCATACCGCCTATAAACGGAGAAAAATACCTCTTCTCAATAAGAACCAACTCAACTCAAACAAATACAATTTATTAAAACCAATCAATTACAACAACTGCAAAACACTCAAAAGTTTTCTTTGTTACTCAAAACCTAGCCTTCTTGGTAAAACTTGTATTCTTGACCCAGTCCTGGACTCAATTCTTCTTTCTCAACCGCACTCAAAAGCCTTCAATCCAATCTTACTTTCAACCCAAGCTCGCATCTGAAGATTTCCCAACCTTCACACTACTTTCTAATTAAGCTTTCTCTGCTTGTCCGAAGATCACCATCCTCACTGCGACTGCCTTCAATCAGTCTCTTGAGACCCCCACACCCTCCTAACCTCACAAACTCACATTTGACATCATCATCATGTCTTTTTATTCCTTTAACAACACCCTTGGTATGATTTCCAACGGATGTTCATATCTGTTGATGATCTCTATCGACCAACGCCAGCTCATGGCTTAGTCGAGGGATGATTTAATCCACGCACATGTAATTTCACCTTCAGCTCAACTACTTAATTTATTTTTAAAGTGTTTGTATCCCCTTTTCCCTTTTCTTTGCCTCATTGGCTCTTCCAAGTATTGGCTCCAATAATTAGAAAATACCAACCAATGGTTCTACATGCTGCTTAAGCCATAGAACCATCTTCGTGTTATGGTTCAATATTCGAATAGCCTGACTTGGAAGGGTCAATTTGTCAAACCCCTTCTCCTAACTCTGGGAAACTGGATTGCATGCCGTAAACATCAACACACCGAGCATTGAATTTGGACAAGAAGCAAAAGAAAATATTTAAAGTCTTTGTGATAGGCATAGAAAAGAAGAGCGCATGCAAGATGCCCGCTAGCCCTACTTTCACTTGATTTCGAACGATGGTTCATGGGCCGCAAATCATGTCTAGTAGCAGTCTCTACTATTGACACGCCTACTTGAAGGCAGCTAGAATGCCAAGTCAACAGGACCAGCCTGCGAGGGGCAGGCTCGCAGCACCATGGCCCAAGGCTTCAAGCATTCCCCCTCATTCGCCCTAGTTACTTAAACTGTACCTCCCTTTACATCGAGCTACAGCGAAGAGATCCCCGCTCACCCCAAGCACCCATGTATTTGTTTCTTCAGAAGCTTGTCACCGAAAGGCGACCTCGGATTCCGCTACGATAATTTTTTGGGCACGAACATAATCTGGCACGCCTAGTGGGATTCTTTTGTAGTGCATGTACAAATTCCAATATACGGAGGAAGATTTGTGAGGGATACGCCACAAGAATAAATTCTTGGGCCACCACTAATGGAAGGCAATTTGGAAACTTCTCGTGATGAATGTCTTTAGAATACCACCAGTCAGGAATTGGCTAAGGAGGAATTGATGAAGTTCATCAAGGATGCCTTAGCTCCCATCTGTGATCAGATGAAGGCTCTGAAAAAACAGGTTTAGGAGCTCTCCAAGCAAGGAAAAACGTATATGAAAGGGACCGACACCCCCATCCCCAGAGGTAGCAAGCCCTGACAAAGTGAAGAAAACCATGGATTTTGGAGTTTTTATTCTAAAACCTATGGTTATGAGGGCTTTGTATGTTAATGCTTCGCGTGCCGAAATTCATGAAACGAGCAGAACCAGTGAGGTTCAACCGAAAGAGGATAGTGGGACCCAGGCCAAATATCAACCACCTTTTTGGGAAGAGTTGAAATTGGAAGTGGCTAAGGGTGTCTCGATTGGCATCAAAGGAGACTATGAGAACTGGAAAAGATCTGACGACACAGGATCAGAAGAGGAATTCATGCCTAACCAGAGGCCACCCCGTGTAGTCGAGCATTAGGCCACAATGACTGAAATGACCGAAATAAGGCGTATGATCCAAGGACAACTAGTGCCTCCTCAGAGAGCGAATGTCCCGACATACAAGAAGCATTATCACATTTACGTGGACCAAGACAATCCTTTTCCTAGGAGCTTAAAACCACCAGCTTTTTCACTATTTAGTGGCTATGGCAGTACCTCATCCTTAGAACATATAGGGAGTTTCTCAGCCCGTTGTGTAGTTCTTGAGGATAATTCCCATCTCAAGCTACAGTCTTTTCAGCAGCTCTTTAGCTGGGGATGCATTTTTGTGGTATAATTCGCCACCAGAAGCCTCCATACACACTTGGGGGCAAGTAGAGGCTAAGTTCTATGAGGAGTTTTACCAAATCGAGCCCAAGGTTACAATTAGTGACCTAACTACCATCAAACAAGAAGAGCGTGAAACTACTAAGAGTTTCATCGTCAGATTTAAAAGGCTTAAGATGACATGTAGGTTTATCATGAATAATGGCCAAATGATGGCCATTGCGCAGAGTGCATTAAGGTTCTCACTCATAAATAACTTTGACGACACCACTTTCTTGGACTTGCAGGAGATAGTGGTATCTGTGTCGAGATTTGAAAAACTACTGGAAGAAGAACAACAGTAGGCGCACAACTCTAAGGTGCCTCCCTTGTAGAAAAACAAGGTGCATGTTCATCAGGTAGACCACATAAATGATGAGGAGGAATCCTTGATAAAAGAAGGGCAGAAACTAGAGGTAGCTACCATCGAGATCCAGACTTCATGAAAATGGCCCATAACTGTCAAATCATTGGTCAAGTCTTTGCGAGATTAAACGCCCGTCAACCTGACTGGAGGATACTTTGCCAAAAAATTCCCAAATTTCACTTCATATTTGTTCGACTTAAGCAAAGACGGAGGAATATATGATGAACTGGTCAAAGCAAAGGTGATCAAGCCTGATCCCAAGCAAGTGATGCCTAGACCAGAGAAGATCAAGGGAAAGTACTTATGTAAGTGGCATGTATCACCACATCACTCTACTGCTAATTGTGTCTAGTTCAAGGACACAATCCAAAGTTTGATCAACCAGGGGCATATCGCTCTGGCCCCAATGCCAAAAACACCAATGATAGTGGACACCAATCCATTCCCTATGGCATCGGTGAACATGGTTGACCTACAATGGTCGCAGCCCGACAAAGGCAGCATGAACCGAAAGGACCAACCAAAAGTCTCTAAAGGAATTCAGGGCCCTGAAAACTTAGGAGCTACAATGGTTGGGAGTTTGGTCATATGCAGTAAATGTAAGGCATAATGTGTACTAGAAGTCCCTACCTCAGCGATAACTCAGATCGGAAGTTCAAGAGGTCAAGAAAGGTATGAGATAAGTATCTCGAGAACTACTATGGACCTCACAATGCAAGAGAGAATCTCGCTCGAAGTTCAGCCTTCAAAAGGCTAGGGGACATCAACAAACAAAGACGGGTAGCCAATTAGAAATTCCAAACTAAGAAGCGTGGTTCTGATGACCGAAAGGCCATTTATATGGGATCATGAGTTTCCCGACCAGGGAAGGCCATTATCCAGAATAAGAAATGATGCATGGTTGGTAAAAAGGGCAAGCCATAAAAAGAGTTAGGACGAAGGCAATTCAAGGCCTACCAAGTCGCTCGGGTGAGCTTGGGGGCAAACCCACCAAAAGATCAGTCGAGTCCGGGGGCAACCCCATCGGTAACCAACAGAAAGCTAGTGGATGTCCAATTAGGAAATATCTACATCTCGAATACAAGGAGAGATTCCGACTACGAACATCAACTCCGTCAGGGTATTGATATGACTAAAGAAGAGTCATCTACAGGTGACTCTACATTGGTTAAGGCCAAATTTTACAACCCCGACCTCAGAAATACCAGAATGATCAAGAAAACTAAGAAAAGTTTTCCAATCCAAATAACTACCCACAAGGTAGTAATGCAAGAGCTTTCAGCTCTTGGGACGGAACGTTTTTTCTAAATAAGGATCACAAGAGTCCCAAATCAGCAGGGACCCAGCCCTGGATCCACATAGTAGATTACATTTTCTGGAGCCATGGCATATTGAAGCAAGATCCAATCAAGGCCAGTTCACCTCGAGGAATCCTAAGGCCCCACGACTCGAGGGAGTATACATGAATATTTGTGATATCTCTTCGAAAAGAAACACCAGCAAAAGTGAAATCAGTGGATATTAGTATTCAACGCATCAAAGATGAAGATACAGGGAAATTAAGGGTTCCATGAAGCCCAAATTAGGAATTTACAAGTTCAAAGTCCTCAGATGGGACTTTCCTACAACATATTGTCAGTAAAATCCTGATCAAACCCATCTTGATTAGAAACTTTTTTCATCTGAAGAAGCCATTTTTCACAAGATACAACGCCCGCCTCCTGAACTTGGACCTTATTTTTCATCATCGCAATTTCACCTCCCAGCTGCAAAAAGGTATCCTTGGACTCTCTTATTTTTTTCAAAAAAAAAATCAACGAACTGAAGATTCAGAGAAGACCTTAGTTGGCAACTAGAGATGAGGTCGGCCTCCTCTGAGACCTTTAAAGAGTTAATCTTCTTCCGAAGATCAACAATCTTTTTCAGTTGACCCTGCGCTTTGACGTGTGGACAATTAATCAACCCTTCATAGTAGGGAACGGGAAAACCTTGTAGGGTGTGCGTATTCGAGGCCATAGAAGAATATGGTTTATTCTACCAAGTAGAGCCAATTTATAAGAAAAGAAAGCTACTTTTTCATAAAGATTGTGGTTGGGAATTTGGGCATTAATTTCAAACATTGATGATCTAAACACCAAAAAAGAAGAAAGCACTTTCATTTATTTTGATGGCATGATGACTACATCAGAAAGGAAAGTACAAGAAATCAATGGAAGCCCACTTCATTATAGTCGCGGGTGAATTCTTCTACAACAGCCTGGTCCCTCTCCTGGCTTGCCTTTTTCTCAGCAGAAAGAATTCGGGATAATCTTTCTCGAAGTTCCACCCTCCACATATGGTCTTGTAAGTAGGAAACATGGTGTCCTCAAACAAAGGAATGTCAGGATAACTTGGCCTGGCAAGCCTGGAGAAAGTCTGAGAAGAAGACATGTTCGTTTAAAGAATTTTGCAGAAAAAAAAGGCAAATGGCCTTATTTATAGCACCAGATAATAACGGTATCATCAATTTCAGATTTCTTGTATATTAATGAAAATTAATGAAAAAATTGACCATTACGTTATTAGAAAAAGGGAAGTCCAAAGGTGGAGAAAGAATCATTAAGGATTAAATAGGCGAAATTTAAATGAGTTTGGACCTGAAAAACGCCTAATTATTACAAGCTATATTTCTTGAGTGAGTCCAAAACTTCACCAAGTACACATCAAAAGCCTAGATGCTAAGAGTGTGCCTTCTTGGATAAAAAAAAAGTTTCTTATTGAACCACTACGGACGCGTAGGGTTTTATCTCGATAGTCTCCTGATGCCTCAATATATGCAAACCGGGCCAGAGCGTACTCTTGATGGGCCAAGGACAATTCAGACCGTACCTCAGAAAGTTGAGCTCACAGAGCTTGTAGTTCTTTGAGTGCTTTTCGTAAGGCTTGGCCACAATAGATGCAATCTTCGACACAGGACGATCACTCGCAAAAAAGAGCTTTGCCAACTTCACCACATGTGGGCTCGCTAGTGAAAGGAAAGTTGGTTGTTGGCGAAGAACATCTCTCTGATAATAATCCAGCAAGAGGGAAACCAAATCCGCAGAATCAACTAGAATAAGGGAATGGTTTAAAAGAACCCTCATGACACGCATCAACTCACCTACATCCTAAGCTTCACCAGTATTTACAAAGGACATAACTATGTCCCTCACAATGGATAACTCAGAAAAAAGGGATTCGGAAAGAAATCCACTCTTAGCCATTGAAGCTAACAAGTCAAGTTCTTGATCCAACAAAGCATGATCTAGTAGGGAGGATACTTGGAAAGATGACGGATCAACTTCAGTTATACGGGGGGCAACAAGCTGTAATTAAATCCAATAAAGGAATGAAGATTTACCTGACAGGACCCGTCCCAAAAGGACTTTGATAACCGTATCTGGTCCTACTCCCGTCTGACAAGTTAACATAAGTTCCGAAAACACACTCAACACATGTCAAATAAGGGATGATTGTACAGAGTACACATTCTTCTGTAAATTCCAGGAATCACCAATCCTCAAAATTCCCATCCACGTGCTTTTACGTGTTGCCGCAAATAGTTGCACATGAAGTCAACACGCCACCACAAACGGCTGCGCATGATTCCCACGCGCTTGCTACTATTTATCTGTCTTCTTCGCTCGTTTTTCTGTAAAATGGGTCGTCCTACCCGGCTTCACGACCTGGTTGAGTTCCTGTCCAAACGCAACCAATTTTCATGTTTTAAGCATCCAATTCCTTCTCCTCAATCTCATAAATAATTATATCAATTCAAAACACGAAGAACTCACCTACACATTCGAACCAGAAACCATGATTTTTGGCCAAGGTTTCAATCTTCCAATTCAAGCCTTCCTAGGTCTAATTCAGTGCATTAACAACTCAATCCTACTCGCTAAGGACCAAATAACATGATTCTAACTTCAATTTCAGTGATTATTCAACCAAACCCAGAATTCAAATTCAGGGTCCATGGAGGTTTTCAGGTGTTTCGGGTTTTCTGAGTTTAATTCTATCTTCTGTCTTTCTCTCCTTCTCTCTTCTCTTATTCATTCGTTTTTGTGTTCGTTTCCCTTTCAATTCCTCTATGCTCTCAGTTGAATTCCCTCACATCACACCAGTAAGGTTTTGGGTTTTGTTCATCTTTTTCCTTCTCATCCAAATTCAAGCACACACATGCACTTAACAACACACACACACACACACACACACACACACACACACACACACACACACACACACACACACACACACACACACACACACACACACACACACACACACACACACACACACACACACACACACATAGAGTACATGGCCCTTTAGTGCCATTAATCTTATCCAAAACGTGACAGATGTCACCAATCTACAAAACTTGAGTTGACTCATCAAAATGAGTGAAAAGACGAAATTACCCTTCTAGGTACAAATTACCAAAATGCCCTTGACCTTCCTAGACCCATAACTAACGCATCCGAATTTCAGCTTCAACATGTCGACTGTCTACGAACTCAGGACACAAAGACCTACGCAACGGTCTTTACGAAAAGTCCAAAAAGTATCCCAAACAAAAAACCAACTTTTGACCACTTAAACCAAGGGTAAAATCGTCATTTCCCTTCTAAAATTTCCAAAAGGAACCTTTTCAAATTTTCGAGTTGTCACATTACCGGCATGAGCCCCAACCCAGGATCATTAGAGGATTCTGGAAAATGCGCCACGGAAGAAAGAAACCCCACAATTGACTCATGTGAGCATACATCCTCACCAAGCTCAGAATAGGGTGATTCATTATAGGCTTCAATTCGCGGTATTCCCACTGATGAGGGAAGATCCGTAGCTGAAATTGACAAGGATGCCGGAGGAAGGGCCGGAGATTGCAGAAAATGTCGAACTCCTTTATCACTTGAGATGGCCAGGTTCGCTAAGAATTCCAGATGATTCAGGACCTCTGGATTATAAGGGGCATCCTCCATCAAAATCAAAGGATCATCAGTCCTCACCACCGGCAAGTCCGTTTCAGGATACTCTATTAAATACACCAAATTTGAGAAAAGTAATGAAGACATAGATAAAGGAAGTTTCTCAAAAGGCACATACCTATCAAAGGAACTTCATTAGCTTCTAAAACCCAATGCGGACGTAGAAATGAGATGGACTGGTCACAACTCGAAGAGTAGTCCAAAAGCTTAAATTGTTGGCTCATGGTTGTCGAGAATGAGGCCTAAAATATGGTTTTGAATTGGGTGACCCACCATGCAGCAAATTGGGCCTTAAAAATATAACATGCCTTCATGACATTTGGAATACGCATGGGTGACGATCAAAGAATATCCCAAGCAGTCAAAATATCTATATCACCAAGGTTGTGATGGAGATATGAAGTACCCCCGTTAACTCCTCTTAGAAAAGGGGATTTGTATAGATTGACAAAAGCTAAATTGAGCTATAAAATTTGGTTGGTACACTTC
Source organism: Prinsepia uniflora (assembly GCA_032719365.1). NCBI lineage: Eukaryota > Viridiplantae > Streptophyta > Magnoliopsida > Rosales > Rosaceae > Prinsepia > Prinsepia uniflora. The sequence continues at coordinate 31,380,629 of CM064864.1, forward strand.
GAAACCTGGAGATGTTTTTGAAACCTTCCCTCCACCCATTGGAAGGTACCGGGTAAGAATACAACTCATGAAATCTCGACCAAAAGTCTTTCGACGTACGAAGTGAGCAAGAAGTCCCAGGAACCCTCTTTCGGGAAACCAAGGATATTTCCTAACTATACTGGCCTCCCAATGAGCGCTAGGATGGGAGGACAAGGTACGAAAGAAATTCAAGCAATCCTTGATGGAAAGAGAAACTGAAGGTAGGAACATCAACGTTTGAGCTGTGATCGTTTCCTCAGGATAAATAGTCTCACGCCCCTGAAACTGGGGGAACAACCAATTCAGCCACACTTGAAGCATCCACAGAGGATAGCTGACAGGACCCATCCCTAATCCCCCTAAATTAATGTGGGAGGACCTGCTCCCATCTGACACCACGTGTCAAATAAGGGATAATACCGTGACCCAAACAAGGTTTCCAAAGTACGCAGCTTCATATGATGCCATAGTCTCTACTACAGCCCGCATTCGAGATCAACCTGAAAGGTGCTAAAAGCAAATAAAAGTGTGAGTGGAAAAAAATAAACAGTTTGGAAAACCAATTTCCGAAATCATCATTTAACCATCCATTTTATAAATCATGCATGCATAATCAATTAAACCATTTCTTTCAAGTTGAAACAGTACATATGAAAACAAATTCTTTCATCGCCAAAACCAACACATGTGAAAATATCTGGACACAAAGCAATAAATCAAACTCATGACCCATTCTCATATCCCACATCTGTCTCATATCATCAATCATCATCAGTAGTCTCTAAGCAACGCATGCAAATAAGCTCCAAGACAGCTCACGTCCGAGCACGTCGCCGTGAACACATCTACGGCCAACGTTCATATCGTCATGAACATATCAACGACCGATCTCATACATCATAAGCACTCTTGAGTCGAGCCTCCTACGATTGCTCGACAACAGGCAGTGCATCGTGACCTCTATGGGGGGACATAGCACATCCAGGAGGCGAGCAACATATCATAGGGTCCTCTCCGGGGAAACACATTCACAACCGGAGTCCCTCTCCGAGGAAACATATTCCTACCGGAGTCATATCAATCGTCACTGTGAATGGTCATAGAAAAAACAGTGCAAACACATTTTCATAAACTGTTGTATTTCAAATCAAATCAGTTGTTTTGCATAGGGTCTCGGCCCAAAACATGGTTTCCATAAATATCATAAAAAAGTGTCCAGTCCTTATTTCACAATACTCAAAATCATTTCATAAATCTGAAAACCATCATATAATCACATTTGACTCTAAATCCATGTCAAAATCATTATCTAATGGGTTCTCAAGCCTAAATACCATTTTCACTCAAATCTATAAAATCATTCAGAAACCGACAATGAAATTCAGTAATGATATCACATCATTTCAGCTCAAATCATATGATAAAGAATTTAAAACATTTATGCATGCATCATAGTTATAAACAAAAGTCCACTGACACACGGTCCATCCTGTGCGCTCAAAACACGAGCTGTAAGCCAATCCGAAGCCTTCGGAACGTCCGGGCTTGTCCAATCGTACCCAATGGTCACTATCAATTCATATAAGTCCATATAATAAACCCTCAAAAACCCCGGAACCAAAAACGCATCTTGAACACGCTTCTCGAGGAGAAAAACCTCCAAAACACCCATCAAACGATATCCGATTGACTTGAAACCACCACCATTAGATTCAAATCGCCGCAATATTTTGAACAAAATAGATTTAACCTCGAAATTCGTTCCCACGCGCCTGGTCAATGCTAACGTCAGCTGCTGATGTCACTGTTGACGTCAGCCCTATTGACATCTGACAACTACCACGTGGCACTCCCTGACTGGTGTCATATGTCACCCTTTGACACGTGCCATGTAGCACATGATGATGTCATACTGACGACACTGATGACGTCATCACTACCACGTAACTCTGACAACTCTAACATGTTTCCACTTGGCACTACCTCACTAGTCAACGTGGTCTGACAGTACTGACCTGGACTTGCCACGTCACCTGACACGTCAGCTTGACAATTTGACAACTATCTGACATAATTCCATGTGACAACATCTCACTAGTCCACGTGGTCTGACAACGCTGATGTAGCACTGCCATGTTGATGTTGACTCGACCTGACACTACCACGTGTCACCATATGGTTGGCCACGTGGTCGGACATGATGACGAGGCTTGCCACATCATTGTCGTCTACCTCTGGCTGATCGACCCGAACCACTGTAAAGAGTCGTTCGACCCGCGACCATGACCCGACTAGTTCTCTCTCATTTCTTCACCAAAATCGACCAAGCTTTCAGCAATCAACTCATCTACAGCCTAGAAACAATCCTATGATGCTAAAAGCGAGAAAACAAACTTGAAAACCTTAAGCCAAGATCGATCCTTCATTACCCAAGTTTAAGCTTCCACCATGGCCGATCCACGCGTCCAAACTCTCTGATTCTTGGCCCTACACACTTGTACGAGCTCAAGGAAGGTAGCAATGGCATCAGTTTTAAGTTCCAAATATCAAATACCAAAATTTGAATTCAAAGTTTATGGGTTTATGGGTTTTAACCTGGGTTTGGTTCCCGCCAGCCAGTCCGTTATGTGCCTCCGTCGTCCTCCACTGTCATCTCAGTCTCTCAACCACACTCTCAGCCTCTCTCAAGCAGCCCAACTGCTATGGTCCTAGAATAAAGGTAGGGAAGGGGTTTCGGGTTATTCGAACAAAGGGAAAGGCAGTGCATGTATGTGGGGTGATGGGCCAATGGGATGAGTGACACTAGTTACTCATCCATTGGTCCAGATGAGATATTTTGGGTCCTATAAGTCAAACACCAAAAAGTCAACCATCTTGTAATTTGTGCAACTGTAATAGTTTAAAAACCTGTTCTAAACCCGTAACTTTCCTGTATGACGCCTAAATTTGACGTGCCTCTTGTCTACGTACTCATAATCTCTCGAACTACGTAATGGACCTCATCCACGTGCAGTTGACCTTCTAGGTCAAAAGTCAACATTTTTTTCCTTCTAGGGGCAAAATCATCATTTCACCTCGAATAATCCCAATTAATCTCGTTAATCCTCAATTAATCTCGATAATGATGTACTTTCAGGACGGGTCGTTATTGGGCTATCCAAAGAAATAACCGTAAAGGCATGCACGTGATGTTCCTGAGTAGACCGTACAATTGGGCCAAAACTAATGGCCCCACAACTACATTGGAACAAGAAGTTGAGGTTTCAGGCAAGAGGATCCATTTCTTTGATAAATGCTTCTTAACGCTAGGGAACATAAACCAATCTAACAAAAAACTATAGAATTGGATTTTTTTCAAAGATGGATCCCAGATACCCATCCTCGAAGTCGAAACCCTTGAAATCTACCTCTAGGAAAGAACTGCCATCACTATGAAATGATGAAAAAGCTTCAATAAATTCTCAAAAGGAAAGCTCACTGACTGCTGGTGAAGGCAACCTCACAATCTCGGAGCCAGAATCAAGTTGAGGAGAAGATAGGGTAAAGTTAGCGGCATGGCCCAACATGGTTAACCCGAACAAAGCGGACATATCCAACATGTTTGGGGTCATCAGACTGACACATAAATTAAAAGTGTTGGTACAAGTATCCCAAAAACACATGGTGGCTACGATGAGCTGGAAATCATGGGAAAAAGAAGCAATCTGGGAAAGACTAACCAGTTCATAAATTCCATTGCTCTTAAGCTCATCCAGGTACGTGTAGACCATCCATTACCCCATTACACGTGGGAATGCACGTGTCGACCATCCATTACCCCAGGCCGCACTATAAAAGGAGAAAAATACCTCATTTCAAAAAGAACCAACTTAACTCAAACAAAAGCAATTGATCAAACCCAATCAATTATAACAACTGCAAAGCCCTCAAAAGTTTTCTTTGTTACTCAAAAGCTAGCCTTCTTCGCAAAACCTGTATCCTCAACCTAGTCTTGAACTTAGTTCTTCCCACTCAACCCCTTTCAAAAGCCTTCAATCCAATCCGACTTGCAACCCAAGCTCGCCTATGGTGATTTCCCGACCTTCACACTACTTTCCGACTAAGCTTCCTCTGCATGTCAAAAGATCATCATCCTCACTAAAACGGCTTTCAATCAGTGTCTTAAGACCCCCACACCCTCACAACCTCACAAAGTCACCTTTGACATCATCATCATCATGTCTTTTTATTACTCCGCTAACACCTTTGGTATGATTTCCAAAGAATGTTTATATCTGTTGATGATCTATGTCGGCCAACACCAGCTCATGGCTTAGTTTAGGGATGATTTACTCCACGCACATGTAATTTCACCTTCAGTGCAACTACTTAATTTATATTCTAAGTGTTTTCATCCCCTCTTCCATTTTCTTTGCCTTATTGGCTCTTCCAAGTCTTGGCTCTTCCAAGTATTGGCTCTGATAAGTAGAAAATACCAACCAATGGTTCTACAAGCTGCTTAAGACGTAGAACCATTGCTGTGTTCTGGTTCAGAATTCGAGCAGCCCGACTTGGAAGGGTCGAACTGTCAAACCCCTTCTCCTAACTCTGGGAAATTGAATTGCATGTCGCAAACATAAACATGCTGAACATCGAATTTGGACTAGGTGACACGGCCCATCCCAATCCCCCCGGGATTACCATGGAATGTGACGTGCTCCCGTCTGACAAGAGGCGTCAGACAAGGGATAACCGATTGCCATTGCCCAAACGGGCTTCCAGAGTGCGTAAGGATCGATGGAGGAGGTGTGCGATGCTCAAGTCTCTGCTGCAGTCGTATCCGGAATCAACCTGAAGGGCATTAAAAATAAAAGCTGTGAGTGGACGAAAATAAACAAGTCTGTTAAAAACATTTATAAGACATTTATGCCCCTCAGTAAAATCATATGCATGCACCAAAAACCAATAATCCCATATTTATTTAGAAATAACCATTAGGGCCTTAGCCCGGAAACCAAAGCATAGTTTCAAATTCCAAAAGTCAATCCAAGAGTTATTTCATCAATCCAGTAATATTCATTTATTATTTTTCCATCTCCGGCATCCTCGATGCCTAGCGTCCTAGACGCTTGACGTTCCAGACGTCATATCTCACGGTATTAAGCAACGCGTGCTGTCCGGGGTCTCACCGGGTCCATATCTCTGACATCCCCGATGTCTGACGTCCATGACGTCTAGCAATCCTACTCCGTACAATGAGCCCTCGCAGGCAATGCACCGTGACTTCTCCAGTGTCCCCGACACTTGGAGGAGACCAGGATATAAATATCCTCATATCGAGATGGTTTTATGGAACACATTCTATTATTCATTTCCAAAATATCACAAGGGCCCTGCCCCGAATTTCCATAAAACCGTCATAAGTCCAAATAGTTGAATCAAATCCGAAATAGTTTATTCAACTACATTTTAGGGTCCCCGACCCGAAATCACATATATAAATCAACTGGGCCCCTGGCCCGATTTCATAAGTCAACTGGGCCCCTGGCCCGATTCATAAGTTAACTAGGCCCCTGGCCCGATTTCATAATTCAATTGGGCCCCTGGCCCGATTAACAAGTTAACTGGGCCCCTGGCCCGATTCAACAAATTTACTAGGCCCCTGGCCCGATTTTACTTTATCAAATCCGTAACCGTTTCATGAAATCATATCCATCCATATTTATGGAAATCAGTGCAAATCCAGAAAACCTCGATTCACGTGCAAACACGTAAATCGCCTCGAAATGCATGAAAACATATAAATTCACTGATATCCAAAATAAATCATATAATCCCAATTATAACAACCATGAAACAGTTATGCATGCATCGAATTTATAAAACCAATGTCCACTCACAGACCGTTTAACCGAGTGCCTCGATACGCGTGCCATAGGCCTTCCCGGGCCACATCACAATCACCGGGACTCCCAATCCTGCTCAAATCACATTAGAGGATTACTAACCTCATCATTAACATCCCATTCAAGTCCCGTAATTTTCTTGGGTTTTTAAGTATTTTTAAACTGGATTTAAAACCTTCGGACATCCCGAACAATATCGAGACGGTGTCCGATCGATACGAAACCAATCTCAAAATGTTCGTTACATTGTATAGGACAAAAGTCATGTTGATCATACCTCGAGATTCGCACTCACGCGCCGTCACGCGCCGCCTTGAGTGGCTGCGCGTGAAAGCCACGCGCCTGCTACAGTGACTGCTACAGTGTTCCTTCTTCACCCGAATGACTGGTAAACGGGTCTGATTACCCGCGATAGGATCCGGTTCAAACACACCCAATTCGACATCAATTCAATCCGTTCTTGATCCTATAACAATCATCAACCAACCAATTTCAGTTATGTGTCAATGATCAACATCAACCATCGATTAATCGTGTCAACAACCCGTGATCACCCAAAACGGGTCAATCACCAAAACTCCATCAATCCTCAACCATTGTCAAATTAACTTCACAGGAAGCTTATAAGGATTAATACGAACCAATTCACATGATTAATTGAACACGACGTTACCTCAATCACCACGACTCAAGCTTGAGTTTTCCGGCCGTCCACCTCGTCCGTCCACGGCCCTAGGAGCCCCAAAGCTTGCCCCATTTGATCTGGTTCGACACGTTGAAGTTCCAGGAAGCTCAATCCATCATCAATTAGGCTTGGGCTGGCCTAAAACTGGAAGTTCGAATTTGAATTTCCCAGAAACCAGTTTCGGGTTTTCAGAGAAATCCAACACCCAATTCACTCATTCCTTCCATTCTCAATCACAGAGTACTACTCTCGACTCACTCTCCATTCTTTTAATTCAATTTAGCCGTTAAAGGCGTCCCAAAGTAGCCCACAATCCACTGTGTAAAGCTCCCCTGCACTGACCCGAAACCATTAATAAATGGTGTCCATGTCCTTCAAGTCAGTGGGGAGCACAAATACATGTGCAAACATACCTCAAACCGTCCCAATTCAGTCCCTTAATTGATAAACAAACCATGGGATCGATCGCACAAAGTATCCCACTTCACGGCTGATCAATCCAACAGTGCCCCGTGTGAAATTACAATTCTGCTGTTGTGCAGAAAATTACCAAAATGCCCCTCACGCATCCTGACCCGTAACTCGGTCATACGGACTCCGATTGATGCGTGCCGCTTGTCTACAAACTCAGGGCATCGAGACCTTCCTAACGGTCCTCGGTCCTCGGCCATCGGACCTCCCGATCAAAAAGTCAACATTCCCCCTTCTTTCGTCCAAATTACGAAAATGCCCTTGCACTTCCGTACATCATAACTTTCACCACGAACGTCGGAATCGAGCGTGCCACCTGTCTATGAACTCGTGACGTCCCGAACTACGTCACGGTCATCGGTCAAAGTCCATTTGACCATCCGAATTAAAAGTCAACGTTTTGCCCACGCCCAGGGGCAAAACGGTCATTTTGCACAATTCGTCCGAAATCGCCCAACTAATCCCAGATTAGTAAATCACAATTAAATATTATTAAATCCCGATATTCGGGACGGGTCGTTACAACCTTCCCTCCTTAAAGAATTTCGTCCTCGAAATTACCAATATCCTTATTCCACAACCACCTTGTGGAAAACATTTCGACCTCACATCTGTGTACGCCTGTACACCCACTCACTGGAACAACACCAGTCTCGTCTGTACCCAGACATCCCATCACGGTCATACGTCACAACAACAACACTCGACCATCTCGAGTGGACATAATCACCTGATTCGCGATAAAATCGCTTAACCATTTAGCTGACTCCTTCAGCTAGACGGTTCCTTTCCATTGTCAATACACATAACGACTACTCCCCCTGGGAGTCACCAAATCCCACTCGTCAGTCCACGCTGACACCACCAGTCAAACTGTCATCACAAAACTTTACCACCCTGGTAAAGCCCCAACCATCAGCCAGTCAGTGATAACACCACGTACTACATCACCCTCGATGTAGCGTAAGATCAACCACATGATCTCAATTCGCAGGGCAAGCCCAATCCTGCGACACAACATAATCTCAATGTCCATAATCGCCGACTCCCTCAGCGAACCAAAACGCTGGGAAATCACGGTGTGAAAACATCACACAAGGCTACTCGTGGTTACTCAGACCACCAATTCACTCACCCTGAGTGTACATATACCATCAACTTACACAATCAAGTGGTGTAACTAGAACACATTGAATACCAGCCCAGCAGTGATCACACATCTCAATACTAGGGTTCCACTAGCCAACCATGGCTAAGAGCACCTGCTCATACAATCACTGAACCCGACAAAATCACTCTGCTCGGCGCACAGTATCCAATGTCCAGTCCACAATACAGCCAAACAAATGATATCAGAACCAAGCCGATTACCAACACATTTAGTTACACACCACTGGTACATCCCATGTACCGCCATTAGGCACCACTCAGCCTAACCAGTCTCAATCCTCGTACAACGTACCCTGAACGTACGTCAATTCATCAATCCGCCTACAACCACCTAGGTCGTAGCCAAACACGTTCCAATAATGGAGTACATTTGCCCAAACCATCATGAGACAAAACGAGCTCCACCCGTCATCTAGTTCCAATTCCGAATCCGAATTCGCAATTTCGTAAGAAATCCCGAACCCGAACCCAGACATCATATTTTTAATCCATTTCCAAATCCGAATCCGAAATCATTACTCCGTAAGCTAGCATTGGAACAATCATTCCGCACCCAAATCCGGTAATCCATTTTCGAGCTTCGCAATCGAATCCTGAATTGTCACCCAGAAATCCGATTCCAAAACCCAAAATCTCGTTTACGTCCACCAAGACGTAACAAAACCGAACCTATCGGTTTCCTGTCCAAAACACTCGATTGACTTCATAGGGAAGCCAATCCCAATATCCACACGTCAAAGGTTGACAAAATCCGACCACATCGGAAACCTACTCAACCAAGTCACAAACCATATGGACTTCACTCCGAAAAGAATTTCAGTCCCGTCGTTTACGACTCACAAACCAAGGTAAGAGTGATAAACTCTCCACCCATCTGGATCATCAAGATCACGATCCATATCCATCACTACGTCATCCGACAGGTAACATCACGATCCTAGATCGTCACATCGACCAAAGTCGACAACATCACAAATCTGATCCACCTAGGATCCACACATGCTCACATAGCAAGCAATCCATCTGAAAGCTGATCGTAGGGTCTTACACCCTTAATTGAATCCTTCGCCAAATTTCCCCTTGGTAGAAAGATGACCTTGCATTTTACCACCAAATCCAAAATCATACACAACTTCTTGTATCCAATGACCCCCAGCCAAACATGGGTCCACCTACCAATACACGCACAACGTACTGGTAACAACAATCATCATCTGCCACGGCAGGAAAATATGAAGTCAACCCCAATGACTTCGGAATACCAATCACCGATGCGGAAACGAGCACTCCTCTCGTCTCCCAATCACAACTCTCCCCGAATCGGGAGTTCCAACCATGTTGGAAACAGACATGCTCCCAATGAGATGTCAAGTCCAACCACTGGACTGCCCATGTCCATACCTCACTTGGATCACCACGTGTCCAAAATCAAATCATCACTCGGACCTCACGTCCGCCAATACTCATGTATGCACACACCCCGATTCCTAACGGAATATCCACAACTCTGCCTGGATGTGCATACCATACTGCCTTCGTCTCACATCTCCACCTTTACAGGTTCAATCCTCAGGTTCCAAGTGATTCACAATCACCAAATCACACATCAATACCACGAATGGTTTCCCTGACTCTTCCAATTTCAATAATTTCCTTGTACTCTCTGGGGATATAAGAAGTATGCCATCATACCAATCTCGGAGTTGACAACAACTCCCCAAATCCACCAATTCTCATGACATAGGGAACATCATCCCTAGATTCCTCAAGTTTCAATCATACCTTAATATCCATTCATCACTTGTCATCATATATCTGTTAGGACTTATCCCAACACATCACGACCTCCACTGGATCCCATCCAGTCCAAGACTCAACCACCACTGAGTCGCAGATACCAATCATCTGTTCATCATGACTGAGTCACACCCCAACTGGTGGCTCATCGTCATCACAATCACTGACACCAGCACCAACGCTAGTACCTGTACCAGCGCACCATCATCAACACTAGTATCAGCACACAGGCCTCCATACTAGCACACGAACATCCATGCTAGCACACTGTGTGCAAAGTTGTTACCCTGGATCTCCGTTCATTCCGAACGACGATCCCGTAACACCACTCGTACCCCACGACTATGGGTACCTCTAATTTGACCACTGGCACATCAGGATAATGGACGTTCCCTGAACATCCCCTGATCTCCAAGTGTCAACACCACACTAAATACCCTCGATAGCCAGTTATCTCGACGCAACTGTCGACCAACAGTCATCGTTGTCAAGATCCGTATCCACACATCACACTACTATCTGATCCAACACGGGATTCCACATTTCATAACCGTACCCGTAGATCGAAACCCATAAGACTCACTAGAGTCATACGCATGGTCATCCACGACCTCAGCCGTTCGTCGCAGCACAAGTTTTCATTTAAAATTCACTTTTCCAGTCTATCAATTATAAATTAGGGTTCCAAAATCACACCCTAGGGTTCCACCGAACCCAACTGCCTTCTGCAGTAAAATCCACAACCTGACCGACCCCGCGGTCCTGACATCGTATAGACGTCAAATCCAATCCAATCATCAACTCAATGTGGGTTCCATCGTGGGTTCCACGACGAAGGTCATCGGCTAACTCCGATGCACCAACACCCCGTACACTAGCCAACACTACCAGGGTCCAAAACTTAGACCAATACTCAACTGAGTTTCGCATTTCCATAAAATTATTCCAATGGGGTTCCCTGAACCCGGCTGTGCCCAGTGGCACAACAATCCATAATCACATGACCGAACCGACGGTCCCACATTACCAGTTAATCGTATACAACCCCACTTGGGTTGAATCGCATCAAGGCACGGCGTATCGGGCCACACACACCCAATCCACCAAAACTATCTATCAGGTTGACAACGGAACTGCAGCCCAAAGAGACATCACACCCTCGTCCTTCGCGCACAAAAAGCAAAACCTGCTCTGATACCACTTGACACGACCCATCCCAATCCCCCCGGGATTACCATGGAATGTGACGTGCTCCCGTCTGACAAGAGGCGTCAGACAAGGGATAACCGATTGCCATTGCCCAAACGGGCTTCCAGAGTGCGTAAGGATCGATGGAGGAGGTGTGCGATGCTCAAGTCTCTGCTGCAGTCGTATCCGGAATCAACCTGAAGGGCATTAAAAACTAAAGCTGTGAGTGGACGAAAATAAACAAGTCTGTTAAAAACATTTATAAGACATTTATGCCCCTCAGTAAAATCGTATGCATGCACCAAAAACCAATAATCCCATATTTATTTAGAAATAACCATTAGGGCCTTAGCCCGGAAACCAAAGCATAGTTTCAAATTCCAAAAGTCAATCCAAGAGTTATTTCATCAATCCAGTAATATTCATTTATTATTTTTCCATCTCCGGCATCCTCGATGCCTAGCGTCCTAGACGCTTGACGTTCCAGACGTCATATCTCACGGTATTAAGCAACGCGTGCTGTCCGGGGTCTCACCGGGTCCATATCTCTGACATCCCCGATGTCTGACGTCCATGACGTCTAGCAATCCTACTCCTGGATCACTATACGGTCTGGTAGCTCCGTACAATGAGCCCTCGCAGGCAATGCACCGTGACTTCTCCAGTGTCCCCGACACTTGGAGGAGACCAGGATATAAATATCCTCATATCGAGATGGTTTTATGGAACACATTCTATTATTCATTTCCAAAATATCACAAGGGCCCTGCCCCGAATTTCCATAAAACCGTCATAAGTCCAAATAGTTGAATCAAATCCGAAATAGTTTATTCAACTCCATTTTAGGGTCCCCGACCCGAAATCACATATATAAATCAACTGGGCCCCTGGCCCGATTTCATAAGTCAACTGGGCCCCTGGCCCGATTCATAAGTTAACTGGGCCCCTGGCCCGATTTCATAATTCAATTGGGCCCCTGGCCCGATTCAACAAATTTACTGGGCCCCTGGCCCGATTTTACTTTATCAAATCCGTAACCGTTTCCTGAAATCATATCCATCCATATTTATGGAAATCAGTACAAATCCAGAAAACCTCGATTCACGTGTAAACACGTAAATCACCTCGAAATGCATGAAAACATATAAATTCACTGATATCCAAAATAAATCATATAATCCCAATTATAACAATCATGAAACAGTTATGCATGCATCGAATTTATAAAACCAATGTCCACTCACAGACCGTTTAACCGAGTGCCTCGATACGCGTGCCATAGGCCTTCCCGGGCCACATCACAATCACCGGGACTCCCAATCCTGCTCAAATCACATTAGAGGATTACTAACCTCATCATTAACATCCCATTCAAGTCCCGTAATTTTCCCGGATTTTTAAGTATTTTTAAACTGGATTTAAAACCTTCGGACATCCCGAACAATATCGAGACGGTGTCCAATCGACACGAAACCAATCCCAAAATGTTCGTTACATTGTATAGGACAAAAGTCATGTTGATCATACCTCGGGATTTGCACTCACGCGCTGTCACGCGCCGCCGTGAGTGGCTGCGCGTGAAAGCCACGCGCCTGCTACATTGACTGCTACAGTGTTCCTTCTTCACCCGAATGACTGGTAAACGGGTCTGATTACCCGCGATAGGATCCGGTTCAAACACACCCAATTCGACATCAATTCAATCCGTTCTTGATCCTATAACAATCATCAACCAACCAATTTCAGTTATGTGTCAATGATCAACATCAACCATCGATTAATCGTGTCAACAACCCGTGATCACCCAAAACGGGTCAATCACCAAAACTCCATCAATCCTCAACCATTGTCAAATTAACTTCACAGGAAGCTTATAAGGATTAATACGAACCAATTCACATGATTAATTGAACACGACGTTACCTCAATCACCACGACTCAAGCTTGAGTTTTCCGGCCGTCCACCTCGTCCGTCCACGGCCCTAGGAGCCCCAAAACTTGCCCCATTTGATCTGGTTCGACACGTTGAAGTTCCAGGAAGCTCAATCCATCATCAATTAGGCTTGGGCTGGCCTAAAACTGGAAGTTCGAATTTGAATTTCCCAGAAACCAGTTTCGGGTTTTCAGAGAAATCCAACACCCAATTCACTCATTCCTTCCATTCTCAATCACAGAGTACTACTCTCGACTCACTCTCCATTCTTTTAATTCAATTTAGCCGTTAAAGGCGTCCCAAAGTAGCCCACAATCCACTGTGTAAAGCTCCCCTGCACTGACCCGAAACCATTAATAAATGGTGTCCATGTCCTTCAAGTCAGTGGGGAGCACAAATACATGTGCAAACATACCTCAAACCGTCCCAATTCAGTCCCTTAATTGATAAACAAACCATGGGATCGATCGCACAAAGTATCCCACTTCACGGCTGATCAATCCAACAGTGCCCCGTGTGAAATTACAATTCTGCCGTTGTGCAGAAAATTACCAAAATGCCCCTCACGCATCCTGACCCGTAACTCGGTCATACGGACTCCGATTGATGCGTGCCGCCTGTCTACGAACTCAGGGCATCGAGACCTTCCTAACGGTCCTCGGTCCTCGGCCATCGGACCTCCCGATCAAAAAGTCAACATTCCCCCTTCTTTCGTCCAAATTACGAAAATGCCCTTGCACTTCCGTACATCATAACTTTCACCACGAACGTCGGAATCGAACGTGCCACCTGTCTATGAACTCGTGACGTCCCGAACTACGTCACGGTCATCGGTCAAAGTCCATTTGACCATCCGAATTAAAAGTCAACGTTTTGCCCACGCCTAGGGGCAAAACGGTCATTTTGCACAATTCGTCCGAAATCGCCCAACTAATCCCAGATTAGTAAATCACAATTAAATATTATTAAATCCCGATATTCGGGACGGGTCGTTACACTAGGCGCAAAAGAAAATGTTTAAAGTCCTCATGAGAGGTATAGAAAAGAACATCACAAGTAAGATGCCTGCTTGCCCCACATTCACTTGATTTCGAATGATGGTTCATGGGCTGCAATTCAGAACCAACCACTAACCATGTCTAGTAGCAATCTTTATTAGTGGCATGCCTACTTGAAGGCAGCTAGAATCACAGGACCCCACCCAGATCCACAAGATCAGTACACTTGGATCCTGCTCCCGGTTAACAAGACCCTCGCTATAAAAGGGTACACCTATGTTTGAAACAACCCATCCCAAATCCCCCCGGGATTAACGAGGGATGTGCCATGCTCCCGTCTAACACGAAGTGTCAGACAAGGGATAACTAAAACCTCAGCTCGTTTGGGGCTTCCAGAGCGCGCCAGGATCGGTTGAGGAGTGTGATGTCACGGTCACTGCTACAGCCTGCATCCGTGATAACCTGAAGGGCATTAAAACCATTAAAAGCTGTGAGTGGACGAAAAATAAATAGTTTAATAAAAACACATTTCATCAGAAGATATTTATGCCCTTCACTAAAAATCATGCATGCATTCGAAAACCAGTTACCTCAATCATATCAAATGTAATAAAAACCGTTTATAAAACCAAAGACGTTTCCTTCCTCAAATCATGAGGGCTTTAGCCCAAAACCACAAAACCAATCGTATGGGCACTCAACCCAAAACCTAAATCCAAATCATGTGGGCCACTACCAAAATCCATAAACACAATATCCATAAATCAGTAAATCCAATAAACAAGTTTATACCAATCTGTGGTATCCCAGATGCCTGGCGTTCCAGATGCCTGACGTCCCAGACGTCATGTCAAGGTCCATAAGCTACGTGTGCTACTCGGGGTCTCAATCCCGAGTGTTAACCTCGAACCCTGTCTGAGGTATGACATCCGAGATGCCTGACGTCTCAAACGTCTAATATAAGTAATCCTGCTCCTAAGCCACTCTATGGTTCGGTCACTCCGTAGAATGACCCCTCGTAGGCAATGCGACGTGACCACTTCGGGGTACCAATATCCGGAGGAGACAATCCATACATAAGGATGGTACATGAAAAAACATTTCATAAATCCCTTCAAAACCTTTCAATTGGGCCTATGCCCGGCTTCCATAAAGCCATAGTAAATCCACAAATGGGTCTCGTATCTGAAGTATAACTTTCATAAAACATTTCCACAAATCCAATTTCCAAAGTCAAGGGACTTAGTCCGAAATTCCATTTCATAAACCAACTGAGCCTCAAGCCCGATCATGTAAGTCAAATGGGCCTCTAGCCCGATATCTCACTAAATCAAATGGACTTCGAGTTCGATAGTTCGTAAATCAAATGGGTCTCATGCCCGAATCCATATTTCCAAATCCAAAATCATTCCATTAAACCATCATAGAAATACCAGCACGTATAAGCATAGTATAAAGCCTTAAATCTCGGAATTCGTGCGAATACGTAAGCCATCAATACCACAATCATAAACATAGAAATCACAGGTATAAAACATATAAAAACCGTTACGCTTGCATCATATTTAGAAACCAATATCCACTCACGGACCCTCCTAGCTGCCGCCTCGATATGCATGCCATACGCCTCCCAAGGCTAACTCACCATCACTGGAACTCCCAGACCTGTCCAAATCACACCCAAAGGTCACTAACTACTTCAAATCACCTAACATGAATTCCCCCAAGTTTCTGGGATTTTTAAACGTATTTAAAATAAACCTGAAGCCTTCGGACACCCAAAACTACCCCGAAGCAGTGTCTGATCGACTCGAAACTTGTCCCAAAATGTTCGTTATATTAAAAGGACAAAATCACATGTTGACTATATCCCGAAATACAGCCTCACACGCCCTAACGCGCTGCGCATGAAAGCCATGCGCTGTGAACAGTGCATCGTCAACCTCATGTAAACCTGGTTCACCTTGTTTTCCGGTTCAACCGAACCGGCGACCGGATCCAGCTGGTTCTCCCTTGAATCTCAGCCATTTTTGATCCTGTTAATCCCTAAAGCTTTTTCTAATCCCTCTCTATCAATCCATAACCTCAAAAACATGAAATGGAAACTAGAATTATACCTTGATTTCGAGTAAATAGTAGCCCAGGATCCTCCTTTGTTTCCGGCCACCACAGACTACCTCCAGCCACAATTCTAATCCCCATCAGCTCATATGATCACCAGAAACCATTCCCAATTATTAGAACCGATCAACAACCTTCAAAACCAAACTTCCAATTTTTGAACATAAACAGTAAGCGTCCCAATTTTTCAGCCACTGTCCACGACGGTCGACGTCGTTAGCACCATCCTCATCGTCTCCCTTCACTCTCTCTTTTTCATTCACGTGTCACAAGCATCAGGTGAGGTTTGAGGGGTGTTTGTGAGGGATTGGATTCACGGTTTAATGGTTTATCACGAGTTTTAAGAGGAAACAGAGAAGATGATCGATGATGAAGAAGATGATTATTGATGAATGGTAAGAACTGTAAGATGTGGGAAGTAAACAATAAAAAAAACAACCAATCAGGCCAAGATCCACATTTTGGGGGCAAGTCACCAATTAGATGAGTGACTCTTGTCACTCATCCAAGGGCCCACATCAATTCTCTCAACCAATCAGGTTTAATCATTAATTAATGCGAATTCCGAGACGCTAAATTCCCAATTTTGATCCCGTGACCAAAACTTCCCCATTGGACGTCCGATTTCGACGTGGCGCCTGTCTACGGACTTGTAACATCCCGACTTACGTAATAGTCCTCGATTCTCATGCATTAGACCTCCCGGGTCAAAATTCAATATTTTACCCAATTCAAGAGGCAAAAAGGTCATTTTACACTGTCCGTCTGAATTCTCTCAACTAATCCCCGATTAGTCATACCAAATCTATAATTAATCTCGATATTCGAGATGAGTCATTACAATGTTTCTCTAGTTTATGCCTCTGATTTTTGAGCCTCGATTCCCATGCAACGCACTTAGAGGGTCACAAAAACCAAGAAAACATATGAGTGGACTAAAAGAAATAGTTTAGAAAACATTGAAAACATTCAACTTTTACCCTCCGTTTTTTCAAACCATGCATGCATACAAAAACTATTTCAAAACTGTTTTACTTAGATTAAAAAAACGCATTCCATCACCTCGAAATACGTGCAACAATTCTCAACTTGAAAATAGCATTAAACTGTCTAAGACTTCGGTAAGTCGATATAACCATCACACAAGATCACAACCATCAACACAAAGTCGACATGTCAATCATCAAACCAATACACTACTGGTAGGTACACCACCCAAGAAAGGTCCCTAGCTCAACATCCAAGTAGGGACCCAACTCAGGAAAGGAGCCCTGCTCGACGTCTGAATCATGTCAGTCTCAGGAAAGGAACCATGCTCGACATTCGAGGCCCAGCTACTAATATGCATAACCACGGCATACATCATACATCACAAGTCATCAAAACACACAATCAATTCATATCTAATATCACCACATAATTCGCATATAGTTAACTCAACGTCGTCACAGTACTCATACACAATAAATCACATTCAAACCTTCCTCGAAGCATAAACACAAGTACATCATCAAGCATCACCTAACAAGGCACTACTTGTAACAACCCATCCCCAGTTTACGGGATTAATTAAGAATTATCGTGACTAATCAGGAATTAGTCAAGGATTTTCAGACGGTCGACGTAAAATGAAAATTTTTCCCCTAGAAATGGGCAAAATGTTAACTTTTGACCCGGGTGGTCAAAT
This sequence comes from Prinsepia uniflora, assembly GCA_032719365.1. Classification (NCBI taxonomy): domain Eukaryota; kingdom Viridiplantae; phylum Streptophyta; class Magnoliopsida; order Rosales; family Rosaceae; genus Prinsepia; species Prinsepia uniflora. Next base: position 31,398,585 of record CM064864.1, read on the forward strand.
GCACGTGGACCGTGGATCGTTACGTAGATCAGGATGTTACGAGTCCGTAAACAAGTGACACGTCGAAATCGAACGTTGTACGGGAAAGTTATGGTTCATGAAAAGAATAAGAACTATTCACATATTGTTCGGTTTTCGAAAAGGTTTTTTTTTAGTGGGACCCAAATATCTGATTTTGGACCATATGATGAGTGACACTTGTCACCCACCCTATGGCCCATTTCATATACATATGCATCATCACCATCATTCATCCATCTTCACTTCAGTTTTTTCATTTTCCTTCTCCAACCCGTGCCCAACCCCCATCCATTATCTTCATCACTCCATCTTCCATTGTGATACCCTATAGGGACAGAAAACGTGAGAGAGAGACTGAGGGATGGCCAAGGACGGCGGAGCCGCCGTGGGTGGTAGTTGGAATCGTAAAACAAGGTAAAAACTATGGGGTTCAAAATTTAGGTTTTTGATTTTGATCGATTCTAAGCCCACAAACATGTTCTTTGAGCTCTTATGAACTTGTAGGTGCAAGTTCGGACTGATTTGGACGATGGGAGTGGCTGGAATGACGATTCGAAGTATGGTCGAAACTTTGGGAGACCATAACTTTCAAACCATGCAATTTCTTCAATTTTTGGGTTCAAATTTAGATTCCTAGGGTTGAGTATATGAATTTACATAGGTAAAACGTCAAATTTGGTTGAGAAAGGAGTGAGATATCAAGGTTTGAATTTTTGGATAAAAATGGAGTTTTCTGGCCGCTGGGGATGGCGACGCACGGCGGCGCTGGTTGTCTTCTCTGGCGAGCCTTGACCGGGTTGACCGAGTTGACTAACCGAGTTGACCCGTTGGCCGACCGCGTTGATCGACCAAGTTGACTCGTTGACCGATGACGTCAGCGTTGGGTTTTGCTAACGTCATCCGTTGACTTTTGACTAGCGTTGATCAAATATTTGACCCTTACGTGGTGGCACGTGGGCATAATTTTCGAGTTGAAATTGATCCCATTTTATAGTTTTTGACGATCTAAATCCAATGATGGTGGTTTCAGGTCGATCGGAGATCGTTAGGTTGCTCAAATTGAGGTTTTTAGCCTAGGGATGCATGTTCAAGACACTCTGACTTTTTCTGGAGTTTTGGGGGTGTTTTCTTAGGACTTGTCGAGGTTGGTAGTGACCTTCAAGTATGTTTTGGACAGGTCCGGATGACCCAGAGAGTTTAGTATAGCCAAAATGGCTTACAGTGCAGCTTATAGGCGCGCACCAAGGACGATCTGTGAGTAAACTTTTGATTTCTAAATACGATGCATGCATAACTATTTTATATGTTTTTTATGCATGATTTGAGATGCCTTGAGTGGATTGTGATGTTTTGGTATTTTTCGTATATTTGCAGTATTGCACGTATTTCGATGATTTATGCTTTATGATATACCTGGCCTAAAGATTTTATAAGAGCTTATGTTTTCAAACGAATTGAACAATTTTGGAAATATGATTTCGGGCTTGAGGCCCCGTTGATTTTATGATATCAGGCTTGAAGCCTAGTTGGTTATGATATCGGGTATGAGTCCTAGTTATGGTTTACGAAATGAGATTTAGGGTTTGGAACCCTAATGAGATTTGGATTTGGGCTGAGTCCCTATGATATTTGAATTGGATCGGATTCAATGAATCTTGATTTTGTGGAAATGGTTAATGGAAATTATATCTCGGGTTGAGACCCTGTTGAAATATTTATAAATGGTTTTACAATGGTTTTCCACTAGTTTGATTTTGATTTTTTTATATTATAAAATATACCATCCTTACAAGTGGTTGTCTACTCCAGACGTCTTGTAGTATCCTCAAGTAGTCACGAAGCATTATCTGAGAGGGGCCGCTCTACGGAGAGGCTCAGGATCAGGATTTATATGGATCGATATACCCCGGGTAGTGATTCGAGGGAGGCATACCATTATGGTACCTCCCCGGACACTAGTGGACCCAAGGGAACCCTCAGACTTGAGACCCCGAGTACCACTCATAGCTTTGGAACCTTGACAATATTGATTAAACATCTAGGATGTCAGGCATCTAAGATGCCAAATATGGGTATATTGTATTTTATTGGTTTTGGACAGAGACCGATGTGGTTTAGTTTTGGGCTAAGACCCTACTGTGGAAATGGAAATGATTGAGAAATGTTTTTCATTGTGGATGATTTGAGAAGCATTTTTCACTGGTTATGGCTTAGAAGCCTTATTGTTGAATTTAAAGAAAATGTCGTGGTAACTGGTTTTCTATGCATGCATGCTTTTTAATGGAGGGTATAAATGTTTTTTCGTGGAATATATATTATAAACTATTTATTTTCGTCAACTCACAGCTTTTCTGATTTTTAATACCCTTTAGGGTTATAATGGATGTGGGCTGTAGAGAAGACAGAGACATCACATGCTGCCACCGATCCTGGCCCATTTTGGATGCCCTGAGAGGCTTTGGGTGTATCCTTGGTCTAGCACGAGGTGTCAAATGGGAGCATGGCACGTCCCGCGTTAATCCCATGGGGATTAGTATGGGTCATGTCACTACTGGTAGGACATCACACAGTCACTCGAGATTCAGAGCCCTTGACTCGACATCCGAGTGAAATCCGACTCTGGATTCGGAGCACCTGACTCAAGATTCGGAGCTCCGGCCTCGACGTCTGAGACTCACATTCAAACCATACAATCAACACACATCACACATATGAGGAAACACATGTTCACATCACCACTCACTATCCCATTTCATCACAACATATCACATCAGGTATCACAATCCAAATCCATATTCAGAATCTAGGGCCTAAGCCTTCAAACACAGCCCATCGTGACTCGTAAAATGTGCATAGAAAGAATTTCCTACAAAAATCATTAAAAAATCATAATTATTCCAAAACACGTAATTTCTTGACATAATCTGCATTCAACTCAAAATCACATTCGAAACGGTTTTTAAAATAGTTACAGAAACCTCGTAAGATGCACATTAAAATAATAATAAAATTGTTACGAATCACCGAAAATACGATAAAATTCCCAATCACTCTAATGTCGCCAAAATCACATAAGAACATACTTAAATCATGTAATTATGCATGCATACAAGTTTAGGGAAAGAAAATCCATTCACACACATTTGAACTGTCGCATTCATATTTACACAGACTTCCGTAATTTCCGGGAATGTCACTTCCTGCCAAAATTCACATCTAAGGGCCACAAATCATCCCAAATAACTCTTATTTTAATCACATAATTTTTCAAGATTTTTAAACGGGTTTAAAACAAAACTTAAAATTACGGACACCCAAAACTACTCCGAAACGGTATTCGATCAACTCGAAGAACCCATTTGCAGGAAAGAAACAAGGTGAGATCCAATGAAAGAAACAAGGTCGAGTTGAAGGAAAACTAACCGGGTTGTGTCGCGGGTCGAAGAACCCATTTGCAGGAAAGTCGAGTGAGGACGATGCACTGTAGCAGTCACAGTGCAGGCGAGTGGGTTTCACACGCAGCCACTCACGGCGGTGCGTGAGGGCACGTGGGCATGATTTCCGAGGCGAGATCAACATGACTTTTGTTCTATACAATGTAACGAACATTTTAGCGTTGGTTTCGAGTTAATCGGACACCGTTACGATATTGTTTCGAGGGTCCAAAGGTTTATGTTAAGTTTTTAATTCGTAATTAATTACCGGAAAATTATGGGAAATTAATATGATGTTAATTAAGTCATTAGTGACCGTGAATAATGATATTGGACAGGATTCGATATTTCTGGAAAGTACCAGAACTTACGGAAACGCGTGTAGGTCAGAAAGCGAGCGGTTTGGACGGTGTGTGAGTGAACGTTTGTTTTATAAACCGATATGAATGCATAGTTAAATGGTTTACATGACTTATGGTATGATTTGAATTGCAATGATTGCTTGATGATTTGATACGATTATTTACGGGATTTAATGATTATTTTAATTAGTGTTTTGGACACGTTTTTCGAGGAAAGTACAATTTTTGATTTTGGGCTAGGCCTGGGATTTTAAAAGGATGTTTTGACTTGGATTGTGAATTAAGATGATTTGACGGAATTGAATGATTTTTGGATATGATTTTACGGATTTACGAGAAATGTGATTTGTGCATGAGACCCCGTGATAAATGGTTTTGACGTGGTTTTAAATGATGATCTTGAAATAAAGATTTTGATTTTGTATTGATGTTCAATGCCCCCAGATGTGAAATTCCTGGGTAGACTTCAGATGTGTAATTCCCGAAGTGACTCCGTATGTGTAATTCCCGAAAGGGACCGGATGTGTAATTCCTAGTGAGGCTGGATGTGTAATTCCCAGCAGGGTTGGACGTGTAATTCCCAGCAGGATGATGACTCTGGATGTGTAATTCCCAGAAGACCCTCAGATGTGTAATTCCCGAGTTATGTGCTTTATGTTATGATAAAATGGTTTCATGAAATGATTCATATGTTTGATTCTATGCATGCATGGTTTGATAAACTGGAGGGTAATTGATGTATTTTGAAATGTATTTTGAAATGATATTATTTTTGTCCACTCACTTTTTTCTTGTTTATGATGACCCTCCAGGCCGTGGCACGAGATTCGGTGCAAATCGAGAGGCGGGGGCATGAGCAGAAATCGATCCAGTCATCCCTTATCTGAAAGGTGTTAAGAGGAAATTTTAGGGCTTCAGTTGACTTGTCAGACGGGAGCAGGACCGGCCGCGGTTATCAAAGTCCAATTGGGACAGGTCCTGTCAAGTTGGTATTAGAGCATTTGGTTACTGATTTATGTTGTTACGTCATGCCTCAGAGATGTGCGCCCCATGCATGGCCTGACGATGAGAGGGACAAAGACAGGGTTAGAGAAGGCTCGGATATTGAGAGAGCTCAACGGTTAGGAACCAATGTGTTTCATGGTGATTCAGGCCCTGATGATGTCGATGATTGGATTACTCGTTTGGAGCGGATCTTTGAAATTATGAGATGTCCCCCGGAGGACATGGTGCTCTTAGCAACTTTTCTTTTGGATGGCTAAGCATACTGGTGGTGGCATGGTTTACAGTTAACTAGATGGGATGCCCATACGTTGACATGGGAAATATTTCGTGAGTGATTTTTGGATCAGTTTTACCCTCGTTCATACCGTGATGCGAAGGAAATTGAATTCCTTCAATTACAACAGGAGAATATGACAGTGGCCCAATATGAACAACGATTCCTAGATCTGGCTCGCATTGCTCCGAGGGCTGTAGTTACAGTGGACGATAAATGCAGACGTTTCGAACTTGGATTATGAGATGACATTCGAGCCGCTGTGACTGTGGGATCATATGACACCCTCCGAGATCTATCTGATGCCACTATCAGAGTAGAGGCAAGTTTGCCGGTACATAAACCATTTTCGAGTTCTGGACGACGTCGAGAGCGTCAGGAAACTGAGACAATGAGTCAGGGGACGTCGTCAAAAAGAGGTAGTTCTAGCCCTGGATTTTCTGGTGGGTCTCGGTCAGGTTTTAGTGGGGGTAGACAAGGACATTGCTTTGGTCCTACAGCAGTCCCTCAGACATCCGTCCAGTAGAGTAGAGCTTCAGTACCATCACCTGACATACATTATAACCGATCTACCCATTTCAGTAGGGGTGCCTGTTATTTCTGTGGTGAGCTTGGACATATTAGGAGAAATTGTCCACACTAACCAATGGGTGGTAGTCCGAGTGGCAGTAATACAGAGCAAGGTTCAGGGACGGCCTCCACCTACCGAACTGCAAGTGAGAGGGGAACTGATAACGCTAGAGGTGCACCACGAGGACGTGGTCGAACATTAGGGGCATTTTGGTCATTTGTTAAGCAAAGGGTAAAGAGGTAATTTGGTGGGTAAATTGGCTACTTCAACCGTCCACTGCTTCAGTCATGTGGCTTGGTGATATCTGTCACTGGGAAAATTGAATTAGTGGCAAACCTTGCCGCTTGAAACCCAAAACGAATACAAATGAATGACTTTGTGCAATTTCAAATTCGTGTGATCAGGGAGGAAACCAGAGACATAACAAGATTGGGATGAAATTTGTGAGTGAAAAATGGGAAGGAAATAGAGAGAAAACACAAAGGTAACCAATAAACCCGTAAGGAAAAATCGAACTTTTTCTTGTGGAAATTGAGATTCAATTTCTAAGTTTTAGTCTAACCCAAGTCGAAGTGAGGCTAGAATTAGTCCTCTGGGACCATTTCGTGTCGAACCACATAAAAAACGAAGGCAGTTGACGAAGAAACCATCGTGAACAGTCCCTGCGAAATTCCTGAGAAATCCAATTTCAATTCGTGTAATTGAATGTGACGACCCGTCCCAAATTAACGGGATTAATTAAGGATTAATTAAGAATTAGCGAGACTAATCGGAGATTAGACGAGGATTAACGGACGTTTGGGCGAAATGACCACTTTTCATTCGGGCGGTCAAATGGACTTTGGACAATGACTATGACGTAGTTCGTGATGTCACGAGTTTATAGACATGTGGCACGCTCAATTCCGACATTCGAGGAGGAAGTTATTATGTTCGGAAGTTCGAGGGCATTTTAGTAATTTGGGCTAAAAGTTGACTTTTGATCCGAGAGGTCCAATGGCCGAGGGCCGAAGACCGTTACGTAGATCACGACGATACGAATCCATAGATAGGCGGCACGTCAAATTCGGATGTTCGACGGCGAAGTTACTGTTCACGAAAGTTCCGGGATATTATTTACGGCGACACGTGTTTCGAGATAAAAAGTGAAGTTTTGTCTTTAGTGGGCCCAGTCACTTTTCAATGGACCAATGGATGAGTGACAAGTGTCACCCATCCACTGGCCCTTAGCTTTCATTCATGCACCTCCCACCTTCATCGATCATTCATTTTTTTTGTTTCCAAACAAACCCAAATCATGTAAACCTTCACCCAAATCCAACCCAACCCTATTTGATCATGACTGAGAGGACCAGAGAGTGAGGAGAGGATGTGTGGATGCTGGTGGCCGGCCAAGGGCACGCCACCGTGGACGGTGGAGCCATGAACCGAGAGGATTTCACGGTTAGGCCCAATTTCCATTTTAATTCTATTTGTGCATTACGGGCTGTTTTGGGTGATTAGGAATTGGTTTTTAGGTTGTTAGGAAGTTATTAAGGAGGTTTTGGGTGGTGGCTTGGGCTGAGCAGCCGTGAGGGTGGCTGGGAAAACAATGAACTGTTTGGTTCAAAATCAAACCATAGGATTTAGACGTTTTCGGTTGCGTTTAAGGATTGAAATAGATACAAAACATGAAAATAGGAAGAAAGGAATCAAAACGGAAGAAGTAAGATGAAAAATGGGGTGTCTAGGGCCGTGAACCGGTCATGCCGGTCCAGTTGGACCAGCCAAACCAGGTGAACCGGCCAAACCAGGTGAACCGGCCATCTGAACCAGCTGGAGCTTGAAGATGATGAATAGTGTTTTGAGCCTTCTTGGGGTGCGTGAGGGCGCGTGGGCCATAATTTGGGGAAGTGTTCAACACAAAAAATCTTCTATTCGATGTAACGAAGATTTTGGGACTGGTCTCGTATCAATCAGACATAATTTCGATAGGCTTCGGGCTGTTGGAAGGTTTAGGATTGGTTTAAAAATAGTTAAAAGTTCGGGAAAATTACAGAGCTTTGGTAGGAGGTTAATAAGGTAGTTATTAACCTTCTATTAAAATTTGGACAGGTTTGGAAGTCCCGGTGATAGTGATCGGCTCGGGAGAGCCTATGGCACGCAAATCGAAGCGCAGCTTCGGACGGTCAGTGAGTGGACCTTTCTTTCGAATTCGATGCATGCATAAATGTTTTATAATTGTTTTAGCATACATTTTGTGATGCCATGAGTTCATTTGATTTTGGTAGCTTAGGATCGACATATTTGCACGTTTTTCGAGGTTTTGGGCTTTATGTCGTAACTTTTGTTTATCATATTTTCAACGAGGGTTTAATAAATGGATTTCGGATTTAGAAATATGAAATCGGGCTTGAGACCCATTTGATTTGCAAACTCTCGGACTTGGAGTCCCTTTGATTTGACGAGGAATCGGACCTAGGGTCCATTTGAGCTATACGATCGGACCGAGGGTCCAGTTTCTTTACGATTCGTGTTTGAGGCCCAGTTAGGGTACTATCAGGCTTGATGCCCCGTTGATTTATGATATCGGGCCTGAGACCCATTTCGTTGAGATATCGGGCTTAAGGCCCCGTTGGTTGTGAAATCGGACGTGAGGTCCCAATGAGTCATGGTTCGGGCCTAGGGCCCAGTTGATTGTAACATCGGGCTTGAGTCCCAGTTCGATTTATGAAATGAGTATTCGGGCATGAGACCCTATTGAACTGTGGATTTAGGCCGAGGCCTATGAGATGGATTTGAATCAGATTCGAGGAATCCTGTTGAAATGAATCGAGTATGAGACCCAGTTGAGAAATGAGTTTTGAGAAAGAAAGAGGAAAAGAAAGTATTTGAGATGATTGAACCCTCCATATTGATTATATGATCTCCTCCAGCGTCGACCTGGAGAGTCACGATCCATAGACCAGAATGGGTATCCCCATAGGGATCTCGTTCCACGAGTGGTGGTTACTAGATATGATATGGTCCCGGACTAGATTCCGGAGAGATATGTGGACTAGATCCAGAGAGAGAGCTCGAACTAGATCCAGAGTTTGAGCCTCCCAGATGGAGATTCTTGGGAGAAGACTCGGAGTGAGACCCCGAGTAGTGTGCACACTAGATAGATTGATGATATCGTGACATATATCGGGGATGTGTTCCCTAGGGGCTGTGTGCCCCGATTTGGCATCTTCTCGGAAGTGCCGCGGATGGGTTATACGTATGTCGGTACGTATGAGGTTTTATGAAAGTGATTTGAGGGCGGAGACCACGTGTTCCATATTTTATATTTTGGAAAGTGGTTTGGGGCAGAGACCCCGTATGGTATGTTTTGGTATTTCACTAAGGTTTTGGGCTGAGACCCATGTGATGTGATTTGGGTGGAGTCCCTATTGATTTGACCTACGAGTTTTGAATTGTGATTTCGGGTCGGGGACCCAAATGGATTTATGGTTCATGATGGTTTATGGGAACGGAGCATGAACCCTTGAATGATTTTGAGATTATGTTTGATAAATGAAATGGTTTTATGAACATTTTGATACACGGTTTTTGAATGACAAGACCCATCCCAATCCCCCCGGGATTACCATGGAATGTATCATGCTCCCGTCTGACAAGAGGCGTCAGACAAGGGATAACCGATTGCCATTGCCCAAACGGGCTTCCAGAGTGCGTAAGGATCGATGGAGGAGGTGTGCGATGCTCAAGTCTCTGCTGCAGTCGTATCCAGAATCAACCTGAAGGGCATTAAAAACAAAAGCTGTGAGTGGACGAAAATAAACAAGTCTGTTAAAAACATTTATAAGACATTTATGCCCCTCAGTAAAATCATATGCATGCACCAAAAACCAATAATCCCATATTTATTTAGAATTACCATTAGGGCCTTAGCCCGGAAACCAAAGCATAGTTTCAAATTTCAAAAGTCAATCCAAGAGTTATTTCATCAATCCAGTAATATTCATTGTGCTGCCCGGGGTCTCACCGGGTCCATATCTCTGGCATCCCCGATGTCTGACGTCCATGACGTCCAGCAATCCTGCTCCTGGATCACTATACGGTCCGGTAGCTCCGTACAATGAGCCCTCGCAGGCAATGCACCGTGACTTCACCAGTGTCCCCGACACTTGGAGGAGACCAGGATATAAATATCCTCATATCGAGATGGTTTTATGGAACACATTTTATTATTCATTTCCAAAATATCACAAGGGCCCTGCCCCGAATTTCCATAAAACCGTCATAAGTCCAAATAGTTGAATCAAATCTAAAATAGTTTATTCAATTCCATTTTAGGGTCCCCGACCCGAAATCACATATATAAGTTAACTGGGCCCCTGGCCCGATTTCATAAGTCAATTGGGCCCCTGGCCCGATTCGTAAGTTAACTAGGCCCCTGGCCCGATTTCATAATTCAATTGGGCCCCTGGCCCGATTAACAAGTTAACTGGGCCCCTGGCCCGATTCAACAAATTAACTGGGCCCCTGGCCCGATTTTACTTATCAAATCCGTAACCGTTTCATGAAATCATATCCATCCATATTTATGGAAATCAGTGCAAATCCAGAAAACCTCGATTCACGTGCAAACACGTAAATCGCCTCAAAATGCGTGAAAACATATAAATTCACTGATATCCAAAATAAATCATATAATCCCAATTATAACAATCATGAAACAGTTATGCATGCATCAAATTTATAAAACCAATGTCCACTCACAGACCGTTTAACCGAGCGCCTCGATACGCGTGCCATAGGCCTTCCCGGGCCACACCACTATCACCGGGACTCCCAATCCTGTCCAAATCACATTAGAGGATTACTAACCCCTTCATTAACATCCTATCAAAGTCCCGTAATTTTCCCGAATTTTTAAGTATTTTTAAACTGGATTTAAAATCTTCGGACGTCCCGAACCATATCAAAACGGAATCCGATCGACACGAAACCAACGCCAAAATGTTCGTTACATTGTATAGGACAAAAGTCAAGTTGGAAGTTTCCCAAAATTACCTCACACGCGCCCCCACGCGCCGGTTGAACTTCCCTGCGCGTGAAACCCACGCGCCGGGTACTGTTCACCGTCGTTTAGCCCGAACGCCTGTAAAACGGGCCGCCGTGACCCGCGGGCCAACCTGAATGGTTCTCGGTCATTTCTCCATCATTTTGGATGGGGTTTTCACCTACAGGATCGTCTGAGTTCAATTAAAGGTTCTGTGAAAACAAAAACAAGGTGCAACGTCCAGATCGTACCTCCTCGATCGAGAAGCTCACGGCCAAACTCCACCGTCGACTGCTCACGGCTCCGACCACCATTTCCTTCGAAAACGATCCCTATAGACTCGTCACATCCTCTGGATCATCATCCTGGTTACTAGATCGATTAAAACATCGTAAAATCCAAACTGCCATTTTCACCCGAAAACAAGTTCACGGGTTCGAGGCTTACCTCGCCGCCGTGGCTACCGCCGTGGCCACCAGCACGCCTAGCTTGATCCCAGAAACTCCTTCCACCCCACCAACACGGTCAAACACCAGTCTCCATCGACTTCCAATTTCCTGAGTTTTGGATCCCTCTGTTTTCCCCTCCGCCGTCATCTCCGCCGTCTCCCTCCGTCACCCAGCCCACCACAGTCATCCTTCCGCCCATACCAGTAGTTGGTCTCACTCCCACGCACAAAGGAGATGGGCTGGTGTGAGTGTGTGTTCAATTTCTTCACGGGCAGAGGAAGAATGAAAAATGAGGAAGGGAGGTATCAGATGAATAAGGAAATGGACGGTGGGGATGTGCATCAGCATAATAGATGAAGGGCTGAGATTGAAAACAGAGATCAGATGGATGGCCCAGATCAAAAGGTGAAAATAAGTGGGAATTCTTTTAATTATTTAAATCCTATAATTTAATCAAATCTCACCAATCCAGATCTGATCCCAATATTTAAGTTTAGTGGTCCACGTGTCCACTCAGAATCTCAGACCAATCAGAGAGCGCCACATGTTCTCGCCTCGTAATACGTGCATAACGAAACCAAACGTCCGTGACCCATAACTTCGTCGTCGAATCTCCAATTTCGACATACCGCCTGTCATTGGATTCGCATCGACGAAACCTACCTAACGGTCCTTGGCCCTCGGCCATCGGACATCCCGGTCAAAAAGTCAACATTTTGCCCCTAATATGCCAAATTACGAAAATGTCCTTGCACTTCCGTACTTCATAACTTTCACCACGGACGTCGGAATCGAATGTGCCACCTGTCTATGAACTCGTGACGTCCCAAACTACGTCACGGTCATCGGTCAAAGTCCATTTGACCATCCAAATTAAAAGTCAACGTTTTGCCCACGCCCAGGGGCAAAACGGTCATTTTGCACAATTCGTCCGAAATCACTCAACTAATCTAGATTAGTAAATCATAATTAAATATTATTAAATCCCGATATTCGGGACGGGTCGTTACATTGAATGCATGCATATGCTTTTATTGAAGGGCATAAATGTCTTTATACAAAAATGATTTTAACGAAATGATTGTTTTTGCCCACTGACATTTTTCGTGTTTTAATGCCCTTCAGGTTGATCGCGGATGCGGGCTGTAGCAGAGACGAGACATCACTCCCCTCCTCCTACAATCCTGATGCACTCTGATAGCCCCAGCGAGGGCTAGAGATGGAATTTTCCCTGGTATGACACTTCGTGTCAGACGGGATCTGGCGGGTCCCACGTTAATCCCGGGGGATTTGGGGCCAGTCCTGTCATTGAAGGTGAGGAATTCCCAAATTGATGTTGGTTTTATGTGTTTGTTAATCTAATAATACTTTCTGGTTAATTGGAAAAGACAATTAAGATCGAATTGTATGAATTGGGAATTTGAATTCGACGGTATGAAATTGGAGAATTACGGGTTTTAGCGTGAATTGTGTAAATTAAATTATGCAGAACGTCAATTAAGATGTATTAGATGAGATCAAATGAAATAAATGAAAGAAATAAGGTCAAATTGAAGGAAAAATAACCGGGTTTTGTCGCGGGTCGAAGAACCCATTTGCAGGAAAGTCGGGGTGAGGACGATGCACTGTAGTAGTCACAGTGCATGCGCGTGGGTTTCAGGCGCAGCCACTCGCGATGGCGCGTGAGGGCGCGTGTGCACGATTCCCGAGGTGAGGTCAACATGACTTTTGTTCTATGCAATGTAACGAACATTTTAGCGTTGGTTTCGAGTTAATCGGACACCATTTTGATATTGTTTCGAGGGTCCAAAGGTTTATGTTAAGTTTTTAATTCGTAATTAATTCCCGGAAAATTATGGGAAATTAATATGATGTTAATTAAGTCATTAGTGACCGTGAATAATGATTTTGGACAGGATTCGAGATTTCTGGAAAGTACCAAAACTTACGGAAACGCGTGTAGCTCGGAAAGTGAGCGGTTTGGACGGTGTGTGAGTGGACGTTTGTTTTATAAACTGATATGCATGCATAGTTAAATGTTTTACATGACTTATGGTATGATTTGAATTTCAATGATTTCTTGATGATTTGATACGATTATTTACGGGATTTAATGATTATTTTAATTAGTGTTTTGGGCACGTTTTTCGAGGAAAGTACAATTTTTGATTTTGGGCTAGGCCCGGGATTTTAAAAGGATGTTTTGACTTGGATTGTGAATTAAGATGATTTGACGGAATTGAATGATTTTTGGATATGATTTTACGGATTTACGAGAAATGTGATTTGGGCATGAGACCCCGTGATAAATGGTTTTGACGTGGTTTTAAATGATGATCTTGAAATAAAGATTTTGATTTTGTATTGATGTTCAGTGCCCCCAGATGTGTAATTCCTGGGTAGACTTCGGATGTGTAATTCTCTAAGTGACTCCGGATGTGTAATTCCCGGTGAGGCTGGATGTGTAATTCCCAGTAGGGCTATACGTGTAATTCCCAACTAGATGATGACTCTGGATGTGTAATTCCCAGAGGACCCTCGGATGTGTAATTCCCGAGTTATGTGCTTTATGTTATGATAAAATGGTTTCATGAAATGATTCATATGTTTGATTCTATGCATGCATGGTTTGATAAACTGGAGGGTAATTGATGTATTTTGAAATGTATTTTGAAATGATATTATTTTTGTCCACTCATACCTTTCTTGTTTTTGATAACCCTCCTGGCCGTGGCACGAGATTCGGTGCAAATCGAGAGGCAGAGGCATGAGCAGAAATCGATCCAGTCATCCCTTGTCTAACAGGTGCTAAGAGGAAATTTCAGGGCTTCAGTTGACTTGTCAGACGGGAGCAGGACCAGTCGCGGTTATCAAAGTCCAGTTGGGACAGGTCCTGTCAAGTTGGTATTAAAGCATTTGGTTACTGATTTCTGTTGTTAAGTCATGCCTCCGAGACGTGCGCCCCGTGCATGGCCTGACGATGAGAGGGACGAAGACAGGGTTAGAGAAGGCCCGGATATTGAGAGAGCTCAACGGTAAGGAACCAATGTGTTTCGTGGTGATTCGGGCCCGGATGGTGCCGATGATTGGATTACTCGTTTGGAGCGGATCTTTGAAATTATGAGATGTCCCCCGGAGGACATGGTGCTCTTAGCCACTTTTCTTTTGGATGGCTAAGCATACCGGTGGTGGCATGGTTTACAGTTAACTGGATGGGATGCTTATACGTTGACATGGGAAATATTTCGTGAGAGATTTTTCGATCAGTTTTGCCCTCGTTCATACCGTGATGCGAAGGAAATTGAATTCCTTCAATTACAACAGGAGAATATGACAGTGGCCCATTATGAACAACGATTCCTAGATCTGGCTCGCTTTGCTCCGTGGGCTGTAGTTACAGTGGGCGATAAATGCAGACGTTTCGAACTTGGATTACGAGATGACATTCGAGCCGCTGTGACTGTGGGATCATATGACACCCTCCGAGATCTATCAGATTCCACAATCAGAGTAGAGGCAAGTTTGCCGGTACATAAACCATCTTCGAGTTCTGGACGACGTCGAGAGCGTCAGGAAACTGAGACAATGAGTTAGGGGACGCCGTCAAAAAGAGGTAGTTCTAACCCTGGATTTTCTGGTGGGTCTCGGTCAGGTTTTAGTGGGGGTAGACAAGGACATTCCTTTGGTCCTACAGCAGTCCCTCAGACATCCGTCCAATAGAGTAGAGCTTCAGTACCGTCACCTGACATACATTATAACCGATCTACCCATTTCAGTAGGGGTTCCTGTTATTTCTGTGGTGATTTTGTACAGATCAGGAGAAATTGTCCACACCAACCAATGGGTGGTAGTCCGAGTGGCAGTAATACAGAGCAAGGTTCGGGGACGGCCTCGACCTCCGGAACTACAAGTGGGAGGGGAACTGATAACACTAGAGGTACACCACAAGGACGTGGTCGAACTTCAGGCCCACTTGCTCGGGTATTCTCTCTCCAGGAGACTAATAAACCACCCGAGGGGAGTTCAGAGTACTGATGGTATGGTGGTATCCCATGGATTGCTGTTTTGTACATTTGTACTGTATTGTAAATATTGTTGTACAGTTGCACTGTTCTATGTTTGTTTGATAAATAATGTGATCGAATTTCGGGGACGAAATTCTTTAAGGGGGGAAGGTTGTGACGACCCAGAAATTCGAAAAAGGAAAAATTGGAAAGTTGGATGTAAAATGACGATTTTGTCCTTAGTTATGGGGCCGAAAGTTGACTTTTTGTTTGGGATGCCTTTTGGACTTTTGGCCATGACCGTTGGGTAGGTCCTGAGACACTGTGTCCGTAGATAGGTGGCATGCCAAAATCAGAGTTCGGATGAAAAAGTTACGAATCTTGGAACATTAGGGGCATTTTGGTCATTTGTTAAGCAAAGGGTAAAAAGGTAATTTGGTGGGCAAATTGGCTGATTCAGCCGTCCACTGCCTCAGTGATGTGGCTTGGTGACATCTGTCAGTGGGAAAATTGAATTAGTGGCAAACCTTGCCGCTTGAAACCCAAAACGAATACAAATGAATGACTTTGTGCAATTTCAAATTCGTGTGATCAGGGAGGAAACCAGAGACATAACAAGATTGGGAGGAAATTTGTGAGTGAAAAACGGGGAAGGAAATAGAGAGAAAACACAAAGGTAACCAATAAACCCGTAAGGAAAACCCGAACTTTTTCTTGGGGAAATTGAGATTCAATTTCTAAGTTTTTGTCTAACCCAAGTCGAAGTAAGGTTAGAATTAGTCTTCTGGGACCATTTCGTGTCGAACCACATAAAAAACGAAGGCAGTTGACGAAGAAACCATCGTGAACAGTCCCTGCGAAATTCCTGAGAAATCCGATTTCAATTCGTGTAATTGAAGGTGAGGAATTCCCAAATTGATGTTGGTTTTATTTGTTTGTTAATCTAATAATACTTTCTGGTTAATTGGAAAGGACAATTAAGGTCGAATTGGATGAATTGGGAATTTGAATTCGATGGTATGAAATTGAAGAATTACGGGTTTTAGCGTGAATTGTGTAAAT
Organism: Prinsepia uniflora; assembly: GCA_032719365.1. NCBI lineage: Eukaryota > Viridiplantae > Streptophyta > Magnoliopsida > Rosales > Rosaceae > Prinsepia > Prinsepia uniflora. Next base: position 31,414,796 of record CM064864.1, read on the forward strand.
TAAATTATGCAGAACTTCAATTAAGATGTATTAGATGAGATCAAATGAAATAAATGAAAGAAATAAGGTCGAATTGAAGGTAAACTAAACGGGTTCTGTCACGGGTCGAAGAACCCATTTGTAGGAAAGTCGGGTGAGGACGATGCACTGTAGCACTCACAGTGCAGGCGCGTGGGTTTCACGCGTAGCCACTCGCGGCGGCACGTGAGGGCGCGTGGGCACGATTCCCGAGGTGAGTTCAACATGACTTTTTTTCTATGCAATGTAACGAACATTTTAGCGTTGGTTTCGAGTTAATCGGACACCGTTTCAATATTGTTTCGAGGGTCCAATGGTTTATGTTAAGTTTTTAATTCGTAATTAATTCCCGGAAAATTATGGGAAATTAATATGATATTAATTAAGTCATTAGTGACCGTGAATAATGATTTTGGATAGGATTCGAGATTTCTGGAAAGTACCAGAACTTATGGAAAGGTGTGTAGCTCGGAAAGCGAGCGGTTTGGACGGTGTGTGAGTGGACGTTTGTTTTATAAACCATTATGCATGCATAGTTAAATGTTTTACATGACTTATGGTATGATTTGAATTGCAATGATTTCTTGATGATTTGATACGATTATTTACGGGATTTAATGATTATTTTAATTAGTGTTTTGGGCACGTTTTTCGAGGAAAGTACAATTTTTGATTTTGGGCTAGGCCCGCGATTTTAAAAGGATGTTTTGACTTGGATTGTGAATTAAGATGATTTGACGGAATTGAATGATTTTTGGATATGATTTTACGGATTTACGAGAAATGTGATTTGGGCATGAGACCCCGTGATAAATGGTTTTGACGTGGTTTTAAATGATGATCTTGAAATAAAGATTTTGATTTTGTATTGATGTTCAGTGCCCCCAGATGTGTAATTCCTGGGTAGACTTCGGATGTGTAATTCCCTAAGTGACTCCGGATGTGTAATTCCCGGAGGGGACCGGATGTGTAATTCCCGGTGAGGCTGGATGTGTAATTCCCAGTAGGGCTATACGTGTAATTCCCAACTAGATGATGACTCTGGATGTGTAATTCCCAGAGGACCCTCGGATGTGTAATTCCCGAGTTATGTGCTTTATGTTATGATAAAATGGTTTCTTGAAATGATTCTTATGTTTGATTCTTTGCATGCATGGTTTGATAAACTAGAGGGTAAATGATGTATTTTGAAATGTATTTTTAAATGATATTATTTTTGTCCACTCACACCTTTCCTGTTTTTGAAGACGCTCCAAGTTGTGGCAAGAGATTCGGGGCAAATCGAGAGGCGGAGGCATGAGCAGAAATCGATCCAGTCATCCCTTGTCTGACAGGTGCTGAGAGGAAATTTGAAGGCTTCAGTAGACTTGTCTGACTGGAGCAGGACCGGGCGCAGTTATCAAAGTTCTATTGGGACAAGTCCTATCACTTACTATTTGGGCACTCCTCACGTTCAACCTCACGCTTGGGCAGCTCGTGAAGACCGTAGAACGTCCAAAATGGTGTTCCTAACCTCGTCTCCTAAGCTCTTCGCCTGAATCTGACCATCCAACCTCAAACCCAAAACACCACTCCACGGGTTCGTTGTTGTCCTCACGTTTTAGACCACGACAAAACTCCCTTCTACTGGTTTCTTCCATTTTCTCTCATCTCCTCCTCCTTCCCTGGTTTGCCTCCTCTCTACTTTCTCCTTTAGCCTTCTCCCTGTTTCGTCACGATCATACTCCAAAATCCACTAACATATACAATATGTGTGTAATTATATGTTGATCAAGCCCAAGTCGGTGATACTAGAAACAACTAGAGAAGGGTCACTTGTTGTAATGACCCGTCCCGAATATCGGGATTGAATATTAATTAATTATGAATTAGAATGACTAATCGGGGATTAGTTGAGTGAAATCGGACGAAACGTGCAAAATGACCGTTTTACCCCTGCGTGGGCAAAATGTTGACTTTTAGTTCGAGCGGTCAAACGGTCTTTGACCAATGACTGTGACGTAGTTCGAGACGTCACGAGTTCATAGACAGGTGGCACGTTCGATTCCGACATTCGTAGAAAAAGTTATGATGTTCGGAAGTTGAGGGGTATTTTGGTAATTTGGCATATTAGGGGCCAAGTATTGACTTTTTGACCGGGAGGTCCGATGGACTAGGGCCAAGGACCGTTACGTAGGTCTCGTCGATACGAATCCAACGACAGGCGGCATGCCGAAATTGGAGATTCGACGACGAAGTTATGGTCACGGAATCGGGCTCGATTAACCGAACGAAACGGGATTAAAATAATATTTTAATATGAACAGTACCCGATGACTGAACACACTTGGATGAGTGACAAGTGTCACTCATCCCCTAAATTCAGGCCCAAAACACTGATCCATGTTTTTAGGGAGACCTCATGATGATGTTTAATTAATTTTTAATTAATTAATTTATCCTAATTTCCATTAATCTCCCATATTTTCTTCAACCGTGTACAACCCACAAATCAGTTTTCTCCCAACCTCCAATTCTCTTCCATTTCTGAACCAAAGTGTGAGCAATTGAGAGTGAATTGAACTGGGAAACACGAGGGATTGACTGAGAGCTGGGGACTGGGATTTCGAGTTTTAGAAAATTTGGAGGGAAAATCAAATTGGAAGAATTGAGCTGTGATGATCGAATTGGAGCTTGGAAATAGCTTCCTGAGGTTGAGACGAGTTGTTTCAAATCAAAAACGAGATGAATTCATGCCCAATTGGCTCTGAACGGGTTTGGTAACAGTGAGGAACTTCGAGCTTGAGTCGTGGAGTTTGAGGCTTCGATTGATTCAATTGTTGTGGGGAAATGACTTCTCATGATCCCTCGATGCTTCTGGGTTCATCAATTGGAAGAAACCGGTTGAGATTGATGGAACTCCATGGTTGCACAGTGACGGCTGTTCTTCGAAGAATCGAGATTGAGTCGTGGCGTTTGAGCCATGAATTGATTCAATCGAGTTGGGGGAAATGTTTACCTGAGTTTATTGAAGCTTCTTGATGAATCAATTTAAGGAAATCGTGTGAGATTGAGGGATTTCTGATGATGAACAGTGTTCGGGGTGTTCTTCGAATGATCATCTGTGATCGTGAGGTTAGAGGTAAGGTTTCGTGGGATTGATGTTTTAGACCTCTAATTAGACTTGTAACGAAGCTGTGTGAATGTTCAATTGATGAATTCAGTGTCGAATTGATAGGATTGGAACCGAGTCTGATCGCGGGATGAATGGCCCGTTTTACAGACAAACGGGTTATACTGGTGACACTGTAGCTGGCGCGTGGATTTCACGCGCAGCCACTCACGGCGGCGCGTGGGGGCGCGTCTGGCCTAGTCTCAAGGTGAGGTCAACATGACTTTTGATCCTCTCAGTGTAACGGACATTTTAACGTTGGTTTCGATGAAATCGGATATTGTTTCGATAATGTTCCGCGTATTCGAAGTTTTGTTTTACGTTAAAATACGTATTTAAATTCCGGAAAAATTGGGGAAAATTATATGAAGTATTTTGAGATGTTAGTAACCCTCTATAATGATTTTGGGCAGGAGTTGTGATTTCCAGAATTTACGGAAAAACGTGCAGCTCGGAAACGGACCGTTTGAACGGTGTGTGTGAGTGGACTTTGTTTTCTAACCGTGATGCATGCATATATGATTTAAAATGCTTTATTATATGATTTGATATGCTTTGGCATGATTGGTATTTCAATTCGGTGATTTCTCGGTTTATGATTATTATATTATTATATTTTGGCACGACTTTCGAGAAATCATGAAATTGGTTAAAAATGATATTGTGGGCGTGAGAACCCAAGTAAATAATGATTTTGACTCGGATTTGGAGTTACATGTGAATTTGATGAATTTGATGATTTTTGGTATTCTCGTGATTTTGTGATTATTTTAATCAGTCTTTCGAGCATGTTTTACGAGGAACGTGCAAATGATGTTTTGGACTAGGCCCGGATTGAAAATGATGTTTTGACTCGGGTTATGAGTCAGGAAATTGAAAATGATATTTGGACTCGGATTTTAATCAGTCTTTTGATTCGGATTTTGATTGGCAACTCGGGTTTACGGTCGGATTTACGTGAAATTGATATTTTGGGCTTGGGACCCAATGGAATTGTGATTTTGATTGGATTTGTATTTCCATGTGATTACATGATGATATTGATGATTTTCAGATTTATAAAGTAAATCGGGACTTGGGGCTGAGACCCTGTATTGTAAATGATTTGATTTTCAATGCAACTGTTTTCAATGGTTTTTGTGATAATGATATGTTGCGGATATTTAGGGATTTCGGGAGAAAATATGTTTTTCCCCGGAGTGCACCCTGGAGATAACGCTCGCCTTCGGGATGGAAGTGTTTACCCCGAAGAGGTCACGTAGCACGATCTTTGTCGAGCAGCCCAGGGGAGGCTTGACTCAGATCAGATGTGCTGGATTATATGGATCGGTAAGTGATGTGTTTACAAGATCCGGATCGTCGGCTGGTGAGGTTTTCACAGCGACGGATTGCTGGCTGGTGATGTGTTCACAGCAGCGGATGCTCGGATTTTGAGCGGTCCTTGAGCCTATTGATATGCACGCGTTGCAGGGATAAACGTGACTCTAAGCAACAGGATATGGAAATAAGTCCCATGGATTATGGAAAATGATTTTGAGGAAACCGTGGTTTAGCGGTTAAAATGATTTATGGAAACATGAACTGTTTTGGTGAACATGAGTTTTATGGACCATGGGAAATTATGTTTTGATTTTATCGGTCCACAGTTCATACTTGAATGATTTCATACTATTACTCATGTTTTACGATATGCATGCAAGTTTGTGAAAACTGGAGGGTAAGAATGTATTTTGATAAATGTTTTTATAAGAGGTCATTTTTGTCCACTCACACCTTTTCTGTTTTATTAACCCTTCAGGTCGTGGCGCGTTGATCGAGGCTATTCCAGAGGTGGAGGTATGAGCGGGCACAGCCGCAAATATCCCTTGTCTGGCAGGTGCTGAAGGGTAGTTGCGGACTTTCAGTTGACTTGTCAGACGGGAGCAGGACCGGGTATGGTTTTTGACGTCCAGTTAGGACGGGTCCTGTCACTTGTCCCAAGCTAACTTATCCAACCAAAAAAATCTCACAAGGTCAAGTACCAAAATACCTTTTTCTTTCCAATTTACCAAATTGCCCCTATATAACTTAAACCAAGAACGAATCCAACCAAACTTCGTTTTCATCATGTGTGACAACCCGGAAATTGGAAAAAGGAAAATTTGAAGGAAATGATGATTTTGCCCCTAGTTATAAGGGCCAGAAGTTGACTTTTTGATCGAGACCTTGTTTGTACTTTTCGGAAGTACCGTTGGATAGGTCTCGGGAAGCTAAATCCGTAGACAGACGACATGCATCCATCGGAGTTCGGACGTGAAAGTTATGGGTCTTGAACGGTGATGGGTATTTTGGTAATTAACCAAGTAGGGGCAAATTAGTCTTTTTACCTGTTTGCTGACTCATCAGAGAAATTAACCTAAATTGGACATCTGTACCTATTGAAATGGACGGTTAATTGGGCTGAGTCAATTGTGTGGATGAGGATTTGTTATCTAAGTGACATTTGTCACTGTAAGAGGATAATTAGTGGCCCTGATAATGAGTAAACACGAATTCTATATAGTTGTTTGAATACTTGATCGTGCAGGGAAGAGAACAACCAAAAAACAGAGACCATGATCTCATTTGATTGATTCTTCCCAGAAACCAAAACTTGAGAATTTGATGTCATTGAGAGTGAATTCGTGAGGAATTATAGAGCAGAATAAGGGGGTTATGAACTTCGAACCCAGTTAAAACCTAAACTTAGAAAACCCGAAAAACCTTTGATCGAACTAGGATAGAATTTGAAATTGTGGACATGTTTGAGTGAAATTGACCTTGAAACTAGCTTCCTGGGATTGAGACGAGTCGAACCCAATGAAAATTGATGCGAATTGAGGTTGTTATGGACTAGAACAGAGAGCGGGAAGACTTCGAATGTTCGAGCTTGAGTCGTGGGATTTGAGACATGGGACGATGAAATTGAACTTGCAAAGATGTTTATGAGAATCCCACTAAGCTCCCTAATGCGTCAATTGAAGGAAAACAAGGATAATTGATGGAGATTGGAAGATGAACAGAGTTCGACTGTTCTTCGTGAATTCGAGATCGAATGGGAGGATTGAGGTAAGTTCAAATGTAATTGAGTTCACAGATCTTCAATTAAACCTATTTCGATTCTAATGGACGTTTGAATTGTTGAAAATGGTGTAAAATTGATGGACATTGAACCAGGTCTGTTCGCGGGTCGCAGGGATCCATTTGCAGGGAATCGGGTGAAGATGGTGACACTCTAGCAGGCGCGTGGGTTTCACGCGCAGCCACTCACGGCGTCGCGTGAGGGCACGTGGGCAAGATTCCCGAGGTGAGTTCAACATGACTTTTGTTCTATGCAATGTAACGAACATTTTGGCTTTGGTTTCGAGTCGATCGGACACCGTTTCGATATTGTTTCGAGGGTCCGAAGGTTTATGTTACGCGTTTAATTAATATTTAATTCCCGAAAAATTATGGGGAATTGATATGATGTTAATTAAGTCATTAGTGACCCTGAGTAATGATTTTGGACAAGATTCGAGATTCCTGGAAAATGTCGGAAATTACGGAAACGCGTGCAGCTCGGAAAGCGAGCGGTTTGGACGGTGTGTGAGTGGACGTTTGTTTTATAAACCATTATGCATGCATAGTTAAATGTTTTACATGATTAATTGCATGATTTGAATTGCAATGATGTCCTGATGATGTGGCATGATTATTTGTGATTTAATGATTATTTTAATCGGTATTTCTGGCACGTTTTACGAGAAATGTGCAAATGATATTTTGGGCTACGCCCGGAGTCAAAATAGTTTCAAAAAGGATATTTTGACTTAATTGGTGAGTCAATGATGATTTCTGGATTGTTTTAATGTTTCAAATAAGATTTTACGGATTTATGTGTAAATGGTATTTGGGGCTTGAGACCCGGTCGGGAATGCTTTTGACTTGATTTGAAGTTATGGATTTAACTGAAATGTTTTGGGATGTAATCTCGGGATGGTTTTCATTGTGATTGTGATTGTGGATACCCATACGGTCGGAGCTAGGGGATCACCTAGTCGACCGAAGCTTGGGGGATATGATGGTATGATTGTGAGTTGTTATGGTAAGCCAGCTTCTCGGATGCGACTGAGCCTGGATGTACCACTCGGATGTGTCTGAGCCTGGGGATGTGTTCGCCCAGATGGGACTGAGCCCGGGGGTTGAGCCCAGATGTGTCTGATCCCGAGAATGTGGCTGGATATTGGCCTACGCGTAGTGCGAATGTGACTGTGTGGTTGATTGTGCAATTGTGAATAGTGCGGATTGATGGATTGATTGATTGATTGGTTGTGCACTTATGAGTAGTACTGTTTGTTTTTTATTATGATTGCGTATTGGTATTGAGTACGGGTTTTTGGTCTGTGTGGCTAGATGGTTATGTTTTCACATGTTAGGCTTGAGAGCCGGGATTTGATACTTGTTATGTGATTTGGCTAGAAAGCCGGTGATGTTTTTCATATGTTGATTCTATGCATACATGGTTTGATAAACTGGAGGGTAAATGATGTATTTTGATAAATGTGTTTTAAATGATATTTTTTTTCCACTCACACCTTTCTTGTTTTGATGACCCTCCAGGTCGTGGCACGACGTTTGGGGCTGATCGAGAGGCTGAGGTATGAGCGAAAATCAGTGCAGTTATCCCTTGTCTGGCAGGTGCTGAAGGGTAGTTTCGGAACTTCAGTTGACTTGTCAGGCCAGAGCATGATCGGGCACGGTTATCGAGGTCTAGTTGGGACGAGTCCTGTCAAATTGGTATTAGAGCATTTGGTTAGTGATTTGCCATGCCTCCGAGACACGAGCCCTGTGCGCGGCCTAGTGATTAGACGAGATATGAGGGTGTCGGAAATCCCTGGCGTGATTAGGACCCTGGATTGGGGGTCGAGTATTGTATCACGTGTTCTGGTTTTGTCGGACTTGTGATTGTCCGGATGGTTGTTTACGATAATGATATGGTATATGGATGGGCATATTGGGCCCAGGATAAACTTGACCCGAGGATCGGGGGTAATGGGACTCAGAAGGAGTCCGGAATGAGTTTAGCATGTGTTGAGAGATCCTGAATAGGATGTGGTTCGCCTAGGGGTGTTTGCTAGGTGACCAGATATGCCAGTGGTGGCATTGATGTTAGTACATGATGAATTCGGACTCGAGAGGAGTCGCGATGTTGGACTTGGACTCAGTAGAATTCAGGAGTTGGTTTAGGACTCGGAAGGAGTCATGATGCGATATGAGGGCTCCAGATGAGCTAGGAATGATGGAAAAAGTGGTTATGGTTGTCCCTAACGAGTGAGGGTTCATGTGGGAACCCGAGGTAGTGATATGGATGTGAATCAAGTCCCCATGATTTTTTTTGGAGAGGTATATTCGAATTTCGGGGACGAAATTCTTTAAGGGGGGAAGGTTGTGACGACCAGGAAATTCGAAAAAGAAAAATTTGGAAAATTTGAAGGAAATGACAATTTTTCCCCTGGTTATAAGGGCCAAAAGTTGACCTTTTGATCAGGACCTTGTTTGGACTTTTCGGAAGTACCGTTTGATAGGTCTCGGGATGCTGAATCCGTAGACAGGTGGCATGTGTCCATCGGAGTTCGGACGTGAAAGTTATGGGTCTCGAACGGTAAGGGGTATTTTCGTAATTAACCAAGTAAGGACAAATTAGTCTTTTTACCTGCTTGCTGACTCATCAGAGAAATTAACCTAAATTGGACATCTGTACCTATTGAAATGGACGGTTAATTGGGCTGAGTCAATTGTGTGGATGAGGATTTGTTATCTAAGTGACATTTGCCACTGTAAGAGAATAATTAGTGGCCCTAATAATGAGTAAACACGAATTCTATATAGCTGTTTGAATACTTGATCGTGCAAGGAAGAGAACAATCAAAAAACAGAGACCATGATCTCATTTGATCGATTCTTCCCAGAAACCAAAACTTGAGAATTTGATGTCATTGAGAGTGAATTCGTGAGGAATTATAGAGCAGAATAAGGGGGTTATGAACTTCGAACCCAGTTAAAACCTAAACTTAGAAAACCCGAAAAACCTTTGATGGACCTAGGATCGAATTTGAAATTGTGGACGTGTTTGAGTGAAATTGACCTTGAAACTAGCTTCCTGGGATTGAGACGAGTTGAACCCAATGAAAATTGATGCGAATTGAGGTTGTTATGGACTAGAACATAGAGGGGGAAGACTTCGAATGTTCAAGCTTGAGTCGTGGGATTTGAGAAATGAGACGATGAAATTGAACTTGGAAAGATGTTTATGAGAATCCCACGAAGCTCCCTGATGCATCAATTGAAGGAAAATAAGGATAATTGATGGAGATTGGACGATGAATAGAGTTCGACTGTTCCTCGAGAATTTGAGATCGAATGGGAGGATTGAGGTAAGTTCGAATGTAATTGAGTTCACAGATCCTCAATTAAACCTATTTCGATGCTAATGGACTTTTGAATTGTTGAAATGGTGTAAAATTGATGGACATTGAACCGGGTCTGTTCGCGGGTCGCAGGGATCCGTTTGCAGGGAATCGGGTGAAGATGGCGCCACTGTAGCAGGCGCGTGGGTTTCACGCGCAGCCACTCACGGTAGCACGTGAGGGCGTGTGGGCAAAATTCCTGAGGTGAGTTCAACATGACTTTTGTTCTATGCAATGTAACGAACATTTTGGCTTTGGTTTCGAGTCGATCGGACACCGTTTCGATATTGTTTTGAGGGTCCGAAGGTTTATGTTACGCGTTTAATTAATATTTAATTTCCGAAAAATTATGGGAATTGATATGATGTTAATTAAGTCATTAGTGACCCTGAGTAATGATTTTGGACAGGATTCGAGATTCCTGGAAAATATCGGAAATTACGGAAACGCGTGCAGCTCGGAAAGCGAGCGGTTTGGACGGTGTGTGAGTGGACATTTGTTTTATAAACCATTATGCATGCATAGTTAAATGTTTTACATGATTAATTGCATGATTTGAATTGCAATGATGTCCTGATGATGTGGCGTGATTATTTGTGATTTAATGATTATTTTAATCGGTATTTTGGGCACATTTTACGAGAAATGTGCAAATGATATTTTGGGCTACGCCCGGAGTCAAAATGGTTTCAAAAAGGATATTTTGACTTAATTGGTGAGTCAAGGATGATTTCTGGATTGTTTTAATGTTTCAAATGAGATTTTACGGATTTATGTGTAAATGGTTTTTGGGGCTTGAGACCCAGTCGGGAATACTTTTGACTTGATTTGAAGTTATGGATTTAACTGAAATGTTTTGGGATGTAATCCCGGGATGGTTTTCATTGTGATTGTGATTGTGGATACCCAGACGGTCGGAGCTAGGGGATCACCTAGTCGACCGGAGCTTGGGGGATAGGATGGTATGATTGTGAGTTGTTATGGTAAGCCAGCTTTTCGGATGCGACTGAGCTTGGATGTACCACTTGGATGTGTCTGAGCTTGGGGTTGTGTTCGCCCAGATGGGACTGAGCCCGAGGGTTGAGCCCAGATGTGTCTGATCCCGAGAATGTGGCTGGATATTGGCCTACGCGTAGTGCAGATGTGACTGTGTGATTGATTGTGCACTTGTGAATAGTGCAGATTGATTGATTGATTAGTTGTGCACTTGTGAGTAGTGCTGTTTGATGTTGATTGTGATTGCGTACTGGTATTGAGTACGGGTTTCTAGTCTATGTGGTCAGTTGATTATGTTTTCACATGTTTGGCTTGAGAGCCGGGATTTGATACTTGTTATGTGATTTGGCTAGAAAGCCGGTGATGTTTGTCATATGTTGGTTCTATGTATGCATGGTTTAATAAACTGGAGGGTAAATGATGTATTTTGATATATGTGTTTTAAATGAAATTATTTTTGTCCACTCACACCTTTCCTATTTTGATGACCCTCCAAGCCGTGGCACGACGTTCGGGGCTGATCGAGAGGCGGAGGGATGAGCGGAAATCAGTGCAGTTATCCCTTGTCTGGCAGGTGCTGAAGGGTAGTTTCGGAACTTCAGTTGACTTTTCAGACGGGAGCAGGTCCGGGCACGGTTATCGAGGTCCAGTTGGGACGGGTCCTATCAACATGTCTCATGTCGATGTATTCGGAAGGTCGAAACCTTCCTAATGGCACTTTCAGAATCCACAAAATCTGTCCCCCGGTTAAAAAGTCAACCCTTTTAACTTTGACCAAAAAGTCATCTCCGACACAAACCAGGTGCTGAAGGCTAGCAGGACTAGCCGCAAGGGGCAAACCCGCAACACCATGGCCCAAGGCTTCCACCCTTTCCTCTATTCACCCTAGTTACTTATAATGCACCCTTCTTTGTATCGAGCTACAACGAAGAGATCCAGCTCAGCCGACGCACTTGCGTATTCGTTCCTTCGAAAGCTTTTCATTGAATGGAGACCTCGGATTCTATTTCGAACAAGACCTTTTCTCCAAGGTTTCAAGGTCTTAAGTTTCCATTTGTTTAATGGAGAAGACTGGATTTCGTTAGCCATGGACCATATCGAGAGATTCTCAACCCAATGTATTGCAATTGAGCATGATCTGTTGCTCAAGCTCAATTTTGGTAGTTTATGCCTGAACAGGTCCAAACAGGGTACCTCCAATCTCCAGTTCCATCCTCAATTGGGAAAATATGGAGGTAGAAATCGATGAGCAGTTCTAATAAAGCGCAGTGAAGAGTTTCCTACACTTTCGATTTAATCCCATCGTTGAAATGTAATGCTCATTTGTATAAATATTTCTAGATAACTCTAGATCAATTGATAAAAATGTAGAGGAATGGAGATTGATATGAGTATTTGTATGATAAGAAAAGATGTTAAAAGACATGTAATGGAAAAATCTAGAAATAAGCTACAATTAGTAGCTAGGAATGCATGCCCAAGTCGGTGGGCATATATGGCAGCAAAGAGGATGATGTTAGACAATATATAGAATTGTCTTGAAGTGTCGCCACAATGCATGGCTGTCAGGACCCGACCCTCCTCTGTCAGGTCTCGACTCATTTAGCACGATATTGTCCTCTTTGGGCCACAGCAATACTCAATGGCAAGCCTGCACCCTCAAGGTTTTGTTTTTGGGAGCTCACGGTGCAACTTCCTAGGGGGTCACCCATCATGGAATTGCACCAGCCTCAACTCGCTTAACTTTGGGGTTCCAATCCCCCCCAAAGCCACTGAGCTCCCAAAAGGCCTCATGCTAGATAGGTGTGTGCCTACACCTTTAAGCCACACCACCGTTCTCTCCCAGACCATTCCCCCCTTGCAGGAATATGGGATCGTTCACTGTTCCCTCCAGGACACGGGTCTTACAATCCACCCCTCTTAGGGCCCAGCGTCCTCGCTGGCACACTTCCCGGTTGGGGTCTGGCTCTGATACCATTCTGTCAGGACCCGACCCTCCTCTGTCAGATCCTGACTCATCTAGCACGATATTGTCCTTTTTGGGCCACAGCAATACTCAATGGCAAGCTTGCACCCTCAAGGTTTTGTTTTTGGGAGCTCACGGTGCAACTTCCCAGGGGGTCACCCATCATGGAATTGCACCAGCCTCAACTTGCTTAACTTTGGGGTTCCAATCCCAACCCCACACCCCCCCCCCCCCCCCCCCCCTTCAAAGCCACTGAGCTCCCAAAAGGCCTCATGCTAGATAGGTGTGTGCCTACACCTTTAAGGCACACCACCATTTTCTCCCAGACCATTCCCCTCTTGCAGGAATGTGGGATCGTTCACCGTTCCCTCTAGGACACGGGTCTTACAATGGCTACACTGAAATGATCAAAGTGAACTGACATAAGCATGCCGGGATATGGACCTCTATAAATAGAGGTTTGTGCAAAGGATTTTAATATGAATGAAGGAGAAAAGAAAGAAACAGATGAGTGAGTGAAGTGAGCAACAAATAGAGTGAAGAGAGTGAGAAAAAAGATAAGAGTTAAGAGCTCATTAAGAAAGATCCAAGTCCAATCTTTGTATTACTCCATTGTAGAAATAAATTTGTGTTCGTGTGTATCCCTTCCCAAACTGTTCCTTACTCATAAACCCAACCTAAACCCTTCTCAAAACCCAACAGTGGTATCAGAGCTTGTTTGATCCAGAGCAAGTCATGTTAGAGTTTGGAGTAGGTTCCAAGTTACAATAAGAGACGCTGCCACGTGACCCGCAGATTCTAGATGTATGTTAGGTGGTAATCAACTTCCTGGTGTGTCAAAGAGTTGGTGTTGACAACTGGCTGATCGCACCGAGGGGTGCTGAGCATATCTGCAGAGTGGAATGCTTAGGTAAGCCTGTTGACTAGAACCATATGCGCTGGCTGCCGAATAACTTTCCTGGACAGCCTGTCGACTATCACTACTAGCATTGCCTGCTGACTAGAACCATCTGTGCTGGCTGTCGAATGATTTTCCTAGACAGCCTGTCAGGACCCGTCCCAAATATCACCTCGATACCCGGGATGAACCCTGCTCCCGTCTGACAATCACACTTACAGTACCAAAACAACCTTAATACAACTATAAGCATAACTATCAGACGAAGGAGTAAATATATACAACAGTAAGCCAGAACATAGTTCTACAAAATGGGCACCAAAAGTCCTACAAGTCTAAGTCCGCAACGGAAGAACGTCGGAAGCTCTATGCCTCGATATCTGCCTCAACGTTCACCCCAGCGCTATCACCACGACCTGGAGGGAAATTGAAAAAAACAGAAGGTGTGAGTGGACCGAAAGGAATAAAATTTTTAAAACCGTTTACCATCAAATCAAAGTAAGGAAATATAATCATTTGTTCCCTCCGGTTTGAAACCAGGCATGCCCAACGAAGTATTAGAAAAATCATAATATGAAACATCATAAGAAACAGAAACACTATAAAACATCATAAGAAACAGATACACTATAAAACGTCATAAGAAACAGATACACTATAAAACGTCATAAGAAACAGATACACTATAAAACGTCATAAGAAACAGATACACTATAAAACGTCATAAGAAACAGATACACTATAAAACGGATATAGAAATCATAGCATGAGCATCAAACCATCATTTCCGATCAAACCTGCTGGACCTATCCGAGTCTTTAAACTCAACCAGGCCTTAACTGAAATCCGAGTCTTTAAACTCCCGAGTCTTTAAACTCAATAGGCCTATGGGGGAAAATCAACATATCCGAGTCTTTAAACTCCCGAGTCTTTAAACTCAATCCGGGCCCGTCCCCCGTCAATCAATATCCGGGTCTTTAAACCCATATCCAGATCCAGCAAATCCAATCCATTTCAGTGTAAAACCGTTCCGAAACCCATCACCAAACTCGAATTCGGAATCCCTAGTTCGAAGCCCTTTCGGCGTTCAGAACCGACATTCCGAACCCAAATCCGGAAAAAGATCCATGTTCATAACAAAACCATAGGAAAATCCCAAATCATATTCCACAACCCATTTACCATCATCAGAAAACGTTTTTAGGTTGAACTTCTGAATTATAGCATCAAAATCTGAAAACCAGTTTTTTCTCGAAAAACGTGCAAAATCTCCCGAAAACGTTTCGAAAAAACGTGCAAACATCTCAACCACATATAATCATCATCAGGACATAAAAACACACATAAAACCATAAAGCATTGATAAAAACAGTTAGGCATGCTCGGAAGTGAGAAAGAGTCCACTCACAGTTCAGAACAAGTCACTCGCGCCCCGTGCGCTCCTCAACCGTCTCTGGTGTCTCCCGTCCTGTCAATAGATACCAAATAGGGTCACAATGACATCAAGGATACCTTCCCTATTTTCCCCAATTTTCCGGGAATTTAATAATATTTTAATCCTAAACCCTAAACCTTACGGATTCCCGAATCATCCCGTAACACCGTCCGATTAACCCGAAAACTATACCATTGGATTCGTTAAAACATTTAGGACTAAACTCATGTTGGAAGCTTGGTCGGATTCCTCCCCACGCGCCTCCACGCGCCGCCCAAAGTGGATGCGCGTGGGCCTCACGCGCCTGCTACAGTGCCACCGTCTTCCTTGATCGAACCCGGTTCGCACCAGACGGCAACCCGGACCGGCGAGAACCGTTCTCCACCGTCCGGCCACCGTTTCCCCTCCTATCTTCACCTAAAGGTTCGTCCACACTCAGAGAATTCATCCCCCTCACTCTCTTGGTTCGACTCGACCCATAGCTTCACAACTGAAGCTCGAAAGAAAAACCAACAATCCTCTGTTTTTCTTCCCGGACACTCAGCACTTCCCCCTTCACGGTGGTCATTCTAGACTCCTCCCACGACTTCACTGAACCACACACAACTCACGGGAACCCTCGACTCACCCTCTAACTCCACGATTTCCCGTTTGAAATTCACGGCCAAACAGGGTACAGAGTACCCGCCGTCGCACCACCTCCCACCGTGAACTTCCCCGTCACGGCAACCGTCAAAAACTACTCCTAGGACCACCCTAAACCTCACTTCACACACCAAACCCTTCGATTCTAGCTCTAGGTCCACGACTTTTGAAATGAAAATCTACGGGAAAACAGAGTAAAAGAGGTTACCCTTCGATTCCGGCGCCGCCGTGAGAACCGTCACCTACCACGGTGCTCGTGGGACTCCCCGTAGCCTCCTGAGTCTCCTAGTGGCTTGAATCGATCCACCACACGGCACAGCAGCCACCACCGTCCACTGCCTCCTCTGTTTCTTTCAAATATCCAGCCGTCCACCACGTCGCCTCCGTGCACGGTTGCAGCCCCAAACCGTGATCACCAGCACCGCCTAGCTTCACCGTCCTTCTCTCAACTCACTCTTCACTCTCTCTAGCATCAAGATCGATCAATCTTCTTCAATTTCTTTTCTCTGTTTCTCTGGGTGTTCAACGGATTGCACGGTTCAAAAATGAACCAAGTGTGGCCGTGCACACTTTAGACACCTCCAGAAGCCTCTGGCTTCTCACCACGTGTCCACAAACCCTTGGTGCAAAACAAAATATCCCAGCCATCTGTTGCCACTTGCCCATCTCTGATTGGCTGAATGAAAAAGACCAAAATACCCCTTGTATAATTAATTACCGTTTTGCCCTCGAACGTTTTAGACCCATAAATACTTCGTCCGACGTCCGATGACAGCGTGCCGCCTGTCGTTGAACTCAGGACGTCGAGACCTATCCAACGGTCCTCGGTCTACGTAAAAACCACAAGTCCTCCAAAAAGTCAACATTTCCCTCGTTTACTCAAAATTACGGTAACGCCCCCAACCTTCCGTACATCATAACTTTTCCTCTGGTTGTCCGAATCGAACCTGCCACCTGTCTACGGACTCGTGACGTCCTAAATTACGTCACGGTCAAGGGCTAACACTCATCCAATCGATAGTACAAAAAGTCAACTTTTCGTCTACTATTCACAAGGGCAAAATCGTCCTTTTTACAAAACTTCACAAAAATTACATTTTTACCCTTCCCGAAGGTACGGGTTGTTACAATCTACCCCCCTAAAAAGAGTTTCGTCCTCGAAATTCAGTGAAATAAGTAAGGGTACTGTTCCCGCATCAAGGCCTCGGGTTCCCAAGTAGCTTCTTCGACCTGATGATTTCTCCACAATACCTTCACTAAGGGAACCGTCTTCCTTCGCAAAACTTTATCCTTCCGATCCAAGATTGCAACAGGCTGCTCTTCGAAACTCAAGTCTTCCCTCAGTTCCACTGGTTGTGCTTCCAGAACATGCGAATCATCTCGAATGTACTTCTGAAGCATAGAAACATGGAAAACATTATGTACCTTTTCCAAATCTGCTGGTAAGGCCAAGCGATAAGCTACAGGACCAATCCGCTCCAAGATCTCATACGGTCCAATGTAACGAGGACTCAACTTCCCTCGTCTGCCAAATCGTACAATTCCTTTCCAAGGAGATAGCTTCAGGAAAACCCAGTCTCCTACAACAAACTCTAAATCCCTGATCCTACGGTCAGCGTAGCTCTTTTGGCGGTCCTGCGCTGCCTTCAATCGATCCCTAATCAGTGCCACTTTTTCCTGAGTAAGCTCCACCAGCTCAGAAGTAGTCAACCTCCTCTCACCAACCTCAGTCCAACACAATGGAGTCCGACACTGCCGCCCATACAAAGCCTCGTAAGGAGCCATCCCAATGCTCTCCTGATAACTGTTATTGTAGGCGAACTCCATCAAAGGCAGATGTGATTCCCAAGTACCCTGAAACTGAAGTACACAAGCTCGCATCATGTCCTCGAGAATCTGAATAGTCCGCTCAGACTGCCCATCTGTCTGAGGATGAAAAGCAGTACTGAAGTGTAATTTAGTCCCAAAAGCTTCCTGTAAGCTCTGCCAAAATCGAGAAGTAAATCTCGGATCTCTATCAGATACTATCGACTCTGGAGTCCCATGTAACCGAATAATCTCATTTATAAACAACTGTGCAAACTGTTCCAACCTGAAGTTCTCCCGTACTGGCAAGAAATGAGCATACTTCGTAAGTCGATCCACAATAACCCACACACCATCGTGTCCCTTCGGTGTTCTCGGAAGCTTGAATACGAAATCCATAGTCAGGTGATCCCATTTCCACTCGGGGATCGGCAAAGGTTGCATTGCTCCATAAGGTCTCTGCCGCTCGGCTTTTACCTGTTGACAAATCAAGCATCTACTGACATATTCGGCAATCTCACGTTTCATCCCTGACCACCAGTAATGCTCTCGAAGTGTACGATACATCTTGGTCCCACCAGGATGCATCGCATAAGCTGAACAGTGAGCCTCATCCAGTATCACCTTCTTCAAAGCTTCATCCTCAGGTACACACAACCGTCCATTCTTAACCAAGGCTCCATCCTCACGAATCTCAAAATCTTGTCTTTCTCCAGCCCCGACCTCAATCCGAATGATGCCCAGAATAGGGTCCTCAAACTGAGCATCAATCACCTGATCAATCAAAACTGGTCGCACATGGAAACTTGCTAGGAGTGCTCCCTGATCATCCACAGTCAACTCTACTCCCAACCTACAGAGCTCAACCAGCAAAGGTAACCGTACTGTCCTCAAATGCGACAAAGAACCAGCTGACTTCCTACTCAGAGCATCGGCTACCACATTAGCCTTCCCTGGATGATACTCAATAGTACAGTCGTAGTCCTTAAGTAACTCCAACCAACGGCGCTGTCTCAGATTCAATTCCTTTTGAGTGAACAAATACTTTAAGCTCTTGTGGTCCGTAAAGATCCTGCACCTCTCACCGTACAAGTAATGTCGCCAAATCTTCAATGCATGAACCACCGCAGCCAGTTCCAAGTCATGTGTAGGGTAGTTCACCTCATGGGGTTTCAATTGTCGGGAAGCATAAGCAATCACTTTCCCGTGCTGCATCAAGACACAACCCAAACCTTGTAAAGAAGCGTCACTGTACACCTCGAACTCCCCACTATCATCTGGAAGGGCTAACACAGGAGCAGATGTCAACCGCCTTTTAAGCTCCTGGAAACTCTGTTCGCATTTATCGTCCCACTCAAACCGAACTCCCTTCCGTGTCAACCTCGTCAACGGTGCTGCAAGAATAGAAAAGCCCTCAATAAAACGCCTGTAATAACCCGCTAAACCCAGAAAACTCCGGATTTCTGTTACCGTCTTAGGCTGTTCCCAATTGGCTACCGCCTCAACTTTCTGAGGATCCACACGGATGCCCTCGGCCGAAATCACATGGCCAAGAAATCCAACACTGGTCAACCAGAACTGACACTTACTGAGCTTCGCATACAACTGATGCTCCCTCAACGTTTTAAGCACGATCCTCAGATGTTTCTCATGCGCCTTCGCACTCTTCGAATACACCAAAATGTCATCAATGAAGACAATCACGAAATGATCCAAGTAGGGCCGGAACACTCGGTTCATAAGGTCCATAAAAGCTGCTGGGGCATTAGTCAAACCAAAAGGCATCACAACAAACTCATAGTGACCGTACCTGGTCCGGAAAGCTGTCTTCGGTATATCCTCCTCTTTAACCCTTAACTGGTGATAACCGGAGCGAAGATCAATCTTCGAGAAATACTGTGCTCCCTTGAGCTGGTCAAACAAATCATCAATCCGGGGTAGGGGGTACTTATTCCGAATAGTTACCTTATTCAGTTGCCTGTAATCCACACACAATCTCAATCCTCCGTCCTTTTTCTTGCCAAACAAAACAGGTGCTCCCCAAGGTGACATACTCGGTCGAATAAATCCTATATCGACCAACTCTTGCAACTGGGCCTTAAGTTCCCTCAATTCTGCAGGTGCCATACGATAAGGAGTCTGGGAAATAGGCTGTGTACCTGGTAGAAGATCAATCGTAAACTCAAGATCTCGGTGTGGGGGTAGTCCTGGCAACTCCTCGGGAAAAACATCGGGAAACTCCCGTACCACTGGTATATCCTCCGCCCTCACTGGCGTAGTACGTGTATCTACCACATGAGCTAAGTAACCCTGGCACCCCTTACGTAACAATTTGCTAGCCTCGAGTGCCGAAATAACTCCCGTAGGAAGTGCACGCTGATCCCCCTGAAACGTAGTCTCTGATAATCCGGGACTCCGAAAAGTCACTCTCCTATCGAAACATTCGATAGAAGCATGATGTCTCGTCAACCAGTCCATACCCAAGATCACATCAAAGTCCCGTAAATCCAAGAGTAACAAATCTGCCAGTAACTCCACCTGGCCTACCATCACCGGACACTCTCTCAATACCTGAGTCACTACCAACATCTCCCCAGTAGGTGTACTCACTCCTAACGCACAATCCAAAGTAGACAACTCCCTCTCCTTAACCAAACTACAACTCCGAGCTATAAATGAATGGGTAGCCCCGGGATCTATCAAAGTAAAAACAGTGTGACCAAGTATGGTGAGTGTACCTGTCACCACTCCCGGTGCTGACCTAGCCTCCTGCTGAGTCATCGCAAAAACTCGCGCCTGAGGTCCCGATGACCTACCGCGCCCTCTGGAACTGCTCGTGGCACCACCGCCACCCCTAGGGCCTGCTGCCCCTGACACTGATGCAGTACTCCGCCCGGGTTCCGTTGCACCTCTACCTGCTCCACCCTCCGAAGCTAACAATGGGCACTCCCGACGGAAGTGTCCTCGCTCTCCACAATAGAAGCAAGTATCCCTACCGGGTCCACCGGTATGCCTCCCTGTAGAAGCCACTGAAGTCGTACTCGCCTGAGGAGTCGGCTGTGACCTAGCTCCTCGAAATCCCGAGCCCTGAAAACTGCCTGGTCTGCCATACCGGGCTCCACCAGCAGATGATGATCCACCAAAATTTCCCCGTTTCGGGGGCCTCTGACTCGATGCTCCTGGAAATGACTGCTCTCGGCGTCGAACACTGCCCGAATACTGTGGTCTAGCAGGTAAACTGGCCTCCACCCTGACAGCAGCATCAGACAACTCTCGGAATGTAGCAAAAGAGCCGGCTGTCACTATGGCCCTGATCTCTCCCCGGAGGCCCAACTCAAACCGGCGGCACTTCTCCGCCTCAGTCGCCACAAATGCAGGAGCAAAACGAGATAGCATCTGGAACCTCTGCTCATACTCAGCAACCGTCAAGTTCCCTTGCTTCAAGTGAAGGAATTCCGCTTCCTTCGCATCCCTAAAAGAACGGGGATAGTACTGATCTAGAAACCGCTCCCGGAAAGTCTCCCAAGTCACGGTATGTGCATCCCAGCCGGACAGTTCCAGCGTGTACCACCACTCGTAGGCAGCTCCATCCAACAGAAAAGTAGCTAACAATACCCGATCCTCGGGAGGACAGTGCATCACCCCAAAAATACGTTCTAGTCGGGTGATCCATCGGTGAGCTTCCTCGGGATCAGCCCCACCGCTGAACGTAGTAGCCCCAAGCCTCTGGGCTCTCTCGATCGAAGCGCTCTCAGTCCCTCTCGCCGCTTCATCTTCAGGTCGTGGAGGGGGTTCACGTCTCGGAGGCATGATCAATCGTACGCTGAAAGAGGCATAGAGTTAGTATAACAACCTAGACCCAACACAAATCGACACAACCTATGCTCTGATACCAATTATCAGGACCCGTCCCAAATATCACCTCGATACCCGGGATGAACCCTGCTCCCGTCTGACAATCACACTTACAGTACCAAAACAACCTTAATATAACTATAAGCATAACTATCAGACGAAGGAGTAAATATATACAACAGTAAGCCAGAACATAGTTCTACAAAATGGGCACCAAAAGTCCTACAAGTCTAAGTCCGCAACGGAAGAACGTCGGAAGCTCTATGCCTCGATATCTGCCTCAACGTTCACCCCAGCGCTATCACCACGACCTGGAGAGAAATTGAAAAAAACAGAAGGTGTGAGTGGACCGAAAGGAATAAAATTTTTAAAACCGTTTACCATCAAATCAAAGTAAGGAAATATAATCATTTGTTCCCTCCGGTTTGAAACCAGGCATGCCCAACGAAGTATTAGAAAAATCATAATATGAAACATCATAAGAAACAGAAACACTATAAAACATCATAAGAAACAGATACACTATAAAACGTCATAAGAAACAGATACACTATAAAACGTCATAAGAAACAGATACACTATAAAACGTCATAAGAAACAGATACACTATAAAACGTCATAAGAAACAGATACACTATAAAACGGATATAGAAATCATAGCATGAGCATCAAACCATCATTTCCGATCAAACCTGCTGGACCTATCCGAGTCTTTAAACTCAACCAGGCCTTAACTGAAATCCGAGTCTTTAAACTCCCGAGTCTTTAAACTCAATAGGCCTATGGGGGAAAATCAACATATCCGAGTCTTTAAACTCCCGAGTCTTTAAACTCAATCCGGGCCCGTCCCCCGTCAATCAGTATCCGGGTCTTTAAACCCATATCCAGATCCAGCAAATCCAATCCATTTCAGTGTAAAACCGTTCCGAAACCCATCACCAAACTCGAATTCGGAATCCCTAGTTCGAAGCCCTTTCGGCGTTCAGAACCGACATTCCGAACCCAAATCCGGAAAAAGATCCATGTTCATAACAAAACCATAGGAAAATCCCAAATCATATTCCACAACCCATTTACCATCATCAGAAAACGTTTTTAGGTTGAACTTCTGAATTATAGCATCAAAATCTGAAAACCAGCTTTTTCTCGAAAAACGTGCAAAATCTCCCGAAAACGTTTCGAAAAAACGTGCAAACATCTCAACCACATATAATCATCATCAGGACATAAAAACACACATAAAACCATAAAGCATTGATAAAAACAGTTAGGCATGCTCGGAAGTGAGAAAGAGTCCACTCACAGTTCAGAACAAGTCACTCGCGCCCCGTGCGCTCCTCAACCGTCTCTGGTGTCTCCCGTCCTGTCAATAAATACCAAATAGGGTCACAATGACATCAAGGATACCTTCCCTATTTTCCCCAATTTTTCGGGAATTTAATAATATTTTAATCCTAAACCCTAAACCTTACGGATTCCCGAATCATCCCGTAACACCGTCCGATTAACCCGAAAACTATACCATTGGATTCGTTAAAACATTTAGGACTAAACTCATGTTGGAAGCTTGGTCGGATTCCTCCCCACGCGCCTCCACGCGCCGCCCAAAGTGGATGCGCGTGGGCCTCACGCGCCTGCTACAGTGCCACCGTCTTCCTTGATCGAACCCGGTTCGCACCAGACGGCAACCCGGACCGGCGAGAACCGTTCTCCACCGTCCGGCCACCGTTTCCCCTCCTATCTTCACCTAAAGGTTCGTCCACTCTCAGAGAATTCATCCCCCTCACTCTCTTGGTTCGACTCGACCCATAGCTTCACAACTGAAGCTCGAAAGAAAAACCAACAATCCTCTGTTTTTCTTCCCGGCCACTCAGCACTTCCCCCTTCACGGTGGTCATTCTAGACTCCTCCCACGACTTCACTGAACCACACACAACTCACGGGAACCCTCGACTCACCCTCTAACTCCACGATTTCCCGTTTGAAATTCACGGCCAAACAGGGTACAGAGTACCCGCCGTCGCACCACCTCCCACCGTGAACTTCCCCGTCACGGCAACCGTCAAAAACTACTCCTAGGACCACCCTAAACCCCACTTCACACACCAAACCCTTCGATTCTAGCTCTAGGTCCACGACTTTTGAAATGAAAATCTACGGGAAAACAGAGTAAAAGAGGTTACCCTTCGATTCCGGCG
This sequence comes from Prinsepia uniflora, assembly GCA_032719365.1. Classification (NCBI taxonomy): domain Eukaryota; kingdom Viridiplantae; phylum Streptophyta; class Magnoliopsida; order Rosales; family Rosaceae; genus Prinsepia; species Prinsepia uniflora. The sequence continues at coordinate 31,438,231 of CM064864.1, forward strand.
CCGCCGTGAGAACCGTCACCTACCACGGTGCTCGTGGGACTCCCCGTAGCCTCCTGAGTCTCCTAGTGGCTTGAATCGATCCACCACACGGCACAACAGCCACCACCGTCCACTGCCTCCTCTGTTTCTTTCAAATATCCAGCCGTCCACCACGTCGCCTCCGTGCACGGTTGCAGCCCCAAACCGTGATCACCAGCACCGCCTAGCTTCACCGTCCTTCTCTCAACTCACTCTTCACTCTCTCTAGCATCAAGATCAATCAATCTTCTTCAATTTCTTTTCTCTGTTTCTCTGGGTGTTCAACGGATTGCACGGTTCAAAAATGAACCAAGTGTGGCCGTGCACACTTTAGACACCTCCAGAAGCCTCTGGCTTCTCACCACGTGTCCACAAACCCTTGGTGCAAAACAAAATATCCCAGCCATCTGTTGCCACTTGCCCATCTCTGATTGGCTGAATGAAAAAGACCAAAATACCCCTTGTATAATTAATTACCGTTTTGCCCTCGAACGTTTTAGACCCATAAATACTTCGTCCGACGTCCGATGACAGCGTGCCGCCTGTCGTTGAACTCAGGACGTCGAGACCTATCCAACGGTCCTCGGTCTACGTAAAAACCACAAGTCCTCCAAAAAGTCAACATTTCCCTCGTTTACTCAAAATTACGGTAACGCCCCCAACCTTCCGTACATCATAACTTTTCCTCCGGTTGTCCGAATCGAACCTGCCACCTGTCTACGGACTCGTGACGTCCTAAACTACGTCACGGTCAAGGGCTAACACTCATCCAATCGATAGTACAAAAAGTCAACTTTTCGTCTACTATTCACAAGGGCAAAATCGTCCTTTTTACAAAACTTCACAAAAATTACATTTTTACCCTTCCCGAAGGTACGGGTTGTTACACAGCCTGCCAACTAACACTACTAGGATTGTCTGCCAACTAGTGGGCATAGCGATGATATCACGGTGCTGCTAGTACGGAGCCTAATTGGTCGATATGGTATCAACACATGTATTTATCTGGATATATCTAGGTGCAATTTTTATTTTTATTATTTTTCTTTGTATTAATAATAGATTTAAAAATTAATAAAAATTAATATATTCCTTAACGGCTAAGTTTGGATTTAACGAATTTCCAAAATGAAAATTCAAATCAAAACCGTTACTAACCGAGCGATTTGAGACTGTTTGATTTTTATCCGGTCAAACTTAAACCATTAAATAAATAACGGTTTGAAATGGATCGGTTAACGGTTTTAACGGATTTATGTCAACATGTATGACACATCACTATTTCAACCAAAAACTCCTAGTATTATTTATGAAGTGCTCACTCTGACTTAAATTTCTAGTTATATAATAGCTAGTCTGGTTTGTGTTTATTTTCCATCTTCTTTAAAAAAAATTAAAGGAATTTAAGATCTATTTTAAGTTGGAGATGACCTAGGCAGGCGCTGAAGATGACAAATGACACATCAAAATGTCATAGCCAGCAATGAAAAATGTAAGCAACAACTAGCAAGTGCTCATCCATACGATAGGTGGGTTCAGTCGGGTGTACGAGAAATCTTGATTGTTGACTATATATGAAGTGATCGATGAGTTAATGTTACTGTATCATCAACGGTTGTAGTTTCTCGCAATTCAGATAAAACTAGCAATTAGGTTCGTGCGTTGACACGTGGTTGTTAAATTGAGTATTACTAATTTTCCATAAATGAAAAATGATTTTTTGATATCTATTAAAGAAATGAAAAAAATAACGTAAAACACTGTAGGGGAACAGTGTTTTTTTTATATCTTTCTTATGATGTGTTGATATGTATAAAGGAAAAAAATAATAATAAAGGAAAATAAAAAAAAAAAGGAAAACGAAAAGGAAAAGGAAAAAGAAAAATTGATATATATACAGGAAAAGAAATAAAATATAAAGGAAAAAGACAAAAAAAAATTAAAGGAAAAAAAAAAGGCAAGTGGAAAATCACGTAGCCCACCTCTGTTTTTTAAAATCTATAAAATCCGTTTTCCCAGCAGCCCAGTCCTCCTGTAATCAATGTTTCCCAGGCTTAGCTCCTGTTGTTTCTCGCGAAAATTCACTCTCTCGGGAAATTGATGGATCACGTGCATATATTTTACTTCTAGTATCTGCTGTTATGTCTACCGAGTAGACTTGGTTACTATGATTTGTTTGGCTTCTGAGAAAATATTTATAAAAAAAAAAAAATTGAAGAAATCAGAAATAAATGGAAGCTGCTATTGAACTTTTGACTTAAATCCCTTTAAGTTGATATAAGGAACTTCAATTTTTTAAATTACTAAACTGACTAGTATTCCAAGCAGAATCCTTCTGTGCAATCTGCGACGTCTCTTATGTTAATTTGTCTCATTCTTATTTCATATTCATTGGTTTTGTTGTGTCAGAGCGTTCCCAATCTGGTTGGAGGTGCTTTTGTTAAATCACAATCATCGGGATCCATTGGCGTTATAAACCCTGTAAGTGCATATTGTGATTTAGTTCTTTTCTTTTTATTGGTTAAGATTTTATGGTTGTTAATCTTGTGTATAAAATTTTGTCATAGGCAACACAAGAAGTTGTTTCACGAGTTCCTTTGACCACAAATGAAGAGTTTAAAGCTGCAGTATTTGCAGCGAAGCTGGCTTTTCAAACTTGGCGTAACACACCAGTTACCGCCCGTCAACGTATTATGTTCAAGCTCCAAGAGCTTATTCGTAGAGACATTGTAAGTGTGATGTGGGTGTGCAATCGTCTCTCTTCACTTTAAATGCACGCAAGATTGACTGAATCAAACTCTCTCTATTTTCAGGATAAGCTTGCTTTGAATATTACTACTGAACAGGGGAAGACACTGAAGGATGCGCATGGCGATGTGTTTCGTGGGTTAGGTTGGTGTCTGTACTTTGTTGTCTCAATATCATTTTTTGCATGATAATGGTGGCATTCATTGGATGATGTTGATTCTCTAAAAGTTATTGGTATCTTATTCAGAGGTGGTGGAGCATGCTCATGGCGATGTGTTTCTTGGGTTAGGTTGGTGTCTGTACTTTGTTGTCTCAATATCATTTTTTGCATGATAATGGTGGCATTCATTGGATGATGTTGATTCTCTAAAAGTGATTGGTATCTTATTCAGAGGTGGTGGAGCATGCTTGTGGTACAGCAACTCTGCAAATGGGCGAGTATATTTCTAACGTATCAAATGGGATTGACACATACAGCATTAGAGAGCCAATTGGTGTTTGTGCTGGTATTTGTCCCTTCAACTTTCCAGCAATGATTCCGTTATGGGTAAGCCTTCTAGCTTCTTCTCATGTTAAGGAAGATCGAAAGATCTTTTATTTGCATGATTAACTTGTGCAGCTCTGATATATTGAAAGATCTTTTTTCCCTATGGTCAAAATTTTAATGAACATTGTAAATCCATCAATCATCTAAACACTTAGGCATATGATAACTGTAATAATGTATCAGATCGAGCAATTCGTTCTATTATCTTCTTCGTTACAGTCTCTTCACACAAGCATTCATACTTTAGAGTTTCTAATTATATTTTTTAAGTGGAAAGTCATGGTCTTTATTAATCCTTCAAAGTAAGAATGAAAAAAAGAAACAACAGTGTATTCCAATCCTTTTATGATCCTTCTGCAGATGTTCCCACTTGCGGTTACCTGTGGGAATACCTTTATCTTAAAGCCTTCAGAAAAAGATCCAGGTGATTATGATTACTTAGAATTCACTGTATCTAATCCCAGAGCATTAGCTCCCTCATGTTTTTGTTTTATTAGTAATAAAGATACACAAAAAAATTCATTTACCAAGATATTTTTTTAATCATATATCAATTGATAATTTTATTACACCATTACACTTATTTGACATTGCAGGCGTTGTTTCTATTTGAACTTGTAAAATTTATTTTGCAACAAGAATTTTCATCTCAAGGAAACTTGAATGTTGATTGTCCTAAATGATTAATATTTGCTCTGTGTTTTAACTATGATCTAGAGTTTATGAAATGCAATAGTCAATTAAAATCATGAGTCATATATTGATAGATCCCTTGGGCGTGTTCTTGGTAGCTTAACTTTTTAAATTGGATACAGCTGCTTTCTAAAGTTTTCCTTTATATCTGTTTCAGTTCGGTACATGTGCAAGGTTACAATTTAATCTCCATGCTCTTACTTGAAAGCTCCTTTGTGGTATTCGCTTTGCGCAGGGGCATCAATAATTCTTGCGGAGCTAGCAATGGAGGCTGGTTTGCCTGATGGTGTCTTAAATATTGTTCATGGAACCAATGTATGATTGTACATAAAACCCCTTTTAATAGCCCTAGTATACTGTATTCAGTTAAGTTATGCCTTAGTAGATGACTGGATGCTCTTTAAGGTTCACATAGGATCTTTGAAATCCTCTATTGAATGCATTGGTGAGAATTTAAGTAATGAGATATACAGAAAGAAGCCAACGCTTTCACTTGGTTAGAGCTCTAGTGTTTTGGGTAAATCATTATTGGGGGCCCCAAACTGTAATTCTGAAGCATAGGCTGCTTGTGTTGGCAACTAATTGTTGCCAATCATGTATATATGCGTTAGAAATGCAAATATGGTTTGTTTTGCTTGAAAAAATGTGAGCGGCAGAAGCTAAGGACTTTGTACGCATCACATCTTTCATACCTAAAAACTTTCTCTCATCGACAAAGTCACGATTTTCAAACTAGAAAATTCTCATATATGGGATTTATCTATATTCGTCTTGTTTTTCTTTTGTTACGTTATGATTGTTGTGCAATTATTATTTTATATTTGAATACGTACACCTGCAAATCCAAACATGCTATATACCATATATTTGCAATGATTGTTCCAAAGAAGCTCTGACATAAGTTTGGTGCCTTTAGTGGAATTAGTTTTCTTAAATGTATATTACTTTGTGGCAGGAGACTGTTAATGCAATTTGTGATGATGACGATATCAAAGCTGTATCATTTGTGGGCTCTAACACTGTAAGTTTTCTCATAGTAATTACATCCAAAGCCATGTGTAAAATTATGAATAATTTTATGACCGTAATTAAATTTAAAAATTGTAACCCTAATAGCTCCTGTAGTTTTAACTTTATGGATTGTTTCTGGGTTTCAATTTATTTTCAATTCAGAAACGGAATAAACTTCCTGAATTCTATCGCTTGTTCGATCATGTGGCTAACTATTATTTTTTGTGCGTGTACTTGCCCACACATACATTCTTTTATTCAGTTAATAGCCTGCATATTATTTTACCAAGAAGTTCTCTTAAATACTTTGTTTGTGGAAGTATTTTAGCTTCCAAGTAAAGCCGATGTTCTTTTTAGAAGGCGGAATCAAAATATAGTGTCGAACAAGTAGGTGTAGCTATTGAGTTCTGTGGCTGTGAACTCAACGGATCCAGTTATAGTGTGGCCCCACTTCTCCAAATATAGTTAAGAGTTTTAAATTATGATACCTGTTCAATTTAGGTTTTCTCTTTGCAAATATTTTCTTGCAATTTCTTTGGCTAGAAAGTTTGAACTGTTTCTCTTAGTGATCAATTCCTTGATTTCTTTTTTGTGACACCTTTAGTTTGTTCCCATAACTGTTGACTTAGATAATACCGCTTCCCTGTGGCGTTTAAGATATGTACTTTTACCTTGGTTGCGGCCTTTTTGTTCGGATCTATGGGTTTGAATGTCCTTATTTTTTATTGTTTTATAGTAATATAGCAGCTGATTTAGCCATTTCGAGAACCCCTATGGATCTTGAGCAAAGGAATGCGCTATATTGTACTCTCACACAAGGTTCTTATGTTACATTAAAAGGCTGGCATGCACATATATTCAAGAGCATCAACTAAAGGGAAACGTGTTCAGGTCAGTTTTCTTCGAATATAAGTGTTTCACTTATGAGGCAAATGGTGGCTTTCATACCCTTGCGACAGTTGGAGGTGAAATGAAAATTTTTTCTGATTAACTATTTTTCCAGTCCAATATGGGGGCAAAAAACCATGCAATTGTCATGCCTGATGCAAGTGCTGATGTGACTTTGAATGCTTTAGTAGCTGCTGGTTTTGGTGCTGCAGGACAGAGATGCATGGCACTCAGCACTGTTGTCTTTGTTGGAGATTCCAAGTCATGGTATTAAGTTTTTCTTTTTCCTTTTCCCATATGCTTGATATCATTAAGTTTGTGCCTACTGCATTAGTGTACCCTATTGATTTTAAAAGGTCAAAAACTTTGAACATTTTAAACCTACATTTATAGTATTACTTTGTTACCAAAGGGAAGATTTGTGGACCTACCTATTCAAATTTTTCTCCACTTGGTGCTATCACAATGCTCTAGTTGTTTGAATGCTTTTCCAAAAAGTTCCTTGGTACTTGAGAAGACAAAAAACTAATGTACACCTTGTTCTGTTTCCTAGTAGAATCCTCCAGGAAAGCAAAAAGAAATATCAAAGAAAGATTTTAGTTGAAATTGATTGCCTTGTCCACTTTATTTTTTTTTTTTTAACCACAAGAAATTTGTCTACCCGTCAGCGTAGGTTCAAATGTTAAGAACATTACAGATTCCTTTCATAGGAAATTATGGCTTCATACATCCTGTCTTTCTGTAGTCGTAATTTACTTCTGAATTGTACATGTTAACCATCCCTGTTGTGACAACAGTTATCATCCTGTCGATGTCCAGATCCTTTCTATTCTCAAGTAAAGCCAGCCTACCTGGCTCAAGGGACAGTCACAACATTTCCTCATCCTGGATATCTTGTTATTTCCACGTAATCTTGGTGCTATTTTAAAATTACTGTTTTTCTGATTGGCATTATTTTACCTATGAAATTTTCTAGGGAGAATAAACTTGTGGAGTGTGCTAAAACCCTCAAAGTAAGTGGTGGAACAGAACCTGATGCTGACCTAGGTCCCGTAATTAGCAGACAGGTAAGCACATCAGTGTTCCTGTTTTCTTTCTCCGCCATTTCCAGACTACCAAATTAATGACTGGATAGTAATATTTTTTAAGTTGTCTTCCTATTAGTTATCCATGAGTTATGTTAATTGACTAACCAAATAACAGTTGTTAGAGTGGCTGCTTCTTAATGGTCATTATCGACTTGACTATTTAGTTTTCATTAATGTATTTTTTTACTGGATTCGTTGACAGGCAATGGAGCGGATATGCAAATTAATCCAATCTGGTGTCGAAAGTGGTGCTAAGCTATTGCTAGATGGCAGAAATATAGGGTACCAATTTGTACATTTGATATGCTTTCCTACTTATTGATTACTTGGTGGCAAATGGATTTGGAATTTATGTGATGAGTATCTTCCTATGTTCTACTATATAGTAAATATGAGCACGGAAATTTCATTTATGGGTGACTACCAGGTCCCAGGATATGAGCACGGAAACTTCATTGGTCCCACGATCTTATCAAATGTTACCACTGACATGGAATGCTACAAGGTATTTCTTCTCTTTTGGTTTATAGGTTTTTTCCCCTTTTTTTTTTGGAAACAGAAGGTGGTAGTTGGCTACCATATTCCTATTAAGGGCTGTCTTCCCCATTAAACCCACTTAGTCCTACCACCAAGATCCTGGGTAGGACTTGATGGGATACCAACAGATTCAGTGTCTAGGCGGACATCAGCTTATATTTGTTTATATATGTTGATCAAATTAACTGGAATTGCCACAGGAAGAAAATTACTTCAATCTTAATGTTGGGATGCACATGATTTCTTTTGCAGGAAGAAATTTTTGGCCCAGTTCTTCTTTGCTTGGAGGTATGTTGATTAACTTTGTTCCTGTTTATTTCCAGACAAGTTTCTCATTGCCTGGTATGGAGATCATAAATGCATATTTTTGTTTGTTTCCTAATGTCAGGCTGGCAGCTTGGAAGAGGCAATAAGCATTGTTAACAAAAACAAGTACTGATTATTCCTTCTCTTGTCTTGTTGTCTAAGTTAGCATTTCTTGAGAAGAATTTTTGTTGTTCTTGCGAGTGAAATTTTTGCTACAGATATGGCAATGGAGCTTCTATTTTTACGACCTCTGGGGTAGCGGCAAGGAAATTTCACACTGAGATTGAGGCTGGACAGGTAAACCAAGTCTTTTGAGTTTTGAGCATCTGATGCAGTTGAGTTTCAAGTTGTACCGTTTATTTTCCTTTTTAAAGTCATCGCAAATCGATTTATTATAATTGTCTAACTTGTTTTGGGTATGAAATAGGTTGGTATCAATGTTCCTATTCCAGTTCCCTTGCCATTTTTCTCTTTTACCGGCAACAAGGCATCTTTTGCTGGCGATTGAATTTCTATGGTTACACTTGTTAATTAATATTTTATTTTGGTGAAAGTACATGTATGCAGTAAATTATTTGGCTATGATAAAATATAGAGTTTGGTATGAATAACAGGTAAGGCTGGTGTGAACTTTTATACCCAGATGAAAACAATAACTCAGCAATGGAAGAATTTACCAGGAAGCAGTGCAGTTAATCTGGCAATGCCAACTTCTCAAAAGGCATAATTACAAAGTGTTTGCAAACATTTTCTTTGGTGGAACTCGTTCGAACATTACGGATCTAGAATAAAATGGTAAGACCTTGTTTCTTTTTACGCTTGAGTTTCTTGTAGCTACATCATGAAATTTCGACTTCGCAACACTCGTCTTTTGATGGTATTCAGTAAAAAAAAAAAAAAAAACCGAAGACATGCAGCATCATATAACTTTTTGGGATCTGTTTTTTGCATCTTTTTCTGGTGCCTGCTTGCTTTCAGATGGGATGCCATGACAATCTCACTAGGGCAGTGAACATTACAAATATCGCAGAATAGTGTCACCAAATTTGGCTTCTGTTGTTGGCCTTCCACATTTTCCTTCAAATGAGTCATAACAATGTTCTTTGTGTTTCCATTGCTGGATCCATCCTGTGTCATTTTATCAGTAAAATCTTTGGTTGTACCCTTTTCCGGCTGTTCAGTAGGCTGGTGAGATTCGTTTGCAGTTGAAGCCAGGGGTGCAAATGTTTGCTTGTTAGTTTTCATTGCCTCCTCACAAGTTGCCTTGTGTCTTATGCCTCGGAGGTGGGACTTGAATTTTGCTTCACTTGGAATTGTTAGTTTTCTGGGAAGACATGAACTTCTCCACTGGTTAAAAACCTTGGTCTCTAGGGCCGCCACAAATGTGCCGTTTTCCTTCTGACTGACCTTAGATTCTTCCTGCTGCTCACATACAGCCTTGCGTATTTTCCTGTCCAGTTGGGAATTCGAAGTTGTATCACTTTGAATTTTTATCTCTTCAACTTTCTTTGGAGATGGGAGCCCTAAGAGTTCCTGTATCTGCTGCTGTAACCCCAGCGGCTTTTTCTTCATTGTCGAAACAGCCAAATATGATGTTTTCAGTTCAGTTCGGACTCGGCTTTCTCAGGCTATCCTGCAGATTCAATGAAAACAAAACTCATAAAGAGAGCCAGTTATATCGCTCCGGGCCTTTCAGATGAAAGCATACAAGTGTCCGTTAAAAATTAGAAACGAGCAACATGTGTATGATTGATCGAATGTTGTAATTGGTGACTTATACCTCTTCATTCTCTGCAGTTGACCAGGATTGTATCAAAAAAAGTTAGAAATACATGGAAAATAGAAATTCAAGTCAAGTGAAAACCCATAGAAAGTAAGGTTAGAAATACATGGAAAATAGAAATTCAAGTCAAGTGAAAAACCATAGAAAGTAAGGTATACCATGCCAAACTCCTCATCAGTTAGACCAAGATTGTAACAAAAAAGCTAATTCAATCCTTTTCAAATGAAGCACCGCCTTGTCAAATAAAGCACCTCCAAAAACGAATTGGGTTAGAACCAAAGGTAGTGCTCACAAATCCAATTATAAACTTCTGCGTTCCCCTATACTCCTAAACGTAAAACATAAAGTTTTTTATACTCTCAAATTAATTTGAGAAACATGACCCAAACATTATAAATCATTTTCAACAAACCCAATGGACATAACAAATTAAATATTAAACGAAACCCTAAGATGCCTAGTCAAGATTAAATCAAGAAAGTTACTAAAAATCCATAAATGAAATTAATTGAGGAAAATAAACAGAAAGAAGACCCTTAATTTGAATAAAAATCTAACACCTTATTCAACGAAGATGAAGGAGATGGATGGTGTGGTGATGAAGATGAAGAAGATGGACGAAGACAGCAGGATGATGTGATCGCGAAGAAATAAGAAGTAAACGGAAGATGGAAGAGACTGGGAGACCGTGGTTAGGTCACGAACAAGGAAGAAGAAAAGTGAAAAAAAAAATCTAAGGGCAACCACATAAGGCTGACAACTATGAAAGGGCAAATCAATAATTATATTGTTCATAACAAAGGAAAAACAAGGCCAATATCGGGAATAATACATATTGGGCTACTTTGATGAATGAGATTGGATTGAATTGAATGCAAAATATATATATATATATATATATATATATATTTTAGTAAAGGGAGTGGAAGGGGTAGACATGAAACTTATCCAATCCAATCATTAGAACATGTAAGCTTTCATCCAATGCTTAAAATCCTATCTAATCGTCTTGTAATAAAAATATATCTATTTTTACATTCAAAATATATTGAATTTGATGAGTTATCCAATCCAGTTCAATCATGCTTGCTAAACGTACCCGATATGCCACAACAACCACAACTAAGTGTGTATTCATCATCTCAAAGAATTTAGGTAGCGACCACCAAATATTCAAGTAACACCTTTCTGATTTACCAAATTTGAATGACTTACTTGGGAAGCAACAATTTTTCCAAAACTTACGATTCACTCTCCTTTACATATCTCTCCACCTCAGCCATAAGTTTTTCGGTCGTAAACGAGAATTTGTTTCGGTTGTTGAACCGATTGATTACAATTTGGAAGTCGATGGCAAGGCATGGTTATATAAGGCATTTATAAATATAAAAAACGTTATTGAAATAAGATATCAAAAGAAAATCCAAAAAAGCAAAAACACCTAGAGATGAAATGTGACATTACAACCAAAAAAGATGTGATAACGTGACATCTGAAACATTTGAACTGTGTTGATGGACGAAATGCGCCAACTTAGAGAGTAAATGCTGCTCTGCCACGTGCCCTATGTGAACCTGAAAATGAAGGAAACTGGTCGGTCGGTGAGAGTATAGGCACCGGTGCAGTACCGGCCCAAAGGTACTCCGACGTCCAAGTCAGTGGTCGGTATAAGGTTTAGGGGGTAGCAGAAAGTATACTGTAAAAGAAATAGTAAATAGTAAATTGCTTAGTTATCTTTTGTACGACAAGTAGACCCCTTTTGTATGGGTGCGGTGAATATAATATTTGTATTTTCCCGATGTGGGACAAATATCAATTCGTTGTGGGACTGACACGTGGAGGTGCTATCGAGACTAAGTGGGACTTGTCCGTGTGAGTGGGCCTGGACCCCTTGGGCTTGTGCTAGGCGGTGGCACTGGGCCGACCGATCGGTCTGGGCCGACGCACCGACCGACAGGAGCTGGTCTTCTGGAGTCGGCCGATGCCATGGTGTCTAGAAGAGGGCTGGGCCTCTAGGTTGGTCTGGGCCGACACGCGGAGCCAGGTAGAGGGATGGGCCTCCAAGACTGGTTCGGACTGGTGCTATTTCAGAAATGGGCTGGGCCAATAGTCAGTATGGGCTTCAAGCTCAGTCTGGGCTGATATGGTATGAACAGAAGTCCCCCAAGTTCGTGACCGAGGTGGAATTTCTCGGTTGGGGACTTGTAAAAAAGAGAGCCCCAGACCAGATGTACATGCCTTCAGTCCCCCAGGCGAGGGATTGAAACGAGCGGGTGCGCTGGTGACAAAGTGCGGGTGGTAGACCGAGACGTCATGATTCGGTCAGTGTAGGCCGGAGAAGACGCTAGGAGGAGTGGCAGTCGAGGAGCTACCTATGTCATGGGTCACTAGACGTGACAGTTGAAGGAATCGAGGAGTCGTCTGTGTTGCGTGTCGGTCGATGGACGGTTGGTATCCCCGAACGTTGGTTGTCAGCGGCATTTATGGTCACGCGTGCCCCATAGGGGACAGTTTTCTAGGGCAATAAATGTCACGCTGAATAAGGCGACGCTTCGATTACCGACCCGGGCCTATAAATACTGGATGAAAAAAGCATTTTTACCCTTTTTACCTTCGTGCAACTTGGTGGTGCGTTCTGTGTCTTTGGTGTAGGCGATTTCCGATGAGGATTCCGTTAACCTGTCACGGTGGTACAAGCTCCGGCGAGGACATTGTGTCTGCGAAGCGTAAGGTAAGGCGTTCGTCTCCCCCATTGGCTTTTCTTTGCGGTGTTGTTTTATTTCTGGGGGATGAACTATGGATGAACCAGGGTTCGGACACGGGTCAATCCTGGTAAAACATGGGTCGGTGTTCAAGAGGTTTGCTTTTGTCTGTATTCCCTGCTCGCAGTGGTGCGATGTCTGAGAGGGATAGCCAATCCAACGAAGTGCGGGACTACAACGAGGGGGAGCAACAGAGCTCCTCGGTAGACAGAAGCGCTTCGGTGGAGGGTACACCGACGAGGCGTGGGGCCCAGAATGCTGCAAGGGGTGTTCAGACCGGGGTGTCGGCGTCTGGTCGGTTGAGGGTGGTGAAAACCCTGACTAGGAAGAAAGGGGCGACCAGTGCAAGCACGGCTCGGGCCGCTGAAGCCCCTACAGATGAGGCCGACACAGTGGTGTGGTCGATTGACGCCTATGAGAGTCGAGAGACAGAGGCGTCAGTAAAGAAATTCCGTTCAGCATGGGGCGTACCGGAGGACGTGGAGATGCGGGTGGTCGGTCCCACCGAGCTGCCCAGTGAGGCTCCAGAGGGATGGGCCTTGCTCTATACTAAGCTGTACAGCCACGGCGTCCGACTGCCCCTGCACCCATGGCTGAGGAGGATGAGCCGAGGGCTGGGCGTGGCCCTCGGCCAGCTGAACCCGAATTTCTGGATCATTCTGGTCAACCTGTACGCGGCCTTCGCCAGAGCTGGGGAGAAGCCACCGACCTACGCCTAGGAAGTCCATTTGTACGAGTTTGCTCAGTAGCAGCAGAGCACAGGCTGGGTGCATGCTCGGTGCAAGGACAAGATGGTGCGAGGAGAGTTCATCTACGGCATACCGTCCTCCCAAAAGACCTACAAGAACAAATTTATCTACGTCGGTGGGAACTGGGGATGACGAGGCATACCGTCATCTTTCCAGGATCTGGGTGCCGAGGGTTGGTCGTTGCTTTAAACTGAACTGCCAGTATTGTAGGTCAATGGACATGGCTAACCGACGTGTTTTCTGTGCAGATATTCTTCCCGAGGCGATCCCCACGCTGAAGAGAGGAAGGCCTGCGAGCGGGTCAGGAAAGCGTGTACTGCCCCGTGGCGCCACCTAGACGTGCTTCGGGTACCCCGACTGTTGTACGAGGTCGGTCTGATCCCCAACCTTGGTAAGTAACCCTGGTCGCTATACTTCACATTCTTGTGTGCTTTTTTTTTTTTTGCAATTGCTGACACTTGGTGTTTGGTGCAAGTCGTCCCTAAAGACGTTAAAAAGAGGATTGACCGAGCGGCTGAGGAGGCAAGGACAGAGCAGATAATGTCCGGGTCGGAAGAACAGAGGAAGGTGGCTGGGTCGGCAAGTTCTAGCCATAAGAGGAAACAGGCCCTGGATGCTAGCTCGGGATCCCAGCAGTCGCCTGACTTCAACCCAAGGGCGGCCGAGAGGCTCGGGAAGCTGTTCGGTGTTGACGGGGGGAAGAAAAGAAGGAAGAGCCAGCTGAAGAATCTGATACCCTCGTCGGCGGCCGCCCCTGCTGCACCGAGGCAGCTGAAGAATCTGATGCCCGAGTCGGTGGTGGAACGCACCGAGACGGAGGTTGCGGCTCCAGTTATTGACCTGGGGGACCCCGAGCCCTTACTTCCGGATGACGCCTTGGTTAGCATCATGGTTACGGAGAACGAGGCTGTCAGGACCCACCCCGGTTTCACCCCGAAACCCGAGGTAAATCCTGCTCCCGTCTGACTCCCCGACACAACACGCAAGTACAACTCACGCAAAATCACCCAAACTCAGTCAGACGTAGGAGAAACTATATAAAATATCCCGAGGTTATACTTTACAGAGCATAGTATGAAACACAAGGAAATAAGAACCGATAATAAGTACACGCACGCGGAGGAAAACTTAAGCACTCGAAAATCCCGCTCGTCACTTCTATGCCTCAGACACTGCCTCGACGTCAAGACCCCGCGCTATCTCCACAACCTGGAGGGCAATTTAAAACAGAAGATGTGAGTGGACCATAATAAAAGAAAAGCTCTAAAACCATTTATTAGAAAACCGAGTTTAACCCTCCGTTTTGAAATCACATGCATAACCCAGTTATCAAAACAATTAGAAATCGATCATCATAAAGCATCATAAGAAACAGAAACACTGTAAAACAGTTATAGAAATCATAGCATATGAATCATAAAACCATACCAGAAACCATGAACATCCAATCATTATTTTTCCGATCAAACCTGCTGGACCTATCCGAGTCTTTAAACTCCCGAGTCTTTAAACTCAATCCAGGACTTAATCATATCCGAGTCTTTAAACTTCAGAGTCTTTAAACTCAAAGGCCTACGGGGAAAAGATTAATATATCCGAGTCTTTAAACTCCCCAGTCTTTAAACTCAATCCGGGCCCGTCCCCCGTCAAATCAGTATCCGGGTCTTTAAACCCAATAACCAGATCCAGCAAATCCAATCCAAAATCATTTGAAAACCATTTATCATTCCACATCCAAACCCGAATCCGGAATCACCGGTCTGATGCCCTTCTGGCAACCAGAACCGTCATTCGAACCCAAATCCGGAATCCACTTTTCCACTTGGAAACTAACCCTTTTCCCGAAATCCGTTTCTAAAACCAAAAACCTTGATTATCAAAATCATGTTCCAAAATCCCTTTATAATCATTGAAAACCAATTATCAGTTGAAATCCCAAACCATAGCATCAATTTTAGAAACCAACCATTCCTCGTAAAACGTGCTAAAAACCGATTTCCTCGAAAAACGTGTAATAATGTAAAACTAACCGAAACATATTCGATAAACATAGAATTATGATTAAAACCACAAAACGATTATAGAAAACAGTTATGCATGCTCGAGTTTAAGGAAAGGGTCCACTCACAGTACCGAGCCCTCAATCGCGTCCCGAACGTCCTGCACGTTCCTCGGCTTCCTCCAGAAATCCCGATCCTGTCAACAACCACCAAATTACGTCACTAACACGTCCACGAGTAATCACCTAAATTCCTTCAAAAATCCCCGGGTTCTAAACGTAACGAACCGGAACCCTAAACCGTCACCCTCGCGGAACTAACCTCAAACGACGTCCGAACAACTCGAAACCACTTCTATTAGACTCGTTAGAACACCTAGACCAAAAACCATGTTGACCACTTTCCCCATCGCCGCCGCACGTTCCCCCACGCGCCACCCAAAGTGGCTGCACGTGGTCCTCACGCGCCTGCTACAGTGCATCGGCTACCTTGAGCAAACTCGGTTCAGCACAGTCTTCTGCAACTTGAACCGGCGTCAGCGGTTCACCGTCGTGCCTGCACCATTTTCCTCCCTTTCTTCACCATTCTCATCGTCCAGTCCTAGGCTATCTTTTCCCCAACTCCAATCACCTCGACACAGCCCCGTACTTGCCGACTGGAACTCGAAAGAAAACCCGTACCATCCTCTGTCTACTACTCCGGCCACCCAGGTCACCCCCCGTCACGGTGGCTACTCCAAACTCTTCCCTGGACCTCTCTAAGCCTAACCCGACTCACCTTGACCGTCGACTCAACCCCACACGTCACGACTTCCCGTTTGAACATCACGGCAAAACAGAGCACACAGGTACTCTTGTCGTTCCAACCGCCACCGTGCACTCCCCGCCACGGCAACACACTCAAACGATTCCTAGGACCCCCAGGAGTCTCACCCTAACCTCCAGATCCCTCGACTCTAGCCCTAGGTCCACGATTTAGCTTCTGAATCCAAACGAAAAAACAGAGCAAAGAAACGGGGGTGAGGATTTACCTGTCCTCCTGTCGCCGTCGTGAGCTCAGCCGTGTACCACGGTGTCCAACAAGACCTCTGCACTCGTCCCAGCCTCCTCTTGACTTGAATCGAGCCACCTCACGGCACAACCACCGTCTCTGTCTCACCGTCTCTCTGTTTTACCAGAGAACT
Source organism: Prinsepia uniflora (assembly GCA_032719365.1). Lineage (NCBI taxonomy): Eukaryota > Viridiplantae > Streptophyta > Magnoliopsida > Rosales > Rosaceae > Prinsepia > Prinsepia uniflora. The sequence continues at coordinate 31,454,544 of CM064864.1, forward strand.
CAGCCTCGCCAACCACCGTGTCTCCGTGCACGATCTCGGTACCAAACTCGATTATCAACCTCCTTTCTTCTTCCTTTCACCCTCACAACTCACCAGACTCACCAACCTACACGATTACCTTCTCAATTTCTCTCAATTCCTCCCTCTGTTTCACTCTGGTTGAAGAACACACACACACTTGCACGATTTAAGTCCCAAAACAATTGGACCCGTGCACAAGTGTGTAGAACCCACTACACAGTTGCCACATGTCACCAATCTGCCCATGCCTTCACCATCTGGCCCAATCTCAGCCATCCATTTTGCCCTCTCTGTGCACAAATCCCCAGATAACCAAAAGACCAAATTACCCTTCTTTTTAACTCAAATTTACGGTTATGCCACTGACTTCCTAGACCCGTAACTCCCACATCGTAAATCCAATCAATACGTGCCGCCTGTCATCGAACTCAGGACGACAAGACCTATCTACCCATCCTAGGTCAACATACCTAAACCCGATTACACAAAAAGTCAACTCTTCCCCCCTAATTTACCCAAATTACGATTATACCCTCCACCTTCCGAACATCACAACTTCCTCCTCGGATGTCGGAATCGGGCGTGCCACCTGCCTAGGGATTCGTGACGTCCCAAACTACGTCCTGGTCACTGTTCAACACCCATTTGACCACCTGAACTAAAGTCAACCTTTTTGCCCAAGTCAGGGGAAAAATCGTCATTCTAAACTTTTAGACCTATCGGGACCACCTAACCCCCAAATAACCTCACTAATCCCACTTTAATCACACTACTAATCCCGGCTCTCGGGACGGGTTGCTACAGAGGCCGAGCGGGAGAGGCAGGTCTGGAACTCGCTCGCCAAGACCGCATCAGTCGGCTCGGGCAGAGCATTGCAAAGAGGTTGCCGAGCTGCTTGAGGCAGAGGTGGTGATCCGGGAGATGGACAAGTGCATGCTGCGAGACCGACTCAACTTTGCTCGGTCGGATGCCATCTCAGACTATCTCCGTTCCCCGGACTTCAACGACCGACAAGATACGTTTGCAGCGAAGGCAGAGAGGGAGATTTACAGGAACATAATCAGATCCTATCCCGACTTCAACTTCGACACGACCCCCTAGCTCAGCTTCAAGGTGACCATGGAGCTCATAAACCGTGCTGAGCAACCTAGGGAGAGTAAAGAAGAAGAGGAAGAGGACCCTACTGTCCAGCTGCCCTCCTCCGACCAGTCTCCGGTTGCCGACCATGCTCCGACGGACCCGCCAACAGACTGAGCCTTATTTCTTTCTTTTGCTTTGTTTGTCTTCTGTCCGACCTGCGCGTCGGGGTAGAGTAGGGGTCTTTTGTAATCCTTTTTGGCCGACCGGTTGGTCGAGCCCCCCATTAATAGACATTTATTTTTGTAACTCGGTCGGTATGTGTCGACCGAGTTCTCAGTGCTAGGCCAATATGTGCCGACTGTTGATGCACCGCCCTTGCCGGGTAACAGCTCGGCCTTGGCGTGGACGGCTGCCTGTTTCATCAGTTCATTATAAGTAGTCCAACCCTGAGTATGTACAGCGTACCTGAATTGAGACTCGCGCAAACCGCCCTTGTCCGCGTTGAATTCGAGGAGGATCGGGCTGATCTGCCGGCGCTCTAGCCGGGAGGTGCTGCTCAGGGCTTCGCGAGCATCGCGGTAGATCCTGGTGGCCTGTGTGCCTTTTCCTGGAATGACAAAGAGTTTCTGACCTTTCTCAGTCGGTGCGGCTGTAACTGCCGCCTTTCCCTTGTCAGTCGCTCGTCGGATCCTCTCTGTGCGTTCTGCGCATTCGGTGACCACGCGGTCGGCCTGACGGATCTCGTCCTGCGCGCATCGGGCTTTCAGCTCGACCTGAGCGGCCTGCAGCTGGGCCACGACCTCGGTTTACTGCCCGCTGAGTTCGATATAGCGCACTTCAGCCTGAGTGCCATTGGCGCGGATCTCGACCATGTCGCGTTGTAGCTTTTCTAACGCCCGGAGTACCTCGGGGGAGGTGTCCCTTGGCCCTCGGCCGGGCGCGGGTGTGACTTCACCGTCGACGTTGTCCTGCATGCTGGAGGATGGGGAGGGTAATGGTGTTTTAGGCTCTCGGTAGAGTAAAGGGCAAACTTAGTCAATTTCCCACAGACGGCGCCAAACTGTTGATGCACGAAATGTGCCAACTTAGGGAGCAAATGATGCTCTTCCACATGCCCTGTGTGAACCTGAAAAGGAAGGAAACTGGTCGGTCGGTGAGAGTATAGGCACAGGTGCGGTACCAGCCCAAAGGTACTCCGACGCCCAAGTCAGTGGTCGGTATAAGGTTTAGGGGGTAGCAGAGTCCAAGTCAAACCACTCGTCAACTCACATTTCCGAACCATACACCCAAGGTAGGGTTCCACGATTACACCTAGAGTCACTCAGAACCCAACTGCTAACTGCAGTATAATCCAAAATCTGACCGACCCCGCGGTCCGGACATCTTAAAGACGTCAATCCTATCATATCGTCAATCCAACTAGGATTCCCCGAATCCGGCTACTAACTGCCAACTGTAGTAAATCCATCTAACTCAACTAAATCCGATCATCCATCTCAACAATATTTGACCATCCGATGATCACAATTCCCAACTAGTCGTCGGAACCAATCCTACGACATCGTGAAGACGATCCCAACTAACCGTCTCACGATCACACTCCAGAATACGAACACGTTAATCCCTTTGTAGGGTCCCACACTGTCATCCACGACAGAACTATGGCAACCCCGGCCTCAAATGCCGAGCCAAGGCATGCCAATCCTACTAACTATCGTACCGGCACCTCAACATTAGGTTGACCACGGACTGCAGCCCCTTGAGATATCACATCCTCGACTTGCGTACATACTCCAAAAGCTGCACGGTTGCTCGAATAGAGACAACCCCGCTCTGATACCACGTTGACAGGACCCATCCCAATCCCCCCGGGATTAGTGCGGGATGACCCTGCTCCCGTCTGACACGAAGTGTCAGACAAGGGATATTTTTGTCCTTTGCCCTCCCGGGCTATCAGAGTACGCCAGGATCCGGAGGAGGCATGTGATATCTCGGTCTCTGCTACAGTCCACATCCGATGTCAACCTGAAGGGCAGTCAAAACATTAAAAACTGTGAGTGGACAAAACAAGAGTTTATAAAACATTTTAACGAGAAGACATTTGTACCCTCCACTAAAAAGCATGAATGCATTGGAAAACCATTTAACCAAAGAAATCATACGTGGGAACTAAGCCCAAAGCAGATATAAACCAAGGTCGAAAGGACCACAATGAAAACGACCATACGGGCTACTGCCCAAATCCATAAAGGACTCGGCCCCAAACCATAAAGAAACCAAGTACACGAGCCACTGCTCAAATCCTGTGCACACCTGTGCACACCACATATCATATATCATATATCCATTACATACATATATATAAGTCACACAACCAATCCTGTCACGGTATCCAAAGCTACGCGCGTGCTACCCGGGTCTCAATCCGAGTCATCTCAAAGTCAAGGTCAATGTCCGCAGACCACTGACCCTACCCGAGGTAATAGTCACCAAAGCCTTCCTGAGAGTAAGGAACCCAACTGGGGGGTGACTCCACTCAGTCGGGGCTCCGTGACTACTCCGGGGTCCACCCAGGCCAACGACCCTCCCCGGAGGAGATAATAGAAGTAAAAGGAAGGTAGATGAACATATATATACATAACATAATATCCATGCCCGGTTCCCCTGAACCGTCATGATCCATAATATCCATAGCCAAGGTAACATGCCGGTTCCCATAAACCGTCATGTACCGTAATAACATAACCAGGTAACATGCCGGTTCCCATAAACCGTCATGTACCGTAATAACCAACAAGGGTTCATGCCGGTTCCCATAAACCGTCATGAACCATGATACCGTTTAAGGTTCCCTGACCTGAAATCAAAACCGGAAAGTAGCTTGGGTCTCGTACCCGAACATAGGACATCAGTTGGGCACCGTGCCCGATATCTGAGGTCATATGCCCGAGACAAAACCAAATGGGTCTCATACCCGAGTTTATCCTTTTGAAATCCAAATCCAATTTATTCAAATCAATAAAGAAATACAGACCCGTATAAGCACCGTATAAGGCCGAAACCTCGAAATACGTGCTTATACGTAACCACATACAAATGCACCCATGGCATCATCAAATAAGTAATAAAACATATAATAAACATTTATGCATGCATCAATTTAGAAAACAAGGTCCACTCACAGACCGTCCGAGCTGCCGCCTCGATTTGCGTGCCATACGGCTCCCCGAGCCGATCACCGTCACCGGGACTCCCAAACCTGTCCAAATCGTAATAGAAGGTTACTAACTACTTAATTAACCTCCTACCAAAGCTCCGTAATTTTCCCGTATTTTTAACTATTTTTAAAACCGAACCTAAACCTTCCGATGCCCCGAAACATATCGAGACGGTGTCCGATCGACACGAAACCAGTCCCAAAATGTTCGTTACATCGAATAGATGATTTCACATGTTGGAACCTTCCCCAGATTCCCTGTCACGCGCCCTCACGCGCCGCCTGAAGTGGCTGCGCGTGGGCTTCACGCGCCGCTACAGTACCTGCTGACGTCATCGCTGACGTCAGCATGACGTCATCACTGACAGCCCCTGACAGTGACACGTGACACGCTCCCATTGGCCCACTGTCTGACATGTCAGTCTGACATTGTCAGATCTGACATGATGACGTCATCAGTCATCCCTGCCCTCCCGCGGGTCGACCCGAACGTCTGCAATCGGGTCGCCGTGACCCGCGGCTTGGCCCGGCCGGTTCTCCCTTCTCCGGCCACCATTTTTCCTCCCGTTTGTCCCATTCTACTTCTCTCAACCTAACCTAAAGACCCATGGGCTTAGAAACTATGAAACGGGTCGCGATAATTACCTACGGTGCTAAGAACAGTCGCCCAGTTTCCGGCCGTCCTTCTGGGCTGCACCGTCGTTCCCCGCCACTTCATTCGATCTTGTTAGCCTCCTCAAGTCCCCAGAATCACAACCTAATTATTAGTTTCGACTCAAACCCAAGAAAACTCAAGTTTCAAATTCAAACCCCAAAACCTACCTTTTCGGGTTTCCTCCCGCCGTGTCCTCCGTCGTCCTCAGCCGTCGTGTCCTTTAGTCCTTCACCGTCACATCCTCACATTATCTCTCTGGTCTCAGTCGCAGATGACGAGGGAGTGTGGGTGTTGGCTGTGTTTTGAAGAAAATGAAGAATGAAGGGTTAATGGGGTTTTCGGGTTTGTGAGGAAAATGAAGAAAATGAAATGAAAAAGGTGATGGTGCCGTGGAAGAGAAGAGAGAGGGAGATGGTGTGATCAGATGAGGGAATGAGAGATGGAGGGTGAGGATTTAAGATAGAATTGAATTGGATGGCTAGGATTGAATTAGGTGTGGGTTTGGTTTATAAAAATAATTAACTAATATTAATTAATTATATAGATCCACATTTTGGGGGATCAAAGCAATGGGATGAGTGACACTTGTCACTCATCCATGGGGCCCACCAAAATATCCACCCAATCTGGTTTCGCCGAAACGTCCCCGTCTCGAAGTTCGTGCATAGTGAAATCGAACTTCCGTGACCCATAACTCTCCCGTTCGAAGTCCGATTTCAGTGTGCCGCCTGCCTATCGATTCGTATCGTCCTTATCTACGTAACGGTCTTCGGCCCTCGGCCATCGGACCTCCCGGTCAAAAAGTCAACTTTTGACCTCCTATTCACACAAATTACCAAAATGCCCCTAAACTTCCGAACGTCATAACTTCTTCCTCGAACGTCGGAATTGAACGTGCCACCTGTCTATGAACTCGTGGCGTCACGAACTACGTCACGGTCATCGGTCAAAGTCCATTTGACCGCCCGATTAAAAAGTCAACGTTTTGCCACCACCAAGGGCAAAACGGTCATTTCGCATCGTTCGTCCGATTTCGCCCAACTAATCACGGATTAGCCTCACTAATCGTGATTAGTCACTAATCTAATCCTGGAATTTGGGACGGGTCGTTACAACCTTCCCTCCTTAATTAATTTCATCCTCGAAATTCCAACCTACCTAATCTAACCGTTCTTCCCTCCTTAATTAGTTTCGTTCTCGAAACTCCAACTATCTTGATTCCATATCCACCTCGTGGAAATAATTCGATCTCCTGACACGTGTACACTAGTACACCCACTAACCAGAATAATACTCGTCTGCAATCAGACGTACCACTAACACCCATGTCGTATCGACTACATTCGACCACGTCGAATGACCGTAGTCGTACGCTCCGAACTGACACCACCTGTCAGTATCAGAGTAGCCCAAGTATCCTATGATCAACCCACTTGTCAAATCTACCCTTTCGCTGACATAAACTACTCTACGGTTCCTTCCTCAATCTCTAACCTATCCTGACGTCTGCTCCCACTGGAAGTTACCAATCACTCAACGATCCACGCTGACACCTCCGACAAACTGTCACCACTTGACAGTCGTCAGTCGCAAACTGATATGACACACACTCGTGGTTACACTAACCACAAGCATTTCACTCGACCTGTGTGTAACTAGACTCATCAGAACCACTATGACCCAATGCACAGTATCCAATGTCCAGTCCACGACCCCGACTAATCCAATGGTATCGGAACCAAGCCGACTACCGACACGCTCTCCAACGTACCACCGGTATCACCTATATACCATCACCAGGCACGACAAGTCTGCCTAGTATCATACCTCGAACAACGTACAAGATACGTACATCAATACCAACTTGACTACAACCACAACAATAACAACAACACGACCACCTAGGTCGTAGCCAACACGTTCCTATTATGGAGTCCATTTGTCCAATCCCGGATTAGACAAATCGAAACTCCAACCCATCATCTATTTCCAAATCCAAATCCGCAATTTCGTAAGAAAGCCCGGATCCAAACCCAGAAATCATATTTATAATCATGTCCAAATTCGAATCCGAAATCATCATTTCGTAAACCGGCATTTGGAATAACCATTCCGAACCCAAATCCATAAAAGAAAATCTACAGTCAAGCTCTAGGATCAAATCCTGGATCGTCACCCAGAATCCGATTCCAAAACCCAAATCCAGAAATCCTCTTTCAAATTCCAAAATCAAATCCTGAATCGTCATCCAGAAATCTGATTCCAAAACCTGAAATCTCATTCTCGTCTACCGAGACGCACCATATCCGAACCTATCGGATACCTGTTCGACCGATTACCACAACACAATCGATTGACTTCATAGGGAAGCCAATCACAACATCACACACAACACTAAGTCTGACAAAACCCGACTTCGTCAGACACCTACTCCTCGGACAACTACTCAGGCGAGTAGTAAGCCATATGGGATTTACCTCGAAAAGAAGTTCAGTCCCATCATCCTCAACTCAAACATCCAAGTAAGAGTGATAAACTCTCCACCTATCTGGATCATCCAAATCACGATCCAGATCCAACACTACGTCAACCGACCATAGATGTCACGATCCTCGATCGTCACGACGTCTCCCACATCTAAATAGATTAGTCAACGACGAGACACGCCGAGACCGTGGGTTCTCACTGATTACCTCGTATCGATCCTTGTCATTCCACCTAGGAAAACCAAAGATGATACAAGACTATGACATCACAAATCATCCTATGTGAATACAACCAAACTCGTTGCATTCACCACGTCACGTAAACCAACATCGTCTGCCACCAGGCAGAAAATGAGAAATCTCGGTCACCCGACTTCGATATACTCAATACCAATGCGGAAAACCCGCGTTCCATTCGTCACCTCAATCGCAACCTCTCGCGATTTCGAAGTTCCAACAAGATTGGAAACAACGTACTTGTACATCATCTACGTGTCCCTGTTAGACTGGTTATGGACACATGCCCATTTACGACCGTATATGTACATCCAAAAGGATGTCAATTCATCTTAATTTGATGTACCACTCGACTGAAAAGTCACAACAGCCCCCTGCTGTGATCTGCAGTCAAATCTCTGCAAACCACCATATCTGACCAATCCCGACCAATTCTGACCAACTGGTCGCTAAACCCCGCGACAGATCGAGTCTGACCAACCGGTCACTAGTCCGTCATGATAATACTCGATCCTCACTCCTCAACTACCGCTGGATCCTATCCAGTCCGTCACTATCCGTGATTCACTCCCGAACCACAGATACCGAACATATACGTATCTTGATGGGGTCACATCCCGACTCGTGACTCATCGTCGTCACCATCACCAACACTAGTGTCAGTATCAGTATTAGCACCCCGTGTGCAAACGGACAACCCTAGATCTCCGCTCATACCGAACGATGATCCCGTACCTTTGCTCGAATAGGAGAAACTCTGCCTCCCTCGTACCCAAAAACTCTGGGTACAGTCACCCTGACAACTCATACAAGAAAAGGAAACGTCCCCCATACGTCCCCGTCTCATTCTGCGATCGCACTCAACCGTAATCAAGTCGAATCCAGAATCACTACTCATACATATGCGTTATTCACGCACCTCGTATCATCGTCACGACTGACAATCCCATCGTCACCATCGTCACGGTAACCTGAGTCTACTCGACCTGATAAGACTCAACTACGTCCATCGATAGTAGCGTCTGCCCCAACCTCGTGCAGACCTAACTACCAGGAATCACGATATACAAACTCCGCATCCAACGAAATCAACCGCTCGTACCAACTACTCCGTATCCCCACTCCGGGATTTCATCGACAAGTACCAACCTTGATAACTTGTCCCACCAATCACTAACCAGCCATACTCCGACTAACCCAAATGTCGTCTACCAGGTCGCCCACGACCTCAGTTGCACCAACAGTCCATCACAACTGAAGTAGCACGACAACCAACTCGGTCTAACCGATACGTACAACCCTGACTGCGAAGTGCAGTCCCAACACAAGCTGACATGACTAGACCGACTAAAGAATCCAAATCCGAATAGTCGTCCAAGTCAAACCACTCGTCAACTCACATTTCCGAACCATACACCCAAGGTAGGGTTCCACGATTACACCTAGAGTCACTCAGAACCCAACTGCTAACTGCAGTATAATCCAAAATCTGACCGACCCCGCGGTCCGGACATCTTAAAGACGTCAATCCTATCATATCGTCAATCCAACTAGGATTCCCCGAATCCGGCTACTAACTGCCAACTGCAGTAAATCCATCTAACTCAACTAAATCCGATCATCCATCTCAACAATATTCGACCATTCGATGATCACAATTCCCAACTAGTCGTCGGAACCAATCCTACGACATCGTGAAGACGATCCCAACTAACCGTCTCACGATCACACTCCAGAATACGAACACGTTAATCCCTTTGTAGGGTCCCACACTGTCATCCACGACAGAACTATGGCAACCCCGGCCTCAAATGCCGAGCCAAGGCATGCCAATCCTACTAACTATCGTACCGGCACCTCAACATCAGGTTGACCACGGACTGCAGCCCCTTGAGATATCACATCCTTGACTTGCGTACATACTCCAAAAGCTGCACGGTTGCTCGAATAGAGACAACCCCGCTCTGATACCACGTCGACAGGACCCATCCCAATCCCCCCGGGATTAGTGCGGGATGACCCTGCTCCCGTCTGACACGAAGTGTCAGACAAGGGATATTTTTGTCCTTTGCCCTCCCGGGCTATCAGAGTACGCCAGGATCCGGAGGAGGCATGTGATATCTCGGTCTCTGCTACAGTCCACATCCGATGTCAACCTGAAGGGCAGTCAAAACATTAAAAACTGTGAGTGGACAAAACAAGAGTTTATAAAACATTTTAACGAGAAGACATTTGTACCCTCCACTAAAAAGCATGAATGCATTGGAAAACCATTTAACCAAAGAAATCATACGTGGGAACTAAGCCCAAAGCAGATATAAACCAAGGTCGAAAGGACCAGAATGAAAACGACCATACGGGCTACTGCCCAAATCCATAAAGGACTCGGCCCCAAACCATAAAGAAACCAAGTACACGAGCCACTGCTCAAATCCCGTGCACACCTGTGCACACCACATATCATATATCATATATCCATTACATACATATATATAAGTCACACAACCAATCCTGTCACGGTATCCAAAGCTACGCGCGTGCTACCCGGGTCTCAATCCGAGTCATCTCAAAGTCAAGGTCAATGTCCGCAGACCACTGACCCTACCCGAGGTAATAGTCACCAAAGCCTTCCTGAGAGTAAGGAACCCAACTGGGGGGTGACTTCACTCAGTCGGTGCTCCGTGACTACTCCGGGGTCCACCCAGGCCAACGACCCTCCCCGGAAGAGATAATAGAAGTAAAAGGAAGGTAGATGAACATATATAAACATAACATAATATCCATGCCCGGTTCCCCTGAACCGTCATGATCCATAATATCCATAGCCAAGGTAACATGCCGGTTCCCATAAACCGTCATGTACCGTAATAACATAACCAGGTAACATGCCGGTTCCCATAAACCGTCATGTACCATAATAACCAACAAGGGTTCATGCCGGTTCCCATAAACCGTCATGAACCATGATACCGTATAAGGTTCCCTGACCTGAAATCAAAACCGGAAAGTAGCTTGGGTCTCGTACCCGAACATAGGACATCAGTTGGGCACCGTGCCCGATATCTGAGGTCATATGCCCGAGATAAAACCAAATGGGTCTCATACCCGAGTTTATCCTTTTGAAATCCAAATCCAGTTTATTCAAATCAATAAAGAAATACAGACCCGTATAAGCACCGTATAAGGCCGAAACCTCGAAATACGTGCTTATACGTAACCACATACAAATGCACCCATGGCATCATCAAATAAGTAATAAAACATATAATAAACATTTATGCATGCATCAATTTAGAAAACAAGGTCCACTCACAGACCGTCCGAGCTGCCGCCTCGATTTGCGTGCCATACGGCTCCCCGAGCCGATCACCGTCACCGGGACTCCCAAACCTGTCCAAATCGTAATAGAAGGTTACTAACTACTTAATTAACCTCCTACCAAAGCCCCGTAATTTTTCCGTATTTTTAACTATTTTTAAAACCGAACCTAAACCTTCCGATGCCCCGAAACATATCGAGACGGTGTCCGATCGACACGAAACTAGTCCCAAAATGTTCGTTACATCGAATAGATGATTTCACATGTTGGAACCTTCCCCAGATTCCCTGTCACGCGCCCTCACGCGCCGCCTGAAGTGGCTGCGCGTGGGCTTCACGCGCCGCTACAGTACCTGCTGACGTCATCGCTGACGTCAGCATGACGTCATCACTGACAGCCCCTGACAGTGACACGTGTCACGCTCCCATTGGCCCACTGTCTGACATGTCAGTCTGACATTGTCAGATCTGACATGATGACGTCATCAGTCATCCCTGCCCTCCCGCGGGTCGACCCGAACGTCTGCAACCGGGTCGCCGTGACCCGCGGCTTGACCCGGCCGGTTCTCCCTTCTCCGGCCACCATTTTTCCTCCCGTTTGTCCCATTCTACTCCTCTCAACCTAACCTAAAGACCCATGGGCTTAGAAACTATGAAACGGGTCGCGATAATTACCTACGGTGCTAAGAACAGTCGCCCAGTTTCCGGCCGTCCTTCTGGGCTGCACCGTCGTTCCCCGCCACTTCATTCGATCTTGTTAGCCTCCTCAAGTCCCCAGAATCACAACCTAATTATTAGTTTCGACTCAAACCCAAGAAAACTCAAGTTTCAAATTCAAACCCCAAAACCTACCTTTTCGGGTTTCCTCCCGCCGTGTCCTCCGTCGTCCTCAGCCGTCGTGTCCTTTAGTCCTTCACCGTCACATCCTCACATTATCTCTCTGGTCTCAGTCGCAGATGATGAGGGAGTGTGGGTGTTGGCTGTGTTTTGAAGAAAATGAAGAATGAAAGGTTAATGGGGTTTTCGGGTTTGTGAGGAAAATGAAGAAAATGAAATGAAAAAGGTGATGGTGCCGTGGAAGAGAAGAGAGAGGGAGATGGTGTGATCAGATGAGGGAATGAGAGATGGAGGGTGAGGATTTAAGATAGAATTGAATTGGATGGCTAGGATTGAATTAGGTGTGGGTTTGGTTTATAAAAATAATTAACTAATATTAATTAATTATATAGATCCACATTTTGGGGGATCAAAGCAATGGGATGAGTGACACTTGTCACTCATCCATGGGGCCCACCAAAATATCCACCCAATCTGATTTCGCCGAAACGTCCCCGTCTCGAAGTTCGTGCATAGTGAAATCGAACTTCCGTGACCCATAACTCTCCCGTTCGAAGTCCGATTTCAGTGTGCCGCCTGCCTATGGATTCGTATCGTCCTTATCTACGTAACGGTCTTCGGCCCTCGGCCATCGGACCTCCCGGTCAAAAAGTCAACTTTTGACCTCCTATTCACACAAATTACCAAAATGCCCCTAAACTTCCGAACGTCATAAATTCTTCCTCGAACGTCGGAATTGAACGTGCCACCTGTCTATGAACTCGTGACGTCACGAACTACGTCATGGTCATCGGTCAAAGTCCATTTGACCGCCCAATTAAAAAGTCAACGTTTTGCCACCACCAAGGGCAAAACGGTCATTTCGCATCGTTCGTCTGATTTCGCCCAACTAATCAGGGATTAGCCTCACTAATCGTGATTAGTCACTAATCTAATCCTGGAATTTGGGACGGGTCATTACAACAACATAATACGTAACCTCCACTCCTGGAACGGGATCCCTATGGGGATACCCACTCTGGTCTGTGGATCGTGACTCTCCAGGTCGACGCTGGAGGAAACTAATCAATACGCTCATAAGGAGGGTATATACATACTCGTATACAAAACTATAAAAACGGGACTCACGCCTGAGAACACAAATCAACTGGGTCTTCCGCCCGAACATAGAACGCAACAGGGCTTCGAGCACGATTTCGTAATAACTGTGTATCGAACCCGAATTCGTAAGCAACTGGGCATCGAGCTTGATATCTAAGGGTCAGTCACGATCCCGACCATAGCGATGCGTGCCACCATCAATCTAGGACAGCTCTCAATCCTGGCATGTCGCCGTGAACATATCACTGCCGCGTCCATCTCGAGACCATGGTGCACACGTCGCCGATCGATCCTCTAAACCGTCAGCACTCCGAAGTCGAGCCTCCAGTGGCTGTTCAACAACGGGACGTGCATCGTGACCTCTACGGAAGAAACGCATCCCAATCCGGAGGCGATTGTCATGTTGTCCGTCACCGTGTACATAGCACCCGTCGCGACCACGATTCAGACCTACGGGTCGTCAATAGGGTCTCATGCCCGAGTCAAACCAAATCCAAATGGGTCTCATGCCCGAATAAGCAACACCAAATGGGTCGTAAACACACACCAAAATGCACTCAAGGCATCCCAAAACACATATTAAAACATATATAAAACATTTATGCATGCATCAATTTCAGAAAGAAAGTCCACTCATAGACCGTCCGCATTGTTGCCTCGATATGTGCGTCGTACGCCTTCCCGGGCCAATCGTCACCTTCAGGGTTCCCAAACCTGTCCAAATCACTTTAGAGGGTTAATAACTACTTAATTAACCCCTCACTAAAGCCCCCTAATTTTTCGGGATTTTTAACTATTTTTAAACACACACTGAAACCTTCGGACAACCCGAACTATATCGAGACGATGTCCGATCGACTCGAAACCAGTCCCAAAATGTTCGTTACATCGAATAGATGATTTGACATGTTGGAACCTTCCCCAGATTCTCCCCCACGCGCCCGTACTGGCGGCCTGAAGTGGCTGCGCGTGGGAGCCACGCGCCACTGAATAGTGTCGTCTTCCTCCTCGTGACGACCGGTCTGGTCCGGTTCGCTTGCAACTTGGACCGGCGTGACCGGTCCAGGTCCATTCCCGGTCCAATCTTCACTGTTTCTTCCTCTAATCGATCATAATCTTCATTATTTAATCCTAGGATCGTAACCTAATCGATTAGAACCCCTAAAACACCCTAAATCCGACCGGTTCGATTTTGGTTCTCACTGTTCAAATATCCAAAACTCACCCCAGGGCTCCTCAACGTCCAAAACCTCTCAAAACCTTCCTAACAACGTCCTAACAACCTATTTAGTTCCAACCAATCATCCAAACAAGCCCATAATAACTAGAAATCGAAAACGAATTAAAATGGGTAAAACCGATTACCTCGTGCGGGTTTCCTCCTCCGCCGCCCACGGCGGCTCTGCGTGGCCACCCACCACGCCCAACCCGTCCTCTTCATCTCTCTGGCCTCTCACAAATGTTCAAGGGTCAAGGGTTTGGGTTTTGGATGAAAAATGGTGATCAGGTTAGTTTGGGAAAAATGGGAGAAAATGGATGAACGGGGAAGGGTTTGATGCATGAATAAAAATGATGGGGAATGGATGAATGACATCTGGGTCTGAGAAAAAGGTAGGGCCCACTAAAGTCCAAACAAGCTCCCGTCTCGAAAAACGTGCAATAGTACGTTCGAAGTTCCGTGAACCGTAACTTCGTCGTCGAACGTCCGAATTCGACGTGCCGCCTGTCTACGGATTCGTATCATCGTGATCTACGTCACGGTACTCGGCCCTCGATCATCGGACCTTCCGGGTCAAAATTTAACCGTTGGCCCCTTTTCGTCCAAATTACCAAAACGCCCTTGAACTTCCGAACATCACAACTTCTTCCTCGAATGTCGGAATTGAGTGTGCCACCTGTCTATGAACTCGTGAAGTCCCGAACTACGTCACGGTCATCGACCAAAGTCTATTTGACCGTCCGAATGAAAAGTCAACATTTTGCCCATTCCAAGGGCAAAATCGTCATTTTGCACTAAACGTCCGATAATCTTCGTCTAATTCCCGATTAGCCTTGCTAATCCGTCATTAATCCTTAATTAATCCCGTTAATTAGGGATGGGTGGTTACATGGGTGTATTTTTTTTACAACCCTTAGTTTTGCCGATTTGAGTCTTCTGAATGTACTCAATTATTTTGTTGACAGCTTCAGCTTAGCCATTAGATTGTGGATGAGCAGGAGGGGTGAAACACAGTTTGATGCTATGCTTTTCACAGAAAGCCTAAAAGCAAGTGTTGTCGAACTGTTTTCTATTTTCTGTTATGATCGTGTGCAGAAGACTGAAGCGGAAGATGATGATTTGGATGATAAAAGTTTTGATTTGCGTCATAGTGATGGTGGCTAGGGCATTGGCTTTGACTTACTTTATAAAGTAGTTCATTGTGACCACAGCATACTCGGACTACCTCTTTTCCAATTAGCATCTTGTTAATCAAGTCAAGTCCTTATTACAAAAATAGCCAAGGAGTAAGTATTGGTGTAAGGTTCTCTGGTGGAAGATGAAGGAAATGAGCAAATTGCTATCACATGTCGCATTACCTTGTGAAATTTTCTGCATTCGCGTGCATGCTAGGCCACTAGAACCCTTGATGAATAGATTTGTGTGCTAATGTGAGAGTACCAAAGTGGTTGCCACAAATTCCTTCGTGTATTTCTTCTAAGATTATTCTTCTGGCTTCCGCGACAAGGTACTTGAGGAGAGGAAGAGTGGATCCTCGTTTGTAGAGTTGGTCATTGATGATGGTGCAATGAGTTACCTATCAGTGGATTCTCTTAGCTGTAATCTTACTTGATGGAAGAGTTTCGTCGGCTAGGAAGCAATTAGAGGAGCCATATAAGTGGCGTTGGTGATGATCACATTGACGAAAGAGTGTTTGGTGCTAGGCTGGTTAAGGACTTCCACCAAGATGTTTCCTCTTGTTTTTTCATCAAGGGAAAAAGCAAGTCAGGCAAGAGCGTTGGCGTGGCTGTTCTTGAACCTTGGGATTCTTGTGATGGTATGGCCCTCAAAACTGTTCAAGAGTGACTTGGCTAGTGTCCTGTATAGTGCCATGGAAGAGTCCTTGACCTCAAACTCGTCGTTGTTCTGGTTGACGATAAGCTGAGAGTCATTTTAGATCTGGATTTGCTTGGGTTCCATGTGATTGGTAAAAGCCTACAAAGAGAGCTTTGCATTCAGCCGCGTTGTTGGAGACCTTGAACATGAAGCAAAAAACATATTCCATATTCACCTTGTCTGGGGTGGTGATGACGAGTCATGCGCCTGAGCAGCTGTGGCAAGCAGACCCGTCCACGTAGAGGAGCCAAGTTGGCATGTCGGTGTCCTAGGATGGTTTTCTAGCATCTCTCTTCCGTCTCGGTTAGAAGGTATGTGAATTCTGAGATGAAATCTGCAATGACTTGTACCCTCTTGGTTGTTCTTAGGCCAAAGGTGATATTAAAGTCATTAAGTTCGATTGCCCACTTGATTAATCTCTTGATGTTCTAGGCTTCTAAATCACTTGACGAAGTGGTTTGTTTGTCAATACGATGGTGGAATGAGCTTGGAAGTAGGACCTTGATAAGCTCATAATTCATCACCTTTTTATCTTAATTTCTTTTGCGTTTTACTTTGTTATAATCCTAATCTTACCATTTCTAATTAACTTAATTTATTTTAGGCATTAATCTTAAGAATAGATGATTTAGTAATGAATTATAGGATTAATAATTAAGTTTTATAATCATTCATTAATTATTAACTGCAAGCCTTGTAACGACCAGTCCCGAATTAACGGGATTCATTAAGAATCAATGACGGATTACCGAGTCTAATCGGGGATTAGACGAGGATTAGCGAACGTTCGGTGCAAAATGACGATTTTGCCCTTGGAATGGGCAAAACGTTGACTTTTTGTTTGGACGGTCAAATGGGCTTTGGTCGATGATCGTGATGTAGTTCGGGACGTCACGAGTTCATAGACAAGTGGCACGCTCAATTCCGACATTCGAGGAAGAAGTTGTAATGTTCGGAAGTTCAAGGGCGTTTTAGTAATTTTGGTAAAAAAGGGCCAATGGTTGACTTTTGACCTGAAAGGTCCGATGATCAAGGGCCGAGTACCGTTACGTAGATCGGGACGATACGAATCCGTAGACAGGCGGCACATCGAATTCGGACGTTCGACGGCGAAGTTACGGTTCGCGGGAGTTCGAGTGCACTATTGCACGTTTTTCGAGACGGGGACTATTTGGCAGCAAGTGGGGCCCAGATATTTTGGACAGGCCAATGGGTGAGTGACAAGTGTGACCCATCCATTGCCCAACCCAACAACTCATGCATATCTCTCCCCTTCATCGATCATTCATTTTCTTCCTTTCAAACCAAAACCGATCCATCATTTTCATCCAATCCAAACCCTTGACCCTTTGTGAGAGGCCAGAGAGTGAGAGGAGGACCGGTGGATGTGGTGGCTGGCCAGGCAGAGCCGTCGTGGGCGGCGGAGGAGGAAACCCGCACGAGGTAATCAGTTTTACCCATTTTAATCCGTTTTCGATTTCTAGTTTTTATGGGCTTGTTTGGATGATTGGTTTGAACTAAATAGGTTGTTAGGACGTTGTTAGGAAGGTTTTGAGAGGTTTTGGACGTTAAGGAGCCCTGGGGTGAGTTTTGGATATTTGAACCGTGAGAACCACAATCGAACCGGTCGGATTTAGGGTGTTTTAGGGGTTCTAATCGATTAGGTTAGGACCCTAGGATTAAATAATGAAGATTAGGATCGATTAGAGGAAGAAACGGTGAAGATTTGACCGGTTATGGAGCTGGACCGGTCACGTCGGTCCAAGTTGCAGGCGAACCGGACCGAACCAGCTGGTCTCAACCGGCTAGAGGAAGAAGACGAAGTACTGTAGTTAGGCCCGTGAGGCCCACGCGCAGCCACTTCAGACGGCGCGTGCGGGAAAATTTGGGGAAGTTTCCAACATTTCAAATCATCTATTCGATGTAACGAACATTTTGAGACTGGTTTCGAGTCGATCGGACATCGTCTCGATATAGTTCGGGTTGTCCGAAGGTTTCGGTGCGCGTTTAAAAATAGTTAAAAATCCCGGAAAATTAGGGGGCTTTAGTGAGGGGTTAATTAACTAGTTAGTAACCCTCTAAAGTGATTTGGACAGATTCGGGAATCTCGGAGACGACGGTTGACCCGAAAAGACGTACGGCGCGCATATCGAGGCAGCAGCGCGGACGGTCTGTGAGTGGACTTTCTTTCTGAAATCGATGCATGCATAAATGTTTTATATATGTTTTAATATTTTTTTTTGGATGCCTTGAGTGCATTTTGGTGTGTGTTTACGTATGGGCACGTACTTCGAGGTTTTCTGGTCCATTTTGGTGTGTGTTTACGTATGGGCACGCACGTGCTTATACGCGCATGAGACCCTATTTTATACTTGCTTTCCGGTTTTCATGAAATGGTTTGGAAAAGTAAAACGACCCATTTGGTCTTGATTATTCGGGCATGAGAACCATTTGGATTTGGTTTGACTCGGGCATGAGACCCTATTTGATGACCTGTAGGTCAGACTCGTGGTCGCGACGGGTGCTATGTGCACGGCGACGGACGACGTGACCCTCGCCTTCCGATTGAGATACGTTCCTTCCGGAGAGGTCACGATGCACGTCCCGTTGTCGAGCAGCCAATGGAGGCTCGACTTCGGAGTGCTGACGATTTAGAGAATCGATCGGCGACGTGTGCACCATGGTCTCGAGATGGTCGCGGCAGTGATATGTTCACGGCGACATACCAGGATTGAGAGCGGTCCTAGATTGATGGTTGCACACATCGCTATGATCGGGATCGTGACTGACCCTGAGATATCGGGCTCGATGCCCAGTTGATTTGAGTTCGGGCTCGAGGCCCAATTATTGTGAAATCGGGCGAGAGGCCCTGTTGAGTTGTATGTTCGGGCTGGAGGCCCAGTTGCTTTATGTTATCGGGTGTGAGTCTCGTTTTCATGGTTTTGTATACGAGTATGTATATACCCGCCTTACGAGATTATTGATTGGTCTCCTCCAGCGTCGACCTGGAGAGTCACGATCCACAGACCAGAGTGGGTATCCCCATAGGGATCCCGTTCCAGGAGTGGAGGTTACTTATTATGTTGTGGTCCCGGACCAGATTCCGGAGGGATATGTGGACTAGATCCAGAGAGATAGCTCGGACTAGATCCAGATATTGAGCCTCCCAGATGGAGAATTCCTGGGAGAAGACTCGGAGTAAGACCCCGAGTAGTGTGCACACTAGTATAGAGATGACATCGTGACTATATCGGAGATGTGATCCCTAGGGGCTGTGTGCCCCGAGTTGGCATCTTCTCCGGAAGTGCCTAGGATGGGTTATATATGTATATATGTATATGTGGACAGGTTTTCACTGAGATGGTGTTGGGCTAAGACCCACGCGTATTAGTTTTGGGCTGAGACCCTTATGAGGTGGTTTTGGGACGAGTTCCCACGTGTTTTGGTTGGGGCGGAGGTCCCAGGTATTTGTTTGACGGATTTCGAGCTAAGGCCCAAATGGTTTGATGGTTCATGTCGGTTTATGGGAACCGGGCATGAACCCTAGAAATGGTTTTTAAATGCATGCATATGTTTTTAATGAAAGGCATAAAGGTCTTTTATGAAATGTTTTACTAAAATATTTGTTTTGTCCACTCACAGCTTTTATGTTTTGAATGCTCTTCAGGATGATCGCGGATGCGGCTTTAGCAGAGACGAGACATCGCATTCCTCCTTCGGATCCTGGCGTACTCTGATAGCCCCGGTTGGGCAAAAAACGAAAATATCCCTGGTCGTGTCAGACAGGAGCAGGTACGTCCCATGCTAATCCCGAGGGATTTGGGGCGGTCCTGTCAGGCCTGGATTTCCGAAAGCCCAAGCACTATTTCCTACCCAATTTGCAGTCCTGATGTGAAGCCCATTTTACATATGTGGTCCATTTGAAGGCAACCCAGATTGTAAGCCATTTTATGACCAGCGCCAACTTTCAGCGCAACAAACCAGCCTATTGATTCCTTCAGTGTACAGCGTGCGCCTACTATCCAACCCATTGTCTGAAGCAAGAAAGCCCATTCCACCGCATTATCAGTCCAACTGGCCCACTTTGTAAATCCCAGTAGCAGCCCACCAACTCATCGTGCGTAAGGCCCAGCTCGCAACCATCAATTCTGCAAAGCCTAACTGTTCGCAAGACCATTTCGCACACACTCCAGCTTCCCGCGAGGCCTTCTCTCAATCACGTGGCTCATCAGCGTGCAAGCGCACTATGCACAATGTTCCTGCGCCAAGCCCACGCGTCCCAACATCTTGCCAAACACCAACTCCACTTCAGCTTGTGCGCCGATCCAACACCAATGGCCCACTTCGCCAATCATCTGCTTCAGGCTTGACACTAGCAAGCCCGCACATCCAAATGCTGGTAAGCCGTCTCGTGTGGCCTTAGATTGAACGGTGCCCAGTTGTTCCTCTTTCCACAATTCCAACAGGTTCAGTTTTCCAAATAAAATAAGGAAATAATATTTCCTTTATTTTTTTGGATTTAATTAGGTTTTATATTACCTTTTTAATTAGGATTTGTTCTATCTTTTAAGTAGGATTTTAATTAACTTTTTCTTTAGGATTTATATTACTTATTTTAATTAGGAATTGAGCTAGGGACTTGTCCTATGTCTATAAATAGTTAGCTTTGATTATTTTTCAGAGGATCGCCCATTTTCGTACCAAAACTCTACATAACCAACTTTCCCTTTTTCAATAATTCGAGATTTCTTTTGCAATAGCCAATGTAACGACCCGTCCCGGAATTCGGGATTAGATTACGGACTAATCATGATTAGCAGGGTTAATCGGTGATTAGTTGGGCGAACTCGGACGAACGGCGCAAAATGACCGTTTTGCCCCTGGTTGTGGGCAAAATGTTGACTTTTTATTCAGACGGTCAAATGGACTTTGACCAATGCCCGTGACGTAGTTTGGGACGTCACGAGTTCATAGATAGGTGGCACGTTCGATTCCGACGTTCGTGGTGGAAGTTATGACGTTCGGAAGTTCAAGGGCACTTTCGTAATTTGGACGAAATAAGGGGAAATGTTGACTTTTTGATCGGGTGGTCCGATGGCCGAGGACCGAGGACCGAGGACCGTTAGGAAGGACTCGATGCCCTGAGTTCGTAGACAGGCGGTACGCATCAATCGGAGTCCGAATGACCGAGTTACGGGCATGGATGGTGAGGGGCATTTTGGTAATTTTCTGCACAAGGGCAGAATGGTAATTTCACAGGGGCTGCTTGCACGGGCACTGTAGCACCGTGAATGGGGAAACACGACCAGTGCACGGGGGGCATTGTTTAACCTTGAAATTGAAGTGGGGTATGGTTTAATGTGTCCATGAATTGTTAAATAGGATTGAGGAAGTGGAATCGTGGTTGAGTGGAACTGGGAGGATCAGTCGTGCACTGTGCACGGGTGGTTTCAAATTCCGGTGAGGTTCAGTTGCGGGAAGCAAATTCCCAGTGGGTCTGAGATTGTTCCCACGAGTTGTCGTCCTCATTGTGTGTTTAGCTGAGTTGTGAGCTGAGGGGATTTACTTTGGGTAAGGACTGAGTGAGAGATTTGGAGCGTTGGCGGACTGTGTCTGAACTAGAAAACAGAGAGATGGGAACCGTGAGCAATTGATCACCCTTGCGTGTCTGTGAGAGTTCTGTGTGATTCTGCAATCAAGGGTGAGCGGCCAGGCAGACTGGTGAGTGACGTTGGTTGAGTATCGTGTGAGGGCAAGCCTCTGTGTGTGAGTATGCTCTCAAGAAAAACCGAGAGGTGTTGACTGGGTGGTGCAGCCAGGAGTAATCGAGTGGAACCAAATTGGTCCGAGGGGAGGCTAGGACGGCTCTGGAACCCAGTAGGATACGGCGGAGAGCACGGTGGCGGACGGCAGGCAGGTAATCCTCATTTCCCTCTGGGTGCTCTGTTTTACCGTTTTGGTTCAATCATTAAGTCGTGAGGTTTGGGCGTAAGTCGAAGGTTTCTGTCGGTTCGGTTGGACTCCTTGGGTCCCTAGGAACCTTGTGGTTGTGACGCCGTGATGGGGGGAAACCTCTGGTGGCTGAGTGTCGAAACAGGGCTTTGACGGGCTGTAAATTCGAAGTTTGGAAGGGTAGAAACGGGCTCAATCTTCGTGATTCAATTAGCTAAATCAATAGATTATGATTGGACGAATCTAATGGACTAATTAGGACTGAAAACCACCTAGAATAACCAGAGAACCGTGAACGCCAGTCTGAACCTGGTGAACCGGGTTCACCAGAGATAGACGATGACACTGTAGCGGCGCGTGGGCTTCACGCGCAGCCGCTTGCGGCGGCGCGTGGGCTTCACGCGCAGCCGCTTGCGGCGGCGCGTGGGGGCGCGTGGGGAGTCCAATGGGGAAGTGTCCAACATGGGAAATAATCTACGCAATGTAACTGACATTTTAGCGTTGGTTTCATGTCAATCGGACCCCGTTTCGACATTGTTCGGAATGTCCGAAGGTTTTAAGTCGGGTTTAAAAATACTTAAAAATTCGGGAAAATTACGGGACTTGATTAGGATGTTATTGTGGAGGTTAGTAATCCTCTAATGTGATATGAACAGGTTCGGGAGTCCCGGTGTTAGCGACGAGGCCCGGGAAGGCGGGTGGCACGCGTATCGAGGCGCTCAGTTAAATGGTCTGTGAGTGGACATTGGTTTTGATAAATTCTATGCATGCATAACTGTTTCATGATTGTGGTAATTGCTTTTATATGCTTTGATTTGGATATCGGTGAATTTATGTGGTTTCACGCATTTCGAGTCGATTTACGGGTTTGCGCGTAAATCGAGATTCCGGATTTGCACTGATTTCCATGATTGTGGTTTGAATATGATTTTATGAAACAATTACGGATTTGATAAAGTAAATTCGGGCCAGAGGCCCAGTTGATTTAAGAAATCGGGCCAGGGGCCCAGTTAATTTATATATATGTGATTTCGGGTCAGGGACCCTAAAATGGAATTGAATAAATGATTTCGAATTTAATAATCAAATAATTGGACTTATGACGGTTTTATGGAAATTCGGGGCAGGGCCCTTGTGATACTTTGAAAACGAATAATAAAATGTGTTCCATAAAACCATCTCGATACGAGGATATATATTGGTCTCCTCCAGGTGTCTGGGACACTAGGGAAGTCACGGTGCATTGCCTGCGAGGGGTCATTGTACGGAGCGGCCGGACCGTATAGTGACTCAGGAGCAGGATTGCTATGATTAGACGTCTGGGACGTCAGACATTTGGGATGTCAGAGATATGGACCCGGTGAGACCCCGGGCAGCACGCGTTGCTTAATACCGTGAGATATGACGTCTGGGACGTCAAGCGTCTGGGACGCTAGGTATCTGGGATGCCGGAGATGGTAAAGTAATAAACATGTGCCACTGGATTTATGAAATAACTTTTGGATTGATTTTTGGATTGAAACTATGTTTGCGGTTTCCGGGCTAAGGCCCTAAGGGTTATTTCAAATAAATATTTGACTATTGGTTTTTGATGCATGCATATGTTTTTACTGAGGGGCATAAATGTCTTATAAAATATATTTTACGAACTTGTTTATTTTCGTCCACTCACAGCTTTTGGTTTTTAACGCCCTTCAGGTTGAGCGCGGATGCGACTGCAGCAGGGGACGGGGACATTGCATGCCTCCTCCATCGATCCTTGCGCACTCTGGATGCCCGTAGGGGCAGCGGCGTTGGGTTATCCCTTGTCTGGCACTTCGTGTCAGACGGGAGCGCGTCACATCCTGTGGTAATCCCGGGGGGGATTGGGATGAGTCGTGTCAGCCAATTACACCATACTCTATCACAAACACCTTCATCCGTGACAATCTAGGATAATTCCCGATTGTCTCACCAAAGAGTGTCGAGCCACTTTGCATCACTAGGGCAATTCCCGAGAAAAAAAGTGTAACACGATCCCCTAACCCTGTAATTGTCTTTTTCTATTGAATATCGTTTTATTAGATTGATTCTTAATATTATTATGGTTTTATAATTTATTTCAATTTCATTAATCTTCCATGTGTTGCAATATCTTGGTTTTGTTATACTTGTATGTTGTGCTTAATGCTTGATTGGATCTCTAGGGCAATTCCTAAGTCTAGATCATTGAAAGTGTCTAGGGCAATTCCCGGCATGTACTTAAGATAATATGCTTGTATTTCTTAAAATTAAGGTTAAGGAATTTCGTAGATTTTGGAATTGTTGTACTTTATGAATGAGTTAAGTTTAAAGATTAGTTGACCATGTAAATAATGGATTAGGTTAGTTTAGATTAGTTAATTACGTAGAATAATAGAAACAACCAATTTACCCCCCTAATGAGTTAATCAAACGATAATCATGTTTAGGTACCCTCAATCCCCCGTTTAAGATCCCTACTTATCAATACTACAATCTGCAAAAAAAAGTTTTAATTTGCATATATTTTTATTAAGTGTTGAGTGTAACTTTATGTTTACTTTCATGCTTAGTTTTCGCGTATCAAACCTAAGCTTCTAGGATGATATGATCAATGCGAAACTGAGTTCCTCAAGGTCTCTACCTTAGTACCTCTCAATACTATATCGTAACAAAAACCTCTCCAACTCCTAAACAACATTTTAAGATCATATAAAAAAACAAATCAATGACATTAAAAATCATTTAGCCCTATTAATTTAACATGAAGATCCTAATTATTATTATTAAAACCGTTAATTTATTTAATATATATAAATAAATAAATAACCTTTTAACATTAAATTTTTATGAAAATAATCTTGAAATAATATTAAGAAAATAAATAATGCCAATTATGATATATATACAAAAATAATTTAATAAGTAAAAAATTAATACGAAAAAGTGTCATAAGAATGGTAAACAAGTATTATCCAAAATTGAATGCCCGTACCATGGCTTTACTAAGTACAAAATCCAAAACAGTTTGAAACAATTAAATGTCACTAAATGTTTGAACAGTCACTAAATGGCTTTACTAAGGGATGGGAAAATACTTATACTTTAATACAAAATACTTCAGAATGCACTCACTACTCAGTAAACCAATACATGAAAAAGCACATAAATCACGTCTATTCACAGCTCATCCTGAATTTTGTCCTCGAAACGGATGGAGAAAAACTCAGCCATGACACGATAACCAAAAGCCGGGCACCATACAGATATATGCTACTCAATATACTCAGTTACTGACAGTATGGTGAAGAGACCTTAGCTGTGTGTTCCATTTATCGACGGCAGCATACTTCTTCATTCCCTTTGACCTGCACGATGTTTGTAAATGTATCACCGTCTTCTACCATCAACCGCTATGCAAGGATTGAAAAATGAAAAAGTACCAAGTTAACAGACCTGTCACCGCGCTCTAAGAGCCGGTTCACCTGATCAATATGTCTATCAATTCGGTTATCCAATATAAGTGAAACCAACAGTTGCTCAACATCTTTCTCAGGCACATTCAGCTCCTGAAGGTCAACAAATTTCAGTGACAAGCGTGAACGACAAAGAAAATAAAAGTAGCAGCAGAGGTCATATGGGAGAAAAAAATATTTCTAAACTAGGCAAAGCACATGAATTGTCCCTCAATAGTTAAAATTAAACAAGCACAACAACACAATGGACAACAAATAGAAAAAGATAGAACCTACGACTCAACTTCGATATGAAGGGAATCCGAATTCTTGTGTATGGCTTGATAAGTTTAAGCAGCACTTGTGTCCTAACATTCTTCAACAGATCTTCAATATAGTTTCGGATGAATGGATCATCCATAATTGTCCTCCTATTACTCTGCAAAAATACAAATACCAACTCAAATACAGAAATAACATGAAAAGAGAGGGAGAGAAGGGGGCCCCAGGGGGGGGGGGGAGGGGGGGGGGGGGGGGGGTGTGGGGGTGGTGGTGATGTAAGAGAACCATACCAAACAAAGAGGATAAGTTTAACTTTTCATGTTAGATAATGTTAGAGATGAATACTTTCAGAATTTTTTCGAACTCCAGTATCTCATTTCGTTGACATGCTGCTATCAGATTTGTCATTACCAAGATCTCGGGATCGCTTTTATATCTGTGGTACAGAAATCATAGGAGCAGAAGGAATTGTACAAGCTTGAAAAGAAAATGAAATACAACTTGTCAAAACTTACGGCTTTGCTTCTTGACCATCAAACGGATTAACCTCAGACTCCATCAGCATATTAGCCAAAACTAAATACCTGTCAACCAAGGGACATCAAGCAAGGACAGATGAGTAAACCCGGGGAAAACCTTCATAAACTGCTGGAAGGAATGTATTAGGTGATGAAATCTATTGCATTTTCCAATAAAAATCAAATTGCCATATATCAAGAAAATAAGCTTTGTCATTTAAGGAAAACAGATGACGAGTTTAACCTTGGGAATTTGCATCATGTTGTATTAGTCTTCAAATTCAAGGTTATTAACATGTATTACTAAAAGCAAACTAAAAGCTTCAAATTCAAGCATTGTATACGCCTCTGGTTCCCAGCTTCATCATAGTTCTTAAAAGCTTCAAAAAAGTCTGTTGCTGCATCTGCCCACTGGCGCTCTGCCATATGCATCTTACCACCACACTCACGAATTATTCCCATGATCCTAGGATGAGGTATTGCTGACTTGATTGCAAGAGCTTTTTGGTATAATTGCTGTATTCAATGCAGTCAGATGTTCCTAACTAAACAGAAAATAATAAAATGTATACAGTAATGCTTGTAGACCATATTTTTTGAATCACATTGAGTATCACATGATGTGAGTGATGCTGACACATACAACCAACATCCAATGAGATAAATTCATGAGCTAGCCAAGAATGAGCATGGACGTTTAATTCCCAAGTGGTTCATTCCACGAGCTAGCCAACAAGGTAGGATTCATATTGAGAGAGGAAGCAAGTTCCGGTAAGGTGAACATTACTAAGAAGAGATGAGGGCAGTTTGGGGATTTACAAATTTTTGAAAAATGATTTAGAAAAATGCCACTCTTTAGAAATAAGGTAGTGTCACTCTTACTGTCCAACATGCAGAAAATCAACTTTAATACTTTGAAAAATGAACCGTCTTTTGATACAAATCATACATGCAGCAAGTTCATTGTCTAAGGCATTAAGTTCATCACTTACATGTTCTATTCAATTTGCAAAAATGGAAAAATAATGTTATGCTAATTGTTGACTTTGAAATGTTTGTTTTAGGGTTTGGTTTGCAAGGCTCACAGTCAGTTTTGACTCTGACTAACTACAAATTATTGGAATACTAACTTTGATGAACCTCTAAGCAAATTGTGTTTGAGGCTAATTCCAATGCTTTTGAAAAAAAAAAAAACAATTTTGAGAATTGTGCTTGAAAAATGCATGAACAATTCATAGGAAACTTTAAACTAATATATAAGAAAAAAAATATTATCAAAACTTGTAAAAATTGAACACGTTTCAGCAAACCTAATTCTATGACCCAGCTGAATTACCAAGTAGAAGGTGGACAACATATTGCACATTACCAATAGCAAGCAATCTGGTGGGACAACATGTGTGCTTCTACCAAGGAGGAGTGGAGGGTCGGAATTGTTGGGTTGAGATCATGTTGCAGTTATCTTTTTTCCTCTCCCTTTTTAGTTTTTTAATTTCTTATTCTAGTTTCACATAGTTTATTAAGAATAATATTTATGGAATGGAATCTTTAAGGGTAGTAAAGGTATAACGTGTAGCAAGAGAGAAGTACACAGAGTAGGAAAAAAATGCATACCACATACACAGAGTAGAAAGAGATACAGGGTTAAGGTTTGAGAGAGAAGTATCTATGGAAATCATTCAAAATGGTTAAGGTTTGAGAGAGAAGTATCTATCGAAATCATTCAAAATGGTTACCTTGAGCTTTTTGTTATTTTTAGTCTCAGTGTACATTTGAATCTCAATTGCATAAACCTCCAGAAGTTGACTTCCTTTCTTTTGGTCATCTGTACCATCTTCTTTTTGACAAGATTTACGGAGTTCCTTCAAAATCTGATAGTTCAACACAGATTACACTCAGCCTTTTAATAACAATCAGAAAGCATGCTGCTGAATTGCTGAAAGGTGTCACCCAAACAGACAAATTACCTTATTCATTCGCCCGTATTCACCCATATCAAACCAAATTTTACAAAGCTTAAGATTTGTCTTGAACCAAAGTCTCTGCACGACATGAGATCAGATTACAATCTGATTCGAAAGAGAAACCTAATGATAACAATAAGGTTATATTCTCACCTCATTCTTTGCCTCTTCAAGGGCCTTCAGAGTGGTCTGATAGAACTCTTGCAGGAGACCAAAGTTCTGACTAGCTGAACCAGAAACGAAATCCATAATGTTGTTTATACATTTTTCACTGTAGTTTCGGGTTACTGCTGATTTGATGTATGTCAACATCACCCTGCATGCATCCATCATTTCTTTATACCTCCCGAGACGATAATAGAGCTTCACTGTTTGCTTCAAAGCTTTAAATCCCCTTTGATATAAAGTAACTTTAATATAAGAAAAATATGTACAAAAATATTGATTAGGATCCACAGACAACTTACGGTAAGAAACAATAAGGCCAAACATTCTAATCTAACAACAGAAAGCACAACATCAAAAAAAATCAGAACTGCAAACCAAGGAAACATAACGCCACCACAGCTAGGAAATCTAATGACAGAAAACAAGGAAAACCCCTAAAAATCTGCAGAAACTAATGATGCTAATGAAATCTAACTAATGATCCTTCCAGCCTTCGAAACAGTAAAACAAATTCTCTTCCACCTTCAAATCACTAGGATTCCGCTTAATACTGAAATCCAAACTATAATAAATAGCATCCCCAAATTTTGAAATGCATTCATGGTGTTTTCTAGCAACTGGACGTAACCTGAGAAACAATATCTACCGCATTGCTTCCCCAGCCAACAAACCTCTTAAGATCTCAGTTTTCCACCTACCGACCACAAACATGAAAACTAAAAAAGTACATACAAAATGAAAAAGAAAAGGCAACACATTTTGGGTACAAAATTAAATCCCCCAGTAACAAATTTAATTATCAAGGAATAGCTCCAACGAATGAAGTGACAAAAGAATAAAATTAAGATCCACACAAGTTTGGTAGTGAACGAACATTAAAAAAAATAGAAACAAAAAGACAATACAAAAATCTCTTTCTCCTTCTCACCTAAACACCTAAAAGGCTTCTCAATGAATGGAAACTTGTTTTAACAATAAGGGCATTCTACTTTCGTCAAAGAAATTCAATTAACAGCCAAACTATGAACATCATCGTTTTCTGGAGTAATATTAACTTGTCATTTTTTTTCCAATTAAAAAGAAATTAAAAATGCCAATATGCAAAGGAAAAATCAAAGTTTAAGGGGAGCCCAAATGTAAAACTGGTTGATTTGTTACTACTCACCACTCGGCCTTCTCAGGTTCCATGCGAACTACTTCATCAAATCCGGAAAGTGCTCCTTCTGGATCCGTCTCAACCAAACCTGAAGTATTATATATCTGAGTTTTAAAAAAATAAAAACATCCATTGTTGCAAACCCCGAAAATCACACCAAAAAAAATAAAAATTGGTATTGAACCCTAAAAGCGTCCTAATGAACTATATCTCAAAAATTGAAGCTTATTAATACCTTTAGAGTTGTAATATTGGTTCTCAATGTCAACATCCTGTTCCTCAGGCTCCTCGTCCGAGTACTCAAATCCGTAATCTTCCATATCAGCATCTACAAACAAACACACTCAACGCTATTATGTACAGATATTGTGGCATTCACTTACTTCATTTAAACCCTAAGAAAACCAATTTTTGTGAATAAAGGTACAAATACAGACAAAGAGAAAGAGAGCGGAACCCATGTCTGTACTGCTCGAGAGCCGAGATGAAATTCTGGCCTGTCAAAGCGTTTAGGATGCTAAAGCGCAAGCAGAAGCGAGCGGAGTCGGAAACAAAGTCGAGGGTTATTTTCTTTTCTTTTTCCTTCTTATTTATACTAATTGGGAAATTACGGGCATTACCACCAGGTGACAAGTTTTTTTTTTAGGTTTTTTCGTCAAAATACACTCATTTAGGCTTTTTCGTTAAAATACGCCCAAAATTGCCACTTTGAAATTTAATTTTGCATTCAAAATGTAGGTTTGTCTCACTTATCACCTAAAACACAATATCCATTAAAAAATTTGCACAAATTTCATTAAATTCATCCCATAATCATCAATATTAAAGATAATTTTATCATCTCAAAAGTTATGAATATGTCACTAAATATACATGATGCGACAAATTGGGATGAACATTACCAAATTTGAAACCATTTAGAACCCAAGTTCATCCTGATTTTCTGCATCATATGTATTTAGTGACTCATTCATAACCTTATGGCTCGATGGCTATGGATGAAGTTAAGGGAATTCATGCAATTTTTTGTATGAGGAGGGTGGGTTTTTGGTGATAAGTGAGATAAATGAACGCTTTTAGTGCAAATGAGACTAAAGTTATAATTTTTGATGCATTTCAACTAAAAAACTTTTTTTTTAAATCACTCTTTTACAACTTTTACATCAATACCCTCCATAAATAACACCACTATTCTGGCCATATTTAATTTGTTTTAATGGAAAATTTATGTAATCAAGTCCAAGAAATATAATACATAGGGTGAAAACAAAGGTGATAGG
Organism: Prinsepia uniflora; assembly: GCA_032719365.1. NCBI lineage: Eukaryota > Viridiplantae > Streptophyta > Magnoliopsida > Rosales > Rosaceae > Prinsepia > Prinsepia uniflora. Next base: position 31,485,365 of record CM064864.1, read on the forward strand.
GGAGGAGGGAGAGAAGATTTCATTTGTTTTAGTAATAAGAGTTTTGTGGTAACTGTGTAGTTTGAGCCATATTCAGATTTGATTTTCCTATAATGTTATTTTGCTAATTTAGGAATTTTGGTCCTGTATCAACTTTTATGCGCAATTTGGATCGTTGTAGATCAAGTTTTCCTCAAATCTGTCATACTCTACATGTTCTTCAAGACCAAATGTGATGTAGTTAACAGCAATGACAATTTCTTTTAGTGGGCAGTTTGATTTGGGTTATAGGTGTTGTTAGTGTTGATGTAGAAATCGTCCAAACTTGTAAAATTCTTTCTCGATCCCTACACATAATAACAAGAAAAAAATTGGGTTAAAGTTGAAGCCTGGAAGGGTGGTTCAACCATGAGCACTCTGATGCCAAAATCAGTTTAATCGAGAGAATCAACTGGTACAGTATTTGTATGAATTTTTGAATTACCTTTAGAGTTGAGGAGGTGAGTGAACCATGTATTTATAGTGAAGCATTAAGAGTCACCAGAACATCTGATTAGTTGAAAGAGATAGTATCTAATAGGTGATTCTACAGGGAGAAATCAGTATTACTAATTATATAAATAATAATAAATAACTCGCTGAGAGATTATTTATTATTAGCATTGATCTGATTAATTAATATACTCAACCGGTAAATAGATTAAATTAATGCGGAGATCGTGTCCTGCCGTCATCAACTATACCAGGAATAATATGGACATTATGAGAATTGGGAGCCACGTGGCAGCTCCATAATTTTTTGGTGATTTATGGTCCCACAAATGCCCAAACTTCTCTTAGGAATTTAGAGAATCCTAAGGGACGTAATTTTTATTGTGTCTTGATAAACCTTTTTTTTTTATGGGAGTAGGACTCCACTTTGACTTGAGTTCCTCTATGCGGTTGTTGAAACCTTATTGGACCTCGAATGTGGCTCCAGGTTGAAACATAAGTCCTGGGCCCCGAATTTAGCTCTAAGTCCATGTAAAGTGCTCATTAGGGTTACTCCTTATTTAAGATGTATTCCTTATAGCCTCCATCTCAGAAAATTGACTTGAGCAACCTCGATGTAACGGAGGTGGCACACTGATACTACTGGTGCGAGGCTAGGCAACCACGGTAGGGTAAGAAAAATTTATTTCTTCTTTTCTATGTTCATTAATTTTGACTGTAGGTCAAGAAGAATAAAAGTCTTCTTTTGTTCTTTGTAGGTTGAACATTCGTGAGTCAGCGAAACGTGGTGTGGGCTGAAGATATAAGACATCAGCTGAGGTTGGCTTGGAGATGTGTGCAGACCAACAAAAGAGGTCAGCATCAATATAAAAATGATTGTCGTTTGAGAAATGACAGAGACCCATGTTGAGCACGTTCTTCCCACACGATTGTTGTGCGGAAACCGATCCTTGAGTCTTGCAAAGATTCATTATTAGTCAGTTGCAAATGCATGTGTGATGCATGTGGGCTGGCATGGACGAGGAGCCCTTGGAAATGGGTCCTACGAGGTAGTGACGTTAGTCCTTTGGTGTCGATGTTCCCCGTCAAATTTAACGGCTTGTCTTATGGTTGTTGAAGTTGCTTTCATCTTGCTTTTCCTTCGTTTTTTTCTTTTTTCTTTTTTTTTTGTTCTTTTTTTTTTCTGCTCCAAGCCCAATGTAACATAAGATACATTGCATACATTCATTATGTATTCTAATATATATTTATTTATTTATCTTTTGAATATTTCAGGAACTGCGGTAGTCCGATTGCAGTGATTCAAGCGGTGTTACGCTCTACTTTTTGAAACAAACATTGTAAGATGTATGGAGGCATACTTTCGATGAAGTCTCAAAAACTCATTTTGGGGAGTAATAGGTGGTAAGACCATCTAATGGCGTGTCTTGTATTTTTCTAGGGCTTCCGACTTCAAGAGATGGTGGAGTTGACATCAAGATGCTCTTTCAATTGACATGTTTGTGGTGCTTGGAAAATAAGAGAGCTCAATGAAATGATGGACTTATCACCCACAAGTTCTGGTGGAGCCAACATCGAGGCAATCCTCCTAATGACCATGCATATGGTAATTTGATAATAGTAGAGTTCGGAGCATTAGGAGCAGCGAATCATGTCACATCGAGGCCTTTAACAAGGGGAGGCGGGGAGTCCTATGGCTTGAAGTGAAGCGTGTCACAACCCAAGGCGAGGCCTATTATAGCTACAAGGAAAGATGTGTTATAGCTACAAGGCAAGGTGTGTTATAACTACAATAAGAGACATGTTATGGTGCAAGGAGAGGCACAATAGAATGCAAGGTGAGGCGCAGTAGAATGCAAGGTGAGGCGTAGCAGAATACAAGGCAAGGCAGGGTTGAAGCGCAGAGTGATGCATCATATGTCGTAAGACATTTTTTCGAATGACCATGCACTTGGTGCTGGGTGGATAGACGAGCTCGACACATGGGATTGTCATCTTCAAGTGCTGGTGAAGCAGACATCAAGACGTTCCTCCCAATGACTATTCTCGTGGTGCTTCACAGATAGAGGAGCTCGACGCATTGGAAGCGATGTACCATGATGCATCAAGGTTTTCAATATGGGGAGACGAGGCATCCCATGACTTAAAGTAAGGAGCGCCACAGTGCAAGGAGATGGGTGTCATGGAAGGGGAGGCACAGTTGGAGCATAAAGCAATGCGCCATATGAAATGAGGCTAGGCATGCCATGTAACAACCCATCCCATAAATGAAAGTTTAGATAGTGATTAAGATGGGATTAGTGAGCTTAATCAGTGGTTAGTTGGTCTCGTTGGGGTCGTTAGGGGAGAATGACGATTTTGCCCCTAGTTCGGGCAAAAAGTTGACTTTTAGTTCGGGCGGTCAATTGGGTTTTGACTGATGAACATGACGTAGTTTAGGACGTCACGGATCCGTAGGCAGGTGGCACTCCCGATTCCGACATCCGAGGAGGAAGTTATGATGTTCGGAAGGTTGAGGGCATAACCGTAATTTAGGTAAAATAGGGGGAAAAGTTGACTTTTCGTATAAACGGGTTTTGGTATGTTGACCTAGGACCGTTAGCTAGATCTCGTCGTCCTGAGTTCGATGACAGGCGGCACGTATTCATCGGACTTACGATGTGGGAGTTACGGGTCTAGAAAGATAGTGGCAAAGTTGTAATTTTGAGGTTCTAGGAAGGGCATTTTGGTCTTTTGTGCTCTGGGATGTGTGCAACAGATAAGGACAGATGGAGGGCTGAGATTGAACCACATGGGAGAGAAATGGTGGATTGGTGACACGTGTAGGGGAACTAGAGGGTTCCAGTAATTGGTGCACGGTCCACTCAGTACGGGTTAAGTCTGGACGATGCTGGGTGAGTCGATAGGTTTGAGGGTGAGTCGAGGTGATTGGAGTATGGGAATGGGTAGCTTAAGTCTGGACGATGCTGTTGGTGAAGAGAGGAGTCGATTTGGTGGACGGAAGGAGGTGAACCGTCCTCGCCGGTTCAAGTAGCAGATACTGTGTCGAACCCGGTCTACTCGAGGTAGACGGTGACACTGTAGCAGGCGCGTAAGGGCCACGCGCAGCCACTTTGGGCGGCCCGTGGAGACGCGTGAGGAGGATTCCGGCCAAACTTCCAACATGGTTTTAGTTCTAAATGTCTTAAGGAATCCATTGGTGCAATTTTCGGGTTAATCGGACGTCGAATCGAAGTAGTTTTGCGAGGGCGAAAGCTTAGGGTTCCGATTTGTTACACTTAGGAACCGGGGATTTTTTAGGGAAATTAGGTGGACTTTCGTAGATGTGTTAGTGACGTATTTTGATGGTTGTTGACAGGATCGGGAGTTCCCGAGGAAGCTGAGGAACGTACGAGACGTTCAGGACGTGATTGAGGGCTCGGTACTGTGAGTGGACCCTTTCCTTAAACTCGAACATGCATAACTGCTTTTCTCTAATTGTTTTATATATGTGATTACATGAATGTTGGATTTATGATGTGGTTTTATATACTTGCACATTTTCGAGAAAATATGGTATTTGACACGTTTTACGAGAAAGGCTTGTTTTCTGATTATGATGCCATGGTTTTGGGATTTCAAACAATAAATGGTTTTCAATGATTATAAAGGGATTTTGGAACATGATTTCGATGATCAAGGGTTTTCGGTTTTAAAATCGGATTTCGAAAAACGGGATTTGGTTTTAAAGTTGGAAAGTAGAATTCCGGATTTGGGTTCGGAATGACGGTTCGGGATGCGGGAGACGACGACGATGGACGTTGCAGGTTGGCCATGAGACTTCTTGATCGGGAAGGTGAGATTATTAATCGTTTTTCATTTTTTTAATGGCTAGATCGATTGGGTTTGATGTTAGGAAATTATAGGAATGAAAATGGGATGAAAATGGGTGAGAAATAGGGATGGACCGTGACCACCGGTTCGATTGGACCGGACCTGTCTGAATCGGTCGGTCTGCAGAGGACAGGGACGACACTGTTGGCGCGTGGGCTTCACGGGCAGCCCCTTTGGGCTGCTCGTGAGGGCGCGTGGGGGGTCCTTTGAGGATGACTTCAACATGACTTTTAATCTATTCAATGTAACGAACATTTGGGATTGGTTTCGTGTCGATCGGACACCGTCTCGATATTGATCGGGACATCCGAAGGTTTACAATCGAGTTTAAAAATATTTAAAAATTCGGGAAAATTACGGGGCTTCAATTAGAGGTTAATAAGGTGGTTAGTAACCCTCTAAAGTGATTTGGATAGGTTTGGGAGTCCCAGTGACGGTGATTAGCCTGGGGAGGCTTACGTTGCGCAAATCGAGGCGGCAGCTTAGGACGGTCTGTGAGTGGACTTTGGTTTTCTAAATTGATGCATGCATAAATGTTTTATATGGTTTAATGAACATATTTTGTGATTCCATGAGTGCATTTGTGTGTGTTTACGTATTTGCACGTATTTCAAGGTTTTGGCCTTATACATGCTTGTCATTTCTGTTTAAATGAAATGGTTTTGAAAAGGTAAACTCAGGCATGAGACCCATTTGGCTTCGTTTCGGGCATGTTGCCCTATTGATGACCTACGGGTCTGAGTCGTGGTCGCGGCGAGTGCTTTGTGTACGGCGATAGACGATACGACGCTCGCATTCAGACTAGGGATGTGTTCCTTCCGGAGAGGTCACGATGTATGTACCTTGTCGAGCAGCCACTGGAGGCTCGACTTTGGAGTACTGACTGTTCAGGATATCGATTGGTGATGGGTGCACCATGATCTAGAGATGGTCGCGTCAGTTGATATATTCACTGCGACATACTAGGATTGAGAGCGGTCCTGGACGGATGGTTGCACACATCACTACGATTGGAATCGTGACTCACCCTGAGATATCGGGCTCGATGCCCAGTAGAGTCATGAGTTCGGGCACAAGGCTCAGTTGGTTTACGATTATGATTTCGGGTCCGGGACCCTAAATGGATTTTCTGGTTCACGACGGTTTATGAGGACCAGGCATGAATCCTTTGAAAAGTTTTATGGATGATTTCATATAGATTTTCATATACCATCCTTATTATATGTATTGTCTCCTCTGGGGAGGGTCGTTGGCCTGGGTGGACCCCTGAGTAGTAACGGAGCATTAATTGAGTGCAGTCGCCCCCGTTGGATACCTTACTCTTTGGAAGGCTATTGGATTATAACCCCCAGGGAGGGTCAATGACTTGCGGACATTGACTTGGGTGGACCTTGGGGAGACTTGGGATTTGAGACCTCAGGTAGCACGCGCGTAGCTTTAGATACCGTGATAGGATTGATTATATGTTATATGATCTATGTACTGGTTTTGGGCTCAGTCCCACGTGGATTTGGGCAGTGGCCCGTATGGTTGGTTTGATTTATGGTTTTGGGCTTAGTTCCCACATATGGCTCTTTTGGATAAATGGTTTTCGAATGCATGCATGCTTTTTAGTGAAGGGTATAAATGTCTTTTGTGAAAATGTTTTTATAAACTCTTGTTTTGTCCACTCACAGCTTTTAATGTTTTGAATGCCCGTTAGGTTGACAGCGAATGCGGGTTGTAGTAGAGACCGAGACATTGCAGTCCTCCTTCGGTTCCTAGTGTACTCTGAAGCCCGAGCGGGCTAAAGTCGAAATTTCCCTTGTCTGACACTCTGTGTCAGACGGGATCGGGCGCATCTTGTGTTAATCTTGGGGGGATTTGGACGGGTCTTGACAAGTGGTATCAGAGCCAGGTTTGATCACGTTACTTTGAGTTCCAGAGCGAGGTGGTTGAGGCGTAGCACCAGAGCTATGCGCAGGTCGAGGATGTGATGTCTCAATGGGCTGCATTTTGTTGTCAACCTGATAGTTAGGATGCTAGTTTGATAGTTAGTAGGATTGGATCGTGGATAGTTTGTTTGGCATTTAATGCCAGGGTTGCTATAGTTCTGTGGTGGTTGGTAGTGTGGGACCCTACTAAGGGATGAACATAACAGTACTTTAGAGTTTTGATCGTGGGACGATTATGTCGGGGCCATTGATTACGATACTGTAGGATCGGCTTTGACGATAGTTAGGAGTTGTGACCATTAGATAGTCGGATCTTGTTGAGTTAGATGGATATGCTGCTGGGAGTAGCTGGGTTTTCCCGAACCCCAATTGAGTGATGGAACCCCTTTTGCATGATGGTCAGGAAATGCGAACCCTAGTTGGGTTGATGGTAGGATTAGATTGACGTCTAACTCAACAAGGGTTATACTGCCTTCTGCAGATTGTGGATTATATGTCAGGACCGCGGAGTCTGTCAGATTGTGGATTATAATGCCTTCTGCAGTTGGGTTAAGAGGAACCCTAGAGTGTGATTGTGGGACCCTAAGGTAAGATGTATGGTTCGGAAAGGTGAGTTGGCGAGTGGTTTGACTTTGGTTACTTTTCGAAGCAGAGACCTTCGGTCGGTCATGTCATGTCAGCTTTGGTGATGGGACTACACTCTGCAGTCGAGGTTATGTTAATCGGTTAGAACTAGTTGGTTGTCGAACTACTTTAGTTGTGATGGATAGTTGGTACAACTGAGATCATAGACGACCTGGTAGACGACATTGGGTGAGTCGAGTTAGGATTTGTTAGAGATTGGTTGGACAGGTTACCAGGGTTGGTACTTGTCGATGGAATCCCAGAGTGGGGATACCGAGTAGTTAGTATGGATGATTGATTTCGTTGGATGTGAAGTCTCGATAGCGGTGTCTGATGGTTGGGACTGCACGAGTTGTGGCAGGCACTACTATCTAGAGTGAGTGTAGTTGGGATTGTTGAGACTCGGGGGAGGTTCAGGAAACGTTTCCTTTTCTCATATGAGTTGTCAGGGTGACTGTACCCAGAGTTGTTGGGTACGAATGAGGCAGAGTTCCTCCAATCTGAGCAGAGGTACAGGGTCATTGCTCGGTATGAGCAAAGATCCAGGGTTGCCAGTTTTGCACACGGTGTGCTAATGCTGGTGTTAGTGACAGTGATTGTGATGACGATGAGTCACGAGTCGGGATGTGACTCCGTCGAGATGGGCATGTGTTAGGTATCTGTGGTCCGGAAGTGGATCCCGGATAGTGTTGGACTGGATGAGATCCAGTAGAAATTGAAATGTGAGGATCGAGTAGAATGGTCCACATCCTTTGGATGTACGTAACGGTATAAGCCGATAGGTGAACTTGGTAGTGAGTTAGACCGGTTACAGACACATGGTTGATGTCCTAGTGAGTTGGTTCTACGTGGTTGGAACTTCGAAATCGAGAGAGGTTGTGATTGAGGCGAAGAGGGGAATGCTTGATTCCGTATTGGTAATGGGTATTTTGAAGTCCTTTAGGGTGACATCTTAGGTTCTGCCATGGCAGATGATAATTGTTGTCACCAACACGTTGATCGTGTATTGGTGGGAGGACCCGTGATTTGTTTGGGTCATCAGGAGGAATTGAGTATTTTCGAAGTTAGGTGAACCAGATTTCTCATTTTCTGCTTGGTGGCAGATAATGTTGGGTTGCATGGTGTGGTGAGTGTAGTGAATTTTAATTGCATTCACGTAGGATGAATTTAGATGTCATCGTCTCAGATCATCCTTGATTTTTCCTAGGTGGAATGACAATGATCGATATGAGGTAAATGGAAAGGACCCACAGTCACGACGTGTCTCGTCGTTGACTGATCTGTTTAGATGTGGGAAATGGTTGAGCAGTGATGTGACTGACGGAGGATTCAAAGAGGGTGTAAGACCCTAAGATCAGATTCAGGAAGAATGATAGCTGAGTGAGCATGTGCGGATCCTAGGTGGATCGGGATTGTGATGTTGTGAACATTAGGCATTGCGATGGATCTAGATTGTGATCTTGGTGATCAGGTTAGGTGGAGAGGTTATTGCTCTGTCTTGGGTTTTTGGCTATGAAGATAGTGGGATTGAACTTCTTTTCGAGGTAAATCCCGTATGGTGTTTTAATCGAACGAGTAGGCCTTTGATGTGGTCGGATTTGTTCAGCCTTAGATGTGTGAATGGTGAGATTGGCTTCCTTATGAAGTCAATCGAACGTAATGTGTTAATCGTTTGAGCAGGTAACCGATAAGTTCGGAGTTGGTGCATTTCGGTAGACGTGGGTGAGATTAGATGCCCAGTTGGCATGAGTGAGTACGCCTTGGTGGGCGTGATTCAGATTGGTACGTGTTGAATTACGTGATTAGGGGTAAACGTGTTGTTGCTGGTCGGGTGACCATGGGATTCGAAAGGGATGATGGGTTGGAGTTTTGATCTGTCTGGTACTGGATTGGACAGATGGATTCCAGAATTGAAATGTGTTTGGCTACGATCTAGGTTGTAGGCTGGTTGATGGTTGAATGTACTTACCCTGTACGTTGTTCGAGGAATGATACGGGGCAGGCTTGTGGTGCCTGGTGACGGTATATGGGATATACGAGAGGTACGTTGGTGAGCGTGTTGGTAATCGGCTCAGTTCTGATACCCTTGGATTAGTCGAGGACATGAACTGGACATTGGATACTATGCATTGGGTCATAGTGTTTCTGATGGGTCCAGTCACACACAGGTCGAGTGAGGTGTTGGTAAATGTACACTCAAGTTGAGTGAGATTGGTGGTTAGTGTAGCCACAAGTAAGTATAATGTTAGTTTTCGACTGGCACTGTCAAGTGGTGACAGTTTGTCGGATGTGTCAGCGTGGATCGATGAGTGAGATCTAGTGACTCCCAGTAGTAGCAGATGTTAGGATTGATTGGTGACTGAGAAAGGAACCGTCGAGTAGTTTGTGTCGGCGAAACGGTAGGATTATCGGGTGGCATCCACCCGAAACATGTGATCAATTTCACTCAAAGGGGTCGAGTGTGGATGATGCGACGTGAGTATTAGTGGAACATCTGAGTGCAGACAAGTATTGTGTTGACTAGTGGGTGTACTAGTGTACACGTGTTGTGAGGTCGACTTTGCATTCCACGAGGTGGTTGTGGAATCGGGATAGTTGGAATTTCGAGGATGAAATTATTAAGGAGGGAAGGTTGTAACGACCCGTCCCAAATTTCGGGATTAGATTAGTGACTAATGAAGGATTAGTGGGGTTAATCGGTGATTAGTGGGGTTAATCGGTGATTAGTTGAGCAAAATCAACTGGACGGTGTAAAATGACCGTCTTGCCCTTAGACGTGGACAAAATGTTGACTTTTGATCCGAGAGGTCCGATGGCCGAGGGGCGAGGACCGTTACGTAGATCGGATCGATACTAGTTTTTAGACAGGTGATACATCAAAATCGGACGTCGAACGAGAAAGTTATGGTTCACGAGAGTTTGATTTAGCTATGCACGCATTACGAGGCGAAGACACTTGGCTAAATCTAATTGGTTGACTTTTTAGTGTGAAACCCTTGGATGAGTGACAAGTGTCACTCATCCTATTAGTCATTAACCCCAAATTGTGGATCTAAAAGGTGATTGGTGGGTTTAAAATTATAATAATGGTTTTGATATTATTTTATAATATCCTTTAACCACTCTCCCTAAACCTTAGCCATCCATTCCCTCACACCCATCATCCTCACCATTCACTCATTTGACCCTCACCACCTAAACTTCCCCTTCTTCTTCTTCATCGATCAAAACTTCATCATTTTTCCTTCTCAAAACAAACACATGGCACAACCATCTCACAGCCCTCAAACTTCATCCTTTGCTAGTGAAACCTGAAGGAAACTTAGAAGGGAGATCGAGGCGAGTAGACTGGTGGCCACTGGTCGAGCCGTCGTGGACGGCGGTGGACGGTGGTCGGGTTCAATAGCAGGGAACCGAAGTGGTTCCTAATGTTGTAGCTCGAGTTTGGGGAGGCTGTTGGTCGTTTTGGTTGGAACCAACGAGTTCTGGAGGCTGAGACGAACCCAGGGGTGGTCACGGCCGTGCACGGCGGCGACGGTAGGTGACTTTCCCCGAAAATGTTAGTTTTGATCCATTAATGGAAATTTTTTGATTTGAGGTTTGATGATTGTTTTGGTTCATTGGAAATTGCTTCAGAGGTTGCAAGGGGTCGGATGGAATTGGTTTCGAGGGCTAGGACGGCTGGAGACGACGACGGTGGACGTTGTAGGTTGGCGGTGAGACTTCTTGATCGGGAAGGTGAGATTCTTAACCGTTTTTCATGTTTTTAATGGCTAGATCGATTGGGTTTGATGTTAGGAACCTATAGGAATGAAAATGGGATGAAAAGGATTGAAAATGAGTGAGAAATAGGACTGGATCGTGACCGCCGGTTCGGTCGGACGGGACCGGTCTTAACCGGTCTTAACCAGTCGCTCTGTAGAGGACTAGGATGACACTGTTGGCGCGTGGGCTTCGCGTGCAGCCCCTTTGGGCTGTCCGTGAGGGCGCATTGGGGGTCCTTTGGGGATGACTTCAACATGACTTTTAATCTATTCGATGTAACGAACATTAGGATTGGGTTTTAAAATAGTTAAAAATTCGAGAAAATTACGGGGCTTCAATGAGAGGTTAATGAGGTGGTTAGTAACCCTCTAAAGTGATTTGGATAGGTTTGGGAGTCCCGGTGACGGTGATTAGCCAGTCGAGACTTACGGCGTGCAAATTGAGGCGACAGCTTAGGACGGTCTGTGAGTGGACTTTGGTTTTCTAAATTGATGCATAATTGTTTTATATGCTTTAATGAACATGTTTTGTGTTGCCATGAGTGCATTTGTGTGTGTTTGCGTATTTGCACGTATTTCGAGGTTTCGACCTTATACGGTGCTTATACGTACTTGTCGTTTCAGTTTAAATGAAATAGTTTTGAAAAGGTAAACTTGGGCATGAGACCCATTTGGCTTCGTTTCGGGCATGTGGCTCTATTGATGACCTACGGGTCTAAGTCGTGGTCGCGGTGCGTGCTTCGTGCACTGCGACGGACGATACGACGTTCGTCTCCAGATTGGGGATGTGTTCCTTCCGGAGAGGTCACGATGCACGTACCTTACGGTTATGATTTCGGGTCGGGGACCCTAAATGGATTTTCTGGTTCATGACGATTTATGGGGACCAAACATGAATCCTTTGAAAAGTTTTTTGGATGATTTCATATATATTTTCATATACCATCCTTATTATATGTATTGTCTCCTCTGGGGAGGGTCGTTGGCCTGGGTGGACCCCTGAGTAGTAACGGAGCATTACTTGAGTGGAGTCGCCCCCGTTGGGTACCTTACTCTTAGGAAGGCTATTGGATTATAACCCCCAGGGAGGGTCAATGATCTGCGGACATTGACCTGGGTGGACCCTGGGTAGACTTGGGATTTGAGACCCCGGGTAGCACGCACGTAGCTTTAGATACCGTGACAGGATTGATTATATGTTATATGATCTATGCACTAGTTTTGGGCTGAGTCCTACATGGATTTGGGCAGTGGCCCGTATGATTGGTTTCATTTATGGTTTTGGGCTTAGTTCCCACATATGGTTCTTTTGGATAAATGGTTTTCAAATGCATGCATGCTTTTTAGTGAAGGGTATAAATGTCTTTTGTGAAAATGTTTTTATAAACTCTTGTTTTGTCCACTCACAGCTTTTAATGTTTCGAATGCCCTTCAGGTTGATAGCGGATGCGGGCTGTAGCAGAGACCGAGACATCGCACTCCGCCAGATCCTAGCGTACTCTGAAGCCCGAGCGGGCTAAAGTCAAAAATTCCCTTGTCTGACACTCTGTGTCAGACGGGATCAGGCGCATCCTGCGTTAATCCCGGGGGGGATTGGGACGAGTCTTAACATCAAGCTCTCTACGAGGAAGTAAAATTTGAGCTTGGTAAGTTCGAATGAATCTCGGAGTTGTGTGTTGGAACTCGTAGTCAACCCTCGCGCACTAAGACATTTGCCCAAGATTTGTCATGTCACAACTCAGTTATTACCCTTCTTGGCGGGGTTGGAAAGTGATCTTTAGTAGCTTTTCGAAGTCCAGCAATTCCATTTGTTGGATATAAGTGATAGATTAGTGGGAATGTTCTTGAATAGTATGCACCTTATTGTTGGTTAACTGCATTGAACTTAGCCGCCAAGTAGAATTTTCTAAGTTTCTTGAGGTGATTACTTAGCTATTTGAGGTGAAGGTTGTACTTTGCCCTTTGGGGGGGTGCTTCGAGTCTTTCGTAGGTGAAGTCTTTGAGTGCTCCGCCAATGGAAGGCTATGGTGCTTCACAAGGCGTAAGTGTTGATAGGTTGTGTGCTGAAGGAATTAAAGCACCAAGTTTTGATGTTTCGTAGGGGCGGAGGGCTTGATGCTTCGCGAGCGTATGTGTTTTTTCATAGGCGAAGGCTTGGCTACTTCATGGGCCAAAGGCATTGATGCATTGCGAGCAAAGAACTTAACGCTTCGTTGAAGAAAGGCATCACTTCTCCAAGCGAAGGTGTTGATGCTCTATAGATGAATGCAATGACGCTTCGTGAGGTGAAGAATTTGCTACTTCGTGTATAATTGCGTTGATGCTTCATTGGAAGAAAGCATTACTTCTTCGAGCGAATGTGTGGATGCTCCACGAATGAATGCAGTGATACTTTGCAGGGCAAACGCCGTTAACACTTCGCAAGGCGAAGGTGTTGATGCTTCGCGGGCGAAGGCATAGCTACTTCACAAGGTGAAGACTTTGATGCTTCATGGGGCCAAGGCGTCACTTCTTGTCGAGTGAATGCATTGAGAATTCCTAGGGTGAAGGCTTTGAGTTGCTTTGCTGTCAAAGACTTAGAAATGCTTCGATGTGGGAGGCTTTGAGTTAATTCGTTGTCAAATGGTTGAGCATGCTTCGATGTCGAAGTCTTTGAGGTGCATCACTGCCAAAGGATTGGAGATGCTTCGATGTGGAAGTCTTTGAGTTACTTTGTGGGAAAGGCGTTAGCACTGCTAGGTGAAGACTTTAATGCTTCACAAGCGAATGTGTTGACGCTTCATAGAGTGAAGGCTTGGCTACTTCGCATGCCAAAGGCGTTGACATTGATGCTTCAACGAGCAAAGACATTGATGCTTCAGCAGGGGAAGGCTTTAGGTGCTTCACGTGGCGAAGGTTTTGATGCTTTTTATGGTAAGGCATAGAGTACTTTGCGTGGCGAAGGCTTGGATGCTTCTTATGAGAAGGCTTAGTGTAAATCTTGTGGGGAAGACTTAGAGTACTTTGCATGGCGAAGGCTTGGAGTACTTCGCATGGCTAAGGCTTGGAGTATTTCGCATGTTGAAAGCTTGGAGTACTTCGCATGGCGAAGGCTTGGAGTACTTCGCATGGAGAAGGCTTCCGATTCTTTGCATAGTGAAGGCTTGGAGTGCTTTGTGTGGCGAATGCTTGGATGTTTCTTATGGGAAGGCTTAGAGTGCTTCGCGTGGTGAAGACATGGAGTGCTTCGCGTGGCGAAGGCTTGGAGTGCTTTGCGGGGCGAAAGCTTAGATGCTTCCTATGAGAAGGCTTAGAGTGCTTCGCGTGGTGAAGACATGGAGTGCTTCACGTGGCGAAGGCTTGGAGTGCTTCGCGGGGCGAACGCTTAGATGCTTCTTATGAGAAGGCTTAGAGTGCTTTGCATGGTGAATGCTTAAGGTGCTTCATGTGGTGAAAGCTTGGAGTGCTTCGCATGGCAAATGCTTATATGCTTCTTATGAGAAGGCATCGAGTGCTTCGCATGGCGAAGACATGGAGTGCTTCATAGGACGAAGACTTGGAGAGCTTTGCGGGGTGAAGGCTTATATGCTTCTTATGAGAAGATTTAGAGTGCTTTGCATGGCGAAGGCTTAAAGTTCTTTACGTGGTGAACACTTGGAGTGCTTTACGTGGCGAAAGCTTGGAGTGCTTCACGTGGCAAAGGCTTAGATGATTCTTATGAAAAGGCGTGCTTCACGTGGCGAAGGCTTAGATGATTCTTATCAGAAGTCTTAGAGTGTGTTATGTGGCAAAAGTTTAGAGTGATTCGCATGACAAAGGTGTGTATTACTTTGCATGGCGAAGGCTTGGAGTGCTTGGCATGGCGAAAGCTTAGATGCTTCTTATGAGAAGCCTTAGAGTGTTTCGCGTGGCGAAGGCTTAGAGTGCTTTGTGTGGAGAAGGCTTAGAGTGCTTCACATGGCGAAGGATTGGAATGCTTCGAATGGCGAAGGCTTGGAGTGCTTCACGTGGCGAAGGCTTGGATGCTTCTTATGAGAAGGCTTAGAGTGCCTCGCATGGACTTAAAGTGCTTCGCATGGCAAAGACTTAGAGTGCTTTGCATGGCGAAGGCTTGGAGTGCTTCGCTTGTCGAAGGCTTGGAGTTTCCAATTTCATGCAAAATTGTCTAAGTAAAATCTCAAGTTTCTTGATAATTGTTTTTTAAGAAAACAATATAACGGAGACAAAAACTGATATAGATTGCGTCGATGTTTTTCACCTTTGGAGCAGGATCCTTCTAGTCATTTTAGATGAGATGTTCTGCATCTTTATAGGCGAGGTATTCAGTGCAATACTTCTCGTTCGCAAGGTCCATAGTTGTGATAAGTGCGCCATAGAATTTGTGATACTCTTACCACCCAATCTTGTCGGCCCTCTCTTGGTCGCCTTTGATGGGTACTAGCTTTAGAATCAGGGATTGTACTTGATTTCGATTTAGATTCAGTGGAGGGGCACATAGAACTGTTTACTAAACTCCCTTCAAGTTAGGGCACTGGAAATTGGGTTTGCCTTGCATTTTTCTTACTCGATTGGCGTGGCTTTGAAGTTAGTGATTAATGCATCATATTGAGGAAGGGAGTTACAATGGCTATTTTTCTCGCGTGTCTGTATTTTAACCATGCTAGTCCGATGGCGAATATGCCTCACCTTTTTCAATGTAGTGGTTGGTCCGACTTGAACTTCCATTTACTTTTCCACTAGAGGGATTGCATGTACTTTGAGAAGAAGCTTGATCAATTCGACTTCCTCGCATGTACTTGTCATGTGATGGAGTTCTAACATGCCTTCCAATTTTTCATACCCCGAAGGTTGTTGTCGAAGCTGCATTCTTATTCCATATGTGTAGCTTTCTTCGTCAGAGTCACTTGGAGATGTATCATGGGACATGGTCTAACACTTGATGTATCACTAATCATTAGTAAAAATGGGAAGTCTGAGACGAGTAATTAGAGGTTAATTATGGAAAGATTAAGAAAATGCGACTGTGCTTGGAAAATTATTAAAAGACTTTATTTTGTATAATGATATTATATAATAACAATCATAATTGGGAACTAAACATATAACTTCTGTTTCCTGTCGGAGTTAGTGGCCTGGACATGGGCGATACTCTGCAAGGAATGAAAGTTATTTGGTAACATTTTAAATGAAAATAAACGTAGGAAAAAAATCCCTTGTTTGATATAAGCTTTCAGACGAGTGCAAGTCCGTTGTGGTTTTCCTGGAATTTAAGGACGGGTCCTATCACTTGAAATTGATGATGCATGGTTGAATCTGTCATCAAAGGCTACCTTCCAGATCTCTATCACGTTAGACTCTTTGTAGGTATCAATCTAGCATCATTTAGACGTCTTTAGCATGCAGTATGCCTTGAAGAGGGGAAGAATAAGGTCGAGTCAAACAGCGCCGACTTCCTTGGGTCTCCATTGTCGAAGTGTGTAAGCATGTTGCTGACTATGCCCCATCATCCTCGCTACAGTAACTAGACGTTTTGAGCATTTGTTGACATGTCCACTTGAGCAGGCGTGTGCAATCTTGGAGCTTTCATGATGTCGTTGGTTTTTACATGGTACTCAACATGTGATAGTGCTCTGACATGCCTCCCAAGTCGTGCATGGGCTAAAGGTCTTAGGTGGCGTTCGTTTCTTATTTTGTGAGTGCAACTTTTTTCTCTAAAACTAGTTACTGCGCGTCTCGATAAATTTTCCAGCGATGGGCGTGCTTCTCGCTGGTGCACCTAAGGATGTACCCCTGCCCTTGGTGCTGTGTGTTGCATCTCCTAGTAATTTCAGATATTCTGAGGTCTCCCAGTAGTCATTGTAGGGGCTCCGATTCAACTTCATCTTGGTTGCTTAGCTGTTTGACTTGCCATGATGAGTCAATGTGACGATGCGAATGTTGTAGCACATGCACATGTCGCATAGAGTGTTGGGACTTATGCCTCGATCACTAGTAGCAAGCTATCACGTCGTGTTGTTCATGGGTTTGAGTGCATCCTCGTGCATGGCGTGCGGAGCATTGGGAGTTATACCTCGAGCTCTAGCGGCGTAGTGTCACGTTATGTTCTTCATGGGTTTGAGTGCGTCCTTGAACATGGCGTATGGAGCATTGGGAGTTATGTCTCGAACTCTAGCGGCGCGATGTCACGTCGCGTTCTTCGTAGGTTTGGGTGCGCCCTCGTGCAGTGCATGTCATGCGGAGCATTAGGACTTATGACCCGAGCTTTAGTGGCAAGGTGTCACATCGTGTTCTTTATGGGTTTGAGTGTCCTCATGCATGAGTCTCAAATTTGTCTAAATTACAAGATCGCGTCAATTTCCGGAAGAGGATGAAGAGAAACGGTAAGGCAAAAATCGAGTATGTGAGATGTGGTACAAATGCCAAAACATGAAATTAAGTTAAGGAACTTAAAAGCGTTTACTAAATCCACCAAGAGATGAAATTCATCAAAACTGAACCATCCTCAAAAATTAAAAGCAGTCACTGAAATCAAATCCAAAATTGTGGTTCAAAACAAATTTAAGTAAAAGCGAGTGATCCCCAATTGTGTATATCAAGTTGTGAACGAAGGCTTAGCAACAAGTCAGATGATTGTAAACGGCGGCAAAATGTATCACATCACAATATGTGGTACAATTCCAACACTGGTTGAGTAAACCTAAATTATGTGATAAGTGGAATGTCACAACAATAAATTCGCACAAAAAAGTAAACGTCACTAGTAACCCAATAGTAAAACAAAAGAAAAATGAAATTTTGGGCAAAAAATCCATTTCAACACTGTCATCAATGGATAATTTCACAATTTGATCCAAGAATGATCGGAATATCCTATTCATCAAATCCATATGTCACGACCCGACCCATTTAGCATGATATTGTCCGTTTTGGTCCAGCCCTCACAATTTTGTTTCTAGGAACTCACGTGCAACTTCCTAGTAGGTCACCCATCTTGGGATTGCACTAGCCTCAACTCGCTTAACTTTGGGGTTCCAACCAAACCCAAAGCCAATGAGCTCCCAAAAAGCCTTGCGCTAGATAGATATGTGCCCACACATATAAGACGCAGCCCCTAAATCCCCTGGGCGATGTGGGATTGCTAACCATGCCACTAAGGCACGGATCCTCACACCATACCTGAGTGGTATCTCATAATGATTATATCTCTTCCGGAAAGTTGTTTTTGAAATCTCATCCTCCTTTATTCTTAACTAATTGACATACCCCGACCCAGAAAGTTTACTTATGGCACAAAGATCAAGGCGTGATGGCCGACATCTGGATAAGATGACGTCTAGATGGCGAAACCATTTAAGTTAAAACAACGTGTTTTAATGGGAGGTCAGGTGAAACCTAACCAGTGAATACTGATCACCTTTCACCCAACAACGGAAGCTTAGAGCATGGATAAAATTTGATGATCATACACTACACGATACTTGACATTACCCGATTATTCCGTACACTTCACTCCAAGCTCGGGAATGAGTGTTAGAGAAGTACGCGTACCTCCTCGATGAACGTGCGAACCAACGAAATCCGAGGGGTTTAAAACACAAAGGTAAGTAGACCTAGATGCTTATTTCAGTGTGAAACCATTTATAGTAAAATAAGTATAACCCCTCGTTTGTCTCAAAAGTAACGCAATAAATCAGACTGAAATGTTCTAGGAGGGATAATAATAATAAAATATTTATCAACCATAATACTCCAATGAGTCATATCAAAATCATAAATCTTGGTAAACAACCCAAATTATGATATAATATGCATGAACCACAATTTAATTGCTCATGAGTCGCACAAGGCATACGCTTATACCAGGTTGGGTATCTTTCCTTGTGTACCACAACCATGTGAAAGCTGGGTGCTAAGCACAGTCACCACATGTTCCCCTAGAGCTCGGTGAACAAGCTGGACGCATATTTAACTAGTATTATGAGCTGCACAGGGTGAACAATCATGCGGAAGCTAGTTTGTGGCCACTCAGACGGGTACAAAGATACATGCGACTCCTAAATGGTTCTAATATCATAACTCAACAATGTCCCGGGACTCAATATGCACAAATGCCAAGAATGCCAAACAACCATGCAATGCAATACATAACTCCATCATTCATACTCGGGTATTCACTAACACATTATAACACATAATAATAACACATACTTTTTCATCATTTACTATAGCGTATAGTAGTGTTTCGTACCATATGGTACACCTCGCAATATAAACATGTCACACACAAGTATATTCGAGAACATGTGACAGGACCGGTCCCAATTACTATAAAAGCCGAACTGCTCTTGCTCCCGTCTGGTAACTTTTTGTCAGACAAGGGATTCTACAAATTTTACTATAGCGTATAGTAGTGTTTCGTACCATATGGTACACATCACACTATAAACATGTCACACACAAGTATATTCGAGAAATACTGCTCTTGCTCCGGTCCCAATTACTATAAAAGCTGAACTGCTCTTGCTCCCGTCTGGCAACTTTTTGTCAGACAAGGGATTCTACAAATTTTAGCACGGTTCAAATCTTTATCAAATAAACTGAATTAATTCCATCTGAAGGGGTTACCGCCCACATCCAATCCACTAACCCCGCCAATTAGTGGAACTTATAAATTGCCCGTCCTTAGATTTATTTTTACTAAGGATTATCACTATTTGTAATGCCGGTTATTTCTCTTGGAGGATCACTAACCACCTAAACATTTCAAACTTATTTTAGTATTACATTTATCTCACAACCATATCCTCAAGTTATTTCTACATCAAAACATTATCATAGTACTCTTATCATAATATACATAAGCATCACCAATCTAATCATCATCAACATCAAGTCAGCATCACACATCGTTACCATGAAAACATCATAGTATTATCATCATAATTCTTCCACATCATTATATGCTTCAACATCATTATAAAGCTCTATTATTCGTATTCGAATCTTTCATAATTAGTTTGCTAATACTAAGTTTAACCTCACTTTTGTATTTCCACAATTAAGTGTAACCTTATTGCATACCCATAATGCTAACATAACCATTTCATTAATTTAATCAATAGATTAAGTCAACTTAGTATGTACACATAACATAACTTTAAATCACCATCACAACTATTAATAACTAGTTAGAGTAATAACATTAATTAAATTACCATCACAACTATTAAGGTTAATCATCCAAACTTATAAAATTAATTATCCAAATTTGCCATAGTTTCCTCCTTCTTAACACTTCATTAAAACCACATTCACTCCCCTAACTCACTAAAATTAATCATGAATTTTAAATTAAACTTTAAACTTTAAACATGCATAAATTTCTCAAACATTGTCCAAATAACATGGGATTGTTACCATTGATCTCAGGAAACAAGGAGGAACAATTTTCATTTTGACTGAATGGCGAGATTCTGCTTCACGCACCACCACCAGTCACGCGCGTCACAGTGCACAGTCGCCATCTTCCTTTTGTGGGTCTGAGATTCGGGTCGTCTGACCCATGATCATGACCTGGAAATATCTCCACCATTTCACGATCATATGTCATGGTTTAATGATCAAACTTCTTCTAATGGGCTCAAGGAAGGATCAATAAGATCAAAACAAAGAAAAAGTACCTCGAGGACTGTGTAAAATCCCCAGTTTTCGGCTATGGATTCCAGCGTCGTCCCAATGCATTATGTATGTCCCATACGTCGTTTTCTTAGCTCAGGGTGAACGTAAGAGTTTAAATAATCTCCTACGATTCTTGTTTTGAGCTGTGACGTCCCCAAACGAACTTACTTTCTTTGGGCCTTTTTGAACCTTCCCAGTTTCAACCTTGGTCATACTCCTGAGGTGTCCCTTCCCTTCATTTTTTTCTCTGATTCATCGCCATTCTCTTTTCCTCCTTTCTTTTTCTTCTCACTTTGGTCGTTCCATCATTTTTCTAATTTTTCCTTCTCTTTTCGGCCAACCTTTACCGATCACCATCCAACACCATCCATCACATATTTATAGTTAGAATTAGGTCGGTGGAACAAGGGAGAGAAAGGTCCAGGTCATTATGGACACATGTCAACATCCCAAAAAATATTTCCAAGCAAAATGACCAAAATTCCCTTCAAGCAAAATTACCATAATGCCCCTAAAGGTTTTTAACCGGAAACAACCTCATACGATCTCCGATTTTGGTGTGCCACCTGTACATGAATTTAGGATCTTGAGACTTTCGTAACGGTCTTCTCGAAATTCTCTTCTCGGAATTCTCAAAGATGTCCATATCAAAAAGTAAACAATTTGACTTTATAGGAGCAAGGGCATTATGGTAATTTTATGAGGAGAGGGTAAACTAGTAATTTTGGGCTAGATGGCTGTCCATTGGATGATTCAGCCACAGTGGTGAGTCACTTGGGTCCTGCAGTGACATCTGTCACTTTGTAAATGCTAATTAGTGGCATTAGCATGAGGTGGGGTTATATGAGAGAAAAGAAACGATAACTGTATGTGTGTTCCTCGCAAGAAACAGAGCATGAACAGAAACCATAGGTAATTGAACTCAGGACAACAACCAAATTCCTCAGGCTGAAAACATGAGAACCTGAGCGGATTGAGAGGGTGAATCGTGAGAGAAAAGAAAGGAGAGAGAAGAGAAGAGGAAACTGAAATTACCCAGGAAAACCGAATGTGTTCTTCTACCGTGAGAATTTGAATTCGACTTCTAGATGTTAATTGGACAAACTAAGCTTGAATTAAGCTTCTAGAGGAAGGAACGAGTAGATCCATTATTGAATTCGAAAGAAATTGATGAACAAACACCAAGAACACACCTTGTGACATCTTCGAATTGTGGAGGTTGAGTTCGTGTAATTGGAGGTAAGAAACCTTGAAATTGGTTTCTAATTTACGTTTAATATGACCTTAAGATAATTTCTGGTCTATTAGATTTATGAATTGGACTGAAACTCGTTACAATTGGACTTATAACCGAGCGAGCATCGATTTAGAAATCGACCCATTTAAGATGTTGTTTCACGAAATAAGAATACAAATCCCTAATTAAGTTCGAGTAGATGAAAATTGACGAACGAAATAAAGGAATTGAGGTCGAATTGACTGAGAACTAATCAGGCTGTATCGCAGGTTAACGGGTCTGTTCTGCAGGAAAACGGGTTAGGACGATGAACAGTAGGGGGTACTGTTCACCGGCGCGTGGGTTCACACGTAGCCCATGTAATCGGCGCGTGAGGGCGCGTGGTTGACCTTCTGGGGAAGTGTTCAACACAGTTTTTAATGTATTCGACTATACGGACCTATTAGTATAGGTTTTGAGTCGATCAGACACCATCTCGGGGTATTTTTGGGTGTCCGAAGTTTGTATTTCATGTTTAAGTCTTATTGGACAATCTCGGGGCTTAGGGGATTGTTATATAAGGTTATGTAATAACTCAGTGAATCTTAATTATCGTATTTGACATGTCAGATGATTCCCGAAACCTCAGAGGAACGTATAACTCGGAATTGAATAGCTTGGACGGTGTGTGAGTGAACGTTTGTTTTATAAACTGATATGCATGCATAGTTAAATGTTTTACATGATTTATTACATGATTTTATTTGCAATGATTGCATGATGATTTGATATGATTAATTGTTGAATTTATGGATTATTTAATCGGTTTTTTTTGGGCACGTTTTACCAGAAAAGTGAAAACGATGATTTTGGGCTAGGCCCAGGGTTTTAAAATTATGCTTTGACTTGGATTTTGAGTCAAGAACCTTGTGAAAGCTTGGTGGTTGGCTTTGTGAGTTGTTTTTACGGTAAGCCAGCTTCTCGGATGCGACCGAGCCTGGATGTACCACTCGGATGCGTCTGATCCTGGGGATGTGTTCGCCTAGATGTGACTAATCCTGAGGGTCGAGCCCAGATGTGTCTGATCCCGAGAATATGGCTGGATAGGCCTACGCGTAGTGTCGTTGTGATGTTGTGATAGATTGTGCACTTGAGTAGTGCGGTTTGATGTTGATTGGATTTCTTTGCATACTGGTAATGAGTACGGGTTTTGGTCTTGATGACTGGTCTTAGTGCTTTACACACGTGTTTGGCTTGAGAGCCGAAATTTGATGATATTCATGTGATTTGGCTTGAAAGCTAGTTAGTCATGTGTTTTCCTCTATGCATGCATGGTTTAAGAAACTGGAGGGTAAATAATGTATTTTGAAATGTGTTTTCAAATGATATTATTTTTGTCCACTCACACCTTTTCTATTTTTGATGACCCTCTAGGTCGTGACACGATGTTTGGGGCTGATCGAGAGGCGGAGGTATGAGCGGAAATCAGTGCAGTTATCCCTTGTCTAACATGTGCTGAGGGGTAGTTTCGGGACTTCAGTTGACTGCGAAAATTAGTACAGTTATCTCTTATCTGACATGTGCTGAGGGGTAGTTTCGGGACTTCAGTTGACTTGTCAGACGGGAGCAGGACCGGGCACGGTTATCAAAGTCCAGTTGGGACGAGTCCTATCACTGTAGATTTTTCAAAATTTATTTATTTTTCCTTAAACCATCCTCTTAGATACCTAAAACTTCCTTGAAACTCTCGCAAGATTCCTTCAATACTTTGCAAAAGAGGTGGTTGTCATGCGCAAATAAAAGGTGGGAAATCGATGGTGTGCTGAAAGCCATTTTCATTTTATTAAGACGCCCTCTTTGTTCTACTTAATTTAGTATGCAAGTTAGTCCGTCAGGACGCATGAAGAATAAGTATGGTGACAATGGCATCCCAGCTTGAGCCCTCTTTGAAGCCTGCCCTTTCCATAAGACCAAGAAAGTGTATGTGCATATACAGTCGATAATTTTTCTTACCCATCACTCTTGAAATCCCTACTTCAGCATCATTGATAATAAGAAAGATTGTTCAACTCTATCACAAGTTTTCCCCATATCTAGTTTAATTGCCATTTTCTACATTGATCCACTTCTTAGGCTTTTAATTGTATGCATGGTTTCGTAGGCCACCATAAAATTTTCTTGAATGAGACATTTTGCAACAAAATCACTTTGTGTGGTAGCTATGACAACATGCAACACCAATTTTAATCTATTAACATGGTCTTCACCACTATTTTATACATCATCGTGCCCACACAAGCTAATTGGTCTGAATTCCGTCACTTTTGTTGGTTGTGTTACTTTCGGGGTTAGGGCAATGCAGGTATGATTAAAATCAGCAACATTTCCCTTGTGTTGAGGATTGATAAACATGCTTTCGTTACATCCGCTCCCACTATATGTAACGACCCATCTCGAATTCCAGGATTAGATTAGTAACTAATCATGATTAGTGGGGTTGATCGGTGATTAGTTGGGCGAAATCGGACGAAAGATGCAAAATGACCATTTTGCCCCTAGTCGTGGGTAAAATGTTGACTTTTTGATCGGGCGGTCAAACAGACTTTGACTGATGACCGTGACGTAGTTCAGGATGTCACGAGTTCATAGACAGGTGGCACGTTCGATTCCGACATTCGAGGAAGAAGTTATGACGTTCGGAAGTCGAGGGGTATTTTGGTAATTTGGTAGAAAAGGGGCCAAATGTTGACTTTTGACCTGGGAGGTCCAATGGATGAGGGCCAAGGACCATTACGTAGAGCGTGTCGATACGAATCCAATGACAGGCGGCATGCCAAAATCGGAGTTTCGACGACGAAGTTATGGTCACGGGAACGAAATCGATTAACCGAACAAACCGGGATTTCGATTAAAATATTATTTTATTGTGAATAGTGATCGTTGATGGTGGATGCTTGGATGAGTGACAAGTGTCACCCATCCCTTGATTTGAGGCCAAGAATCTTCTCCATGTTTCCCTCCCAACATCATCATTCCTACATCATTATCACCATTAGCCTTAATTAATCACCATTATGCCTTCTCTGTGTTCTTCATTGAACTGTGAACAACCAAGAAAACAGAGCATGAGAGAAGTGAGCAAACAAGCTCTACAACCCCCCTTGATCTTCATCCTTTGCTTATGACCCGTGAATGAAAGTTGGAGAGGATGTTGAGACGAACCCAATGGTGGCCACGGCAAGGACCGTCATGCACGGTGGCCGGAATTTTGGAAGGTAAACCGTGAGATTCAAATTTTGGGGTTTTTTTTTTTATGGTGTTGATCGATTCTAAGCTTAGGATGATGTTCTTTGAGTTCTCACGAGCTTGTAGGTGCAATTTGGGACGGATTTGGACGTTGGAGGTGGCCGAAATGATGATTGGAAATCTGGCGGAAACATTGAATGGCCATAACATAAAATCCAGGTACTTTCTGAAATTTCTAGGTTGATATTTGGAATCCTTGGCTCGAGTAGATGGATTTACATAGGTAGAACGTCCAATTTGGTTGAGAAACGAGTGAGATATCGAAGTTTGAAGTTTGGAGCATCAATGGAGTTTTCCGGCGAGAAATTCCTGCGAGTTGACTCGTTGACCGGCGAGTTGAATCGTTTACTTTTACCCGTTGACTTACTGTTCATGATGACGTCAGCGTTGACTTTTTGGTCACCGTTTGACTAGAACTTTGACCCGCGCGTGGGGGTGCGTGTGAGCATATTTTTAGGTGGGACCAGGACCATTTTAAAGGTTTCGACGATCCGGATCCAATGGCGGTGGTTTCGGGTCTATCGGAGATCGTTAAGTTGGTCAAATCGAGGTTTTGACCTCAGGAAATGTGTACGGGACA
This sequence comes from Prinsepia uniflora, assembly GCA_032719365.1. Classification (NCBI taxonomy): domain Eukaryota; kingdom Viridiplantae; phylum Streptophyta; class Magnoliopsida; order Rosales; family Rosaceae; genus Prinsepia; species Prinsepia uniflora. Next base: position 31,510,790 of record CM064864.1, read on the forward strand.
CGTTGACTTTTTCGGAAAAGTTTAGGGTTCTTAATATGGACTTGTATAGGTTAGTAGTAACCTTTGGGTATGATTTGGACAGGTCAGGATGACCCAGAGAGGTCGGATTAGCCCCATAAGGCTTATGGCACGCGTATCGAGGCGCAACGTTTGGACGGTCTGTGAGTGGACTTTGGTTTTATAAATTCTATGCCTACTTAACTGTTTTATATGGATTATGATTGTGATTGTATGATGTTGATTTGGATGTTGGTAAATTATACGGTTTCACGTATTTCGAGGCGATTTACGTGCTTGCACGTAAATCGAGGTTTTTCCGGTTTTGCACGAATTTTCCATACTTATGACTTGGATATAATATGATGAAATGGTTTTGAAATTGGAAAGATGACTCGGGCTTGAGGTCCAATTGTTTTGGAAACTTCGGACCTGAAGTCCATTTGAGTTACGTAATCGGGCCGAGGGCCCAGTTGCTTTATGAAATCGGGCCAGGGACCCAGTTGTTATGAAATCGGGCTGAGACCCATTTGAGTGATATTATCAGGCCAGGGGCCTAGTTGGTTTACAAATTAGGGTCGTGGGCCCAATGGTTTATAAAATCGGGTCGTGGGCCTAGTGGTTTACAAAATCGGGCATGAGGGCCTGTTGGGTTATAAATGTGATTTCGGGTCTGAGACCCTATGTTTATTAAATGTGATTTCGGGTTAGGGACCCTAAATGGAATTGTGATGTTTTATGGCGATTTCAGGCAGGGCCCATTGTAATGTTGTGAAATGATTTAATAAAACTGTTTTCCATATACCATCTGGATACGAGGATATATGATGTTCTCCTCCAGATGTCTGGGACACTGGGGAAGTCACGGTGCATTGTCTGCGAGGGGTCATTGTACGGAGTTACAGGACCGTATAGTGACTCAGGAGCAGGATTGCTATGATTGACGTCTGGGACGTCAGACATCTGTGATGTCAAAGATATTGACCCGGAGAGACCCCGGGCAGCACTCGTCGCTTATTATACCGTGAGATATGATGTCTGGGACATCAAGCGTCTGGGACGCTAGGCATCTGGGACGCTAGGCATCTGGGATGCCGGAGATGGTAATGTGGTAAATATAAACTAATGGATCTATAAAATGGTTTTTTAGTTGGAAATTATGTTTACAGATTTGGGCGGTGGCCCACATAGTTTTGTATGTATGGATGTGGTATTCCACAATTTTGGGATGAGTTCCCACACCTGGTTTGAGTTAACGGTTTTTGGGCTAAGACCCTAATGGCTTGGTTGAACAAACGTTTTGGTTACTGGTTTTCGTGGCATGCATATGTTTTTATTGGAGGGCATAAATGTCTTATAACTGCGTTTAGTAAACTTAATGATTTTCGTCCACTCACAGCTTTTATTGGTTTTAATGCCCTTCGGGTTGATTACGGATGCGACTGTAGTAGAGACTGGGACATCGCACGCCTCCTCCGTCGATCCTTGCGCACTCTGGAAGCCCGTTTGGGCAGTGACTTTTGGTTATCCCTTGTCTGACACCTCTTGTTGGACGGGAGCAGGGCACATTCCACGGTAATCCCGGGGGGATTGGGATGGGTCCTGTCACTATATGCCAAATTTTTTTTTAGAAGGAAACCGGTATACCATCATGGCATGTCCCTTTAGTTGGACACATTTGGAAAATGGCTCTCTGATTCTCTATGGCTATGAATTGTCTAAGTAGCCTTTCATCAACTTGTCAGGTAACTTTTGAGAGGTACTATGTCGAATCTATGCATACCAATACCGCCTAATGAAGAAAAAAGATTAGCAAAGAAATCTTAGAAAAGAAATCCCACCACCTGACTATCACTTTGCCATGTTTGTAAGATCCCCTGAATATTATTCTTTTTAATTCATTTCTACGCTCATTAGTAAAAAAGATCGCGTATAAGTATTCCCTCTTTCAACCATTTCCTCCTCGATCTTTACCTTCACATAAGCTTTTCTTACTCAAGGAGAGCTGGAATTGTTTTCTACATCTTCTTTCATCTTTGCACCAATCATCTAAAGTATTTTTTAACCGTTCCAACTCCTTATGGGCACGTCAAAGTTGTTTGGCATGCCCAAAAACATTATTGTTCCGTTGATCTAGCATATTAGTAGAATATTTAATTATGCTTATATCCACATCGTTATTTTGCTCCTCCCATGCTCCTCTCACCATCTCTTCGTAGTCAGCATCTTTACACCACATCTACTGAAAGTGAAACCAACATTTTTTTCACCTCTCCATCCATGGTGCTTCAGTTAATAATTATGTCAAGATAGGAATGTGATAAGAGCCAATTAGCACAAGATGATGGGTCAAGAAATACTGAAATCTATCTCTAATTGCACCACTACAAAGACATCTATCCAACCTCTCTTAAAAAAGACATTATTTGGGTTTCTTTAGCTTTAAGTAAAAAGATGTCCCGTGAAAAAGGATATCCCTTAAATCGCACTACAACAGGGCAAAACAAAAATTGAGCATCTGTGTTAATGGCCAAGCTTGCAAACCTTTTTTTTTCTGCTGCCCTTGTGATTTCATTGAAATCTCCCATGATGACCTAAGGTCCCGACATAGAATTAGCTAATATCCGCGGTAGCTCCCAAAATAATTTCCTTTTGTGGGTCTCTAGATGACCATAGAACCTTGTCATTGTGAACTTGAACCTATGAAGGGCTATCACTTTATATGTCTAGTTGAATAATATAACGGTGACACACCCCAATCCCTCTCCCACATCAATATTAAACCTCCACTCATCCTTTCTCTTCCTAGTCATATTGCACAGTTAATTCCACACTGGAGTTGTTAGGTTAATTATTCAACATCATTTTGATGAGATCCTCTATCTCCCTTCCTATCTTTTGTTATGAAACAAGGAATAAAATAGGAGAAAGTGACATCTCTTGTGAGAATTTTACGGCTAATCTAGGGTCAATTCCTATGCATTTGTGAAGAAAGGACCTAAACCATGCCAAAAGTAGAGAAGGACCCCAACCGAGGTCCTGTACCAAGACAGTGTCATTGGACCAGCAGCATGTGCCTGTGCCCGTCCCTGTGCCTGTTTCAACCTTGTTCCGGCACTAGGCCATGTTCCAGGTTCGTGTGCCAAGTTCCAAGTTTGTGTTCCAAGTTTCAGGCCATGTGCCTATCCTAGGACCTATCTGTGTTCTGTGTTCCAGGCCCGTGTGCCAGTACCGTGTACCAGGGACATGTCACCAGTGACATGTCCCCCGAAGGACCTACTTTTTTTCCAGCAGTACCCACTCAAGGATCAATCCCTGCACCAACCAAAGTCCAAGACATGTCCCTAATGATCTATTTTGAGGCTGTGTTCCAGTTTGTTCTGTCGAAGGCCACCAGTGTTCCACTTCTTCAAGTTGAGTCCCAGCCAAGGACCAGGACCAATTGTTATGTATAATTCAATCATTAGTGAACTAGTATATGCGAGAATTCAAATGATAGTTCTCACCACCTGATGGGTTAGTGAGTTGGACATGGGCGGTAACCTCGCAAGGGTGGGCTTAATTTGATTAATCTAATAAGCTTAGAATAAAAGATAAGAAAATCCCTTGTTTGACAAGAATTGTCATATGAGAACAGGACCAACTTGATTTTTTAAGGAAATCCAGGGCGGTTCCTATCAAGAGAAGGCAATAACTGGCCACAACAGACTATAATTTAATGCCAACTACCACAAAAGAAAGAGCAAGAGAAGAAAAGGCATGTGTCCAACTCCGACTCAACATTACAAAGCACACACCTTACGTTTCAATAAAATGGCCAATCCAATCTAGAGTGGATAGCTTTCCCTTGATAGCAAGCCAAAGAATGAAACTCAAGTGAGGAATAAATCCTCTAAACGAAATTAGCAAGGTCCATGGAAGTAAAGGGCCAGGTGGTTAGAGTTGAATCCACATAGATTTCGAAGTACACCCAATTAGATGCGGGAAACCAAAGAACCTTACCCCTCTGAACAAACCCAGAAAAAAAGGTAGATATAGCCTCGGTGATAATACAAATAACATAGTTAGTTGCAGAAGGCCAACACCAAACACCATTTCTAAGCACCTTACTCACCTGAGAGTGAAGATTGATACCCGGAGCCACCACATCAATACCATAAACATCTATCAAAGGACCATTCTCCAGCCAAAAAATAACACCCCAAGGAGTTTGCTCCTCACTGCCCACAGAAGACCGAATAAGGGATCTAATAATGGGACGTAGGTTAAACAATTTTTTTTCAATTCCACAAACAAATTTCTACAGGATTAAGCCACTAAAACTAATCATCACAAATGAAATAAGTTTTTACCCACTCAACCCATAGGAAGGACACTCCAAAGCAAATAATTTTCAAATATTTCTAACCTTTAGAGCCAAGTTCCAAGTATACAACTTATGAAAACCCAAACCCCCGCAAAATTATTCTTGCAAGCAATATTCCAGGCTACCTTAGCATTATATTTCCAGACAACTTCCTAGACCATAAGAACCTTCTCAGCTTATGCTGAATAATGTTGAGGATGCGCTTTGGAAGGAATAGATGTGAGGCCCAAAAGACATGGAGACTTGTCAAGACCTCCTTAACGAGTAACAGGTGACTCGCAAAGGACAATGTTTTATGCTTCCAACCTCAAAAACAAACATCAAAGTTCTCCAGAAGAGGTGCATAATCAAAGAAATCCAATCTAAAGGTAATAAGGGGCACTCTCAAATACCTAAAAGGGAGACACTCCCAAGTACCTAAAAAGAAGACACTCCCAAGTGCCTAAAAGGGAGACATGTAACGCCTCGAATATTCGAGGAAATGGAAAATGACAATTTTACCCTTAAACGTCAACTTGACTTTTAACCAAAAAGTAAATGTGTTGACTTTTGCTCAGGACATCTTCTAGAAACTTTGAAAGATCATTATGAAGGTCTCGGCCTCCTGAGTACCTAGACAAGCGGCATGTCAAAAACAGAGGTCGAATAGGTTTGTTATGAGTCCACGAAGGCTTAGGGGTATTTTTGTCATTTTCCACCAAGTACAATTTGGTAATTTTGTAAGTAAAGACTAGGAGATTCTAGAACTCTCTCCATAATTCCCTCCCATTATCCTTCCCGCCGAGTTATTATTATTGGTGTGTGTGTGTTGGAATTCAGGGGCAAATTCGGTGAAAAGTGACCGAATAAAGAAGGAAGGAAAAAAGATAAAACCTGTGGAGAGGGAAGTGGGGGGGGGGGGGGGGGGGGGGGGATGGAAGGGAGAGAGAGAAAAAGGGAGAAGAGAGACATGGAGGGGCTAGAGAGAGACTGAAACTTTCCAAACCCGTGGATATGGACAACTCGTGGAACTTAAGACATGGTCGCGAGCTGTCACCGCGTTGTTAGGTTGTGCAATGATTATCTAAGGATCCTACGTTGTTCGATGAGTTCCTAGGGTCGTTCTAGAGTGGGAACTTAAGCTGGATAACACAGGAAATAGCTCAGTTCGAGGCAGGAAACTTGGCTAAAACATCTAGGTAAGAGTTCTTGAGTTTCAGCTCATTTTACTCAATTTTCTGGTCATAGATCTCATCTTAGGTAGGTTATGATCATTCTAAACTAAAATGGGAAGAAAACCTATGGAAATTGGCAAAGATACATATGGGTTTGGTCGCCGAGTCTGGCGACTCGAGTTGCAGACCTTGCTGAAGCTTGCCGGTGACTATGACGTGCGTGAGTCCCACACGCATGGGGCTTTCATTGGCGCGTGGGGGTGCGTGCGGTAGTTCCAGGCGGGTAATCAACATGAAAGTTTCTTGTCTTTAAATTTTGAGTTCAATGGTATACTGTTTGGACATTTAATGAAGAAGTTATGCTCGTCCAATGTTTCTATGCTTCATTTACATTTTCACGATTAATTATGGTATTTGGGATAATTAAAGACTTAAGCTATAAGCTTATTGTGATGTAATTGAATTGAAATTAATAAAATATGATGAGTTATAACTGTTGTGTGGAAGAGTCTCAAAATAGTATAACAATTATGAAGGCAAAATATGGAAAAATAATAGTCCAAAAAGAACACGAAGGATTTACGTGGTTTGGCTATAAAGCTTACATCCACGGCCGAAGCCGACGAGGAAGTTCCATTAATAATAAAGGAGATTACAAAAGAGATTAACTCTATCAAACCCCAAACCCAAATCCTGAATACACCCAAAACGCTCCCTCACCAAACGGTGCAACACCACAACAATCAAAACATAATAAAGGTTTTTAGGCCTTTCACAAATATGTGGTTGCACGCACACCAAACAAAGAGAAACCTATGCCAATTATACACTAGTCTAATTTAACCTAATCCTATAAAGAGTACAAACCCATAATCTTATAGAACAGGAAACCAGATTCCTACAAGGATTAGGAACTCTAATCCTTATAAAACATAGAAACAAACAGCTAATAATAGTGTCATAAGTAGTCCAAATAAAGGGTTAACTAATTGACCTAAAATCTAAGCCAAAATACAACAATCTCCACCTTGACTTAAATTTTACTCAGGTCTTCAAACAGAACTTTCTGCTAACGTCTTCTCCAACACACAACATGAAAAAACATGCAAACCAAAGTGCCTTGATCAAAGCAGAAGTGAATCAAACGAGAACCTGAATTCTCCGAACTTCACCAATCAAAACCAAGCACAAAAAAAAAAAAAAACTGAATGATGCACCAAATACTTGAACTTCAAACTCCACCTGCTCACAAACGCAATGGTTTGAAACCAAACAGTCTTCAAAACAATTTGCAGATGGAGACCAACAAACCAAATAGCAGGGATAAACAAATTTAACCAAAAGTCTGTAGACCAACCAAATCAGAAAGCATGAGGCTTTCCTTAAGAGGATCCATAGATATATTCTACACTTCTGCAGAATCTAACAAATTAGCCCTCACAAATTATACACCTATCAAAACCTCCACCAACGTCCGAATATGACAAAGAACAAATTGATGTAGAAACCCACATAAAAGTTTCTCAAATTTTGAACAACCAAATCATCAAATTGGTTTTGGCATAGGTTAACTTCGAATCAAATAGAGAGTACGAATGCAACTTCAACTGTAACCAAACTAGTGAGGGATTATCCGAAATCTCCAAGGCATTCCTCCTGTCAAATTTTCCAATTCTATATTATGCCATCATAGAAAAATAACCCCCAAGTCAAAACTCGAGCTCTGATACCAATTGTTGTGTGAAAGCGTCTCAAAACAATATAACAATTATGAAGGAAAAATATGGAAAACTAATAGTCCACAAAGAACACAAAGGATTTACGTGGTTCGGCTATAAAGCCTATGTCCACAGGCAAAGACGGCGAGGAAATTTCACTAATAACAAAGGAGATTACAAAAGAGATTAACTCTCTCAACCCCAAAACCCAAATCCCGAATACACCCAAAACACTCTCTCACCAAACGATGCGGCACCACCAAAATCAAAACATAAGAAAGGTTTTTAGGCCTTTCACAATTATGTGGTTGCACGCACACCAAACAAAGAGAAACCTATGCCAATTATATACTAGTCTAATTCAACCTAATCCTATAAGGAGTACAAACCCATAATCCTTATAAGATAGGAAACCAGATTCCTACAAGGATTAGGAATTCTAATCCTTATAAAACATGGAAACAAACAACTAACAATAGTGTGTCATAACTGGTCCAAATAAAGGGTTAACTAATTGACCTAAAATCTAAGCCAAAATACAACAATAACTTGAGCAAAGGGTGGAGGAATGTGGGTATGTTTATAATTATAAGGGTTAAGAGTTGGAGGTAAAATTTGATTTGTGATTAGTAATCAAATGTTGTTTGAAATAATGAAAATTCTCATGATCAAGATGAATTACAATGGTATTAGTGACAAGTTCATGTGCACTAATGGGAATTATTAGTGACAATATTAATCATATGGATGGTGATTCGAAATGCAAGTTTACTTGTTAGTGATATTCTTAGTTACAAGTTAATAAGTTATAAATATGTTAGAAAATAACGGTAATTATATTGTTAGGATTTAGATGAATTTATGAAGTGAGTTCATGATAGTTAAATCCATAGTTTAGAGCAAATAATACTCAAGAAACATTAAGGTCGAAATTAATGGGAATATCAGATCATATTGAGTTAATGATAATTTGTATTTGTTTTGGGGTTTGGTTACACAACAAATGATGTCTGGTGTGACAATGTGGAAATGTTAGCTAAATTAATAACTTTTGTTACTTGTCGGGTTGTGGGTTGGACATGGGTAATAACCACGCAAGGACGGGCTATGTTTGATTGATTAAGTAAAACATTAAACAAGGTCAAAGTTAGTGATATCCCTTGTTTGATAAAAGTTGTTAGATGGGAGTAGGATCAGTCTGGGTTTTCTCAAAATTTTGGGACCGATCCTGTCAACTTGGTATCAGAGTGTAGGTAATGATGTATTACAAGATTTGCATAATGATGGTATTGATTATGCTCTTTCTTTAAAAATGATTTTGAAAAGTCTATGGAATTATGTGAAGTACATGTTTTACGAGACTCACTATAAATGATGCTTGAACTAAAACCTGGTTTCAATTTTGATTTTGATAGAGTAGGAAAGGTTATTGAATGATGATTTGGAACTTATTTTGCAGATAATTAGTGATGATTTTTTTAAACATTTCAAATTAATTTTGAATGCATGTCTTTTGGGTGATTATACCTACTGGTAGTGTTATGGATACCCCAGATGGTGCTTCGTGTAGTTCTTGAGGGGATGATGTGATAGTTTGGACGGTGCTTTGTGCAATTCCCAGAAACGCCCAGATGATGCTTCATGCAGTTCATGGGGGAGGTTATGATAGTCTGGATGGTGCGTGAGTGCAGCTTCCAAACATGGATAGACAGTGCTACATGCAGTCCCCGACATACTATGACAGTCTGGATGGTGCTACGTGCAGTCTTCAGATGTGTCCAAACGATGCATTAGTACAGTTCCTGGATATAGCCCAGATGATGCCTCATGCAGTTCTTGGGTAGTCTATGCATTTAAATGTGATATATAGATTGTGATGAGAAATCAAGGTGATAATTGATTAAGCCTGGATAAGGGGTTTGTATTTACTAGTAGATAATTATTATTACTGTTGATGTAATAATTGATTTAGGCAAGACTCGGATGATGCTTCGTGCAGTTCCGAGATCAGTATGAGTGTAAGGTATAACTTAGTTACATATACCGTTTGATTTTTTAGATATATTTTGGAATTTATGTTGTTCTACAATTTTATACTTGTTTCAGTACTATTGTAGTAACATTATGTGATCTGAAGGATATTAGTCAGTTGAGCTTGTGTATAAATCGGAAGGTGTAAGTGGTGTCAGGTATTATATTGTTCTTGAATATGCTTTGAAAGGTTGACTAATTTAAGCAACTCAATTGTTCAATTTGCATATGGAAGTGAGCTTGGATTTGTCCTAAAATTTCGAGGAAATTTTTTTTTTAAGAAGGGGAGATTATAACGCCCCGGATATTCGAGGAAATATAAAATAACCATTTTGCCCCTAAAAGTCAAAGAGTTGACTTTTGACCAAAAAGTCAAAGTGTTGACTTTTGATCGGGACATCTTTTAGAAACTTCAAAAATATTGTTATGAAGGTCTTGGCCTCCTAAGGACGTATATAGACGACATGCAGAAAATATAGGTCGAATAGGTACGTTATGAGTCAAGGAAGGTTTAGGGGTATTTTGGGCATTTTGCCACCAAAGGCAATTTGATAATTTTGTATGTAAGGCCTAGAAGATTCTAGAACTCTCTCCACAATTCCCTCCCATTATCCTTCTCATCGACTTATTATTATTGGTGTGTGTGTGTGTTGGAATTTGGGGGGAAATTCTGTGGAAAGTGACCGAATAAAGAAGGAAAGAAATAAGATAAAAACCGTGGAGAGTGAAGTGTTGGGAATGGGGGGAGGAGAGGAAGATGGAAGGGAGAGAGAGAAGGGAGAAGAGAGACAAGGATGGGCTGGAGAGAGACTGAAACTCTCCAGACCCGTGGATATGGACAACTCGTGGAACTTAAGAAATGGTCGGGAATTGTCACTGTGTTGGTAGGTCATGCAATGATTATCTGAGGATCCTAGGTTGATTGATGAGTTCCTAGGGTCGTTCTAGAGTGGGAACTTGAGCTAGAAAACGTAGGAAATAGCTCGTTCTAGAGTGGATATGGACAATTCTTGAGTTTCAGCTCATTTTACAAAGTTTTCTGGTCATAGATCTCATATTGTGTAGGTTATGATCATTATGAACTAAAAAGGGAAGAAAAATGATGGAAATTGGCAAAGATACGACCAAGTCTAGTCGTCGAGTCGGGCGACTCGAGTTACAGAACCGACTGAAGCTTTTTGGTGACTATGAAGCGCATGAGTCACACACGCAGAGAGCTTCCACTGGCGTGTGGGGGCACGTGCGGTAGTTCTAGGCGGTGCAATTAACATGAAAGTTTCTTGTCTTTAAATTCAGAGTTCAATGGTATACTTTTTGGACATTTAATGATGAAGTTATGCTCATCCAAAGTTTATATGCTTCATTTACATTTTCTTGATTAGTTATGAAATTTTGGGATAATTAATAACATGACCCATCCCAAATCCCCTGTATTATCGAGGGACGTACCTGCTCCCGTCTGACACGAAGTGTCAGACAAGGGATAATTCAAACCTCAGCCCGTTCGGGGCTTCCAGAGTGCGCCAGGATCGGAGGAGGAGTGTGATGTCTCAGTCTCTACGACAGCCTGCATCCGCTATCAACCTGAAGGGCATTAAAATCATTGAAAGCTGTGAGTGGAGAAAACAACAGTTTATAAAATTCATTTCACAAAAAGAAGTCATTTATGCCCTTCACTAAAAAGCATGCATGCATTCGAAAACCAGTACTCAAACCATTTAGTTAAATCAATCATCAAACCATTAGGGCTTTAGCCCAAAACCGTAAACCAAAGTATATGGGAACTCAGCCCAAAACCAATCAAGTGGGAACTCAGCCCAAAAAAAATCCGTAGGGACTCCTGCCCAAATCAAATCACGTGGGTCTCAGCCCAAATCCAATACATGTGGGTCTCAACCCAAAACCAATACACATGGGTCTCAACCCAAAACCAATCCTCAGCATCCCTGATGCCTGACATCCTAGATGTCACAATCCATATTGTCATGGTTCCAAGCTACGCTTGCTACTCGGGGTCTCAAATCTCAAGTCTCCCCAGGGTCTACCTAGGTCAATGACCCTCAGATCAATGACCCTCCCTGGGGGGAGGTTGTAACCTCTAGCAATCCTGCTCCTGAGTCACTATACAGACCGGTCGCTCCGTGCAATGACCCTTCGCAGGCAATGCCCTGTGACTACTCCAGGATACTACAAGATGTCTAGAGGAGACAACCCGCCACTCCAGGATACTACGGGACGTTTGGAGGGCAACCGCTGGTGAGGATGGTATATGGAAAACTGTTTCACAAAATATCTCAAAATCATTCAAAGGGCTACGCCTGGATTTTACATAATACATTTATTCAAATCCATAAATCCATATATGGGTCCCCGACCCGAAATCACGTTTATAAACCATAACTGGGCCTCATGCTCGAATTTGTAAACCAACGGAGCCCCCAGCCCGATCATATAACTCAAATGGGCCCCCAACCCGATTTCTCATTAAATCAAATGGAGTCCAAGTCCGATGGTTTCCAACCAAATGGGTCTCATGCCCGATTCCATCTTTCCAAATCCAGAACCATTCCATCAAATCACCATAGAAATACGAGCATGTATAAGCACGATATAAAATAGAAATCTCGAAATACGCGCAAATACGTAATTACTAAAGACCACAACCATATGCACTCAAGGCTTCTCAAAACATGTTCATAAACTCATATAAAACATTTATGCATGCATCAATTTAGAAAGCCAAAGTCCACTCACAGACCATCTTAGCTACTACCTCGATACGCGTGCCATAATCCTCTCCGGGCCAATCACCATCTCCGAGGTTCCCAAACCTATCCATATCATACTAGAGGGTTACTAACTACTTTAATAACCTCTCATCAAAGCCCCTTAATTGTCCAGGATTTTTAACATATTTTAAAAAGGACCCTAAGCCTTCGAACATCCCGAACTATATCAAAACGGTGTCCGATCGACTCGAAACCAGTACCAAAATGTTCGTTACATCGAAAGGATGATTTCACATGTTGAACACTTCCCTAAAAACACCATCACGCGCTGCCCAAAGGCACTGCGCGTGGGCTTCACGCGCCTGCACCTGTTCATCTTCATAAATTAATTTATGAAGTGAGTTGATGATAGTTAAATCCATAGTTTAGAACAAATAATACTCGAGAAACGTTAAGGCTGAAATTAATGGGAATATCGGACCATATTGAGTTAATGATAAAAAGGAAATATGAAAAGTTATGTATTTGTATTTGTTTTGGGGTTTGGGTACACAACAAATGATGCCTGGTGTGACAATGTGGTAATGTTAACTAAATTAATAACTTAGGTTACTTGTCAGATAGTGGGTCGAACGTGGGCAGTAACCACATAAGGACAGACTAGGTTTTTTTGATTAAGTAAAACATTAAACAAGGTCAAAGTTAGGGATATCTTTTGTTTGATAAAAGTTGTCAGACAGAAGCATGCTTGGTCCAGTTTTTCTCAGAATTTTGGGACCGGTCCTGTTAGGACAGCCATCGGTAAACTCAAAGATAGAACGAATCTCAGCATAAACAATGTTACTCATGCTTGCGAAATATATATTACTCTTGACCAAGTTAGGTGTCAAACCCAAAGCTTTAGAGAATAACAAAATCTCATCCATAAAATTCCTAGCAAAATCAAGGTTGCCATGGAAAAAGATTAAGAAGAAATCATCAGTGACAATGAAGTTAGTGATTTTTATCTTTTCATGAGGCCAATGATAGTGAAACCAAGGAGTAGCAGAAACCTTGGCATCCAAGATGCGAGTAAGGATCTACATAGCAATAATGAAGAGGTGGGGTGAGAGACGGTCATCTTGCCTAAGACCCCTATGAACCAGAATATATCCCTTCAACTCACATTAACTACCATAGAAAATCGGGGCATGGTAATACAACTCTTAATCCAACCCATAAACTGAGGAAGGAGGTAAACATAGAGACTTTCCTAATAACAAAATCTCAGTTAATAGAATCATAACTCTTAAGGATATCGACCTTAATAGTGCATCATGGATAGCCATTTTTAAGATGATACGCTCTCATAAGCTCCTGAACCAAGAGAATATTATCACCAGTGTGCCACCAACATACACAAGCAAGTTTCCTATAATTTAAAATGGATGGAAAGGCCCCAATCAACTTGTTCTCAATCAACCTGTTAGCAATAATTTTAGAAACAAGATATGGGTCTAAAATCAGCCATAGTGGTAGGATTAGGAATCTTATGGTGGCATTCCATTCCCCAAGAAAACTAATAGAAATGAACGAATCTTTCATAGCATCTATCACTTTCCCCCAACAATATCCCAAGGACCATGAGAAAAGAGAGAAAATTGAACCCGTCAGAACTCAGCACCTTAGAGGGCTTCAAGAAAAAACACACTAGTTGGATTTCCTCATCTATCACATCCTTATCCATAAAGATAACTAGAGACGGAGATAAATAATCAATAACAACACCACTCAAATCCAAGCTAGCCGACTGGCCAAGAGTACCAATTAGAGTGGTCAAAATTCTATCCCTTATAACTATGGAACCAATAGGATTATAGTTAACGCTCTTCTTGAGGGAATTATGAAAAATGGCAGTATTGAGGTCCCTTCCACATACTGCTAATTTTGGGATTTTTGCCTATGGAATTGCTCTTCTCTCAAAAGACAATCAGAGTACTCCCAGGTAAGAGTGACTTCACAGTCAATCAGCAAAGGGCCTAAAGAATCTATGAGAAGATCAGTCTAGCAGATATCCAAGTCAGATTTGGCTATCAAGACATTCAACTGAGCATCAAATTAGGCCTACAATTAAGCTTTTTAATGGTAGCCTTAACCAACTTAAGTTTCTTGGAAACTTGGAATTGCAAGGACCCTTCAATATAGGAATTAAAAGCCTATTGAACAATATGACAAAACACCACTTGATTTGCAAAGAAATTGAAAATTTTGAATGGTTATCTTCGTTGCCATCTCATCAGCCCCCGTCAAGGATGGCTGATTAGAGGAACTAGGGTTAAAGAAAGAAACAAAACTTCTAAGAAACGAGGACAACCATTCCACATTGACAAGGACTCTATCTTGCTTCTCTTAATCAAAAGCCCATTATATTGATGATTACATCAAGTCAAATGATGACCAGAGTAACGCAGATCTTCTAGCCTAGCTTCCTGAATACTATCCTAAAACTTACTAATAGCCTCTATCCTTCTATCAACACTTCCGATGTTATCCTAGAGATGTCTAATGATGTTGAAATTACCTAGTGTTGTATAGGAAAAGAGCTAATAATCTTAGAAAGATGCAAGATCTCTCCACACATTAGTCTGAGTAACATCCTCATTAGAGTTGTAAACCATGGAAACCACAAATTCCAAATGAGAATTGACAACTCGCACCCGATAGTTAATAACCTGCTAAGACACCTCCAAAACAACAGAGACAGCCAACGGGTTCCATAAGAACCAAATACGACCATTCGAATGGAAGGAATTTTTTTTCCCACCTCCCACCCTAATAAACGAGTTTGAGAAATACCAACAAAATTACTTTCATGCACCCTAGTCTCCAACGAAACCAAAAGACAAATATTATTTTTATTAACTAAAACATGTACCTCAAATTTCCGAGCAGCATCGTTGATGACTCAAACATTCCAACAAGCGATCTTATTCTTGGGGTTGGCTCTAGTAAGGACCTAGGATAATTCCCCCACCATGTTAGGCACCACCTTCATTTTCCCTTTAGATTTAGTCCTCTTTCCAACTCTGGTGTTTGGAGGATTAAAGGCACGAAGAGGCATGAGAGCAGCCTCATCCAAAGGCATGAATTCACCATCTAAGGATTATGTAGTATCCCCAAGAGCCCCAAATCCATTAAGAGAAATGACCATATGGCTAGGAGGATCATGAGCCGCCACAAATTCCACCACCACGTGAATAGGGGAGGAAGAATTCTCGATTGATAAATGAACACTTGAGGAAGAGTAAGAAATATTAATCTCATAACTATGTGATCGACAAATAGGCTGTAGAAAAAATCCTGGCTTATTTATGGGCAAAAGGATAGGTTCGTCCAGAGCCACGCAAGTTGGTGCTCCGAACGCCGTACTCACAGCCACTTCAACATCCACCTGCTTAAACAAATCAACAATTAAGGGACCTGAAGATTTAACCTCCCCATTCACTAAGATAGGGGCTCGGGTGACATGACCCATCTCAATCCCCCTGGATTATCATGGGATGTGCCCTGCTCCCGTCTGACACCACGTGCCACACCAGGGATAAAACCGTAACCCACTCGGGGTTACCAGAGTGCGTAATGATTCTCAGAGTACGCAGTGGCATGTGATGTCTCGGTCTCAGCTACGGCCCGCATCTGCGATCAACCTGAAGGGTATCAAAAACCATAAAAGTTGTGAGTGGACAAAAATAAACAGTTGGAAAACACATTTTCAAAATAAAACTTATACCCTTCAATTAAAAGCATGCATGCATAACAATTTAAAACCACTTCTTTCCACAACACAATAATAATAAAACCGATCCAATCATCGGAAAACCATCACATGTTAAAAGCATCTGAACGCAAATAAATCAATTTACGTTTCTCATCAATCAATAATGAACTCATCCGAGTTTAAAGCACCCATGGAAAACATGACCAATCATGGTATCCAACATCTATCTCATCTCAATCATCATCAGTCAACATCAGTAACGATATCCAAGCAACATGTGCTCATAAGGTCCAGGACTGCTCACGGCGGAGAACATCGCCGTGAACACATCACCAGCCAACATTCCACATATCATCGTGAACATATCAGC
Source organism: Prinsepia uniflora (assembly GCA_032719365.1). NCBI lineage: Eukaryota > Viridiplantae > Streptophyta > Magnoliopsida > Rosales > Rosaceae > Prinsepia > Prinsepia uniflora. The sequence goes on from CM064864.1 coordinate 31,526,912, forward strand.
GATCGATCTCATATAACATCATATTCCTAAGTTGAGCCTTCCTTGGCTACACGACAACAGGCAGTGCATCGTGACCTCTCCAGGATCACCCATCACACATGATGGTTGACGTCTAGAGGTTATCACCACATCCTCTCTAGGATCACACATCACACATGATGGTCAACGTGTGGAGGCTATGATCATATCCTATCAAGGATCACACATCACACATGATGGTCGACGTCTAGAGGCTATCATTATATCCTCTCCAGAATCACACATCACACAAGATGGTCGACGTCCGGAGACTATCATCATATCCTCTCCAGGATCACACATCACATAGGATGGTCGACTTCTGGAGGCTATCATCAATATCCACTACAGGATCACACATCACACATGATGGTTGACGTCTGAAGGTTATCGTCATATCCTCTCTAAGATCACACATCACATAGGATGGTCAACGTCTAGAGTAACAATCTCATCATAGGGTCCTCTCCAGGGAAACGAATTCCTTCCAGAGGCCCTCTCTAGGGACACATAGCCATGTCGAAGTCATATCAATCTCAAGAGGATGGTCTCAGTGAAAACACCTCAAATCACGTAGGGTCTCAGTCCAAAATCAATCTCATAGGGTCTCTGCCCCAAAATCAATCTCAAAAGTCATCTTGATAGGGCCCTCGCCCGAAACATGGTTTTCAAATACACATGGACTCACTCCCGAAGTACAATGTCTTTCAAATAGGGTCACAAGCCCGAAATCTCATTTCCAAATCAAAACATAGTTCAGTTTCACATTTGACTATACACTAAGTCAAACCTTAAATCAATTGGGTCTCAAGCCCAAAATACCGATTTCATGCATCTCCGTCAAATCGTTCAAATTCGCTAATCAAAACATCATTCAAATGATGATCCAACAAACATATAAAACATTTATGCATATCGTCAATCTAACCATATGCAAACATCGCATTTCAAACCATAATCATAAAACATTAAAACATATATATATATATATATATATATATGCATGCATAATTTAGAAATCAAAGTCCACTCACATACGATCCACGCTGTGTGCTACAAAACCCGCACTATAAGCAAGTCCAAAGCCTATCCACAGTCTCCGAGACGTCCGGGCATGTCCAAAATATACCCAAAGGTGACTATTAACCTATACAAGTTCATATAAAACACCCCTAACTATCCCGGAACTGAGAAAGCATCCCGAACATGGTTCTCGAGATTAAAAACCTCCAAAACACCAACTAGACGATCTTCGATCAACTTGAAACCACCACCATTGAATTCAGATCGTCGAAGCCTTTCGAATAAGACTAGTTTGACCTCAAAATTCGTGCCAATGCGACCTCAACCTCCTGTTAAAGTTCACACGCACTAGTCAACGACGATCAACACCAGTCAACGCTAATTTCATGCTGACGTTATCTGCTAACAGGTCTGACACCTTTCAGGTCTGATAGGCTGCCACGTGGCACACCATGACTGGTGCCACATGTGACCCTCTTACACTGCCACGTCAAATGATGACATCACCTGCTGACGTCATCACTACCACGTGTCACTGAGACGTCAGCTATGCCAACCTGGCACACTGCCACGTGGTACCATCTCATTGGTCCACGAAGTCTGACATGGCTGACGTGGACTTGCCACGTCAGCTGCTATATAGCTTGACACCTCTGACAACCTTTCCACGTGGTACCAACCATCCTTTGCCACGTGGTCTGACATGATGACGTGGCTTGCCACATCATCATTGTCAACCTCTCGCGGGTTGACCCGGACCTCCGTAACGGGTCATTTTGACCTGCAACTCGACCTGGCTAGAACTCAGCCATCCGACCATCGTTCTTCACCATTTTTCTTTCTAAGGACTCTTCTACTTCCCAGAAATGGTTCTATGACCTCACAATCATGAAACAAGAACGAAAATTACCTGTGTGAATCCAAACCTTCACGATCGTCCTTCGAACCACCATCCAGAGCCGTCCCGTGGTCCATTTCGATCCCTGCCAATCTCAGAACACTTGCACCACCACCAGGAACATGCACAAGACTTCAGAAAGGGTTCCCAACGAACCAAAATTGAAAACTCAACAAAATGACCCACACACTTGTCACTCATCTATTGGTCCAACTAGATATTTTGGTCCCACTAGCAAACAAAATGAAAGTCAACTATTCTCAATTTTTATGCAATCGTAAAAAGTACGTACAATCATTCTTGACCCGTAATTTTCCCTTACGATGTCTAATTTTGACATGCGGCTTGTCTACAAACTCATATTGTTGCGATCTATGTAATGGACCTCGGTCTACGTGCCAATGACCACCTAGGTTAAAAGTCAAATTTTTACCCTCTTTCAGGGGTAAAATCATCATTTTACCCTGACTAATCTAGATTAGTCTCGATAATTCCCAATTAACTCTCGATAATCCCAAAAATTTGGGACAGGTCTTTACAATCCACTCACCTTAAAGAAATTGTATCCTCGAAATTCCAATCGACTCCAATTCACACCAAAATTGGGGATATCCAATCCTGCCTCCAACCCAAGGCATATGTCTAATCATCTATCCACAGTAATCTAACAGTCAATGCTATAACTTAGCACATCCTCCGTGTCTGTATCCAACAAACGTATGACCAACTGTCACTGGGATCTCCACTGCTCCATTCTCAAACCTCGCTCGAGATATCGACCCTTGTCGATCTCACCTGTCATCCATGCAGGTGCACTTAGAACCAAGTTTGGCATCTTTTCTTCCTATGAGCAATCATACGTCCTCTATCAATAGACGATCCCAATCATCAATCATAATCACGACGCACCTTCGTGTCAAGCCAGTAACTCACGACTCCACTTTTTTTGTTAAAGTTCCTTACCAAATACCTGACTCGTACTAGAGTCCTCTTATGGTACCTCATATCACTCAGCGACCAACGTTGTTATCCTGACTCGAGAGGAGTCTCAACTATCATCTCACTCATCCTGTTGATACACAAACCGACATCCCACTCATCTTGAGTGTATTTGGACTCCCATCGAATACTTGCTCTAGCCGAGACAATCACAATCAGAATCACTAGGGTTCTTCTAACGCACAACCATGGCCTAGAGCTCCAAGCTTGTACAATAATCGAACCCTCTATAAGTCCCTCGCTTCTAGAGCATATTACTCGGCATCTAGTCCATTATCTCATCGAAAATCCAACATCGGATCCTATCCGATTACCATGCCAAATTTATCTCGGACTCAATCTGATGATCGTACCACATTAATCAAACTGATCGACACTCAACAATCACCCTGTCAAACATGAACTACTCACAAGTGCACACACCTCACATTAATCTCAGATCCCATTCGACCATCATCTAGCTACCATGCCAATCATGGCCCAACACTAGACCATGTTCGTCCAATCTCAGATCTGGACAGTTCGCCTACGAACTCAAATCTTCTCAGAGTTTTCCTGGTCACTTGACCAACACTTAAGATCGATCCAACACATACCCTCTGAGAACTATCGAGACGGACTTTCTAGTTCACTAACTAATCCCATTTCTTAGTTAACTCTAAAGGTCAACAAACGTAAGTTAGTTACCTACCTCGAACCCCATCTTGATGATACGACGGGTCGGACCCCGAAATTGCGCTGTAACAACTAGTCCAACCCATGTGTTTCACTAGAAAACTGTCTGTTATCACTCCATGGTCATCTACCGTCAGCATACTCCCTCCGTCCGGAGTTCCAATAATGAAGGTAGATGAATCGTATGCATAAGAGCTAACGACCTGCAACATCATACTCGAGGCATTAACTACTATATTCACTTTCCCTACATGATGCTCCAATTGTCAGTCAAATAACCTGAGTTGTTTCCTCTACCTCGAGTTCAACTCTGATTACCTCAACTGTCTAGCTGCAAAAGAAAAACCCTCATGTGTAGCATAAGTACAAAATCTGAACCCGCATATCGATGCATTACCGTCATTTCCAAACCTCTACTATCGTCCCAGATATTCAAACTAGATTGGCTCCCTAAATTATTAACTTACACTAGCATGACTCCCTTCAAAGTCAATCCCATCAACAGACTACAATCCCATAGTACTCAACTAATCTGAGAGATTCCAATCTCAGTCACCGTGGTTAATCGATATTGATCCAAAGCTATATCGGTCCTCCGAGCATTCACTATACGCTCTCAACGATGATATCATAAAATCAACACTCGTCCGCATTTCTCGAAATCCATTTTCATCTCAACAAGTTTGAAGCCTTAGTATACCTTAGCAATCTCACCATTAATTTTTCGTTGCCAACTCACGATGGTTAATTGTCACCATAGCACTAATAGTAAACCCTCTCGGGAAATTGCACTTCCGAAGTCAATTCAGGAATCACACATCCGAGCATACAATACACGCATCCAAATCATGTCTTTCAACCAATTCCTTGACTTCGAGTCAAGTCAAAACCAATTTCAACAGGGTATCTGTGCTACAACCTCAAGTCTATCGTAACTCTACCTCCTTCGGAGGTAGCAACCTCGGTAAATCTTGCAAGGGATACCATTAGGAGTGTCGACATAACCGACATCATCCTCAACCTTACTTAATCATCTGGGGACTTTACAACACGTGTCCAATAACCTGAACAATCATACTATAGTAACTTTCCGGCTTCCAAGCCGTAACTCACGAAATGAGTGTCTTCTAACTAGTCATTGGTTAACCTCATGTAAAAAGCTGAATACTCTTCCTTAGTGATTCCCGCTAGTCTCACCAAAGGACCAATCACAACTACTCAGGACTACCAACTACCTCCGGTTCCCCAAAGCTCAATAGTAGAATAATGGTTAGTCCACCAATCCATTAGGAACATCACAACAAGTCTCGTATGTCCTGGAAAACCAAACTATCTAAAATAAAAACCTTATCCGAACCGAAAAATCTCGGTTCACCAAACTACACTCAACATAGTGTTGGTCTAAGTACTAGCTCGCATGTCCCAACTCTATGAGATCAACTCCTACGCCCAACACTCGTACAATTCGTCCATAGATAACTAGGATACCTATCATCAATCCAGGCGTACCACGTGCCACATGTAAACCAACCAACTAGGAGGATCTGAGACCTCACTAGGCCACTCGGGATCCTCTATGTCCCTCTCAAAAATTACCTTAACTCACACATCTGCCACTTCTAGACGCATACGACGTCATCCGGAATCATCCGATCGCTGCTGGATTTCATCCAGCTCATCTTAGTCATTTTGCTCACTATTGAGATTCCATCAACTCATCTCTACCGAGATAGTGTGACATCTTGACACAATCACCACCGACCAAGGCTTATTGTCCCTATCGTCGTCGCACACAGTGCAAACCGAACTAAAACCCCAAACCTTTGCTCATATCGAGCAGTCGTCGAATTTCCTGCTCATGTTAGAGGAACTCCGCCTCTCAAGATAAACTCCACCTCTCGAGATACTCCACCTCTCTCGTATCTCGATATGACTGGGTGAAAATAATGTGAGAAAATTCCTCGAATGTCACCCAACTCTCACTAATCTTATCCACGTCCGTCGATAGCGATGTCTGCCACAAACCTCGTGCAGGCCAATCCACAAAAACTCCGATATCAGTACCAAATACTCAGAACGGCCCCTTATCGCTATCGAGATCATTCACTTGGGTGGCAAACCATCGCCCATACAAGCCGCTCAAAAGCGTAAGATCCGTTGTCGGTCCACCCCGGGATCCGATCCACAAGAGTACCATTTTCCTAGTAACTTGTTCAACTAATCTCAAACTAGATGACCCTAGTTTCAAACCAATCTTCGGTCACAACTTGGAAAGATCACCATACTCAACCCTCATCGGGCCTATTTAGCCCTACTCGGGGTTAAACCTCACTAAAACACGATATAGGATATCGAACAGAATCTATCTAGGGTTCATTTCCATTTAACTTTTCTATTCTTACCCTCACTATCAGGTTGATGACAGTATATTTTCATAGTAAAGATATCACATCCGACACCTGCGCAACACCACACAAGCAACCTAGTGCTCTGATACCAAGCTAATAGGACCCATTTCAATCCCTCTAGATTATCATGGGATGTGCCCTGCCCCCGTCTGACACAACGTGTTAGACCAGGGATAAAACCGTAACTTTCTTGGGGTTAGCATAGTGCGCAGTGATTCCTAGAGTATGCAGCGACATGTGATGTCTTGGTCTCAGCTATGGCCCACATCCGCGATCAATCTTAAGGATATCAAAAACCATAAAAGCTATGAGTGCACAAAAATAAACAGTTGGAAAACACATTTCCAAAATAAAAATTTATACCCTTAAATTAAAAGAACGAATGCATACCAATTTAAAACCATTTCTTTCCACAACACAATAATAATAAAACCGATGCAATCATCAGAAAACCATCACATGTTAAAAGCATCTGAACGCAAATCAATCAATTTGTGTTTGTCATCAATCAATAGTGAAATCATCCGTGTGTAAAGCACCCATTGAAAACATGACCAATCCTCTTATCCAACATATGTCTCATCTCAATCATCATCAGTCATCATCAATCATGATATCCAAGCAACACGTGCACATAAGCTCTAGGACTGCGTCCGAGCATGTCCTCATGAACACATCACCGGCCGACGTTCCATATATCGCCATGACCATAACAACGATCGATCTCATATAACATCAGCACTCCTGAGTCGAGCCTCCCTTGGCTGCACGACAACATGCAGTGCATTGTGACATCTCTAGGATCACACATCACACAAGATGGTCGACATCCGAAGGTTATCACCACATCTTATCTAGGATCGCACATCACACAAGATGGTCGATGTCCAGAGGCTATCATCATATCCTCTCCAGGATCACACATCACACAGGATAGTCGACATCCGGAGGCTATCATCATATCCTCTCCAAGATCACACATCGCACAGAATGGTCGACGTCTGAAGGCTATCATCATATCTTTTCTAGGATCATACATCACACAAGATGGTTGACGTCCGGAGGCTATCATCATAAACTCTCCAGGATCACACATCACACAAGATGGTTGACGTCTAGAGTAACAATCTCATCATAGGGTCCTCTCCAGGGAAACACATTCCTACTAGAGGCCCTCTCTGGGACACATAGCCATGTCGAAGTCATATCAATCTCAAGAGGATGGTCTCATTGAAAACACCTCAAATCACGTAGGGTCTCAGCCCAAAATCAATCTCATAGGGTCTCCGCCCCAAAATCAATCTCAAAAATCATCTCGATAGGGCCCTCGCTCAAAACATGGTTTTCAAATACACATGGACTCACTCTCGAAGTACAATGTCTTTCAAATAGGGTCACAAGCCCGAAATCTCATTTCCAAATCAAAACATAGTTCAGTTTCAAATTTGACTATACTCTAAGTCAAACCTTAAATCAACTAGGTCTCAAGCCCGAAATACCGATTTCACGCATCCCTGTCAAATCATTCAAAATCGCTAATCAAAACATCATTCAAATGATGATCCATCAAACATATAAAACATTTATGCATATCGTTAATCCAACTATAAGCAGACATTGCATTTCAAACCATATTCATAAAACATTAAAACATATATAAATATATCTATGCATCATTTAGAAATCAAAGTCCACTCACAGAAGGTCCACGTTGCGCGCTCTAAAACCCGCACTGTAAGCTAGTTTAAAGCCTATCCACAGTCTCCGAGACGTCTGGGTCTATCCAAACTAAACCCAAAGGTGACTATAACCCTATACAAGCTCATATCAAAAACCCCTAACTATCCCCGAAACCGAGAACGCATCCCAAACACAGTTCTCGAGGCTAAAAACCTCCAAAACACCAACTAGATGATCTTCGATTGATTTGAAACAACCACCATTTGATTCAGATTTTCAAAATTTATCGAACAAGATTGATTTGACCTCTAAATTATTGCCCAAGCCCCCTCAGGTGCTGGTAAATTGTGGTCAACGCTAACGTCATGCTGACGTCATCTGCTGACTTCATCTACTGACGTCATCCTGACAAGTCTGACACCTATCAAGTTTGATAGCCTACCACATGACACACCTTAATTGGTGGCACGTGTCACCTTTTGACACTTCCACGCCACGTGATGATGTCACCTGCTTACGTCATCACTGCCATGTGTCACTAACACGTTAGCTCTAATAACCTGACACACTGCCACGTGACACCATCTCATTGGTCTACGTGGTCTGACATGGCTAACGTGGACCTGCCACGTCATTTGACACGCTCTGACACACTCTGATAGCTTGCCACGTGGCACCACCTCACTAGTCCACATGGATGGTTAATGCTAACGTGGACCTGCCACGTCATCTGCCACGTAGCCTGACACCTTTGATAACCTTTCCACGTGGCAAAAACCATCCCCTGCCACGTGGTCTGACAGCCACGTCATCATCATCAACCTCTTGCGGGTCGACCAGGATCTCTATAACAGGTCGTTTTGACCCGCAACTCGACCCGCCCAGAACTCAGTCGTCCGACCACTATTCCTCACCATTTTTCTTCCTAAGAACTCCGCTACGTCCCAGAAAGGGTTCTACAACCTCAAAATTATGAAACAAGAACGAAAATTACTTGTGCGAATCCAAAACTTCACAACCGTCCTTCGAACCACCATCCATAGGCGTCATGTGGTCCATTTCGATCCCTTCCAATCCCAAAACACTCGCACCACCACCAGGAACACACACAAGACTTCAGAAAGGTTTCTCAACGAACCAAAATTGAAAACTCAACAAAATGACCCAAACGGGTTTCACGGGTTTACCTAGTTTCCTCAGCCGTCCACGGTGGCTTAGCCTCTCACCACCATCCTCCTCAGTCTTTCCAGTCCTCTTACTCACTCACTGTCTCTCTCTTTCTCAAGCAACAGCAGAAGAACAAAGAAGGGGGATGAGGGTTTCAAAAAGGGTCCGGTTAGATATTTTGGGCCCACTAGCAAACAAACTAACAGTAAACCGTTCTCGATTTTCATGCAACCGTAAATAATACGTATAATCGTTCTTGATCCTTAACTTTCCCGTACGATGTTCAATTTCAACGTGTCGCCTGTCTACGGGCTCGTATCGTCTCGATCTACGTAATGGACCTCGGTCCACGTGCAATAACCTCTCGGGTTAAAAGTCAACGTTTTATCCTCGTTCGAGGGTAAAATCGTCATTTCACCCCGAATAATCCCCGATTAGTCTCGATAATCCCGTAAATTCGGAACTGGTCGTTACACCGTAGGCGGACATGTATAAAGTGACCAAAGACCTTGCTTCAAGAGCAAATTCTAGGACGCCCTTCATTAACCACTTTAACTTCCTCCTCTCTTTCTAATTCACCCATATCCTCATGTTGAACCAACAAATCAAACGAATTAATAAAATCCTCTGAAGCGTCCACCTCCACATAAATGCACATGTATGATATCCTTCTCTTTAGTGACAGACTTGTTGAGGGGGCAGCTTAGGATGTAGCCCAAGTCAGTTTTTATAGTTATATATATTATACGAGCTCAAATTTACATGAAAGTTAGCTTAGCCCCATTGGCTTGGTGGCTGGCCTCCTTACTAGGGGCCTGTGTTCGAAACCTCCGGGTGTTTAAGGCTTGATTGTGTGCAATAATTCATGTTTTACTAATTTCTTCCCATTTTCAAATAAAATTTAATCCTATTTGATCAAATAATTTTTTTTTGGCAATTATGAATATATTTAGACTTATTTTATTATTTTCCTTCCAATCTTTGAATAAAATTTAGCTACATTTTATCATTTTCTTCAATTTTTGAAGAAATATTGATGAATTTATTTTACCTAGCAATTTTTTGAATTTAACATTTTTTCAATTTTGATTAAACTTAACTTTATTTTATCAGTTTTCTTTAATTTTTAAATAAAAGTTGATACATTTAGTTTACCCTTCAAATTTTTTTTTAAAAGAACTTACAAATTTAATCTACCCAATTTTAAATTTCTGAATCCATCCTACCTCTCCCAACTAGTGAGAGCGTCCACATATGGAGGCTCACCCACCGCGCTGGCCACATGTCCAAATCCTTTATGATTTCAATGTTCCAAAGGAATATTGTAAAACTTAACCCATATGGGAATTTTAGTATGTACAGAGTACAGACTTTAGATAGCGCCGTACCAATTTCCTCCCAACGCGTAAGGAAAAAACGTACGTCCTGAATCCTGATAAGTGCCAAGGACCAGAATGAGACACATTAATCTAATGCGAACTTCATACTTAAAATGTTGTCAATTTAACGATATTTTAGACAAATATGTCTATAAACTATAAATGTTTTGGTCAAATATAAGTAATCTTCGTTGTTTTAGATTTCAGCAGCTGAATTTCTCTTCCATTGACCAAAGAAAAGAAGTTTTGGTTAGACCAGCTTCTTGCTTGACAATTGGTGTCAAATCTGAAATGTCAATGGAAGACCTCAACCCTTTTCCCTCTTCCTTCCATATTTATTTGTTTACGTTTCTCCTCAAAGCCCTTACTTTACCTACTGTTGCTAATCTGCTAGAATTTCCATTTACAAATCAATATTCCTGTACAAAAGACTCCCGCCCTAGGTCGTCGCCGGCATTTGGCCATGAATCTCCGGCCTCTTCCTCATGCTTACTGATGCTGTTGCTTCTCATTTCTAACTTCCATGATGGGAAACTGCTGCAGAAAATCTGCCAAGTGCGCTCATGCTTCTTCCAACAACTTCCCTGCCACCGCCGGCGGTATAATTTAACTTTTGCCTTCTTTTCGTTTTGTTCTAACTTGTAAGTTGTTAATTTCGTTTATCTGATTATTTTTGTTATAATTTTAGATCGTCCTACTGTCACTTAATTTTCATATTTGTTTGTCCAATTAACATCGCAGGAGCCAGAAATTTTTCATAGGCTTTACGAATTTTGGGCCAAAGCCAAAAAATTAAGGAATTTTGAAGAAAATAGGAAAAGGTAGAGAGTTAGGCTGAATTGATTTTGTTGGAGGGGGTTATCCCAGAGATTTTGTCTTATAAAATTTTTGTATGTTTCTTATAAAAAATGAAACAAAAAATATAAGGATTTTGTAAGTCTGTATGATGGAATAGAATCCCCCACTAGTTAATGTTTTAAGAACTGTATAATTAACGAAGCCATGACCTCAAGATTAATTACTAATTTATCATCACTTCCTATTAGATTTTAGAGGTAGTTTATCTGCTTTTCTGGATTTTTTCGTTCCATGTTAATGCTAGTCCATGATTGAATATTATACATGCATTTCTTAAATTAATGGTTCATCCACGGTTTTATATTCCATACCACTAGTTAAGTATTTTCTTAATTCTCTCAATTTATTAAATGATGTCACTCTCAATGTTCCGCGTAAACTGAATTTGACTTCTATGTGTTTCCCTCCTAGTATTGGTATCAGACGATTACTAAATTGTTATACCCAATCTGACCAGTAACAGTCTAGAGTGTATTCAATCAGCAGAGTTTCATTTAGTTGTATGCATTCCCAGTTAATCAGCATCATATGCTTTTGACGGGAACAGATAGGAGGCCTAGACATGTGCTGATGTATGGCTGTCTTAGCTCTTACACAGTCGGTTTTCTGGAGCCTTGTATTTGGAGTCGTTTTGGAACTCATTCTGCATATTATGTCCTTTCTTTTTGGACTTGTGCATATTGTTTTTCAGCGGTGATTGCAACCTTGAACTGAATGAAATAAATAAATAAATACAGGATTATTTCATATTTTTATGGTCCACTTAATTTATGGTTATTCAATTTTTATTTTTATTTTTGTTTAAATTAGTTTTAGTGCATTGTAATTTGAAGGTGAATCTTACAGCTGACTTCTCTGTTTGGCATTTTAGTATCTACAAAGTCTATTGGGACGGAGCAGCCGGATAAAACCTCTCCCATCCAGAAAATACCGTTAGGAGGTTTGACTAAAGTTTCAACAGCATCCAAAGCTGATACATATCTCCCTAGCGCCCTCAAGTCCTTTAGTTTTAGTGATCTCAAGAATGCTAGCAAGAACTTTCGCTCGGAGAGTCTGCTGGGAGAGGGGGGCTTTGGGTGGGTATTCAAAGGATGGATTGATGCAAACACCTTTGCTCCCACTAAACCAGGAACTGGGTTAGTGGTGGCCATCAAGATGCTCAAGCGAGAAAGCTTTCAAGGCCACAAGGAATGGCTTGTACGTGCAGTCAGGACCTTTTTTTTTTCTTTTTCTTTTTGTTCCATTTTAGTCGCTCCTAATCTGAACGAGATCATTTCTTAATTTTCCAGGCCGAAGTTAACTATCTTGGTCAGCTTCACCATGAAAATCTTGTGAAACTCATAGGTTACTGCTCAGAATCTGACAACAGACTTCTAGTTTACGAATTTATGCCTAGGGGAAGTTTGGAGAATCATTTATTTCGAAGTGAGTATAAGTACATACCCTCTTGCCAGTTATTTGTCTGTTTCTTCTCATCATTTATATGTAAATATGTTATTTGGTAATTCTACAGATAAATAGGTATCTTCCTGGTTACAAATAATTATTGCTTCAAACAATTTAACACAATGCTTCCGCTAAAAAGGAGTTCTATACTAGAGTTGTAAGATGTTTTATTTCGATCAACATCAGTGGGGAACTTTAAAATTTTGAAGAAGACCCCCCATAGTTTTTCCAGTGCTTCCTTATCTAATATCTCATCGGATCTGCACTCCTGTTTTTGGGAAGGTGTCTTCCACCAATAACTATAAGCTTCCTCCAGTATTCAGGCCTTTCATATTTTGCCAACCTTTATGAATCGCCCGTTTAATATCCCATTACTTTTGAGTTTTTACTAACATAAAGCTAGCGCTTAATAAGTAATTGATTTTTTTCTGTACGTTATTGGATATGAAACTAGGTAGCATCCTCCATTTTAGCAAGCTTTTTACCAGCTTCTATGCCGTAGGATGACCTGCAGTCTTGCTTGCATCACTGCTAATGGAGCTAGAACGGTACCTTTTTTTGTTAAGATGCTAGAAGCGAAGGACGTTCTGAAACATGTACCTGCGAATTTGTTTCCTGGAAATGGTGAATATGTATATATATATATATATATATATATATATATAAATCTTATGGACAGCTTCTAGAAGATGAAACTAATTTTTGGAAAGTGGTACATTCAATTTTGCTATAGTTTCATCCCTTTATGCTTTTGCTACTGTTTGATCTATTCACTAAAAACTATTATTGCATGTTCTGCAAAAAGAGAAGCCATCTTCAAATTAAGTTGTTCGTTTGGTTTTTATTTTATTTTATTTTAATTTTTCTAGGAAGTACCTGAAACTCTTACATCATTTTTCTTTGTTCTGCAGAAGGGGTTCAACCAATCACTTGGGCCGTGAGGTTGAATATTGCAATTGATGTTGCACGGGGGTTGTCCTTCTTACATAGTTTAGACGCTAATGTCATCTATCGAGACTTGAAAGCCTCCAATATCCTACTTGATTCGGTATGCTTAAACATAAAAAACCTCCAGTTTGTGAATGATTTCTGAACTATAGTCACAAGCCTAAGAGGGTTTTAATGTAATTTATGCAGGATTTCAATGCAAAGCTTTCGGATTTTGGGTTAGCAAGAGACGGTCCGACAGGCGATAACACTCATGTTTCAACCAGAGTGGTTGGAACTCGAGGCTATGCTGCACCAGAATATGTTGCTACAGGTCACTTGACACCAAAGAGTGATGTGTATAGCTTCGGGGTGGTTTTATTAGAGCTACTAACAGGAAGGCGGGCTATGGATGACGAGAGGGCGGGGAGTGTCGAGGAAACATTGGTGGATTGGGCGAAGCCATTCTTAACTGACAGTAGACGGGTTTTAAGAATCATGGACACGAGGTTGGGAGGCCAATACTCGAAGAAAGCAGCCCAAGCAGCAGCTGAACTTTCTTTGCAGTGCTTACATACAGACCCCAAGAACAGGCCACTCATGATTGATGTTCTTGTCACATTGGAACGCCTCCACACGAAGGCCATATTACGACCTCAACAAGCTACACCTCGAAGGTCAAGCATTTGAACCATCCTCATACGATAGATACCAATTCAAATGCAAAATTGCTATCGTATTTATTTTCCTCTCATTTGTACAAGAAACATCCATGCTTTGGGATATATATATATATATATATATATATATATTGCTTTGTGGTATTTTGTGTTTTGTACAATGTATCCCGGATTAATGAACTTAGTCGTAGGATATTAAGTTTGGGAAATGCCCTGTTTTAAAACCAATACTCAAAGTAGAGGGTAATTCGGTAAATGCTCTGCTTTTATTTTTGTATTAAATTTTCTTTTTGCCCTAGCCTTTCAATGTTCTAGTGAGTTCCAAATTATATTGGTAATTGGTCATCTATTGTCATAAACTGTGAATGAAACCATCAACATATAACACAAGAAGCTAATCCATTACAGAACTCCGTTCATTGATAAATAAACAGCTGTAGATGTGCTATAAACTCCCCAATTCCTCTCTCTAGAAACCATCCGTCTTTAGATTGGCTCTCTTCCTTTTCTGGTGCAGGATCAAACAATGATGGTAACCAAAATGTAAGCAAGATTTTCCCTTTTTTTATTGGCAATTTTGGAAAACGAAACCCTATGCTACCAAAGTTCTTCGCATTACTACTCAATTTTGGAAGACCATGGGGTCGATAGGTTATCTGAGTCTGCTAGGGTTTCGTGGGTCGACGTTCGAAATCGCGTGAGTGGTTAGATGGAAGAAGAAATTAATTTGGGGATCTGGTAGCTCTAGGGTTGTGGAAGCATGGGAGGTAATTTTTACAGTGATTTGGTGGAAAGAAAGGGAGTGAAGGTAGCGACGATTTGGGAGCTGGCGTCTGAAATCAGTTGCGATGAAGTGGAAGGGTGGGTTTTGGGGCTCCGCAGCAGGCGCACGATGGTTAATGTGGGGGTGGACGGCAGTAAGAGCGCTTTGCAAGCTTTTGGTGAGAAGATGAGAGGCGCTGCGAGCAACGGTCGCCTTAATGAGAGTAGGTCGAGAGTTATGTTGAGGGCTACTTTGGGAAGCAGAATCGAAATCGGCTCTTGGGCGTTCAATTCCACTTTGAGATAGATTACTCGCCGAGCTTCGTGTGGATTAATTGGGGCTGTGGGCTTACGGGCACAGGGGCTAGCTTGCAGCTCTTCGTTCGTCGCTTTGCCTCGTCAATCTCGACACCTCCCAAAGAGCAAAGAAGGTAATGGTTGTAATAATCAATGGGTGCTTGGAATTATTGAGGAAACAAGACAAAGACTACAAGTCACGATGCCTCACAGCCTCAGATGGCTGGTGCTTGCTTCAGTGGGCTCTTCCTTTCTACCCAAGCTGTTTGGTATGTGTGGTTTGGGATGATTGGTATGGCTCTCTATTTTATCATAGGGATTTTATTGGTTTGCTGCCAATTAGTATTGCTATTGACGACAGAGGAATTTGCAAGGTTTATTTATGCTCATGAAGATTATGGGAAGCCTGCAAGGAAAAGATTCCGAGTCACCATGGAAGCATCTGTTGGAACCAACGCCAATCCTATTCCTAATCCTAATCTATGAAGTTAGCCTGTAGGAATTGCCATGGGTCTTCCTGGCCTTCGTTTCGTAGTCATACCCAATACTTAAATCGAATTATGGGTCTTGATGTTTTCTGCTTTCTTGATAATAGGGCTGGCATTGAGCAAGCTAAAGTTTGAGTCTAAGCTGCCGTTGGATTCTAGTCATGCTGTGTCTTCCATAGTTTTCTGTGGGGGCATTCAGCCTCAGTTTCAATTATTGTGTCCCACTCACGGATCATCCATTGTAGAATTATAGTTCCAAATTCTAGCATAAACTAGCTCATCACCTTCGTGTATATGTCTCTAAAAATGTCCAATCAGGAACCGGTTTGGAATTTAATCTCACAACTCAATGCCCTATCTGAAGCTTGGCTACTTTTTCGGGATTTTAACATCATCCTGTCTTTGAATGAGAAAGTGGGAGGCTCTACTCTGTTAATCACAACTCCGTATGTGTATAGATTTGCTTCGTTTGTCAACTTTAATGGGTTAACTTCTCTGCTTGCTTATTGAAGTCTGTATGCGTGGGACTAACGGTCTCAAAGATCACACTATCATCTTTGAGCGCCTGGACTGTGGCCTTGCGAATTCTGCTTGGTTACAATGTTTTCCCATCTTTGGGACTAACGGTCTCAAAGATCATACATAGGTGTAGAGATTTTGAGTTTATAGATAGATGGCACACAGTAATCCACGGAGAACATACGAGTCTAAAACGGATTGTTGGAGTACTTTGTTGTATGGGATTTTAAAAGTGTGTTTTGTTTGTGTGAGACGTGAGTAAGCTTGGGAAAACAGTTTAATAGGAGTGGTTGAATTTGCCAGTGGTGTGAAAGGAATGGCATTGAATCTTGAGATTGAGAATGTAGGAATTGTTGTATTTGGTAGTGAAATCACTATTAAAGAAGGAGATATTGTCAAGCGCACAGGATTCATTTTGGATTTTCCTGCGGGAAGGGCTATGCTAGGGCGTGTGGTCGACGGGTTGGGAGTACCTTACCTTAGAAAGCAAGCAGCTGGGACCCTCGATCTGCAAGCACCTCTGATCCTCGGTCTCCAGGCTTAAGGCAACATGGAGACTGGCTTGAAAGCCATACTTTGCATTGGATCTGTATCTACCTTGCTAGGGGATAAAGAGAGCTAGGCCGGGGGGCTCTCTCAGACTGGGGGAGACGGGTGAATTATAGAGCTAGGGGCAGATCAAAGGTTTGCCCGTTGGGATTGAGCACATGCGAGCCTCAATTGGGCCAGCGTTGATGAAAAAATTACAAAAAAGAATTTATCTCATTGCATCATTAACCTGTGTAGGATTAAAGATCAAGTCCAAGATTCTAGTGAAATCTACCTTCCTTCTCATCTCAGAGTGAGGCAAGGAATTCAATTTTCGTTGTTCAATATCTCGATTGCTCAAGAAGTTGGACTAGCAGCACTTCCGACTCGGAGTGGATTCTAGGGGAAGGGCAGAGCCTCACCTTGTAGTAGGAAAGTGGTCGTTGTTGGGACGGGTTTAAACTGGACTGAAGGAAGGATAAATTTAAGACTTGGATCTTACTGGGGATTCATCACTGGCTAGGGCTTTCGAATCGAAGCATGGGTATCTGCAACTAAGAGGGAGCAATAGATCATTGATTGAAGAGCCAGGTCAATAAATTTGTATTGATTATTGATTCGACTAGAGGGACTCCTAGCAACAAACTTGTATGAAGGGGCCCCTATGGAGAGGCATGCTGATTTTGTTAGAAAAGAAAGTCGATTTCGGAGGTTCATTGATTAGTACACCTTTGGTACTGGTAAGGTCTGGACTGTGGTCGTCCGTCTTCGGTTAACGGTCGATAAGATCTCTGAGATTGACTAGCCAGCTGGGTTGGTTTGGCTATTCTATTAAAAAGGAGTCAGCTGTCATCGCGAGTCACCTTATAGGCTCTGCTGGACGACACAACATTCTCGTTTAAATATAGGCCCGACGTACTTGTGATGGTTCCCAAGGATCCAATATGATCGCTTAGGTTTACGTTGCCACGATATTGTTCTATGGAAGCGAGCGGATTGTTAGTTAGAAGTGTTGTAACACCCCGTCCTAAATTTACGGGATTAATTAAGTGTAACTAAGGTTAATTAAGAGTCAAGTTAGGATTAGTATGACTAATCAGGGATTAGTCGAGGATTTACGGACGGTCGATGCAAAATGACCATTTTGTCCCTAATTTTGGGCAAAATGTTGACGTTTGACCCGAGAGGTATGATGCATGAGGACTGATGATCGTGATGTAGATCGGGACGTCACGAGTCCATAGACAGGCGGCACGTCGAAATCGGACATAGAACGAGGAAGTTATGGTCACGGAATAGAGGTCGATTGAACTTACATCTCGAGATTCGATTAAAATAATAATAAAGTATTGAGTGACTGATGAGTGACAAGTGGACCCTTGAATGAGTGACAAGTGTCACTCATCCCATGACCCAAATTCCACAAAAGGGGATCTTATCCCATTGGTTGGTTTATATATATAGATATATTTATTTCACTCATCTCTCATCTCACAACCCTCACCATCCATCATATTTTCCTCTCATCGTCACCATCCATCTCCATCATCAATATCACCATCTTCATCATTTTCTCCTTCGTACCCGTGAGCACCAAGAACTAACCCGAAACCCTTGAACCGTCCAAACCCAAACACATGAACCACCCTACCTTCATCTGTTTTGTGTTGTGTGTAAGACTGAGTGTAGGCAGAGCATGGACGGACGAGGAACCACGGTGGAGCCACGGCGATGATGGCTGGGAACCGAAACCCATAAACCAACCCATAAACCGTTTTGGGTTAAAAATGGAAATTGGTTTTTGGACTTGTAATGAAGGCTGGGATCAATCCTAAATT